>OX421889.1:7667702-9052803 GCA_949128085.1 Cetonia aurata
CGAGCTGGGAAAGCGCATTGTTCTGTCGAAAAGGGAGATGCTGCGAGGACGTGACGCCAACGCAAGTCGGATAAGTAATTAACAGTTTTAATAATGATCTACTAATAAAGTTTTTGGGTAGTTTACAAGTCTAATGAGAGCGTTATTAGAAATTATTGCTTTGAGCGTTTGTTCGTCTATCACGCCAGCAGAAAAAAGGAGATGAACTAATAGGAATTTGTAGAAACTATGAGGGCTCATAATTTATTTTATATAATAATGAGCATTATTTGAGTATCTTGTTTATTGATTTAAAGAGCTTTTAAGTTTATTAATTATTTAGCACTGTCAATTATTTGGATATATTGTTAAATTGATGATTTATGAAGTTACGGAAGTTAGCAAAATATAACCCGAATGAGTTATCAGTGAGATTTCTTATTGGTAAATGGCGTTACTTTTTAATTAACCAACCAAAATATTTTTAATTTTAAATAATCATATTCAAAAGTTTAATCAATTGCGTTGGCAGTAAGCATATAGTCATCAACCGTACTTATATCTTACCTTACTAAGGCTTTTGATGTAATAAATCATGATTTGCTGCTCGAGAAGTTGGAATTGTACGGCGTACGGGGAGTATCATTAGATACTTTCAGATCTTATTTGACTAATCGTAAACAAATTGTGCAAGTTCCTGCTATAGTTAATAATATTCATACTAAAATTAGTAGCGAATGTAAAAATGTCAACCAAGGTGTCCCACAAGGGTCCATACTTAGTCCATTATTATTTCTTACATTTGTAAATGATCTGCATCTCTCGGTAAATACAGGCAAGCTATATCAGTATGCCGATGATACGTCGTGCGTCGTGGTGGGTGATTCTTTGGATAGATTGTCGATAAAAGTAAATAAAGTGGTACATGATATTGCCACGAAATTATTATTTTTAATATTTTAAGTAGTTTTAAGTAATACGTATTATTGTAAGGTATTGTGTGAGCTCGCCGATTTACATCCACTCAGCAAAGACACTATGTTAAAAGTGGGGAGGAGTGGACGTAAATCAGAAGAAGAAGAAAAAAAGTAGTAGCGGCGAGTGCGGGAGCAAGTAGTTAGAGAAACAGAATAAAAAGTTTACAGAAAAGAAAAATAGTTATATATCAGTTAGTTGTTCTCATCCAATCAGGGTCGATAAAGGTAGGTACCCTCTAAATTTATATCATTTTAATTGTTTTACTAGTAATAAGCGAGTCACCCCCAGATACCCCCCAGTTACGGAGGTTATATTTACCCTCGTGACAATATGATTACTTGGTGTGAGGGAAGTTTTCTTAACATAAATTTAAATAAAACTATATATCTAGTGTATCAGACATACGACTACAAGAAATCATTACTTATTAAAGTTCTAAATAAGTCTCGTCCACAATCTTCCCACGCGGATTTCTTGGGAACAACTATTGATAATTGTTTAAATTGGGGACAGCGTATCGAAAAATTGTCAAATAAATTAAGTAGTGCCTTCTATGCAATATATCAATTCCGAAATGCTGTGGGCTTGCCAGCATTGCGAACCCTCTATTTTGCATATGTGCAATCACGAATGAAGTATGGTTTATTGGCTTGGGGATGCAGTACATTGTCAAAAGACATTTTTATCTTACAAAAAAAAATTATGCGTTGTATGTTATTCCTTTCATCTAGAACGTCCTGCAAGGAGTATTTCAAGGAACTAAATATTTTAACATTACCGTCATTACTTATTTATAAACTAATTAAGTACTATTATAAAAACTCCGACCAATTTCGAACCAATGCTGCAGTGTCTAGGTCAACGGTGCAAACTAGGGGTGCACGTAATCTATCGGTTCCGCTCCATCGCCTCAGGCTGTATGAAAAAGGTCCATAATACGCAGTCGTAACTGCGTACAATGCTTTACCGGCCCATTTTAAACAGGCGAGAGTTGATCAAAAGTATTAAGGGGCCATAAAACAATATTTGATAGATAAATCTTACTACAGTTTGAATGAATTTCTTGCTGTATAGTAGTTTCTCCATTCTCAGTGACATTTTGTCTTTAACCCTCCAGCGGGCACGCCCGCGGCAAAATGCCGCATATTTTAAATTTTTATTTGTAAATGCTGTACATTAAAACTGACGCCGCCGTTCTTCCAGGTATTCGTACTAGATACATTTGTCACCCCACTTCAATACCCAACAACCATTATTTCGGTCGGCATTAGTTGCAGTGTTGCGTTTAAGTTAGAGTGTGCAATTTTTGCGGCTGATTTACCGCGACGCGCCCGGTCATGTAAGTATAATATTATGTTTATGGAGTATTTGTTTTTTCGAATTGAGCATGCGTTGATGCTGATTTATTGTGTTTGATATTTATATCTTTACGTACGTATGCGTTTATATATGTCGTTTTAGCTCAAATTTTTTATAGATTTTTTAATTTTTTGTTGCAGGTGGAAAAAAATTTGAGCCTGGACGAATTAGAAAAAGCGTTGAGTTGCAACAGGTGGTAAGTGAATTAGAAGAAGAAAGATCTACGATAGAACATGAACGTGTAGGATATTGTAACGTAATTGATGCTGATTTTGACAGCGATTCAGACAGGAGCCGGAAATTATTGAAAGGAACGATTACAGCAGTGATTCTGAACAATCAGCAGATGAAGAAGAAGCAGAATTTGAATCACGCGCTCAAGACGAAGATGATCAGTTTTTTATTGGAAAAGACAATGAGACTCTTTGGATTAGTCAGCCTGTTTCTTCAGGTAAAATGCAAGCAAAAAACATCATAAAAATTCTACCCGGACCAAAAGGAAATGCTAAACAAGCGAAAAGCGAAATTGATGCATTTAGTTTGTACATTACTGATGAAATGATTGATGATATTGTGACATATACCAACATCTATATTGATAATAAGAAATCGTCTATAATATATTCGAGAGAAAGAGACTGCAAAAACACCACCAAATCTGAAATCAAAGCCCTCCTAGGTGCATTAATTTTAATAGGCATAAAAAAAGGTAGTCATACAAATTGTTTGGAGCTCTGGGATTCAGATGGCACAGGACTAATTCTTTTACGTGGACTCTTCAGTTACAAACATTTTCTTTTCTTGCTTCGCTCTCTAAGATTTGACATATTTACTCGAGATGAAAGAAAGTTACAGGATAAACTTGCTCCGATACATGATTTTCATCAAAAATTTGTTAGCAATTGCTTGGCTTATTATACTCTAAGTGAATTTGGTACCATTGATGAAATGCTTCATCCTTTTCGAGGTCGATGCTCATTTGTCCAGTACAAACCTGCCAAATATGGAATAAAAATGTATGGACTTTGTGACGCAAAAACATTCTACACACTTAATTTTGAAATTTATTGCGGTAAGCAACCAGCAGGACCCTATGCTGCTTCTAACAAACCGAATGACATTGTGAAAAGGTTGGTTGTCCCTATAGAGAACACAAAAAGAAATGTCACCACTGATAACTACTATAGCAGCTATTCGCTGGCCGAGTATCTCTTGTAAAAAGGTATAACATTTTTGGGAACCATGAAGAAGAATAAGAGAGAAATACCAGTTGAATTTTTACCCAACACAACCAGACCTGTCAACTCTCATATTTTTGGATTCCAAGAAAATTTCTGTCTTACTTCCGTTCCAAAGAAAAAGAAGACAGTTATATTTCTGTCCACAATGCACAATACCTCAGATGTGGATGAAGATTCAAAGAAGTCGTTGGTAAACTTGGAATACAATTCCACAAAAGGGGGTGTTGATACAGTGGATCAGATGTGTGCTTCATATAGAGTATCGAGAACTACAATAAGATGGCCTCTTGCTGTATTTTTTAGACATCTCGATATAGCGGGAATAACTGCCCGTGTTATATTTAAATTTAACAATTTGGACAACAAAGATAATAGACGTGTGTTTTTGAAAAAATTGTCCTTTGAACTAATGAAAGATTACTTGAAAGAGAGGTCTCTGATACAATCGCTACCTAAGGAGATTTATTTCTTTTTGTCCAAATATAGAAATGAAGATGGGTCTGAAAGAAGTGAAGCAGTGAAGGTTGGCATTTTTTTCGTTTGTGGCACTCACAAAAACAATAAAACCAAACAAATGTGTAGCAAGTGTGGAAAAAATATTTGTAAAAAGCATAGTTCCATACATATTACATGCGTAAAATGTAAAGAAGAGGAAATGGAAGTAGAATAAAATGCTGATCTGAATATCTGTGCAATAAGAAGTTTTTTATTTTTGTTTATATAAGAAGTTTATTTTGTGATTTATTTTTTTAAGTACTACTTGTGGAATTACATTTATTTTTGGTTATACATATGTTTCAGTTTTATTTATTAAACACATTTTAAAGTATTAAATGGCGTTTTTTGTAAGAAAAGACATTTGCGGTGCAATAGCCGCGGCGCGCCTGTGCATGGGATTACAGAAGGCGCGCCCGCTGGAGGGTTAAGATCTTTTATTTTGTGTTTACGATCTTTTATTATCTTGACAACAGTATTGTATTGTATATTGTATTTATTTTTTATTCGATTTTAATTGACAATGTCTATATCTGCTCCAGATCCTGGACAATAAATATTATTATTATTATTATCAAGCAATAATTCATTGTATTCCTCAGAGCATAACGCACGAACAAACAAATCTTCATGGAAGACAATATAGGAATAGTACTCTCCATTATTCCCCATTCATTTTCAATCTACATTAATTCTGAAACAGCGCAATCGAATAGGACACAACAATGCCAGCGGAAAATACGCATTAAATTTCTATCAATCGCTTAAAGAGCCGCTCAAACTAGCGGAAAATCCCGTGGAAACGTCGAACAATCGATCATCAATCAAATCTCGTCGGTAGATCCGTATAATATGTAACGCCGTTTCCCATTTTGAATCGACTCGATCGGACAGCTGTCACGTCGAATAACATCGCAACATCTCAATCGCATCGGGAGCCGAACAAAAGCCACCGCCGCACCGCGGCCCGTCAAAACAATCGAAAGCTCTCGGACTAACGCACCGCGGATTCGTTTCGCTTTTAACGGTCGACTGGTAAACGCGATGACGTTGACGCCGAGACTGTGGAAAACGCGAAAACAATTGAGGATCGGCGATGCGTCCGATGGCCCGTCAACCAACAATGGGCGGCCGATTAATCATTGAACCGATTGCGACATGTATATTTATTCGCTTGACGTTAACATTTAAGCGACAATCGAATGCGTTTACAGATTACTTACAAGGTTTACTTTGATAGCAATTTTTAGTTATTATTAGTACACTCCGCCAAAAAAGTATCGCATAATTTAGTTTTGAATCATAAAAGTATCGCATAATCTTTGTTTGTAGCATAAAGTTGTAAATATACTTTAATGCGCTCTAAGATATAATTTCTATGATTGTTTAAATAAAATACAGGCCAAATAAAAACAAGAACTCATACTTGAGATTTTTATTAAAACAAGAAATTATAATTTTGGAAAGAAAAATGTCATAACAGTAGCTTTTAATACTGAGTATTGCCACCTCTGGCTCTTATGACCGCTCGCATACGGTTTGGCAGAGATTCGATTAACCTCCGTATATAAGCCTGATCCAAATTCTCCCACTCGTCACGGAGAGCATTTTCTAGTCCATGCAGGTCCGCTGGGGCAACATTTTGGGTTCGTATCCGTCTGTGAAGGAGGTCCCACACGTGCTCGATAGGGTTCATGTCCGGACTTACCGCAGGCCAATCTAAAACTGGAATACCAACATCGTTAAGGTATTCCTGGACGATTATTGCAACATGCGGTCGTGCATTATCGTGCATTAACATGAATTCGTTTCCTATAATTGGCGCATATGGTACTACATGTTCTTCTAAAATTTCCGTTATATACCTGTGGGCAGTCAGTGTACCTCTGTCTACTGGTACTAACTCTGTACAACCTGTTAAACAGATGCCTCCCCAAACCATAATAGAGCCACCAGCGAAATTAGGTCTAGGTCTGACATTACACTGCGAATAGCGCTCACCGTCTCGTCTGTACACTGAGATACGCCTATCTGAGGTGTAAAGACCAAATCTTGACTCATCTGTGAAGAGTATATTGGCCCAGTCATTAATGTTCCAATTTACATGTTCTCTGGCAAACCTTAAGCGAGCCACTCGGTGGTTCCTAGTGAGACGAGGGGCTGTTACAGCTACTCTAGCTCTTAATCCACTCTGTCGTAACCTATTCCGAATAGTTTGAGTACTCACACGAGTATTTCTGACTCTAGCCAAGTCGTTCTGCAATTATCTCGCAGTTACATGTCTTCGACGTAATGCTTGTAGTAGTAAATAGCGGTCATCTTGGCGAGTAGAACATCTTGGACGACCTGGTACAGGTCTTCTACTGTAAATGCCTGTTTCCCTATATCTGGCTACGGCTCTAGAAACACGTGACTGATTGATGTTCATCAAATTAGCAACGTATGCTTGAGATCGTCCATCTTCGATTAAAGCAACTATAGTAGCCACTTGTTCTGAAGTTAAATTGCTCATTTTAGTTTTAAAAGCGTTGGTACAGAACTCTGACTTCGCACTTTAAATTTTGTCCGTATAGGAAGACTTTCAATAAACAACTGAACAAACCTTACACATATGCATTTTTCTAAATGTGTTCTTTTAGAAAAAAAAAAAAGTAAAAACGCTAAGTTCCATTATTTTGTTAGTGTTTTTATAGTTCACATACACGGGGCAAACTTTTTGTGAACGTATAAAAATATCTTGGTTCATAAATGCCCTTTTTTAGTTTATGCGATACTTTTTTGGCGGAGTGTATTTTAGGTGATTACTTACAAAGTTGACTTTGATAGCAATTATTAGTTATTAATTAGTATTTAAAAGTAAGGAATTTGTTTTGTATTTTAGAATTGCAGTGGTAAAGGGCTTTGTTTATCAATTTTATGGTGCCAGTATGCACAGTAATACAAATTTAGAAATTTTGTTGTTGCAGAAGGTCCACAAAAAATATTGTTAATGTAACAACTACTCGATGTTGTTACCAAACAAATTTGGATGTTGTTAAAGATTAACAATTTCTTTTAGCTGTAACAGCAAAAATAGAAACAAAAAATGAAATAGTGTCATCCAAAACATGAAAAAAAATCTTTTTCTTTTATTCTGGGAACCTTGCTTCTAAATTGTTTAATAAATCCATTAAAACAACAACGGCTTTTTGATCATTCTTCTGTTCAAAGTAACTATAAGCTTTCTCTAAACTTAATAGAGCTTCCTTTAGTGAAATTGCGTCATCTGATGGGATCAAACAATGCTTTAATTTTTGTATAAGTAAATAAAATATATTAAATAAATGCTTTTCTGATAGTTGCCCTTGCATTGTTTTTAGACATAGAGGGCGCCTTTGACAATACATCAACGCCCTCAATCAACCGATCCTTAGTGGACCGGAATATTAACCAAACGACCATTAGATGGGTTGACTGCATGCTAAAAAGCAGAGTGGTCTATGCCCAAATGCTAGATAAAGACATCGCCATAAGGGCAACTAGAGGGTGCCCTCAAGGGGAAGTACTGTCACCACTGCTGTGGAGCTTAGTCGTGGATGATCTCATCAGGTCGTTACACGACAACGGAATATGGACGCAGGGATACGCTGATGACATTGTCACAGTGGCTAGGGGAAAGTTCCCGGGCGTATTGACAGGCATCATGCGTAATGCACTGCGAAGTGTGGAGGAATGGTGCCTGTCACAAGGACTCTCAGTTAATCCACATAAAACAAAGTTGGTTGCTTTCACCAACATGAGGAGACTCAATGACCTAGGCGCCATTAGACTGTTTGGGCAGGAGCTACAATTAACCAAAGAAGTAAAGTACCTGGGTGTAATCCTCGATGCGAAACTGACATGGAACAATCACCTAGTTAAAACAACGAACAGGGCTACGCAACTATTCTGGTGCTACAGGAGAGTTGTTGGCAAAACCTGGGGACTGAAGCCGAGGGTGATCCATTGGCTATACACGGCTGTGGTGAGGCCGGAGGTGACTTATGGGGCAGTGGTCTGGTGGAAAAGGACAGAAGTGTCCTCCGCAGTGAAGCTGCTAACCGCTGTGCAGAGACAGGCATTGCTGGGAATCACTGGTGCAAACAACAGCACAGGGACCGCTTCTTTGGAGGCCATTGTGGGTCTCCTCCTGCTGGACCTTTATGTGAAGGCGGAGGCTATGAATGCGATCCTTAGACTGAAAACCAACAATTTGTGACATCCCAACATTAGGGTTGGAGGGTACACTGATACTACGGATATGATAGTGGACCGACGATTGCTGCAAATGCCCACGGACAGTATGGCACCAGAAATTATCTTCACTGAAAAGGTGAAAATCTCTATACCGAGCAGAGACCAGGCACATAGGGTTACTACTGTTCTCAATGACTGGTTCACGGACGCATCCAAATCCAGCCAGGGCACAGGAGCCGGTATTTGCGGACCGAGCCCTCATGAAAGGGTATCCATAAGCCTGGGGAAGCATGCGACGGTCTTCCAGGCAGAGGTATTCGCCCTTGCAGCCTCTGCAGAAATGATTACAAATGGGGCTGCATGTGGAGGAAAATAAGTATATAGACTGATAGCCAGGATGCTATCAGGGCACCCTCGAACCCTGTAACTAGGTCAAAACTAGTTAGAGATTGCAAACAATCCCTCAATTCACTGGCACAGGATCACACAGTGTCGCTGATTTGGGTGCCGGGACATGACGATATAAAAGGCAACATAACAGCCGACGAACTAGCCAAGGAGGGCTCTAAAAGACACTTCATAGGTCCAGAGCCCGTATGTGGGATTACTGAGGATTCTGCTAAAAGGGAGATCTGGACCTGGCTGGACAAAGCAAGCACAAACAAATGGAGGACGACTGAAGGTCAACTTCAAGCCAAAGCGCTAATAGGGGATGGGGATGCTAAGTTCTCTGATAAGCTACTTAGACGCAGCTAGAAAGAAGTTAAAACCATTACTGGGGTGGTAACTGGACACTGTCCCCTGAAAAAGCATCTATGCAACACAGGCCGAGTAAACGAACCGTGGTGCAGAAGATGTGAGCTACAGAAGGAAATGAGTTTACATATAATCTGCACATGTGAGGAGTTGAAAGTACTCCGGCAGAAACATTTCGGGAAGGATCTATTGGAGCCCTCGAAGGTTCTTAAGTTTCCACTGGGCAAGATACTGGGCTTTATAGAGAAAACCAAGCTGCTCGATTGGAAGAGATTTAATAGGGACGGTACAATGAGCACCTAGCTCAACTGCCTGGACTAAAAGTGTCCACCCTAACGTTATGAATGAATGAATGAATGAATCAATGGGTTCAGGGTGGACTGTCAGTGGGCTGCTTGCTGTAAATCCGAGTGGTTTGAAATGCCGTTGGTCGAAGTCTGGTTTACCAAAATCTGCCTTCCATTCTTACGACATAAAGAATATAGAAATAAATGATAATCTAGCAAGTCACATATCATTAAAAGTCTTAAAACTTTACCGTAAGCAGGACGCAACGCACCTATGCCAACCCCTGGACGTAGCGTTCTTTAAGCCAGTGAAGGATGCCTGGCGTACAATTTTCGATGACTGGTTAAACCGTGAAGTTGTACCTAGATCAGAATTTCCATTGCTTTTTGGGCAGGCTGTCAACGCAATGGATTAGATCTGTTTTTATTAAAGGTATCGTTACTTCTCTGCTCTTTTTTAGAAGCGAAAGTAAATCAAATACAAACCATTCTTTATTTCTAGTGGCCAGTGAGTATGTGTTAAAAGCACGCGACTCTTAGTAGTGGCATAGTGAAGAATTGCATAGTTTCGAGCCAAGCTCTGCTTGGTTAGTACTTTGACTATTAATGAAAATAAAGATTTCGTATTCCATTGCATAATGTACCGTTTCTCACCAAAGAAAATGTTCGGTCTAATTAAATTTGACAAGATTGTACAAGCAGTATGGAAAATCAAATCATGAAAAGCAAAGCAAAACGTTAACTATAGATGCCATCGCAGGATAAATATACCTGAAAGAATATCGATGCAGGAATTATACAACCACATTACATTAAGACTAGGCTGTAGGCTGAATTTATGTTCATCTCTGTCAAATATTAGTTAATTGGTTTCCATTTTTTTAATTTTATTCAAGTCAAGCTTCAACTCCGAAAATTTGTCAATCAATTTCCTTTATATCCATTCATACTGTAAGCATTTATAAAACGCCATAAACGCGATATCCCGAACAGAAAACCTATATAACTTTATCTATACCGGCAGTAAAAAGCGTCAATTTTACCCTCGAAAAAGCACGACTACCGGTTTCCGTTACACATCAATATGTCCCTTCCGCACACCCCTTTATGAAAAAAAAGTAGGCGGAAAATAACACGAGGTTTATTGAAAAATCATAACGTTGTCGAACAGGCTCCCTCCGGTAGGTGTCGTTTTACAGCGCCCGTCATCGGGAAACAGACAAGCGGCAAGCCGACCACGAGATGATACAACGAGGCCCGACAAAACCCCGACAGCATCAACAGGATCGGGGGTGGAAAAAAGCCCGAATAGATAGAGAGGTACACCGCGACCGCTGTATTTTTTAAATCGTCCCTCGTCGTCAGATCGGTGCGACGAGTTTCCGATCCCGAAATAGGGGCTTCCCCGCCTCCTGTCGAACGTGCAGGGTTCTGGATCGTACGGCCGTTCAACAGGTTGCTATTGATATCGGTTTATTGGGAAATGTGGGAAAATCAGTTTAGGGGAGAAATTCAGACTGAGAGCGAAGCGTTTCCGCAGACGGGATGCTGGGTTTACCGATAGATTATAATGGGCCCTTCAAATTGAGCGCCTTATTTTAAAAATAAATAAAACATAGATGGCACACTGAATTCCTCTGGTTGTGTTGACATTTACGAAGTGTGATGTATGACATTTATAAAAATGCCATCGTACACGATACAACGCGTTCAAACCGTTGAATAATTTTATGAAAATCGGGGTTCTGTGAAAAGTGTTTTTAGAAAATTACATGAATTTTATGGTTTATATGATCGTCCATCTGAAAGAACTATTGGTGGAAGATAAAAAAAAGAGGAAGATACAGTCGGAGTAGGCGTTCACAATAGTGTTGTGAGTATCCGAATTAAAATAATCGTTGATTCCGATTATTGAAATATTCGGATGATTCCGATTATTAAATTCGATTCGGAATCGGATGATTTCGAATCGGATGATTCGGAATCGGATGATATCGATTCGGATGATTCTGAATCGGATGATTTCCAACCGGATGATTTCGAATCGGATGATCCGAATCGGATGATCTGAATCGGATGATTCTGAATCGGATGATTTCGAATCGGATGATTTCGAATCGGATGATCAGAATCGGATGATTCTGAATCGGATGATTTCGAATCGGTCGGATAATTCTATATCGATAAAATTTGTACAACAATTTTAACCGAATAAGAAGTAGCAAAAGTTCTAGTAACTATCCGGTTTTGACTCGACCATTGTTTTCCGGACTGACGGGCGGTGATTTGTTGTTCATAGACGTTGTGCGTACTTAAATCATTCAGTCACATTCACTCAGGTGCATACAGTAATAGTAATTTGTAGAATTTGTTATTAATAAAAAATAGTAAACTTTTGTTGTTAATAGGTATAATAGAAATTTAGTAGGTATGTAATATGGCCTAATATGTCACTTACGTCATTATGTACAAAATAAACACGGCTACAAACTTTTGTATAGAAATAAACAAATCCTTCTTCTAAACAATTTAAAGTAAAATTTAAAACAACTCTGGTACAATAATTTCTATGAAACAGTGTAAAATAAAATCACAAAATTCATTACAAATAATACGAAATAAACAAAGATCTTTTAAAAAAAAAGCTATGATTATAAATTATTAAAAACATCGTTAAAAATAATTCTAGAATGATATGAATTAATATGAGAATAAATAAATAGTAAATTGAAATGAATAAATAAAGAGTAAATTAAAAAGAACTATTTAAGAAAATGATTTTGTCCAAGTATTTTGGTGATAAACGATTTCTCCGAGCATTTGTAAGTTGTCCGGCCTTTGAAAATACACGTTCTGATGGTACTGAACTTGCAGGAATACACAAATACTTTAAATGCAGTTTATAAAATTCCGGCATCATATATTTGTGTTTTTCCCAAAACTCTAACGGGTCATGAGCTCTATCACAATGTGGTAATTCTAAATATTGCCGCACACTTAGAAATGCACAAAATCATCCGAATATGTAAGTATGTCGCGTAGAATATGGAATCGGAATATTATTCCGATTATTAAAATCATCCGAATATGTATGGATGTCGGATAGAATATGGAATCGGAATATTATTCCGATTATTAAAATCATCCGAATATGCATGTATGTTGGGTAGAATATGGAATCGGAATATTATTCCGATTATTGAAATCATCCGAATATGTATGTATGTCGCATGGAATATGGAAACGGAATATTATTCCGATTCAGTTATTCCGATTATTGAAATCATCCGAATATGTACAACTTATACGAGTATGTCGAGTGGAATATGGAATCGGAATATTATTCCGAATATCACAGTCTTCCGATTCGGGTATTCCGATTATTGAAATCATCCGAATATTTACAACACTAGTTCACAAGATCATATTGGTTTGGTTAGTGAAACTGTTGCTCAAGCACCTGAAAGGTCCATTAGTCGACGTTCACAAAAAGTTGGACTTAGTAAATCGACAACATGGCGCATTTGACGAAAGGATTTAGCTATAAACCCATATAAGGTTCAAATAACACAGGAACTAAAGCCAAAGGGCCATGCAAAACGTCGTGTATTCGTCAACGGGATTAAAGAACATCCAGAAAATGTTTCACAAATTATCTTTTCTGATGAAACACATTTTGAAATTGGAGGTTTTGTTAACAAATAAAATGCTCGTATTTGGGGCGAAGAAAATTCATCAGTGATTCATGAAAGGCCTTTACATTCTGAACGGGTCACTTATTAGTGTGTATTATAGTGTAATTGGACCATATTTCTTTCAAAATGCTGCTGGTGATGCTATAACAATGAATCGTGTTCGATATCGAGAGATGTTAATTGAATTTTTTTAAGCCTAAACTGAATGATATTGATCTAGGGGATACATGGTTCCAACAGGACGGTGCACCGCCTCATTTTGCTAATGAAACAATTGCTTTATCGAGACAAAAATTCCTTGGAAGATTTATTTTAAGTAATGGTAATGTTGATTGGCCACCCAGCTCATGCGATCTAACACCGTTGGATTATACGTGTGGATTGTTATATTATACTATGGGATTATGCTAAACGCAATCCACAGAATCGATGACAATCAAAATTGTTTATATAAGTGTATTTTTTCATCTATTTATTTATTGTAAATTTTTGTAATAATTCCGACTAACAACTTACTTGTATCGTATCATTTTCAATTAATGCCTGTAACCATGGATTTTATAGCATGTTATTGGAAATAGTAACGCAAAAGAAACAAATGTGTTTGTCTTTCGATGAATGTTCGACGTGAGAATTTTAATTGTGTCGTATCGTTGGGAACGATTTCTTTTTGGTAGTTGCCGGGGTAATTTCGTCTAGGAAATATTTAGTTTGTTGAAAACAAGTGGGAGAGAACTTCTCTTTTGGTTTTCCTGAGAGTACTTGCTTTTCGAAATCTTTATCTAAAAATTATTTTATTTATCACTATAGAATTTATGAATATGATAAAAGTGTAGTAATTACTTACTAGGATGAGAGTATTACGTGTTTTGTGCTAAGAAGATGACTATCCAGTTATTTCGAGATTAGGGATGGCCTTTCTTCTAATCCTGGGGTTTTGAAGAACAACATTCGAGGCAGTATTGGCTGTGGGATCTTGATATACTTCTTGGGAGCTGAAGTGATTTTTTTTGTAGACGGAATTATTATCTGGAGTATACTAGAGCAGTTTTCGTACCAGAATTAAGCGATTTTATCGTCTTTTGAACTAACAATCACAAGAGATATCGAGGTTATAATTGTTTTGATTTATAATATGTGAAATCTAGTACATTATGCTATGTGAGGTTGGATATGATTCTATCTACAATAAATTAATTTCACTTAATATTCACTGTTTTATTTTATTTAACGTTTAGAAGAACATCACTAATGAATAACTGTACAGCTACATTAAAGATACCGAAATGTTATATGCTATATTGATACTATAAGCAGTATTTAGCCAGAGCGAACTAAATCCTCCCACATCCCTAGTGTTACTGAATAATATAATATAGTATCTTCCTTTTCGTTGAGGAATATTCAAAACCGTAAGGGGAGGAGTAGTCGGATTTACCGTTCATTGCCATCTATCATTTGAGATCTTATTGAGAAGTATTGAGAGCATAACAGATGACCCTGGGTGGTGTTTAGTAAAATTAAAACAGTTATTTACTTAATAAAATTTAATTGCAAATTTAAAACATTTATCTACAAGACTCGTAGTAGGATATATACATATATCTTAGGGGTCCTGTAAATAGGCAGTTGTATAAGAACAAATCACAATCGATTCCTGCACTAAAAAATGAAACTATTCATTGAAAATTTTAATAACAGAGTGATTAGCTGTGAAGCAGAAAGAGGTGGTCATTTATTAGGTATTATTTTTCGAGTATAAATGCCACCAATGATACTTCAATTACCAATAAAAGTTTTTGAAAATTAATGCAAATTATGGATTTTATTTATTTTTTTTTTAAAGAAGGCGTTCAATTTGGAAGAACGGCGATTTTGCCGCTTATGAAGTTAGTAAACTTTGGAACTTATTTTTTTTTTGATAGATAAAAAGAAACAATTTTGTAAGAAAAAATATTTTGTTTTAAAATTACATTTATATGAATCAAGATATTAAAGTTTCTATGGCATCTCTTCTCTTTTTCTCTCTCTCTTAGGGTCCTATCCGTACCCCGCTTGGGCATTTAGAATGTTTTATTGAGATTTTAATATCTGTTTGAATGTTATTGTAACAAGGCGTACAATAAGTGAATAGAAGTACTCGGAATGTCCCGTGATGAATCCATAGGTGTTGCTAAACGATCTAGCATAATAATCTCGCGACATGGACAATAAAACACAACATTCGCCGATAAGAAGAAGCAGGCGCTTTTCAATTTCGTGATCACCCATCACCTTAGCAGATGAACGTCTTCTACAATTAATAAGCAAACGAAAACGAACTAAGCGAATTCAATCGCGGACATTAGCATCCGATTTCAGTTACCACGGTCAAATGCCGACTGGCGGAACGAAATTTACAGGGTCACGTGACAGTTTATAAACCATGCTATGCTGAGGTAATAGATCAAAGACGGTACAACAGCTCCGAGAACATGGAAGATAGGCGCTTGAACAGTACCAGAATGTGTTATGGACCGATGAATTGATATTTATTAGTAGAATGATGTTTGTGAGATGGTCCACCAATGAAAGAATGCTTCCCGAATGTGTTGTTGTAACAATAAAGTACAGTATTTGTTTCAGTTTGTTTTCAGTTATAATGGTTTAGGAAGCATTACACTAAAACATTCACAGACGAGATTGGAAGTGTAAGCAAACAGATACTTAAGTGAGAAATATCGAAAAATGTTTGTTATATTCATACCAACTTATTTTCCTATGATATTTGTTAGTTCCTTATTAAAATAAAAGAAAAGTAGCAGTATTTTCTCTTAGCATATGCTTCTGTATTTTGTAGTAATGGTGGAAATATAATTCAAAAATTTATCATCGGGATTACGTGTCTAGAAAAAAAAAAAAAAAGGAAAGGTATAAAGAAATGGAGAGAAATCAGCTTATCTAATGGGGAAACCCGGAAATCTTATAATTATTTTATTCGAGCCCGGAGTTGCCCTAAAACCCGACACGAAGCGCAGCAACCGCTCCAACCCCTCAGAACTCCCCATTACGGTACATCCTATATCCACCCTACCGCAGGAAAAAGGGTATAAATATACTGATACCCAAATTTATTATCGCTGCTTAATTAGATATTTAAATTTGGTCGACACACACATACACACTGAGAGAGAAACACCTACACAAGCACTCCCTATACAAGCGAACTTATATCGGAGGCAAGTCCAAAGGTTCTGCTGCGTTAGTCCCCCCTCTCCCTTATTTCAAAGGGGAGACCCTTTTATCAGTTCGTACTGATGTGCACCCACGTGGCAGTCGTGTCTTCTGCGGGCTTTTAGGTGCTTTTCCACTTATTCTGCCCCGGCTTTAACTAATCATGCGTTCGCCTGAAATTTTTCCCTTTTGAGTTATGTAATTTTCTTCCAACGTCGGCCCTTGCACGAGGGGGTTATCTGCGATGTGTAGATACATAAAATTTGATAATTTGAATTAGCTTTGGAAGCAATAAGTTATTAAAAAGTATTAGTAAAGTATACAATTCCTAGGAAATGTTTCGTAACTAACCCTAGTAAAATTTCAGCATTAGGTACATTCCCGATTTCCTTTGGACATACGTTGAATTGAGATCTAGAATGCAATTGTTTTGTGGCTCCACTTTTTTTGTAACCGTTTGATAAAGCAGATTTCTGCAGATATCTGATTTCTCCAAAACCACGCCTCTAATATTTCTTGCACCACCACGACCTCTGATACGGAAACCCTTACACAAATGCTAATTGACGCTGGAGGATACTTCTTGTCACTCGTTTGTAACATTTTTTCTGTCCAACAATAGACAGAACAACTGTTGGTGATTTAATAGTGCTACTAAATTTTTTGCGCACAATTTTTTTCCTCTGGATCCATATCTTGTATTGGTTAATGCTTCAGCCACAGCGCAAATTGTATGGATGGCACATGAGCATTCTCTATAAGTATGAGCAAGCAGACGGTGCATTTTTATATTGCGCGCTGACGGGCAGTTGCATGCTTGTTTCACACTGTTCTAAATTGTTATTATGAGAATTGGCTTGCCTCTGTATTCACTTCAGAAGCTTCAGACGTAGAGGCTTTAAGATCCGCTTCAGTTTGATCAAGGTCCTGCGTGATCTCCTCCAAGTCTTCTTCAGCTTTCATGCTTTCCGTGAATTCATTTGGTGACGATGGGCACATTTTTATTCTACACCCAGAAAGGACCTCATAAAAAGTTTGCTTCATGCCAGCGTGAAAAGTTTTTCATTGTTGTTGAGCAAATCTCATAGGCTAAGCCCATTGTGAACTAACATTGTCTTGTATCTAAGTAGGCAGCATACCTTTGATACCTTGGTTCCGCCTTTCTACACTTCTGACTTTGCGAATTCCTGGATTTACCACGAATAATTTTCAGAGTAGGTCAATATGCTTTTAAGTTTTCAATGATTTTGTTGGAAAACTCTCTGCCATTCTCAACATGGCTGCCCAGAAGGGTATATATGTCTAAGTAAGTGTAAACCACTTCCTCAGTTCCCTTAGATTTCAGTGGTCTTAAAACAACAAATTTTGACAAGTGCTGTTGATAAACAAGTGTAAATTTGTTTTTACCGTCGATCTGATGCTAAAAAGCTATCAAATCGATCGACTTGACATCCGCAGTTAAAGTTAGACACTATGATAGGCTTTACAACAATACCTTTTTAACATCTTTTTGTGTTTTTTGACACTCCTCATAATGCTGAATATATGTAGGTTTCTATATCCTTACATGTATCTCATATATTTTTCATCACTTGGTCTCTTTCGCCATGACCAATTCTTAGATGTGCAACTAACTACAAAAATGATCTTTCCATCACCATTGGGACACGTTTTGTGTACCCACATCGCACATATTACATATTTCAACCAAGTTTACTGGCTTCTCCTGAATTCCCCATAAATTATACAAATGTCTTTGGTAGCATCCTTATTGTTGTCGGAACCGTCAATTTTACTTTCAGAATCATCTTGGTGGTTTTTGTACTTTGTACGACTATTTTTGCGTGGTTGCCCTGATAGTCTGCGTCGTTTCAAGCCGTTTAGAATTTGTCCCTTTCATTTAGTTCTAAAATTGCTTTCATTGAGGAGACGTAACTATCTGAGAGTATTGCTGCCGAATGTTTTTCTAGTGGTCCCATACTAGAGGCAGGACGGGATGAAGTTAGCCGATTATGTAATCAGTGATTCGACCGTTATAAGTCACCAAGATGCCGTCCGATGTCTTGGTACATCTCTTCAGTAGGCGATGGAAAATGGTGTACGTGGCCCAGAACTTTTGATTTTACTCCAATTACAAAAAAATGCGGTGAATTTGCGCTTAAAAAAGTCGAGACAAAATGCAATAATTATAGGTTTTACGTAAGCCAAAATGGCAGTATTTTTATAACTATTATATTTCGCAAATAATGGAAATAACTAAATCAAAGCAGCACGAATTTGCTTTGTCATAAGTAAAATCGACACCACCCTCAAATAACTCACAATTCATCATAGCAAAAACAAATATAATATTCTTCCTATAGATATTATTAGCTAATTTGAATATCGTATTTTAAAACGACGATCCATGAAACTTAACTCGTTAGAACGCCCATAAATACTAACGGTTTGGTCCCCCGGAAATATAATTCCACTGATCGTCGATGGCCCTGCGTTTTCGAGGATGACGTGTCGACATGCGATATTCTTCGACGTCTTCCGAACGCTCGGCCGGGGATTCACGTTTTTTTTTTTTCCACCTGAATTTAGGGAGACCCAAGCGAACTGTGCGTTAATTTCCAACCCTTTTTTGAATCGCAATATAGATAATTGAAGGTGGAGGGACCCTTGCTGCGTTTCACGAAGAAAAATCAACCCTTTCATCGCAGTATGACTGGAACCCTTTATCGTAGCAGTTGGAATGTTCCCCGAACGCATCCGGTGCGGGTTATGTTCGAAAATATTAAGATTTATACATCTCCGAAGGGTGATACCCTGCACCCTTTGGGAATTTGATGTATTTCAACTCTAATATTGTCTTTTAGCGTGTCAAGTGACAGTGTATCGTCAAAGGTGGAGGCAGAATCGAAGGGTTACGCTTCTGCGAAGTCGAAAATTGCTTCCAATCTAAAGCAACATTTATCAACACATTGATAAAAAGCTTATCTATACGTGAAATTTTGTATCTGGAATATTTAGTAGCCTGTCAAAGTTTTATTAGGTTACCTTGCATAATATTCATGGTAGATTGATATCTGTACAACGAGGAAATGATAAATTATGCAAAAAAGAAATACAAAAATCAACTGTTCTCCTTTTTGACCTAACGTGTAGTACAGCAGCTTATAGTCCACTTTCAGACAAGGTCTATCGCAAAACGATTCTGTTCTTATGGATTTGACGGTGGATATATTGGGCGTTATGCTTTCCTCTATTGGCCAATTGTTCAAACGATTTCAGACGCAATCGAGGAAAAATACTTGCTGCTCCAGAAGACAGTAGTTGAAGAATAAATTCTCTCTCTAAAGCCCATACTCTGCTAGTTTTTGTTTTGAATTGGTTTGAGATATAGTTCAAAAGCTCTGTTAGCCGAAGTCCTACCTATACTAGTTACAGCTTATTTTCCCGCAGACCATACAGTAACACTTGAAGATTATACAATTATCGTGAAGCAATTTTTTGCAGAATCCAGTCCACTACCGATTTCGTCTCCAATGATCCAAACAACCCACACACACATTTTCATCACTTGAGATTCATGAACTGAGTAGTGATCATCACTTTGATGATGATGATGAATGAATCTTGTTGAATTATTCGTCGATTTACAGATTTAGTATTTGCGATGGTACTTAAAGAAGCTTTCTTTTGAGAGAATGGTTGTTGTTTGCTACTTTTTCTTGTTGCCACTGTTTCCTTTTTCTTATTCTTTTCCGCCTTTGCTACGAATGGTACTTTCTTCTTAATCTTTCTCGTTTTTACTGCGAGTGGTTCTTTTTTCTGAGCCTTTCGCGTCTTTGCTTTGCGCGATTCTTTTTTTCTTCGCTTTTCTTTTTCAGCAATATAACTAACTATAGTTAAGTTCTGAGCAGATTGCTTTCTTTTTTTAAGGTTATTGCTAATTTTTACGACTGGAACCTCAGAAATATTGTCAAATCTGAAGCGGATGGTGTAGCAGATGCTGCATTCATTTCAACTACACTATTAGTTGTTCCTTCCTGATGATTAGAGCAGACCACTTTCCGTGCGCGCCATGTGCGCCGGTATGGGAGTGTAATTCGTAATATACTAGAATATGCGATAGAATAGGGACGTAACATGAGCTTGTTACCGATATAAGTATAGAAGTAAAGATATTTATTCTATCAGAAATAATTAAATATAGATCTGGTTTTCTGCTATTAAAGTAATATGCAATACAGTCATCCTCACATCGGCGCACATGGCGCGCACGGAAAGTGGTCTGCTCTACTGATGATTTCCCATGGTATCGACGGCACAACAAAGATATGCATGTTCAGGAATTGCGGAGGATCTCAGAGGATAGATGCGTGTCGCACGAAAACAGATGCCCATTTTCAGAAGTGACTGCACGAGTCCAGGCATTAGCAAGGAGATTACCGAAATGATGCCGTTCAACACGTTTATCTGGATTTGCTTTAACTAACTCATCACAAGCATTTCTGAAGTACGTTTTCAACGGTTTATAAAGCGAGGGGTCAAGCGGTTGCTAGAAATCCGCGGTGACGACTTGGTAAACACAGTAATATGATAGAATGCTCAGCTGCCGTCTCTAGCATTTGGTATGAATTCTTATGCGACCCATGCCCATCAAGAATTAAAAGACATTTCCCAGCAGGTTTTCTCGGTATTGAATGGTTTTCAAGCCAATTAATAAACATTTCTTCGTTAACATAGGCTGAAGCTTTTCGCATTCTTATAACTGCCCCAGGCTGCATATTTTCTTCCCAAATCTGTTGTCTATTCACTCCCTTAAAAATGCAGTAAGGCGGCAAAAAAGTACTTTCTGCATTGCAGCAAGCTACTATTGTTATTGTTTCACCTCTTTCCTGTTCTTATATCACATGTACATCTTTACTTCCCTTGATAGCTATTTATAGTTACAGCTTCTACTGCTTTAAGCACCTCCTCCTGTGTCCATTGTCCTCTATTGGTTTTCATTGCACCATAGAATGTCGGCATTATGTCTAAAAAAAAATAATAAAAATAATATGTGATAATATTATCTTCGTCAGCTCTCTCAAATTACTATGTGCCATCTCTCCCAAAACTGGGGGGAGAGAGGACGCATCTGTTTTCGAAATAATAGTAAGCAGAAGCAGTGCTTTAATTGACGGAAACGCAGCGTAACCTAACCTATCTTCAGTACTTACATTCCTTTCCAAACAATGCTTTCTTTCTAATAGAAACACTTTACTAAATCTGTGAGAAAACTTCAAGGTACTTACTAATAATAAATATCTCTCCATGTCCACTTTTTTTATATGTTTTTTACCGTTTTGCATACCAGCATGTATCCTCGACTAAATTCTTTGTATGACATATATATGCGAATGCATTACTGCATTATCGCCTGGTATTTGAATGGTGCGTCGTCTGTCCCTCTTTTACCTTATACTGTAATTTTTATACCAGTGATCCTGTTTGTTTTAAGGATATGAAATCATTACTTTGATGTTTTTACCATCCGTTTTATAAAAAAAATAGGAATATAATCTCCAACTAATAGCAAAACTCCCTTCATTAAATATTTTGACTAATTAATAAATAATATATATATATATATTCTGGACAAATGCACAAAACTAAGTATTAGACACGAACAAAAAATATTTTTTAAGATTTTTTACATACTACTTATATGGATAAAATATCCCTCTATACATTACATTACAAATGAAAATTTACTTGCACTACCCAGTCATTTGTATCTCATATGTTTTTTGAACTGTGAACGTCTGTTCTGCCCCCCTGACTATACAACAAGAAGAAGAAGTTCGTTTTATAATGACATAGTACACCTTGCGACTTCCGCTCCGGAAACAGATCATTGTCTCTGATATACTCCCGTTTCATATACTATTCGATTCGTTAAAAATACGTTAGCCATTGACCCCCTGTGAGGTTGTTTTGTGTACGGGAGAAATATTTGTGTTGGTCACAATCTACCTTGGGCATCTTTAATTTGAACTGAATTATGGAATCGATAAATATAATTAATGAAGATAATTTTAAAGTACCTAATAAAAAAAAAACGTTTTTTATAACCCAAATGGAATTTTCTATGTTAATTAAAATTATTTTAATATCTTTGTTGTTTGTTTTGTTAGTTTCTGTTTAATCTTATTTTAATTTCTAATAAGTTTCCATTATTTAAAAAAAAGAATTTATGGAAAAGAAATTCTTTCAGAAATCAGCAACTATAGACGAATAAGTATTTTTTTTAACTTTGCACTCAGATTTTTTAATGTGTGATGTACCAATGTATTATTAAGTTAACATCGTATGCATATATCGTCACATATATTATTTTAATAATGCAATTCAAAATATCATCAATGAATATTAAAAACCATGTAGGACCCAATACTGGGCCTAGAAATATCATTGGGTTCCTCCCAACAACTAAGAAGCAAACCATTCTCAACATACCTCATTTATGCTATGTTTTTTCAGCGTATGCGATAGTACTATATGGTCTTAAAAAAATCGGGAGGAAAGTGAACCCTCGGCTATTGAAACGTAAAAAGAGTAGAATTAGTGGATTGTTCAGGTTAAAATGTATGCTATTTTTTAAATAATTAGTCAAAATGGTTAAAATAATTCATTAGTCTCACGTTTACAATATTCTTGCGTACTTTGGAGAACGTTGACGAAATACTGATTGACCGATAATCACATCAACACTCTTTTTCAAAAACAGGGATATCAACGTGGATTTTAGCTTTCATGGAAAAACATCTATATGAATGGTTTTTATTATATATTACTAAATATAACAAGGCTTCTCTCAAGAGGAAAGATAGCACAGATTCTTCAGCATCAGAATATAGTATTTAAATAGTAAGGTAATTTATCTGAACTTTTCTGAAACTTTTGGAACTGAATCATGTTTGATTTTATATTCGTTTGCTGCCATTACGAGATAGACATTCATTATATATTCTATCGTTTCTGATTCTACCATATATCCAGCAGTTATCATTATTTACTTGTTTCCTCGTAATGTATTTTTTGATAGTTTCTCGTGCCGCTACCTGTTTCAGGAAATAACATACCCTGCATCAACCATTAAATGTACAACACAATTAATAATACTCACGGTAAATTGTTGGACCTTGTTTTAACTAATATTGATTGCAGTATCACTGTGTCACATGATTTGGATCCTCTAGTCCCTGAAGATGTTTTCCATCCAGCCTTAGATATATCCTTTGCTTTGCACATTCACAACAATAACCACCAATTTCCTTCTAATAACAACCCTCGTTTCAACTTTGCTAGAGCTGACTTTCCAAGTTTGTATAATCGCATACTAACAACTGATTGGACTTCTGTTTATACTTCCACTGACGCCAATGAGGCAGTTTCTACCTTTTATGATTTGCTGTATACCTCTGTACACCAATTTGTGCCAATGCGTCGTTCAGGTCGTCATTTCCCACCCTGGTTCAACAGGAATATAATTGGCCATTTGAAACTTAAGAACTATTATTTTCGAAAATGGAAAACTACTAGGTTGGCGACTTACCGCGATGAATTTTCGAGGCTGAGATCACTTGTTAAAACTGAAATACGTTTGGCCTTCCGGGATTATCAAACCACAGTAGAGAGCACTATTACTGCCAACCCAAGATCTTTTTGGCAATATATTTCTCGTAAACGAGGTCTCTCTCGTATTGCTGGATGCGTTACGTCTAATAATGAGACTCTTGATAATCCAGAGGATATCGTACATGCCTTCGCTGACTTGTTTTCTAATTCGTCTCACGATGTTGGGAATGAAGTACCCGCGGAACAACCTGTAGTCAATTCTTACCCTTTGGACGTTGGACTTTTCACTTCGGATGAGGTTGCTTTTGCGATAGGTAAACTGAAGGCCAGCTTTACTGCCGGACATGATAGTTTGCCCTGTTTCCTCATTCGGGACTGTGCGCCTGTACTTAGTGAACCTCTCACTTTCATTTTTAACCTTGCTTTGCGCACCAGTGTCTTTCCTTCCCTTTGGAAGGTTGGCAGAATAACGCCTGTTCACAAGAAAGGCGATCGCGGCTGCTTAGAGAACTACAGGCCTGTTACTATACTTTCCAGCTGCAGCAAAGTTTTTGAAATTCTATTATTTACGAAATTATATGCCTGTGTCAAGCCTTTTCTTTCCATCCATCAACATGGTTTTATCGCTGGCAGATCCACTGTAACCAACTTAATAGAGATTACACAATGTATTAGCGAGTGTCTTGATAAACGTCAACAGGTAGATGTTATTTATACTGACTTTTCTAAAGCTTTCGACACGATTAACCATTCTATACTTATACAGAAATTATCATCTCTTGGCTTTACTCCTAGATTTACGGATTTTATTCAGTCATACCTTAGCGGAAGATCTTGCTACGTTCAGTACAATGGTTTTGCATCTCCTCCTTTTTCTGTTACTGCGGGCGTGCCGCAAGGATCAAATTTAGGCCCCCTACTCTTCAACATCTTTATTAACGACTTGTTTCAACTATTAAATTGCGGGGTTCTAGCGTATGCAGATGACCTTAAGATCTACCGCAGTATTGCTTCTACAGCTGATTGTTTGATGATGCAGAGGGATGTTAATGTCATTGGCGAATGGTGCGCGGTCAATCACATTCGTTTGAACATTGGAAAATGTGCTGTGTTGTCCTTCACGAGATGTGCTAATCCATTCCTCTATGATTATACTGCATTTCACTCGCCCATTCCTAGAGTGTCACAATTCAACGATTTAGGAGTACTCTTTGATGCGCACTTAACATTTTCTCCCCACGTTTTTAATGTTTCTGCTAGTGCTTCAAAAACTCTGGGTTTTCTCATCCGTTCTTGCAGAGATTTTACCAATCCTTTGGCCTTAAAAATTTTGTATTTCGCGCTAGTTAGATCCAGATTGGAATACGCATCCGTTGTTTGGCATCCACATTACTTGCACCAACAGCTTATTATTGAACGTGTTCAAAAAAGATTTTTAAAGTATCTTTCCTTTAGAGATGATGGTAGATATCCTATTCGTGGAACCGATTATTCTAGTCTGCTGGAAAGACATAACTTCTTTTCTTTATCGCAACGCAGAAATGATGCTAGCGCCAAATTTCTTTACAATCTAATTCATAATAACATTAATGCACCAACCCTACTTAGCCAACTCAACTTTAGTGTGCCCCGCCTTAATAGTAGATCTTGTGCTACGTTTTCCCTTCCCAGAGCTCGCACCAATATTTTACTTAACGCTCCCCTAACGCATATGTACCAGAATATTGATCAGATGTTTACTGATCCGTTCACCGGAAACGTTTAATTTTATTTCTGTTATATATTCAGTTAATACTACCACTTCTTCTTATTTCTTTATTTCTATTTTTACCTGATTACCACTGCATTTATAATTAGTTTCTTGTATTTGGGTTTAGTTTACAGAATAATTTCTTGTATTGTAATTTACCTTTCTTTCTCATTTTGGTTTCATTCTTAGGCAATCGATGTATTTGTAATTACTTTCTTTCTCTTATTTTTTTTTCTTTTGTGAAATAGCTTCAGTTTGTAGAATTATCTAGTATTATTATTGTTGTTATTATGATTATTATTACACTGTAACTACTTACTCTTTCCTTTATATGTCCTTTATATGGAATGTTTTTCTGTTGGACAATAAAGATTATTATTATTATTATTATTATTATTATTAAATATCTAACTAATATTGCTATGTGTTTGTCGCGGAGTGGTTCACATTCCCCTTGTTTCAATTATTCCCAGCCTGATTGCAGCGCTGGCAAAGCGTTCTGGTGTAACACAGGCATTTTACCGGTCTTCTCCGCTCTGGCCGTTGCGTTGACATAGCTTTCTGATGCTCCCAGGGCTTTATTTACCATTATTTTCCGCCTTATTTAGAAAGTTCTTACGTTGGTCACAATAAAAAAATTAAATCTCGCAATCGGTGAGATGTGTATTAAAGTGATGGATATTTTCAAGGAAACCAGAATATAATCAGGTAAATTGAACAGTTTATATTAAAATAAGAATCTTTCAGCAATAATCGTTAACCATGGTTCCAAAAACAGTAAAATAAACTCTTTTAACAAGGAACTAGTCGATTTAACCTGTAATTATTGAATTCGAGCTTTGATTAACTGTAAAACTATGTAAATTAATTTAGTAAATCGTTTTGAAATTCTAGGCCCTGAACAAATCTATAAAGAAACTGGATGTTCTTAACTGGTGAAATCAACAAGATTCGATAAATAAATTTTGACGTAACACGTAAAATTACCTTACGGCTAATATAATCTCTACAGTAAGAACAATATTATATTCCTACGTTCCTCGAGGTAAAACACCTTTTAAGAAATTGTGTAAGCACTACTTACTGTTAGTTTTTCACGTGTTCAATCGTAGCTGTGAGCTTGAATATTCTCACAATTAATAAAATTCTGGTACAAGCCTGGTATCCTAATATAAATTCTTCTTTGTAGGAATCGTCAGTTATCTCGATATCTGGATTCGAGTTGCGTCTTGATGTCTGTTTAACTGGAGTATCTTTACTATTAAGAAATCTTCCAGACCTGTTTCGTCTTGGAATTGGCATCGGTCTCGGAGAAACACTATCACTTTCGGGTGAATTATCTTTAGTAAAATGATTTACTTATAGATAATAGTCTCTTTCTAGTTAATACATTTACTAACTTTTAATAACTCAAATTCTAACGCGTTTATCTAACCACGCTATCTTCTCTCTATTTTTTTGCAAACTTTTCAAACAAACTTCTTTGTCTTTCCTATATGTTGCTAGGACTTACATTCCAAGCCAATCTTCTGCCGCTCGATTGTATTCGAAACTAGTCTGATTATTCGACCTCATGCAGGTCCTTCGGAGAATCTTCCAATGTAACGTAACACAATTAAACTAAATTAAATTAATTTTAGACAACAAGTTTTAATAAGCAATTAATACGCTCCATTAGTCATACGTCATAGTGGAGGGGCTAGCGAACTGGCTCCAAACAAACGAAAATTTCCATTGAAAAGGCATGGGTGAAAAGTTGTTTCTTCTAAAAATATCGGATATTAAGTTTTAAACCGTTTGAAAAGGTGTGTTTGTGTAGTGACAGTACTGTAGAACTAATGGAAATTATTTGAAAAAATATTCGAACCTTTATATTTAAATACCGAAGGTATTATTATTATTAAGTAATAAACATAACCTAATTTAATTATTTGTAGTACCTACTCTTCCTTCAAAATATTTGAAAAAAAATGGGCAGGTGTTGGGCTCCCGGCTGTAAACATTATTTCACCAGAGCCTCATGTAAATTTTTTCGATTTCCCAAAGACGAGAAGCTACGTAAAAAGTGGATACAACTGACAAGGTAAGTATCAAGAACAATGGATTGCGCTGGCAAAGATACTGAATACTTTTTTTATATTATAGACGAATCGATGTACCTGGAGAAACAGCACGCTTATGCAGCTGTCATTTTACAGAAGGAAAAATAGAAAACCTTCCTTCGATCTACGAACATAATGTAGACAAAGTTTTTCGTCCCCATCATTTGACCCCGGAAGTGAAAAAGAAACAGTTGGACATAACTGTAAAGCTTCAATCTATGTAAATTACTTGTATGTATATCATAAATTATAAAGCTGCATATAAAATATATAATTATTTTATTAATAAACTTACCTGATCTTTTATTTAAATCTGAGGATTAAAAATTCCACAAAACAAAAAAAAAATTAAATTTGGAATGTACTTTTTTTCCACCACAGCTTTAGTTACTAATATTGCTATAAACATGAAATTCTACAATAAGAGAGAGAGTAGGTATCAAATTTTCACTAATCCTTTTGTCTTTAAATTTGTATGAAAATTATAATAAAACAACAATCTGCTATTAACTGCATTTAATTAATTAAATTTGGTATAAATTTATTGGTATAGAAATCCCTTAATACTTCTATATTTGGGCCCCAGTTCTCATCCTTTACTACTTCGAAAACTTCATATTCCTGCGGTGTCCAAACAAAGGAATAACATTTTTTTTTCGATTAGTCGTGTGCAGCTGTCCTTGAACTTGATGGTAGTAAGGATGATCGGTCTTCATTACAATTCTATCATCTTTGTTGCACTTATATTGTAGTGCCCATGAAATAATAATGCAGCCATGTGGTGGCATAGTACTTTGCCACGTGGACAAGTACATTTCATGTCCTTTATACCATCCTCCGCATCGTATGAAATCTGTTTAAAAATTCATGTTATTCCAGATTGCTAGTAAATTTTATGGCTACCTACCTCCACAGTGTAATTCGTCTTTTTCATACTTGCTTGCACTTCTCCAGATAGTTTCATTGGAGATACACTACTATCGAAGATAACTTTCTTTACATGGCCACTTCTGCAGCCATTCTCTCCTCTCATAACATCCCTACAACTACCTATTACAATATGAGAACAACTAGGATGAATATACATTTACCTAGAACTGTTTTTAAACGCCTCACATATTGAAAAAATAGATATGATGCTTGATGTCATCTGAAACACAGATGATAATTGTTAGGCTATGTTCGCACACTTTTGTATTTTTGCTAATACACTCCGCCAAAAAAGTATCGCATAAACTAAAAAAGGGCATTTATGAACCAAGATATTTTTATACGTTCACAAAAAGTTTGCCTCGTGTATGTGAACTATAAAAATACTAACAAAATACTGGAACTTAGCGTTTTTACTTTTTTTTTCCTAAAAGAACACATTTAGAAAAATGCATATGTGTAAGGTTTGTTCAGTTGTTTATTGAAAGTCTTCCTATACGGACAAATTTTAAAGTGCGAAGTCAGAGTTCTGTAGCAACGCTTTTAAAACTAAAATGAGCAATTTAACTTCAGAACAAGTGGCTGCTATAGCTGCTTTAATCGAAGATGGACGATCTCAAGCATACGTTGCTAATTTGATGAACATCAATCAGTCAAGTGTTTCTAGAGCTGTAGCCAGATATAGGGAAACAGGCATTTACAGTAGAAGACCTGTACCAGGTCGTCCAAGATGTTCTACTCGCCAAGATGACCGCTATTTACTACTACAAGCATTACGTCGAAGACATGTAACTGCGAGACAATTGCAGAACGACTTGGCCAGAGTCAGAAATACTCGTGTGAGTACTCAAACTATTCGGAATAGGTTACGACAGAGTGGATTAAGAGCTAGAGTAGCTGTAACAGCCCCTCGTCTCACTAGGAACCACCGAGTGGCTCGCTTAAGGTTTGCCAGAGAACATGTAAATTGGAACATTAATGACTGGGCCAATATACTCTTGTCTGTTTAACAGGTCTTACAGAGTTAGTACCAGTAGACAGAGGTACACTGACTGTCCACAGGTATATAACGGAAATTTTAGAAGAGCATGTAGTACCATATGCGCCAATTATAGGAAACGAATTCATGTTAATGCACGATAATGCACGACCGCATGTTGCAATAATCGTCCAGGAATACCTTAACGATGTTGGTATTCCAGTTTTAGATTGGCCTGCGGTAAGTCCGGACATGAACCCTATCGAGCACGTGTGGGACCTCCTTCACAGACGGATACGAACCCAAAATGTTGCCCCAGCGGACCTGCATGGACTAGAAAATGCTCTCCGTGACGAGTGGGAGAATTTGGATCAGGCTTATATACGGAGGTTAATCGAATCTCTGCCAAACCGTATGCGAGCGGTCATAAGAGCCAGAGGTGGCAATACTCAGTATTAAAAGCTACTGTTATGACATTTTTCTTTCCAAAATTATAATTTCTTGTTTTAATAAAAATCTCAAGTATGAGTTCTTGTTTTTATTTGGCCTGTATTTTATTTAAACAATCATAGAAATTATATCTTAGAGCGCATTAAAGTATATTTACAACTTTATGCTACAAACAAAGATTATGCGATACTTTTATGATTCAAAACTAAATTATGCGATACTTTTTTGGCGGAGTGTATATTAAATATGAAATCAATTTTTAATTTTCTGACATTACCAATATAATTTACAAGATGTATATATGTATAATTACCTCTTTTTTACTAGTAATAAACGTTGTTCTTTAGTTAAATTAATTTAATTACTTACTACCCTAGGTAAACCTTATGGCACTTAAACTTTGTTCGGAGCCACAACAATCAAAATGGCGGTTGTGACGTCGTCACTAATGGAGCGTATTACAATATTTTGTTTGAAAATTCAGTTTACAGGTTTCTATACTAAATTATAAACAGTTAACTTTTCTATTTACTCGCTAGATGTCAGTAATTTGACATATATTTGACGTATTTAATACGATTTAGGTGACTTCTACTAAAAATAATTTTGCCAAAATCAAAAGTTCCCTGCGCAATTTGTTTAACATGAGCAAATTAAATGATTCTAGCAAACTTCGGACAATTTCGGGATTATATTTTCCCATTTCTCTGTATATCTTCACATACGGTACAAACTAAGCAATCCGTCAACAAAGGCCATAAACAATGTAATTTCCACCTACCTGCGATCATTCCTAACCAACGTGACCGCGTGTGTAGCAGTCGAGCGCTTAAAATTAATAATCAAAAACGACATCAAACGCGCAGGATGTCTCTATGCTAGAATTCGTTAGCCGATTGCCTAGAGATTGTATCGTAGGTACCGCCGGATGGTAGCCAACTCCGAAACCTACCCCAACCCCTCCGATAACTACGCCGTAGAACCGTTCTTCACCTCAACCCCTCCGTACCGGTCAAAGATGAAGTTTTTAGATGAGGGTGGCGCTTCCCGCGATTTCCCTGGTACGGGTCAGGTGGGTATGCATCAACTATTCTCGATACCTGAGGCTTATTTCCGTCCCCCTCCTGCCGTCCCGCTATCATCCGGTCTACGCCGACGAGTTATCCGCATAGCCCCGCCGATGCAGCCGACGTTAGGGATCAAAGGGTTCAAAGGAACCTCGACGTCGCTGAACTATGTGAAAAATTAATATTTCGCGAAAGAGATTATTGCTATTTTAACCGTAGCGGAGTGGGGGTGCGGTAGATACAGGGGATGAAACGTCGTGTATGTAGTTTTTCTTTCTTTTGTCGTCCCCTAGTGATAAAGGAAGGGCGCTGTATGCGCTACATGTAGAGAACACGCGAAATTCCAAGGATGTAAGCATGTAGAGTGTTTGAGAAGAAAGTATTTTTCGGAAACGGGTAAAATAACTCCGGGGATCTACGCAAATTTCTTCTTTGTCGTGATAGAATGCTTAAAATTAGTATAGTAAAACATATAAATTCAAACTTCAAAGTTATAGGACTAAAAACCAGGATGCAACTCCAATAATCCATAACATCTACATTTTCTGCTTTAAATCAACTTGTCATTTTGTTTTAGCCGCACATAATGGATTCTACCATTTCGGTCTAAAGTTTAATCTTGTGTTATCATATTGCAGCATATTACGCGTCATCTAAAAATGAATCTAAAATGAATATCCAGGTACGGCTCCTCCACCAAAAGTCATGAAATGAATGATTGCCGAAAACAAAATAAACAACTAACCAAATTCAGAACAATATCGAAGGTGTTGCATCGCGAAGAGCGAATCACTCGCCACATCCTTATGTCAATGATCGACGCATACTTTATTACATCAGTTCCAAACAGTGGAATGGAGATGTAACGAAAAAATACTGTCGCAGATTCATACGCGCTGGTTTACGGGTGCTTCGCAAACAGAGCAGCGATGTTGGCGCACAATATTCTATGTCAGTTCTGAAATCAGAAAATACTGCAACCTTGGACGACACCTAACGATTTTTTTATGCTGAAATCTATGCCTATATAAAGACATGTAAAATATTAGAACGATAAAATTTTGTTAGTAAGAATAAGGCGCTGTTGAAAGCACTTAAGATGCATTAATACAACCCAGAGCTAATTTGAAGCTGTAAAAACACTCTAGATTTATTGAGGATGACCAATAATAATCTTTCACTAATCTGGGTACCTGCTCACTCAATCAATCAAGGAATTGAGGAAGCAAACATTCTTGCGGAAATGGTGGTGCAATTTCAAGGATTAGACCCTGACGTTGGCATGGTACATATGGTAGCTAAATAGCAAATCATCCTACACCCTAGAGATAGAAGGGTGTTTGATTATGTACTGTGTGTCCCACATCTATTTTCTCGGGAATTAATAGAGATAAAAGTCCCAGTAAAATCCAATGGAAATGAGACGACATTGTACATCAAATTCTACCATTATAACACACCCCGTGTAAATCGCTTTTTACTCCGCTTATTTTTTTTTAAATTGCACCTCTAATTTTTTTCGCAAGATTTCGGTAGCTACTTATAAATTCTCTTTATTCACTTTAATGTGCAAGGGTGGTAGGTCCACACATCTCAATGGCATAGATTTCAGTTTAATAAATCGTTGTGTTGTCCAAACTTGTAGTATTTTCTAACTCTTGGATTACGATAGAATATATCTGTGCCAAATACCTTGTCCTGTTTTCGAACCATCTATAAACCAGCAGGTGTCTGCTCGCGTTGCATCTCCATTCCCCTCTATTTTTAAAGGAGATAGTCAAGTGTGCATCGATTATTGTACGAGTACACATCATGTCCGATGGCATTCCCAGCGTGCTGTCGGAAGTGACCGATTCCAGCAGCTTGTTAGCCACACAGACATTAGTATGTGGGGATTCATTCGCAAATAGGCAGAATTTAGCCGATTTGGTCTCGACGGAGAAGAAGACATTGCTTCCGTAATTGTCATTCTTGTCATCCTTAGTATGGTTATAAGTTTTACTGTGGCTCTGGCTTGTTGTGGTCTGCTGCAACCATGCAATCCCTCCATAGGTTATGGTTGAACGTACTACTATGACATTAAGCTAATGGATTAACTTTGGGGATTTTCCACCAAGATGTGCCACATATTCTTTGGTGGTCTATAAGGATAATCTGGAATCTTTTCCACGTGTGATTCCTATATTATATTACTATTATATATTCATTCGCATCCTTTCACCACTGGTAATTACACGTAGCTTTGTATATCAATCGACAGTTGATGTAAAAACAGCTGAAAACCGCCACAATGTATCCGAAGCCCTTATCGGCGAAAAAATTGGAATACGCCGAATGAATCAAAGCATTTCATCGTTCAATCCATCAAGTTGGCGTGTGTCGACCGGGGAATTGAAGCGAGAAACGTGCCTGCGTTGTTACTTTCGCCACCGTTGCTGCGTTGCAACGAAAGCGCTTCCACCATAAACCTATCCACTATCCAACGCACGCAATATTTATGGATGGATGTTCTGCACCGCCGACTGACGTTGCCCAGAGAGAAAAAACGCCCGTGCGAATATCTGATCGACAATATTGTCCGGAATTAACGCCGGTTGGGGGGGTAAATATGTGGATTACATTTCCGAATGAACGAGCAAACGAACGGTAAACGCTTTTCATCGGAAAATAGCGTCGGACCGATGGCGGCGCGTCTGTCTGTGTGCGTGCGGCTTTTGTTTTTATTGGCGGGATCAAAATTCAATCAATTGTTTTCGTTTGTAACGTGCCGGCGATGAATGACGGATTGTTTCCACTTTATTAAAGCCGTGGCACGTAGCGTTCGAATTTGATGGCTTTTAAATTCACCCCTGTTTTTCGTGTAATAGCGATTTATGCATGTTTCGATGTGTTTTTTGTGTTTGTTCGTACGCGAAGTGAATTGGAACGATTTTATTGGGGAATGGATGGTGGAGCAAAGGATGTTTGACCTATTCTGCTTGTAAAATAATGTGATATAATATTAATAAGGCATTGGTGTTCGCAATTGAAATCTATTTTGTTAGTATACCCTTAAAATTTTTGTTTTCCTTTTATAAACTGGAAACCATAGTAGGTTATGTTGTGATCAAACAGAACATTTTGCTGAAAATGCATACTTCGCAATGCTTATTTTAAATGTTAAACGAGATATTTACCATGGATATGAGAGATGTACCAGAAAAGCCAGCAGAATGTTGTGACAGACATACAGCTAATAACAATTGTGCGAACAAACCACGATAACTTAAAAATTTAAACGTAATACCAATTTTTTGACTTCGTAGCAAGTTTATTAACACCTTACGACAAATGCAACGTGAAATATACACATATCGTTTTTTCAATTAATAAATTTGCTATGAAGTAAAAAATTTGGTTTTGCGTTTGAAGTTTTAAGATATACAGGTAACTTTGAAAATCTTTTCTTTTTCACAAATTTGCATTTGCGAAAGAAAATATGTCCAAATAATTATCCCTCTGTATTGTTTCATATTATGTGGTTATGCCTTGTTTGTTTTTCCCATTCTAATGTATTTAATTGTGATCAATGATCATAAAAAAACTAAATCTATGAAGAAAGGAACTGGTCTCCATGAGTCATTTTGCCTTTATTATGCAAATGCTGAGTGTACTAGAGCAGCCCTGGGCAAATGGCGGCCAAATTCGACCCGCGAGGAAATTTCATTCGGCTCGCATAGTATACAGGGTGATTCACAAAACTTGTCCATTAGATTAATGGAGTTGTACTTTCAGTTGGAATACAGAGGTTATTTACAAGAAGTTAATAGTTTTCGAGGTATAAATAAAGAAACCACGAAAAAAAAAAGAAGTCTTTTTAAGTTTTTTGCATTTCTCTCAATGTCGCATGACGAAATTTTATTAGCAAACTTCCTGTTTGAATTTAGCATCGCAAAATGTATATTATAAAGCAAAAAATCAAAACTGCTCTAAAAGTTGATTGTACTATCAAGGAAACCTTAAAGTTAAAACCGTTTTTTTCTGTCTAATTATCACGTATTACGTAGAAATAAAACGCGCGTGGTACAAAATTAAGCGGAGCAAACAACCATTTACCCAATTATGTTCAGTGATATTTTCATACATCAAAATTCCATCCATTCTTGATATGAATACACATAGAATTTATCCCTTTCACCTCCACCTTGCACAGATTCTTACACGCTTAAGAACCGTACGCGTATAGTTTTTTTACAAGCCATAAAAACGCTTACGGAACCTCCATCGAATTCCCCATTTTATTACCCTCGAAATGCTCCCCAACAGAAAGCATTTTATTATATCGGTAGATTTCCCCGATAAACACAGGAGGGTGACGGACCAGGAAAGGTAGAGGGCTCCCCTTCTTTCACCTCGTCTTCCGATAATTCACGGAAAACCTGCTTCCCATTAACAAATCCTTGGCACCGGTGGATAAAATAAAAAAAAAAAACGTAGAAGAACCGAGTAGAAATCTATTTCTATATGTCAAGGGGCGGGTGACGGGCTTCGTTCTAATTCATCCGTATCACGCACACCCTGGACTCGGAATAGAATTTGTAGATTCAACGCATGTATATAATAGAGGGATGAGCGGGTAGGTTCGGCGAAGTTAATAAGAGGAGGGGTGAGGGAATGGAAGCGACAATTCGACGAGCCGTTCAACCCTATCGCGGGCGATCCGTTAAATACCGGTAAATTATAGTCATTTTTCATTTGTTTTAATGATTTCCATAAATTACGCGCGCGTAGGTATCGGGTGGTAGCCCTGTCCCTGGATGCTATCGTGAAGTCTGATAATTATTAGCTTATTCCGAAACGATGCCCCGCTAGTCTCCTGGCCACCCCTTCTACCTACCCATTTGCGTCGATTTAATAAGTCTTGAACCTAACGAACTTGGGGGCGATTATTTTTGTCGTCGCCTGACACTTGGGCGTTTGATCTTTATCCTTGTAACCCCTCTCTTTGCACGCCTGCCCGGCTAATGCCATGAGAATCTTCGATTGAATATGAAATAAACTGGTGAAAATATTAACCCAGAAAAAAGTTTCCAAGAAAAAAAAATGCTCTATTTATTTAAGAAATATTAGAGAAAATGAAGAAAAAGCAGGAATTAAAAATATATTACTTTAAATATGGGTAGAAAATATAATCTAAGTGGTGTATCGTTCAATCGAACCCTAAAAACGCCCTGAGAATAGATTTCTATTTTCTAATCAAGAATCCTTTAGTTTTATTTCTCCAGAAGTTTGCAAACGTATTATCATTTATATGTTGCAATATGTACTACATAGAGCAGTATAGAAACTAAAAATATTTAAGATTTATTCCTTTAATAAATGTTCCTGTCAGCAATGATATAAAAGATTTGATTTTGTGTTAATCATTATAACATAGCTGCAATATTTCTTTTTGTACTCACAAGGGAACACCGGCGGGTGTCCCTCTCCGATTTCGATGAAACTTGACAGATCGAAAGAGTACCTTAAAATAAGAGACACGTATTTTTTTTTATCGGCGGAACCGCACGATTTTGGGGTACAGCCCCCTCCAAAGTTTGGACGATTTTTCAATTTTTGCAAATATTTCCTAAATTATAACAGATATTAAATTTTCTTCTTAACATAATTTGCAGTATATTGCATGGCCCTAAGGGTGGCGTCGTCCGTATTCGCAAAAATATTTAATTAATAACGGGGGACGGAGTACCCCGTACCCCCCATTTCTTTTACATTTTTTTCTTTTTCTTATTCATCAAAAGAAGGCCGATTTTACATAGAATACGATGATGTATAACAAGTTTAGAAAATTAATAATTGTAAAAATAGAAAAATAATAATAAAGCTTCAAAATTAATAAACCCCTGCAATCCCTAACCCATAATCAGTTTTCTTCCCCAATATTTTTCGACGTATTCAAGTACTCGTGGTATAAGAGTGGATACGTTGAGGAAAGATCTGGGCCCTTTAAAAATCCTGTAGAGTTTTGTTATAACAAAGATGCGCAATCTACACCCTTGTGTAGTATTTCCAATAAACCAGCTATTGTGCGGTGTTCATGGTGCAAACAAAATCTGTGTTTTAAACACTTTTACACAAACTATCACTACTGTAATACTTACATAGCTTAATTACTGTATGTATATTAATCTTGTTCGCTATTGCAACACATATATACCGATAATCGCATTACAGTATGTCATGTATTTAAACATTTATAAGCATTATAATGTTTTTCTAATTCTGTTCTATTGTTTCCGAAATGTTATAATCGTTACAAACATATTAGTTATATTTATGCTCCATTGAATAATTACATTGTACACCTACATTGCACGAAAAACTTGAAATAAATTAAAAAATATATATGTATCAATGCATCATTGATTATAATTGCAGCACCATCATCATTCTCAAAAAAGTTACGCCCGATGACTTCGCCGATATAAAAACCACACTAAACAGTAACTCGTTGGGAATAAAGTGATTTCTCGATTATTGTTCTTGGATTTTCGGAACCCCAGATGCGGCAGTACTGTGTATTGGCGTACCCAATGAGATGAAAAAATTAATTTTTGTCTTAAAAAATTATCAAAAATGTTAGGATTACTTACCTGCGTTTTCAGCAGCCAATAAACGCAAGTTGGGCGTTGTTCATGATTAACCGGCTTAAATTTCTGCGTCGTCTGCACTCTATAAAGTTAAGATCTTTATGTAAAATGCGATGAAAATCTTGGATAGACAAACCTAAATCTGCTGCCACAAGTTCAGCGATAGAGGCAATGTTTTGAGTTGACCTGACCTTTGGGTTGAATTTGTACTGGCAATTTGACACCAGTAATTTGGTTATTTTGTCCAAATTTTGTGATTGTTTTATAATTGCTTTACGTTGGAGCGTATATTGTGCAATTTTTTAAATTGTGTACTTTTTACTGCCAAATGTAAAAAATTCAAGGCATTCTATTTAACAGACCAAAAAATGCTGCTATTTCTGAATGGAAAACACGTTAGTTAGTGCACCAACTTTAGTGTTCCAAACTAATATTACGCCATATTGCAAGAATATCGGTAAATACAACTGAAATTTTCTATACAATGACAATAAAATACTTTTCTGGTTTCAGAATTAAACAAAGTTCTGAAATATCTATCTATAGTGTTCCAGGGGATTGGTGTGATGTAATTTTGATATTAAATAATAACAGGAAAATGTTCGTTTTCGAATCCTTTTTATTGTTTAGTATCTTTTATGTGCTACATGTTTCTGAAAGTTCATATTTAATTAAAAAATTAAAAAATTAACACCGTGCATCATCTAAATAACTAGAAAACCTTTAACTCATAATCTCATAGAAACTTTTCATCATAAAATTAAATGCTAGGTATCTTCGTGTTCATTTATATTTTTTCTAAATCACTAATCCCCCATTGCGGTAGCAACTACTCATCGTAGCAATCAACTAGCTTCAGTATCCTTTTCAACGGTCCATCAAATCGTTCTCCCCTCAGTAATTTTCAACGGGAAATCGCTGTAAAACAAGCTGCTACCTTCACCAATACAACATAATTTCCGCTTTCTCTTCGCGATTTCAATAAACGAACATCAACATTCATTGAAAACAAGCGAACATCGAACATCGTTCTATGCCCTATGCCTCTACGTTGAACAGCCGTTCCGTACAAAAGACCGCAGCGCCACGAGACGCGAACAATAACTTAAACAAAAGCGAATCAATCAGAGGAAATGGACAGGAAAAAAGGAATGTGGAGATACAGGATCATCAACACGTAAACAATCGATGGAACGCAATGGGGCATCTGTCGAGGTTGTTGAATGAACATGCTAGACACGTGTGCTCGTGGAAGTATCATACAGAGCTTCTAATAATTATTGTACTGGTAATTGTGGTTAATTATAATTTTTCTTGCACTTTTTAAATACTCTAAAGAGAAGAGAATGCTGTGGCCATATCTTAGTGAAGAGCAACCTTATAGTGTATGAGTGGTTGCGTGGTTTCTCCTGTTGCATTTTGTAAAATTAAGTAAACAACTGACAAAATTTTTTTTGGAATTTTGCTTATTGCTTTTGTTGAAAAAAAAAACAGCCATTTTGCCAATAAAACGAAAAAAAAAAAAAAATAAAACAAGCAGGAATTTGTGCATGAAGCACCTATGGGAACATTATTTCTTTGTCAAGAGTCTACTCTAGCTCGTCATCCAACCAAGCTTCTCTTGTTTTGGTTAAAACATTTCATAAATTATGTTCAGGCTTCTCTCGAAAATTGAGTTTTCTTGATTTTGGATGGGCACAGTAGCTGTAAATATTATCCGGGGCCAAAGTACGCAAAAGATCATGACATAAGTTTGATGTATTTTCCTCTCCAGTGTACGTATCAAACCCAACTTTCGGATGTGACATCTTATTATCCGCTGGCTGTTTATCACAATCTAGAAATTCAAATATGGTTGAAAACCAATCCTGGCTGAGTAGTAGAGTCATTACAGGCAAGATGTTCCTGTAGCTTATGGTAAGGCAGCAACCACTGCAATAGCTTCTTCTGGTTTTGCTAAAACCGTTGAACCTAAATGTGTTCCCAGATTAACTGCACTGAGCAAAATAGATAGTAACAATAGGGACAACTAACTTTATAGTTGGTTGTATTATATTAGAGCGTACCATCTTCCTAATAAACAGTAATACATGGATGAATACTGGGTACTAGATAACGTATTGTTGTCCTTGAGTTAATATCATTCATTATATTTATAATACGTGGTGACATCTTTTTTTCTCTGTGTGTTTATGTCCAGTTTGGAACGGACTAGCCTCATGTAGCCGGAGCAGAAGATGATGGTGTAGCTTCATCTAGTCAAGGAAACTCAATTATTAATACAAAGACATCTATGATGGAGGTATTAAGGACCTTGGAAAGTGGATTGAGTTCGCACACTGCAAACCAAACTACCAGCTAACGCAGTTTTTATCGGGACATGGTTTTTTTGGAACCTACGCCTTCCGGATGACTCAGGCACCGGATGCTTGCTGTATCTACTGCGGCCTTGAAGACCCACTCGAGCATACCGTGATGCAGTGCTACCGCTTGAACCGGGAACGAAAGGAACCCGAAGAGGGAATTGACCGCCAGATAACCACAGCAAATATTGCTAATACCATAATGGATAGCCCAGAGAATTGGCAGGCAATACAGTCGTTTACTGAAACAATATTAAGGGCAAAAGAAATAGACGTCAGAAACACACAGCGCTTAGATCAAGTATACCAGTCTAGCGGCTGACGAAAACCTAACCCAGGAGGATAGATAGATAGATGTTTATTATTATGTAACACAAAGTGTGTATAATTAGTCAAAAACAATATACTAAACAAAAAACTATAAGCATATAATATGCTGGTAAGTGGCGTCATCTTTTGTTCTAGTATGATCCTCATGGTAGGAAGCTAGAGGATGAGGTATCTTTATGGAGGGTTCTTAGTGGGTAACCAATATTCGGAGCCCCACACTGGCCACACGGCCTTGCATGGCCGTGCAAAAGCATTTTCCCCGAAAAAAAAAAAATGGAGGCAAGAAGAAGTGATGAGTTCCAGACGGCAACAGTTCAAATTTTGATTATTTTTCCACTTCCAAAATAAACAAGATCTTCAAGCGGGAAAATAAAAAGAGTCCAGGAGTCTGGTGAGTTAATGAGTTAACTCTACAAATGCAAGAAATTAAAATAAAATACGGACAGAAAATTGAGCTAGAAAAAAGAAAACCGGAAAGAGAAATTACCAAAAGAATGACTGAAAGTGACAGTGAAGAAAAAATAAATTATTTGGAATGGAACAATAGATACCGATGAAAATATTGTCATGAGCTATACAGTCTTTCAAAGGCTGGAGATTAGGATGGATTAGATGCCAAATGTAAAAAAAAAATCGATTATATAGAATGTCTAAGCAAACGAGCAAGCAAACAAGCCAAGCAATTCTTTGTGAGCTTTGCCAGGGATAAAATATCCTTAGTTCCACAATTATTATCCTAAGTGGTTCACATCTGAAATTACTTCAAACATTAAACTGAAATCTTATTATAGACGCAAGTGGAACTCGACCAAAAACCATTTCTTTTTTACTGAATTCAAGAGGTTACGTACTCTCTGCAAATCGCAAATTTCAGTTGCTTATAATACTTATTTGCAATCTGTTCAAACAACGTGTGATCCCAAACAAATATTTCGCTACAAACAAAGTTCTACCAGAATACCTAATTGTCGTGCTGTGTTGCAAAAAGTTGAATCAGTATAAGATCTTGGGGTACTTTTTTACCATACCATTAGCTTTATAACACACATTACTAATCTCTGCTTGTCAGCATCGAAATCGTTAGAATTTCTCATGCATTCCTGCAAATCTTTCCGGAGTAGTCAACTTTTGAGCATATTATACTTTAGTTTCGTTGTAAGCAAGTTGGAGTATGCCTCTCAAGTGTGGTCTCCCCACTATGCCTACCTTCAGCTATCACTTAGAGAAATTCAACGTCGTATCCTTAAGTACCTCTCATTTAAAGAAGATGGTGTTTGTCCTCGGCGAGGAATTAATTATACGTCTTTATTAGACAGACATTCTATGGATTCTTTATCTTAGCGCCGCGAAGTCCATGGGGCACGTTTTATTTGGAAGTTAGTTCATGGAGTCATTGATAGCCTTTTTCTCCTTCCACTCGTTCCTCTTCTTCCTTTACTTTAGCCTATTCTAGGACCCACTTGTTACAAGCCTCGCCGCTGGTTACAATGTGCGGCTCGGCTGATCTGCACTATGAAGATATTTTTCACAACAATCTTAATAACTTAATAATTTCGATTACTCTAAATTTATTTTTGTATTTTATTTTTTTGTATATGTTGTATGTACTTTCTAAATATTGTTGCCTTGTAATCAGAAATCTGTTCAACAATAAATAAGTATTATTATTATTATTATTATCATTATCATTATTAAACTCCCGGAGAGCCCCGAAACCTGGCGGAGGATCTCTACATTCATCGAGGGAGTGCTTAAAGCCAAGAAAAGCGAGACGAATCGTTAAATACGGGACACCACTCCGAAGATATGTGCAAAACGGTACCGGAGTGGAGCTATGTCCGAAAGGGGGGTTTTTAGTGGCTGGAAGTCCCACACACCGAGCGAGTGCGCCTTTTGCCCGCTTGATGGTGCATCTAAGCATTTTCCCCCGTCATAAAAAAAAAAAAAAAAAAAAAAAAAAAATCATTATTAAACTACAAGGTAACATGCGAACAAAAATTGTTCAAACTATTATAATCTGTTTATTATAAATATCAGAATAACTTTTATGTTGGTTTATTGGGGTTTAATTTTTATTCAAAGAGCGTCATGTCCTTTTATTTAATATATGTATTTGCTACTGGTGAAAAGCGATTAAACAAGTTTTTTTTTTCTAGATAAAATCTTTTTTGTGTAAATAACATATTTCGTTATATATTCCAATAAATGATTTAGTTACATTCACTGCATTTGCTTTCGTTTCTGTTTTGGACCTTTTTCTCAAAAGAATTTGAGTAGGTATGCTATTTTAGCACAGTCCTCCCTATACATATACAGGCTGTTTTGAAACATCGTTTAAAGATTTTAAGGGCATGTAGTACGATCGAAAATAAGGTTAAAAGTCATAATAAACATATATTATTATTATTATTATTATAATAAACATATGTTCACAAATCAACCGTTTACGAGATAACAGTGAGTGTTCCTAGTAGTACATAGATATAACATATCCCAGTAAACAGGTGCTTATCAGCTATTGTTTTATGACAGTTTAATTTGACGTTTTGTGCAATTTGTAGCAATTACAATGGTTGCGTATTCTAATGCTGAAATGAGCGATATGGTGTTCGTGTACGGTCGTGCTAATGGGAATTCTTTACAAGCACGTCGCTTCTATGCTGAAACGTTTCCTGATCGCCAACTGCCTTCGCATGTGATGTTTCAGACGGTGTTTCAACGACTAAGAGAAACTGGTTCGTTTGAGAAGCGGTCTTCTGATGCTGGACGGCAGAGATTAGCATGTACTCCACAGATAGAAGATCGAAATTTGAAAATTATTGATGAAAATCCCGAAACTAGTGTTAGAAGAATTTCGACTCAAGTGGGTATAAGCAGCAATCTTGTTTGGAGAACTGTTCATGAGCAACTCCTATACCCCTACCATATCCAACGGGTGCAAGACCTTACTGCTCCGGATTATCAAGCGAGAAGCGCTTTCTGTGAGTGGTTTTTACGAACAGTTGCTGATCGGCCAGATTTCGCTGATAACATCCTTTTCACTGATGAAGCTGGTTTTACTAAAAATGGAATATTTAATTTCCACAACAATCACGTTTGGTGTGACGAGAATCCTCATGCTACCGTTGAAGCTCGGCACCAGCAACGTTTCTCTCTAAACATCTGGTTAGGCATGATAGGGGAACGGTTGTTAGGACCAATTGTTTTGCCACAACGCTTAACTGGTCCTGCATACCTCGAGTTCATGGAAAATACTTTACCTGAACTTTTGGAAGATTTACCTATAAATCTAAGACTGTACCTCTGGTTTATGCAAGATGGAGCTCCACCGCACTTTACGCGTGCTGTTAGGGAACATTGAACAATGAATTTCCTGGGAGATGGATAGGGCGAGCAGGTCCCATTGCTTGGCCTCCAAGGTCTCCCGATCTAAACCCGTTGGACTTTAGTATCTGGGGTTATTTGAAAAGTTTAGTGTACGCAACACCGATAGACGATCTTCCAGAGTTGCGCCAACGAATAGAACACTGTTGCCAGATAATACGAGAAAAACCCTTGTTTTTTGAAAGAGTGCGCGCTTCCTTTGAAAGCTGATGTAGATCCTGTGTCGAAATGGAAGGACGTCATTTTGAACATCTTCTTTAGTTATAATCTATTTTATGTTGAAATACAATAACATCTTAATAAAAACCGCTAAAGCAAACTTATTCTGCATTTGCGATAAAATCGCTGTTATCTCGTAAACAGTTAATTTGTGGACATATGTTTATTATGACTTTTATCTTTATTTTCGATCGTACTACATGCCCTTAAAATCTTTAAACGATGTTTCAAAACACCTGTATATAGGAAACGGTAGTGGTCCTAAAGCAGTATTAGCGCTTTGTGGTACTCCAGATGGCATATAGGAACATATGGAAGAAACAGTACGTCCAGATTTGAAAAAATCTTATATGGTTTAGGTAGCAGATGTAAACGTAATGTGAAATGTGTTTATTTCACCAATTCAGAGAATCCTACGTAAGAAATTCTTTATAACACACCGTGCTAATCATATGATTGCCACACCACATTACAAAAGTTTCTTGAACATCATAGACGACGGAATGAGTGCACATTAGAAATGTTCATTTTTTTTCTGTTTCCGGTTCAATCCTTCGACGACGCGTCAAGTTCAACATCAAACCACTATGTTACGTGCTAATTATGACCTCTACGAACGGGTCATTTGCGCAATCTGCCCTACAGGTCTTGAGAACTGCTCCTGGTGTTCGACGTCCGTGTTCTTCGCTGTCATTAACAGTAAAGCAGCCGTTCATAGCTTAGGTAATATCGCCCGATGTGTCTCTTTCTTTTCGGACACTGTTATTATCGTTACGAAGGAAATATTAATTAAATTAAGACCCGTATCCTATTAAGTGTTCCCGTGAAATTTAAAGTTAAAGTATATGATACACCATACGTATGTATACATGTTAGCTGTGAAATGGTATATTTACACGAACGAACATGCTTTTGGCGTACTGGCGAATGTGAGAAAATGATTTGGTAAACATGCCCGCGTCCGGCAGGCAGGTATGCCGTATTAATAAAATTATTTTTATAATTAGCTTGTGAATGATAACGTTGCTTCTAGGAAACTAGTTTGAAGCCATTATCTACGTAGTTAGTAATTTTGTGGGCTTGTTCCTATTGCTTTGTAATGTTCTAACACGGTTTAACTGTGATATTATTGTTTGTGTCGTGTTGCAGGTTCATTTATTCGATAAACGTGTCCGATTTGGACGAAACGTTATACGCTTTTAGTTAAGGGTCAAGGAAGTTTCCAAAATATTTTGGAAAATAAACTGCAAGTTTCGTAAAAACATGATTGTACGTTGCCGTGTACCTCTTACGACTACCAAATATTGATACAATCTACCAATGGATCAAGGCCAAGTACTTCAGCTCGCAATTAGTGACAAAAACTGACACTAATATAATGGAGAGCAGGAATATAAAGATTGTAGCAGATATCAATATAGATAACAAACAGAAAGAAGCAACAGAATAAGAACTATTGGAAGAATTAAGAAATATTATAGGTGTAGAGCTATTATTTATTCTAGATTTAAGGTAAAAATGTAAAATGTTATTTATGTACATTCCCGAACACCCATAATGTCTGATCTAATGCGTAGTCTAAACGCGGCGTGCAACTAGAATGCGTGGAACGTTGCGCTCACACTGTGATTTTGACCGGACGGTTTGGGTCTCCATGAGTGTACCTTTATTTTTGTAAATTCAAGAACTAATTTTCTTATATTTTGAGTCTTAATATTTGTTTCGATGTCAAATGTATCATTTATCAAATACATGCGCAGGTATTTGGATTGATAAAGTGGTCGAACGACATATTTTTAACACTGTCTCCGGATACGTCGAGAAATATAACATCTTGGACAATAGGCAGTATGCTTTTCGAAGGAGTAAAGGGACGATACCTCTCCTGCAAGATTTTGCAAATTATATTAATTCAAGATTGAATAGTTATAAACATGTGGCTTGCCTTTTTGTTGACCTTTCAAAGGCCTTCGATACTGTTGACCATGGTCTGTTGCTTGATGTTTTGGAGTCTGTTGGGATCCGTGGAAAGCTACATAACTGGTTCAGAAGCTATCTGAATGAGCGTTTCTTCAGGGTAGCTGTGGCGGGGATGGAGTCGGACTTGATGCCTCTACAACAGGGAGTACCTCAAGGGAGCATTTTGGGTCCGCTTCTCTTCTCCCTATTTATAAACGACGTTGGGGCTCACCTGGTGGACTGTCAGTATTATTTGTATGCGGATGATATTGCCATTGTGACAGCCTCGAGTGATGCCAATTCAGCGTTTGAGCATCTGCAATGCCTCTTCACAACGCTTCAGATTTGGGCGCATAACAAAAAATTAATAATAAATGTTAAAAAAAACCAAAATCATGCATATCGCGTCCCCGCATCTAAGGTCAAACCACTTACCTGCTGTGATTTGTCATGATCATGACTGCCTTCACTCGGTGGCGGCTCGTGCTGGTGTTTGCGGTTGTGACACCTACCTGCAGGTGGTGGACACGCTCTGCTATCTTGGACTGACTATCGACTCGGCGTTCTTATGGACTAAACACATTTCCAACTTGTGTGCGAGAGTGAGACTTTTTGGTCACCGTTTCTACCACCTATCGAACTTCCTGCCGCTTCGCACGATGTATACCATTTATTATTCCCTCGTTGAGTCTATTATTGCTTACGGAATAACTATTTACGGCAGTGCTTCCGAATACCTGCTTCAAAGACTGTGCTCGGTACAGCGACTTGTTATTCGGAATATGTCGGCTGTGAGGATTCCTAGCGAAGACCTATGCAGAGTAAGGGGGATTCTCTCGATAAAGGACCTGTACCGATATTGTATGCTGATCAACCATTATTTCAACCTTCACAAGTTTCCCAGGGTCGAACATCAACATGCCACAAGATCAATAGGTGTGGGTGATTTGTGTGTCCCAACTAGCAATAATAAGTACGGTCAGTCGTGTGTTAGTGTTGTAGTGCCTAGGTTATATAATGACTTACCTGTTGAGTTGCGATTCTTACCATCAATTTCGTCGTTAAAAAGAGAACTTAAAAGACACTTCTTTAGTTAATTACATCTGCTCACAACGGAAACTACTCATACTTTTCAATTCATGTCAATCAGATATTATTTATGTATAATTCAGATGTTTACACTGCTTCACTAGGATTTATTATCCACCGAAAAGCAATTATTTGCTTGGTGGAATATCTGTTTCTTACTTTACAATTTTTCTTCAACTTTCTACTTTGCATATATTAATGTTATTGTTTTCTCACTTATGACAACTGCTGATTTAGTGATTTCAGTTATAACACTTGATTTCACTTGAAGTTGGTTACATTTAGATTTTGTTACGAATGTACTCATTTAAATTCTTTTCTCTTCGAAAAAAAAAAAAAATATTTTGGTGCTATTCCCTTCTAGTTAGTAACTAGGGCATCTCCTCGGGGTATCCTATTGTTCTTCAGTTGGTGAAACAATCGAACGTAGTTTCGTTTGAGAATAACTGTTATATTTGAAACGGAGTACTGGTCATTCTTCCTCAGACCACCGAATAAGACAGACGTATTTCTCCCGCGCACAGTTCCAAATTTAGTCACGATTTTCTTCATATTACAAGATTTCGATTAAAGTTTTCAATTATTAAGTCCGACGATGTATTCTGCAACACTCACACTATTTTCCTCGGAAGTCTTATAGATTTTTGTTAATAAATAATAGGTAAAACCACTCCCTATTTAAGTAAATCACTTTAACAAGTCAATATGAAGCATCTATATAAGTATTTTAAAGAAAAAAATTAAATCAGGAGTGTGTTTTGATAACAGAAAATAAATTATAGAAACGAGAAATCCCTTGTCGGATAAATACACAATGAATCATACATAACGTTTGTTTACGCCGATAAACTGCAGCCGTAGTAAAAGCTATAGTCCGTCCGATATGCGCTCGCCACAAACATTTTCGTCTAGGTTGTTAACCTTTTTTCGGTGACAACTATACACAGCAGTTAAGAATCACAAAAACCAGCCTTTATCGCATTCTGCATACAAATCTTTGTCTACATGGTTATAAAGTGCAGACGAGAGTGTATTTGAAGCCCGCTGATCATCAACAACGATAAACTTTCGTTTATTGCACGGAGAAAAATATATATTACCACGTATTAGAAATATGGTAAATGGTATTAATGCAGGGAGAATAATACATTATCTAATACCCAGTATTCATCCATATATTACTATTTATTAGAAAAATTATACATTTTAATATAATTACAATAACTAATTATAAGGTTTCTTTGTAACTATTTTTATTATCTACTCTTGTCAGTGTGAGTACTGGAAATACAGGCAGATAATCCAAACTTTTATAGAAAAATAATTTTTAGTCACGCAGCCTAATTTCTCAGTGGGTTCGCCAATAGACCAAACTATCACCACTACCGCATTTTATTTGCTTTTCAATAAAGAGTCAACCCAAAATATGCTAGCATGACGGTGGGCTAAAAAAAAAAAAAACATTGATTGCAGAATCGTGGGCCTCTTGCATCAGCTTAAAAATAAAAAAGAAAGATAATGCCTCACAAAAATACAACAAATAATAATTAATACTATACCTACCAATTTAATGCATGTGATTGCAATTGATGATTGTGAAGTCTCAATTAATAATTAGGTACCCACTTCTAAATAGCTACAATACAAATATTACGAAAAAAAAGACACAAATTACAAAAATATAACAAATTAAATATCAGATATCAAACAGACAGATGTGAATACCTTTCAGCAATTATCAGTCACACTCCAAAAAATAATGGAAATAAACCAAACAATAACAAAAATTAAAAGGAGAGAGGAATGTCCATGGGTAAATGAAAATCTACTTAGACAAATAAAGAAACGAGACAAATTATATAGAAAATACACAAACCACCCTCAAAATGAAAACCTTAAGAACGTATACTCTTAGACAAAAAAACACACACTGATTATGATAAAGAATGCAAAAAAGGAATACTACAGCAAAAATTCGAAAGGTATCGAACCGAACCATCAAAAACATGGAACTTAATAACTAAAGACATTAACAAGAAAATGCAAGAAACCTACAAATTCAAACTATAGAAAGGGAAGACACCACAATAACAACAGACTCAGATGAAATAGCTGGAGAAATAAATAAATACTTTGCGACCATAGGAAAAAAATTGGCGGATGGACAGATTGCAAAATTAGGAAGAACACCATTACCGATAAATACCCCGAAATTAAAAACACAATTCAAAATCAAAGAAGCAACCGAGGAAGAAGACTGATGTAACAAAAATGCAAAAATGGTGCCATGAAAATTTGTTAACAATTAATGAGAAAAAAAAACAGAATATATGATTTTCCAAAGAAAGAAACACCCTACTAATTTCAAAATAACTTTTAACAACCAACACATACAAAAGGTAACCCACATAAAATATTTGGGAATAACAATACAAGATACCTTAAAATGGAACAAACACATAAATACCTTGATTAGTAAAAATGCAATGGCTATAGCATCTATAAACAAAATAAGAAGCATCATCCCGGAACATATGAGGAAATCAATATACCATGCGATTTTTTCATCACACCTAAACTACTTAATAAATGTCTGGAGCGACACCTCAAAAAAGAACCTAATGAAAATACAAAGACAACAAAACAGAATACTGAAGCTCATATATGGATTACAAAAAAGAACTCCCACAACAGAAATCTATGAGAAGACTCACGAGTTAAATATTCAACAAACAATACAACAAAAAAACCTAATACTAATATACAATATCCAAAAAAATCTAGTAAAAACAAGTTTGCATTAGAACGGAAAGAAACTTATGCAACAGAAACCACAAGACATTACAACACTTTATCAAACCAAATAAAAAATATAAACTATAAACAATACAAAAAAAAATTAAACAAATGATACAACAACAAGTATTATAATAAAAATAAAACAAATTCAGAAACAAGAGCAAGACCATTTCGCCCTCGATACCGGCAGTCCGAGACGAGACGGAATTCTCATCATCTCGAGACGAGGACAGAGGACGGGAAGCACTAGCAACACTAGCCAGCACGTGTGGACCAGCATTGTGTTTTCTATATGTGTGTGTGTGTATATCTGTATATGTATATGTACGGTTGTGCACTTTGTTAGGCTACACTGGCGAATTAAAGCACTGCTTATAAAAATAAAATTGCTTCTAAAATAGTATATTAAAGCACGAGTTTCATAAGGCATGATTTTGTCGCACGAGTTCAAGTTTACAAAAAGAGCCGCAGGCGAGTTTTCTAATGAACGAGTGCGACAAAAAGCCTTATGAAACGAGTCCTTTACACTATTTTTTCTATTTTACATTATAAATTGATAATAAATACTTAATAAAAATCTCATTAAAAATGTTGAGTTTTATTTTTATATGAAGTTGGTCACATTGACATACGATTGACATTTGACGAATTCAAAATTGAAATTCGGCTATTTAAATTGTTTAAACAATATATTTCATAATATAGTCTCTGTAAACTGTAAAAAATGAGTGATACTGAGACAAATTTATTTTGTACGTCACCAGAACTGCATGAAATTGCGGATAACGCCGTCATAAATTTATCACCGAAAAAATCAAAAGCAGTATATGAAAAATGCTACCATCAATTTGAACTATGGGCTGTACAGAATAGTGTCAACACAATATCTGAAAACATTTTATTGGCATATTTTGAATTACAAGGTAAAAATAAGAAATCTTCTACCTTATGGTCTATGTATTCCATGCTTCGTTCTTGCTTTTCCATTTATAAAAATACAGACATATCAAAATATATGAAATTACAAGCCTATTTAAAACGATTCTCTGAGGGATACGAGGCTAAGAAATCTAAAATTTTATGCATTGAAGATATTAATAAATTTATAGAAGAAGGTTCTGACGCATTGTATTTAGCAATAAAGGTACGATATTATTTGCAATATGTAATTTTTTATGTAATGGATTTAATTTTAGATCGTTTAAATAATGGGTTACACAGGTGCCTGTAGACGAGATGAATTAACAAATATGTCCGTACATGATTTAGAATTTAAGAGTGATATTATTTTGGTGACAGTACCTAAAACAAAAAATAATATCGTAAGAGTTTTTGCAATTACGGATGAAAGATGGATTACTTTAATTAAAAGATATGTCGCCCTGCGACCAAAAAATATTAATCATTCAAGATTCTTCCTTACATATCGCAATGGTTATTGTATATCGTGCCCGATTGGAATTAATACGATTGGCAAAATGCCTAAATTAATAGCTGATTTTCTAAAATTGCCCAATTCAGAGCTTTATACTGGACATTGCTTCAGACGTTCTAGTGCTACACACTTAGCAGACGCAGGCAGTGATTTGCTGACTATAAAACGTCATGGTGGATGGAAGTCATCTGCGGTAGCTGAGGGTTACATCGAAACATCTATGAAAAGTAAAGTGGCTGTAGCGCACAACTTATCAGGGCCAAGTACATCTGGTCATTCTAGAGTTATATCATCGAATGATTCTCAATCACAAGAGTCTACCATTAAAGCCAATAACATAACTCAGCAAAACTTTGTTACGAAGAATTTGCCTGGCATAACAATACATGCTCAAGATACTTGTTCCGTCAGTGTAAATGTATACAGTAATTCCACGTTTCATAACAATAACAATGTAAACTAAATTTGTATAGAATTTTTGATTAAAGTATTTACAATTTACATGCATTAAACGTCAATTTTGCTTTCTGTCATAATGTATTCAATACAGCCAACCTATAGAAATGAAAAAAGGCGTATCACAATGAAGCACTTTTCGATACGCAAAAGCGTGTTACAATTGCGTTTTTATGAACGCAAAATAGAAAAATAAAATTATTGATTTGTAATGGCGTTTATTTGACTAAATGAGGTACGTTGTCATATATGTAGGTACTAAAACAACTATGGAAATTTTGACAATGGAAGCGTTCTAGGAAATCCTAAAGGGTTACTTGATATTCTATCAACCTCCATCCTGAAAGGACGACACCTCAAAGCTCTCATCCATCACGGCTATACGTTCGCATGCGACGCCACAGCATCCCTCTTAGGAAAAACACCAAACGACAATACACAACCATCCATTTCGACTATTTCCGCAGAAATCCCAAAGACAAAAAACGAATCCTTCCATCATACATCTGCGACCGAAGCCGAATGCCTGCCTCTCTCTCTCTCTTTATACGCGTGTCCTCTTATAAAAGCGATGCGAACCCTCGAATTATGAATCGACCAGCGTAGAAAAACAGAGAGGATATTAGCCCGATACCACCTCGGTCACCCTCCCAGCCCTGCTCTGGCCGTCGAAAATCCGAAAGGAGACGGAAATATCGAAGTGCGTCCGGCGATAAGAGGACCTAATATCATTTGATGTATTATCCGGGCGCAATATATCATTCCCTCAGTATATAGGAGAGAATAGTGGGCCCCCGAAGGTGGACGTGAAGGGTAACTTCGGAGGTGGGTGGGTGAACGGCTGAGGGCTAGTTGAAGTGTCCGAACAGACTTGACAATATGAATTGTAACGAGTCCGCTTGACTAATCGCCAGAGTTTGAATGGAACTCTGGCGAAATGTTATGCCTGTGGTGGTGGTGGTGGTGGTGCCAGGAAGAAGGGGTGCGACGGGGGTGAGGTGGTAATTGAAGAAATACAATAATGGTTTGGCGAACAATGGGGCCGATCTATATGCTCGTTTCAGGGGAGAATAACCAAATTTCTGATTTGGACGTCCTAATGGGGAAAGGAAATTGTTTCAGCACCCATGACGATCTATTTTAGACGCCAGAAGTTAGGAAAGTACATTTAAGGTTTCCTAAAATGTAAAATTCTCAATTTCTTTAAATACCTAATTATTAATTTAAAGATAAAGAATACATAGTGATTTTGCTTATACACTCCGCCAAAAAAGTATCGCATAATTTAGTTTTGAATCATAAAAGTATCGCATAATCTTTGTTTGTAGCATAAAGTTGTAAATATACTTTAATGCGCTCTAAGATATAATTTCTATGATTATTTAAATAAAATACAGGCCAAATAAAAACAAGAACTCATACTTGAGATTTTTATTAAAACAAGAAATTATAATTTTGGAAAGAAAAATGTCATAACAGTAGCTTTTAATACTGACAATGAGTATTGCCACCTCTGGCTCTTATGACCGCTCGCATACGGTTTGGCAGAGATTCGATTAACCTCCGTATATAAGCCTGATCCAAATTCTCCCACTCGTCACGGAGAGCATTTGCTAGTCCATGCAGGTCCGCTGGGGCAACATTTTGGGTTCGTATCCGTCTGTGAAGGAGGTCCCACACGTGCTCGATAGGGTTCATGTCCGGACTTACCGCAGGCCAATCTAAAACTGGAATACCAACATCGTTAAGGTATTCCTGGACGATTATTGCAACATGCGGTCGTGCATTATCGTGCATTAACATGAATTCGTTTCCTATAATTGGCGCATATGGTACTACATGTTCTTCTAAAATGTCCGTTATATACCTGTGGGCAGTCAGTGTACCTCTGTCTACTGGTACTAACTCTGTACGACCTGTTAAACAGATGCCTCCCCAAACCATAATAGAGCCACCAGCGAAATTAGGTCTAGGTCTGATATTACACTGCGAATAGCGCTCACCGTCTCGTCTGTACACTGAGATACGCCTATCTGAGGTGTAAAGACCAAATCTTGACTCATCTGTGAAGAGTATATTGGCCCAGTCATTAATGTTCCAATTTACATGTTCTCTGGCAAACCTTAAGCGAGCCACTCGGTGGTTCCTAGTGAGACGAGGGGCTGTTACAGCTACTCTAGCTCTTAATCCACTCTGTCTTAACCTATTCCGAATAGTTTGAGTACTCACAAGAGTATTTCTGACTCTAGCCAAGTCGTTCTGCAATTGTCTTGCAGTTACATGTCTTCGACGTAATGCTTGTAGTAGTAAATAGCGGTCATCTTGGCGAGTAGAACATCTTGGACGACCTGGTACAGGTCTTCTACTGTAAATGCCTGTTTCCCTATATCTGGCTACGGCTCTAGAAACACTTGACTGATTGATGTTCATTAAATTAGCAACGTATGCTTGAGATCGTCCATCTTCGATTAAAGCAACTATAGCAGCCACTTGTTCTGAAGTTAAATTGCTCATTTTAGTTTTAAAAGCGTTGGTACAGAACTCTGACTTCGCACTTTAAAATTTGTCCGTATAGGAAGACTTTCAGTAAACAACTGAGCAAACCTTACACATATGCATTTTTCTAAATGTGTTCTTTTAGGAAAAAAATAAAGTAAAAACGCTAAGTTCCATTATTTTGTTAGTGTTTTTATAGTTCACATACACGAGGCAAACTTTTTGTGAACGTATAAAAATATCTTGGTTCATAAATGCCCTTTTTTAGTTTATGCGATACTTTTTTGGCGGAGTGTATATTCCACTTTACATTGAACTGTCCCACTATTACCTGTTAGGTGGATAAGTAACTCAACACGCAAAAATCAATGTAGTTTTAACAAAAACTATTTACACAGTTTCTTTGTTATTATATTCAGTTATACACAATTTTTCTCTCTAAAACTTAGGTCATATGCACCTTCACTTTTCTTTTAATCCTCCAATTCCCTCTCTTTGTTTATGCTTGTTTTTGTTAAACAAAAACCACTCTCTATTATCACATAATAATATGTATTTCAGTGAATTCCAGATTTGGATGATGTACAATAGACAATCAGGTCGGTAGACATAAGATCTCCGACGTATAGCGCTTAACTTACAAAACTATCGCAATAAATAAATCCGGTAGGTCTTTAACTCTCATGTTAAAATCCTTGCACGGGTAAAGTCACTGTCGTCAGCCGTCTTTTACTCGCGCGATCGTAAATTTTCTTTAATTTAATAACATCAAGCAAACGTGTCTTACATAAACACGTCTCGAATGCTGGGATGCCAGGAAAGATTGTAATTTACGCGAGGGAGAGGAGTGCAGAGAAGTGGAATATGGCAGAAGTGTCGAGAACGAGTCGAAGGTCTAACTGTGTTGTTCTTCGAATCGTTATAGTTTGGTGGTAAAGGTCTGCCACCATATTTAACAGTAAAATAAAATAAAATATATGTACATACAGGTAGGGTAACAGAAATGAAAAAAAAAATTTTTTAGAATCATATTCTTCAGGTTTGTTGTTTCTGCAGGTTACTACTGTGCCGTGTTGCTTCCGTTTTTTTATTGTTCCTTTCTGTTCCTCAACTTATCTCTCCGTTTAACTACATTTTCAGATCGCTTGTGATTTAGTCTTGTCAGGAGGAACTGGTGTCCTTCCTCTAGAGCATTGCATTTTGTGATTTTTTCGCATTAGTCAATCGATTTGCTTGCAGTTGATTAGACCGTTCCAACTTATTCCTTTTCTCACGCCTCTAGTAATGTATACTGCTATGTCCACCCTCTAATGCTGCCCGTACTGACAATTTTTTATTTTTCTCTTAAATATAGGGAAAGTTACCATTGTAAATGCTGTATAATATCTAATTTTACCTTCAGCGATAAGCCTTCAAATATATTAAATATGTAATAATAGTTCTCCATCGATAGATGGAACTGGCCAGCCCGACAATGTGCCGATACAATGCACCTTCCACAGTCAGATATCCGCATATAACGAGGCTCCTTTATTTTCCTTAATCAACCTCGGGAAATGGGGCACGAATTGAAGTAATATTTTGATGTATTCCTTGGTAAAATAGATTTCCTGTTTCTGGATGCTCTTATTGGTTTATTAGAATATCTTATTTCGTATATACAACGTGTCCCGTATCATTTTATTCAAACTTTTGAAGGATAATGTAGACTAAATTAATGACTAAAAACAGTGGTGGGTCAATTTTGTTTCGTTACCAATATACAGGATGTTTACCATTCGTACACTATCATTTTCTGGAGATCCCTTGCAATTAGATTAATGCGGCAAAAATTTCGACATCAAAACCCCACCTGGGGAATTATTTAACATTATTTTCAACTTCCGGAAACGTTTCATCGGACGTCGAGTAGCTATCGACGTCTTATTTTAAACGGAATGGCGTTGTTTTTCTTACTGTAAGGAATTGTACACATTCTTTAAAGGCAATTTGCCTTTACGTTCTCTATCTTTAAATTCAATTCATTCATAAATTGATCCTCAAATTGGACAAGTTTGACCGTACATACATATCTTTTAAATGCTCTTGATAGCCATAAAATAAGGTTTCTAAATGCCGCATCGTTTTATCCAAATTTTATGAGCGTAAACTAGACTTACTTTATAATAAAAAATAACAAAAGTGGTTAATCAATTGTGTTTGGTTACAGAAATATGTTGGTTTATTATAAGATAAATGATTAAATAAACAAATTAAACAAGTAAATAAATTAAACAAATAAGTAATAAGTTGAATCACAATGATGGTAGTGGGTAAAATTGACCTACCACTTTTGCTATTTTTAGTCATTAAATTTAGTCTAGTTTACCCTACCAAAGTTTGAATAGAACGATACGGGACACATTGTATACATTTGTCCTGCCAATATGGAATGTGGATAGACAAGCTTCTTTGTTTGAATTTGGTAGTTTTTTAATATTTAATATTTAGCAGTAAGTAAGTTTGCTTCCGGAAAGTTAGATATGCACGTCGAACATTTACTGCTCTCACTTGTTACCAAATATTCAGTGTTTTAAATTCCTTACTATTGAAAATATAAAAGAGTGCCGTGTTGAGATATACAATCGCAGACAAGAGTTATTTGCAATTTATTTTTTTCAGTACTATGTTGTAAAACAAATCAAGAAAAAACTATTTAGAAAATATTATAAAACAAAAAAGTAATAATAAACTAAAGTCATGCAAAATTTTAATTGAAATGATTTATTAATTTAATTATGAAACAATAAGCGTATGACTTTTGTTCGTGACTGTATATATTTTTGTTATGCGTGGTTTCAATAAAAAATGTGTTTATAAGAGCCGAATATCAGATAAACACAAATGCTTCCCTTTTGTGGTTTCACGGCAAACTTTTTGCGCTTTAAACCGAATAGATACCCTTCTTTGAAAACTAAGGAATCAAGGAAGGTGCGCCGACACACCTTTCATAAATAATTTACCAAATTCATGGATTGATTTCATGAATCAAACTATCTTCCGTAAAGACAGCAGTATGTGCGCGATTCAGATTGTTAACCTTGTTGTGGGAGGAGCTGTACACCTTGGGATAGACAAACCTGAGTTTTCTGAGAGCAATAATCTTTTAGGCTTAAGTTTAAAATTATCTAAACTTGAAATACCAAGAAAGGATCCTCAGCATATGCATCTCTACAGCTCGTAAGGGATTTGAAGGAACACACACTGAATAAATTCGCTACTCTCGCACTCTCGCACTAAAATAAATTATTTTTCTCACAGGCTTCATCATCTAAATTATGTAAAGTAGATTATTTTTAAACATTGTCGAACGTCAGATAAACGTATCTACCTTGTAATCTCTAACTAATGACAAAAAAATTAACCAACCCGACCGGTCGACAATTAAACTCAATTACTCGAGTCGTCAGTCTAGTGTGCCGCCCATCAAATCAGTCAATTGCTCGTCAAAATCACACACTATACTCGCACGTCGATTCCTGGAAATATCGCGACTTCATCTCCGTCGTTTAAGCAACAGAACAGAAATAAAAAAAAAAAGAGAGAAAAGGAAAAACGAACGATTACCTCAGAGCATCTCCGCAACCCCTCAGTCGGTTGCTACTAGGTTTGGTTAGCCTTTCGGAACGTTTCACTTGTTTCTATTATTATCGTTACCTATTATCTCCATCAGCTGCATCAGTATTGTCGTCGCAATCATCATTATTTCTCCTATTCCGTGATGGTTGTTATAATTGTCATTACCATTCAGTTATTTTTGTTTCTTCCTCTATATTTTTTTTTTTTTTCGTTCGAAGCTGTTTCGAGACGTTTTTTTTCCTCGTTCGGTGGTAGCCTCATTGTTAGGATCTTTCCGATGGTTAGTCGGATTGTTATCGACATGCTCCCGAGCGCCGTGTAATGCTTCTAAAGCGATTTGAACAATTATTCGCGACAATATGCGGAAACGTGCAACAGCAAACCGGTGATGGTGATGGTGGTTATGCGATTTTGACGATTGGATGAGTAAGAACTGTTATTGTTTCAGCAATTGTTCAATCAAAAATGGATTAGGTGACTAACTTTGTCTTATAAAAGGTTTTCCAATAAGTTCGCAAGCTAAAAATGAATCGAAAGGATTATTTCGAACGATCAGCCAGAGACCTGCACAAATTAGTAGATACAGGACGCCAGGATATAGAGATTGGTTGATATGAACCTATAGTTAAAGGAAACGGGAGATTAAGTAAAAAAAAAAAATTTAATGTTATTTCAGCTAGATGTATATAGAAATTATAAACTGTCGGGACAGCAACCTCAATGAAATAATCTCTGCTCATCTCTCCTTTGCAGATTGTATACTGGGTGAGTTTTTTATCTTGAGACAACGGAATATCTCTAAAACACTGCATCAAATCAAAAAAAGATCTTAATAAGATTTGTTATAATGTAGGGGGCTTACTGAATAGTGCCAAACTCGATCACCCACCGCATCCCCCTCAGAGTGGGAGGGAGGACAACTTTAAAATCCTAAATTGGAACCCCCATTTTGTATTGTAGATTCGGATTCTACGCCATCAAGTATGTAGTTTTTGTTTGAAACTTTTTTTTCGATTCGTAACAGATTGCGCTGTAATCGGAAAAAACATGATTGTGAACGCCTAGAAAAAATACACAAAAAAGAGAAGCAAGCAAACATGATTTTGTGTTTTTTTTTTATTTTAAGATTAAATAACATTTCAAAAAGCCATTCAACAACGAAGAACTTTACTTTATCATACCCATTTCAGAAAATGTGTTCGAAAATGTGCGCTTCCATTCGATACATTTATTTATCCGCAATTGGAATGTTTGCACACAACTGAGAAGTGTTTCCGGCTTAATCCATGAACAAATGTTGGTGATTCGCTCAATCATGTTTTCCCTCGTGGTTAGCACTTCTGTATAAACTTCAGACTTTAAGTGGCCCCACAAAAGGAAGTCAGGGGAAGGTCTTCTAGTAACACTGGAAGTTCGTTCTGTAAAAATACATTTTGAATACATTATTTTCCATTTTTAACTCCAATGCGAAATGTGTTTCCCAAAAAGAATTCATTTGGTTTTCTGTTGAAAATTAGTTTATTTTCTGGACACCACGCCATCATTTCATCCAATACGAGACGGACTTTTTCAAACAACTCCTCCCGGGTTTCCGCGCAGATTAAAATTACAGTATCATCCGCGTACATCATAACACTACCAGACAAGAAATGCGGCAAGTCGTTTATAAAAACAACAAACAGTAGTGGCCTCAAGATTGATCCTTGTGGGACTCCAATAGAATTGTTTATTGTTTCAGATCTATATCGTTCCACGTAGTCATTATTATTTCTATGTTTAATTTCAGTAAACTGTTTTCGCTGATACAAGTAAGACTTAAAAATACTGAGTGCAGCGCCTCGTACACCGTAAGCGGATATTTCTCTAATAATATATTATGATTAACTGAGTGAAAAGCTCACGAGAGGTCACTTGCAGCACCCATGCGGCAATTGCCGCATAGATTTAAGGTCAAATGCATAAATCTAACTTTCATCGCAAGCAATAATGTTGTAGACCGCTTTTGAGTTACCGTCATTGTATTTATTTAAAGTTGCTTTGCACCATTCAACACGCTGGATGCTTTCAGCATCTGTTAAATTGTGAGGTATCCAACGAAAACAAATCCTTCTTACTTCCAAGTAATCATGAGGGATACTGAAAAGTATCTGCTACAGCTATCGAAATCACATTTTAAATGTCAAACTACAAAATAGTAATTTGACAGCTCGTTTGACTTTTTACGGCCACTTGATCTACAAGTTTGCAGAAAACGGTTATTCGAATATCGACATTGAAGGCTGCCATTGTTTGTAGGCTATTCACAAATCGAACTTCTTACTGGAGTTATTAATACAATTATTTTGGGACTTTTGGGGATATTTTGTTTGGAAAAATAGAATTCAGGATTTGTGGTTCAAGGAATTTTCAGTTTACTACTAGTTTTGCAACGGAATAATTATTTATCACCACACTTTTACTGCAGTAGAATTTACCATTAGTGTATTTCTCAAGTTCTGTAACAAAAACAACCAGCAACGAAAAAGCGCCACAATCATCATCTAAGTCTGTCACACATCCGTAACTAACAGGCAAATACATATGCGATACACAAAGTTCCCTATGGCATCGTCGTATATTAAAAAGTCTCGCTATCTGCAATGCGAATCGCTCGCTGGCCTATCGAAGCGAAACAAATGACTGATGTACACACAAAGAGGAAACAGAGCAGGGTTATGTCCTTAGATTGGTATCAGGAATGGAACGACATCCGCTTTTGCTCATTGTATGCAGCAGGAACAGGTCTAAACATGCCTATAGGTATATAAATGTGTGTACGCTATACCTATACATAAGTATTTATGGATGTCATGTGGATATAGGCGCACATACTCTTGCGTTTGTGAATAGTGGGCCATTCTGTCTGAGATTCTTCGTCTAGTGTTGTTCCTTGTTCATTGCTTTTATTATTAAGTAATTTGGCTGTGCGATGATAATCACAAGTGCGTATTTTATCTAGTTCTTTTAATACTTTAGGTTTAGTTTATAATGCAGTGGATATATGTTTTTATGCCTCGTTACTAGTGTTGCGATAAATGGCAGTTTTCATTCAGATGTATAGCTATGCGTTAATATTGCTGCGCGAAACTAATAAATAAAACAAAGTTATTTTCAACGTTGCCTTCCTGATGCGACGTGCCTTCATTCTTATATACACGCTTCATATGTTCTTGCCTCTTTTGGATGTGATTGCCCCATCTACTGATGGGGTAATCACATCCAAAAAGCATCAGATAGGCTTAAACGGATATGTAGTCACTACGCTAAGTAAAATCGGAATTTTTTCTTAACGATTCGGATTCTTTTACTGAACGATTCAAGTATCGGTTCATACAGGTACCGACTACTTTTAATCTAAAAGGAAAAAGATTCGTTAAGCAAAATATAGGCGAGCCGATCTACATCCTTGAAAATATACCTACATACATATTGCTGTGATAATTATGAAAATGTGAATTATTTAAAATTAAATTAATGCTTGTGACCAAATGTCTGAAATTAATTATTAAGTTGAGCGCCAACTCTAAAATAGAGTAAAAAATTCTTGAAGAGCATGGGATTCAAAATCCCAGTGGTCACCTTCTGAAGGTAAACCTTAAGAAACTGAAAGTGGGTGTAAATTGACCACGATGTGGGGAAACAAATTAAAACAACAAAATTTGAATTTTAAAATTAAATCGAACTTTAATAATAAAAACAAAATGCAAATAGGAAGAAATTTAAAACCTTAGATTAATTAAAATCCAGGCTTAAAAGAAAACTCCCTATATTTAACGTGAAAATAACAAGATTAAGAAAATTTAGAAATATAAAATTTTTATACACCACGTGTAAATCGCAAAATGGCGTTCTCAGGTGAACGTCTTTAACTTTAAATACTTAAAACTGCTCAAAAGTAGTCAGCAATTACAAAGCAAGGTAAAAATACCTTCAAAACAGTGAACTACAATCAAATCTAATTGAAAAGGAAAAAGAATGAATCAAAAATTAAATAAATATCAAATAAAAAAAAAATGAACTCTCAAAAAGTAAAATTAAATCAGCTATAACAAACTATTTGGAATTCCAAATATTATACAAAGAAAATTAACTGAATTGAGTGTAAGATGCCTCTACTAAGGTTAGATTTGTAAAAATCAAATGACACGCGGAAACAAAATGTCTTCAAACGACATACATTTACAGCGCTCAGGAAAAATGATCTTACCTTCGCAGAGTCTAATTGTACACTGCTTTCTCTCTCCCGCAACCGAGCAAACGCCGGCCCAAGAGAAGCGCACGCAAACAGCGGCGATCTTACACGGTGACATGACTTAAACCAGGCCAACAAACATTTAAAACAATAAACTGAGCTAAATGAAAATTACATTGCTGTAAAACAAAACTAAAAATGATATTAATAAGAATTTTTCAACATGTTTCAAAGTAACTTAATACTAACTTAACTTTAACGAAAAATTTAGTGTCTTTTAAAAATCTTCTCGAAACAGCTGACTTGGACGAAGGGGTCAACGCACTCACGCACAGTTTTTCATCCCCTTTTTCCACAGCAATATGTATGTATATGTATATAGATAGCCAGGCGGGCTTCGGCGTTTTTCTTTTCTTTTTTTTTTGTTTTTTGCGTTCTCTCTTAATAACAATATTTGTATTAATACACACACTCATTATTTAGTGTAACTAGAATAGCAATATTACCGTAGGTTTAATATAATTTAGATAAATTTTAGTGGTGGTGCATTTACGTAATAATGCTGAAAAATAATTTAGAATATTATGCAAGAAGGTATTTCATACTGACATAACCTTTTATGTAAATTTGTATAAACAGTAATAAATACAAAACGAAGTGGCAGGTATATCTAAAAAAAAAAAAAATTAAAGAAAACGACTTGTAATTTGCAGACGTCCAAGTTGGTATTTAAAAATATTATGATATCAAAATTTTTCCCTGATAGTCGATTCCTCTTTCCGTTGGCAATTTGACCAGCTTTTGAAAAAATGCTCTCCGAAGGCACTGACGAAAAATATTGTTGTTGTAGCGTATGCAATTCCGGTATGAATAATGCATGCTCCTTCCAGAAATCCCATGGGTTTTTCGCCCGATTTAAATGTGGGATTCCCATGTATTTTGCTATTACTTGTTCAGATGAAGTAGTAGAATTACTTTTCGATAATTCTAATACCTTAATCTTTTATTGTACAACAAGCATATTACGTTTTCGTCGTGCTTTTCGAAATATTCCCACAGGGTAGATCGTCTTTTTCGGGTGCTCATTATTACCACTAATTACCACTTTGTTTGACTATTTCAATCACACTACAGAACTTTTGCTTAATAACGAAAATACTATACTAAGATAAATTCTGTAAATACAGCCTTGTCACTCCCTTTAATTTTTTAAAAAGGAATAAAGCTAAAAAAACAAGAGTCCAAATAATTTTATCTGTATTGTAAAACATCAAACAAAAACCTCGCGACACCGAAGCCTTTAACTATAAAACGTTATATATTATAAAAACTCCTGTTTTTTGTAAAAACTCACGGACATATTCAATTTGATATTTCTATAGCCTTATCAGTCAATTTTATTTTTAGGATACCTACTACACTAATATTGTTTCCATCCAAAAAAATCCAGTGCTGTATGCATATGTTTAGTCGTTTACAGTTTGTGGATGATATATGTTGAATTCAGGTGGTAGTGTTTAGTTTTTGATATTTCTTAAAGTGTCTGCCAAAATGAGTTACGAAGAAGAACAACAAAAATTAATAAAATTGTGGCAGGAATGTCTCAGATCAGTCTTTTGGACACTTTAAATGATGCTATTCAAGCAAATATGCAAGCAAGTAGTGATGAGAATAGTGCGAATCAGTGTGATAGTAACCATCTGTTATGGGACAACGTAACTGATATAAATCTGAAATTATTTCATTTGACTGAAACAATTGTTGGCGTATTTGAAGAAATACATGGTAAATATTTTGATAAAGGTCGATATGAATCTTTCAAATTATTTCTAACCTCCGAGGTCATAGAAGTAATGGTAACGGAGATAAACAGATATGCAGCCCAGTGTAGAGCTGCTGAAAAATTACCCAAAGCCAGGGTTCACGAATGGAATGGCACAAATAAAGAAGAATTTCATTGGAATTTTGATTTGGATGGCGTCTGCCAGTTTCCGCTCATTGAATCATATTGGTCCAGAAGTGTTCTTTACGATAACAAAATCAAAGATCTAATTCCTCGTAATCGATTCCAGTTGTTGCTGGAAGCATGGCATTTTCATAATAATGAAGTAATAACTGAAGATAGGTTACAAAAAGTTTCTCCTTTGGCATATTTATTAATTAAAAATTTCCAAAAGCCTATTGTCCCCAAAGAGAATGTGAGTATAGATGAAACCTTAGTACCTTTTAGAGGACGTCTAAGTTTTCGCCAATACATTAGTAACAAAAGGCACAAGTTTGGCATCAAACTGTATAAACTATGTCTCAATAAAGGATACACGTATAATTTTCAAGTTCATTGCGGAAAGGAGGACAAAACACCAAACCTTAGCCTTCTTCTGAAAAAGTTGTTCTTACTTTGGTTAACAACCTGTTAGATAAAGGACGTACAATATATATAGATAACTATTGCACTAGTATTTCGTTAGAGCATCAATTGCAGAAGAGTAATACCCACTTAGTTGGAACTCTGAGAACCAACAGAAAATTTAATCCAAAACACATTCAGGATAAAAAGCTACAAAAAAGGAGCAACTGTTGTAGCAGAAAGCAACACAGGTGTAGTCATCCAAAAGTGGAAAGATAAACGTGATGTTTGCACTCTCAGCATGAAACACACCGTTGAACTGAAAACAGTCACTCATTACAGCAACGAAAATCAAAAACCAGCGTCTGTTATTGATTATAACAAACATAAAACGTACATTGATTTATCTGACCAAATGAAGACATACAGAACTTCTTTATGTATGTGTTTTCATTTGCAATTTCTTGCTGCAAAATATGCGCATTCACCAAACCAGCACCCAAAATTACTTCAGTGGCCAGCTTTCTATACCATTTTACCCCTAATGTTGTAGAAAGCTGGCCATTGAACTAATTTTGGGTACTGGTTTGGTGAATGCGCATATTTTGCAGCAAGAAATTGCAAATGGAAAATGTCAATAACAAAATATTTTGAAGCTAACCAAATTAGACGTTTTTTTACAACCTCGCACTGAGCATGTTTTAGAAGACATGGGTACTAAGAACCGTGGTGGATGTGCTGCCTGTTACGAGAGACTTGCACAAACTGACAGAAAACAATCGCAAACCAAGGCTAAGATATCGTTCCGTAGAATGCTCTAAAAACTATTGTTTGAGTTGCTTTTGTGTAGTCCATACATGTACAAAATAATAACATTCTGTAGATACTTCCAAGTATTTTCTCATAAAAAAAATATTTCTGCACGCCAAAGAATGTATTTGAATTTTTTATCGTGTTTATATACTACATAAATAAATAAATATTTTTATGCAGTTTTTTGTAAATTTTGAATTTTGTATTACGTTTATAAATAAGTTTTTTTATGGAGTTTTTTGTCTTTGAATGGAAATTCAATTACTAAGATCTCAGGTCACGAGAATCAACACTCGATTCACATAGGCACAGGCCAATTCGTCCCCAGTTCTTACAGGCACGTATTTTGAATTACATAAGTGTTATAGAAACCTGAGGAGCAAACGCTGATTAATTTGGCTTTAAAAGTAAACCTGCATGTTCACAGTTTGTGTATAAACGGAAACTAAAATAATGAAAGAAGCGCACTGCTTAAAGTCATATTATGATACGAGCGATTTACCGTGAATTAAGGTGAAGGCTTCGTTCTGAACATGTAACATCAATTATAATTAGTACATATTCTAACCGCGTTTAATTTTTCTTAATATAACATAGCAGTGTTTAATCCATACAAAACAGATAAATCAAACAGTGTTCTATCTCCTATCCAACGCATAATCGCAATCTGCTATCCAATGCAACACCTCCACAACATTCATCGCATCCTCATAAGAATTTTCGCGTTCGAAGCATCAGTCTCACCCGACTGGTGAGTTGAAGACAATCGGTGACAACCAGACAACACTAAACAATAACGAGGCGTCGAGGACCAGCTCTACGCCCGAACGACACTTCGCAACAGCGAAAGATATAAAACGACAACTCATATAGGCGTATGGAGGCAGATACTCCGATTTACTTGTATACAGACGATGCGCTCTTGCAGAAGCAGAAAAGAGTTGGAAGCATCTCCGTGAGGCGACGCGAGATGGAAGAGTTCTTACGTACAACCAATCAGACGCCAATAAATCACCGTGTTTTTCCCTTATTAGAGACAATAAGAAGTTAATCTATGCGACGGGACAGCTAGGTATTGTTTAGCGGGTCATGTACAACGTGGCGTTGTTATTTGAGTCGGACCCGTCCCGGCCCACACCAGCGCCTGATCAATGGACAATATGGGCTGATTTACGAGGTGAACCCCAGTTTGTCTCCGGTCGTTTTGAGTGGGTTCTCAGTATCTTACCGTTGCAGACGTAGACACTTTGAAATGCAGAGGATCGCGCGTGTGGATTTCTTAATTTGCCATATTTAGAGGTATTTAATACAGAATATATGTCATTGTTTTTTATTGAACTAAAGATATAGCTATTTTACCTATAACCTACTATTTATAAATTAATATTCTCATAACACTCAGTACAACATAAATAAGGATATGTATTCATGCAAGTCTCCAAACGTAAACTCCGAGGTACTAAGGAATGGTCCATTTAAAATCTGGCATGTTGCAACATTACAAAATATTTAGAAAAACCCGGTGAAATTAACAAACATTTATTGAACTTTTGAATATACTTATAACCTACAGCAAACTCCAGTAACTTAAAGAAATAATTCAAGAACTATAAAACAATCGCACTTTTCTATTAGTTCCCGACATCAGCTTTTGTATATGCATATCGCTCATACTTCCAGATGCTTGTCTCCACTTTGTTCTAAATTGTTGGATGTCGGACAACTTAAATTGTGTTTTTCAATTTTCTTTTGATTTGTGCCCAATATCTTTCCACAGGTCGCAACTCCGTGCAATTGGGGGGCTTCATTTTCCTAGGGACAACTTGAATGTCTCTCTCTTCATAAAATTCTTTTGTACCACGGCTGTGTACCCACGCATCATTAATATCTCAATTCGTTCTGATTCAGTAAGTTTTTCTGCCATTTTCAAATGTGTCAATGTTTAAAATAAGTAAATTTATAGCGATGCAAAAGTTAAAACGCTTTTAAAATTGTCAAATGTGACGGCAAAAAGAATGCAAACACTAAACAACAACTTTTTTCAAGGGTACCTTGATTTTTCTGTATTAGGACACTTTCTTAATTTTTTAACTGTTTTCTTGTGAATAAAAATAAACATCTTAATACTTCCTGAACGTAGTTTTTTATTTTGCATTCAAAAGTGTTAAACAAATCTGGGCGTTCCATTTAAAAAAAAAAGTTGGACGTATTGCCGATTAAACCGGAAGTGAACAAAATATTAACTGTATTGCATAAAATGCATTTATATTAACTATACCCCCATACCAAATTTCAGAAATCATAATTTTCAAATAACAAAGTTATTCGACCGTTCCGGGACTTTTTACTAACCCTGTATATATTGTGCCTTCGAAAATTGGTAGAAGATATCATTAATGTTATGCTAAGCGTATAATAGTTATGTGCTTGTTTAGTTGTTATACCTAAATGCTTTCTTAACCATAAAAACAAATGCATAAATAGGTATAAGATAATATTCTAAGTATAAATAGACAAGTTGAATAATTCATTCATAACCTCTACTTCAGCGTAGCAATATGACTGCAATAAACAATATTTATAATCATTTACTTTAACATTACGGTAATACACAAACCATAAATATATTTTATATACCCTGTCGAGGCATATTAACATGTTTTTTGGAACACAATTAGGTATATTGTGTGTTTTGTATGTGTAGAAACCTATGTTTGTTGATACATCTGATATATCAAACTGTCAACGATCCTTACAATAAATTTGCATTTTAAGTTTTATATACGATTTGCGGCCCTGCAATCCGTAAGACTTTTCAATTTAATTTTTTTAGTTAAAATCATGTCGACGCTTCTATTATTATACTAAATACACTAAATAGGAGGATAGGTTTCCATCGGAGTAGTTTTTCGTCGTTATATTTATGTTTGTCAATTTTTTATTCTGTTTCCTATGTAGTGAAGCTCATTTTTTAAAATCTAGTTCCCACTAACTATGTGACATACGTCATTTCTCATATGGAAGAAAATATTCTCCATAATTCACATCACCGTACGTAAATGCTACAATTTAATTACTTCGCTTTGCCACTCATTAATTCCGGTTCCCATGCCCCTTTACTCGCAATCGCATTGACATCGACGCAACTATATAGTGGCGGTAGTACCGTGAACATCGGACATCGGACGAAATGAGTGAACTTACTGGAAGTCGATTTCGTAGAAGAGGCCACTCGTTGACGACTCGCTGATTTATGAAAGAGAGCGAGCGGTATTTTAATGGGCTTATGTGTCTCTGGTTCGGAACATAAACGCATATGACAAGATTCTAACACCTATAACCTCTCTACCTGCGCGGCGCGCATTACGTATACCAGACGACATGAGCTCGAGACATGGCCCGACTGAGAAAGAGGTAAATTTAATTTTTCCGAAACGGTTTTCGGTGAATTCCTGTTTGATGTGGTCGACACGTTCTCAGAAGTAAAATGTAATGTCCGCGGATCGGTATTCTTTAATCGATACGTCAGAACTTGATGTTATTTCGTATAAGATTTGATCTAGATGATAAGGGGGATATCTGAGAAGAAGAGCTATTTATTTATTTTTGTGGTGTTTAAAATTTATTGTTCAGATTGTTGGTATGCTAATCGTGAGATTATAGTGAAATGCAAAGCAATTTGCCTTTAAAATTTGTACTTGCACATTTAATAAATTTGTTTTTAATACACAGAAGGACAAAGATCTATAAAGTCATTGGAAAAAGCCCCAAACATACTCACTTTGATCGAGTATTGACCTTTCTTTTCCAATTCACTACTCAACAAACCGATATTGATTCGATGTATTTAACGAACGAGATGACGCAAGTGAAAAATCGAAAGTACCACCACATAAGAAAAAACTCGTGTAGGATTTTGCCTAGATGTTAGCTTGAAATTAAACGAATATTAGACGAGATATGTTGAAAAAACCATAAAGAAAATAACGCTGATGTGATGTTTTACCTGTTTTTATTTATTAATCTTTTAAACTTTTGCTGTGTGTCATTGAAAGTCTACCGATAATTCAAAACACACCTATTACTGTGCGGATAAAATTCTACCACCCCGAAAAAATATTCCTTACTGAAAAGAACGTTTCCTTTTGGAGCCCATCCTACCACAACTTTTTTGCCAGAACATGTGCCTCTCCGAGGAACGGACAAACTTCACGAATGTTTTATTTTTTAAATTTCTGGCCTGTCCGCCCCAGAAAATAATATCGTATATTAGTAGGCTGTAAAAGTTGGAAAAATTTAATAATTTAGATAATTCACTGGTGGCCACCACATGCTATGAGAATAGCATATTGCTGTCAATTGTTACACCCAAATAAATTATTCTCAGTAAGCCATTCTTGTACTTGTTGTTGCATCACTACACTCACATTCCCTTTAATTAGTAGCGTTATGTCGTCTGCGTAATTTATCGTAAAGCAATTATTATTTATATTTAAATCACGAATGAATATAATGAATAACAAAGCACCTAAATATTTCCTTGTGGAATGCCCATTAATATTGGCTAACAGTGCCAAAATGGAAATATATTTCCAAAATGTCAGAGGATTGCGTACCAAAACAAATTTTCTTTACACCCATACTTTGCAGCATAATTATGATCTGATATTGTTGGTTGAAACATGGTTGAACGGTGAAATTAATGATAGCGAGTTTATTGATGATAGGTATTGCGTTTATCGTAAGGATAGAATTAACAGAAGAGGTGGTGGAGTTTTAATAGCGGTGAAAAAGAAATTTAAATCTAGTCTTTTAACTGTTTACTACTACTATACTTTGTTAGAGACACTGTTTATTAAAATTGAGATTCATAATAAGAATTATTTGATAATGTTGTTTATTTTCAGCCAAACTCTCCACAAGAGTATTATCTTGAATATTTCAGTATTTTTGAAAATTTCCAAAATATTCTATATGAACACAACCTATTGGTTGGTGGCGACTTTAATCTCCCTAACATAACTGGTTCAGACTACAATTTATTGAGTGGCGGTATCATTTGTGAATTTTTAAATTGTAAAAAACAATATTCGTAGCAGATTTCGACTTAGCACTTAATGGGCTTAACGATCCTTTAGCACCTATTGATTTACATCATCCTCCGTTGCATCTCAAAATGTCTATTTACTACCAATCTGACGCTAGTCAGAAAGAGGTACACCCACGGACACCCAAAATGTCCGGTCCAAGTCACAGTGTAAGCGGAACGTTCCATGCACCCGAATTGCACGCGGAGTTTAGACTATGCATTAGACCGGACATTTTGGGTATCCGTGGGTGTACACATAAATAATTTAAATAAGTACAACTATTTCAAGGGCGATTTTCACAAGTGTGATGAAGTTAATAGATCTGTCACTATTTTTTATAATATTATGTATGAAATTTTGAATGAGTGTATTCCAACTTATAAATCATCTAATTATAACACTAAATATCCTTGCTGGTTCACTGAATAAATTAAAGCTTTAATTGCAATTAACAATTACCTTTATAAAAAGGAAAATATACCATTTAATTTTGAAAAGTGTAAGGCGACTAGAGCGGAACTAAAATCTAAGATAAACAGTGTATATAATAATTACTGTGCTAATGCCGAACTATCAATTTTAAATTGTGATATTAATAGATTTTGGTGATTCATTAGGAATAAAAAAAGGAGTCTGGTTTCTACTACTACACTAATTTTCAATAACACTGAATATTCTACACATTGGATAAAGCTAAAGGTTTTTCTATATATTTTTTCCAGTATTTTTGGTGAACCAGTGCAGTATACTACGAATTTCTCAAACAACTCAGATATTCATTCTGTTGACATTGTTTTAATCACTGAGGAGGATATCCGAGAGAGATATCCTCCTCAGAGAACTTTCTAAGGTATTGCCCATATATAAAAATGGAGTTGCTAAATTAATGTCTAATTATCGACCTATTTCCGTTTTGTCAGCTGTCGTAAAAATGTTTGAATAGATTATATATGACAAGATCTATGCACAGATTAAACATTACTTGTCCGATCATCAACATGGTTTTCTTAGAGGGAGATCCATTGAATCAAATTTATTGATATTTTCGAATGATATCTCAGATGTACTTTTTAATAATTCCCAACTGGATGCAATCTTCACAGATTCATCCAAAGCATTTGATAAGGTGGATCATGATATTCTTTGAAAACACTTCATGGATTTGGATTTTAACATAGCCTTTTAATTTTTCTTTTATCTTATTTATCTAATCGTAAGCAGGTAGTGTTCTATGAAGGCGCTTATTCGGACACTTTTTTGACACTAACGGGAGTACCCCAAGGAAGCAATATAGGACCACTCTTGTTCTTATTATTTTTTAATGACAGTACAGATATCCTTGAGTACACTAAGTGTTTACTTTATGCAGGCGACTGTAAAATTTATAGAAGAATTAATACTTCAATTGATTGCTTTCATTTACAAAGTGATCTACACAAAATATTTGACTGGTGTCAACTTAACAAACTTTCTTCGAACATTGATAAATGTGCAATATTGTTAGTTTTACGAAGAAAAAAAATCCTTACTTTTTTAATTGCCAGTTAAATAGTTTCTCTCTTACCCGCAAGAACTCTGTAAAAGATCTTGGAGTTGTCTTTGACTCATCTGAGGTTATGTTTGTGTTGAATCCTTTCACTCATAATTAATTATTATTTAAACTATGCTTAACTGAACACTTCCTATCACTTTACTCAAATTTTTAGACCTACAAGTATTTTTTATCCTTGTCGATTCAGGAAAAAGTAATTACCACATTGGCGTTTACATAAGGGAGTTGAGGTCCGGAAAGTTTTCGCCGAACAAAACCCCGGTTGAAAATAAAAGAAAATAAATCAGAGAAAAACGCCCCCAAAAGAATATTTAGGGAAGAAAATACACAACGACGAAATCCGCTACCGTAGCCACGAGTAGAAACAAAAAAAAAACTCGTTTTTGGAAGGGTTTCCTAAAGAGGTAGATGCCGAAAGTAGATGATGGGGCAGCGCGGAGGGGGCCGTAGGAGTGAGTCCGCGAGGTCTCCGCTAGCCGGGGGCTAGTCGCGAACGCGCTGTTTGCTTCACAAACATCAAAGGGTTAAACGCACCATCGCCAAATGCACCCGTTTTGAGTGACTTTCGGCTACACCCCCGAGGAATTACACATTGTGTAGTAGCAGCCCGCAAAACCGGCAGCGCCGCGGCCGCCTGCCACGGCTAAAGCAAAACTTAATTTAACTAACCCGACGGCAGAGAGGCGGCGGACCACCGCCAACAGTCGATCTCGTACCGGTCCTAGCAAGGAGCGCTCAGCGCTCGGCATGGACAGATGGAAGAACAATTAAATTATTTATGCTTTGGTCAACCGGTACCTATACGGAACATAATAGAAAACAAACTTAATTACATACGTTTCCCGGTTAAGAACAAGCCAACTGTGTGAATGATGTTGAATTAGCAATTGTGAAACATTCAATTTATGAATTATTAGGTAGGGGGCGCCGGAGTCGTCGTACCCTTTTCCGCGCCGTCCTTATCGGACTCGGGCGCTCTACACCCCCGGGTGCCCGTCGTCTTTGTCTGGCACCGCGTCTCCATTGGTCGACAACACGGCACACACACTTAGATCTACGCGCACAACGTATTTACCGCAAAATTCGCCCGGACTAAATTTATATTAGATTTGCGAAAATTTCAGGTCGTTCTCTGGATGTATGTTGGATTTCCGATGGCGTGAGGACGGGGAGTAGGAGGGGGTTTGGCAAGGAAATTGTGTACTCTTCATCCATACGTAAAGGCAAAATTGGTGGTTGCCCATTATTTGACATCCCCTAACTACCTCAAAGCGTCACCTCATTCACGTCAGCGACTTCCCATACTTACACATGCCCTCAAGCATTTTGGAAAAGAATACTCTAAACTACCTAATCTTAAGAGAAGATAATGCATGCATAATCTTGTCTCATAGATTATTTTTTAACCTTGTTTTTTTCTTTCAGTCTTTATACCTGACTCCTATATCGCAACCGGATGCAACTAACTGATGCGTGAACTCTCCTTTTATAACTATGCAGAGAATTTAAGCATCCCTAGTTGTTGGTGCACTAAAAAATTAAAAGATAAACATACTGTGGGCCATGACAACCTGCTGAGCTTTCTGACACGTGCTTATACTTATAAACTTGAAACTCCATTGGCCTATATGTATATTCAATTTGTCGATCACCACAAGTACTTTTCCGGATTGCTGGAAAACTATCAAACTCTTTCCTGTGTATAAAAAGAACTATCCAGATCTCATTCAAAACTACGATTGCCATTATCAATAGTTTTGCTAAAGCGTTTGAAATGTGTTTACACCAACTCATATATCCTCAGATTAAGAATCAACTAACTCCATACCAGCATGGATTCCTCAACAAAAGGTCTACAGTAAGCAACTTATCGATACTAACTCAGGATACTTCGAAGGCATTAGATCATGGTGGACAGGTCGATGTGATTTATACAGACATATCTAAAGCATTCGATCGCATAAATCATGAACTGTTGCTAACCCAGCTCGATTTCCTAGGGTTTTCACCACCTTTGATTGGTCTACTCCGCACATACTTATATGATCGGAGACAGTACGTGACTCTTGGTGGCCATCGGTCTGCCTTGTTTCCACCAGCGTCGGGAGTTCCACAAGGAAGCAACTTAGGAGCCCTCCTGTTCCTGCTATTTCAATGATATCTCTGCATTAATAGACTACCCACGATTGTTATTTGCTGACGATTAGAAGATATATTATGAGATTAAAACCCATTGAGGATTGCTATTATCTTCAGCATCAAATCAATCAACTAGCTGCTTGGCCTTCTGATAAGCACCTGGAAATTAACATCTCAAAGTGCAATACCTTGAAAACTATTCCGGTTGTGTTCACTTATACTAACCACTACGAAGATATCCCACGGTGTAACACCGTAAAGGATCTAGGTGTAACCTTTGACGCCAAATTAACTTTTTCATCTCATATTACTACCATTACTTCTTCAATTTTCTAAACAAACTTTTTTTTCCTTTTTTTCATGGATTTCATTTCAGCGAAGGTATTTCGATCAACTGTCAAATTCTGAATTTTCTGTTCTATTACGCGATGACTCTAGCTTGAAAAGTTACTTTTAAATTGTAATTGTTAATAATTGAATTATGTTTGAAATCAAATTAAATAACTTAAATTCTATTCTGATAGTTAACAATTTCGATATTCGTTGCTTGCAGTTTGATTGAATTTTATCAAATTTTAAATTAAGCTTCTTCGACTCTCGTTGAATAACATGAATATTTTGTTGTTTCTCTGATTTGAATTTGCATTATTTGTAGCTTGTGTTAGTGAGTAGTGTTGTGATGATATATTTTATATCACAATATTGAATATATCGTTGAAACAACCCATGTACGTAACAAGAAAACATTAAGATATTTTCATGTCTAAACTCGATTTACTTTCGATTTCAATATTATTTACTTATTGTCTACCAACTTCTAATTGTATGATACCATCCACATGGTTTGATTAATAGTCGTATTATCAACGTATATCAAAGCATTACATATTAATAAAACTGTGGTTTGGTGTTAACATAACGTAAAATAAAGTAAACTGATTCACTATTACAACAAATTTTTACATAATTTATCCAATATTCAATTGAAAACTCAGTTATTTATTAGGTACGTTAACTATTTTTACATTCTGGAATAACCACAACTGACGCCTTCTTTCTTAAAACAGAGCATTAATTTAAGTCACCAACGTTTTGGTGATATAAATCACGAAAATTCAAAATTTCCTATGTTGAACCGTACCAAATCAGAATACCAACTTATTTTTTTATTAATATGAGAACTTCCCACCGATCACCAATAGATTCCCGTGTTATATTTTTTTTCAAAATATCAACTCGAAAAGTCATACCGAAGAAAACCTAATTTTATTTATGAAATTTTTTTCTTTTCTCGAAAACTATTCCCTCTATGTCTAGTCTATGATATCTTATTGTACAAATGACGCATTTTGCAACCCCATTTTCCTTTCTTCTTCATTATAATTAAAAAACAAAGAACACAATCGAATTTGTCATTTAGTTTCCCCCTTTCAAATCATTCTTTCAAGAACGAAGAGGGTCTTTCCAAAAGAAAAAAAATCCCTCAACCGCATCGGAAGCGACTACAAGCAACGTCCGGTCAATTCGCACGATCTGCAATAGAAAAAATGCCCCCCGTCCCCAGTTCTTGACCTAAACCTGCTTTATTCCGATCCGCTTTCAATGCCCAACTGAAAGACATCGAGGATAAATCATCGCTGGCTCAATGTAGCGCGGCCCTATTCCTTTCAGGGTGCCGCAGTATCGCAACGAAAGTTCGACGGGCCAGTGCCAGCGGCTTAGGGGAATTTTGAGGGATGAGTTGCACGTCCACCGCTGACCCTTCCTCGAATGCCCCGACCGTCGGAAAGGAAAGGGTTACTTTGGGTGGCGAGTGAGTTTTGATTGATAACTTCGCGTGAAAGGCTTCTATAAGTTATCTTTGGATTCCTGCTGGATGGATTTTGCCAGTGGCGTGAATGGATTCCGTAAATTAAGGCGGTTATTTTATGAGGTTATAGGAATTTAACGTGTTTCGTGGTATTGATTATTTGGCCAAAGAAAACTCACAGCTGGGCTGATTGTATTTTTAATGAATACACTCTAACGAAGATTTGGTAAAATTCCTGTACCGTTTCGGGGCAATTATATTACCGCGAAACCGTACATGTATTTTACTGGTGCAAGTAAAATTACTTTGATGTGAAAATTCACCAAGGAAATTTACTACTAGTGTATGAAAATTAATAAGTAAAATGAAACTTACCCAGTAATTTTCATACACTAGTAGTAAATTTCCTAGGTGAATTTCCATATCAAAGTAATTTTACTTGCACCAGTAAAATACCTGTACGGTTTCGGGGTAATATAATTGGCCTGAAACGCTACAGGAATTTTACCAAATCTTCGTTAGAGTGAAGATTAATTTTTTGGAATTGCTTGTAAATAGTCTTTCCATTGCACCGTGTTACAAGTAAATATCTGAATTATAATGATAAAAAAAATGGAGAGTAGCCGTATCAAAATTGATTGTAAAAAAATAAATAATTGAAAACTTAAAATCACGCACACACCTTATTCAATTGAAAGCAATTTGGTACAAGCACTAAATTAACTTGAAGTAATAAAAAAAGAACATTGGCCTTTTGGAACCTTGTAATAAAATTTCTGTAATTAGTGAAAGTAGTCTAAAAATTATTTTTGTTCCAAGCAAAAAATAAGGAATAGGTACTTCTAAAAAGTACTGGAGGTAATAAGTAATTTACTTAAAATTAAAAATTAAAATAACCAATTCAAAGTAATCACTTCATTTAGTACTCCAAGAATTTTTATTACTTGCAATTAGAATAAAAGAATGTACTCTAATTTAAATTATTCCAAATATCAAAATTACTTAGAATAAACATTTAATTACTGCAACTACTTTTAAGCTATTTCAAATATTTTAACACATTGTACATACCTGCAGTAACATAATGTACTAAAATATATTTTTAAATAATTTTAAAGTAGAAACAACAACAAAACAAACACACAAATTCCAATGTTCCATTACAGGAAAATGGCATTTAAGCCCAAAAATATATTTATAAGCTTAGAACTAAAACTATTTTGTTGGCATAATTAATGGTAATAAATTATCTCCAGTGCTCTACAACCAGTAGGCAAAACTTATTCTTTTTTATGTAATAAAAATGCAATCATCATTTTAAACATTATGCAACAAAAACCAAAGTCAAATACCACCGCCAGCTTATTCTAAACGATGCACATTAGTTTTGAGTAATACATGCTTCTCAAAATTTGGTGGTTCTAAAAGGGTTAAAGTGCAAATTTAGACAGGAGTCCTTTTAGCACCAAGCAATAGGTATAATAATTGTACCTATGTAGTATATGATTACAAAACATACACCAATACAAAATAAGAACATATAATACACCTCCCGTTTATAGGACGGGCGCTCTGCCAGTTGAGCTAACGAGATATTCGGGTTCCTCACAATTTGAATTGTCCAATTGTCAAATTCCACACGAGGTAAAATTTTTAACATAAAAAAATTGCTTCATATTAATTACAGTGATTAGCAGAAAAGAATTTATTTGATGATTTCATACTGTAAGAAGCATATTTGCCATCCTGTCGGCTTTTTAAGATCTGTATTTGAGACAATTTAAATTGTGAGAAACCCGAACACCTCGTTAGCTCAACTGGCAGAGGGGCCGTCCAGTAAACAAGAGTTGTCTGGTTCAAATGCTACACGAGGTAAAATTTTTAATATAAAAATTGTGTCATATTAATTACAGTGATGCTTTTCTGCTAGCATTTATTTGGTACTTTAAGTATACTTTAGCATTTCGACGATTAAGTATTAAAGTATTTAGCCTGTTGTGTATATATATCGAGATAATTAGTCCCTTTTTTTGTAATAAGTCTTGATAAATAAAGAAATTAAATTATTTTTAAAACGTTGCGGCCATTTATTCAGTCTTTTTCAATTAAAACTAAATCTGCAACATTTTTTTCAAATTTACAAATTTAACAGAGGTAAACTGTGTTACTAAAACATAACCACAGTCATTGTCACAATATAAGTTATACACATTAAAATTTTTTTAAAAGGGACAAGTATAACAACAGGGATACTTACCAAAAGAATAAAAATCTATTGCGAAGCATGCTAGCGATTCGAAAAAATCAAGGAAACAACAGTGCATATAAACCAAGTCTAGTAAAAAGTTAAATACAAAATAAGGAAGATAATATGGAAATACAACAAAGAGCAAAAACGAAATTAAAGTAACCGATTATAAATTTTTATAGATTATAATAATTTCTCCTGGGAGATATCTAAACTATCATGCCAACGTACCACACTCTTACAAACAGAATGTAGTTAGTGCCTTAATAGACAGAGGATTAAAACTAGCAAGTTCTATAAACCGACCTGAAGTTTTAATAAAACTTAACTACTGTAAACTAATAACTACCCTCAGAATTTCATACATAAAATCAGTAAACAACGGTTGCATAAACTATATAACAATAATAAAAGAATTAATACACAAATCTCTACTACTACTAACAATATAAAATCCTTATTACCAAAGAACTATCCATTTAAGCTGGGTATATTAACATTGGTGTAGTAAGCGCAGTGTACTTACGCAGTACAACTACCAAGCTAATGTAAACCCCACAGGAAAGTATTTGCACCAGTGCCATGAACATATGTACCAGTATTGGAGACAGGCAAGCTTACCAGTAAAAAATTAATCGAATGGGAGGATACGTGTTTAAATTCCATCTTCAAAACGTGAAAAAACACAAGAATGTTAAGGAGTAAAAAATATATTGAAATAGTAGTCCACTACAATATTGTTTCACCACACAGTGGCTTCATCAGGTGGATGAAATTAACTAAACAGAATATAAAATTACACACTATTTATACTTTTAAACCTGAGAAAGAAACAATATTGTCGTGGACTACTATTTCAATATATTTTTTACTCCTTAACATTCTTGTGTTTTTTTACGTTTTGAAGCTTACCAGTTGCCATGTAACTATTTTTGTTTTTGACCCGACCTAACATTTTGCATTAACCTACAGGAATTAATATATCTACTAAGCAGATTTAAACTGCTGGTAGGCAACTCATATCTTTGTAGCGATCATTTTGCTCTAGTTTTGATTATTTTTCCAATGAAAAAGTGGTCCAAATTAATTAAAATTCGTAGAACTTTACAGCGACACAAGATTGGTTAATAATAATAATATAATATAAGTATATTAGCCCAACAGTACAAAAGACCAATTATAGGACTAAATATATAACACAACATGTAAATGTAATACTACAATAAACAATATAAAGCAAACAAAAACACAAAAACACGGATACAGAGAATAGTCGAGCATTCCTCTGAGCATTAGTGCTCAAGAGATGCTTCAAAGAACAAGAAAACAAGTCACATCTATTACATATACCATTATAAACTTCAGTCATAAACACGAGTGGTGACTTAAGCAGCATATTAGTCTTAGCTTGTGCATTATAAAAGGTATAAACATTGCGAGCGGCAAGCCTAGGTACACTAAACTGAAGCTTATGTAAAATAAAGGAACAATCAGTTATATTATTAATTACCTTATAAAGAAAACCCAGCGCAATACCCTCTCGTCTGGTCGTCAACGAAACCACATCGAAAGCTCCCAAGAGTGTGGAATGGTCAAAACCACGACACGGATATTCGTTAAATTTACGAAACCAAAGAAGTTTCAAAAACTTTCTTTGAACAGCTTCAATGCGATCAATATATATTCCGTAGTGAGGATTCCACACCAATGCACCATACTCCAGTCTGGACCGCACGAGACTATTAAAAAGGATTTTAAAGGTACCTAAGTTGGAAAACCGCTTAGTGTTACGACATATGAAACCAAGCATTCTAAACGCAGAGGCTACCACAGAGTCGACATGACCACCAAATGAAAGAGAGGCATCAAACTCAATACCCAAATCTCTAACACTCACACATCTACTCAAGACTTCCGACTCGATTGTATATTGGTAATGAATGGGCGACTTCTTATGGGTATAAGAAAGAATTTTGCATTTGGATATGTTGATATCCAACTTACTTTGACTAGACCACTCAACCAGCCTGTCAACATCAGATTGAAGATCTTTGCAATCATTAATAGAATTCACAATGCTAAACAACTTAACATCATCCGCAAACATAAGAACCTCGCAGCTCAAGGTAGCAAGGTTATGGGACACAACAGAAGTGAACTGTTATTACAATCAGATGCTACTGTCAGCACTTGAAATACTTGCTGCTGGTATGAATATAGATTCATTACTATTTCCCGATGAAACTGGTGCTAGTGAGGATATGCAAAAAAAAACATGGTAATACCTACTGCATGTCTTGTGTCTGCTACAAGGTGAACTACGGGTACAAGCTATTAAACCTAGTAACTACACCAATGTAAATTCGTCTTTAGGCAAAGTATTAAGAGTAGCAAGTACCATTTTAAAAGTATTAGGAGCAATTTATATTAGGAATTCCTCAATTCTGATTAGTGGCAGGTAGTTGAATTTGCCTATTTTGTCTTGTTTGTCTATTACTGTCATTATTTTTTGATTGAATGTTTTTTTGTCTGGTTTATAATCATTTGGTTTTATAATTAAATAAATTTAGTAATGATAATTTATCAATTTAAATTTACAAATACGTTCCAATTCGAACACAAATTTGAAATTGTAATGACATGATCCGGTAAATTTGCGCTGATGTGGCAATTAATTAATTGTGCGTAAAAATGCAAATATCATCGAGTGTTACTGACGAACCTCGGATAAGGCGAGGCGAAACATAATATAATTTCTTCATCATTGAACCTATTTAATCACTATGCCCCGATCCACTTAAAAATTTACTAAACCGTCTGCCAAGGTCGTCCAAAGATCTCGACGACGTAAAAAATTCCCAGTTCGCGGACCTTTCGCTTCGCCAGCATCGAGTCGACACTCAGACAGACGGAAGGAAGAAGAGGGAAAGAGCCGAGGCAATAATCGTCTAATTCCCAGCCGATTTCGGTCAATAATCGTCGGCTCCCACCAAAATTATTTTAATTGTCTCTTCTGCGTCGTCCTCCACGGGTCGCCACAAGTCTCCGCCATAACTCTGCAGACGCACACACCATCCTCCTAAATAAGTTCCGTCCGTATATACGGGAGAAGAAATATTTTCCGAAGGGTGGGAATTTTCGAGCGCAGCAATGTTAACTCGGTTCGCATATTTTCGCCCGGCATTTCTGCTAGGACGAGGTGAAGGGAAACGATGGACCGTGTGTATGAGCGAGTCAAGGCGGCGAGATCAAAGACGCCCGAGAAAAATATTCGCGGCGATCGGCATTATTGACGTTTACCGGTCGAAAGTGAGTCTTTCTGGGACGAATGGGAATCTCGAGAAAGGCATTATTAACTGCGCGTCTTTAGAAGATACTTGAGTTTACTATTTTCTGCTTTTAGGCAGAGGAAATTGTTCAATAGAATCTAGATTATAGGAAAAAAATAATATACTGGTATAATAAGCTTTATTAGTATTGACACAGTTAATTAATTCCACAATACAATTATAATATACCGGAAGAAAACTTGCCAGCTTTAGACTGCATTCTGGGTGACTGGAAATGGGAGGGACCTTTCACAAGGTCGCAACAAAAATTTGTTAACGTTCAGCGAATCATCATAGCTTGTAAATATGATTTACGAAGTTTATGAAACTAATATTAAATCCAATATTAGATTTGCATTAGTGAAAAGGGAAATAATAAGACAATACTCATTTGATAATTGAAAAGGGCAATAAACTGACATGCGTAAGATTGATTTGGTTTTATTCATACTTATTTTTATATCGAAGCATTATGCATAATGCATAAGCATAATGTAAATTATAAAGTGATAGAGCTCATAAACAATATCAAAAGAAAAAAAGAATGAAAAGAATTTTTAAAAGTCAATAATCTAATAAAATAACAATCATAGATTCTTAACAATTATAACAATAGTAAATCAAGTACCTAATCGTAGGTAAATAGCATATTATTGAAAAATATTTAAGTTCGGAATATTTATTAATCATTAATTCACAAAATTCCATCCGACGGTAAATAAAGAAATAAGACAATAACCATTGAATAACTAAAAACACCCAATAACGGTGTGTAGTAATAACTTGTTTTTTACATAATTATTTTTCTGTTGAAGCATCGGATAATGTAACTGATAACAGATTTCAGTGACAAAATTCATCATAGCCCCATGAAAAATAAAATAATTTTAAACGTTTTAGACTGAATAAAAATTCTCATCAAATAAAAGTGGTACACGTAAATAAAATTCTACAACTTAATAAATACCTAATAGAAGAAAAAAAACTTACAATTAGTGAATATAACTTTATCTGTGATATAACAATTCAAACTTAAAAGCAATAAATGCAAACAAATGTAAAACTATAAATTTAACAACAAATGCTAAAAAGAAAATACTGCAAGGTGTTGCATAACTTTGTTTTATTAAAGAAAAGACGAGAACGTTACAGCGCTAGATTTATGTTAAATTTGCTAAACCACAGAGTTTCACCGTCATTATTATCAGAATTGCACTTTTTAACACCTACCTACAATACACGTACCACAGATACCCTTTTTATTCCTAGATGTCGTTCCAATATTCTTCAAAAAACTCCTTTAATTCATATGGCCCGTAATTTTAATGTCTTTTATCCTGATCCCTTCTAATTACTAAGTTTGCTGTTAAGATTATCTTGTTCTATTAGTTAAGTGTTAATATAACTTATATTATTGCTTTCATTGTTTTTTTTGTTATTATGTTGCACTATAGAGTAAATACTTATATAGTCTTCATTTGTTAGAGTATGAATTATTTTATAATTTATTCTTTAGTACACCGTACTTATATATAACATTTGTAAGTGCCCTTTAAGTGGTGTTTTTTGTAACACTGTTGAACTACTATGGAACCCGAATTACCAATCTATTTATCTTCAAAAACCGTATTTAAGATATTACTGACATTACGGGTATTGTGCGCCGGGCAACCGTCTTGTTGGAACCAAATTTTATTAATATCAACTCGCTCCAGTACAGCAAGAATAATATTAGTTTTCAACAATTCTAAATACTTATTGCCATTTCAATTTTCTTCAATAAAAAAAGGCTCCGATTGTTTCATCCGTGAATGGCGTTGCGCAAACTTGAATTTCGATATCACTGATATTTTTCGCAGGGATATTTTTATTTTTGTCATTTATTTGATTTCAAAACGTCGGTCGGACCGGATTACGAATAGTAGACGCGCTAGGAATCTTTTGGGATAAGTTACTGAAAATAAATCGTGTGTAACTTCCGATGAATTGCCACCGTAAAATATATATAATATTCCATTTTTTTCTACAAAATAGTACTAGAAAACTAGAAAGCCGGGTCCATTCACCCAGCCAATTCAATAGTCGTTTGATGACCGCTTACGCCCCAACTCGGTAGAGAGCAGAAAATCCTCGTTCCACCTGGAACGCACACTATTGAAAAAGTTGGTACGCCTAGCTCCCTTTCTTAATTTTTTTCATTTCAATTTTTTTTTTTTCAAATGCCTCTCACTTTTAAAAAGACTCGATGCTCCGCGTCACTTTAAAATGATTCGCAATTTCATAATTTTTCAATTTTTCCTAACCTTTTTTTTTTTATTTTTCTTATCTTTCAAATGCGCCTCTTTAAAAAAAAACACGACCCTGCGAGCCTCGCTGTCGTTAAACTCGACGTTACCCGTCACGTTTAAAAAATTTGCAATTTCGTAATTTTTAAATTTTGCTTAATTTTTTGTTTTCTTTTTGAATTTTTCTTTTTTTTTTCAAACACGCCTTTTTAAATACCGGTGTCTGTTTGACTTTAAACGACGACATCATATTGCGGGGTTTTAGTTAATAATTTTTATTCATTTTCTGATTTGCTTACTTCTTAAAATGCTTTTATTTCTTTGATTTTCTATAAAAGTCATTTACGAAACAGCTTAAATATTATCTATGCTTGAATTTTCCTTCGAAAATACATTTTTGAAAGTATTAATACACCGATTTGTGCACTGAAATTACATTATAACAATATAAACTGGGCTTAATAACAGTTGATGTGTTCACTAATTATATGTGCACTATTCTAATATCCACTTCTCCAATTGTGCCACCATAGAAACTAAGATCGCATTAGTATATCTTTCGTACATAGCAAAACCCCTTGCGTTTGAAATTACGCATCATTACAACAAATTATGTCCAAGCAGAGCATCGTGTAAACGGCTTCATTTAGTCGCGTATTGCTTAAATATATCTATACCGTTTCCAGAGCCTATATTTTAGCCGGCAAAAGGATTCGGTCTGCGTCCTTCGCCTCACAATCTCCTATCTTTCTCACTCGAACGTCCCACCCGTATAAAAATTAACGGTAGAATATTTCTCATCATTACGATTACCGGAATGCGATTAATGGCGGAAAACTGCGCGAACTCGCCTATATGGGCGCAAGTATAATTATTACTACTATACCGGGACGTCTTTATAGCGGCAATGATCACCTGTTCGTTTCTTATGGTAATGTTTTCGGAGATTACGCGGCCTCCTAAGATCGCAGTGCGCCTCGCTCGCCGGGGTGACCGGACCCATATCAACCAATCATCTGTATCGCATAAACAATCATAAAAACGGACGCCGATTACCGTAAAATACAATAATACCGGGATTAATATACGAAAACCGATGCGCTGCGCGCATTATCATAATTTTACCTTCACCGCGGTACACTGTTAAAAAGAAATATCGAACGGCGCTCAACCTCCTAGCAGGAGTAATCGATTTTATGCTAATGCTTCTTAGATACTATGATGCTCTTTGTAATTTCCTACTGCGATGCGGTTAGAAAGTTAGCGCAAAATATATAAGTAATCTGCTTTTAGCGGGAAGATAATCGTTATGGCCGTTTGTTGGGTTAAAGTGGGTACTGTGTTATCGTATGACGCTGTGAAATAAATACTAATTTGTAAGGAGATAACCGCTTAGTAGGTGCGTTATTGTTTCTTCTAGCACTTGAATAAGCATGTATTTAAAATCTATGATCTTGCATATCACTTTCACAAAAACGAGCAAATCTACATTGTATAGTAAATTTAAGACTGGCTCAAAAATGCATGTATAAACAAAATAATGATAATAATAATACGTTTATTATCCAAAAATAAATTATTATAAATATTATGAATGAGATTTCCATCGTATGTTCTTCTACATACTCATTCCGCTGTGATCAGTATACAGTGTGTCGCCGAATGGACCTAACTATACAGTGGAAAACGTTTAACACGAAAACGCTTAACATAAAAAATCGGTTAACACGAAAAGGTGTTGCCTCTCGGACGAACAAAATATATATATGAACGTAATCGTGAAAGTTACGCGCGAACAAAAAGGGCGGAATATAGCCTGTACTTCCCCGAAACTGACTTGCTGGTAAAATTGGTGGGCGTATTTTATACGCAGAGTGACTCACGGGAATCACGAGATACATGTGGCCGTTGTTAACAAGTTTCAATTTAGCGGTCAGTCAATTTTCGAACTAGGTGATAGATGTGTCGAAGTAAGCGAATTGTGTGTTGAAATCAGTTTTACGTATACAATGGCAGAGAAATCAGGACGAAAACAAACCGCTATTTCACTTAAAACGAAGATCGAATTGCTTAAGGCAGTTGATGAAAAACGGAGGTCGAAAACGGAAATTTGTAAAGAGTTTGGCATTGCTAACTCTACCTTGTCGACGATAATTAAAAATAGGGACCACATTACGGCAATGTTTGAGCGCAGCATGTTCAAGCCAGAGAGAAAACGTATGAGAACGGCGAAACACGAAGATTTAGAAACTGCGTTGCTTCTTTGGTTTAAACAAGCTAGGTCTCAGAATGCTCCCATATCAGGACCTTTATTACTGGAAAGAGCTGATGAAATTGCAAAACAAATGAACATTGAATTTTCTGCAAATTCAGGGTGGTTGAAACGTTTCAAGAAAAGAAATGGCATAGTGCTGGAAAATGTTTGCGGTGAAGCTAACCGAGTTTTACCAACTATGACAACAGAGTGGCTGCAATCTACGTTGCCTTCAATACTTGAAGAATATGACGCGAAAGATATCTTCAACGCCGATGAAACTGGTTTATTTTACCGCTGCTTACCCAATAAAACTTTGTCGTTTAAGGGGCAATTGTGTTCAGAAGGAAATATTTCTAAAGAAAGAATTACGGTATTGGTAGGATGCAATTCGGAAGGATCTGAAAAACTGCCCTTATTTGTCATTGGAAAAAGTTTAAAACCGCGATGTTTTAAAAATGTAAGAACATTGCCGGTTGACTATACAGCTAACAGGAAAGCGTGGATGGTGGCCAGTATGTTCACCGATTGGATTCTCAATTTGGACAATTTTTTTACTAGAAAAGCGCAAAGTTGTACTCATTATAGATAATTGTCCGGCACACCCCGATATTAAATTAAAGGTTATAAAGCTTATATTTTTGCCTCCGAACACCACAAGTGTTTTACAACCATGTGATCAAGGCATTATACAAAACTTGAAATTTTACTATCGAAAGCAATTCCTTCGAAAATATTTACTTGCAATTGAAGCAAACGAAGATTTCTCCATCAATTTATTAGATGTACTGCATATGTTGCGATCTGCGTGGAATTTAGTGACGCCAAAGACGATTAAAAATTGCTTTCGTCATGCGGGATTCTTAAAAGTAGCAGATTCTTTGGCGCTTCAAGAATCAGCGGATATTGAAACTGACCCGACATTTAATGAATTGTTTAGGAAAGCGTCCACATTATTAAACTGCTATAGCTACATTATCATCGGATGAATTTCTTGCAGTTGATGATAATGTGTGCACAGCGCCGATTATGACAGACGAAGATATTTTGGAGATTTTCAGAGCTCTAAAGATCACATCGACGCAGACTCCGATGACGAATTTGAAAATGAAATCAACTTTGCAGTTCCTGTCCCCACTACATCAGAAATGTGGAACATCATGAAAAGTATCCGCAGTTGTTTAGATGCGCATTCGAATGGCGAAATGAATAAGACGATGGACGTTATGGATCAATTTGTCAGCAATTTAATGCTCAAAAAGACACTGCAAACAAAAATATCAGATATTTTCCAAAACAGCAATAATTTTCTTTACGTGTTTTTATTATGTATGTATATATCAAATTATGTATTTGAAATCTAAATAGTGTACCTAGTATGTACCTGGTTGTGTAAATTTAACAGTAAATCGAGTTAATAAAATTTAACGTCATCGAGATTATTGGTAAGTTTCTTTTTGCATGCTTCGTTTAACACAAAATTCTTTTAACACAAAAAAAAAAAGTTCGGTCCCTTGAGTTTCGTGTTAAGCGATTTCCACTGTACTTATGATTTATTTAGTGTTTGTTTTCATAGAAAAAATCATTCTTTATAAAAAGTTTTGTTTACTTTGAAAACGCTTTCGCGATAATCGAAACGCTGACTAAACTTACAGGATTGTCAAGAAAAAAGAAAACGTTAAATTGCATAAACAGCAAACTACCAATTATTGAAAAGTAAATTAAAAATCTCATAAGTAAAGGTTGTTTGTTTTAATATCACCGGAACTTCAAATGCACGTTGTTCTTTATTGTTGATATTTTTGCGTTTTATTTTATATTAGACATTCCAGTTATTACCCTCCTTAATTTTTATTTCTGGGGATATTTAAAGCAGAAACTGTATATTACTGATTTCCGCGATAATTTGAACTTACTCAAACAAAAAGAATATAAATATGTTTGGAAGACGGAGGTCATTATTCCCTATACGAAAATTTATTACACATATAATTTTGGTGAATAATGCAAATTTACGTTTTCTTATTCTTCAACCACCTCTTTGTAGGTTTAATCAACATTTCGATTATCGGAGAAGCCTTTCAAATGGCAGCAAAGCTTTTTATAAGGAATGCCTTTTTTATGTGAAAATGAAGACTAAATTATTTATAAGTATAGTTAGGTCCATCCGGAGACACACGGTATATTAAAGCTGCCATATGATCACCCTCATCGTCATCCAGTAGCACTGTTGAGCCTTGGTAAGGCGAAACACGTCTGCTAATAATGACTGCTGCCTATCAAATCTTATTTTAGATCTGTTTCCATTAGAGGTATCCATTCTTTCTTTCTTGTGGCCAGCAAGGGTGTGTGAGGAGCACGCGACGCTTAGTAGTGGCAGACTGAACGATGGAATTTTAACATGGCGCAATTTCAAGCCGAACTCTTCTGGTTACTTTGACAACTAGTGAAAAGATTATTATGTTGCACAATGCATCTTTTTTCAGCAACGAAAATGGTAAGTCTAATGAAATTTGGCAAGAATGCACGAACAGTGTGGAGGAGTCTTGAGTATTAAGTTTTGAGTATTGAGGAAAAGATAATATCCGCATAGTTCGATTATTCGTTCCGTCCACCGCGGCCGCTAGGACCTATTGTAGCGCGGATGTCATCTTTAAAGCTCATCCAAGAAGTTTAGGCTCTTAAGGTAGCTCAGAATTCTTTTGAATGAAGTCTTTTTCAGGTCTTCAAGGGAAAAGTCAAACCTCCCAAAGATGTCATACGTGATTCTCGTTGTGGCGGGGCAGTGGCAGAAGACATGCTTAACTGTCTCTTCGTCCTCCAGACACAGCCTTCTGCACAGATGCTTTCAGAGTTTGCAGCGACCTCTAAAGCAGAAACTATTACTTTAGCGTTTTTACGGTCAAGTTCTAATAGTTGCTTGGTTCTGACATGATTGAAATACACTTTTTCGCTTATACCATACCAGGACAATTGTTCCAATGTTGAAGCACTTCTGATGTGCCCATACATTGATGTGCTGTTTAGCTACCATAGGTGCTACGCCAATGGCAGGTTGTGTTCCCTGGAAATGCTACGCAGTATGCTTTTTCGCAAGAGTGTCTGTTTCCTCATTACAATGAATGAGTAAGTGCTCAGATACCCAGATTAAGGATTAATGGCATAGATTTTAGCCTGGAAACTAACTTTGGGGGTGTCCCTCAAGATTTCTCGCATATTCTTCGGCAGGTTCATAAGGATAGCCTCGCTATTCGCAATCCAGATGTGGATTTCAGCTTAGATATTTTACATTATCTGCAAGTTCAAGTTTCACACATTGGATAGTAGGTAGTACCATTAGTATGGAAGATTTTGGAAAAGAATCTTGTAATAAGCATAACGGAGAGAATATCAATGCAGAAACATGTCTTCTTGCAAAAACAAAACGCAGTATAAACCCCTATGATTTTAATCGAAAAGAAGAGAGTCTTGCCATCAATAATATCTGGATCAGGTTCATGCTGGACGGTCAACGAATATCCTAGCAGCTCATGCCAATGACAGGAGAATGGAAGATGGAAATTGATTTGTATGGTTTGACATTTTACAACTGTCAATCTTTCTTTTGGCGAGCTTAACATTCTGATGTTGCCGCTGATGATGGTTGCCGTGGATGTAAATTGTATCATATGTTTTCTTGCCTTTCATCGCGTGCATTTCTGTTTTTTACTTAATATATTTGGGACGTAGTGAGCAGCAATTTTTTAATTCTGCATATTCTGTGATTAAAGTCAAGTTATGGTAAATGTCAACTACTGTTTAGTGATACCAAGCTCAATGAGATTGTGAACATTTGTACTCTTAAGGAATGCTTGTTCTTGAAAGACGGATAATGCACGTGTTTTGCTCGCCTATCCCGAAATTTTATAGGAGACTTTGAGAATAGTAATTCCCCATATTGTTTGCGTAATTTACTTCAAATTTCACTTTGTCCAACATTTTCGTTGGTGAGAAACTAGAATAAAATTAACAAATTAACTTTCTGTACTTATTTCGGAGCATCTTTCACAGTGCCTCTGTCTTTCCAATAACAGTGTAGACGACCGTGGTTTTCGATTCGAACAATACGAATACGAAAACAAACGCTACAAAAAGAACCGAACCAGGTATAATATAATAATCTATACTGCCTATAGAACGGGGAAAAATGGTAAATTTCGAAAAGTAATCATAAATATATAATGTGTGCGTTCGGTTTTTGAATTCTTATTGTTAGCTTATGGGCCTGTGCGGAACTATTATTGCCCGGGCGGGCAGGGGCACGTTGACATTTATTGCTATTTACAGCTAACCATAGAAGCCGATATTCTGCCCCTGCCACGTATCCTTTTTTTTGAATCATCGTCCGATACCGCACCACCATCGTCACCGCGTTCGCTGTATATTATTGTATGCGGGACCTTTCTTTTAATAATTCGTTTTAGCATCTTTTTTTTCATTCGGTGCCTCTTCCATCTTCCTCCTTTTCCATTTCGAAGGAACATTATCGTTATTATTGGTTTCTAGGAGAAGGTAGGTAGATAAGTTGGCTGTAGAAGCAGAAATAACAAAGCCAGACTGCTGCGGCTTATTTATTTGTCGAAGAATGGTGACAGTAATGTCCTCATGTTTCTAGAATATTGATAGATATCGCAGACCAGGGGAATCGGGCGGGAGAGGGAAGCATGGGCTTTTTCGATTTGGGTGGAAATCGACCGAGAGACCATTTATATCTATGATGGCAATCCTTTCAGAATACCAAATGATTTACATGAAATATAAGTAAATAGAAGTCGTTCTAATCACAATTGATGAAGGCGTATATATGAGATGCAATCAACTTATTATGTGACATACTTTTAATCTCAAGAGATAATTAAATATTGCTTAGAGTACTCCAGTATTTTAGAAATTTGATTTTGGATATTAAAGAATATTTCTATTAAAGTGAACTCCATACTTTTTCCATACCTGAAACCTATGATTAAAAGATATGCTTGCCAATCTTGAGAAAAAAATATCTAAATATCTAAGAATGGTAATGATAAATCCACATTATTTGTACTTTCCTTGAGATAGATTCAAAAGCAATATTACTCAAAACTGCATATGAAAGACCCATATTTTTGAAAATCGCTTTTGAATTGCCCTGTACAGTGAATGCTTAATTTCGATGCCTTTATGAAATATACTAAACGAACAAAATCTAGGACTGCAAATGCTCTTTATTGACATTATGGCTACCAAAGAAGATTAATTAAATTATAATTGAAACAATCTCAGAAATATTTAAGAAAATTAAGAAATATTTAAGCAACGGTTGAGCATAACTAAGCCTTTGGTATTTAACAGTGTTTAAGTTTTCTGTTAGAAAAAATAATTATAGAAGCTGTTTTTCTTTGGACTATGCCTACGACATATTTAATAGCCACTCTTTGGGTGGGAGTGCGTATGCAAGTCAAATAAAATTTAACAAAATAATTCCTGTTTACGAAAAAGATAAGAAAATGATAGATAGATGACCCAGGATATTATGGGCTTATATCTTTGCCATCAGTATTTTCGAAAGTATTTGAAAAGGTTTTAAACAAAAGAATGAAAAATAATTTAATTTTGCCTAGCCAGTTCGGATGTTAATGGTAAGAATACATCATGTACACATTCGTTGAAAAGTGCTTATGCGGATTTGGATAGGAACAGTTTGGCTACTGATGTTTTTCCTTTTTGATTACTTAAAGGCATTCAATATAGTGGATCACTCGTTACTATTACAAAAATTAAAATCAATCGGCATTTATGGTTTTGCATGCAATCTACTTTATTCTTTTGTAGATATTACAAAGCCAATACTAGGTAGGTATACAAGGAGAAGGTAATAAAAATTACAGTCAAAGCAGAAAATCATTTATTTAATGTAACCAGGAGTTCAATATACCGTATGATGATAAAGTTTGGAGTAAAATTCATAATTGCGTTATTAAGTAAAATAGAAGTAAATGAAGAAGTCAAATGAAATGTGCTACTTGATTAAAGACAGTTCATACATTTCTACAAGACAACTTGTTGCAAATAACAACGTCGACCAGTCTTTTGTTGTAAAATTATTAAGGAAAGAAAAGCATAATCCATACAAAGTGACACTGCAACAGAAGTTGAACAATGATGATCAGATCGCCGGGCAATTGAGCTTTTCTGAAGGGTTGATGTTACGCTGTGATACGCAGTCCGCCGTCACAATTGTAAGTGTTGGACCCATGAAATCTTCATTGGATGCAGAGGGCTTACAGCCAATACCATGGTATATTTGCACGCCGACAGGTATTTATATTTCTTATGATTTGAGGTGGTATACTGGCTATTATTTTTTCCAATAATGCAAATGGTGACATTCTCCATCGCAGGCTGTCCCGTTTACAAGAAAAAGAACGCTAGAAGGCTTACAGCCACTAGTGATAGGAGGCGAACGAATTCCATATGTCAAAGAGGTGAAATACTTGGGGGTATGGTTTGATCAAAGGCACACATGGAATTCACATATCCAGAAATTGACCAGCAAAGCCACCATCGCCCTGGGTAGGTGTAGGAGGTTTTGTGGAAAGAATTGGGGCTTTAGCCCCAAGATGACTCTGTGGTTGTACACAAGGGTAATTAGACCCATGTTAACGAACGGAGCAGTAGCATGGTGGCCAAAGGCGCGGCAAGCGGGGGCGGCCAAAGCGCTGGGTGGTGTGCAGAGGCTGGGGTGCCTGTGCGGCACGGGGGCGTTGAGATCGACCCCTACCACCGCGATTGAAGTAATTTTGAACCTGCCACCATTACATATCTTTGTACAATGAGCCGCAAGATCCACAGTACACAGACTCTTACATAGTCAAGTACCGATAAGTAAATCGCACGGGGCTGACTATAAGAAGCTGCTAGGCGAACTCAAGGAGGCACCTCTTTTAGGAATGCCATGTGATGCCATGGTTCGAACTCCTAGATAGGAAATATCAGGTTATAATACCAGATAAGAAGGACTGGGAGGCAAGTGCCCCGGTAAGAGCGGACTCAAACTGGTTTACTGACGGCTCTAAAACGGACTACGGCGTTGGAGCGGGAATATACTCTAACCTGCAAATACTGCCAAGAGGAGGAAGAAACACCAGTTCATGTGCTGTGCCAATGCCAAGGCCTGGCGAGGACAAGGTTTCTAGTTATGGGGGGAGGAAAACCCCACAGCTAGTAGCTACATAAAGAAGCCGCTCTCAAAGATGATAGGCCTAATTAAGAGGGCAAAATTAGAGAGCGTCCTCTAGGAAACAGGGGATCACAATAGATCTGAAAAAGTCGCGGTGAAATAGGTCGATAGGCCACCCCAATCCTAATCTAATCTAATCTAATCTACTCATGGACAAGCAAACTCCATAAATGCTGTTTTGAATGTTTGTTTTTGAATGACACTGGCACTGTTATGAAATGAATGATGAATGGTCAACCTGATCGAATACATCGATATCCTGAAGATAATAATGTATAATAATATAATAAAGTATATTGGCAGCAAATCTACGGATGAACCTTAGAGATTTATGGGTCTGAATTGAATGGCAACAGGGATAAAGTCAAAAGATGTATCGTTTATTACTTTCGGTATAAATCAAGGCACTTACATACATTGAAGAAAGGTGATCGTAGATAAAGATTAACTAAATTTTTATGGGCTCAAGGAAATATTTTGAATTACGCAGATTTTCTCAAAAAGATTATGTTTATTAATGAGGCTACACTTACCACTAATGGAGTAGTATCCTATCAAGGCTGTAGATACTGATCTAGAGATAATCCTCATTGGATTAGAAATTGTAAGGACCAATATCCCTAAGAACTCAATGTATGGTGTAGGGTTTTAGGACACTTGCGTCTTTTTTTTTAATAACTCGTTGAATACTGAACGTTTGATTAACTTCTTCAATGGGGAATTTTGGGATGCAATTGAAGATCTTCTTCTTAGTGTTTGACAAAATATGTATTTGCAGTTAGATGATGTGAAAATACGAATTTTGGCCTAAAATTTGGCATAGGGGTTTAGAATAATATTCTAAAAAGCTTCTTCCTCTAACTTTTTTTTTGTTTTTGATATCTAATACGCAAAGAAAAATATCGATAACTGGCCCTGTTTGTAAACTTTGTTTAGTATCTCAAAAATTGTAACTAATTAATCTTTATGACGCTATATATTTTTGACAATAAATGATTTTGCTTTTCGAAAGGTTTTAATGTAGTTTATCATGCATTAAATTATTTAATAATTGGTACTGAAAGACGCCAAAATAACAATTATATTTATCTTTATGACTTCATAAACCATACGAGAATACATTTATATCTGTATTTAAATTGCATTAAAACCATATCATATGTATGGTAGCGTTACTCGAAACCGTAGCGGCGTTATAAGAGAGGGATCCCACAGTCGATTGCCAAATTATCCTTTGTCGGCCTCGTCTAATGAGCCCGGGAACATATGTCAGCGTCGAAGCGACTGCGAACAGACGGAATTTAAAGGAAAAAAGAAGAGGGCCCGATCAATTCCTTTCACCTTATCCGTTCCCCTGCATCCCTACCTCTTATTTACACTCGACTTCTGCATCTACAGTATCGATATACCTCTTGGGTCTATCCATCATTGTCGCTATTCGATTGGATCTTTTTGTCTTTTCTTTTTGTTCGTTTCCACGAAAAATATTTCAAGAATTGTTCGCGCCAACATTACCTATATACCTAACTGTGGGATATCGGGGAATCTGAATTGGAGCTATAACAACTCCGATAATTGCATAAGAAGACGATGTTGCTCTATTTTTAGTTGGGTAGATGTCGTGTGTATTCTCTTGACCGGACAAATTAATTGAGTGAAAATATGCAGATTCATGCATAAGCTAGAAAGTAGGCAAGATTATTCAAGTATGGATTTTACTATAACAAAAATCCCAAAAGAAAGGTGAAAAAATCCCTTACCACAAAATTAGATAACAAATCTAAATACGTATTTCGGCAACTAAGTTGCCATCTTCAGTAGAAACAAGTATAATAACACTCTTGTTATTCCACTAGTGATTTGGTGAAGAGCATATCTTCCAAGGTTTACCTTAGCCGAAAACACTATGTTTAACACTGCTCTTCACTTGTTTCTACTGAAGATGGCAACTTAGTTGCCGAAATACGTATTTAGATTTGTTATCTAATTTTGTGGTAAGGGATTTTTTCACCTTTCTTTTGGGATTTTTGTTATAGTTTTCAAGCCACAGTCTCCACCCATCACAGGATGGATTTTACTGTTTAAGTGTAATAATTAATTAATATCCAATACTCTAATTAACAATAAATATGAAATAGATGATTGAAATAAACTTGTAACTCACGTTAGTGGAATAAATGTTGGCAGAACCTATCGAAACATTGACACGAGAATAAAAGAACATCTGTAAAGTTCAAAATCCAATTCTACTTGTGATTCTCATCTGTAGAAACCCTTTACAGGTAACAACCATGCTTTTGACATTAATTTAAGTGTCTGTATTTTGCATACTGGCACCAGGGGAAGTTTTATTAATAACTTAGGATCGCTGGATAATATTTTAAGACAACAGCTTGGCACTAGCTGTTATATTGCCCTTAAAATTTTGCATATTACTTATATAGGGAACACTGGCAACCCGAAAATTGAAAGTTTTCTAGACACTGAAAGAGTATCATGGTATAAGAACATTATTTTTTTAATTAGATAGATAGATATTCTCAAATGTCTCTTCGTCCTCCAAACACCGCAGACATTCAGTCTCTTCAGAGAGTCCGATTCTGTGTTGATGCTTTCTGAATTTGCAGTGACCTGTCAAAACATAAACTATTACTTTGACATTTCTACCGTCAAATTCCAGGAGTTCTTTGGTTCTGACAGGATTTGGTGAAATGCACACTTTTGCATGTACTTAACCAGAAAACGTGTTCCCATGTTGGAGCACTTTCTGGTTTATTCAGACACTGATTTGCTGTTTAGCTACCGTAGGTGTTATGTCAATGGCATGTTCTGGTCCCTGGAAATCCTCCGCAATACCCTCTTTTGCAAGAGTGTCTGCTTCCTAGTTGCCATGTATGAGTGAGTGTCCAGGTACCCAGATTAGGGATAAGTTACTATATTTAGGGTGTTTTTACAGCTCCAGATCAGCCTCGAGTTACATGTATGCGCCTCTAGTGCTTTTAACACCGCCTGATTGTTGCTGACAACTTTCATAGATATGTTGTTTTTATCCAAAATCTCTCTAGCACACATCTCCGTGCCATAGCTTTTAGCCTGGAAAATCGTTGTGTGTTGTCCAGAGTTGTAGTATCTTCTAACGTATGGATTGCGATAGAATATTCCCGTGCCAAGTTTTGCAGGTGTCGCCTGCATGAAGTGACCGCTTCCAGAAGCTTTTAGCCATACAGACATGGGTATGTGGCGATCGGTTCGCAATGTGCCATAAGCGAAATGCATTTAATTTGGCCTCCATTTGCGCAACAATGTGCAAAGGTGGCAGGTCTAGAAGGATTTCCAATGCGAATGACGGGGAAGAAAATGATCGCCACATTTGCAATCCTTTGTGTAGATGCAGGTTATGCTGTGGCTCTGGCTTGCAACGCTTGCTGCGTCCATGTCATCGCTCCATAGGTTATGGTTGGATGTACTACCACCACATAAAATCAATGGATTAGCTTTGGGGATACCTCCCAAGATTTCCCACATATTCTTCGGCAAGTCCATAAAGTTAACTTGCCTTGTGAGTAACCTTTTCCACATGTGGATTTCGGGTTAGTGTCTTATCAAATATTCTACATTATCTGCAAATTCAAGTTTCACACCTTGAATAGTGGGTGGCACCAAATGTTCTACTCTCTTCTTCCGTATGAACGGTACAACCGTAGTTTTGTACAGGTTGATGCTGAGGTTTCCCCTGCTACACCAGCTACAAATTGCGTCAATGGCTCGAGGGCTGAGGAAATTTCCTTTTTCTTCGATGCTTTTAAAAGTATCACATTAATCGTTTGGGCTTGCATCTCGGCTCCAAGTGCTTTAATAATAATCAGTTGGTCGTCTACAAGTAACGGCCACCGTAGTGAAGATAATATCCCTCTCTGAGGGTACCCCATGCCCGTCCTGAACCTTCTCGCCGCCTTGTGTCTTTATATATTAGCAAGCCTATTCGTAAGCATGGCGGCAATCCAGCCCGCTATGTTCGGTTGTACACTTCACGCTAAAACCGCCTTGCATAGGGATGAAGGAATTGCATTATTAAATGCTCCTTCTATGTCCATAAATGCTGTTATTGCTATTTCCTTGGACTCGAGCGAGTCCGAAATTCGAGAGACAAGGTTGTTTAATGCTAGATCCGTGCATTTATCTGCTTAATACGCGTATTGGTCTCTCTGAAAGGGCCTATCTGAAAAAATTCCTTCTCTGATGTCCCTTTTCTGATGTTTTCAGAAGAAATGACATCAGGCTAATTGGACGAGAGGAACTGGGAGATGGTTCCAATTTACCAATTTTGGGAATATACACCACTATAGTAAAGCTGTAGCAATAGTAGTAGACAGAATGGCAATGATTAATATAGCTTGTCGAAGAATGTAGCAATGTTCATTTCGGCATTAAAGCCTTTGAAAAGAGAGAGTGATGGTAAATCACGGTCAAAAGTCGAGCATTGTCACGTCTGACAAACGTGATTGCCATAAACTGCTGCAATTCGATATGTCCGCCACTGGTGGTCGTCTTTTTCCTCTTGTTCCCTACTAAGTAAGTACTTCAGATATATTTTAAACTAACGCAAAGGGACGAGAAAATATGCTCACTTTCACATAAAACGGACAATACCATTATATGTACAGAGCATTCTCACATAGTCACCAGAAGAGTACGAATCAATAGACGCACAGTTAATAACAACCAGTTTTTTTCTTTCTCTTACCTACAGTGCGTTGATGTCATAAGAAAAAATAGTTACGTATATTAGCTACATATCATCAAAAGCTACATAAGCTAAAGTGCTAAAAATGTTACTAGTAACGTTTCAAGTAACCAACATCGCCAGCAGAATAGTTCCTTTGACGCTTCAAGAAATCGAGTTACATGATGCCTTCAAAGATATAATTGTAAGTGCTCAACAGGAAGACATATTCTTTTTTGAACATGTAACAGTGTGTTCCTGAAGAAAAAGGTAGTACTATTCACCTAGATTACCAAACCAAAGCTGCAGACTACTGGAAAAGTTTTAAAACAAAGCGAGGCTCTGTAGAAAATGTAAAACATAATTTCTAAATAGTTACAGTTTCCGAGATATTTAAAGATTCATTGAAATCTGAATTTTCGGGTATCCACTGCTTCCGTGTTAGTAATTTATATCTAAATATTCTTTGTCTTTTAAATTCTATGTAAAAAAATATTCAACATCATTTAGCTTCTGGAAACCCTTTATTATAACTCTTTATTTCAGTGTAGCCTAATGCAATTTTAATGTGTTAAGTTGTTACAAATATTTTTTCTTCACCTTGTCTTTTTAATTACAACAAAGGAATTCAGAACAAATTTGGACATATTTGAATATTTTCTGATTCAATTTCTGATCTTTAAGATTCTTTGACTAGATAGACAAGATTAATTTATTTAATAATTAATAACGCTTTTTCTTCATTAGCACCTACTATTCAATTATTAGGTGACAAATGACCATATTATTTTTTTAAAAAATCAGTGTGACAATAATTCTACTGATCACATTTATTCTAATATGTGACTAAGAACTAATCATCATTCTTATAACAGTAGTTAGATATATAAGAGGCCTTCTTAAGCAATCGGAGTTGGTTGATTCAAGTTTTCATTTCTTTAAACTACTTTTATGAATGCACGTCTTTGAACGTTAATCATGACAAATTTCATCACATTCTGAATGCATATCAAATCGAAGCAACCTTATTTGGTCTATATTAATATCCCCGATTTTAAATATGTATGTCTAAATCCAGACCTTGCTTAATGTTATTTATTAAGAGTATTCTTCGAAATGCGCCCAGACGATTAAATGCTTAATTGAACTGAATGTCGCACACATCCACATCTTATAGAAATATGAATGCGTCAGTCTCCGAAATGAACGAACGGATTAAGTTATTCAATCGGCTTTTTTTTATTACCGGCTGCATTATGAAAGGAACGCGTTTATGCCCAACCACGCACAACAGTCAAGATCATTGTGTATCGATGGTAATTATCGTTAGTGAATGCGTTGAAATATTACTGCTGGCACTATTATTAATCATGGATTGGACTGTAGCGACCAAAAACAATTAAAGCATCCGCTTTTTTTTTCGGTTTTTTTTTTTGAAAATTATTTATGTGAAGCACCTCCACGTTCGTCCATTGTGCTTGGTCGATGTTTGCGACTCCATGAAAAATGAATGGGATTCATTCGGTCAATGAAAGTCCTCGTACTTAGTTGATATGGCCCGAATAATTAATGAATCGATTGTGACGGATAGTCTACTGAATTCTGGTTTTATTTTGACGGAAACATGCCTTTGAAGTTATTTTTTACACTGGAGATTCCCGCAAAAACAGTCAAACGAAGATAACAAGCAGCAAAACATCAACTCAAAGCCAAAACGACAAACAAATAAAATCCAAATCACCACAAGCAAAACATCCCCTTTCCCTTTGAAGGAGTGGGTGAAATATCCGACCCAAAGCTCTCGAAATCTCAGATCTCGACAAGAGTGAGCGGTAGATAGAGACAGAAGATCGGCCCTGCAGCGGCATTAATCAAGTTATTTAATTATTGGGAAAAGAGTTGAAATAATATTACTTTTGGAGTGGTCGTCGGGCTGCCAGATATGTAGGGAAGCTTGGAAATCGGGGAATCATATCTGGCAGAGCGGAAGGGTTACTTTTAGATATCTGGGGGGTGGATATTGGCGATAGAGGCTTTCCCGGCGAAATGAAAACGAATTAATCAAGAAGGAGTCGAGTTAGAAGTCATTTCCTCGAAGGGTTTCAGGTTGGAGATATTACGGAATGAAATATTCAGATATTGCTTTAAATCCGTTATGGAATGGATTTGGAATCGATTTTCGTTTAACTACTACTTCGGGTGGATGCAAAACTTAAGATATAAAGGAATGAATAATCGTAAAAATTGTTGACATGCCAAAAAATGAACTCAAAGGATTACTTCCATCGATCAATCAGAGTCCTGTACATATTAGTATAGAGTACCAACATATTAGAATGATTCACGATAACTTATTTTTAATAAGATTAGAACAATTACCACGATTAAGATTTGAATGATAAAATAAGTTTTTTAAATCCAAAATACGTATTTTACTTTTGGCAGTTAGATTCATACATAAAAATTATTTTGATAGTGATAAATGAAAGATTCTAAATCAAAGCATCAAAGCAACACAAAAATATTTATTTTCCACAGTAATAGTTCATTGGCTATTCTTTAGATATAGTCCAAATAACGATATCTACGCACTGTTCATCTCTAGATATAACAGCACGCGTTTTCCCACTTCTTTTACTTCCCATCTAGCAATAATCCATACTCTGCGACAGTAGTGGGTTTTTCTGATGGGAACACGGAGAAAGAGAAACCCAACACATCTCCGGTTGAGGACGTCAAAGGCAGCGGTCATTTTTCTCACAGAGAAATCACGGGCGAAAGCAGGTAATTGTATATCTGTGCAGAGGAGTGCCTGTCTGCTTACTGCTTGAGCCGTTTGAAGCGTGTTCGGTGGAAATAAATTGGATTTTGGGAAATCCGGATGAAGGATGGATGCTATAGATCTGCGGATGTGTGCGTTTCTGTATGTGAGTGTGTTAGGAGACGTGCGTTCTGTCCTCGATGCACGCTTTGCTAATGTGTTTCGTGTGCGTCTTTATTGCGAAATATATGCTATCTACTTGTAAAAAGAAAGAATAATAAAATACATATACAGAAAACATTAAGAATGTGTAGAGATTGTTTTAAAATTGTAATTCACTAATTATCTATCACCAGGATTTTTATCAGTAATAAATAACAAATCAACAGAAACGAAAAACATTTTTGGTAATATTTTCTCAATGTTGATTCCAAGTGAGTCTTGAATCAAGGGTTACCCCAAGATACTTCACCTAATCTGTTATCTGTACATTATTTCTATTTTTATTAAAAGGATTCCCTCAAAATTCCTGCGACACCGTAGTCTTTGCTTTGCTTGAACTAACACATCAGCCCTCTTGCTCGGCCCATCTTGATACCAAATTCAGAGCCTCCTGCATACGGCTCCAATATATTGGTGACTGTGGCATTATCCAGTCGAAATCTAATGCTGTAATCTATGCCAGGAGAAGCAATCAGCAATAACACCAGGAGGGCCAAACCTGAGGACTGGGAAATTGCCAGACGGATCTGTACAAGACAGCGCATGAAGTGGGCTATAAATACCTTCCAGCCTTTCAAATCGCCAGGAGCAGACGGGATTTTCCCCGTGCTCCTGCAGAAAGGGCAGGAAGAAGTAATACAACACCTTGTAAATATAACAAGGAGTAGTCTGGCGCTGGGATATATACCCCAAAGTTGGAGAAGGGCAAAAGTCACCTTCATACCAAAGATAGGGAAGGAGGATGGGACTAACCCCAAATCCTACAGACCCATTAGCTTGACGTCATTTGTACGGAAAGCAATGGAAAAAGTAATAGACAACTATGTCAGACTGGAGGTGAAGGAAAAGGCTCCACTTCACAAGAGTCAGCATGCATATAGGGCAGGCAGATCGACAGAGACTGCCCTGCATGAGCTAACCGGAATCATTCAGAAAACTCTGGATGAAGGAGAAACAGCGATCTGTGCCTTCCTAGACATCTCCGGTGCGTTTGACAATACCTCTCATGAGGCGGTCAGACGAGCGCTGGAAACAAGGGGGGTGAGTAAAACAGTAACCAGATGGATAAGCGAGGTGCTCTCTACGAGGATAACTGAGACAACAATAGGCGAACAGACTATTCAAATCAGATCCACTCGTGGAACACCCCAAGGCGGTGTATGCTCGCCTTTGTTGTGGAGCCTGGTAGTAGACGAACTGCTGCACAGGCTAACAATCTCCGGCGTACAATAGCAAGAGGCAAGTTTGAGGGAATTCTCTGTGACCTAATACAAACAAGCCTCAGAATTACTAGTGAATGGTGTCGATCAGTGGGGCTGAGTATCAACTCGGCGAAAACCACAATTGTACCTTTCACGAGGAAGAGGAAAACCTCGAACATGAAAGACATCCGTTTGGATGCAACAGTAATTGGATGTAAAACAGAAGTCAAATATCTAGAAGTAACCCTAGACCAAAAACTTCTGTGGAACAAGCATATTGAATTAATAACGAATAAGGCAACAAGAGCCTTAATGATTTGCCGGAACCTAGCAGGCAAAACATGGGGTTGTAACCCAAAAATACTGCGATGGCTGTACATCGGCATAGTAAGACCTATGGTAACGTACGGGGCGATAACCTGGTTCCAGAAGGTCACACAGGTCACAACAAGGAATGCCCTTGACAAGTTGCAACGGTTGGCATGCGTATGCATAACCGGAGCTATGAGAACATGCCCAACCGCGGCCCTGGAGGTCATCCTCGACCTCACACCCCTACACCTAGTAGTGGAGGGGGCGGCCCATGCGGCAATGTACAGACTAGTCAGAACGGGGACTGGAGGATACGAGACCCCGTGCCAGAGGGCTTGGTCACCTCGAGCGGGACTGTCCCCACTTCTAAGTCTACCGAATGACGAGATGGTTAGGAAATTCAGCTTCGAAAAGTTTTTTGTTACGAAGCTGAGCAATAAGAGAGATTGGGAAGGAGAATCCTCCGCCTACTCCCTAAAGGCAAATGCCATCAAATGGTATGTAGACGGTTCCAAAACTGATAAAGGAACAGGTGCAGGGGTATTCGGGCCAGGAACCAAATACTCAGAGCCAATGGGAATATACCCCAGTGTCTTCCAAGCGGAGGTAACTGCGATTGGAAGATGTGCTCAATTGAACCTTGATAGGAATTATCGGAAGCAGAACATTGCGATTTTCTCCGATAGCCAAGCAGCCATAATGGCACTGAGCTCTAATACCATCAGTTCGAAATTAGTCTGGGAATGTCTTGGTAGACTAAACAATCTAGGCAAAGAAAACAAAGTTGCGCTATGCTGGGTACCAGGACACACTGGAATCAGCGGCAACGAGGCAGCTAATCTACTAGCGAGAAGGGCCGCCACAACTTCGTTTGTGGGACCAGAACCGTTCTGCGGCATAGGGATGAGCACCTACAAAAAAGAACTCAAAGACAGGGAGGAGACGCTCAGAGCTTCCCTCTGGGAAAATCTCCCCGGTCTGAGACACTCCAAGATATTCCTTGGAAATTACAGTAAGGAAAGAGCAAAGACCCTGCTAGAACTAAGCAGAAACAGACTACGCATCCTTGCAGGTTTTCTGACAGGGCATTGTCATCTGGGGGAACACATGACAAGGATAGGTCTGAAACAGAATAGTGATTGCAGGTTTTGTGGAGCGGAAGGTGAAAGTCCGGAACACCTAATATCCGACTGCACTGCCATCACAGAAACTCGTACCAACTATTTTGGCAAAGACGTCATAGACGAGGGAGAAATACCCTCCTTGAAACCATCACAGCTACTGCAATTTATTAAAGTTCTTGGACTGGATGGGGAGCTGTAAGTGCGGGCAAACCCTAGCAGCTTGCAGCTGATGTAGGGGGGCACAATAGATCGATAGGTCGCGGTGTAATGTTACCCTAATTAGATCTAATCTAATCTACCCCAAAATACTTCACCTAATCTGTTATCTGTACATTATTTCTATTTTTGTTAAAAGGATTCCCTCAAAATTCCTGCGACACCGTAGTCTTTGCTTTGCTTGAACTAACACATCAGCCCTCTTGCTCGGCCCATCTTGATACCAAATTCAGAGCCTCCTGCATACGGCTCCAATATATTGGTGACTGTGGCATTATCCAGTCGAAATCTAATGCTGTAATCTATGCCAGGAGAAGCAATCGCGTAAATTCCTGCTATTATATCAATAGGATCATGTTAAACAAAATCGGCACTGTTAAAGACCTTGGTATTACGTTTGGCTCTAAACTGATCTTCACTAAGCACATCTTCAATACAGTCCAATTAGCCGTCTTACATATTTAGCAAACTAGATTTATTTTGGTTTATTGGTATGAGGATAAACAATAGCAGGGGGTGCTACTTGCACCCTACATCACCTGAAGAAATATTTAATATAATCAACGGCCTTGCAAGTAAGGACACGAAAGATATCGATGGACTGTCTGCAAGAATCTTAAAAGAAATTAAACATGAAATGTCATATCCTTTGGTAGTGGTGATAAATAAATGCTTGCAAGAAGGTGTTTTTCCTCAAAAATTGAAAGGAGCGAGGGTTGTTCCCATACATGAAAACGGATACCTTAATCAAGGACAAAATTATATACCAATATCGGTGTTGCCAATATTCACTAAAGCGCTAGAAGTGGTAATAAAAAAAAACGGATTGTGAACTACTAAAAAAAAAAAAAACTTTTCCATACAACATCAGCACGGTTATAGAGAGGGCAAATCAGTAGCAACTGCGGTTTGGGATATCTTAAAGCTAGTAGGATCTAGGATCATCATGGGACAATCAATATATTGTTGAGTTAGTTTGTTTAGATCTAACTAAAGCACGACTGTTGATCGATGGATTCTACTCGATAAATTGGATGGATTCTACTCGATAAATTATTTTATTGTGGAGTAAGAGGTTTGTCGCATGAATTGCTTCAGTCATACCTTTCAGATAGGGAGCAGCTAGTAAATTGGATGGACCGGGAGTTGGAAGTCGGGAATATTAGTACGGGAATACCGCAAGGCTCCGTCTCGGGCCCTATATTATTTATAATATATATTAATGATTTACTGCCGAACGTTGAATATTACGGAGCCACACTATATGCGGATGCACTTCAGTCACGGTAAGAAGCAACAATGAAGATAAAGTTAGAGATTATGCACAGAGCGTACTGATGGCAATGGATGGATGGTTCCAAGCAAATAAACTAAAAATGAACACTGATAAGACGCAACATCCAAGACTTTCACATGGAACAAATGCGAAATCATTCATAAAATTCCTAGGTATACATCTAGAAAACAATCTGGGTTTGAAGATAATATTGAAGTGTCTAAGAATTTCATTCAATTTCCCAGACACTCGAGTAGGCACGAGTATAACATCAGGAATAGGGAATCGTTGGAAACACCTTTTCACCGACTTTCGTTATCCCAGGAGTTTATAGATTATTGAGGCCTAAAGCTTTATAATGTGGTACCGGAGAATATAAGAACTTTAAATAAAATTTTATAGTGCAATAAACAAATCATTATTGAAGACTGCTTTATACAATATGAATAAATATTTTGAGTGTGATGTTTTTAAATTTTAACGTTATTTATGTATGTTTTTAGTAACTGGTGTATATGTATCTTATATATATTTTTTTTATGTTCCCTGTATGTTAACACAGCGATTAAACCAGCATTGTTGTTATTATTATGGTGTTCGATATATGATTTTCATTGCAATATCTTTAAGCGTGTTCAGAAATGATCCTTGAAGTATTTACTTTTCAAAACAAATGGAGTTTATCTTATGCGCAATTTAAGCTGCAAACACCTTTTGGAGAGGCACGGTTTTGAAACCTTATACACAGGAAGAGAAAGACTTAATGCATAGCAACGTGGATTGAGTTTATCCTTTGCAAAAATATGCTTCATTGTTCCGTGGCCATGCAGATCCGCTGGGGCAACATTTTGGGTTCGTATCCGTCTGTGAAGGAGGTCCCACACGTGCTCGATAGGGTTCATGTCCGGACTTACCTCAGGCCAATCTAAAACTGGAATACCAACATCGTTAAGGTATTCCTGGACGATTATTGCAACATGCGGTCGTGCATTATCGTGCATTAACATGAATTCGTTTCCTATAATTGGCGCATATGGTACTACATGTTCTTCTAAAATGTCCGTTATATACCTATGGGCAGTCAGTGTACCTCTGTCTACTGGTACTTACTCTGTACGACCTGTTAAACAGATGCCTCCCCAAACCATAATAGAGCCACCAGCGAAATTAGGTCTAGGTCTGATATTACACTGCGAATAGCGCTCACCGTCTCGTCTGTACACTGAGATACGCCTATCTGAGGTGTAAAGACAAAATCTTGACTCATCTGTGAAGAGTATATTGGCCCAGTCATTAATGTTCCAATTTACATGTTCTCTGGCAAACCTTAAGCGAGCCACTAGGTGGTTCCTAGTGAGACGAGGGGCTGTTACAGCTACTCTAGCTCTTAATCCATTCTGTCGTAACCTATTCCGAATAGTTTGAGTACTCACACGAGTATTTCTGACTCTAGCCAAGTCGTTCTGCAATTGTCTCGCAGTTACATGTCTTCGACGTAATGCTTGTAGTAGTAAATAGCGGTCATCTTGGCGAGTAGAACATCTTGGACGACCTGGTACAGGTCTTCTACTGTAAATGCCTGTTTCCCTATATCTGGCTACGGCTCTAGAAACACTTGACTGATTGATGTTCATCAAATTAGCAACGTATGCTTGAGATCGTCCATCTTCGATTAAAGCAACTATAGCAGCCACTTGTTCTGAAGTTAAATTGCTCATTTTAGTTTTAAAAGCGTTGGTACAGAACTCTGACTTCGCACTTTAAAATTTGTCCGTATAGGAAGACTTTCAATAAACAACTGAGCAAACCTTACACATATGCATTTTTCTAAATGTGTTCTTTTAGGAAAAAAGTAAAGTAAAAACGCTAAGTTCCATTATTTTGTTAGTGTTTTTATAGTTCACATACACGAGGCAAACTTTTTGTGAAATATCTTGGTTCATAAATGCCCTTTTTTAGTTTATGCGATACTTTTTTGGCGGAGTGTATTTATACTATTTTGTTCATATGGTTGGTTTTGATTTCATCTGTTGGACCAAATATACTTCTATTATCATTAATAAACTTACTATTGGTTACTATTGGACAAGAAAACAGTTTCTTTATCTACATATTAAAGTGACTGATTTACGATCAACTTGTCGACAGTACCTAAATATCCCCGGTATTCCAATAAATCCGTCGAAGTCATTCGTCCCCAGCTTTTCTTTTGTCCGTTAGCGTATACGAGAGGTCACTTCCATCGGTGACACGCACAAAGTGGAAAACGAAGAGTAATGATCCGAATAGTCAAACAAATGACCGCGCGAACGCGCACTGCATTGCCCGCTAGTGCCCGCAGTCTCGTACTCTATTAATTACCAATCCATTCCACGAATCGTCGACGAACGTCGCTGCCGGTGACGTTCGTCCATACACATAGTGCGTCCTCGCCGTTCCGTTATTGCATCGAGAATCGACCGGTCGCCAGACGAAAAGAAGAAGACACGAGATTAAGAACCGAAGTCATCAATTCGACCAGAAGAGTACAATGAGGGCCAGTCGGATGACTCGTGAGAGATTAAGTAATATGTCACAGCGGCCCCGGTCGCTGTCGTCGCTTTCTAAGGAGAGGTCCGCTAATGGGTGCGCTCTTAGGACCTTTATTCTTTCTCCGCTCGCGTTATTGTTTATTTCTATTGACCGCCTCCTCACGGTCTGACACGCTAGATGTGGTGGAAGTGCCGATTGATGATAGTACTAAATAATTGTGGATGGGGAGATATATATATATATAGTCGTGTTCCAAATCGCTGTAATTTCTTCTGGAGGAAAGGATGATGTAAAGGGATTAATATTAACCAAGAAATATGGAATGGGATATCGGCCTAACTAGTCTTGTAGTGTAACGTCAGCTTGTAAAGATAATGAAAATTGTTAGTGATAAAAATAATAATAATAATAATCATTTATTTCCGACAGGCAAGAAGCTCAAGTACAGGAAATATACAGGGTGCGCCATTAGTGTGTCGGCGGAATTTAGCACGAAAACTACGAAAGATAGGAAAGTGATATTTTCTGTATGTATATAGTTTATCAATGCACATATGGTAAAATTATTGTTGAATATACAGGGTGTTACAAATTCCCAAAGCCACTTTCAACTTTTTTATTTAAAATGGATTGCTATATTTTTTAGTTATTATTTAGATAGCCGCCTAAAACACCTTTGCAGTGATATATGGTTATGTGCGCTTCTTACTGTTAGTTCAGGCTATATTGCAAATTTTGTCAAAATTTTGGCATTTTAACTTTTATCTTAAAAACTGTTTTAGTGTCGCGGGTGAATCTTTTGTTATGGATTTGGGAGCTAACAGTTAGCATGTTTCAAGGTGGTATAACTTAGACATATATACAGGGTGTTAAATATGTCATGGAACATTTTTCGAAATTCAAACGCTTTTCTTTCGATTTTTTTAAATGGAACCTATATTTTCCAATATAATCAGCAAATTCCTTGTAAAATTGCCTCTAAAATGGTACCAATAACGTAATACTTATTTTCAGTATTTTCGAAGATATTATGGAAAATATGTTTAACACGTTAGCTGCCAAACGCGTTTTTTAGAAGTTGCGTTTACGTGTGCCGCATGGCCGCCGGCGGTCAACCCTTGACTACACCGGGAGGCCATGTGACCCGCCGGCGGTCAATCTTGTTGGTTAATATTATTGTGAATAACTTTTGTAATTTCCAATAACATTTCAAATTTTCTTCTCAAAATTGCTTCTTAAATGTTAGGATAATCATAAATTTGAAACAAACGATTTCTATGAACAATTTTTATTTAAAAAAATGCATTTATGATTTGCATTACAAAAAGGTTTCTTACAATAAACATTGTGATTTTACATTGGGAAATAATAGTTGTAAAATACTAAACTTGCATATTAGCATGTTTAGGAAAACAATTTATGCAAATGAATGGTTTATGTGCGCATGTAGAACAAAAAGTGGTGACCTTTTTTGCCAATTTTGCTGCATCTTTGCTCCCAGCTTGTGTGGTCAATTTGTTATAACATATGGTACACCTTTTTCTAATTTTTCTATTTCTAGTGCATTTCTCCTTAGATTCTTCTAGTAAATGTTTTACTTTTTTTGATTTCTTTGGTTGTTGGACATTTTCTGAAGTTTCGACTGTCTGTTCGCCGTTGAGGTCTAACATAGAATCGATTAACATTTCCCGAAACCTTGTTATTGAAATCTTTGCAATGTCAGGATTTACTAATTTATACACAATGTAAGCATTAACAATAGATGTACCAAATAGTAATTCTGTTGCCAGTTTATGATACCATCTAATAGATTTTCTAACAGGAGAAGCATAACTCGATAATTGATCACTGAGGTCTATTCCTGCTTTTCCACAGTTATAATCTAATATAAACCTTGGCTTGCAAATATCTTCTTTGCGACGATTTTTTTTGCCAGTGTTGACTACCTCTAATGTGTGATACGTGGAGAGAATCAATACATCTCTCTTGTCGTGCCATTTAGCCACTACTACCCCTTTGTCATTTTCCTTTCCTATAACATCACCTTTTTTAATTTTGGCCCCCACAACTTCTTTCGGTAACCATTTTCGATTTTTTCTTAGTGTCCCCAATGAGTGCGTGTTTCTTCTTAGTAATTCGTGTGCGAGAGGTACGTTAGTGTAAAAGTTGTCAGTTATTAGAATTCTTCCTTTATCTAAATAATCCTTACATAGTTCTAGGACCACATAGGAAGACAAATCACGGTGTCCCGTGTCGTGCTTGCCTTCGTAAACCATCACGGAATAAGTGTATCCCTCAGTGCCACACAGTTTGAATAATTTAATTCCATACTTGTGTCGTTTTCCTGGAACATATTGCCTGAATTTTAAGCGACCTCTAAATGGTACCATTGTTTCATCAACAGCTATGTGTAAATTAGGTTTCATTATTCTTTTGTAATTTTCAAGTAATAACTCATTTAAGTGTCTGACTTTAAAAATTCTATCATTGTCAGGAGCAATCTCATTATCTGAAAAATGCCAAAACCGCAGTAACATTTGAAATCTATTTCTTGACATAGTATTAGGAGCTATATCATTTTTGTATTTTCTATCTCTGCTCCAATAACATTCGAAAGCTGGGTACCTGACTAAACCCATCCAGATTAACAGACCAAAAAATTTTTTTATTTCCTTTTTTGTTGTTGGCACCCATGAAGATAATCTACTGGAACGGGTGTGCTGTCTCTTGTTGATAATTTGTTGAGCGTTTCTGTTAGTTTCACTTACAATGAGATCGAGTATATTTTCCGACAAAAAACGTAGATAAATATCAATTGCACTTGAACTTCTGGGAATATCCTCAATCAAACCAGACTGCTCTTGAAAAGTGAACTGAGTTTGGTAATTGCCGGTAACGTCAAACCATTGAGAAGTAGGTGTGATAGTTATATCTGACAAATTATTAGCTATTGAAACAAAATAACAAATAAAAGTAATTCGCACAAACCTGCTACATTTTCTTCTTCAGTGTCTTCATCATTACCTTCATGTTCACTCTCTTCGTCTTCACTACTGTCATCACTGTCGTCACTTTGAACGTAATTCGATTCATCACTATCATGTACTTCATAATCAGATAGTTCGATTTCTGAATCATTTTCCCATATTTTTTCCAATTCTTCATCTGTTAACGGTCGTTTATTTTCTCTTGACGTTGAAGGATCCATCTTGAAAAAGTTGGGTTATAAACAATCTGTTTCGAATGAATAAAGAACACAATGAAACATGCGCACGTCTGTAAACACGGCATCTATAAAATGACCGCCGGCTTCCATATGGCACTAAGACAATAAAAATATCACTGACAGGCCATATGACCGCCGGCTCCCATATCTTAATAAAATTATTTTCACTATCGCCATCTGTAATGTCAATGGCGTACAAAGTTTGAAATCGTTGTCTGGAAGATAACTACTTGTTTTGGCATAAGCAGTTTGGGGAAAGAAAACAGAATGTCAGTGTGGCGCTGTAGTAAAGACGTCGTATGACCGCCGGCGGTACATGTGGCAGCTAACGTGTTAATAATAGCAATTTACCCCTATATAGTATTCTCGACAAAGAAGTAATATTATAGCTTAAATGACCTTTTATTCTGTGTTTTAATTGTAGAAATTGTATTACTTATTTAGTTGTGATGTTATTATCTTATAGTGAATAAAACCAAATTTTTATACATAACTTTGTTTATTTTGAGTTAATAAAAATTTTGAACAATTAAGATGAAAAATTCTCTCTCTCTCTCAGGGTAAGTAAGTTCAAATACTATTTAAATTATACAAAAATAAGATTCCTTGAATCTTAATCCAAACTAATCTCAATATATCTTGTTTAAATACCAATATTGAATTCAAAACTCCCGCTAACCTCCCGTCATACAATCGCGTATTGACGTTTGTTTACATCAACGAAAATCCCTAATAAATCACTGTTATCAAATCATTCTAACCTCAGAATTTAATTACGTTCTGAACGCCGGTTATAAGTTCGAAAGATGAATAAACGCTTACTTTTAAGTACGATAAATAGCTCCTTGATATTCCAAATACTGATTCCCGTTCTGCAACAATCTTTCTAGCTCCAAACCTGCGCTATCGATGTCTCAGCCACCCAAAGTTGTATCTCAGTCCCTCGATTGTGGCTCCAGGAATAGAAAAACACGTCCCCCAATTCTTCGAAATTAATGGATTACCATCATTTTTGCACAAAACACACAACACTTCATCCTTGGCAAGTAAATCTTTAGTTAAATGACTCTTATAATTATTTAAATTTTGAAATTTCTAGATGTTTTTGAAAATACAACCAACTCAGGAAAATATCGAAAAAGAAGTCCTTTGTTTTAAACAAACATTCATATCTCCTAGGCATTAAGATCCCATCAACGATGAAAGAAAATCGTTTCCAACGATACGACAACCTTAAGTGAACCCACGTTCGTACGATCAGCGAAGGAACTTTACCTAAAAAAATCCATGGAAACGTACCCTTTTAAAATTATATGCGATATAGTGAGTGTTTAGTTTGAATTTTTACAATAAATTTACAAAATAGTTAAATACATAAATTAAAAATACAATTTATTTCAATAACAAACGTTTGATGTTGTATGCTGTTGATTTTAGGTAGGTTAGGTAATTTGATATCATAGCAATATTATCATATTATCCACATTTAATTGAAGAGAAGCATTTCTTATGCGTTTGTGCATGTTGTCAGCCGTTGCGAATGTAGGATATAGCCTTACATTTATCTATTTTGAATTTTAAGTAATTAGAGTCACACTATGAAATTACAGAGTCCAAATCTCCTTGCAACAAAAGGCAATCGTTCAACGACTCAATGTTGCAAAAGAGTTTCATGTCGTCTGCATAAAGTAAAGCTTCGCATTGCAGCGAGTTAGTAATGTCGTTTAAAAACATTATAAAAAGGAAGGGACCAAGGTTGGACCCCTGTGGTACACCTGACGTAGGCGTTATTATCTTAGACCTAATTCCGCGGAATTCAACATACTACATCCTCTCAAGTAGATATCATCTGCAAATTTCCAGCGAACCTGGTGCAACTCTCAGTCTTTGTAATTTGCTGAACAGAATGAAGTGAACAATCCGGTCAAAGGCCTTTTGAAAATCAGTGTAGATTACGTCCACTTGTCCTTGTTTGTCTAGGGCCTAGATACATATTGCGTAAAGCAGCGTGAATTAATAGTGGTGGAACGCTTGCTAACAAATCCATGTAGCACAGTGGAAAGATTTTGTAATGAATAAGAGATGATATTATGTAAAATGGTATCAAATATTGTTGAGAAATTGCATAATATATATATTGGTCTACAATTTTCGATATTACTGCAATCGCCCTTTTTAAAAATGGGAGAAATCCTTGAGATCGTCCGTACGCTTGGAAAGATATGTTGATAAATGATAAAATTAAATATACTGTGGATAGGCTGAACAAAAGCAGCGGCACAATCCCGAAGTAAAAAGCTGGGTACGCCATCAGGATCACTTAATAAATTATCTTTGGATTTCTGCTATGCAGATAATATCTCGTCCTCTGAGATATAAGAAATGCTAATATTTGTTGAATTCGGAAGATCTGAGTTGCTAGGATTTTGCAGAGTTTGACGGAAGGTAAGTACTATTGGAGGAATCTGCCATATTTCATAACACCTGGTATTCTGCTATTCTTACGTTTAGAATTAATATAGGACCATAACTTTTTTTGATCGTAATATAAACGGCGGTCCAACCAAAACGCACGATGTGCATTGTAAATAACAAAAAGTTTTCAGGGAATTATCTTAATATTTTTTATTATGATGTGTCAAACAGAATATCAGCCAAATGCTCGCCACGGCTTCGATGGCATACCTCTATCCGATGGTCCATATTTTCAATGACTATGAGACATAATTGAGGTTCAATTAACGACATTGAATGTGCCGAATTACCTCATCCTTTAGCTCTTGAATTGTTCTTGGATTATTGACGTACACTTTTTCTTTTAAATATCCCCAAAGAAAGAAGTCCAACGGTGTCAAATCACATGATCGTGGCGGCCAATTAACATCGCCACGATATGAGATAACACGGCCATTGAATTTCTCGCGCAAAAGAGCCTTTGTTTCGTTGACTGTGTGGCAAGTGGCACCATCCTGTTGGAACCACATATCGTCCAGATCCATATCCTCAATTTCTGGCCACAAGAAGTCCGTTATCATCTCGCGATAGCGAACACCATTCACGGTAACTGCTTGGCCGACCTCATTTTCGAAGAAATACGGCCCGATGACGCCGCCAGCCCATAAACCCCACCAAAGAGTCACTCTTTGTGGAAGCATCGGCTTTTCAATAATCACTCGTTGATTCTCATTTGCCCAAATGCGGCAACTCTGCTTGTTAACGAATCCACTGAGGTGAAAGTGTGCCTCGTCGCTGAAGATGATGTTCTTTGTAAAGTCACCATTCACTTCTTGTTCAACCAACCATTCGGCGCATTGACGACGCTTGAAATGGTCAGTGGGCTTCAGCTCTTGACTCAATTGAACCTTGTAAGCGTACAAATTCAAATCCTTATTCAAAATTCGCATCAGTCGTGCAACTGGGTGAGCATGCACAGGTGTGTTCACATTTCCTGCAGACCCGGTTTGCTGAAATTTGTGCACAATTCTCCCGATTGTGGACACATTTGGTCGATTATGCTGACCAAAAAAATTACGAGTGCACGAAATGCATTTTGGTTTGAACGCCCATTTTCGTAAACGGCTTCAACAATCTTAACGCGCTGCTCAATTGTGTACCTCTCCATGGTTGAATTTGTCAAACACTGAAACAAAGAAATGTAAAATTAAGTTGGGCAAAAAACTTGACGTTAAGGTGTGACTCACAATTAACATCGGGCATTATGGTTGGACCAGCCTTTAGCTTCTGTTGTACATCAGCAATATAATATCTGTAAGCATTCTCAATTAAGATTGATCGCAAATGTTTAAATTTTTCGGAGTAGTATTCAATTCTGTATTTTTTATAGTTTTTGTGTGCGGGATGCTTATCACGTAAGCATTGAATAATATTTCTATTTAAACGTTCTTTTTGTATATCTTGGTACTGTATCTTGAAATATGCCATATGGAATAATATAGAGAATAGGACCCAAAACAGATCCCTAAGGAATTCCTATGGTTACGACTAGATGAAAAAAGAATTATTTAATACAAGCCTTTTCTATCAAAAAATATAGAAATAATGAAACAATTGTCTATAATCACGTCGAAAATAGATAATTTATCATGATCCAGATGTAATTTCTGCACATATTAAACCTTTCTACTCTATTAAACCTAACACAGATCTAGGGACTAGGAATCAGACATAATATTATATATAAATCATGGTACTAACTTCACAGCTAATCAATTGTCTCAATTTGCTCGCATCACAGGGCGACCCGTTCTCCGGATATACCTTCTCGGACTGCCTAAAATACACATTATTCGACTTTAATGGCGATAGTAACGGTTTGGCGCGCGAAGGGCCATTTACGTGCCGGCTCTAATGCGATAGGAAATGGTAGCGATTTCGCCAGGTGTCATACGAAGAGTTCTACGGGCACTTTCGCAGATATTACTGGCACTTTCGACGACAGATACATAAGTAGAGACATCCCGTCTCTGCGGGACAAATCCATATTTCCTGTGCCAAAACATTATGACGCTTTACAAGTGCGAGTGACGTTGTGTAATATTTGTCTTCGTGTATTTGTGGACGGAGGTTGAAAGCATGTTTGTTATTATTTAAGTTAATTAACTGTTTATTAGTATATTGTAAAGAGGAGATTATAATACAAATACAAATGTTCGCAGTGTTTTGGAATTATATTGTTAACACGGTTATTTTTAGAAATTATAAGTCAATTTTAGCAAAATTCTGCTAATAGTTCTGCTATAAAAAAGTAAATCATAGGTGTGCTATAATATTTACAGTGGCTACCAGAGGGAAACATAGAAACTTGATAATGAAAGCTTTGTTCAAAATAAGTAATTTTTATCAATATCCATAAGTAAAAGACTTTTTACCAAAAAGAAGGTAGCATTAACCGTAGTCCTGGGTAGATCTACCTCTTTCAAATAAAATTTGCTCTATATAAAAAGTAATTCCGTTGAAAGTTGTGTAACTAAGTCTTGCAGTAGTTTTTCCCATTACGAATGTTCGATAATGGTAACATTTTATGCAAACGTTAGAAAATAACTTCGATTTAATAGGGACATCCACATCAACGTTTGTCATTCGTACTTGTGATGGTTCTGATTTGGTAGCTTTGAAACGACATGGTTTATTTTTCATGTTGAATGTTGGTTCAAATTTTTCATTACTTTTAATGCTTTTTGCTGACGTTCTTTTTGTCGAGCATCCAACTCATCTTTGTATGCTCGTAATAACTGCAGGCTGACTCACCTTAAGTTTTTTTTACATTGCTTCCACTTCTTCGGGAAGTGGAAGAATTTCTTGCACGGATACATTGTTTATTGGTTCTGATGTAGCTGCATCCTTGTCAGAATTGTTTATTTCTGGTGTAATATTATATCTACGTCACCAGGTACTGCTCCCGCGGTCACCAGATTCCGCTCTCCATCAACTCTTTCTGGTGCCATACCATTCTGATCATCAGTAGTATTTTCATTATGTAATAAAGCTTCAGAAACCATAAAATCGGCATCACTAAAGACACCTCTATCAACTGGCCATATTCCGGCAGCTTTAAATCCATTAGTGATGGTTGCTATGGTTGCGGATTGAGAATACGCCTCACACAAGATAGCTGTCACATTGTATTGTGATACAACTCTTGCTGGGTTGGTCCTCAAGCATTTCTGCATTTCTTGTATAAAATAACTTTCCATGGGTTTAAAAAAACTTACGTTTAATTTTGACGATGAGTGTATCCCGGCAATTGTAGTAAGACAACCCCATTACCTTGGGCTAATAATATAGCATCCAAATTTTTAGAGTGAATTGTATAGCCATCTAACAACAACAGAACTTTTCATTAGAACATTTAAAGTTTTTATTGAAATGTTTTAATCACTCCAGGAAAATGCCCGCGTCGGAGATGCTTACGATAGTTCTTGGTGGTGCAGCAATTTTCAATTTATTGGCCATACGCTTACATTTGTAATAATCATAGGCGGAACGCAATTGCATACAGCATTCACGCAGCAAACAATTGTGGTGTTCACACCACGTTCTCCGCTGGAAACACCGCCTACTTGATGTTTCCCCTTATTTAGCCACGATTTTTCTGTTTCTTTTTTTTGTGCAGTGGAAAATCCACTTTCATCAGCATTGTATATAGTCAACGCTGTAAAGCTATATGCATCGATAGTTCTCTCAAGAATGTCAAAAAGCTCGTTAACATTTTTTCTATTGAATCCAGCGGCTCTAGCTAACAAGATCTTTTCTGGTTGTCTAAGTGACAAGTCTGGGTGGCGTTTCATGAAATTGCAGAACCACGCTTTGTCAGTCATACCTTTTGCCACGCTAAAAGTATTAGGAATTTTATTTCGGCTGGCTAATTGAAAATTAGAACAACAAGAATTTAATACGGATCTATGTAAGGCATTAATTTCGTCTAACATACATGTAATTCTTCAAACCACTGGTTGCGGTACTTCTCTAAAGAAATTGTAAAAAGATAATAACGTCAACAGAATTGCAACAAAACTTTCTGTATATTAAATCAAATTATAGCTTTGTTTCAAGTTCCATTCGTAAACTAGAAACGCAAAAGATACAATCATACAAATTGTAAGAATTAATACTACAAACTTAGTGCTACAATTTGATGGTAAACATTGCTACAAATTGTACTTGTCCCTACTGTTGTACTACACGTTGTACTACAACGTGCAGTATAAATGCTGACAATTGTAGTAAAATTTCCTACATTTTTCTCCCTGTGTAGAAGAACTTGATATGCTATGGTACAATAGGTATTTCTATATAGCTACGAAAAACTTAAAAAAGTGATAAATAGTGGCTCACTAATGCTATGGGGTTGTATGTCCGCTGTTGATGTTGGGGATCTGGTAATTATAGAGAGTATTATGAATCAGCGTGTGTATTTGAATATTTTAAAAACCCACTTAAGGAGCAATGCTGAGAAAATGGGAATTTTAGACACACAAATCCTATCTAGTACGACAATGGTTATTATATGACTGGCCAAAAGTACTCGATACGCCGGCATAATATCCTGGCGTCAACCCCATTAAACATTTGTGGACTGTTTTAGACAGAAAAGCTAGAAAATGCCAAATTTCTTCAAAATCCGACCTGAAAACCGTGTTACTGCAAGAATGGACGGATATAAGCCAGGAAGTAACTTTCATAGACTGAAAAGTGTAATAGAAGCCAAAGGAGGTCCGACGAAATACTAACTTGTTCCATAATTGTATTTATTCTTATTTTTTATTAAAGTCCGGTGGATTTATTGAGATGGAATTTTTTTTTTTTTATTTGAAAACCTTTGATGTATTTTAAGTTAGCAATAAGATGATATCTATATATACACTGTAACCCAAACTTGTATCTACTAAAACTTATATTGTTCTTTATATATTTCCTCTTTTATTATTTTATGTTGTCCGGTCAATTATTTGAGTCACTGTATGGATTCTAATAGAGGACAAAACTTTCTTTTACATATATACCCTAGCAGCACAAGAATCGGCATGATATCGGCTAAGCTTCGCCGATATTGCTGACCGATGTCGTAATTATAGCGGCCGCTGATATCATACCGATACAAAATGTGAACATTTTGCAATATTGGTTCGATATCGAAATTCCAATACTTATCCGATATCAAAATTCCAACATCTATCCGATATCGAAACTCCAATACCTATCCGATATCAATACAATTAAAATTAGATACAATATCATCAGTAGACCGATACATGATTGATACTTACACAACGTTTTCTATGCTCCGCCGATAAAGTTTTAGTCGTCCTGGGATATCGCACCGATATTGGTGTGATGACTAATTTCTACATAGAAGTATGTAGTTTGTCTATCCACGATAGTGGATATTTATACAGGCTGTCCCAAAAGTAGTTCCCGAAACGGAAAAGGGTTATAAAGAGTATAATTTCGAGTCAAATTAGCCCCATATGTGATTATTCAATTCTAATAAGGTTTTTGCGGGTTTTATAAAGATCTTCCACAAAAAACGTTCATAAAATTATAGGCAAAAACAGTATTTTTTTGTAATGTTAGAATTTAGAAAGAAATTAGAAACCATCAACGTCTTCTGAAATATCAAAGCCGTTAAACAAAAGGATGTACCTTTGATGATATCACAATGTTTAATTTCAATTTAACTTCATTAAAAAATAACTTCATTCTTATTGTCGTACTCTTTTGTTTGTTGATAATTTAATGAACGTTTATATGAAGGAAGATTTTTAGAAAAAATTAATGATTCGTAAACTATGCATCGAATAATAATCATATAATAATAATCCCACTATAACACCTTTGTGTTTGAACATTTAATTTCGGGGCAGTCTCTATAGTCATATTCATATTGAACAATGCGGAAAAAATACATCAGATTCATTATCACATTGCACATGTAATGATTTTCAAATTGTTTGCCACCATTTTCTGTGTATAATAATTCATGATAAAATAGAATATTATGCGCATAAAATAATATACATAATGAAGGAAAGACTTTATGTAATAGAAAGTAAATAAAGTAATAAATTTCAAGAAAAAGTACTAATATAAAAATACTTAATATGTTTATTTATGAGTAATTGACACAAATATTTAACGAACAGTTTTGATATAGAGTTACAAATAAAATAATAATGCATGTAACATTACCTAGAAATACTATGTATATTTCCAATTTATCAAAAGCTTCTTTGAATGGTCTCTATTTTCATGAATAATTTACATTAATACTTTTCGAGAGGATTTGTTTTAACATTAGATATATGCTTCCTTTAACGTACTTCCTCCAATTAAGCACCATACGTATCTAAAAAAAAGTGTTTTTCTTAAGTGTATATATTCAGCATCGTATAAAAGCTTTAATTTGTCTGAAGTACGCTTGTAATTTATTTTATTCTATTAATGCGAAACGTTTTTTACGCTACACATATTGTAGAAACAATGCTTTCACGTAAAATAAGAAATTTACAAGCGTCTTCTATTTTGTTAACGCTGCATATTTACACAATAAATGAGTACTAATCATTAAATTAAATTATACACTTGATACATACATAAAACATTATTCATAAAAATTTCCTTACCTTTATAAGCTTCATTTGCCCATTTTGTAATGTGCACAACGCTTACTATAATGCAGCGACAAAATAAATAATGGCAACCACTTCACCTGGTCGTCATGCTCACACTGCAATAAGGAACGCTATGATGGATTGTGGTAGGTGGTGGTGGTAAGATATTGCGCGTAGATCTAACTCCCATAAACATTGCGTTTAGATGCCAATTTTTATAATCACGGCGGAATTAGAAAATTGCATTTGCATATTCTTAAGTTATCAATCGCTTCACCTTCTAAAACTGTTTTATAGTCGATATTAATTTTAATTTCACAATTGATGTCTCAAACGTTGAAATTTTATATCTGAACGCTCTTGTAATGCAGTTATATTTCAATCAACCAGTCCGTATAGATTTAGGATATTAGCCAACTTCCTATCGTCAAAAAAATGACAATAGTCAAATCCATATACCTCATTTCTATCAATATCGCAGCGGCGTTTATTAATGATATCGCCCTGATATATGTCTTGAGTTTCCAGCCGATGGTCAGCCGATACATCAAACGTTCAACCGATATTTTACCGATAATGGATCTTTTGTATCGCAGTGATATCGTATACTGGTAGAAAGCCGATATCGGCACAATATCTTTGATATCGACCCGACATCAGGATATCGGCCCTATATAAAGCCGATCATTAGCCGATGATTTGTGCTGCTAGGGTACATATGTAAACCTCCCCTTAAATTGATAGATCTTGTAACAAAACAATTTATTTAATTCCTAGAATTGTTATAGAAGATTGTATCCATTTTCATAACAACATTTACATATTTAGATATCATTGCTTATTAGGTATGCAACGAACGTAAGCCAGGGATCGTAATTTTTCAAATTAGAACAGAGAACACCGGCCGGCACGAAGCAATAATCGTTTGCCCACAAAGGAAAATGCGCATACAAACGGATTAATGCATCACGGCGCATACAACTTGCATACATATCATATAATATACAAAACAAAAGTCCGTTCGGAACGACAGAAAAGAAGAACGCATCGGGGTATATAGGTAAGGCAGTGCGCACACTACCACATACAAAACACAACACATATACACACAGAACGGTCGAACAGCGGCAGTCGTCATAATATGATATTCAGGTAGCATTCTGAGCGGGTAGGTCGCATGCCCAACCCATATATTATATACATAATTGCACTCGCCGAGATCCGATCTCTAACCCATAAATTTGTAAAATAAATACGCGCATAGTTATGGCAGGCGAACCGGTACATACACGTATGTATATCTACACGACAAATACACTGACGCACACAAACAAATGCGGCGAGAGAGACGTATGTATGTATGTACGAAAGCACGACACTGTGCTCACACAACATCGGTTCCGATCTTGTGACGCCGATATGCTTTCCGAAGAAACCGACTTGCAATCCGGCCGACTGCATGCGGAGGATCTCGCAATGATGACGTGCAATAAACTAGGAAAGTTTCGGGTTAATGGTGGATGATTTAGTGAAATATTGGGAAGCGTACTATAATAATAATAATTTCTTTTTCTTTCGCAGCAGAAATACCCTAGCAGCACAAATCATCGGCTAATGATCGGCTTTATATAGGGCCGATATCCTGATGTCGGGTCGATATCAAAGATATTGTGCCGATATCGGCTTTCTACCAGTATACGAAAACACTGCGATACAAAAGATCCATTATCGGTAAAATATCGGTTGAACGTTTGATGTATCGGCTGATCATCGGCTGGAAACTCAAGACATCATTAATAAACGCCGCTGCGATATTGATAGAAATGAGGTATATGGATTTGACTATTGTCATTTTTTTGACGATAGGAAGTCGGCTAATATCCTAAATCTATACGGACTGGTTGATTGAAATATAACCGCATTACAAGAGCGTTCAGATATAAAATTTCAACGTTTGAGACATCAATTGTGAAATTAAAATTAATTCGACTATAAAACAGTTTTAGAAGGTGAAGCGATTGATAACTTAAGAATATGCAAATGCAATTTTCTAACTCCGCCGTGATTATAAAAATTGGCATCTAAACGCAATGTTTATGGGAGTTAGATCTACGCGCAATATCTTACCACCACCACCTACCACAATCCATCATAGCGTTCCTTATTGCAGTGTGAGCATGACGACCAGGTGAAGTGGTTGCCATTATTTATTTTGTCGCTGCATTATAGTAAGCGTTTGTATACATTACAAAATGGGTGAATGAAGCTTATAAAGGTAAGGAAATTTTTATGAATAATGTTTTATGTATGTATCAAGTATATAATTTAATTTAATGATTAGTACTCATTTATTGTGTAAATATGCAGCGTTAACAAAATGGAAGACGCTTGTAAATTTCTTATTTTACGTGAAAGCATTATTTCTACAATATGGGTAGCGTAAAAAACGTTTCGCATTAATAGAATAAAATAAATTACAAGCGTACTTCAGACAAATTAAAGCTTTTATACGATGCTGAATACAAACACTTAAGAAAAACACTTTTTTTTAGATACGTATGTGGTGCTTAATTGGGGGAAGTACGTTAAAGGAAGCATATATCTAATGTTAAAACAAATCCTCTCGAAAAGTATTAATGTAAATTATTCATGAAAATAGAGACAATCCAAAGAAGCTTTTGATAAATTGGAAATATACATAGTATTTCTAGGTAATGTTACATGCATTATTATTTTATTTGTAACTCTATATCAAAACTGTTATTTTTATTTACAGAAGCAATTAGAGTCAAACAGCCGGATGGGACAGAGACGAATATCAATAGATGAGATGGGGGCAGAAAAGAAAGGAAGAAGAATATAACGTCTTTAGCGAACGAATAATTTAGACGACTGGATTTTTTTTAGGTATTACTTAGAATTTTTGTTGTTATTGATTTGTTAAAAATTAAACTGTAACAAATGTTAAATTACTTTTCGTTTAAAATATGCACATATTGAGTTTGTTTTCGGTTTCATGTTTTCCTAGTTATTTTCAGTTTTTGTTTTTATTAATTATGTCGTTAAATATTTGTGTCAATTACTCATAAATAAACATATTAAGTATTTTTATATTAGTACTTTTTCTTGAAATTTATTGCCTTCATTATGTATATTATTTTATGCGCATAATATTCTATTTTGTCATGAATTATTATACACAGAAAATGGTGGCAAACAATTTGAAAAACATTACATGTGTAATGTGATTATGAATCTGATGTATTTTTTCCGCATTGTTCAATATTAATATGACTATAGAGACTGCCCCGAAATTAAATGTTCAAACACAATGGTGTTATAGTGGGTGTGATTTGCAGTCGAACTAATCCTAGGTGTGATTATTATTCGATGCATAGTTTACGAATCATTTATTTTTTCTAAAAATCTTCCTTCATATAAACGTTCATTAAATTATCAACAAACAAAAGAGTACGACAATAAGAATGAAGTTATTTTTTAATGAAGTTAAATTGAAATTAAACATTGTGATATTATCAAAGGTACATCCTTTTGTTTAACGGCTGTGATATTTCAGAAGACGTTGATGGTTTCTAATTTCTTTCTAAATTCTAACATTACAAAAAAATACTGTTTTTGCCTATAATTTTATGAACGTTTTTTGTGGAAGATCTTTATAAAACTCGCAAAAACCTTATTAGAATTGAATAATCACATATGGGGCTAATTTGACTCGAAATTATACTCTTTATAACCCTTTTCCGATTCGGGAACTACTTTTGGGACAGCCTGTATAAATATCCACTATCGTGGATAGACAAACTACATACTTATATGTAGAAATTAGTCATCACACCAATCGATCGGTGCGATATCCCAGGACGACTAAAACTTTATCGGCGGAGCATAGAAAACGTTGGGTAAGTATCAATCATGTATCGGTCTACTGATTTTAATTGTATTGATATCGGATAGGTATTGGAGTTTCGATATCGGATAGATGTTGGAATTTCGATATCGGATAAGTATTGGAATTTCGATATCGAACCAATATTGCAAAATGTTCACATTTTGTATCGGTATGATATCAGCGGCCGCTATAATTACGACATCGGTCAGCAATATCGGCGAAGCTTAGCCGATATCATGCCGATTCTTGTGCTGCTAGGGTAGGGGGCGAATTCAATCGCGGACGTCAGCATCCGATTTAATTTACCACGGCCAAACGCCACACAGTGGTTCGGAAACGCGCTTTTGCAAAGAAAAAAATGTGTAACTTTTTATAGAATCGGAATTTTTAAATGATTTTTTTTTTGACAATGAGATTAAATTTAAGGGATTTGAATTACATGAAAGAAAAAAGGATTAAATGTAAAATTATGGCCTAATTATCGGTAGAAATGCATAAATTATTCAAATAATCAGAGAACACACACAGATCGCTACCTTCACTACAATTCCAACCACCATCCAAGGCAAAAACGGGCAATAATCAAGACCTTAGTAGATCGCGCGTCACGGATCTGTGAAGCGCAACACCTAACTGGGGAACTACAACATCTGGACCACGTGCTACAAGCCAACGGGTACGAAAATCAATTAGTAAGGAGGGCAATGCGGTCAAGAAACCAAAGGCGAATCGCTAACACAGACAAACTTCCCACTGGCAGGCAAGGAATAGCGTACTTGCCTTTTGTCAAGAAAGTCACGGACCGCATTGGCAGGATCCTGGAGTGACACGACATAAAAACCGTGTACAAACCTACAGGCCAACTGCGACACCAGCTGCGCTCAGCAAAAGACCCCAGGGATCCGTTAGCTTCCACTGGGGTATACAGGATACCATGCTCCTGCGGGCTAGTATACATCGGCACCACGAAACGCAGCATTAACACCAGGCTGAAGGAGCATAAGCGAAATTGCCGTCTGGGCCAAACCGAGATGTCAGCGGTAGCCGCACACGCACTCCAAGACGGGAGTCATGAAATCAATTTCGCGGGTACTGAGGTTTTGTCCACGGTTATCCATTACCATACTCGATTACAAAGGGAGGCGATCGAAATTCAAAAGCACTCCGGAAACTTCAATCGGAAAGAGGAGAATCTGGCCGTAAACAAAATTTGCTACCCGGTTCTGCGAAACCTGCCATCCACACGCACCGCAGGCAGAACGATGAACACTGAGTTAAGTAGCACACCCACTACACGTACCGTAAGCAGAACGAGAGACAACGCCCTATATAACAGCAGTGCCCCAGACACCGAGTCATTCGACGACGAGCAACCCAGAAGAACACTTCGACCTCGTCGCTGAAGATGTATACCGTAGCAGTAAACGAAACGTCCGGAAGAAATTCCCACCGACCACGGCCCAATAGCCCGGAAGATACCTTCTTATATTCAAATAATGCTAGTTAACCTAATTTTTAATGAATATTGTTTGTTTTCAGTCAGTGTAGTTAAATAAGTACTTATTGCATAACAACAATCATAGTAATACAAATCGAAAAAATATTCACGAAACGTTTTCAGCTTTTTTAGGTATCATTTAAAATTATTATTCTTCAGAAAAATCTCCTAAGTTCGCGCTGAATGCTCGGAAAACATTTATCTGAGAAAGGTGTCCCGTTTGATAATTCAAAAAAGCCCATATTAGTCATTAAAATGTAAAAAATCAAATTATACTATTATAAAACATGCGTAGTGGGCTTTGAAGAAAAAAAAAACATTCTTAACAATTTACTTCTGTCACAATAAAAAATCTTTAATTCGTTTAAAAATGGTTGGACATTTCTCTTAGTTTGATATGTTAAAGTGTTACATTTTGTGTCATAGTAATATTCAAGAAACTGAGGAGATGTATTTAAATAATTACCCCGAAAGATTACAGCCGAAGTAAAAGATTTGGAAGAATGCTAGCCCATTTATTGCAGTATGGGTCATATAATAAAAAAGTTGTTACTAGAAAGAAATCATATAATGAGGAAATGCAGAATAATGTGGTGTTATTTGTAACGGAAGATCCTACAAGTTAGAAACATTGAACAAGCAAGCGAATGCCAAAATCTACAGCGCATTTTATTTTGCGTAAGAACAAATATCGCCCGTACGAATCTGCCAAGGACTAAGAGCAAGAGAGTACGGAAGGCGAAGGGCATTTTGTGAATGGTATACTAGACAGTGTCAAAACGATCAAAATTTTGTCAAGAAAATTTTATTTTATGATGAAACTATGATAACCAACAACGGAATCTTTAACAGAGGAAATACCCATTATTGGTTCATAGAAAATCCGCGATTGTACAATACCTCTAAGCACCAACATCGTTTTAGTTTCAACATGTGAGTGGGAATTTTGGCAGCAAGATTCTGGATTCTGGATTTTAGGTCGGGGAAGGTGGTGAACACATGCACTTAGGCCACTCTTACCGGACCCATTGCGCTACCTCCCCTAGGTGGCGTCGCTCGCCCACAGCCTACCCGAGCCAGCCCAAACTGAGCGTGAGCTCGAGCAGCGCAGCAGGCAAGGCGCCACCAAAATCGGCCATACTGGGCCAGTACTCCCCCAGTATGGAACCTCTAAGTTGGACAAGCGCTGGGCAATCACATAAAATGTGTTGCGGCGTCTCGTCTTCTTGGTAGCATGCCCGACACAGTGGGCTGGTAGCCAAACCCATGCAGTGCATGTGTTTGTTTAGCTTGCAGTGGCCGGTCAAAAGCCCCACAAGTTGATGTAAGTTACTACGCGAAAGCTGCAGGCAGTATTGTCTTCGGTGACGGCCTGGGGGCAGCAAGAATAATGTGGGCATTTTTTTACCATAGATCACTAACTTCGGAGCGGTATCGAAATTTACTGCAGTATAATTTGGAAGAAGGGTTTGGAATCAATAACTTTAGTTCCAACAAGATGGGCGCCGCGCTCATAATTCCAGAATTGTTCAAGAGTATTTATCAAACAGATTTAACTATAAAAAGCGTTACTCAACAATAAGTCTTTAACGTGCCGCTTAAACACCTTGAAACAGTCAACAGATCGGATCTCACGTGGCAGCCCATTGTACAGCCCTGAACATAACAATAAAGGTGATTTTCTTGTCAGGGACAATGTATGTTTCGGAATGGTAATCAAATCTGTATGTCTTGTATTGTGCTGATGCACCATTTTTAGTGTCTCAAATTCATCTGCATGAGTCCTAACAAAAGTTACCGCTTTATATATGATGATGCAGGGAAAAGTAAGTCTATTTTAGTTTTAAATGTTTCCCTACAGCTTTCTCGGCAATGAAGGCCGAAAGAGCAAGCGTATAATCCGCTTTTGCAAGATAAATACTCTATCCCAATCGGTCGCGACACCCCAAACAATAACATTGTAGGATAACAAAGAACACACTAGCGAATAGTAAACCTCCTCCTAAAGATTGCAGTTCTAAGATATTCCTTGGTTGGAATATTGCATAGTAGGCTTTATTTCGTTTACCACAGACACTTTACAAACTATCATCCTAATTCAAATTTTTGTCAAGTATCACACCAAGTACAGTTGCCATTATCATTAAAATTTATGCGAAGGTTTAAAATTGGTTTACGTTTATCAAAATTAATAATTTTTGTTGCTTGGTTATTTAAGACTAGCCAATTCGAACCACACCAGTTTGTTACTTCTGCTACAGTTTTTTCAATTTTAAAATTAATATGCTGGAGTGTTCCAGACCTCACAATCACCGACACATCATCAGCAAACAAAATAGGAAATCCACAAGTTATACGTTTTGACAAATCATTGATTAGTAATAGAAAACTTCGACGACCGTTCGTTCTCCAACTTAGCAACCATTTTCCGATATTGCAAGAAAGATAAATGATAACTAAAAAAGCTGAAAATATGTTTAAACCATTACAAGTGATGTATCATCTATTTTAAAACTCAAAATGGCTTTAAGTTTAAAGATAAAAAAACAGGGCCGTATTTAAAAAAAAAGTTGATGATTTCTCGAAAAGGAAACATCGTACTGAAATCGGTAAACGCTATCTTGTTGAGCTTAAAAAGTGACAATGAGAAAATATTCTTTAATATCGCAAAAAATACTTTCTTAAAAAAAAGGAAATCGGTAAAAAATAGTTTACTTTTTCAAACACTATGTAAATAGTATTTAAATTGTGCAACTTTTTCCTAATCTAACCAACATCGTAACTCTTAACGTTTTCAAGATACCATTGCTATCCCATTCTTATATTGGACAGGATGTATAGTATAATTTATTATGTGTCTAAACGTTTAATTAACTTTCCGTCCTACATTGACTTACCGTCATTTCGGGTGACTTGAAACTGCAGGGTGACTTGATACAAAAGTGACATTTTTCATTTATTGGTGAATTACTCTCTGTTGGTGGGTAGTATAAGCTCAGAAAACTGTGTATCGTGTTACAGGTATTCGTGATATAACTATGTCATCAAAATGTTATAGTAAATGTTGTCGTTTGGTAAAAAAAAAAATCAGAAATTAGGGTAAGTAAAATGTTGTTTTTTTTAAGGTTGAATACTTTCATTTGTACAGTATTTAAAATAGTTTTTGAGTTTGCTGAAATATTTTTTTTACAATCCCCAATTATTGGGCTACAGATAACTGCAAACATAAACTCAAAATTCTTGCGTGTAAGGGTAAATTCAACCACTTTTATTTTTTTGTGACATTTGTAGGGTGACTTGAAACATGCCGGCGCACTACAAACGAACACCTGGCTGCCGGATGGGCTGCCACTGGTACTCTTTCTTTTGAGGATAGATACCTTGAGCCCATAGATCGATTTTCTAATATTTTATTTGTTCGTCACTCAGTTATTTAAAATTCTACGGTTGAAAATATGTCAAAAGTGTTATCATGTCACCCGAAATGACGGTACTTCTGAAATATCTATATTTTCATATGAAAGCAACATTTTTCACCCTATTTTTACGTTTAGAAGAGAATCCTCAAAATTACATCCCGCGAAAAAGGAAACACTGTTACACATTATCGATGTATCTATAAACGGACCAAATATCGTTAATATTTATCAATACTGAACTAATTTAACTGTAAATGTTCTTTAAGAAATATACATTATATTAGCATTTCATTCCAATTTTTATTTTTGCATTTGCTTCTGCTGTACGATATTGCGTTAACCATAATTATATTATCTATAGTCAACTATCGACTATCAATGTGTATAGAATTTTGTGATTATTGGTGCCACTATTAATACCTAACCCTTACTTGCATCCCTGTCAGTATGGTATATCTTTATGTCTAGTATCTTATGAAACATTTTTTATTTATTTCAAATAAGTATATAAAAACCGAAACGTCTACACCATAATTTTGGTCAAGATAAAAAAGAATTCAAATGTTCTGTGCGCTTATAACGAACTCTACAATATTCTCCAAAATCCTATTCCCGATACTTCTCTAATCGTCTGCACCTTACCCCTTTACGTGCAACTATGGCCGGTAGATCGCTTCCCGCGATTCCGGATTTGTTTATAGCCTGTTGACTGTGTTATGTTATACTTAAAGGCGGACGGCACGAAGATGCGACGTATTATGATGTAGTTTCTGTGTATGTAGCTTGCGCCGCGTCTCCCGACTATATTCAGATACCTTCCATCGTCCCTTCGGTTTGTTTTCACGTGGAGACTTTCCTAGTCCGCTCCTCCGGCTTCGCCTTTGCTTCGTTCGCACTACGGAAGACAGAGCTGGAGAGAGAGGGCTTTCGTAAGCGCGGTCGACGCGACGACGTTATGTCCTCTTCTCGCTACGAGAAGCCGCGCGAACCGAACGCAGCCTACCACCGCTTTATGACTTAATTCCGTGAAATTTTGTACCCCGGTCGGCTCAGATCATAATTGCTGATTACAGTGCGACGACGATGTGTTTCTGTGATTCCCCTTGATGGCCGCGATAAAATAAACGCGTCGAGAGAAGGAGATAGGGATGGAAATTGAGAAGGAGAGACGTAGGGATATATAGGATAGGTTTCGTGTATGTATACCGGGTGAGCCAATAGTCCGATATCGGTCGATATTGACTTTAACATCTATCGTAAAAGGTAACAACATAATGTTGTCTTTAATTAGTATTATTGTTTTGTTACATACTAAGGTAAACATATTTATAAGTTAGTATTCATTGGCTGTTGTTATATACTGTGCTATCAGAAAAGGTTTCAACGCACGTGACTTGCTTTAGCTATGCAAGCAATCTGGCAATGTGGTACTGCCTAACAAAAAAATCCCTGATTTCAAGAAAATTTGTATTGACGTACTTGGCGTTGTTAAGAGTTTGAAACTGACATTTTCCTGTCGAAATTGCAGCCACTGAAGGTAATAAAGTGGTAAAACAACAGAGTAAACATGTGGTTTGATTATTTATTTACTTTGATATATTTTTATTAACAAATAAAACTGAGGACTTTTAGGTTAAATTGCATTGTCAGTTACAGCGAGTTGAATATAAGGATAGGGATAATAAAATTATTATCAACTATTTATCTATAACAGATGCTGGAAATGTCGTCCACTAGTTTCCAAGTAAATCTTCACTCTTCGCTTTAAATTTTCAAACACGTTGAAGCTCTTCTACTTTCGCTTTCGCTAAAATGGGAACCCTAGATCAAATAGTTGGGAACCTTATGTGAGTTTATTTGGAGCGCTGCACCTCAGTCGTCAGTCAACGCTCGCGTCGGCACGTACCGCCATTGCTAGCATTGCAATAGTGACACAGCGTTTGGATATGCCAAATAATCTGTTTTTGCACCAGTTGGTGTTTTTAATCTATCTAGTACTGAGAAATAGAGAGATAATTTACAATTATAAGGATAATAATGAAGAATATCTTTACATCTTTGCTCAGAGACTTAACGTAATTTATAATCCAATAGGTTATAACAACAATAATTGTAATAACATACTAACGATAACTTGAAACACAAGCAAAATATGTATTTCGAACAAAATTAAAGGAATTATCTGACATTTATAATATCGGCAACTAGATTGAATAGAATTGTATCTTGCTGGAAAAAACGTCAAATAGTGCAAAGAACGATTATTTAGCGTATTCTACTATAAATACCAATCGATAGGTAATTAGAAAGTACATTTGCTGATAAATTAAAAAATATGGTGTTCTATTTAAATTAATCAAGTTATATCTTGTATAAGATGGCAAGTTTATTCTAATTGGGTTATAAAATATGGTCTATTGTTACACTTCATTGTAAAGTTCCCATATACCTATAACTTAAATACTTCTTAGGTATTTGAATAATGATATTTAGATTAGATTTTCACAAAATTCAAATTATTTAAATATATATAAACCTTAAGGTTTAGTTATTGTAAACCTTATTAAAACATATACTTATTTTGATTAGACAATCCAAAAATGCAATAATATACAAGCTATTCTATTTAAAAAACACAACTTTGATACTTTTAGGGCTTTTGTAACACCTTGTGTAACATAAAAAAAAATTATAGGTAACCATAAAATACCCCTATGTACCCCAAAAGTGAAATTTTATTAACTAAGAGCGTCAGCAATGGATATTCAAGGAGGTATAAACTTTAAATTTCCTATGTTAGCTAAATAACAGCTGTGCGACAAAAAAGCATATTATTTAAATAAAAACAACTAGCGACCCTGTACCCTTTCCACACTGGCACGACTGTTCCGTCTGCGATCGTACACTTTGCTCCCCGCAAGTATCTATATTTCATAAAATCGAAATATTGCACCTTCTATTTATGCAGCCCGCGTGATTTGGCCGATTCTGCTACAGTGAGCTATCTGTTTACTTATCTGTGGTCTTAGGTACATTGACAACCAATACTTCCATGAAAATTATACGAGTATTTAATTGGCTACAAAAGAAACTAAAGAAGTTAAAATATTAACTTTTCTATTTGCTGGTAGTGGATCTTTTGTACATCACTGGAACAATGCCCACTCCACAAATCCAGTAACAAAATCCTTTCACCTTCAGTATTTGGTAAATACGCATCAAATCATACTTAAAATCGGAAAGACATACTCATATTTCTGTACATCGTTTAATCACCTAAACAGACCGTTATTCCTTTTGCTCACCGGGAAGCTGTGCATTGTCTCGGTAAATAGATAAGCGGGCGCCGCCGGATTTCAAAATCAGCAGTAGTGAAACAATATTTAAGAGAAATTTTAAAAAATTTGGGTAAATGTTTTGCATTATTTTTAATAGTTTTCCTAGTTTTAAAATTCTTTATATCATCTAAAAACAGCCTGTATATTGCAGAGATTGTTCCAGAATGCAATATGTGTTTAGAAGGGATATATTTGCAAGAACTGCTACTTAGATCCGTTGGCCCGCAGTTAAATAATTGATTATACTTTCCCTACCTCAAACATTAAATAAAATAACTAGGGGGAAGCAGATTAAGAACCGAATATTCCCCCAATAAACCCGATTAATTTTCAATTTTAAAAATTCCATTTATATTAAACGCTATTTCGTGTTCGTCTACCCCACACCCATTCAATTTCCGATAATTTTATTTGGGAATTTCGCCGACAAACAGGCAAAAAACAAATTGCGGGGAACCGATTCTTTTATTAATGTAGGGATTTAAAAAAAAAAATCATTAACCCGTCGAACCGGAACTAAACCCTTAGTAGCAGACTCGCGACCGCAACATCCCCTTCCTTTAGCTCCCCTTCTCTATACTTCCCAAAAGCTTCCAGTAATTCGTTACTTCTTCACTTGCCCACCCCCATATCCCCTTTTTACGTCGTTCCGGAAAACAAATCGAAAATATTTAAATTTTAATGAAATCCCATTCACGATCCGCCGATAATTTAATTCTGGAGGTCGGGACGGCACGGACGACGACCGGCGTCGCTTATACGAGGACGCCGTCGGCGGCGCTCCGTTTCGACCGAACGAAAATCTCCAATTACCGAACAATTCGACTATGTAATTAATTTTTTCTTTCGGCGTTCGGGCGTCCGCTGTAGACGTCGGATTTTTCGATTTCTGTTGCAGTAAGTCGCGAGCGGGTGGATAACGACCGGAGGAAATAATTAATTGCGTCCGTTTTTCACTTGCGATTTTTCGCTAGCGGTTGTATCAAAAGCGGTGTGGAAATATTCCGGGTTTGAGGCGAGTAATTACTGTTAAACAATCGATTGTGCAATGGCAAACACACGAACGCTAAAAATATTCTTTAAAATCTTGAATTTTCATTTTAGGTTAGTTCACCCGCATCCACTTCATATACACATTAAAGAAATGAACTGTTGAAATTTTAAAACTAGTGCAGAGCATTTTAATTAAGACGAGCCTCCTCAAATAACAAATAACTCTTTAGCTGCTGTGAGTTATTTCCAAGATTAAATAATTGTATTGATAATATTTATATTAACTTCGAGTCTAATAATTTTAATTCATTTGTAGTAAAACCATCTTTAAGTGAAATGTACTTTATATATCGCGCTTCCCATCTTGAAATATTAATTGAGAACTGCAAAAAACTATATAGGAATGCCATTACAAAAGCTAAAATCGATTACAATGACTTGCTAATTAATAACTCCTCAAATAAAATTAGGTCATGTGGAACATAATAATTTCAACACGAAATACCACTAAAAACAACGATTGTTTATTGTCCGCGAACGATTTTACTGAACATTTTCAGGGTATAGCCGATTACCGCTCATTTGCTTAGTTCGTATTATTATACTTAATAAATCATACCTGCGTACAATTTCAGCGTAGGCGAGGAGTTTGCGATGTCATAATAGTATATTAAAGTATCTACTAGTTTCATAAGGCATGATTTTGTCGCACGAGTTCAAGTTTAGAAAACGAGCCGCAGGCGAGTTTTCTAATGAACGAGTGCGACAAAAAGCCTTATGAAACGAGTCCTTTATACTATTTTTTCTATTTTGCATTATAAATTGATAATAAATACTTAATAAAAATCTCATTAAAAATGTTGAGTTTTATTTTTATATGAAGTTGGTCACATTGACATACGATTGACATTTGACGAATTCAAAATTCAAATTCGGCTATTTAAATTGTTTAAACAATATATTTCATAATATAGTCTCTGTAAACTGTAAAAAATGAGTGATACTGAGACAAATTTATCTTGTACGCCACCACAACTGCGTGAAATTGCGGATAACGCCGTCATAAATTTATTACCGAAAAAATCAAAAGCAGTATATGAAAAATGCTACCATCAATTTGAACTATGGGCTGTACAGAATAATGTCAACACAATATCTGAAAACATTTTATTGGCATATTTTGAATTACAAGGTAAAAATAAGAAATCTTCTACCTTATGGTCTATGTATTCCATGCTTCGTTCTTGCTTTTCCATTTATAAAAATACAGACATATCAAAATATATGAAATTACAAGCCTATTTAAATGATTCTCTGAGGGATACGAGGCTAAGAAATCTAAAATTTTATGCATTGAAGATATTAATAAATTTATAGAAGAAGGTTCTGACGCATTGTATTTAGCAATAACGGTACGATATTATTTGCAAAATGTAATTTTTTATGTAATGGATTTAATTTTAGATCGTTTTAATAATGGGTTACACAGGTGCCTGTAGACGAGATGAATTAACAAATATGTCCATACATGATTTAGAATTTAAGAGTGATATTATTTTGGTGACAGTACCTAAAACAAAAAATAATATCGTAAGAGTTTTTGCAATTACGGATGAAAGATGGATTACTTTAATTAAAAAATATGTCGCCCTGCGACCAAAAAATATTAATCATTCAAGATTCTTCCTTACATATCGCAATGGTTATTGTATATCGTGCCCGATTGGAATTAATACGATTGGCAAAATGCCTAAATTAATAGCTGATTTTCTAAAATTGCCCAATTCGGAGCTTTATACTGGACATTGCTTCAGACGTTCTAGTGCTACACACTTAGCAGACGCAGGCAGTGATTTGCTGACTATAAAACGTCATGGTGGATGGAAGTCATCTGCGGTAGCTGAGGGTTACATCGAAACATCTATGAAAAGTAAAGTGGCTGTAGCGCACAACTTATCAGGGCCAAATACATCTGGTCATTCTAGAGTTATATCATCGAATGATTCTCAATCACAAGAGTCTACCATTAAAGCCAATAACATAACTCAGCAAAACTTTGTTACGAAGAATTTGCCTGGCATAACAATACATGCTCAAGATACTTGTTCCGTCAGTGTAAATGCGTATACAGTAATTCCACGTTTCATAACAATAACAATGTAAACTAAATTTGTATAGAATTTTTGATTAAAGTATTTACAATTTACATGCATTAAACGTCAATTTTGCTTTCTGTCATAATGTATTCAATACAGCCAACCTATAGAAATGAAAAAAGGCGTATCACAATGAAGCACTTTCCGATACGCAAAAGCGTCTTACAATTGCGTTTTTATGAACGCAAAATAGAAAAATTTACTTAAGGTTTCCAATACAAAAGATATTTACGGTATGAGTGTAAATACTATAAAAATGGTAAAAATTGAAATAGTATTAATTAACCTAAGTTTTCAAACTGGTAGCTCCCCGTCTGAACTGAAGTTTGCCGTTTTTGCACAAGAAAGATAATGTAAATGAACCCTCAAGTTATAGACCTATTTGTACACTGTCCAAGATATTCGCGAGAAATTAATAAAAAATAAAATTGTTTCATCATTCTTTGAAAAAAGATATCTCTTTTTTCTCACAATCAGTTCGGTTTTAGGGCGGGGGGAGGGTGCTGTATCTGTTGCTCTTTTGTTCATTTTACGATTTCTTGCTTTCAGAGGGGTGAGCATTGCGCGGCCACTTTCTGCGATGTAAGCAAAGCTTTTGACTGTGTTGACCATAGCATATTGCTGGAAAAATTTTATAATAAGTTTTATAATTTGGACGACTTAAGCTTGGCTTATATTAACAAGTAGTTCGCATTAATGGATCTACTTTAGATAAATTTACACTTCAATTCGGGGTGCCGCAATGCTCTATATTAGGTCCACTAACGTTTTCAATTTATATAAACGATTTACCGCAGGCGATGCCAGTAGATAGATGCATCCTTTTCGCTGATGATACGACTTTATTAGTCAAGTCAGCAGAAATCGAAAGGATTGTGGAGAGAAGCAATTTGTACACAGTAACTTGAACAACAACAAATATAAATAATTTGACAGCTACTAAACAATGTGACGCTTTAATTTTCCATGGGTATATCGATTTCATGCAAACAAAACAAAGGTAAAGATTTCTCAATAACTATTTTATTTGATATTTTTTTTATAATAGTGTACTAAGACTTTTTTGTTCAGTTTGGAATTTTCTTTTAAACTGCAAAAAAATATACAGGGCGTTCCATTAAAAAAAATTAATTTTGGACGAATATCTAGAGAACGCGACGCTCAATTGTTTTTCTGTTTTCACAATTGTTAGCGCCATAAAAAATACTATTGCTTTGTCCATTTGACCGATTCTGTACCTCCAAAGATAACAAAGTTATCAATAGTGCACACTTAAGTGTGGACACCAGGTATAAAATAAAATTAAAATAAGGAAGGAATCGTCAACTGTATATACTTAATTTGTAGCAGAGACGATGACAGCAATTGAAAAAGGAAATACAATGATGCCGGAACATTTTTATAAACCGTTGTTTCATTATTATCTTCAACCAATGTATGCAAGTAAGTATATATAAAACAGAAAGTTAAATATATAAAGAATATTAAAATCAGCACAACAGATTCACTAGTAAAGTAACTAATCATTGTTTAAAATAATATTTTTTCGGTTCTTTTTATCTTTTGTGAATTTCCAGTAAGTATAGACATGTTAAAAGTTAAAATGAAGAATTTGAGCCTACAGCATCGTAAAAGACCAACATCAAATGTTTAATATTAAAATAAACATACGTCATCCATTCCTTACGACTTCTAAGTGACACTTTGACATATACTTCTTCCGATATGTATATTAAAATATCGAACTGCGTTCCCTTTTATACGTCTTTGAAAGGAGCGGTTTCAATTGAGAACGTCATATAATAATTTATGGCAGCACTGCGGAACATCTGACGCGAAAATCGCTTCAAAGAGATTTCGTGAAAGTAATCCAGTTATACGCAGTCTCCGATGCGTATTTCACTTGATCGTGTGTGCATATTTGCGTTTATGTGACAGGTAATTGACGACTTCTGGTCAGATTTTAGAGGTTTCAAAGCAAGTATTTATTACAAGTTACTTATGGAGTCGTAATTTACGATTCATATAAGTGATCAAAGCTGCAAGTATGTGTCCTCAGAGATCCTTAGATTGTCATTAGTAGGTAATAAGTATTGACATAGAACCATATGTTATAGATTAAATTGAATTGAAAACTACTAAAAATATGAAAGTGAGATTTTCTGTATATACACTCCGCCAAAAAAGTATCGCATAATTTAGTTTTGAATCATAAAAGTATCGCATAATCTTTGTTTGTAGCATAAAGTTGTAAAAATACTTTAATGCGCTCTAAGATATAATTTCTATGATTGTTTAAATAAAATACAGGCCAAATAAAAACAAGAACTCATACTTGAGATTTTTATTAAAACAAGAAATTATAATTTTGGAAAGAAAAATGTCATAACAGTAGCTTTTAAACGGTTTGGCAGAGATTCGATTAACCTCCGTATATAAGCCTGATCCAAATTCTCCCACTCGTCACGGAGAGCATTTGCTAGTCCATGCAGGTCCGCTGGGGCAACATTTTGGGTTCGTATCCGTCTGTGAAGGAGGTCCCACACGTGCTCGATAGGGTTCATGTCCGGACTTACCGCAGGCCAATCTAAAACTGGAATACCAACATCGTTAAGGTATTCCTGGACGATTATTGCAACATGCGGTCGTGCATTATCGTGCATTAACATGAATTCGTTTCCTATAATTGGAGCATATGGTACTACATGTTCTTCTAAAATGTCCGTTATATACCTGTGGGCAGTCAGTGTACCTCTGTCCACTGGTACTAACTCTGTACGACCTGTTAAACAGATGCCTCCCCAAACCATAATAGAGCCACCAGCGAAATTAGGTCTAGGTCTGATATTACACTGCGAATAGCGCTCACCGTCTCGTCTGTACACTGAGATACGCCTATCTGAGGTGTAAAGACCAAATCTTGACTCATCTGTGAAGAGTATATTGGCCCAGTCATTAATGTTCCAATTTACATGTTCTCTGGCAAACCTTAAGCGAGCCACTCGGTGGTTCCTAGTGAGACGAGGGGCTGTTACAGCTACTCTAGCTCTTAATCCACTCTGTCGTAACCTATTCCGAATAGTTTGAGTACTCACACGAGTATTTCTGACTCTAGCCAAGTCGTTCTGCAATTGTCTCGCAGTTACATGTCTTCGACGTAATGCTTGTAGTAGTAAATAGCGGTCATCTTGGCGAGTAGAACATCTTGGACGACCTGGTACAGGTCTTCTACTGTAAATGCCTGTTTCCCTATATCTGGCTACGGCTCTAGAAACACTTGACTGATTGATGTTCATCAAATTAGCAACGTATGCTTGAGATCGTCCATCTTCGATTAAAGCAACTATAGCAGCCACTTGTTCTGAAGTTAAATTGCTCATTTTAGTTTTAAAAGCGTTGGTACAGAACTCTGACTTCGCACTTTAAAATTTGTCCGTATAGGAAGACTTTCAATAAACAACTGAGCAAACCTTACACATATGCATTTTTCTAAATGTGTTCTTTTAGGAAAAAAATAAAGTAAAAACGCTAAGTTCCATTATTTTGTTAGTGTTTTTATAGTTCACATACACGAGGCAAACTTTTTGTGAACGTATAAAAATATCTTGGTTCATAAATGCCCTTTTTTAGTTTCTGCGATACTTTTTTGGCGGAGTGTATATACAGGGTGTTAAATATGTCATAGCACATTTATCGAAATTCAAACGCGTTCCTTTTGATTTTTTTAAATGGAACTTAAATTTTTAAATTTCAGCAGCAAATTCCTCGTAAAATTACCTTTAAAATAAAACCAATAACCTAACACTTATTTTCAGTATTTTCGAAGATATTAGAAATTTGTGGAAAATATGTTGACAATTTTCAATATATGGGACACCAAATATGGTGAGATAGTCATTGCTTTCAAACAAAAGCTAAGAATATAACGAAACATCAAATCTCTGCTTAAATGTCCACATAATGTGGTTTTTCTAGTTTATTTTTGGTGTCATAGCGTTTTACAATATTTTATGATTTTCTTATAATATTTGAATTATTTGTTTGTCGATTATTAATTATTAAGTATTACTTTAATCTGGTTGTTAATTATATCGTCTTGTTCCTGTTTTTTACCTAAATTCATTTATTAAAAATAAATTTCTCCAAGGAAGAATTCATAGACATGATTCTTGGTGCTTGCAAAGGTAATCCACTATCAGCATCAAGAATGTATGCAGCGGATTATCCTACCTGTAGAGCGTCAGATAGTAAGCTCTGAAAATTTGTTGGTAAGGTTTCTTTGGACGGGTTATGTGAATTATGATAAACATGGAAGGACGAAAACTATAGTTATAGAAAATCCGTTGTGGAAAATTCGCCAATCTCTACAAGGACAATTTCGAAACATAATGGAATTGCATCCACTATCACGAGGAGAATTGTAAAGAAACATAAGTTTCACCCTTAGAAAATTAATATTTACAATGGCTTACTACACACGGATTTTGAAAAGAAACTTGTGTATCGATGAAAATATTCTAGACTATTGTGCTTTTCACAAATGAAGCAAGATTTGTCAACTCTGGAATAATGAACAGAAAAGCTTCACACTGCTATGATACACAAACCCACTTAGTATCAACACAAACGGGGGAGACATCAGGGAACACCGTTGTGATCCATTCTTCTTTGGCAATACCTTAAATTGTGAGATTTATAGAAACTTTTTTTAAAATAATTTACCAATACTGCTGGAAGGCCTCCATAGGAACTTTATGGAGAGATTGTGGTACCAACACGATTGTGCATTCACACATTACGGTGCTGCTGTAAAAGCGCATCCTATAAGGTATTTATTAATAGACGGATTGGGATTCATTAAGTTGGTCACCGCATCACCAGATTGACCCCTTGTGATTTTTTTCTACGGCCTACTATAAAAAACCATGATATGCATGACACCCGATGCAACGGAAGACAACATGCACAAACGCATAAGAAATGCTTCTCTTCAGTTAAATGTGGATAATATGATAATATGTATATTTGAAAATGTAAGGCAGACCATACATACGGAGCTGAATAGAGACATATTTGAACACCTTTTGATTTAAAATTATTATATATACCTAAAAGTGTAAAAAGTAAAATAATTTTGTGTCACGTACTGTTTGTTTTTGTTACGTTATAAATAATCTAAGCAACTTACATAAAAAAAAACAAATGGATAGGGGTAAATTGCTATTATTAAACATATTTTCCATAATATCTTCGAAAATACTGAAAATAAGTATTACGTTATTCATATCATTTTGAAGGCAAATTTGCTGATTATATTGGAAAATAAAGCTTCCATTTAAAAAAATTGAAAGAAAAGCGTTTGAATTTCGAAAAATGTTCCATGACGTATTTAACACCCTGTATATATTTCTAAGTTATACCACCTTGAAACATGCTAACTGTTAGCCCCCAAATCCATAACAAAAGATTCACGCGCGACACTAAAACAGTTTTTAAGATAAATGTTAAAATCTGAAAAGTCAAAATTTGGACAAAATTTGCAATATAGCCTAAACTAACAGTCAGAAGCACACATAACCACATATCACTGCAAAGGTGTTTTAGGCGGCTATCGAAATAATAACTAAAAAATATAGCAATCCATTTAAAATAAAAAAGCTGAAAGTGGCTCTGGGAGTTTGTAACACCCTGTACAATAATTTTACCATATGCGGATTGATCAATTATATACATACAGAAAATCTCACTTTTCTATCTTTCGTAGTTTTCGTGCTAAATTCCGCCGACACACTAATGGCGCACGCTGTATAGATTTCATGAGAAAACGTTGAATACCTTTATAGATAAGTCCTTGATAGCATGCGCGTAAATTAAAATGGAAAATTACAGAGGAACAGATTGTAAACAACTTGTTCTTATTAAAAAAATAAATAAATGCTATACTATGAGGTTCTATTTACTTCTACATCAATTACAGTAATATGTCGTTATCAGAAATTGGCAGTAAGGTAATTCAAAAAAACAAGGTGTTGCCACTTAAAGTTCATTAAAATAACCTTCAAATGCAATTTGATTGGTGTACCTTCATATATATTTACCTATAAGCAAACAGGTTATTGATTTAAATTGGCCAAATTATCGCTTACGCACAAATATAATTTGCGCAAATTGACAAGATGGTTACTCGTGCGAACAAGATTTTAATGATACATAATTAGTTTTCATGTTAACTGAAGCTATCTATAGTTAAAAACATATTAGACCAAATAGTTGATCTAAGGAGTAAATAAATATTGGGTGTGTTGGTCTGTGATAAAAAAAAGCAGATGTTTATAAGGCCGCAAATGTTCGATATTTAATTACTTCATCATTCGGTTGATCTGTACCATTCTGCTCTGTCTGTTACCTTATCTTTTGCTGCTTCTTCGGCTTCTTCTTCGTCTTTTCCATCTAATACAAATACTAGATACAACTTAAGACGTGCTAACTTTCCTCGAGTTTATGCTGATCTAGCAAATTGTGATTGGTCATTCTTGGATGAAGTAAAAGATGTTAATGTGGCTTCGGACAAATTCTATGATTGTCTATACAGTATATTAGATATCAGTGTACCTAAACTCTCAAAGAACTCAAAAAAGTTCGATTATCCTAAGTGGTTCACCTCTGAAATTATTTCCAACATTAAACTAAAATCGTATTATAGGCGCAAGTGGAACTCGACCAAAAACCATTTTTTTAATGCATTGTGAATGCGTTTGGGGATAAATTTTGTTCTACTTACCATAACAGCTCTTCTTTTACAAATAGCACTTTTAGTGACAGTCTTCCTATTTCTTTGCCATTGATTTCTGAGAATGAACTAATAAACATTATGTCTTCATTCCCTGACAATAATATTTCTGGAGGTGATTTAATTCCATCATTTTTAGTAAGGAACGCTGCAAGAGTTCTTGCTAAACCGCTAGCAACTATTGTTAATTTAGCTATTCAAACGTCGACTTTTCCTAAATTGTGGCAAAAAACCTAGAATTTCTCCTATATTTAAAAAGGGTTCAAAAGCAGAAATTAATAACTATCGACCCATATCCATTTTATCCAACTTCGTCAAAGTTTTTGAGAATTTCTTATTTCACCATCTATATTTTATTTCACCTGATCAACATGGTTTTGTTCGTGGACGCTCAACAGTTACTAATCTTGTCAGGAGGAATTTGAAGAGAAAGTGATAATGAAAAAGGGAAAAAAGCTGAATTTATGGGAAAGATGATGTTGAAGGAAAAAATAATGTTACTACTATAAGGATAATTAATTAGACCCTTTATGTTGCATATTGAGGAAATCTTGTCTTTTTGAATTTATTTGACCAGAAACTTTTACGCCTCATCCTATTCTTTCCCAGATCAACGTCAATACTTCCTACATCCTACCAGTTGACAGTTACAAATATTCCTCATCGCTAAGTCCAAAAGCGGTCTCAACAGAGCTTCTGGATACGTGCACACAATCCCACAGTCTGCCTTTCCGCAACCGACATATTTAACAGCTCACGTACATATACAAACAAATAACATCCCGCCCTCCTGCGCCTCCACCCTCTTCATCCAGGCACAAGAGAACCACACTAAACCTATACGTGATGTATTATAGATATGATTAATTAATTATTTCGGATAAAACCCGGTGGACAGGAGCGTCACGTCGAGATGGCGCTGTTGCGGGGCCGCCGTCGGCAACGGCAAACCATCTTCGACGTACCCTCTCTCACCCTCCCCCCGTCACGATGACGGCAGAGTCCGGTAGCTTCCGAAACCTTCCAAAGGATAACTAATGATTTGTGTAAAGACGCGGAGATGGGCCTCCGTTTTACACGATCTGTCAGTGTGACGATGGTGTGTCGCCTCTTTCACGTCAAGGGCATTATGCCACTGCCAGGAGGAGGATTAATACGTCTCTGAATTGAACGCGAAGGGTTTTGGGGGATGGATCTCATGCGCTGGCCACGTATTTACGTGTGTTGGTCGTGTCATAATGATGCGAATGGGGTATGATGGAAGTAACTGGTCGATGTTGGAGCTGGGGATGGGCGTGAGAGAGGACAAACGACAAAATTTAGTGTACAGAGTTTTAGGATAGGAAATGTAAAACTAGAGTCAAAGCAATTAATAGCAATAGGAGTATCATATTAAATACACATTGGAATTTCTTACCCTAACGTATCTATACTTAGCTTAGATTGGTTCATAGTCAATTTGATAAAGTTGTATTTATAGCTATGGGGGTTATAATAAACTGCGATCTTAAATATTACGTGTCTTCCCTATTCTTGCTTCGTTATAGCTATCCTAGTCCTGTTAAAAAATGTAGGATTTGAGACACCTGCAGATTAAATAAGTATTCCTCTTCGATTTCATATGCTTCCAGATGTAGCGGGCACTAATCGCACAGTTTTGCACGTTTTCAGAGAGTGTGGATAGATATTTCATCCTATTTCCTACAAAATCTACAATCTGGTTTCTTAGTTATTGCAAGCTTACTTAGGATCTCTATTAGCATGCAGATGCAATTTACAGATTTCTTTCGGTTATTCCAGAACAGTTTTAGCTCGTCTCGTGCCTTGGAGATTCTTATAGTATTTGGATTTTCTATGGTCTACTTTCCCCTTTTTCGTGTTTTGCTATTAGAGACTGTGTTTCAGTTCCCTTTTTTTTAGAAAGCTCATCTGTTATTTCGTTTCCTTGCATTCCAGCATATTCCGAAATCCTTAGAAGTGTTTTCTTTGCCGATTCTTTCCGTTCAATTTTCCTAGATATTCGCAAACTAAAAGCTAAATACATGTAAGCTCAGCACGTTAAAGACTATTTGATTATCATAGATTATGCCACTCTGTTTTACCTGATTAGCGCACTTTACGAACTCGAAATTCCGGGAAAATTGCTGAGACTCCTGAAGCTGACACTAGTAAGAACTACAAGCAGTGTACGCACCAGGAGAGTAAGCTCGGGAAAATTTATAGTTGGAACAGGTGTCAAACAAGGCGACCCTCTATTGACATTACTGTTTAATCTTGCACTGGAAAAAATCATGAGAGATAGCAAACTGAATACAAATTGACATATTTACTATAAGAGTTAAGAGTCACCAGGTTACTTGTTATGCAGATGATATGGCCATAATTGTAAGAAGAGAAAAGGATTTGATAATCAGGACATAATCAGGAAGTTAGTAGACGTAGCAGCAAAAATGGGGGCAAAAGTAAATTGATGGAGATATGGACACAATATACAAATGGAAAGTTTAAAGTTGAAACACAAAAAGGAAGTTTAGAATGTGTGAAAGAATTTATATATCTAGGAGCCCTATTAACTAACCAATTGTAATAAAGAACAATAAATAAACCTGAAAATTATGAAAGTTAATAAAAGCGCAGGGACTATAAATCACTTAATCCGTTCCAAATACCTGTCGAGGAAAACTCAATTAAGGCTATACACATCTATTTTAAAGCCCACATTATTGTACAGCTGTGAGACCTAGTTGTTAAACAAGAAACAAAAAAAGGATGTGATGAAATGGAAAAGGAAAATGTTAAGCAGGATTCTGGGAAGGAGGAAGACAGAAGAGGGATATGTAAGAAGAACTAACGAAAAACTATTGAATATATATTATAATATCAAGAACCAAAAGTAGATGCAACTATTATATCAAGGAGACTCCAGTGGCTGGCACATATAGAAAGAATGGCAGAACATAGAATAGTCAAAGAAATTGCGAGTAGGAAACGGAAGGGCAGAAGTAAAAGAGGCAGACCAAGAGGGAAGATGAAGGGAAAGCAGAAAAAGTATTATAGATGACAAGAAAAAGCTAAGGATAGGAAGATATGAAAGAAAATCACAAGGCTCTGGGCCTAAAAGGCCCGTCCTGTCAATGTCAAACTGAAGGCATCTTTCAATAGCCGTGAATTTTCACCTTGATGATACTCGAGCATTTGCCCAATCTTTTCAAAATATCTGGTTCTAGCCCCGTACATCAGTATCTCAGTTTCCTTTTCCACACGTACACCATTTAGCAGCATTGTCTTTATTCCTTTTGTTCTTGCTGCTAAGCATTAGGGTCAATTCCTTCACAATGCTTATTTTTTTTGGCACGTTCCAGGTTTGTTCTCCTTCAAGAAACTGAGGCCCATTCTTACCCTGATTATCCTATGTGTGTGGTCCTTCTCCACCAAAGGTTTGAGAGGAGTAACGTTTATTACCAGTTCATTAGCTACTTACTGTTGGTTAACTTTTATTGTCCCATTGAAGAGCTAATTTCTGCACTCCAAGGAAGTTAGTTCTCGCGTTTATCAGATCGGTACTTCTGCTTCAAGCTAGCAATCTAAGTGATTATTGGTCTCACTATTGCTGTATGCATCCAAAGCAGTATTATTGGATTGCATCCACGGTTCTTTCCTGCAATTAATTTTTTTTGTCGCTTTTTTTAGTTATTTTAAGCTTGTGCGTGTTTCGGAGAAGTCTGGAGGAAAAAATCTGGACTAAGAGAGAGATATTCTACCTCCGTCTTTAAATCTATCTATTTTCATGATCTTGAGGTTGAGCTTTCTTTCCTATGTAAATGTTATTAAGAACTCCTGGTGGAGTTGACATTAAGTGCCACTGATTGGTTTAATTTTTTCATAAAGGTAGATCCTGTTTAAACTATGTCTCAATGCCATAATTATATCATAAGCATAACCGTTAAAAGTGTGCGTAATGCAACTGCTTTCTACCAGACTAGTAGAGACAGGGATATGCCATTAGACCATCCCAGTTAGCACGATGGAGGATGGCCACAAGGGAGAGAGATAGATATCTTTGGCTGACTGGCGATGGCATACCCTTTGACTTATACTTGGCCATGTTAAAGAGTTTTGATCTATCGGAGTTTAGCTTTAACACATGACTATTTCACCAATGTGTATCTCTGCATTCTTGATTCTATTGGATAGACCAGTTCTGCAAGAAGTGAATGGTAGAAGGGTTACCCTCAGTGTAAGGTGTCATTGTATTCGTAAAAAAGTAAAGAATTTATTTTAACCAATAAAACTGCTTTCTGGTATTTTTTTTTTCAAAAAATCATTTAATAAAGGATTTATGAAGGGTTTACGTTTTTTGCGTTTTTTGCTAACAACCTGTATATTTGGATATCTATTTTATTCCTAACAAAAACCTGTACAATCTGTACAAAAAAGATTGTATGCGGAAACCTGTTGATAGTGAATTTTTAACAACAGCTATACAGACTTACTCAAAGAATTAATCAAAATTATATCATATAAAGCGAACAGGAATCATAATTTCGAATCATACAATATATTATCATTTTGCTTTCCTCTTTTAAAGTTTACAAACACGGTAATTGAAACCGAGCAAAAAAGGTATCGAACTTTCATCGAAAGGTTACCTTACGGTTGAAGCCGATGAAGTAGGCGTGATGTAGTAGCCGTGGCTTGCTCGATCGTTCGGCATCAACCCATAATTTCCTCCCTTCTAATGACGTTATTATTATTACGTAATGTGACCACCAAGGTGGGCCCCACGCAATACGTATTCCATGCTGAGCGGTCGGTGTTTGGAGATAGAGGCGGATTAATAGTTTGCACTACTCATTTCATCGCTGCTATTAATAAAACGTACCGAGTATAAGTTACGAATCCATATCTTTGGATTAATTACATAATATAGCAAGTAAAAATGATTGAAGACGTATGCTAAAGATTCTTAATTATCTTTTGTATTTAAAATATGATGAACGATAAAATAAAGTCAGTATGACATCGTCTACAGGGACAGAAATTAGTAAATTATATAATTATTGGTAAATTATCTCTTTTCGAAAGACAAGATACAAGATACAAGAAAGACACAATAAAAATTTTGATGTCTTTAATCAGAAATATCCTGAATTGTCCAATATTTCGCAAGGAACCGCTTTCAAAATTCATTCACAGTTTAGAGAACTTGGACATGCTCGCTTGATAAAAAGAAAATCTCATTTTATAGAAGACCATGTGAAGGTGGACATTTTATTTAGTGTTGCAGAGAATCCAACATAAAGTTTACGCGAAATAGCTCCAGAAAATAACGTTAACCATCCAACTGTTTTAAAGTGCTTTCCTCAACAAATACTTCATTCCTATTAAATGATATTTCTACAGAAACTAACCGAAGATAATCCAGATGGTAGAGTACAGTTTTGCGAAGAACAAACTGAACAGAAATGAGGTAATCAGATGAATCAACTTTCATGTTGAACGGAGAAGTAACTCGTTAGAACTATAGGTACTGGTCAGCAGAAATCCTCATTGGATGCGTGAGAGAGGATACGAAATATCCCCAAACGGGGATATTGCGTCTTGGCAGGACCCCGTTAATGTGTTCATTCCACGTTAGAGCACGTTAGAGATCCAGACGAATCCTCAAGAATTTCACCGTCTCTTTCTTCTGAGCTTTAGTTGTAAACAGCAGTGTGTGAGTTTTGGCAACATTGATTTTTAATCTATTTGCAGAAAACCATTCCTGTGCCTCGCCCACCACGCAGTCAACAGGATTTCCATTAGCGTCGTCAGCTGGATTTACGAGGAACGATGTATCATAAAGTTTTTAGGCAAGTTATGTTGGCCGGAAGATCATTCACGTAGATGGCAAATAGAAGGGGACCCAATATAGAGCCCTGTGGAATGCCCATATTAGCTACGCGAGTTTCTAATGTAGTTCCATTCCAAACAACCTGCTGCTCTCTGTTCGTCAGGTAGGTTCTTATTAAATTATTTGCCACACCACGTACACCATAATATTTTAATTTTTCTAGCAAGAAAGTTATGGATCACGCAGTCAAACGCTTTCGACAGGTCGCAGCACACAAGTTCAACCTCTTTTTTCTTATCGGAAGCTTCTGTAACAACATCCATTAGTTCCAACATTGCTAAGATTGTTGATCTATTTTTTCTGTATCCATGTTCGGATTCGTTTAGAATGTTTAACTTTTCCAGGTGTTTTACTAATCTACTCCTAATGGTGTCCTCAAAGATCTTAGATATAACCGGCAGTATGGAGATAGGTCTGTAGTTGGATACTGTTTCCGTTTGCCCTGATTTAAAATATAGGAATGATTAGTGTTCTTTTGAGCTCCTCCGGAAAAGTACCACGCATGAGCATGCTGTTGCTCAATTGCTCGAAAGGTTTGTTTATTGTAGAAGCAATTTCTTTTAATAGTTCACTTTTGAAGCCATCGATGTCCCTTGTCTTTTTTGTTTTCAGCTTTATCGTTATATTATAAATTTCTGTTTCTGTTACAGGTTCCAGGAACAAGGATGGTGGGGATTTTATGCCTTGGTTTGATGTTAATGTAGTAGTGTAGTAGTATGAGGTCCGTATATTTTTATTATGGGAAGTTAATTTGTATTTTCTTTCTGTGTGTCTAAAATTTTGTAGCACGTATTTCGACATTCAAAATTGAGATCCCTATTTATTCGTTGCTAAAGACTATCGTTAGTTATTTTTACAAAAACTATCTGGAATTCTACAAAACCAATCTGGGTGAAAATTACTGTTAGATATTTCAATTTCTGCCGTCGATCAATCGAATCTGTATGTAATGCGTATGTGCAGGTAAGTTTAAGTGTCGTAATCTATCGTTCGTCATCACATATTTTAAATGTCATCGCATTGTCTATTTTGGCAAATGTACTAAATTGTAGAAATCTACTATGTCGAATTGAATTCCGTTAGATGACGCCAGGTATCATCGATTCTGCATAACTCAAATAAATAAATTCCTCTCTAACATCGTTCGATATTTAGTTCTTTATACGAATTTTCTTGAACTTGTAGATAAATTAATTATCTCAATATTTATATCCATCCTATTTTGAGTTCTATTGCTTTGCCTATCGAATAAAACTCGTAAAGCTAATCAGATTGTATGCACACTCATACATCAGCCTCAGATTCCTTCAACACAACACGAAATTATTAATTAATACAAACTCGACACAACGATTTAACCGATAGCGGAGAGACGTCGTAAATATCATCGGTGCACAAGGCTAAGATTCCAAGCCCGTATTTCACCGACTGGTTGCCGCTGAGTGCGGCCGGTCGACCGGCCAACCGGCGAACGAGGTAAAGTATCTGCTCAGTGGCCCAGTCTATGTGCTCCCTTGATTTGTGCCTCATTGATACCTTGTATTTCAGTTTTGACGTTTTTATTCGTTGTCTCGTTGTTCGATCGCATGTTATAAAGTATCGCTCTCGTGTTAATCTGTGGTGTTCCAAGATAGAAAATGCGCACAAGGCTGAGATATCTACGATGTGATTTTAATAAACCGGGTGTTTGGAAAATTGAAACATCAGCAACTAAACGCTTAAAATTGGTTTGCAGGTCGTTGTTCTTTACGTCAAATTATCTATTTATAAGGTGTCTTTCCAAGAAAACAGAATATAGATTTTTTTGAGACAAACATATATTTATGTGAACAACCGTTTCTTAAAGAAATCATATACTTTTGCTCGAGCTACATTTTGCTACAAAATGGTGTTTTCTATGACTGGCAATATGTAAATAACGGTCTTATAATAGCTTTGTTCTCATAGAAACTTCTGTTTAATTTATTCGAAGAAAATCTGCAGTATCATAAACATTGCGCCGGAATCGAAGCACAACGTCGTCCAGTTGCCTCTTACCTTTTTAGAGTTAATTTGTTATGTGGAAAACCGAAGAAACTGTTCCACCAGTTCTGATCTCTCTCGGGGTACCATTTCAGGCTCATCACATGGAAAATCCGGGCCCATCCGATAATTAGAATTATGAGCCATGGGACTGTTGCCTTTAGTCACTGCCCTTCTGAGTCTTAGAATAATTGGAGGCTTTTAATGAACCTTAAAATTAACCTAGGATTTTCTTTCTGGATCTCAGTAGGCGTAAGAAACAGGGTACTGAAGTGTTGATGTCGGGTACGACTGAGAGCAACACATGCACACGAAGTGTGTACTGCCGTTTCTAGATCTTCTTGACATAGACGGCATATTTGGTCTTCAGTTTTTCCGAGTTTGTGTAGACGGTAGTTTTTTTAAAATTCTGCAAAAAGTCCAAGGTCCCGTTTGCCGAAAGATAGCACCAGCTTTCGGAGCCCTGATTAAAGTATCTTCGTTTGATTTTGTCCTGGCCTGTTCTGCCAGTGGGAGGCCCTTCTGTTCTCCTCCAATTTTTGCTAATTGCTTGCTTTAGGTGGAACAGCAGACGAATTATGTTGTTAATTATCGTATCATTGCGTTGCTGAACAATTTTGCGAAAATCTGCTTATACAGAAACATTGGCGCTGCAGTTAGACCAAAGATATCTGCTGACCAGCATGGATTTCTGTCCCAAAAAATCTACAGTTAATAATCTGACAACGATTACTCAGTTTATTGTGGAAAATATGGATGATGGCAATCAAGTTGACGTCTTGTACATTGATTTGGCGAAGATTTGATCCCACAGATCATGCAGTTCTTCTTTACAAAATAGATAGACTTCGATTTTCCCCTAAAGTTTTGTCCTTTTTTTAGAACATATCTGTCTGACAGAGACTGCTTTGTGGCCTCTTTAGATTATCATCTGAGTATTTCTCACCGACATCTGGAGTTCCGCAGGGCAGCAATTTGGATCCCATGTTTTTCCTCATGTCTATCAACGAGTTGCTTGATAATTTATCTTGTTCCAAGCGATTATGTGCTGATGATTTAAAAATATATGCAGCAGCACACACTGTTCAGGATTGTGAATTCCTTCAAGACCAGCTTCGCGTGCTTCATGCTTGGTGTAGTGCTAATAGGTTCAGTGTTAATGTCGATAAATGCAGAGTGGTGACCGACCCCAATTATATATGACTATTACTTCATAGACTTTCAACAGGCTTTCGACTCAATTAAAAGAGAGAAGTTAATAACAGCATTAGAAGAATTGGGGATAGAGTGTAAACTAAGAAACCCGATAAAAATAACTATGAGAAATTCAAAAGTGAGCATAGTAACACAAAAGGGCGAAACAAAGTTCTTTACAATCAACAGAGGAGTTAAACAGGGCGATTCTCTCTCGGCAACTCTCTTTAACCTAGCGTTGGAATATGTGATGAGGAATATAAACAAAGGGGACCTCAGAACGAGTGGAGGACAAATAGTTGCCTATGCTGACGACATAGTTATTATTACAAAGCAAAGAAAAATAATGGCTAAAATGTTAGAGGAAATAGTCAAAGAAGGAGGAAAAGTTGGGCAAAATAAAAAAAGAATAATGAAGATTGGCAAAAATCAAAAGGATGGAAGAATAAAGATAGGGGGCCATGAATTTGAGCAGGTGGATAGATTCAGAAGACAGAGACAATAAAATAGAAACTACAGAAAGAAAAATGATAGTAAATAAAGCTTACCATGGTAATAAAAAACTTTTAAGAAGTAAGCTATTTACAAAGAAAACTAAATTAACAATTTACGAAACATTGATAAGACCGACGATGACGTATGCAGCAGAAACAACGACACTTACAAAAAAAGACGAAGAGGACTTAAGAATCGTAGAAAGAAAAATATTGGGAACAATTCTAGGACCTGTGAAGATAGGAGATAATGAGTACAGAATAAGAATTAACGATGAAATAGCACAAGAATTGGGAGGCGAGGACATAGTGAGAAGAATTAAAAGGCAGAGAGTAAAATGGCTGGGACATGTGTGGAGAGCAGGACCGGGAACAGTAATATATACGATGTTGGAGTGGGAACCGGGAGACAAAAGAGTAAGAGGAAGACTAAAAACACGATGGTTGATAGAGGTGGAAGAAGATCTGAGAGAGGTCGGATTTGGCAAATGGAAGAAGAAGGTAGAGGACAGAAACTTATGGAGACAAATAGTGAGAGCGATTTAGAGGAAGAAAATGGGGATTGATCCACCCCAATCTGAAATGGATCTAGGAAGCTTATATAAGTGGCACAATCCCACAAGGGGTGTTAAGCCATCATATATATATTACATTGACGACTCAGTGTTGCCTTGGGACAACTTGCTTCAAGACTTAGGGGTTGTGTTTGAATCTAAATTGACATTTACGGAGCACATCTTCAATGCGTGCAAGTCTGCATTACAGATGTTGGGATTTATAGTACGAATTAAGCGTCGGTTTTCTTCCACTCGAGAGATTATGTCACTTTATCGCGCGTTTGTGTGGTCTAGGTTAGAGTACGCTTCTCTGATCTGGTCTCCATTCTATCTAAGATCTGAGAGAGGCCGGATTAGGCAAATGGAAGAAGAAGGTAGAGGACAGAAACTTATGGAGACAAATAGTGAGAGCGATTTAGAGGAAGAAAATGGGGATTGATCCACCCCAATCTGAAATGGATCTAGACAGCTTATATAAGTGGCACAATCCCACAAGAGGTGTTAAGCCATCATATATATATATATTACATTGACGACTCAGCGTTGCCTTGGGACAACTTGATTCAAGACTTAGGAGTTGTGTTTGAATCTAAATTGACATTTACGGAGCACATCTTCAATGCGTGCAAGTCTGCATTACAGATGTTGGGATTTATAGTACGAATTAAGCGTCGGTTTTCTTCCACTCGAGAGATTATGTCACTTTATCGCGCGTTTGTGTGGTCTAGGTTCGAGTACGCATCTCTGATCTGATCTCCATTCTACCGGTGCCATGTGTGTTCCTTGGAGCGGGTTCAACGTCGGTGTTTAAAGTACCTCTACTTAAAAAAGTTCGGCATCTATCCAGTGCGTGCTTTCCGGGATGCTCCGTTACAGAAATATTATCTTATATTCGCCAGGCTTTTTGAACAAACCTGTATGCTGTCTTTTGTACTTGGACAAGTTATGCATAGTATTGGACTACGTTTTATAATAAATTAATGTATGTACCATAATATGTATTCTATTCTACCATGATATTGCTATTTCACTGTTTATTATGTGACACATAATCTTGCGTAGCAGGTTGAAAATAATTTACAAACAATATTTTAACAAATCACCTTTAGCTTTATCCGCTAATTACGTTTCCACTATATTATTTACTGCTCTACACTGTATTTGCCGGCTACCATACACAAAACGTGAATAATGAATCACGCAGCTTCCAAAATTACAACCTCTAGGCATCCACAAATAATAACTCATTAGCCGTTATTGAAAGCGGTGTAATATAGGGGCCGCCGAGGCCCAATAAAGAATCAATTAGCCCGTATCGACTCATCTCGGAGAAGTCGAACCCTAATTGGTATTGATGGGTCCCAAATTATATCTGCCTACCTCTTCGACGCGTATACAACTAGCTACTACCACGAGAGCTACTGAAAGAGTCTACCGTTGCTTGGTTTCTGTCATGTCATCGCGGAGGGATGTATACACCACCGTCCACGAAAGTTTGCACACGTTACAAATATAAGAATCAACAAATACAAGGCGAGTAATACTAAAAAGAAATAAATTTATTACTCGAAAAGATAAAAGCGATCATAATCTAAGGAAAATTGTTTTTTTTTTAATTTTACTTCTTTAATATTTTTCTCATCCAAAAAGGTGGTTCCTTGCGTTGATGACCACTTGCATAACTCATGGTATCCTTGCGATTAATTTTCCCAGTGTGTCACCTGGAATATTGTTCTGTTCCTGTTGCAGAACTATTCAGAGTTGTTCCTTTGAAGCAGGACCAACAATTCGTACCCTTCTGTCAAGCTGATCCCACAGCAGCTCAACGTGGTTGAGATTAGGATGCTGCGGTGGCCATGTCATCATTTGGAAAATATTCACTTCATTCAGATCGTTCAAATACTGTTTGCATATTCGGGCGGCTTTGGATCGTTGTCATGCATCTGCAGATAAAATTTTCACTGATTAGTCGCAGCACAGAAGAAAAAGCATGAGCTTATAACATTTCTCGGTAGTGCTGTTTCCACATTATACCTTCGATTCGGTGTAATCCTAAACTGTCCCCCAAACCTCCGCTGTACTTTATTATTGATACAACACATTCGGGAAGATTTTTTTTATTGGTGGACTGTCAAACACCCTTCCAATTTGATGGTGCACGAGCTACACTGCGACCGGGTAATTTTCTTTCCGCCAGACGACATTCGACAGTGGCAACTGAAATCGGATGCTAACTTCCGCAATTGAATTCGCTCGGTATTTCTAGTGCTGCGCTTTTGCGATTTCGTTCGCTAATTAATTGTATAAAATGATCATTTGCTGGAGTGGTTATTCGCAACGGATCTGAACGAGTTCAGTCCTTCAAAACGCTTGTTTCTTGATAACGGGAAATGGCGTGTTTTACCTTTCGTCGATTTTGCTACTGGCATAGTCTTCTTCATACAAAGTTGTTATGCTGTACCGTTCAGCAACACTCATGTATTAACCACACACAGAAAAATGCATGCTTGCCTTAAATAAATTTATTTTGGACCAAACAAATCTACGTTTCGAATACCCGCAACACAAAACTTCTTAAGGCAAGAAAACAATTGTCTTAACAGCATAATTTTGACGTAAGAGGTTAACAGTCTTGGATGAAACTCTTAGTCTCCACGTAAGAGTATCGTTTACTTGCATAAAAGCATTAGTCTTGGAGTAAAATGTTAAAATTCTTGACTTAAATCACTTCTCATATCTTTTTAAGAATAGCAATTAATACTTGCCTTAAAATCAAAACGCTTTATACAAGTGAAAAAATTCCTAACACAATTAGAACCGAAAAGTGCCACCACGCGCGGTCATGGTCTATTGTTAGAATCACCATACCAGCAAAAGCAATGAGAGAGGGAAAAGCAGTAGAGACGGCCTCGAGTTTTTGCCTACCACGCATCATCGCTTTCGCATTCTTAAGTTATATCTGCCATTTCTCTACCATGGAAATTAAGTTTTAGATTGCCTCCATATCCGGGACACAAGCAAACTCTCAATCCAGGAGAGGGCCGTAACGTAAGCCGGTGATGCAGTTACAGATCTAAACTCGGACAATTCATCTCTATCTATTTGCACTAAATCTATTCTCTAGTTAAGAAAATTGATTCAAACTAAAGTTTTCTTGAATTAAAGCATTCAATTTTCTTAGTGGTTACTTACAACAGAACTATTTCATTTTCTCTTTGAGAGAATTGTATCAAAAGAATATTTTGTTTTGAACTCAGAATGCATTTTCTGTGTGCATGGGTTATTTTGAGCATTTTTATTCAGTTATTGTACAACTCATAATAATAACATTCAAACAGAAACTGAAATCGCAATAAAATATTTTAAATGAGCAAGCTGGATTTGGATAAGACCCTAATAGAGAGAGAAGAGATACCATAAAATCTTTACCTACTTGGTCTCATCGATAAGACTCAATCTATTTAATAGATTGAGATCATCCGGTGCAAATGTGGTTTTGTGTTCCGGGTTATAAAACATTTATTAAATTTTCTGTGCCTATTACTGTGTTTATTTAAGATATGTTTTACACGAATATGTACTAAAGTTTATATACGTTTATCTCCCCAAAAAAATACATAAAATCTATAGGACACAGTCAAGAAAGAAATATAAGAAATATAAGTCTGATCGTTGAAGGCAATTAAACGTATTGGATTGAGGTATCCGTAAAACTTCGTGCTTGGACGGTAGTGTATATAATTCTTGCAAGCGAATGCATTGAGAATTGGAACGAAATTAGAATTGACAGTAATGAACTGGGTAAATTGATTGTCGATTTAGATAAGTCGAGGGTCAAAAAGGAAATATAGACGCTAGCGTGCGGCTGTAATAATCGGATTAATCTGAGAGACGTTTTTTAAAGATTAGTGAGGTCAGTTCTTCAATTAAATTACAACTCCATGGTCAGAATTTGTTATTAAAATTATAAGCGCAGGAAAAGTAAAGTGGGGAGTCCGTAATTTTGATATTTTGTAACATGTACAATTTAAGTAGAACATATCAGTCAAGGCTCCAAATATGACCTGCACACTTTGAATCTTCTATAACCAATGCTAGTGCTGTCTAGACAACCAGAAATATGTAGGTACAGGGTTTTCCACGATAGCCGTTCGTTAGAAGTTTCCGAGGTTAGAAAAAACCTGGAACTCTGAATTTTTGGAATCCGGGGCTATTTAAGATTCTCTTTCATTTTAAAATATTTTCAGGGTCTTACCACTTTCGGTTATACCGGAAGTCGCCATAAACTTTCTTATTTTAAATGGAACATCCTGTATATTATTTCATTTTTAAATTCCTGAGAAAATTTTATGATGAGTTCTAATAGGTTTCCCTATACCTATTTTCAACTGCTACTTAGATATCTTGATTTTTTTTTAAATTTTGAAAGATGTAGCGTTATTTGCAACACAGTATCTTTTACCCATTTTCGACTGGTAATAAACCCTTCTAGGATAGATGGAAGCACAAGAATGACACTTTCGAAATCCACATTGACAATTGATTTGTCGCATACAGGCTGTCCAAAACTGCATGACCAATTACAAAATCTTCAAAGTTGAAAAAGTAATTTTTTTCAAATGGAACACCCTGTATATTATTGGATGATCAGATGCAGAATTTAGTTCTGCATCGATTCGCTATGACTTTCCCTATACCTATTTACAACGGTTTTCTTGTTATTCCATATTCTTTACTAAAATCTAATAAAACTACAAAATCGTATCCAGTAAGCATTGATTATAAGAGGAATTAGAACAAGTGACTTGACAGTTGTTGATTTTATGTCAAAGTAGTGCAATTCTATTTTGCTAATTCTATGAAATACAGTTAATAGTGGAGAATATTGAAGAATATTGGAATAATGATCTGCTAAATTTGTTTTATACGCACTGTGAATGTGAACGATTCGTCAGACGCACATGTAGATTATTTAACGAGCGATATCCGGACTTACCAGCAATGACCCCTGCAAGAATTGAAGCTCGGTTTTTGGAAACTGGGAGTGTAAAGGCAACTCGTAATCACCGAAAGCCAGTAATAGATAATGGAGCTAACTAGGTGAATGTTTTGGCTTATTTTCAAGCTTATCCACGGAGTTCAATTCCAGCAGCAGCGCTGGAATTGGGCATATCAAGAACTTCAATTCATAGGATATTAAAAAAAACACGAAATGCATCCTGTTTGTGAAATAACTGTACAAGGCTTACGCCTTGGTGATGAGGCAAGACGCGTCGCCTTTGCGAGTTCATGTGCACAAAAATGACAGAAAATCCAAGATTCCTTTATAAAATTATCTGGACTGACGAATCAAAATTCAGCAGGCAAGGAAGTCTTAAGGGAGAATAATCACCAGGACCGGTTTAGCTTTAATGTCTTTTTGTCTGGTTATGGACAATAGCGTAGCATATCAAGTCTACGATGAAAGTTTAAATGGGGCTAGATATCTAGAGATACTTAGAGTATTTGTTAGTGATTTTTTAAATACTCTACCTCCAGGAGACAATTGACGTTGATGTTCGAGGATCGGTGGATTGGTCCTCAGGGACCCTGGAACTGGCCACCCAGATCACCCGAGCAAGTGTACTCTACACCTGTATTAACGAGAGAGGAACTATTGAACCGTGTTTACGATGCGTTCACCAATATAACCCCAGACGAACTTCGGAGATCGGTTTCGCGAGGAGTACATGATAGAGTGATTCAGTGTTTGAACCAAAATGGTTGTCACATAGAACAATTATTGTATTTATCTCGTTCAATTTATTTTATTTTTTCTTGTCATTATGTCCCTAATTTTTTTGTTTTTCATTTGTTACTACGTTTCAAATTTTCTTATGTTCCTGTTTTGTTTCCATTTTCTAATTAAAATGATACACATACGATGTTTCAGTTTCTGTCAAAAATCACATTAAAACAGAAAATATCGACATAACAAGAAAACCGTTGTAAATAGGTATAGGGAAAGTCATAGCGAATCGATGCAGAATTAAATTCTGCATCTGACCATCCAATAATATACAGGGTGTTCCATTTAAAAAAAAAACTTTTTCAACTTTGAAGAGTTTGTAATTGGTCATGCAGTTTTGGACAGCCTGTATGCGACAAATCAATTGGCAATGTGGATTTCGAAAGTGTCATTCTTGTGCTTCCATCTGCCCTAGAAGTGTTTATTACCAGTCGAAAATGGGCAAAAGATACTGTGTTGCAAATAACGCTACATCTTTCAAAATTTTCAAAAAAATCAAGATATCTAAGTAGCAGTTGAAAATAGGTATAGGGAAACCTATTAGAACTCATCATAAAATTTTCTCAGGAATTTAAAAATGAAATAATATACAGGCTGTTCCATTTAAAATAAGAAAGTTTATGGCGACTTCCGGTATAACCGGAAGTGGTAAGACCCTGAAAATATTTTAAAATGAAAGAGAATCTTGAATAGCCCCGGATTCCAAAAATTCAGAGTTTCAGGTTTTTTCTAACCTCGGAAATTTCTAACGAACGGCTACCGTGGAAAACCCTATATACTATATCACCTTCACAAGCATATATTCCTGCATTATCCTTCAAAATTAAAATTAGTTAATTGTATAACACTTCCGTCAACTAATTTACGCTATAATCTTCTCCTATCAACAACAAGCACACTTGTCTTCGTTGTCCAAGCGCCGAGTGTTTTGAATTGCTCGTGCCCAATACCGCGAAAATCGTCGGAAATAATTCATAGCACATATACACGACCCGTTGACAATCCGAAATGATCTTGTCTCCACGACACAATCCAACCACATCGCTAATGTAGCGCATAAATACGACGATTCCCTTGAATAATGAATAAAACCTCGGTAAATTTATTTATTTATAGGACCTATCAGTAATCAACACGGCGAGACTGATCTGTGCGTTCGAGCATATTTATATGCGTGTACGTTTACCACGCAAACAGGACCTCTATTTGCGTGCACCGCCGGTATTTTACTTTTCTTTGTGCTCGTTCTGTCGCAATGATGTCGAGCAGGCTGTCTTGGGGCGCGTAAACACACGCGAATGTATGGTATATGTGCGCCTACGAACCTAGAAGACACGTCTCCTAGAAGAGAGATGCACTTCTGGTGGATTTAATTCTAGTATCGGGACAGAGACATAGTGGTTTTGAATTAATTTGTAAATATAAATCTATCATCCTGAACGCGGTTCGGTTCTCGGTGAGCTATGCCAAGAAATCTAGATCTATTGCGGTCGTAAGAGGAAAAATTAGAATTTGAGTCTGTGTTGAAGTGAAGATTTGCACTAACGGCTGATGTAGTGATGTAAGTGGAACTTCTATGTTGTTCTAAATAAAACCAAAATTAAAATATGTTAAATTTGATTATTTTTTCCTTAAACCCTTTCATAACTTTAACATATTTTAATTTTGTCTATATGAATTTTGGGAAATATTTTACAACTCTTTATAATTTTTTGTAGATAAGTATTTTTTTTAAGTATTGATTTTTATATTTTATATGTACTCCTAAAGAAAAACAGGAAGAATTATTAAAATTATTGAAAGCTTTTGTTTAGTATTTTAAGCATTTATTTATTTTATAATATTATTCCTGTTTATTTAATTTAATCATGCCCGGTTTTAGATTAATTTTATTATATTTGGAGAACCCTTACTTCATCTGAACGTGGGTTTTCCCAGTCAATTATTTACGTCAAATTCCCACTATTTTAAATTAAGTTATTATTATTAAGTTAAACAGCTAGTATAGTTCAATAGTTTTCTACCTGGCTGTAGGTATTATATTTTTATTTACACAAACCTATCTATTCATAGATATTGCGGTAGCTATTATATTCCCATTCATATTAATACTACTGATGAGTAATGGTCAACTACATTTTACAACTGGAATTTACCCAATTCATCCCTTTCTGGGAATCAGGATAATTCTATTTATTTAATATATTGTACCGAGGTTTCCTCTACAAAAATTCATACCGCATTGTCAGTCTTCCAGTAACATTTCAAGCATCCAATTCAATCATCATCACAGTTTTTAAGTTCAGGTTTAGAGTGTAATAGTGTCCTATGTTTAAGTGTTAAAGTTTAGTGCTAAGGGTTTAAGTGTTGATTAAATTATATTTAAAAGGCATACCCGTGTTTCATTAAAAAACTGTCACCAAACAAATTAAAAAGAAGTTTATACGGTAGTTACGCCCCGTGAACGGTGAAATCATCCATATACAAAACATTGGTCCTTCAAGCCGGATATCCAACGACATCTCTCATCTGCATCAACGCACTCAAACTTAAAAGGTAGGTATATATCTATATCCACATCATGAGTCCAAAAACAACAACTTCCTTAAAAGCCTTAAAATCTCAAAGAACAAGACAAAGGTCCTCTTTAACAAGACTTGTTGAACACCTCGACGGTCTAAATGTCAAAAATATCAATATTAAGGAACTCATAGTTCGTCAGAATCAAGTAGAGAAAGTATTGAATCAATATGAAACTATTCAAGCGCAAATTGAAGATTTATCGGAAATAGAATGCGACAATGACGAACGTAGGGACTTTGAAGAAACATACTTCAATGTGCTAGGTAGAATTTCGCACCTGATTTCTGATAATTCACAAACTCGCAACAAAATCAAGAACGAAACAAATGCTCCTAATACCGATGTACCAGGTTTTCGCTTGCCAACAATATCCATACCGGAATTTTCGGGTGCTTATGAAGATTGGACTAATTTCTATGATACTTTCTCATCTTTAGTAGACTCCAACCCTGATATTCCCGATGTTCAAAAATTTCATTATTTAAAATCAGCTTTAAAAGGAACCGCAACTGAAGCGCTCCGGTCATTGTCAGTTTCAAACGAAAATTATTCTATTGCATGGGATATGTTAAAAAAGAGGTACGATAATAAAAGACTAATTGTTGAAGATCATATCAGGGCAATAGTTGAATTGCCACTCATGCAAAAAGGTAGCCCCGCTCCCCTACGGTCAATTTTGGACGGTATTAAACAAGAGTTTTAATTTTCTTTGATTGAGAACGAATTGGCGTTCTTTTAACAAATCGAAGAAAATTGCTCTTTTGTATGATGCAAATGGTGATGGTATAGGAGCTGTAATCCTACAAGATTAATATCCGGTTGAATATTGGTTGCCGATTGATTTACATCTTTTCTGTCAGATAGTACGCAATTTGTTAAAGTTAAATCCAAATGTAATCAAAATATTAAATCATTTCATTCAACCTGTTTGCCTGCCAAGATGGGGGTTCCGCAGGGATCCATCCTTGGTCCTGTTCTTTTCTTATTATTTATAAATGATATAACTAATTTTATTGATTCACTAATCATTTACTCGGATGATACTTCGGCCGTCATTTCTGATTGTCGTATTGAGACATTGCGGGCGAGAGCCGACTCCCTGTTAGGCCAGTGGTTCAGGTGCAATGGGCTTCATATGAATATTGCCAAGACGGGCTTTACAGTATTTCGCGATGCTCAATCGAGGATGGATGCTTTTGATGCTGATGTTAATGGCGTACAGGTTGCTCAGAAGTCGCCTGTGTGCTTTCTGGGCGTGCATGTCGACGAAAAGTTAACTTGGGTGGAGCATTGTAATCACCTTGTATCTAGGCTCAATCAAATATGTTTTCAAATTAGAAATGTAAAATACATTTTGCGTATCGAACATGTCTTGTCTTTCTATTACGCCGAAACTCATTCCAGACTTTCTTATGGTATCATATTCTGGGGCTAATAAGAAAGTTTATGGCGACTTCCGGTATAACCGGAAGTGGTAAGACCCTGCAAATATTGTAAAATGAAAGAGAATCTTGAATAGCCCCGGATTCCAAAAATTCAGAGTTCCAGGTTTTTTCTAACCACGGAAACTTCTTTTTTTTAATAGATTCGGCGTTTACTTGATGTAAGTCCATATTAATTAATAACACGAAATTTGTGAGATTTACACGTTATTAGTCGGATGTTAAATTGACAGCTGTTTCGCCGTACAACGGCTTCGTCAGAAAATATACAATACTATAAACTAAAACTACACATGCGCACAGCCTCCTATTTTTACAAACAACCGTTACAAAACATCAGTATTTAAAAAATGTGCCTACGGTTTTTGGCTCTACACAAACATAATTAAAATCAAAACTGGTAATAACAAATTTAAAATTTTTAGAAACATTTACATTTGAAGTCTATAAGAGGAATAAATTTAATAATGGAGAATGATTAAGGTCTAATTTATCATTAAGTAAATCATCTGAAAATTTAAGTTTATTAATTTCAACTGCTTCTAATAAATCTAATTTTTTACTCTTGTTTTCTACATGAAGAATTTTAAAATTATTATTAAAACTATGGTTTTCTTTAATTAAATGATTGGAATACGACGAATCATTTTTTTTATATTTAAATGAGTACAAATGCTCTGAAATACGTTTTTTGAAAGAACGTCCACTCTGTCCAATGTATGTTTTTGTACACGTGCCGCATGTTAATTTATAGACTCCCGACTTACAAAAACGCGTCGTTTTATCTTCATTGTTTTTTATGAACTTCCCTAAATTGTTATTAGTTTTATATGCAATTTTAATACATATTTTGTTTTTTTTTTAAATCTTTCTAAATTATTCGTTTCTTTACCTAAATAAGTTAATGTTTTGTAGTTGTAGTTCTTATTAGGTATCTTTTGTAATCGGGTATATTTCTTGTATTGTTTTAGTTCGAATCTTTTTCAAAATTAATTGATCTATTATATTAGGGTCGTAACCATTATTGGTTGCTATCTGTTTTATGATGTTGTATTCGCTGTTGAAATCCTCTATATCCATAGGTATATTCAATAATCTATGCATCATACTGTGGTATGCTGCAAATTTATGTTGTAAAGGATGATTAGATTTATTATATAGTTGTGTCTGTGTGTGAGTCTTTATGGTATATAGAAAATTTAAACTGATTATTACTTCGTTTGATTGTTAAGTCTAAGAAATTAATACTTTTATTTGTCTCTTTTTCTATTGTGAAATTTATGTTTTTATGCAGTGAGTTAATAAAATCCAAGAACGTATTAAGTTGTCTATCCGTACCTGTGTAACAAAGTAAAATATCATCCACATATCTATGCCAAAATAATGTGTTTTTAAAAAAACTACTATTTTTTTTTTTTTTTGGAAGGGGGAAATCCTTAATGGACACCGGGTGCACGACTCTATCGGCCCGGTAGTGTGGGACTCTCCAGTGTGGCATACCCACTAAAACCCCCTTATTTTCTCTTCTGAGCTCCGGAACCGCCAGTAGCATATCGTCAGAGGTCAGAAGTGTCATTCTTCCATACATCTTTTAGGCCACCTTCTTTCTGCTCCACTCCTCTGCCTCCTTCACCACCAGTACTGATTTTATATAAGCATGGATGATGTTCCAGTTGCTTTGCGATTCAACCATCAAGTTAAGAATGGTATCCTTATTCAGTGAGGTTCCTAGTTGTCGCTCTATACTTTCACGCTCAGCGCTCCACCTGTCACAATGTATAAAGGTGTGTTCGGGAGTATCCTCCTGGCCACAGTGAAGGCAAGCATCGTCGTTCGTCAGTTTGAACCTTTTCAGGTAGGCTCGGAATGAGTGCCCTGGTCCACACTGCAGACGTCTCCATGGTATTCCAATGATTCTGCCATTTATCAAGTGTCCGCACTCTTTCAGTCTTCCTCACTACGGTCGGTCTTTCCTCCGAGAGGGAAAACCTCTGTTGTTCCTCGGCGATTAGGGAAATCGGCGGGATGCCGGCTATCACCTGGGCTGCATTCGTGGATACAGTTCTGTATCCACTAAAAACTACTATTAAAAATTAAAGTTTCTAAATTATCCATGAAGATTTCGACTAAGTGGGTTTCCCATGATCAATCCTTCATTACAACTGTAAATATTGTCATTAAAAGAAAAATAGTTTTGATTCAAACAGACTGACAATAAATGTATAATTTCTTCTTTTATAATAGGGTTTACTTTATTATTTTCCAGCATCATCTTAATTAACAAAATGGATTCATTAGGAGGAACACTTGGGAATAAATTAGTAACATCAAAAGATATCAATTTCGCATTATTCGGTACCTTAACTTCTTTAATTTTGTTAACTAATTCATAACTATTTTTAATACTGTTGTGTGATTTAAATTTCGTATGTTCAATAATTATATCTATGAGTTTCTTGGATAATTTAACTGCCGGGGCTGTTACGTATGAAACTAGTGGTCTAATAGGGAAATTTTCTTTATGTAATTTAATGAGCGAATACAATTTAGGGGGTTGTGGATTCATCACTTTTAATTTTCTTTTTTCAAACTCCTTAAAAACTTCTAACGAACGGCTGCCGTGGAAAACCCTGTATATTGTTTGAATTTTAATAATGAATATATTATTTTATTATTATTAAGTTAATATCAAATGACGAAAAGTAGACGACACATATATATTTTTCTTAATTGATACATTTTTATGTGCAGATAAAAAAAAACGAAATAAGCTCTTAGTTTCCAGAGGTACTACACATGGTTGACTAGCTCTATTCTAAACATACATAAATGCATTTCACGAAGTCGCTGATCACGCGAAAGGGGCAGATTATTTGCGAGTCCGGATAAACTGTAAATCCTCTAAATTACTGTCGGAAAATATACAACGCGTTTGCAGCGCGAGCAGCGACCACTTTTAAAACCGATACGATTTATGGCGACCGGCCGATGCCAGAAACAGTCGCCAACGCATCGGGAGCTAGTGCCCCCCCTCCCCTCCCTCGACCCCTCACCGCCCCGGACGACCAGCGACGGCGGCGGGGGTGCACCGCACGTCGTTCGAATATCGTCCTGTCAAAAGTTGACAGAATTGTAGAAACATTAGCGCCAGAATTAGTACGACCGATTAGTGGAACAGCGTATAGGGACGGCCAAAAGTTTTCGTTTCTCTCGTGCGGAGTTAGGATACGCTATTTCTCACACAAGCTTGCAGCGTCACCAACTTAAAACGAAGTTAGTAACTAGTACTAGAATAGAAATCCCTAATCATCTCAAATGTTTGTGGTTTGTTTAGTGAGGTTAAATTTTAGTATTGGTGTTTACCGCCTTTACTGCAATTGCGAAGTGTTACAATTAGTGTTTAATTAAGTTCTTAAGCGAAAAAGGAGAAAACGTTGAAGGTATGTTTGATGTTTATTTGATAATTCATCTGAAGCATATCTGGACAAAACCGGTCCGCTGTAAGATTTGATCCGGCCCGCGAGACATTCTGAAAAACTCAAATAAAAAAAAAATATTACACTACTTACTCATACTCGCTCCAAATGAGCAAGATCGAGTGATATGGGGTTTGTCGCTTGCTCCTGCGGCATCAAGTGAGCGAGCAAGCCGAGTGGCGGCGGTCATCAAAGAGTGAGGCGGCAAACATCAAAGGCTGGCGGCGCAACAAAAGATTATTGCTTCTCAAATGTTCTACACTAGACGATTCTAGATCATTCCTTCATTTTGCGTATATAATCGGGTGGATGGCCCGAACTTTAGTTCAGTTCTATTTGAGCTACCGTGGTGATAACTTCGACAAGCGATATCCTAGCGAACTGCTAGGACCGTCAATTTGCTTTGTGACTTTGTAATTACATTTTGTTATTAAGTTTATCGAACGAAAAGTAAACGAATAAGATGCCTGGTGGAAAGAAGCGAAAAGTAGATGCAGAGGGTCGCCAGTTTCAAGAAAAATGGACTGAAGAATTCTTTTTTATCATGCACAATGGTAGGCCTATTTGTTTGCTGTGTAATGAATCCATTTCAGTGATGAAAGAATTAAATATAAAGAGGCATTACTCAACTAAGCATCCTATGCTGCACTCACTGACAGGACAAATAAGAAAAGAAGCTTACCGCAAATTTGGAAGAACAGCAGCAAATGTTTCATAAACAAAAATCATAATGTTATGAAAGCCAGTTTTATAGTTAGTTCAAAATTGGCAAAGTCATTAAAACCATTTGCCGAAGGAGAATTTATCAAGGAGTGTATGTTAGAAGTTTGCAGTGTTTTGTGTCGTGAAAAGAAAAATGAATTTGAAAAAATGAGTTTGTCAAGACGAACTGTTGCCCTACGTATAGAAATGATGGCCAATGATATAAAAACAACTTTGACTGGCCGTATGGCTGGTTTTGAAGCATTGATCTAAAGATATCAAAGAAAAAACGGAATAGATGTTTTTCAGGCAAAATAGTAAAGCCAATTGATTATTTCCTCAAAGGCTACTTTATAATGGGCAGAGCGAAGTTTTACTATTAACTTCTTTCGATTTAGAGCTATCCAACTATCTCATACAGCACATTAACAGCAAATTTCATTACTAGGTTTGATCTTGGATTGTATTTCCGATAAAATATAGAATTATACATTATGATGTTTTTATATTGGCGCTTACATAGTTAACTTCTTATTGATAATAAGTAACAAGGTATTTGTCCTTGGTATTGACTTACATGCATTTTTTCTCAGATACTATTAGCGAAAAAACGATTCGCCTTCACTGAGCTCGTGCATGTATGTAAGATAACCATAATAATACACTGCGACCTGAGCCAAAACAATGTCATTAATTTATAGGTAATACACATATTTTAGCTACACATCTTTTCACTGTACGTCCATTAGATAGGCGGATGGAGACGACTCTGGTAATCCCGCCGGTTCCTGGATGAAGTTCGGAGATTCTCCTAAGCTGCCATTTCAGTGGTGGCAGATTTTCATTCTTCATTAGTACCAAGGATCCTGATTTTAATAATTCTGGTGCGTATTTCCTCCATTTGAGTCGTTGCTTTAGCTCTCCTGATACATCTTCTGGAGTCGCTGAAAATACGTTAATCGTGTTTCGTGTATTTCTTGCAGATTCCTTTCTGAAAGACTTGTTATAGCTCGGCCAATAAGGAACTGTGCTGGTGTCAACGGATTGAAGTCAGAAAGATCAGAGGATAACGGTGAAAAGGGACGAGAATTCAGGAATGCTACTATCTGAATTAGTACGGTGCAAAAACCTTCAAACGTTAGTGATTGATTGCCCAGAACTCTCTTTAGATGTGATTTTCTTGATTTAACCCCTGCCTCCCATATACCCCCAAAGTGAGGCGAATGGGAATAAAATGCCATTTAATACTATCCTTTCCTAAATTAGTGGAAATGAAATTTTTTTTTTATACCTAAAAAAATTTGAAAATTCCTCTAATTCTGAATAAGCACCAACAAAATTTCAGCCATTATCGGTGATTTCCCTCTACGTGATATGAATCACTTCAAAACTGTCATGAAGGGCACTTGTCTAAGCAGAAACTAATTTAGTTACAAAGCAGACAAATAGGCATAGATATGCTTTTGTTGTGGAGGAGCCACGCCCTAGTAATAAAGGCCCTGCGTAATCTACTCCATAAACTTGAAAAGGCAACTTTATTGTGACACATGACAATGGTAAATTTCCCATTAAGGGGTTGATGCCTTTGGGAGCTACCTCGAAACATTGCACGCAAGTGCGGAAAACCTGCTTTGCTAAATTACGCCCTGAAATAGGACAATCACTTTCTCGAATAGACGCTAACAAAGGCTGAGGGCCAGCATGCATAAGTCGTATGTGGTCTCTTTCAAACAACAATTTTGTAAATTTATATTTCTTTTCATAGCAGTAATTTGAATAGCTCAACCTTCCTCCAACTCTTAAAACACCTACTCATCAAAAAATTTATTCAATCTCTGTAATTGCTTAAGTGAATTTATTTCTTTCTAATTATTGCCAAATGACTCTTTGTCCTAGTTTAACCAAACATAAATGTGCTCTATTTAATTCTTCAATAGATAAAGAACCCGTAAATTTAGACATTTTATTTGATACGTTGTTAACAAACCTTAAACAATGCATGCAACGACACGTGTCAATTTGCGAAGTGTAGAATTTCCTGTAAATATTGGAAAGTCTTCATTGGTAATTTGTGTAACTAATGCTAAAGTGTTGCTAGTTCTTTCAGGTGCGCCTTCTATATCAACTGTGGTATTCATAATAGGCCATTATGACTTATCTAATTGTAACCATTCAGGACCATTCCACCACATCTGCGAATTCTTCAAATCGAGTGGATTAGAACCTCTGGTTATAATGCCTGCTGGATTATCACCGCCATTAATGTGACGCTAATTTTTTGAATTACTAATGGTTTGAACTGTGTTGACTCTGTTTGCTACAAATGTTTTCCATGTTCGCGAATGTGATGTTATCCAAGCCAGTGCAATTGTTGTATGTGTAAATAAATAAACATTTTTGATTGTCGGTTGTATGTCAATTATCACCTGCTTCATCAACGTGCCTGATGTTGAAAAAAATAATTTCACCAAGTAAAACAGTTATAAACCCCACCCCAGGGTCCAAAATAAAGTTAGTTTAAAGAAATAATTTGATCATGTAAAACATTTGTAAACGTTAATTTAATCAATTACAAAAAAAAAAATTCCCCCTCCACCACCCCGATGTTGAAAAAAAGAATTGTCGGGTAAAACATTTATAAACCTCCGTCCACTCCCTGTATTTACATATCAGTAAAGTTTTGAGAAGCACTATATAAAAGCAGAGATCTACTTTATACGTTTTATTGCGAATGCTGGCAAAATTATCGCCAATGCAAACGCATTATTATTGCACAATTACAAAACGTTTCCGAATCTATATGCGTCCGTTAATCTGTCCGAAATTAAACAGTTCAAAAATTATTATCGGCAAATTACCAGTATTCAGTTCAACGGTGCCCCTCGCCGCGTCCCGAAACGCAAAATAAATTAATCTTTTAACATTCGCTCCGCGAATTGGTGCTATAACCCGTCGCTGGCGATCACAAAATTCGCAAATAGTTCACAGTGAAAGGTTTTGTTGCATGACGAATCCATGAAAATTACCAATATCGAAAAGCGTACCATTTGCCTACTCTAATAAAAAAGGGAAAACACATACTGCGTAAAGTTCCGTTTTTATCATTCTATGAAAGAGAGTGATAAATAAAAATCTCGGATTTCAACACGCCGCGCGCCGTTCTGGTGTTGGGGATATCAGAATGAAAATTCCAAGAGGTCGCAATAAATAATTGAGGTGGAATTTTTAGGAGTTCAGTTCTAGGATTTTGTCAACTATCCCTTTTTTTTTATTAATTCCCTAGTTCTCTGCTTAAAGGGGAGATTAAAACAAACTATCAAAGTAAAGCGGTTCATCATTTGGAATGGTTGAAATATCTATTACGCATTCCTGGGTAGAATAGATTATTAATAGATTAAACTATTTCGTTTTATCAAATTTTCAACAAAAAAAACTGCTAATGTCATTTACCTTGATATAAAAGATTAAACCGAAAATGCATACGAATAAACAAACAACATAAAATTATATAATAAACAAATTGTGGGGTTACACAGGGCAGTGTTTTAACACCATTGTTATTTGCTAAAAGTTATATTATTGCTGATAATTACCCATACATTTCTAAGCTACTGAAAATACACTCCGCCAAAAAAGTATCGCATAATTTAGTTTTGAATCATAAAAGTATCGCATAATCTTTGTTTGTAGCATAAAGTTGTAAATATAGTTTAATGCGCTCTAAGATATAATTTCTATGATTGTTTAAATAAAATACAGGCCAAATAAAAACAAGAACTCATACTTTAGATTTTTATTAAAACAAGAAATTATAATTTTGGAAAGAAAAATGTCATAACAGTAGCTTTTAATACTGAGTATTGCCACCTCTGGCTCTTATGACCGCTCGCATACGGTTTGGCAGAGATTCGATTAACCTCCGTATATAAGCCTGATCCAAATTCTCCCACTCGTCACGGAGAGCATTTGCTAGTCCATGCAGGTCCGCTGGGGCAACATTTTGGGTTCGTATCCGTCTGTGAAGGAGGTCCCACACGTGCTCGATAGGGTTCATGTCCGGACTTACCGCAGGCCAATCTAAAACTGGAATACCAACATCGTTAAGGTATTCCTGGACGATTATTGCAACATGCGGTCGTGCATTATCGTGCATTAACATGAATTCGTTTCCTATAATTGGCGCATATGGTACTACATGTTCTTCTAAAATGTCCGTTATATACCTGTGGGCAGTCAGTGTACCCTCTGTCTATTGGTACCTACTAACTCTGTACGACCTGTTAAACAGATGCCTCCCCAAACCATAATAGAGCCACCAGCGAAATTAGGTCTAGGTCTGATATTACAGTGCGAATAGCGGTCACCGTCTCGTCTGTACACTGAGATACGCCTATCTGAGGTGTAAAGACCAAATCTTGACTCATCTGTGAAGAGTATATTGGCCCAGTCATTAATGTTCCAATTTACATGTTCTCTGGCAAACCTTAAGCGAGCCACTCGGTGGTTCCTAGTGAGACGAGGGGCTGTTACAGCTACTCTAGCTCTTAATCCACTCTGTCGTAACCTATTCCGAATAGTTTGAGTACTCACACGAGTATTTCTGACTCTAGCCAAGTCGTTCTGCAATTGTCTCGCAGGTACATGTCTTCGACGTAATGCTTGTAGTAGTAAATAGCGGTCATCTTGGCGAGTAGAACATCTTGGACGACCTGGTACAGGTCTTCTACTGTAAATGCCTGTTTCCCTATATCTGGCTACGGCTCTAGAAACACTTGACTGATTGATGTTCATCAAATTAGCAACGTATGCTTGAGATCGTCCATCTTCGATTAAAGCAACTATAGCAGCCACTTGTTCTGAAGTTAAATTGCTCATTTTAGTTTTAAAAGCGTTGGTACAGAACTCTGACTTCGCACTTTAAAATTTGTCCGTATAGGAAGAGAAGTTCCATTATTTTGTTAGTGTTTTTATAGTTCACATACACGAGGCAAACTTTTTGTGAACGTATAAAAATATCTTGGTTCATAAATGCCCTTTTTTAGTTTATGCGATACTTTTTTGGCGGAGTGTATATTAGTAAATCTGGTGAGGAAAACATTTTTAAAAATATTTTTAAGTTTCCGAAGCTCCCACAAGATAACGTAATTTGTTTCATTTCAATCTGTCAGTGGGACATTTAGCTAAACTACAAGCTACCATGGAAGTTTTAGTTTTATTTAGTTTTAAGCCATTAGCACTGCATCACCCGGACATCGCCAATACACATTGAACAACGTACCGTGAGAGTTCACCATCATTCAGACCCGAGATAATCACAGTAGTGTCATTGGCGTATTGACAAAGATTTCCAACGGAAATAGAACGATCAAGAACATTAATATATAATACAAAAGGAAGGGGTCTAAGGATAGACCCCTTTGGCACACCCACTACGAGATCCATGGGCGTAGAAAAGGCATCCCGAGAGGTACCTATTCCGATTTTTTTTTTAATAATTCACAGCTCAGAAGCAGCTCATAATTATCTATAAGTTCGGTGCATGATACTTTGACATTGCACCTATTATAAAGTGGTGGGGATAATTTTCGGACCTCAGGAACTCAAAGGCCTTTTTTAGAAAAAAATACAAAATGTAAGTAGTAGTGAAGTTCTAGTTTCTTTTCTATCAAACCTCAGATATGAAGCTATGAATTGAAAACGCTGCTGTGACATTGTTGCACGATATATTCCATTTCCAAATGTTACTGACCAAAGTTCATCTAAGTTACAGTTTGATATTTGACCCGTAATGCACCTGCTAAAAACAACAACCCAATAAAAGCCTTCACTTCTGCGTTATTTATTGCCTGTGTGTAACTCTGTTGTCTAACATTATTGCATTTACAAGTAATTTCTTCATTTGTATGTAAGACAATAATATTTGCATTTACATTTGTTCATTGCATAGTAAATTCCAAGGTTGTTCAGGAGATTGAACTGTTCTGGCTTCTCCTTCTGGCTTCTCCAACCTATCTGAAAGTTGTTCTTCTAATGCTCTTCAACGATGTCGTTTTTAGTTTCATTTGCCCATGTATTGTCTGCCTCTATCTGGAATTCCACCTCAGTTAAGGGACGACGATTTTCTCTACTCGTTGAAGCCATTATACTAATCCAGTGATAGGTGGAGACTGTGGCTTGAAAACTATAACAAAAATCCAAAAGAAAAAATGAAAAATCCCTTACCACAAAAATTAAAAAGATAAAAAATCTAAATACGTATTTCGGCAACTAAGTTGCCATCTTCAGTAGAAAACAAGAGTAGTGTTAAACGTAATGTTTTCTGGTAAGGTAAACCTTGGAAGATAAGCTCTTCACCAATTGCCTTTTATGTCTTATATTGACGATTCCTTTCACTATTTTTGATTTGACCATTCTTTTCCCACAAGAAATAAAATACGCAAACTGAGTTACAAAGAGGAGCAGGTGTTTTGCCAACAACATGAGGTTTCTTATCTACGATTTCAATACCCTACATCGAACCTATCATCCACTTCACCTGTCCAAATTACCGGGCATGGTATTATAGAGGCAAGATTATCACAATTAAGTGCTCAGAAAGAAGCAGTGGTAACGGAAACAACTTTATGTGGAAATTATACAATTTAAAAAGCGTTTAAGATCATAATTATTATGCGATTTACGGCTAAAACCTTATCTATGGCATAATTGAAATAATTGTAACCGAAACTATGTTTACGACATGCATAAACTCAATCCATTAAATTAATTCATCCGTATATTAACACTTATTCCCTTTGATTTGTCTCCCTTCGCCTGTGGCCTTAGGCGTGGACCTGAACGCACAAGAACGAATTTGTCGCAAAACCGCAAAAAGTCCGCCCCGATAATTAAGTTAATTAGACGCAAATTATCGACATAGCCGACATAATTCGGCCGACCAATTGATTACTGCATGAAAAATTCCGTCCAAGAGCAAATGCCCCGACTACTCCAGTGAAGACCACACAGAAGAACCAATAAAATTAATGACCGGACACGAGGGAATCTTCGGACTCAATTTTTAATTTAAATCGCGAATTAGTCCATGCAGTATCGGTACTAATAGACTATCGCTGTGTAATGAATCTATTTTCTCCACATTTATTAATTAATTTATGTGATAATTTTAGGTGATTCAGATTTCGATGAAACCCTAGAGATTGAAAGAGTATCATGATGGAAAGACAACGAAATTTTGTTTAAGATAAGTTTATTATTAATGCAATTTCACCATTACATACATCGTCTAACTTATGTTTACTTGTACATTGTACAATAGTCAAAAGAAAAAGATACATATATACAGAAATAAAATATAAATCTGAGGTAAGAATAAATTATGTGTATAACAAACAAAGCAAACCAAACAAGACTTACAAAACAAGAGTATGAATACAGATGAATGTTTTAAAAACTCTTTTATCGAGTATGGCTCCCTGTCTATTAGCACTTTCTTTATTCAGTTTATACAGACGAAAGTTGTTTTACTTGTATGGGGAGGTGGTTGTATAATTTAGTTCCCCAGTAGTCTTCCGATCTTTGTGTACAAGTAAGTCTGTGAAATGGCACCCTCAAGTCGTCTCGGCTCCTTGTTGCGTAGTGGTGGTTTTCCCCATGCGAGGTAAACATTTTTGTATATATAAAATACTGGGATGACAATGTAAGTATATTTTGTCTTTTGAAGTGCGATCTGCAACTTTCATTGTAACTAAGGCTGCATAAGATTCTGATTGCTTTCTTTTGCAGCATAAATACCCTATCCCGAAACAGGATACCGTATGATAGAATGGAGTGGAAGTATGAGAAATATATTATTCTGGCTGCCTCATTCGTGGTTGTTAGTTTGATCCTTTTCAAGGCATATAAAGCTGCCGATAGTTTGTTGCACAGGTTGTCTATGTGGTGATGCCACCTCAAACCACTATCGATGGTAATCCCCAGAAACTTCACATCAGACGCCGGCGCCGTGGCAGCGCGCGTGGAAAATTTAATTGTTTTTGTTTTTTCAATATTTATTTTTAGATTATTCGCGATAAATCATCTCTCCGCATCTTTCAGAACTTTCTCGGACTCTTGACATAACATTGAAGGATCTTCCGCACGTATTAACAAAGAAGTGTCATCCGCGTATAGACAAACCTCTCGCGCTCCTATGTTGGTTGGAAGGTCGTTGACATATATCATGAAGAGCAGGGGTCCGAGCATAGATCTCTGAGGCACACCATACTCAATTTCTCCAAGTAGGGACTGTTTTTGCTTCCACTCTGTTAGCTGCATCCTATCTGGTACGTAAGACGTTAGCAGTTCCAATGTACATCCCCTAATGCCATAGTAATCCAATTTCTCAAGCAGTATCTTGTGATCTACCGAATCAAAGGCCTTTGATAAGTCTAAACGTGCCATCTCAGTCCATGAACCATAGTCTAAGGCTTCGTAAATCTCTTGGACCATTTGTGAAATCCCACTGATTGTCGAGCGAGTCCTTCTGTAGCCATATTGTTTCGATGACAAATAGTTGTTGCTCTCCAAAAAGTGTAATCAATCTAGATGCAATTGCTTGTTCAAAAATGTTTGACAGAGAAGGTAGTATACTTTCTTGTATATTGAAATTACTTTTCCCACTTTCAATACGCTGGGAAATATTGCTTTTTGCAATGTTAAAGGTTCAACCGCCCGATTTTGGAGTACCCCTCCAAAAATGTACACGATTTTCAGATTTGTGTAAAAACCTTGTAAATCGTAAGAGATATCTTTTTTCTTGGTTACAATAAATAGGGTAAAACAGGGACAGCCGATCCACCTTTTTAAAAAAAATGATGAAACATATATACCTACTGATATGATGAAGCAACCTTAGATTAGATTAGATCTAATTAGGGTAACATTACACCGCGACCTGTCGACCTATTGTGCCCCCCCCCCCCCCCCTACATCAGCTGTAAGCTGCTAGGGCTTGCCCGCACTTACAGCTCCCCATCCAGTCTAAGAACTTTAATAAATTGCAATAGCTGTGATAGTTTCAAGGAGGGCAACCTTAGTGAAACGTTAATCGGGCAGCTAATATATTTATTATATGAACGTACAGAATAATGTTATTTCTAAACCTCTTCTCAAAAATAAAAAGAAAGTAAAACTCTGCATTTGGCAATCTCTCCCTAACCGCATGAGTGAGATGACGCACATGCTACGGTAGAGATGGCTAGTAGAAGTTTTATATAAAATTGTACACAAAGAACGATATCCTAAATTGTTGAAATATCTGTTACGGCCATATGTTACCTAGACTAGTTACAACTTATTTTTCCGCAGACCATACAGTAACACAATTACCGTGAAGCTATTTTTTTGCATTTTACACATTGAATGCAGTCCACTATCGATTTCGTCTCCTCATAAAGTTCCAAACAGCCTACATATACATGATTCATGAACCGAGTAGCGATCATCACGCTCTGATGATGGTGAAGGTTCTTGTTGAATTATTCGGTTTAGTATTTGCGATGGTACTTAAAGAAGTTTTATTTTAAGAGAATGGTTGATTTTTGCAATTTTTTTTTGTTGCCACTGTTTCCTTTTTCTTATTCTTTTCCGCCTTTGCTACGAATGGTTCTTTCTTCTTATGTTTTCCCGTCTTTACTGTGAGTGGTTTTTTCTTCTTAGCCTTTCCCGTCTTTCCTTCGAGTGATTCTTTCTTTTTGCACTTTTCCCTCTTTTCGGCAATATAACTGTCTGCGGTTAAATTCTGAGCTTTCTTCTTTTGGGGTTATTGCTAATTTTCACGAATGGAATCGGAGAAATATTGTCCAAAATTTCAGCTCTGGCTAAAGACACACCTTCAGATTTGCGATCAGACAACCTCAGATTTTGCTTTAAGAATATTTCTAGCCAATCATTGCCAGCTATTTTATTCTCCATATTAAATCATTCGTTTAATTCCATGGCTTTCGCCAAATTGAGTGCGAGAATGCGAACTATTTTTCTAGTAAACTGTAATTTTTTAATGTGTTCACATAGTTTTTTTGTTCTGCATCTTCACCTAAAAAGGAATGCCCACCCATGCCTCCTTTGGCAAAATTTTCCTTTGCTAGCCGAGCTCGTAAAGTTCGTTCAAGGATATTATTTTCTCGAGCTGCTCGTTTAATAGGAGTACAATTTATAGTTACAGCTTCTACTGCTTTAAGCAGCTCCTCGTGTGTCCATTGTCCCCTATTGGTTTTCCTTGCACCATAGAAGGTGAACATTAGTCTAAAAAAATAAGGTATGTGATAATATTATCTCCGTCAGCTCTCCGAAATTAGTATGCGCCATCTCTCCCAAAACAAGGAAAGCCAAGTATTTTCCTATTTGAAAATTGATTTTAAATTGACATTCACAAAATTTTTAATGAGGCCAAGCTTAATGTGCAATGCGTAGGAAATAAAAACTGGATGGAAGTTGCTCTTTGTTGTCGTATGTTTTTCCACAATGAAAATTATGTTGTCATATTCAGAAAATGTGAGATTTGGATTTATTCACTCAATCATCAATATCTTTTTTATTTTTCGGTCGATATTTCTTCTGGTTGGTTTTGTTTTTTGCGTAAAAGTATGGGGCTTTACGTACATGTAGAAAAACTGGAGGTTTTTCACAATAAAAATAGCTCTCAATATATTAACAGTCCACAGTGTAGACAAGTTTCAATCGCTTCTAAAGTACAAACACAATTTCGACATCCAACTCTAAAAACTATTCGAATAATGCTTTAACGTAAACACACCATATGTCGCACACCGTTGAAGATGACGCCGACTGCATCCCAAATGGAATCCAGCAAATAGAAGTGCGAATTCCGTCGGTATTTGGAAGCTTTATTACCAGTACGTCTCCGTGCATGTGTTTGTTTCTCCTCCCGTGTGTAAATCTCGCATGTGTACCAACACGCGCGCGCAGAGTCGAACCCGTGTTCCTAGCTATTCTAATATTATTAATTGAAGATTCCGACTGTTCGATTGTTGACACGTATCCAACGTCAAACAGATACCCCGGATAGAGGCGCGGAGCGGTTGAATTATTGTGAGAGAAGGATATACATATATGGAAATCGTCGATGGATGGAAATTGTCGGGTATTAAGGCCTGTTTAGACGAGATATGTGTGTATTTTGCGCTCGTATTCTGTCTGGATAGATGTCGCTTAACACAAAAGGCGCGATTGTCAAATCATTATTAATAGACGAGAATTAGTAAAGCGGGTGGCTCATATTTGCAGGAGTGATTTGCGCCGTTGTCCAATTAAACGACATCTAAAGATATTCTTTCTTGTATTGATCATTGAAAGTAAGTATTTATAACTGGAAAAAAAGGAGAAAATGTCGTCTCGGGAAACAGAAATCTATGAAGAGGAAATTGATGCTGTAGGCTGTGGGGAACAAAATATATATTTCATTACGAGTTAAAACGGACATGATAGGTTGCCAAATAGGTATGACAGTAAAAGGATAACCGGTATCTACAAAAATATCGTGGGCACGTGAATCAGCATATTCATCTTTCACCCCAAGTATGAGGGTTCGATTTCTGGTCGAAATGGTTTGATCGTTAATGTGAATATTTTATTTATTTTGATATTGAAATAATAACAAAGGTGAGTTCGTATTCCAATCCTTTTTATTTTTAATATCTTTTATTGCGACATGTTTATACACTCCGCCAAAAAAATATCGCATAATTTAGTTTTGAATCATAAAAGTATCGCATAATCTTTGTTTGTAGCATAAAGTTGTAAATATACTTTAATGCGCTCTAAGATATAATTTCTATGATTGTTTAAATAAAATACAGGCCAAATAAAAACAAGAACTCATACTTGAGATTTTTATTAAAACAAGAAATTATAATTTTGGAAAGAAAAATGTCATAACAGTAGCTTTTAATACTGAGTATTGCCACCTCTGGCTCTTATGACCGCTCGCATACGGTTTGGCAGAGATTCGATTAACCTCCGTATATAAGCCTGATCCAAATTCTCCCACTCGTCACGGAGAGCATTTGCTAGTCCATGCAGGTCCGCTGGGGCAACATTTTGGGTTCGTATCCGTCTGTGAAGGAGGTCCCACACGTGCTCGATAGGGTTCATGTCCGGACTTACCGCAGGCCAATGTAAAACTGGAATACCAACATCGTTAAGGTATTCCTGGACGATTATTGCAACATGCGGTCGTGCATTATCGTGCATTAACATGAATTCGTTTCCTATAATTGGCGCATATGGTACTACATGTTCTTCTAAAATGTCCGTTATATACCTGTGGGCAGTCAGTGTACCTCTGTCTACTGGTACTAACTCTGTACGACCTGTTAAACAGATGCCTCCCCAAACCATAATAGAGCCACCAGCGAAATTAGGTCTAGGTCTGATATTACACTGCGAATAGCGCTCACCGTCTCGTCTGTACACTGAGATACGCCTATCTGAGGTGTAAAGACCAAATCTTGACTCATCTGTGAAGAGTATATTGGCCCAGTCATTAATGTTCCAATTTACATGTTCATTACATGAGGTCATTTTATTACTAAGGTTACGAATTGCAGAAAGTATGTTGTTTTCAGTAAATAAAGTGATGCTTAAATCGGACAAGCTACCAGCAGATGTCATGCCAACGGAAGACGGAGAGGAGTCCTGAAATACACCTACAAACTGTTAGGCGAAAGCATTTACAATTAAATCCGGAGATTCGTAATGACAATCCCCAAAATGCATTTTTCCCGGAATCCGAGATGTGTCCTCCGTGCCTGAATGAATGACCAGAATTGCGAATGGTCAGTGGCAATCGAATACATATGAAGATGATAGCAAATCTCCTTTTTGTCATCAAGAATCTGAAAATGTGATAAATATGTAACACCAAATTGCACTTAAATTATTAGCACTGCCACATAATGTAAAAAGTACCTAACACCAAACAACGCACCAAGTATAGTCAAAACTCAACAAAATCGATTATATTAGCCTAATACTTATTGCGAGAGATACAGGGCGTCGCACTTAAGCGTAGTTTCTGTACTATGGACGTATTTGTAACAAAATAGAAAAATATTTTAAATAAAGATTGTTTTTCCTTTAAATTCGCTTAATGCTAGATTTTTACCGGAGGTAATACGTAATAATCTAACTAAAGAAAAAAGAAACTTAACACAAATCAAGAAAATAAATTATGCACCTGTCACTTTAGAGAGAGTGTACAGAACTATAGAGGTACAATCATAATCTTGAATGCATTCTTTGTACCAGGAAATTCATTTATTTCAGTATGAAGGAACAAGGGATTTGGAGATTTGGTCCTTGGGGAACACCAGATGTAAGAATAAAAGTGTTTTTAAAGCAGCATACATCAAAACCGCTTGAATTGGTTACAGTTTTGGTGATATCATCAACAGAAAGAAGAAATAACAAAGGGCATAACGCAGATCCTTATGGAACACCAGATGCGGATCTGTTGTAAAGCGATATTAAGCATTTAGCTTATAAAAAATGATTCATTTAAAATGAACTCATCCCGTTCTGTATGCAAAAGGTCTTCTTCCATTTCTAAAAATAATAAAATTGTAAATCGCACCATCTGTATTCCAAACGGAATGGACAAAATATAACCTATGCATTGTTAACACGTAATATGAGAAAAGAATCACAACCAATAAATAAAAAAGTGGCCTTTTGTTATCGAAACGATCTGACGGCCATTCGTTTCTCGTAAGCAATATGAAAATCGTCTACCGCACCGGGCGAGTTTTATTTTATGGACCCATCGAGAATTCCGATTGCCGTCTTGTCGGTCGTCACCTACCAACGCCGCACCGTCGGAAACCAGTAAAAATCGACTGTCAAAAAGGAGAAATTACCGCACGATGGACGGCGCGACCGCCGAGGAAAGCCGTACGAAAATACGGATCCTATGCGACCGCGGTCCGAGTCCATAACTTAGGTCCGACGTCGAATCACAGGCAATAATTTTTAGCCGCGTGTCAACCGTGAGCACCGTATCTCGTACATCATGCAACGGGACAGTGAAAACGAGAAAAAAGGGACACCTTATAGCGGGGAAAGGCGGTCCTGTGCGAGGTTCGGTGTATATCTAATAGAAAAATCGGAAGGTGTGTGGAAATAAATCTTTGTAAATAAAGATTTGCGCCTTGCATTAATTATATGCACTTTTTTCATGTATAGAACTTATTTATACCAACGAAATTCCTCTAATTCCTAACGCATCCTACTAATTTTAAGCTGGAAATGGTGGATATATCTAAATTAAACAATACAAAATGATGTAAATACAGATATGCTCAAATGTATTAGACACCTACATTTTTTGCGAATAATCAAAGTAAGGTGAGTACAAAATAAAACTCTTAATTTGAATGCGTTATAAATAGTATTTTAATAAAGAATCTTAATAATTTGTCGCATTTTTGTAAGCTTTTAATACAGCTGCAATACTTTTTCCAGTGCGTAAGAAACTGACGTCTCACAAACGTGAACATGCATAAAAATTTAATAGATGTAGGAAAAGTATTTATAAAAACTGTTGTAAAATCATAAAAACGAATGCAAAAAAACACGAAATTAATGGTAAATCTTAGTTTTTATATATACTTTTCCTAGATGTATCAAATTTTTATGCATGTTCACGTTTCTAGAAATCTTATTAATGTATATCTAAGACAGCAAAGAACTTACTTACCCTGAGGAGATCTTTAGAAGATTCATTTCTTTGTTCATCAGATTTATTTAACTCGAAATAAATAAATTACACTTAAATAACGTCTCTTTTATTCAATGTAGTATAAGAACATCCCTAAGGAATAACAAGTACAGTCACAGTAAAGATACTTAAGTGTGTATAAGTTATATAAATATAATAATCGGCGGCTCAGTGGTGTGACATGACCGCACGACGTACCGAGGTGGACTGAAAATAATAAGATCTGATTGGTTTGCGGTGTACCCAGAACTCTGTAGTGGGGTAAATTTAGTGTAAATTTACTGTTAATACCATCTAACATATCGGTTGTAGCATATCTATGGAATTAATAATAATAAAGAGAATATAATAGATGACACTGACTGTATGAAAGGAGATTTGATTCAGTAAAAAAGTTTAATAAAAATTATAAAGAATTATCTACAAGTTTTGTAGCACTATATATTTTCCTCATATTTGTCTGTACCTCTTACATTTTATTAGTTCATGCACTTTATTTTTCTATCTACATTGTCCTGTAAATGACGTTGTCTGTTGGACAATAAAGATTATTATTATTATTATCTGTTTAAAGGTATTTTTCATCATTTTAAGCTTTAGACTCTTGAATCTCTAGAAGATGCTTTATCTATTCATTCACCCAAACAGAATTTATTTTCTCCTAGCAATTAATTTTTAAGGGTTTCCAGGGGTGAAACAGCATGCGAACAAGCACACAATGCAAATCTTATGCATTCAGAGAGCTATTGAACATCTGTAGAGCAAAAATTCATAAAGATTACCAATTTATCACGATCCAACCCCTTCTATTTCGCCGCCCCTTCAACGTAATTAAAATTTTCCCGAATATCGTCGACCGCCACCGTCGCCCTTCGGGCATACCTAAGGAAAGAACGAGAAAAATCGGCAATTCTTTCACCATCGTACCACCTGCATGCGCCTCACCCCCCCTCAGGCGATATTTCCTTATGATTTATACGAAGTATCACATCGGAGAAGTTTTTCATAATGAGGCCCTTCTCTCCTGGGGTAGAACCCGCAGAAAAAAGGGGTTGCGACCGCCGCCAACCCTTTTGTTTGACTTCGAAATTAAAGACATAACTCAATTTGTATTTGATCTAGCTGCCTTTTTCGCCCATTCATTTTTTTAATTACCGCCAGTCTTAGACTCCCTCCTTAAGTGGACGAAGAGGTGTTCCGCCGAGGGTGGAATCGGTGGAGAGGGCGTCCGTCCGTAATATTTTTGATAATTCGATTCGGAAGGGTTGAGAAAAATCGCGACATGCTCCGACGCTTCGAATAATCCGCGCGGACGCCCCTCAACCCCTTTCCGCCATCCTCCACTACCGCGTAAATTGGGCAGGAAGTTGTTTGCGTTCGCAATTTTCGCCCTCAAAAGGAGACGGGAATTGATATTGATGATGTTTCGCTTTTGTTGCCGAAACGTTGTCCGTCAGAGCGTTAAAAATAAATAATACCTCCAAAGCAGGAGACCGGGAAGGGTGCGAGTGTAAGACGAGGACACAGACAACGAGGTAGAAAAAAAGGAATATCTCTTTCTCTGCTTTTTTTTTTTTTTTAGAGAAAAGGTCCATCATCAACAGCTTTGATCTTCCGAGTTAATATAAGCAGTAAATCGTCGCTTGTGTTTTCTTTTACAGGAACGCTTTTGATTGTTTTGCCATTTAAATTTCGGGGAAAATAATACTACGTCAGTAACAGCGTCTGTTTTTCGTCAAATTGCTAATAAAATACAGCTTGTCGGAATAATTCTTTGAGATCTTAATGTAGAGGGCACACAGTATTATATTAAATAAAGGTGATACGATCGCCGTTGTCCAACACAATATTGCGATGATCTACATAATGAATATCAGTTATTCAATTGTAGTGCAAAGACAGCCATTAATTCGAGGTTAGCAAACAGAATAGTTTGCAAACACAATAGGTAGAATAGTTGATATATGATATTAAATTTCCATGTCCAATCCAATGTGGGAATGTTCGGTTTAAAAATTAATTATTGAGCAACCCTACTACTATGCACGGGTGCTCCATCGTACATGAACCATAATTCTAGGCATGTCGTCAATGATAAGTCGTCAAAATATTCAGGCAATTCATTTGGAAGAAAGAGTAAATAAGATTCCGCACTTAACCGTGCTGGGAATACATGTGGTCCAATGATCGCCTACATCCCCTACTCAAACATTAACGGATATCCTAACTTGAGAGGAGCCTTGATTAATATCATGGGGGTTTTCATACGCCCAATGGTGAGTGTTGTGATAATTTAAATACCATCATTGGTAAATGTACATTCGTCCGTATATAGGATTACTGACGCAAGATCCGACTGACGAACTTCGCTGCTGACCTAGCGATTTCTTGTACTTATATTAATGTGTAGTGATATCAGGTACAGAATTGCTTCCATTGTGCCAATTGGAGTGAACCTCATCGCATCCGTGGCACACAAATATCGTAGGTAACTAATATACATAGTATTAATACACGCAAGCGGCCTAGTTTTGGCAAACCCTTTGGTGGAGCTGATTTTGGCCGTATAGCCATAATTTCTTTTGCTCTAAAATTTGAAAGTTTTTTAAATTTTCATGCGCTAGGTGTGGAAAACCGTTTTATAGAAAATTTAAAAACTGCGACTTGTAAAAGGCTTTTACCCATCGAAGACATTGGTTGATCTTCAATAGAAACTGTTTCTCAGATCAGGCACACCTATAAACCATTGGAATGAGTTCACATTTTCGTGAATAAGCTGTTGTTTTGTTTGTGGTCATGGTTACTCAACCAAGTTTCAACCTTCTAGGCGCAGCATGCTTCCTGGGGTCCCATGAATTCCAGGTACAAAGGTTGCATTTTGGAGGTGGATCAGCAGATCATCAAAGTGCAACTTTTGCGAGGCACCTAATACAAGATGTTATAAGGATTACCAAAATACAACATATATTTGCAGTGTGACATAAAATAGATTATCTTGTCTGAAGAATTTTTGAGACAGAAGTCTTACCTAACGCATATCAGGTGTGTAGTAGTTTGAAGTTCCATGGCAAGGGGTTCTGAAGGAGATTGTGTTTCCAGTGTCATAATTTTAAGTATTACTTTCCAACACTTCAAAAGGATTAATAAAGAGAAACTTAACCAAAACATTTAAAGGACCACCGGATTAGTAGGATCCTAAAGTTTGCTGAAATTAATGCGTATAAACTCAATAACTCTTTGAGCATCATGTTGCTGGTTTGTGAGTTGGATGTAGAACATATCCACAGAGAAGTATAAATTTTTGTATGTAAATCTTTGCCAAAATTGATAAAGGCGGCAAAAGGATTTATCATATTCTTTAGCATAATTTTAGGCAAACGGAAATATGCACTATTCAATAGCCTAATTAATTACTTACACCCATATTGATTAGACTAAACATAACATACTTTCAGATATGTTAATTCAAAAAATAATGATTGTTCTTGGAAGTCTAGTTCGTTAAAAAGCCTTAATTATTCCAAACTAAAACTATAGGTTTTTACATAATGCTTTTATAGCCAAAACGACGTGAACGAAAAAATTCCCAAGCCGCCAATAACCCTGTCAGCTCGACGATCAACTATTACCGACAACGTTGCAAAAAAATCCATTAGTTTCCGTCCTTTTTAGCAGATTTTCGCGGTCTCTGTGGATGCGTGCATGTGTGCGCGTTCACAAGCAGACAAGGGCTTCAAGTGCCGAGTATCCACTATTAATGGCCATCGGAGGATTCCCATTACCACGGAATGACGCTTCCCGATACGATAACTTGATTAATAGCCTGTTCGGCTTGTTGTACGAGCGATCGGCTGAGTACGAGAACTTCTGTTAAATTAATAAGGATTCAGTATATTTAATACTGGTTAAGATTCAAGTAGATAAGAGAAAACAATTTATATAGACCATCTTTGAAGTAATTACAAATTTAACGTTTTATTTTAATAATCGAATATTTTGAAGGATTTAGTGTATGTAAGTTTCATGAATAAAATAAAAACATACTTATCTAGGATTATTCACGCTATACGGGACGGAATATTGTTGCCAAAATACGTGACATTAAAAAAGTTTTACTTTTGGGATTTTTAAAATCATTTTCAGATTATACAGGGCGTTCAAAAAACCCTAAAAGTAATTAAAGTTATGTTTTTTTTTTAAGTGGAACCCTCTGTATATTATTGCATTTTTGAATTCTTTTTTCAAAATAAGTGTCTGTTTTAGTAAGTTTTATAATATCTAAAATAATTTGTTGTTTAAAGAATTTGAATTTTCTGAAAAATTAACCTAATCTTCATGTGTCAAGGTGTACAAAACTTAAAACTATTCAAATAAGAACTTTAAGTGGCTATAACTTGATTAATTTAAATAGACACCATATTTTTTAATTTACCAGCAAATGCACTTTTTAATTCCCTATCGAATGGTATTTATATCTTAAGCTTTTTCGCGTTTTTACAGAATACGCCAAATAATCGTTTTTTGCACCATTTAGTTTTTTTTTTTTTTTAATTAAAAGTTCTAATGTATCGCCTATGGAATGTAGAAATGAAAGGAGGGATACATTGGACATCGAAGCCGGCGTGCCGCAGGGCTCTGTTTTGGACCCGACATTTTGGAATGTTTTATATAATGACGTGCTGGAGATTAAGCTAGAAGGGCGACTTAAAAGTATTGCGTTTGCGAACGACCTGGCATTGATTGTGACTGCGGACAGTAAATGTGACCTAATGAGAATTACCAATGAAAATCTAAAACGCATAAATAGATGGATGCAGCCAAATGAGCTAAAGACTGCCAGACTTATAAGGTGGATGCCAAAGCGGTATTGGTGTCTGAGGTTCATCTGTGTTGCTATACGGAGCTCCAATATGGGAGAGTGCCTTAAAAGTCAGAACATGCAGCGCAAGATACTAATCAGAGCTGCGACTGCGTACAAGACCACATCTACTATGTCACTGGGATTTTCCCTATAGATCTATTGGCAGAGGAAAGGAAGTGCATATATGAACAGAAGGGAGAAAAATTCAAATCAGCGACGCAAAAATAATTACACTGGCTAAGTGGCAAGAAAGATGGCAGATGAATACACTTAGTGGTAAATGGACTAAGGAATTAATCCCAAACTTGAAAATCTGGATCGAGTGTTTACTTTACACAGGCTCTGACAGGGCATAGGGTTTTTAGGTCCTTCAAAAGAGGATATGCAAAACAACAGGAAATGAGTGCACGTATTGTGGAAAAATAGATACCGCAGAACATATACAATATTCTACTGTGTACGTTTGATAGTACCAAGACAAACAGCATACAAAAAGATAAGAAAAGATATAACACCACAAAATCTGATAGGTACCATGATAGAATTCAAAGAACACTGAGACGCGCTGCACCAGATGATCAACGCCATAATGAAGGAGAAAGAGAGGGAAGAAAGTCGACATCACATATTCACTTATTATTCTTGTGATTAAATCAAAGTTTTAATTCATGAGGGTAACTCTGGAATTCAGAGTCTTGTGTTCAGTTTTAAAATCATTTTCACTGAGCTAGTTAAATTTTTGTTTTTTTTTTCTTATTTCATTATTTCAAAGTCATTTAGTTTTTTCTTTAATTTTTTGCGTTGGATTCTCTATTTTAATTAGATGGTACATCACAGCAGTATATTAACAATGAAAAACATACACAATTATATTTAAAATTATAAAGATATCTTGCATAGCTGTGTCCTGCATCAAAGAGTCTATGTTATACACCAAAGAATTTGGAGTATACACAGCGACATCTTTGCCACTGCTTTGAAATCAATTTCTGTCTAAATCCAATGCAATCTTTACCTATTGCCAATATTTGTCCACTTATTATCGAAGTAAACTATGTTGCAATATCTAATTTCCTTTGGGCACCTGCCTTCATTAGTATCGATGAATTTTAATACCGATTTCATCGAAACGGTATTATCGATACTGCGTGATGACGCATACATACATACATGTCGATTACAACCGATCCCCCGAACCTAATCAATAATGTTAGGGTTCCATTAATGTCCTAGCGGACCAAAACCACTAAAGAACAACTTCCTCTTTATACCTGGACTCCTCTATCCCACTGCTCCGGCGCATTTCGACGTAGGTGGCGAGATGATTGCATCGAAATCGATTTCAGAGCCGTGTAAAACGTGCAATATTTACCAATAAGTCGATGGTCGTCCGTCCGTCCCATTCTCTCCACCTCTGGTGCGATCTTTTAGCCTTTCGTCAGCTCGCACGGTCGTTCGTTGTGTGCGTCCTTCTTCACCGCTATGGTTCTCTTTACCTGCATTCGCGTAGATACGTGAGCGGGTATTGATAGGTGTCATTACGCGAGTCGATTCAGTTTTATGGACACCAGGTGAATTACTGTTGCTGTAGTTGATGAAGATGTAGCGGGCCTGTTATTTGTTGTTCTTACAAGTCTTCTTTTTCTATATTTTCGATGCGATATGCGTAAATGAAAATTGATATGGGAATATGAGAGATTGTAAATCATTTTTGAGCGGAGAATTAGTGGGAATTGTTGGATTGGTTTCAATTTAGATTGGGGATAGCTCAAATATCAAATGTAATAAATAAATTACTCAAGTCAAGCTATTTGGCAGCTTAGTTTTATAAACTCATCGCAAATATGGTTCAATTAATACTATAAAGGTAAGTAAAATTGTCTTGTCATGGGTTCAGTCTGAAATTAATTTTCTGCTCTTTCAAAATTGTAGTTAAATTATACATACAACAATTCTGGCTTTCAATATCATCCAGTGTTTTAATAAATGATTCTAAAATTTCTGTTCAGTAACGTTCAGCAGTTAGTCCACGTGAAATTAATAAAAATTGGAAACAACCATTAGGAGCATATTTCTCTGTCACCTTGAAAAAGCACAGTCGGATCCCCGTATTCGCGGTCTCAGTCCGCGGATTCAGTTATCCGCGGTTCCATTTATCGGTGCGGCGATGCGACATGCGACATGTCTAAACTTTTTCTCGTTACAATTCGTCTTATTCACTGACGTATTTATACATTTCGTGAAAATACAGATGTTTCTATAATGCAATATATCACTGTAGGTATAGATATAATACATATTTAAATTGTTTATATTCGGCAAAGTTTACAATCAACAGCAGCTCTTCAAACAGTAAATATAGACGAGATATAAGGCAGTGGTTGTATTCTATAATACTGTTTATTGTTTAAATTTATATAAAAATGCTGAATATGTAATGTCATGTTTCTATTTGCATGAATATGAAGAATTGTATATTTTTCGCACACAGTACAACTAAAATGTTCTCGTGGATTGCATGTGTTTGTTGCGCTGTTATTTATAATTAATATCTCAATAATGCATCGGAAGCAACGAAGTCGTAATAGTGACTGTCCCTCAAAGCCTAACAGAAGGCGTGAAGTATTAACTCTTGGTGAAAAACTGCGAATTCTTGATTTAATACAACAAGAAAGAAAATCGTATGCTGAGGTAGCAAGGACATATGGTAAAAATGAATCGTCCATACGCGAAATTGTAAAAAAGGAGAAAAATATTCTATCTAGTTTTTCTGTGGCACCCCAGACTGTCAAAAAAACTTCCACAATCCGTGATAAAGTACCAATAAAGCTAGAAAGAGCGTTAAATTTATGGATTGAAGATATAAATAGGAAACATATACCGATCAGTGGTAATATTTTAGAGCAAAAGGCCTTAAGTCTTTATGAAAACTTTAAAAAAGGCAGCACTGAAGAATACATAAAACCATTCACAGGAAGTAGGGGATGGTTGAATAGATTGAAGAGCAGATATAACTTGAAAAATTTAAAGATCACTGGAGAAGCTGCATATGCTGACGGAGAAGATGCTGCTACGTTTCCAGCTGAGTCAAAGAGGATTATTGAAGAGGAAGGCTACCACCCAAAACGAGTGTTCTACTGCAATGAAACTGGTTTGCTGTGGAAAAAAAATGCCCAGTAAAACAAGCACCAGGATTCAAAGCATGCGAAGAAAGGTTAACGCTGCTATTATGTGTTAATGTTGAAGGGCACGTGATCAAGCCAGGTGTAATACATCGTTCACAAAATCGTCGCGTCCTCAAAAATAAAGACAAAAGCAATCTACCTGTGTTCTGGCAATCCAATAGGAAAGCATGGGTTACAGCAACACTTTTCACTGAATGGTTTTGCCTATGCTTCATTCCTGCAGTCAAACGATACTTAGAACAGGAGAAATTGCTATTTAAAGCATTGTTAATAATGGACAATGCACCTGGTTATCCAAAATCCATTGTTATTTATATATTTCCATATTTATTAAGATTGTATTTTTACCACCAAATACTACCTCATTACTGCAACCTCTCGACCAAGGTATTATTCCCTGCGTTAAGGCAATATACACTCGTCTTGTATTTGAAAGACTTAGAATATCAATCAAGAGTCTGAGAATTGCTGGAAAATATTTACAATCCCCGACGCAATTACATTTATCAAAACAATAATAGATGAATTAAAACCAGCGATTATAAAGTCATGTTGGAAGAATTTGTGGATTGAGGTTGTTAGCGACTTGAAGATTTACCGACTGTTGATGAGGAAGTAGACAAAATCATTTACATAGCAAGGCAGTTTAGTGAAGAAGGATGTGTTGATTTAATGGAGGAGGAGATGCATGAGTGTATTGAAGAATATTGAGAGGAATTATCAAATAAAAAATTGGAGGGACTTATAACTTCATCGACAGCGGAAGAGGAAGATGAAGAAACCGACACGAGCATCTGAATGGTCTTTGGAAAGATTGGGCGAAGTATTTCGGCTTGCACAAGATTTAAAGGAAAAGACCGTACATTACGATCCTTTAATGGAACGCAGTATGAAAGTAACCAGATCAATAACTGAAGCATTGGACCCTCTTCAAACACTATCTAATGAATTGAAGAAAAAGAAACAGCAGCTTCCTATAACAATGTTTTTCCAAAAAAGTGACAAAAGGGCATCAACGATCGAGGATCCTGTGCCATCAACATCGTTTGCGTTTACTTTCCCTCCGACGGAGGTGCAAGAGTCAGTTGATGCTGAAGATTCTTTTTCCCATTAAACATTATTTGTAATATCTAATATATGTATGTGCTTTCTAGTGTACAATATAATAAAATAAATAAATGAGAGACTAAATTCCTTTTGTTATTGACTTAATACAAGTATATAATATCACACGTGTACACACTTGCATTTAAACGAAAATTGGTAGATGTTCGTTATTATCCGCAGTTTTCGGTATTCGCGGTAAGGTTTGGAACGTATTGCTGTGTACTGAAAAATGAAAAATTAAATTAGCTAGCTCAAATAATCAAAATTTTGTTACTATGCGCAAAAGAACAATTAAACTCAGGGTTACTATCCTGAAAAATAAAATGTGGGTGAAAGAAATCTGACTTTCTTTAATACTCCATAAATTTTAAAGGGTTTAATTAAAAATAAAAGAACAGTATTTTGAATAACATAAAAATTCAATAATTTTATTATTTAAAAAAAAAAAAGAAAAAAAAATTAATTACAAACTTTGCAGAAAAAAAAACCTTGGACAAAAAGGTCCTGGTCTAAATCAAAACTGCATTTGACTTTAAATTACAAAAGGACAATTCAAAATCCTTTTACAAAGCAACAGAGAACAAAAAGTTCAGGAAGATAATAATTTTTTTTTTAATTCAATCCACGTGGTCTCAATATTAAAACAACTAAATTAAACGTGGAAAATGCAAGTAATTTATATAAATGAAAAATAAAAGCAAGCACAATGCTTTTATTCACCCAACCCGAGGTGATTAATAAATAATTACAAATCAGAAAAATTAACAACGAACAAAAAAATTAACTCTTTAAACTTAAAATATCTTCCTGCACGTAAAAATAATAACAGATCTTATATCTAAAATTGTGTACACAAAAATACAATATCAATTATTATTAAATGAGTTCGGTGATGGACTTAATAAAATCAAATACGTGAATTCAAAACTTGAAATCAAAAATCACAAAATGTCAGCAATGAAATACTATGTTACATCTACTTACTTTCGTGTCAATAACGGAACTGAACTCACAAGGTTAAACAATCGTATAAGTATAAAAATCTCAGATGCGCGCCATTCAACGCACACAGATCTGTCCGCAAACGGACGAACTCGCAAAACAAAACAATATATATACACTACCAGTGAACGCAAAATGTACACCTGACTGAAATTAATATAAACAACTGAACAATAAAATAAATAAATTAAACAATCCAAAACATTAACTAACTCTTATTTGAAAATAAAACAATTTGAAATTTCTCGCAACATTGACAAACGCTTAACGGAATGAACAAGAAAAAACTGAATTTACAAAAACCCGGGTGCCAGACCACAGCAGTATGTACCGCGGATATGGGGGTCCGACTGTAGTTGGCCCAGCTATTTTTGAAAAATCCCTACCGAAGGTTGAAATTCCTTTGGGTTCGGTAAACTTTTAGTGGGGTTGGTACAATACGTCAAATAGATGTCAGTGCTTAGAAGTGTCAAGGTGTATTCCACAACCCGAAGCTTCGCCCAACAACAAACAAAGAAACAACAACATTCGTATGTGCCCAAATGATTCAGAATTTTGGTTGATTGAATTATGGCATTTTAATGCTGATATTAAAAATTACAACATATTTGCAATTTCTTAGATAAATATATTTGTATTTGATTTTGAAAATTAATTAAGTATGTGTCTTGAGTTTGTAGTGATCTGTGAGATAATTTTATAACAATATGGATTCGTAGGATTTAGGATGAATTAAAATATATTTAGCTGTGTTTGCGAAAGTAAAACATAGGTCAAATTACTTTAAAAATTCCTTTTTGCTTTTGCATAAAAAAAGAAAGAAATCAAATGAAGAAAATGTGTCGGGTAAATAAGGGTTGCACTGTATAATTTTAACATTAACTAAATGGTTCTTTTAATTCATACATATTTAAGTTTAAATTCTTTGAAAATAATTTGCTAACTTTAACCCAATAGGTACATATATTGAGTTTACTTTGTAGCTATTCGTACAACAAAAAACTTTCTTTTAATACAATCTATTTATCTAGGATAATTAGAACAGTAACATTTTTTCTCAGGTTCATCAGCGCATTCCGATCAATAGCTCTGATATTATCAACCTGGGAATGTGTTCCCGACAAATAATCATTCGAAATAAGAAATACCAATAAAATCACTGCCCTATTTGATAGATCAACACAAAAGTCACCATAAAAACGGATGTTATAGCATCGATAAGGTGCTGTTCCCAACCTTTGATGTGGTACCGAAAGATAAGTCGACCAAAACATTGTGCTTGTAGATCTAATTTTGTATCCGATTCTTCCGGTGATGGAAGAATTCGAGAATTACTGCATAGACGTGCGCGCGGGTCTGCAGTTAGCAATAGATTAAAAATAAAAAATACGTATTAATTATTATTAATCAGCACAAATGCTATGACTAACTAAGAAAATGCTTTGTATATGGATAATAATAAAAAGACAAATGGCGGCTAGTCCAGTGATTTATTTCTTCACCATGTATCAATCATATACTTTACTTGCGACGTTGTGGCAACATTTGCCTTCCTTTTCATTTTTGTATTGAAGTTGAAGGAAGGAAGTTGCCGTAACGTTGTAAATAAATTACTTATATGATTGGTAGGTACATGGTGAAGAAATAAATTGCTGAACTAGACGTTTGTCTTTTTATTATTATCAAATGTTATGATTTTATTTTAAATTTAGTAATTAATTTATATCAGAAGAAATATGTTGACAGTTGTGTCACAGTGATATGTTACTATGACAGTAATGATCATATGTGAAACAAAACAAAAGAAATGAAAACTTGTTGGGTATTACATTTGAGATGACATCTAAGTTAATTTGATTTTAGTTTATAATTTAAAAAAAGGAGATTGTCACTCACTTGCCTAAGAAATTTAATAAAAAAAATCAAATTCAGAAATCTTTTGCAGATGTTGACTGGCTTTCCTAAAGTAAAACGATTTTTCATATTTCTTCATAATAATTTTTAACCTTAATTTAAAAAGGAAATTCTAGGTAGGTTTATATTAAAGCATATCGATCATAAAATTCTTGATACTTTAAAAGCTCTCTATGCCAATAAAACGTTTGTAGAGTCTAAATACTCGAAGTTGCTGTGCGCAAGTCTAATTCTCTCACAATTAAACCTGTGCAAAATCAATGTACAACTATTTGAACATGCAAAATAAAAAACAGTACGTGCTATCCTATCACCATTTCGTCCCATGACAGGAAACTGAACCCCCATTCCTTCCCCAACTTCCACCACACGTGGTGGACTAGGTATGTGAATTTACGCTACACCTACCCAGTAAATTCTGGCAGTGCAAACAGACCAAAATTCACATGCACGTTAGCGTCTTTGAACCGACGTTATACCTACTACATATCTAATCGTTATTAGTAGTGCAAACAGACCAGAGGTAAACAGGATTTTTACCACGCGGCGGAACACCTGTATATTAACGGCCAAACAACACAATCATAAGGAGGGAAGTTTACGGGAGGCGCATTGTTTACGCTGGTGTTTGTGCGAAGAACCGAATTCCCGGCCTAGGCACAGAGAGGATGTTTGAGGTGTAACTGAGGGTCGATTATTTGCCCGCCCGCTATGCGATACCGTGTTGTAAAACTACAGGTGTAAGAGTCGAGAAGGGCCGACATCCTGAGGGGCATAGGCGTAGATATTAATGTTCTTGCTCTGATTAAAATTGAATCTTAGTAATTTCCTTGAAAATACTAATTATCATTTCTAATAATAATCAAGTCGTAAGTGCACGAAATTTATGAGAAAAAAATCCATGTACATCTAAAACAGAGTTGTCTAAAATTAAATTCAACATGCTTTAAAGATAGGAAAAGGTACTCCCATACATAAAAAAGGAGAGAAAGATAAATGCGAGAATTACCGTCCCATTTGCATTCTACCCGCCATATCTAAAATATTGGAGTCGGCCATTGCATCTCGATTAACAGATTACATTGAAGGAAACAACTCTTTGACATCAAAGCAGCCTGGGTACAGGAAGGGACATTCGACAATCACTTTTGCCACTTCGACAGGCTTTTGATTCCGGCACGTGTGCTGAGATGAACTTGCTCTATCTGACGAAAGCCTTCGACTCGGTAAATCATGATATCCTCTTACACAAACTGGAATACTATGGAGTAAGGGTAGTATCTCTCAACTTGTTAAAGTCCTATCTTACCAATAGAACACAAGTAACGTCTTGGAACAGCATACATTCCAATCTGGGAAACATCGGGTCTGGAGTTCCGCAAGGATCGATACTGGGGCCGCTACTGTTCATTATATACCTCAATGATCTACCATCCAGTATCGGAAACGTAGAAATCTGGCTGTATACAGACGACACTTCACTTCTGGTGAAAGTTCCCAAGATATTTCCGAAATAACCAAAACTGCGGTAAATACAGCTGAGAGGTGGTTTTGCGCAAATAAATTAAAAATAAACCTGGAAAAAACGCAAAGCTTAACATTTTCTGCCAAAAATAACTAACCGATGGTGGCTAAATTCCTGGGCATCACCCTTGATACTGGCATGAGGTGGGATCGACGGGCTCTCCAACAGATTGTGTTCTGCCTTATATTCAATTAAGAGAGTGAAACAAGTGGTGACACATGGAGCCGCAAGAACCGCTTACTTCTCTTATTTTCACTCCCTCCTATCTTGTGGTATACATTTCTGGGGAATGGCGACAGAGACATACAGAATATTTGTGCTGCAGAAACGATCCATCCGATTTTTATGCAGCTTAGAATACAATCAATCGTGCAGAGGCTACTTTAAAAGTGAAAGTATACTTACTTTGTATTCTACCTACATCCTCAATGTCGTCATATACGTCCACAGCAACCAAGATTTATTTCTCCTAAACAGTTGCAACCACCAATACCATACACGTAGTAAAACAACAAACAACATAAGAATACTATACCACCGATTAGCATGTTCACAATCAATTAGGTATTGGGGTACAAAACTATATAACCACCTGCCGGACGATATAAAGCAACTACCAACAAACAGTTTTAAGAAACAAGTTAAGCAACTGTTACCCGAGAGGGAGTGTTACAGCATAGAAGAATTGCTATTTTTAAAGCTCCTGCACTTTTTTTGTATGTTCTGTTTGTCGGCTATTTATTTATATGTTTGTTTGTTGTATACATATATCTTATTTTATTTTACACTGACAAATGTATTTCACAATACATATAAATATATTATGACAATTTTCTGTAATGGTCTTATTGCAAATATATTTATATTATTATTATTATTATTATTATAAAGAAAAGACAAAGATTGATATAAATACTCATGGTGTTTGTTGCCGAATTTTGGAGGGGGAGAAATTATTGGTCCTTACTTGTTTGAACAGCGTTTAAATGGTGTGACTTATTTACATTTTTTAGAAAATGAATTACTTTATTGTTGGAAGATATTCCCCTGGAGACAAGGATGGGTATGTGGATTCAGCAGGATGGTTGCATTATGCGCGAAGTGTCCAGGAATTTTTAAATAACCGGTTCTCAAATAAATAGATAGGCAGGGGTAGCATTTTTGCTTGGGCGCTGAGGTTCCTCGATCTCACAGTAATTGATTTTTATTTAGGGGGTAGACTTACAGAGCGAAGAATTACGAAGTGAAAAACAGACTGTGAGTAAATAGATACTTTCAAATATAAGGTACTTTTACCTATCGAAACGTAAGGAATCCATCATTCCGCCTGTAGTCATAATTGTACTACTACTTATTTCAAAATCTATTCAACTAATCTTTTATATTTAACCAGTTAAACAATTAGAATTTATTTAAATTCATTTCATTCAAATCCTAGAAGTCTAAAAAAGCTTAATTAACTACTAGTAGTTCTCCAGTGTTCACACAAAATGTTTCGCCATGCATAATAATTTTAAATGACAATTAACAGTTAGTATAAGTTGAATGAAAAGATAAAAAAATTTTTTTATTACTATTTTAAAATGTTGTGTGAATGTCTTTAATTTTACAAATTGTGTGAATTATATAAGGTGTCCGTAAAAGGTCTTTCTTTACACACGCCTACCACATATTCCTTAGACCAAAATAAGCCGATTTAAGTAAACTTACCTTAGTCCAAAGTCGCTTAGTTTGGGCGCTATGCGGCCTTAAAGTTAAAATTTTTAAATCGGTTTTTTATTATAAATTTAAAACGGCTTATGCGATTTTAATAAAATTTGGCATGGTCAGTTAGTATTGTTGGACTAATGTTTTGAGAAAATTTCAAGAAAAAAAGTAATACCGGAAGTGAATGAAACACGCATGACCATTATGAAAATTAACATAATTTTTTTTACTGTCTATAGTAGAGACACGAAATAATTTTTATTCGATAGAGTATTCAAAAGCGATCAAATTATTTCTCTTGGAAAATTTTCTTATTTTTATTCGTTTTCGAGAAAAACGAAAAAAAGTGCTTATGGTCGTGCGTTCGAAAAAAGCTTAAAGTAATTCAGTCGCCTATGATTTCTATCATAAACAAATGAATTTCGCATGACTAAATCTACTGCTCAAATAACTACTACAGGTAAACGAATAGGCTTAGTAAAAGTTTCATTCACTTCCGGTATCAGTATTTTCTTGAAATTTTCTCAAAACATTCGTCCAATAATTCTAACTGACCATGCCAAATCTTATTAAAATCGCATAAGCCCTTTTGAATTTATAATAAAAAAACGATTTAAAAATTTTAACTTTAAGGCCGCATAGCACCCAAAGTAAGCGACTTTGGACTAAGATAAGTTTACTTAAATCGGCTTATTTTGGTCTAAGGAATATGTGGTAGGCATGTGTAAAGACCTTTTACAGACAGCCAGTATAAAATAATCTGAGGAAGACAACAATAAAAAATGAGATTGTCGAAACGTCATGAAGAGTTTTATTGAATAATTCATTAAATTTAAAAACCAAGCCGCTAAATCAAGAGAAAAAAAAAAAAACAAAAAATTACAAGCACAGCTAAGAAAAGATTCCCGTCATATTAACTATGATATGTTTATTTTACCTGAATATTTGTGGTTTTCTTGATAATAATTATTCACTTTTATAACTCATCACAGAAATATCGACAAACCCAAGCTCTTGACATTACCAACAGATTATTCTATTCTTTTAACCATAATTTTTGCATGGTGACCAAGTTAGATAATTTATTTTTAATTATAATATGTTTATTTTACCTTAATATTTGTGGTTTCCTTGAAAATAATCATTTACCTTTACAACTCATTCCAGAAATATCAACAAACACAAGCTTTTGGCGTTACCAACAGACTATTCTTTTGACCGTAATTTTTGCATGGTCACCAACTTAAATAATTTCGCAAGGCGGTAACAAAGCCGAGTTAAAAATTTTAATGTTCAAGGTGCCTCAACATAAGTTACAATAAAATTGAAATATTCAGGTATATTACCCCTTCAATAGTAAGCAAATCACGACCAATCGAAGAGCACACTTAAAGTGCTTCCCATTACACAAAGGTTAATCTTTGTGTCCAGTCAGAGAGCACGGGAAATTTGACAGCGCAACAAGTCAAAGAGGTTACCGGTATCGCCGCTTGACTATATCCAACTCGGCGAGTATAGGAAATTTCGCCTTGAGCACAACACCAACACAGGCGGTAGCCGCGCTAAATTATCCTCTGAACGCTTTGATTATGGATTCGAGTGGCTGATCCGCACGACCGTCCGTGGCCCTCACGGCGAAACGGGGAAATTGTTCTTCTTTACCGTATATCTGTATCTGTACCTCTCCATCTGTTGTTGATTAGCCGCAGTTAAAAATGTTAATTAATATCTGGGCAAACATCCTGCGGAGTCAAAGTAGGAATGGATATGGAACGAATTTCGGAGCGTGTGTTTTGTATTAGAATTAAACGATATTACTCAAAGGCGAATATATATCTGTTTGGATTGGTCTGTTCGAGCTTTGATGGGTTGAAATGTTTATTTATGATTGTACAAGGGAAATGTACTGAAAATATTTAAAACCAATCTTCTTTTAAAATAAAATCACTAGCGTTTTCGTTGTATGTTTTGGAAAGGCGTTTCGTTAGAGCGTTTGATTATTTACCCAATATAGTGAGATGATATAGATGGTTCCATGAATTGTCTGTACTCTTATTTTTTGAAGAATAGATTCAACAGTACATATAATTACAAGGAATGATTTAAACGATCCTGTTCGTGATTTAAATCTGTCAAAAGCCAAAGCAGAGTTACTCGCATCAAGACATCCCATCCACAATGGAATCCTTTGGACGAACGCGTCAAAGTCTCATCATTTCTTAAGAAATTCCTTCATTATTTCCAGGAAAATGATAACACTGTATTCTGCTCGGATACTGCAGGTTTGTTCAAGGAATTTGAACTACAACTTGACGTAAACGACTGACGTTTATTTATAGATTCATCCAAATTGAGTCGATCATTTCAGAAACAGCATATGTCACAAATTCAGCCATTTTGACTTTGTACCGCTAACTGCATGCTTAAAGGTAAATACATCACTTCCTGCATTAACAACTTATGTCATCAGATCCTTATATGGGTATTTGGACACCGCATTTTGCAATGATTTCAGAAGCAGCACATGTCAATGACATATTCTGTTTCTAAAATCACTCCGTTAACGCTAAACTTTATTTTAACAATTGAACTATGGCGTCATATAGCGAAAGTCTTTACAATAAAACGACTGTTTCTAGCGAAAGAAAAGGTAAACAAAATGTATACAAGCGTGAAGTACCAAAGAAGACAAGAGTAATAGGGTCAGAATATTATAATTACAAAAGCACTGTAGTTCCTGCTATAAATTAATGAGATGATTGCCGGCAAGATATAAAAAATTATAGGTTAGAAATAACGTGTCTTGTAATTTTTATTATTTTTTTTTTTGTGAGTGGGAAGCCTTTATGGCAACTGCAGGCTCGGGTCAATCACCTGCAGTAGTGCGGGACCCCCAGATGATTAGTGCAGGACCGGTACACCATGCTAAAACCATCCTCTTGACGGGGAAAAACCACCATGCAGACGGTACCATCTTGACAGATATATCACCAGGTGCATGTGACTGGCATAAGTTCGTATCCCTACATCCATCCTCTAGGAGTAGTTAAAGAGTTCACTAATCGGGTAACTGTTGCCATCTCGCTCCAGTCTATTTTTCCCTTTCCTCCGCCTCTTTCCTTTTCCTGATATCAGCTATCATTCGTTGTATTATCCTCCATCTCTCCTCGGAGCGTAGCATTTCTGTCGCCATGGTCCCGGGATGTATCTCGTTCTCTAGATCATTATAGATCCGCGCTCGCGTTGTAGCCCACCGCGGACACAATGGAAGGTTGTGTGTTGAACAGTGTCCTCAATCCCACATTACACGCATTAGTCGTTCACATCTTTACCGAAGCTCTTTGCGTACGCCCTATAAATGCCGTGCTGTGTCAACACTTGGGTAAGATGGTAGTCCAGTCGTCTAAATCGGCACTGTAACCATGGTCGGATATTGGGGATTAACCTTTTGGTCAATTGCGCCACTTGGTCCGAGCCGCTTCATCTTGCCTGTCAGCTTTCTATTGCAACGCATCGTGACCCCGTTCGGGCATCAATGCTCCTGTTCCCATGAATGAGAGCCCACCCTCAGCAAGCATTTCCTCTGCAACCTCTGCAACATACCAAGGTATATCTTCTTCTCTAGTACTTTGCACCAGACAGGAGCTCCATACAGCACGGCTTCGGCTTTCAGCGCAGATGTTCTCAATTTTCATAATGTCTAAGAGTTCATTTAAACTTAACCTAAAAAGCAAAATAGCAAGTTATTGGTATTTCATGCACACTGGCGGACACAATAAAATAGTGTATTACAAAAAACCTAAACTTATTACAGAGTTATATCTATTATAGATATAAACAGTAATGATGTTATGATATATTTATTCTGTTATTTAAATTTTAAGTTGTCATAGTAACCAGAAAAAAGTCATACTCACCCGTCATTTCTCGTCGAATATAATCCTGCATTTCAATGAAATATACAGTCAAAATGTTCAGTAATACTGATCTATTACCAAGCACAAGCAAATCACGCGTTCTAAAACTACAATTAACGGTCAAATCACCTCCACTTCATTATATACAGTTATTATCATAATAAAAATCAACGTCCGTTTAAACGGCCAATATGCACTAATGGGTTAAACTAACCATTGCTAATATTAACAGCCCCCCCCCCCCCCCCCCCAAGTTTGGCATCAGCCGGAAAACCCGTAGCGACTTTTTTCTCTACCTTTTTGATGGCGTATTTAATATGTTCGGCAAAATACAGGCGCTGATCGATGACTATTCCTAGGTATTTAGCGGATCTTGTAGGTTTTACTCTGATATTATCGACAATGAAGTGCACCTTCTTTCTGTGCCTCTTGTCTTTTACTATCATCGCTCTGATCGTTTTCTGTGCAAGCTGCAATCGGTTCTCAATCAGCCGTTTAGTTAGTCTTCTTAAATTTTCATTAACCTTGCCTACAAGGACATGTTCTTCGTCCGCAACCACCAGCATCGCCAGATCATCTGCATATCCGATAACTTCGGTGTCTGTGATCAGGTTGACCCTGAATATGCTATTAAACAGGAGGTTCCATAAAACCAAGAACGGAGTCCTGAAGCACTCCGGCCTCTATTTCAATTATATCTTTCTTCGTCACTTGCAGTTTTCTATTGCTCAGATAATTGGCAATGATGTTATTTTATAGATGTAAACTGATGTGCTATCAGCAGTGTACGGAGCGTGATAGGAAGGAAATTTTAAAAAAATTCAGACTTTTTACGTATAAAAATGAACAGGATGTATATTTACAAGTACGGGATACGTTTCATTTGCGGCAGCTAGCTGTGAACGTGTTTGGCATTAATATTGCTGGAAAACAACAATGAGTCGTCTATGTATATCATGAATTTCTCTTGTCATGGACTTCATTAATAATGAACTTTCTGCTATAGTTAAATATTTGAATTTGATGTCTGACGACTGTAGTGGTCAGAAGCGGAATAACACTGTAATAAAGTTACTAATGGCTTTAGTTGAAACAGGCAAATGGGAATCAATCAATCAATATTTCCCAGAAAACGGCTATTCGTTTTTGCCCAACGATCGCAACTTCGCTGCTATCAAAATCGTTATCAGGAAACATGATAGAATTTGTTCTATGAAGCAATACGTTGAAATGATCGTCAGTTCGTTTCGAAAATCAAATTTTTTTTGTGAAACTTGTAAACGCTAATGATATTGCTGACTTTATATCATGGTGGTCAAGATTTTACAAATGTAATTATTTGTCTGTCGACTCATTTGGCAGAGGTGTGTCCAAAGGTCAGAAACAGCATTTACAAATTTCAAATTTTAAGTTTTCTTCGGAGTATCAGGGTATAGTTGAAGGAAGTCAGTACATAGATGGATTAGTACGTCACAAGTTTAGACTGGCCACCTCCAATACTGTGGTCCTACCTCAACCCACACAGTAACCTGCTTATCCAGAGGATCAAGTTTCGATTAATTCTAAAAAAATTAAAAACATTAAGCAACTACTTGCGTTTGCTCCTGAAGAGTATCGCGACTTTTCCCATGAAATATCATAATGGCCGACGACAGAAATCGAAGAAGAGGATTAGTTATGTTGCAATAATGAAACTTATGCCCTGAATGGCAAATCGGAAATCAGGTGATTGACAACTATCTTAAGTTCTTTTATTAATTATTCATTATTTTCATGATAATAGTAAGACTAATATAGTAAAAAAAACCGTTACCGTATTTCAAATTACCCCAGAAATTTATCTTCATGTAAATATAACACGAATTCACTGCAATTTCTCAATCATTCAAACAGAAACGTATAACAATCCTAGAAATTACCTCGCACAATTCGCCCAATATATCTTGCGCGTTCGCATACGGTTCACACGACGATATTATTTTATAACCAGCTTAAATATGTCCGACAAACATACCTGCATATAGACACAGGCCACTAACATTCCCACAATGCATAAACACACACTAACACATAAATGTACGTATGTGCATCGAGAGAGAAAGATAGACTAATATAAAACGCACAGAAAGCAGTCCTTCGGTCAGAGGAGCCGGGATCGCATTCTGTGTGGCCTATAATAAATAGTTGTCATTACAGGCACCCCGCGCGGTCTCGGCTCGCAACTTCCAACAGCACATAAATAAAGCGATTTGATTCATCGATTATTGCCTCGCGAGAGCAACCGTGGTCGCGTCACGCGGCCTAAAGTCTGAAGACTAAAAACTTAGGTAAAACGACTCCTAAAGAAATTCGAAATCCTCTTAGGGTTAAAATGCCATCTATTCGTCGATGTTTCGCACGTCCGATTACGTAAAAAGCGTCGTTACACGCGAAAGTTTGAACTTTCCAGAGTTGCGACTTCATTCAGCCGGCAGTAATCGAACGTCCAATTAGCAACCGCTTGAACGTATCGCAGTTCGACTTGAATGCGCTCTTTTGCAGCTCTTAACACGAGTTTAACTAATCGTAATGGCGACGCTTAAACTCAAAACGACGAAGACGATAGGTGAGTACTTAACCGTTCATTGTATGAGCTCTCTGCTTGTTTTGCTGCAATATTCTAATATTTACTGTGTTTTGTCTTTATACGCTTGAATAGACTTGGTAATATTATATTTTCTAATAGGTATTATTAGAAAGAAAATGGGCAGGAATATTAAGGAACATGGGTGAAATGTTTTAAGATATTCCTGCCAAATAATATAAGTTGGAATATTGGATGAAAACCTGAAAAACCAGGACACTTCTGACGTTGGTAAAATTACGGTTAATAATAATACTAATTTTACTGGCAATGCGATCTGCAAAAGCAAAGTAATGCCTTGTCAATTCATGTAACACCATGATACAAAAAATAAAATTGTGTAAAAGTAGTTATAACACTAGGCATGAAAGTCATCCACGCTATAATAGCATTCTTCCAAGAGGTGCCTCCTCAACTTTCTCTTAAAGACCCCCAGACTACACGCTCGCCTCACATCCATTGGCAACCTATTATAAAATTTCACACAATTATAGCTAGGAGATCGTTCAAATAATGCGGTATTATGACCAGGTACACTGAAGTTATCAGCACCACGTGTATTGCAAATATATAACACTACACTGAGAAAAATGGATTGTAGAAATTAGATCGTAAATCTCTGTATGTTAATTACTAAAATAATTATTGTCAAAACGACAATATGTGGCGTATTAAGAGTAAAATAACCAGATTTTATCATGCTTATAGTAAGAGGCAAAATCTGGATGTTACCATCTACATCTTATGGATGTAACAATTAATATACTCTATTGCTGAAAGCCTATATAATGACGTGGATTATATAGATAGTCGCTGCGATTGACTGCGATATTATCAGGTATTCGACGCATATTCAATTTCTAACATAAATGTTTGTAACGCTCTTCCCATCCCTTGCTCTATTCATTGTCGATCTTTACCGAAGAAATCGACCAATAAGCTATTTTGCCGCGACAAAATTACTGACACTTGTTATGTACGTGTGATACAGGTGTACGTATTCGTGTCGGTGCAGGTTTGTGTCTGGTCGTTCGTTGATTTCTGCGCATCGTAAGCAGAAATGAATGCAAACATGGAAAATTTTAATCGAGTGGGGTGGTTTCCACAGTTAATTAATATATTCAAAGGTAAGTAATAGATATTATATGCATATACTTCGTAGTGGGTACTTTATGCTTTGATAGAACATTAACCTAAATCTAACCTACTAGTGATTGTTGTGTTAATGAAAGTAATACACGTTGGATTTTTGTAATAATGGTTTTAAGGACAAATAAAAATATAAAATCAATATTATACTTTTATTGTGTAATATTCCACTTTCCTTATGCATGAACTGGGTAAAACCTTGTATAGTACTATATTTTAAATTACAGGTAAGTATCACTGTATAGTGCCCGCATATGATCCATTATATTATTGTTTACTATCTACTATTTTAAATGCTAAGAGACGTTAGATTATTATAGTAGAAAATAATACTGTAAGTACTACAAGGCTATATGGTAAGTATGAGCATCATGTATCGTACATAGTAAAATATTACATTATACTGGGTACAATAAAAAATTTAACAGTTATTATCAAATATAGTCAGTGCTACTAGACATTTTTTTCACATTTACTAACATGTATGCTCAAATTAATAATACAAACATAGTACACCAACTTTACCATACGAGTTAATAAAAACTATTCACAGAAATTTACTATACAGATATTGTCACCGGTAATATAAAATATGATTGTCCCTATAGGTGCTATAAAATATATTAAAATATACTATATTTATGTTAAAGAGTACAATCTATTTCTCTCAGTGTAGGCATGACACTCATCCACGCTATAATAGCATTTCTCCAAGAGGTGCCTCCTCAACTCTCTCTTAAAGGCCCCTAGACTACATGCCCGCCTCACATCCATTGGCAATCTATTATAAATTTTCACACAATTGTAGCTAGGAGATCGTTCAAATAATGTGGTATTATGACCAGGTATACTGAGGTTACCAGCACCACGTGTACTGCAAATAGAATTGAACTCACTATTTGTAGCAAAATCGGTTATATTTTTACGGGTATACACTGCACATTCGTATATATACAGACAAGCTAACGTAAGAATACCACCACGAATGAAATAATCTCTACATGAATCCCGACTTTTAAGGTGGTATATTGCACGAAGAGCCTTTTTCTGCTTGATAAACAACCAATTTAGTAGATCGATTCCAGAAAATTATACCGAACCTCAGCCGTGATTCGATACATGCCTTGTAATAAGTTATTATTAATTCAGTCGTAACATTTTGTTTCAACACTTTAATTGCAAATATTGATGCGGACACCGATTTGCAAATATGCACGATGTGGTGCTCCCAAGATATATTTTTATTAGCAACACACCCTAAAAACTGTGACGCATTCGGGCACAGATGTTTTATTGATATGAACCAGGACTGAGGCGTTATTTCGTTTGTGACAGTCAAAAGCTATAAATTTTGTTTTGGCTACATTAAGGGCTAAAGAATTTTTCTGCGTCAATTTGAGCATCGAACCTGCACATTCAATATAACCTCTTGGACAAATCAGAAATTCCCAGTGCCGAAAAAGCTATTGAGGTGTTAAACTGGCGCAATTGCCCCGCACTAATGTTCAAATTAAGGTCGTTCACAAATACAACGAAAAGCAAAGGGCCCAATATTGAACCTTGTGGGACTCCTATATTGATAACTTGGTTTTCCGCAAAGGTGGTATTATAATTTTGCCCTATCACAACGCTTTGTGAACGATCCTCCAAATATGATTTGATCCATCCAAGACATGGTCCTCTGACCCCATATTGTTCAAGTTTCTTTATTAAAATTAAATGATTAATTGAATCAAATGGCTTGGGTAAATCGAACATTAAAGAGCCTACTTTAAATTTATTATCTAAGTGATCGAAAATATTTTGTATGACAAGGAATAATGCTTCGTTGATTGATTTTGTTTTTAAGTAGCCAAACTGACATTTTGCAAAGAGTGAAAACTTTTGAAAATAATTAAATACGCGTATAAACATTAAATTAAAAATAACTTGTCCATAACGAATTGTAGCCGCAAAATCTTGTGATTTCCAGAAAGTCGGTGCGATGTGTATTAAAATCATCGATATTTTCAAAGAAACCACAAATATAATCAGGTAACGCGAAAAACTATTGAAACATATAGGCGCAAGATTCTTTGGGATTGGTTCCGACGGACATAGCTGTAGAAGCCAACATCCCAGACATTATTATTGTTGATAAGATGGAGAACAAAATATATATTATAGATGTGGCTGTGCTTTCAGTTTTCTGGGCCAATCATAGATGTTAGAGCTTGAGTATTAAACACTATTGTAATTTGGATTCTTTTTCTTCGATAAAATTACTTATTTAAATACAAATAATTTTGTAGACACTTTTGACGTGTGTAACTTTGACAAGTCACATCATATAACCAATATTTAACCTATAATTAAATGTAGTTTTAATAAATAAGGCCTGCTTCATACATTCGCAGTTATACACTGTTGTAACGTAACCGGTCGGTACTTTATAGAAAAAGCGGTGCTTCAGATAATCCTTTGAAGCAACAGATGTCATTGTGACCAACCTCACGAACTTTTCGGTTCATTAAACGAAGCCCATCTCAATGGCAGACGGCACAGCGGTAGCAACGATCATCACCGCTACCTACCGGCACTTATTATCATCATTAACGTACGGTAGCCGAAATTTCGAAAGGCCCGGCTACAACAATCGCTTCCTAAAAGTGGAATCGAAAAATATTAAAGGGGCGGAGAGCAATACGATTCGAAAATCGAGATTAATTCCCAGAATGAGATCGCACTGACATTTCTATCAATCCCGGATCCCCGCCGGCCGCGGATGGAAGCCGATGGACAACTGACGATCGACGGCGCGTCGTCATCAAGTGACGCAGCTTGCGCTCTGTCGGAAAAAAATTCCTTTATCGGCGGCCGAATTGTAAGCCGGCGAACCGCGGGCGGTGTTTCGGGCGGCTCTTCTGCCTTCTGTCGGAAGCTTCCGACAATCGAATAAAAGTATTAGGTCGATATCCATTGACGGATTGATGGTGGAAATGTATAAGGTGTAAAGTACGTGAAAAGATGCGGGGAATAAAGCAGAATATCTATTAGAAATTTCATGAGAAACTTGTTTAGATATATTGGTTGTAGTTAAATAAAACTTGAATTTAAAATTTAACTTCCTGTCCGATATAATAGATAATATTCTATTCAATATATGATTATTACAAGCAGTCACCCAACTAGTCGCCGGCGATTTTGATAAGATATTACATAAGATATTGGTAGAGCAGTGAAAAATAATCGACCTGTATTTTGTTTTTTAGCTGCAGATATTTAGAGGGAGTCACAGATCCCTAAAGATACACCGTTAGGTAAAGCACATTTTTGACGATATTTTTTGCATTAAAAGTCAAATCGAACTGAACTAAAAAGAAAAACGTTCTTCTTGATAATTCGGACATTTTGGTTTAATGAGGAGATGAGCGGTGTATAAAAATCGCAGATGAGATCTTCGTTGATTAGAAGAAAACGTCAGAATTGTGCTTTTGGGATTATTCATGTATTTTTAAATGCTGCATATGTTGCACGGTAAGGTATGCATAGAAGAAACCGTAACGCCATTTATAAGTGTAACGTATGTCACATAAGTTTTGGGAAAATTTTCGTCGGCGTAAAAATAACTGTAAATAACTTGCAATCTAGTAACCATATGTTCATTAATACTCAAACCTGTTATGACATTTCATAGATGTCAAATAATTTGTCCAATTATGTCGTACAAACTTGAAATACGGAAAAGCATTTGCAGCCTGGTTGGACATGTACCGAAGCATGAAATTGTAAACATATTTTGGAATCAAAATATTTTAAAGACAACCATTTATAGAACAATTGCAGAATGTGAACAAGATATACCATGCCTCAATTTACCAAAAAGCGGACGTCCCGGAATGTTGACCGAAAATCGCGCCAACCGAATCTGTGAAAATGCAAAAGACCGCGTTGGAACGTCATGCCGAAAGTTATCCAGAAGATGTAATGTTTCTCATGAAACTGTAAGAAGGGTATTGAAAAAAAAGGCCTAAAGTTTCGTAAAAGACGTAAATGTCCGAGTTATACACAGGACCAGTTATGAAGAATTCCAATGTGTTGTCGTAGATTACGCCGAACTCATTTTGCAAACAATAAAGTGATCATCATGGACGATGAAAAATATTTTACGTTCTCTCACTCTTGAAATGCAATGATGGTTTTTATACCGATAATATAGAAAATTGTGCAGATAATGTTAAATACAAAACCAAAAAAAAATTTGAAGATAAAATTCTAGTTTGGCGTGCCATATCGGAGAGAGGAGTTTCACGACCTTATGTTGGGCATGTGAGGAGTGAGGCAGTTAATGCCAACATTTATACCGAAAGATGCCTACCGAAGTTGCTACAGTTTATTACTACGACTCATCCACGTGAAGAAATAATGTTTTGGCTGGACTTATCAAGTTGCCATTATGCAATAAACATCGTCCAAAACATGATGGGACAAGTTAGACAAAAACTGCGTGCCATTGAGGACCATGGCCCTTTGTCATTATTTTAATTGTAGTTTTAATTAATTTAAATATGAGGTAAAATGTTGGTAAAGTGGTCATTTGAATAAATTACGTTACACTTACTTTAAAGAATTTAATTATTTTTCCCGAAACTTTTTCATTCTTCTTGTGACGCATGGAATATATCTTCCTGTTTAAGCTACACTTATATTAATTTCATTTTATTTACTAACATGCAATGGAGTAAAGTAAGCAGGATAACATTATTTGTTTTAATTTTGTTTCAGGAGCTTGGGCTCACTAGTAACATAGCCTCGAGTTTTAAGTGTTGATAGATATATTTATTTTTATATTATTTATTAGTTTTAAATTTCTGTAGTTCAAATTATTCTATTGAACAAGTTTTCATTTAAGTTGCGATTTTAATAGCCTATTAATAAAATATATTTATGCAATTTGAAGTAATATTTTTGATTTATATATCTGAAGCAATAGCGTTATAACTAATTTTATATAAAAAATAAAAAAGACTGTAATATTAAATCACAGCTGCAATAGTTATTTACATTAGAGTGCGGTCGGTGTTATTTACAGAGCGAACTCGGAAAGAGTTGAAGCGCCGTAAATGACATTTTGCATTAGATTTTCTGACTAAGAAAGTATTTAGAAAATGTTACTATGCCAACGTGACGTACTAGCGCATACCTTTTAAGTTTCCGTCGATGTGAATTTACATTTTGACGACTCGACTCAGGCTTAAATCTACGTAAAAATGAATCTCTCTATGATGATTTTTCCATAATAACAACTAAAACAACAACAAAAATATCGGTAAACGTGTGTGTTTTTTCTAACTAAATTAAAGAAAGTTATGCATTGGAAGTAATTGTGAAATAAAAACAAAAAAAAAAAAATGCAGAGCGCGTTGCCACTAGGGCAGTAAAATGAACTTATTGCTTGCATTGACTGTTGCTATATGTATTTGGTTGAGAGGCCAAAATAGTTATTTACGTATCAAGACTGGAAAGTGATGTTTTACCGAACGAGTTTGGAGATTGCGAGCTGAGGCGAAAACCAAACGAGATCTCTTATCAGATGTGGTAAAATATTTTTTCGATAACCTTATGATTACCACTTACTAAAATGAATTTACTTGTATCTGCAGTGTTCAGGATACAGATCACTCATATTTGAATGACAGATTATTTAACATGTAACGAATCTTGACATAATAGTACGGTAAAGTAACAGAAGTGCCGCGTTGATACTTCAATTCGTTATGTAGTTATTGTACTTTATCGTCGATTAACGGCAAAGTAAAGAAACTGATGCGTTAATACTTCAAATCATGCAATGTGCAATTTTTCTTACATTGTGAAATCATTAAATAGATGCTGCCCGGCAAGCGGTAGGTGCCTGGTTCAAATCCGACACGAGGTAAAATTTTTAACATAGAAAACTTCCTCATATTAAAAATTACAGTTAAAGCAGAAAAGCATTTATTTAATGACTTCAAATCATAGTTCAATTCTGTAATGTGGGGCTTTCTATCCTCGAATGAGTGTAGTAAGGTTATACATTCGCATGTGCTAGTCGAAAAAGGAATTTTATCAATGTGTATTTATTTTTATACAACATTCGCTTTCTTGTGTGTATTTTCATTCCTCTACATTCCTTCTAACACTACATTTAGAATCACTTCGGTAAGTTAATCGGAAATCGTAGGCAATGCTGTTACCAGCAATTTTGCATACAATTTTACCAGAAAAATCTTTCATTGGCGTACATTTATGAAGATAAACAAAGTATTTTTTTTTTGCATTAAACGTAATTGCGAGTAGAAATGATATGAGAGCCACATTATAGTGTTTTTTGAGATTTTAACAGAAACTCTGACAAAATCTTGGGTAAAATAGGTCAAGGAGGCTATGACACTGTTTTGATTTAAATATTTGTATCAGCAATTTGGGCAATCGTCCTATAGGACCACTTATGTTTGAAGAAATATTAAATAGTGAAACATAATTAAACAAATTATATCCTGGTATGTTTCTGGGTTGAAACAACAATACCTTCCTATGACCGATGTTTCGTCATCACCTATTGTCGTCCGGATCACAGTTGATTTGAAACTTTAAGTTTCAAGTCGAACAGCGCTGATGTCACAAAATAGTTGGTTCGTAGGCTGCTTATGGAAATAACTCATCCGTCAGCAATCTTTCTTTAAGGATTATATTGTTATGGGTCTGATTTCGTCTGTGTTTTTTTTTTTCTTACTTTTTCTAACATAACTCTAAGATACTTAAAGTAATAAAGAAATAAATCAACAAAATCCCTAAAGAACAAGAGAAAATCTGTGCATTTTCAAGCCGCATACATCAAGTTAAACTGGTGCGATCGTTTATACTGCGTCTGTATACGCTTGCCTCACAACGCGCCGAATTTGTATCAATTTATCGTCCCGGTGGTCGATTTATGGCGCCCGCTAAAAGAATAATTGAATTATACTGTCCACCCTTGCCCGTCCAGTTGGCCGAGCGAGTTACCAGACCGGCCCTGGCTGTCCAACACGAGCGTACTGCGCCGATAATCTATTGCTTCGGATGAAGTCCACCAGGACACCGCATGAATCGTCCCCAGTGTCTTTATCAGCCCGTCCGGTAGAATAAAAAAGCAGGATCTTTGGTGAAATCGGAATTTTTAGTGAGCTCTGCGTTGGTGTTCGTTGCTTTTGTCATAAAGGGGTGTGCGTTTTTTTTTTTAGCGAAAATATATATTTTTGTTGGTATTACATTGTTCCGACAGCAAATAACAGTAATATCATGTTGTCAGCTGACTGCTAAAACTGATAATAAATAATTTCTAGAGACATTCAATCATTTATGGACGTGTTTTTCTTTTTTGTTATCTGTGAGTTAATAAAGACGTGAAAGATAACTGCGGATCTCATTGAAACGAATTATATTAATATTGGATAATGTTTATTTGTCAGTGTAAAGTAAATGTTTGGAAATAAATTACGCCTTGAACGACTTTTGTTTTGTGTATAATTGCTTTATTAGCTTAAAGTACTGCTACGAAACTTGTAGATAATTCTTTATAATTTTTATTAAATTTTTAAATTAATTCAACACTATTTTATTAACATTTCATACCGTCAGCGTCATCTATTAAATATCATTTAACCACTGAACCATCGTTTATTATCTTTATATACCTGATATACACTTAAATATCTTTACAGTAACTGTACTAGTTATTCGTTGATGATTACACTTTATCATCATCAACATCTTTCTTATATTCCAGTAATTGGGTTTTGGAACCTTTGGTGTAACAATAACTATCACACTGACAAAAGTCAATGCTAGGTTTTCCACTATCACCAAACAATAAGTTGTTGTTTGGTGATAGTGGAAAACCTAGCATTGACTTTTGTCAGTGTGATAGTTATCTTTCTTATAATAAAGACGAAATTATTATTATTATTATTATTCGTTCGTGATGTTCTTATACCATAGTGAATAAAAGCAATATTATAGTAGTAAAATTTATTTATTTCGAGTTAAATAAATGTGATGAACAAAGAAATTAATCTTCTAAAAATCCCCTCAGGGTAAGTAAGTTCTTTACTATTTAAATTGTACAAAAATAAGATTTCTAGAATCTTAATCCAAACTAATAACTCATATATCTCGTTTTAATATCACTATTGAAATTCAAATCTCCCGCTAAATTCCCGACATAAAATCAAGTATATCAAATAATGCCAACTTAAACCGCTCGTGAGAAGAACCCACAAGATCAAACAATAACCTCCAAATACCAAATTTGACTATAATCACTGTTATCATACCATAATATAACCTAACATTCCCTTTACGCTTTTGACGCCAGTTATAAATTCAAAAAATGATAAAATCGCTTACTTCAAGTACACAAAACTGCTCTAATATACTCCAAATACTAATTCCAACTCCACAACAATCATTTCAGCTTCCAATTAGTGTTCCAATGATGTCACAGCAAGTAGGCCGGAACAAAACTCTTCAATAGGCCCCACAGGATTAAAAATACGCCACCCCAAATTCTCGAAATCACTGGATTTCCATCATCTTGGCACTACATACGCAATACTCTCATTCTTGTAAGTAAATTTCAAAAGTTAATGACTCTTATTGTGATACAAATTTATAATTTTTCTACATAATTATATTTGAAATGCAACTACACTGAGGAAAAACAGAAAAAGAAGTCCCTCACATTTCTTTTCAACAACTTGATATCTCCTAGGCAAAAAGGGCCCCAGCAACGATGATAGATATCGTTTCCAACGATGCGATACAGCAAAATCAACCCACGTTCGAACAATCAGCGAAGGAACACATTTCCCTTTTTGAATTTGATACGAAATAAGTAAGTTTTTAGTTTAAATTTTAACATATGTTTAAAAAATAAATAAATAGTTCAAAATATATTTACATAAATAATGTTATAGTTAACGTTTGATCCTGTATAGGTTATGTTTAGCATGATAATATCATAGCAGTACATTTACACGGTACGTATTGTCTTACATTTCTATCGACATCTCTTCTCTTAATTATAAAATAGGTTAGATGCGCTGCGCGCAAGAACATTCGCCAATCACTACAGAATATGGAAGCCACCGACAGATGTCACCACGTGCACCAGACTAGTGAAAAGAATACAAAATCTTAAACAGTAAAAAATACATTATTATCTAAAAATATTACATGCAATCATTGCCGTGACGGTGTGCAGTTATTGCCCTGGTAATGCAACTCCGCATCCAATCATCCTTTTTTTGCTTCTATTTCGATACGGCCGACCTTAAACCGAAAGTATTAAGAACAAGCGCATTCGTCCGCCTTAATAAATTAAACGTAAAACAACAGAACGCAGGCAATATGTCCGCCGTTCACGAGTCGTCGCGTTCGACTAGTTCTTTAAGTCTAAAATCATGTTTTCCAGGGCCTACTATTAATATACCTCCGCCCTGCTTACCGGGACCGCGTCCGTTCCTTCCTCCTTTTATTTCCTTTTAATCGCGTTCGCCGACTGTTGCGACGATACCACCGACGGCCGGATGAAAAAATGAACGCGCGAATCCGAGAAATTCTTCGAATTGATGTATGATCGCATTTGAGTCGCGAATGCAGAGATATACTGCGAACATCGTTCGAGTCTTATGTAGGGTTATAAATGAAAACGCAAGTTGGTCACACCTGACCACGTCATGCCCTCGTTGCCGAAGCATGAAATCAACGAATTCAGCATGAGTGACGCAAAAGACGCTAGGTTGATTACCGTGATATTTTGCCAAAAAGGAACTTCCTGTGAGATATGATAGATGCTGATGATAAGAGAATATTTTGACCGATCAATTTTATTTAATTTCTTAAACTTTGGCGTACCAAACTTTTTAAGCAACGTTTGTTTTTTCTTATTGTTCCACATAGGGGATCTATCCCGAGCATATAGTTCCTTAGCAAGCGGCATACTAATGAAGAAATTGTCCGCGTTGCATACCTTGAAAAACGTGGGAAGACAGAATAAGAGAAGCAGCAGAAAACAATATATCTCGCTGTTGTGACGCAGTTCTTGTCTGAATCTTTGGATAGTGGTGAACAGGTGGATGTAATTTATACGGACTTTTCCAAGGCATTTGACCGTTTGAATCATTCGAGGCTTCTGATGAAACTGGATGCTATTGGCTTTTCGCCGTTATTGCAATTACTTCTTAAATCGTATCTATCCAACAGAAAGCAATACGTCAGTATCAGGGGTCATCGTTCCAATTACTTTACACCGCTCTCCGGCGTGCCTCAAGGCAGTAACTTAGGTCCTTTGCTCTTTTTGATTTTTATCAACGATATACCTGCATCACTAGACTGTGGTAGAGTACTATTTGCGGACGACTTAAAATTATTTGCTAGAATTACTACCATCGATAACTGTGAACACCTTCAGTATCAGTTAAATTTACTTTCTTTCTGGTGCTTAGACAACGATTTGAATCTGAACATTTCAAAATGTAATGTTGTTTCATTCTCCCGTAAATCTACTACAATTGATTTCAGTTATCGAATCAACAATATTACCTTAAATCGTTGCGATACTATAATGGATCTAGGTGTACTATTTGATAGTACTCTCACTTTCAATAACCACATTAGGCAGATCATTGCTTCATCTTTAAAATCATTGGGCTTCGTCATTCGCAATACGAAACTCTTTTCAATACTTCCCTCTATTATTAATTTGTACTATTGTTATGTGCGCTCTAAATTAGAATATGCTTCCCCAATTTGATCACCGTTTTATAAAACATATTCACACTCACTAGAGCAAGTACAAAGACGTTTTTTGAAATATCTATACCTTAAGCAGCATAGAATTTATCCCGAGAGAGGCTTCGACCACACAAATCTTTTAAATATGTTTGGCTTTCAGTCCCTTGAACAGCGCCGCTCAATAACTGATATCAAGTTTCTTTATAATCGCGCGAATAATATAACTGATGTTATTTCCCTTACCAATTCTTTGAATTTCGCAGTTCCCCAGTATTCTGCACGTCAGGTCCACACCTTTTATTGCGCTCTTGCACGTACTAATATTATGTCACACGCGCCGCTTTACAGAATTTGTAACTATTTCAATAATCATTTGTGCTCAGTGGTAGATATTCACTGGTCTAGTTTACGTTCAACCATTAATTGTATTAACAATTTATAAATGTTTGTTTTAGTATCTTTTTATTTTTTTACTGTAGGCATAGCATGTACTTTTTTTTTTTTTGTAGATCTAATTTGTATTAATGGAGGGTAATAGTTATTTATTTAACTTTACGTACATGTGTCATTGTACTGCATTATATAGTTAAATTGTAGTTCTCTTTTCTTATTTACTTTTCAATTAAATTTAGTTAGCATAATGTAATTTAATACCAGTCACCCATTTTTTCTTTTTTTGTTTTGTATTCCTTTTAGTTTGTAAGTTGTTACTACTTAACTTAAGTCATGTAATTAGTGCTTGTCCTGTAATTGGACGTACTTATCATCTGTTGGGCAATAAATCCAATTATTATTAATTATTAAAACAAGGAAATACGATGGAAAGAAATAAGAAAGATAGCCGAGGATAGAAAATTATGGAAGGAAAAGTGCAAGTGCGATAAAACCGCCTTACACCTAACGGTTCAAAGGCCTAATATTAAGAAGAAGAAGAAGAAGATATTTTGAATAACATGGAGGTTACATTAGCGACTATGTCATTATAAGTTACTTAAAGTATTAGACGAGGCTATCGCAGAAAGGTAGGTAATATATTTTAAACAATAATATTTAAAATACAAGTAATTTCGTACGTCTAGTACGAAGTGTAACCACTTGGTAGGATAAGGTTAAATAAAACAACCACTCCTTTCTTTTTTTTTTCTTTCTATTTTTAAAAGCAGAAAACATATCACATCAGTTAAATTTAATGCCGAAACAATAGCGCGAGCTAAGGCACTTTCTAAGCCTTTGGTTATAATTTTTCCCCTATTTCCCGCCATCAATCAAACGCCGTATCTGCGTGACAACTTAACAACTCCTGGTAATACTGGCAACGCGGGGTCGCGATATACCCCAATCGCGATCGAACCTATCGATAGCAACCAGCGGCCAGCAGCGTGCATACGATACAAGTCGGAGACTTTAAATATAATTAAAACACCCGGTGACGGAGGCCCTTTACCGTACCGACACGCAAAGGGTCCGTTTAAATACTCGGTACGTTTTTCTGTGCCAGGTCGTGGCGGTGGAACGACTGCGAGCTGTAATTATGCGATGTTGAAAACGTAAATTTAATATAATCGGAATTTTTACGCCGTAAAACAGTGCAACACCCGCGTATTTACAAATTTACACTATTAAAATCACCGAGTAGGTTATAAATAATACTTTCCTCGGCTTATCTTTGCCTAGAATATATTTTCTTCGAATATAGGTCGGATTATATGTAAAAAAAGATTAATGCACTGTAATTTATACCTACCAAGTGTCCCAAACTGATAGGTACTGGCCGATAACTGTTTTATTTATAGATTCCATTACTTCTGTGTGCGGTTAGATTAGCATTTAGTTTAACTCTCGGTTGTCTCTTATTAGCGAATTGAAAAATAGTTTAACCTCGAGTTTGCTTCCAACCAACAGTTATTCTTCCTTAACCTGACATTGAAAAACTGGGCCTTAGTCAGTTTTCTCTTAACGTGTTTCATACTCTGTAGTATTATGAAATAAAGGTATATTCTATTCTATTCGTAATTTAAAGAATGCCTTCAATAACATGAAACGAAGACTGGCATTATGTGTAGAAAAAGAAGGAGTTTATTTTAAACATTTATTGTAACTGTTTTTTTATTATTAAACTTGTTATGTTTTCAAATGAAACATTTGTATGTAGTTAGCTATTTGTCAAAATGACAAAACCTAATCTGTAAACGGTGTAATATAACCTACACCATACACACGTCTCAGAATAGGTAAGTCAACTTACACGTTTTTAAACTTATACTGCCAACTTAAGTTTAAAGAAGAAAATTGATCTTCTAGAGAGTAAATATAATTGATCATATTGTACTACATCTGCCCTAATCAGGGCTGGGCAAAATTTATTCAGATTCATAATAAAAATAAATGAATAACCTCGTTATTCTGATTCAAAAATAATAGATAATTTCTTATTCATTATTCAATTATTCAATAACGAACGGTAACATTCATTTCATTCATTATTCAAATAATTTGGATAATTATTCGTCATTAAAATAATTATTCTTCATTCAAATAATTATTCATCATTCGAATAATTCTTATTATTCAAATGATGATTCTTATTCAAATAACTACTGTTATTCAAATAAATATTCTTATTCAAATAATAATTTTCATTTTCATTCAAATACTTACTGTTATTCAAATAACTTCATTTGTGATGGTGTGAGTGTGTTTATGTACGTGTGTACGTTTGATTGTTTGTACGAAGTAAACACTGGTTTTAAAAAAAGTACAGGGGTTCAAAGCAGTTATGATAACGGTTTCGGTTCTCTAAACAGTTATGAAGAACCGATATAAATCATAAACAAATCCTCAAACTTATAGGAAATTCTTAAAAGTTTGAGGTTTTTTCCTACCGATGCATTTTCTAACGTTAGTGGGAACTTTTAAATTAATATTAGCCGCCATTTTTTAAGGGCATTGAAAGTTGTGGAAAAAAAAATAAATGTAATTTGCATAAGTTTGGGAGTTTGGTTATCGGTTTCTAGAACGACAATACGTAAATCATGAAGGATGTCCAAGATATCGGCGGATATAATTATTACTGGTACACACCCTGACATTAGCGGGCATTCTGTATACATAAATATAACCCGCCAGTTTTGAAGAACATTGGGTTGTGGGAGAAAAAATAAATGCGATTTTTATAAGTTTAAGGGTTTGTGCATCGTCTTCAGAAATGAGAACTCGTAAATCTTGAGGGATGTCGAAGATGTTGACGGATACAATTATTACTGCCATGTCGTCTTACTGGTACACTTCCTAACATTAGCGGAAATTTTTATATAAATACTACTCGCCATTTTTGACGGACATTGGAAGTTGTGGCAAAAAAAAATAAATGTGGTTTTTATAAGTTTGAGAGATGTCGAAGATATCGACGGATATAATTGTTATTGCCATGTCGTGTTACTGGTACACTTTCTAACATCAGCGGATTTTATTTAAATATTGCCCGTCAATTTTGAAAGAGATTCAAGTTGTGTGGGAAAAAATAAGTGGAATTTTTATAAGCTTGAAGGTTTGTTTATCGACTTCAGAGATATAATTATTACTGGCATGCCGTCCTACCGATTCACTTCGTAACATTAGCGATAATTTTTATATGATTACCTGCACAAACATGTAGGCATATACCTAACCTAAATTTATTTCGGTGTTATTCAGTAATAAATTATTTGAATAACGATTTATTTGGTGAAAGAATCATTCCAATAATGCTTTATTCAAAGAACGTTTTATTGAAATAATTCTTCATTCAAATGATTTCTCATAGTTTTATTCAACAATAACTTAATACGGAATAAAGAATAACAGATGAAAATTTCATTCAAATAATTATTTGAATAAAAAATTATTGAATGATGCCCAACCCTGGCCCTAATTTAACCAATCATGTAGCTGCTATAATAACCAAGACAGCAATGGCGAGCACTTAATTTGGATCAGCCTGTATAAATAAAATAACCGTTGCTCATTACTTTACTGCTTGAATCACTTTCGTTTTATTTTATTTGATCATTCTCTTTACTCATACATCTTTTGATGGCCTTTTCTTTGTTATTTGATAAAAATTTTGTCCTAAAAATTCCTAATAATTGACCCAGCAATCAACATATGCATAACATCCGTTAAAACGAATGGTAAAAAGGTCTTTAAGAAGACATATGGACGAGACGCATTGGATAGTACAAATATCAAAAGAGTGTTCCCCTTAGCGGCAGCAGTATTGAACACCTGATATGCAAATAGACCGATTAAAAAAAAAAAACGACAGCGTGAACGCACTCTTTCTCATAACAACCGACGTCAATCCAAGTATAGATACATAAGCTCACGTCTGTCCCTGCGCTACGTGTGTTATGTTGGTAATACACCTATAGACTCGCTCATGGAATCCGAAAATTCAATCAAACCTTTTGTGAGACAAAAAAAAAACGGGCATATAAATAAAAGAATGTCCCGTCCAAAGACACCTGGGCAAATTTAATATTGTCAGGAGCAGCGCGGACTGCCACTATAGTTCCGTCTCGTTCGCACCGGTGGTTACTGAACGGGTGAAAGACTCTTCTAAACAAGGATGCGGAGAGGAGTATCGATGTGTATGGAACTGGTTGATGACCAGGTTACCGGTCACAATGAACGCACACAAAGCAGGACGTAACTGATTTCGAATTCAATAAACCGACGAACACAAATTTTTATATCTGATATAATTTATATGACCTTTTTTTGCCTTTGCCTCGTCCCGTTCGTATGTGTGTCGTTATCTCTCTCTCACATGCTTTGTACCGCGACGGTTATCGAATGATTCCCTGGTACAGTCGGTGGTAAAATCGTTGTTTGATTCTACGATTCAAAACTAAATTAAATTATGAAAAAAAGAAAGAACTTACTTAGAAGTTACTACATGCCATTAGCGCAAGTAAAAAGAAAGAAAAATCAAATCACCGTCCTATTCGATAGAAAAAAGACGCAGGTAATTCGAACCCTTTCATTATGTAAGTAATAATAAAATAAAGCCATCAATGTGAAGAAGGGGAACAAAACAATTCGGTGGCCATAAATTAATTCACACGTGAAAATAATTGGTTACGCTCTGTGTGACGAGAAAACAAAAAAAAAATATTATAAAGTTAGCCTAATAGAAACAGCTGCCTTCTAAAAGTGTTTTATTGCCGAATGTACAGGTTAAGAATTGCCGTGCACACAAATTGTTAGCTACATATATTTTATAAGGTTTTCATTAGAATGTTTTTACTTTTGTATCGATTTACATATTGATAAAACGATCAGTTTGGTAGTATCAATAAATGTAACAATAGGTTTATAATAAGAATCAATACATTAGCAAAAAAATATACAGTGTGAGTCGTTTAGAATGGGAAATCTGGAAACTGGGAATAGTAGAGCCTAAAAAATGAGGACTAAGCGCAACATGCCTTATACAAATGTTGCTCGTTCAGTTCATAATTTTATTTCTAAATTTTCCAATAGTTCAGCAAGTTCTCATAAAATCAACGTAAAAATTGATACAGGCTGTTTTGAAACATCGTTTAAAGATTTTAAGGGCATGTAGTACGATCGAAAATAAGGTTAAAAGTCATAGTAAACATATGTCCACAAATTAACTGTTTACGAGATAACAACGATTTTATCGCAAATGCAGAATAAGTTTGCTTTAGCGGTTTTTATTAAGATGTTATTGTATTTTAACATAAAATAGATTATAACTAAAGAAGATGTTCAAAATGACGTCCTTCCATTTCGACACAGGATCTAAATCTGCTTTCAAAGGAAGCGCGCACTCTTTCAAAAAACAAGGGTTTTTCTCGTATTATCTGGCGACAGTGTTCTATTCGTTGGCGCAACTCTGGAAGATCGTTTACCGGTGTTACGTACACTAAACTTTTCAAATAACCCCAGATACTAAAGTCCAACGGGTTTAGATCGGGAGACCTTGGAGGCCAAGCAATAGGACCTGCTCGCCCTATCCATCTCCCAGGAAATTCATTGTTAAGATGTTCCCTAACAGCACGCGTAAAGTGCGATGGAGCTCCATCTTGCATAAACCAGACGTTCAGTCTTAGATTTATAGGTAAGTCTTCCAAGAGTTCAGGTAAAGTATTTTCCAAGAACTCGAGGTATGCAGGACCTGTTAAGCGTTGTGGCGAAACAATCGGTCCTAACAACCGTTCCCCTATCATGCCTAACCAGATGTTTAGAGAGAAACGTTGCTGGTGCCGAGCTTCAACGGTAGCATGAGGATTCTCGTCACACCAAACGCGATTGTTGTGGAAATTAAATATTCCATTTTTAGTAAAACCAGTTTCATCAGTGAAAAGGATGTTATCAGCGAAATCTGGCCGATCAGCAGCTGTTCGCAAAAATCACTCACAGGAAGCCCTTCTCGCTTGATAATCCGGAGCAGTAAGGGCTTGTACCCGTTGGATATGGTAGGGGTATAGGAGTTGCTCATGAAGAGTTCTCCAAACAAAATTGCTGCTTACACCCACTTGAGTCGAAATTCTTCTAACACTAGTTTCGGGATTTTCGTCAATAATATTCAAAATTCAATCTTCTATCTGTGGAGTACATGCTAATCTCTGCCGTCCAGTATCAGAAGACCGCTTCTCAAACGAACCAGTTTCTCTTAGTCGTTGAAACACCGTCTGAAACATCATATGCGAAGGCAGTTGGCGATCAGGAAACGTTTCAGCATAGAAGCGACGTGCTTGTAAAGAATTCCCATTAGCACGACCGTACATGAACACCATATCGCTCATTTCAGCATTAGAATACGCAACCATTGTAATTGCTACAAATTGCACAAAACGTCAAATTAAACTGTCATAAAACAATAGCTGATAAGCACCTGTTTACTGGGATATGTTATATCCATGTACTACTAGGAACACTCGCTGTTATCTCGTAAACGGTTGATTTGTGAACATATGTTTATTATGACTTTTAACCTTATTTTCGATCGTACTACATGCCCTTAAAATCTTTAAACGATGTTTCAAAACACCCTGTATTACTACGTTTTCCACCATGGTGAATAGGAATTCGTCATTACTTTTACCGTTGCTCATAGAGGGCGCTAGTTACACCCTGCTGAATAGGTAAATCGAAGCTTATCTTTTTTGTGTATGCAGAATCACATAAACCGAATAGAAAGTTTCAGTGGAGTTCGACGTATTAACCCAATTTTTTATCTTTAAATTACGAAGTTCAGGTAAATAATAAATAATGAAAAGAAGTAAGTTTCCAATAGAGTAGCAAGTTAATACAACTGTCATTACAAGCGCTCGCACATTATGCTACTGGTGAATAACTTATTTAGAGCAACTGCTCGAAATGTCTTCTTAAAGATCTTCTGATGTTATAAAAACATTCCTGCCTTATTTCTGATTACATTGGCAGCTTCTTGAATTCTTTGAAGCACCTCTTCGCGGAAATCAATTCTTTCCTTTTAGAGTATTTCCTTGATACTAGACCAAACAGAGAAATTTCGGGAGTCAAAATCTGAACTTCTAGGTGGCAAAGTAAATTGACTTCCACGACTAAACGATCGATCTGGAAACTGTTCGTTCCAATACTCGCGCACACGCAGAGAAAACTGTGGTGGCGCTCGATCGCGCTTAAACCACATATTTTGTCTTTTTTCAAGTAGTACATCTTCTAACTTGCCACTTAAATCTTGTTCGAGAAAATTTCCGTTCAGATATGGTGGAAGCTGAAAGGGACCAATGAAAGAATCAGATATCATCCCACACCAAATATTTATTTTGAATTCGTGCTGGAAATGTCTTTCCCTTAATGCGTGTGGATTCTCAGAATCTCTCCAGTTGAAAACTCTACATCTAGTAAACGTTGCTTCATCGGTTAAGAGAATTTTTGTCAAGAAAATTTCGGTCTTTGTCCTGTTTCGTCTGTAAAAACTGCGAAAATCGTAGAAGTACAGGAGGATAAATTCTGCAGTGAAGTGAAGTGATAAAGATAGAGTTTCTCTTTTAATTAGATTCCATTGATAGACGTTTGACTTACTCCTGCTGCCGCACTTAAACGGTGAGTACTTACGCTTTGATTTTCGGTAACACGAACTAGAACTTTCCCTCTTGTTCTACAGAATTCACAAGTTTAACAAGCGGAAATCATGATAGCTGTCAGATGGAAAAGGCAACTGTCACGATAATTTAATCCCAGAGTGGTAGCTGTTGATGTGAAAGCGAGGTATCCAGGGTTACGATCGGGGTGTGCGCAACAGTTTAAGCAGTGAAAATGTGTTTTAAATCAAATGTTTATTACCATTAAATTGGTGTGAAAGACATCAAGTATGTACAATGAGAAAAACAGCTTAGTAACAAATACATATATATTTACAATCGTACATATAAACAAATATCGAAATGCTTTTAAATTTAGATGAGGAATTTTAACGGTTTAATTTTGGTGATAACTTGCAGTGAAAATCCATATACTGCGGTCGGGTCAAAAAAAACGGACACGATTTTAACGTATAACGACATAGCACCGAATGTAAGTTCGATGCTATGTCGGGCTAGAAAGCTGAGCCGGTTAGAAATAAAACTCTGCGTGTATCAGTAAGCTTTGCCGACACGACTGCCAGATAAGGCTGGTAGAATGTCTGCGTTGCATCAGTAAGCAGTGCCGACGCCAACTGCCAGACCGAGAATAACTGGGAATTCTGCTTGTGTTAGAAAAGCTGTACTCACGACTGCCAGAGTGAGGAAAACTGATAGAATACCTGCGATGTGTCAAGTGTTATGCGTGTGTGAACGGACGTATCGTCTGCGCAGACGATATTCGTAACGTAAACAAGAGTAAATAAATAAAAAAAAAAAACTTGATTAAACAATATATCATACGGTAGTAACACTACCGAACTATGGGAAAATCAAGAATTAATAATTAATTCCCAATAAACTCAAAATTTATATTAAAATAGATTTTCCCACAGAATGGCTCCTGACAAAGATGATATCAAAAATATCCTTCTTAATACGTTCGCCATTAATAAGTTCATAAACTACTCCCATTCTATGTCATAAACTTACACGCTAAAGCAAAAAGACGTGCATGCACCCATACATTACATTTATTCCATGCACGTTTTACACAAGGTGGACAATATTAATTTTCCAATATATCTGATTGCGATCGGCCCTTTTCCGCGTTTTAAATTTACGACACGGTCGACGGTACAATAGCCTACCTCCTTCCCTTCATCGGACGGCTCACTTCGCTTAACCGTCGCCCATTGAACGTTTACTTTTAATAATAACGACTTGGCATGCAACCCGTGTACCGGCTATATGTTTGCATATTATTCAAATTAAAAAATAAATTAACCGCTACACATACATACGTATTCGCGGGCGATTCCCCAACCAGCTCGGTAGCGCTGCGTCTGGACAATTTATTCATTCATGTCTCCTTGTTATTATACACGAGATCCGTATGAACACATTGCATACAAGCACCGACAGCTCGTGCTTACGTTACTGTGGCACTATTACAACGATCGAACTTCTTCGTATAACTTCGGAACATTTTGGACGAGAGCATACGAAGAACGTCATAGCCTTTCCTGTGATGCAAGTAGGAACCGGTATACAGAGTTGGGCATAATTGTATGTATCAATGTAAACTGATTAGGTGTCCTATTTGATAAGACACTAACTTATGGAAAAGATTATCTAGAACGCAAGGTTATCCTTATGGACTTGTCAAAGACCATGTGGGAAATCTTGGGAGATAACCCCAAAGCTAATTCATTGGCTTTATGCGATGGTAGTACGTCCAACTATAACCTATAGAGCGATAGCATGGTGGCAGAAAGCGCTGCAAGCCAGTGCCATAGCAAAACTTGCATACATACAAACGATTGCAAGTATGGCAATCACAGGAGCAATGTCTGTCACTTCCGAATGCTGGGAATGCTATCAGACATGACGTATGCTCGACCAATGATCGTTACGTGCTTCACTTCCTCCTTTCCAACGAGAGAGGAATAGAGATATAACGAAAAAACCCTGACGCATAGTGATGTGTAGTTCGCGAACGACTCACTTCAAACACACGTATCTTTGCAAGGACTCAATTGAACTGCATCTATGCAGTCTATGGATTATTGGGGTGTCAAATTATACAACACCTTACCCGCGGACATAAAACAACTGTCATCCATTGGCTTCAAGAGAGAAGTAAAAAGTCTACTGATGCAGAGGGAGTGCTACTCGGTTGAGGAGTTCCTGCTCATGTAACCATTTACCAACTATGGTTTTAATCAGTGACCTTTTTTCATGTATGTTAGTCTGCATTATTCATTTTGTGTTGTTTGTGATATATTTATATATAATTTCATACACTTATCTGTTTATTTATTTGTTTATTTATTTATTTATACTGTACGTTTATATGTACGTAATTATTATATGAATGACAATTTCTGTAATGGTCATATTACCAAAATAAATACTACTATAATTACTATACATTAGTAAAATTCTTCTCTGCAGTTCCCAGTTCATCAGTTCACCGTTTAATGGATCGAAGGAGACCGATGCATCAACCGGATCATTTCGAATTCGCGTATCCGAACTGATCCGAACTGATGGCGACATAGTCTCCGTAAAATAAAAACTGCAGCACAGACAGAATCACTAATTGAACGAAATTTTTTGCGACAGTCAGGCGGTGCTGAATGCACTAGAGGGGCATAAAAGCAAGTATGCCAAGATGGCGGACGATGAAGGCGATAGTGATAACTATCAAAAACAAAAGACTAAAGTTTGTGATTTTTGTGAGAGTGCGATCCGTACCGGTTCAAAATGTAGTTCATGTAACAACGGTATCATTCATATGAAGTGCTTGGATGCTTTAATCAAAAGCAAAAAACTAATTGATAAAAAAGAGTGGAAGTGTAAAAATTGTACCTCAGCTGCGTCTTCATCTGATACGGAAGAATCCGAAGAAAATACAATATTGTTAGATAATTCAAGAACTACTTCACTAGAACACGAAATTAAATTGTTAAACAAAATAATACAAGAACTAGAAACGGTCAACAAGCTACAAAAACAGCGCATAGAATACTTAGAAAACATAAACAATCAAAAGAGTATTTCGGTTACCACTCACCAGATGTCAGACCAATATAGTACTGTTTTAAAGAAAAATATCCAAACAACAAACAATGTTTTGATAGTGAAGCCCAAAAATAATCAATCATCGAAAGTAACCTGTACTGAATTAAAGACACGTATAGACCCAACAGCTTTATCAATGTCGGTCGGGAAACTGGTTCAAAAAGAAAATGGCACTGTTGTTATTAAATGTGATCAGCACGACAATATAAAAGCTTTGCAGTCGGATATTAAATCAAAATTCGGTGAAGATTACACAATAGTTGCACCTGAAAAGCTAAATCCAAAAGTCATTATATTCAATATTGACAAAGATGAAGTAGCCGATAAGGAAAAATTATTAAATATTATATTGAAACAAAATAAAATCACTTGCACCACTGACTCTGTATTCAAAATTGTTCGCATACTTAATAAAAAAACTACTGCAAATGTTATAATTGAGTGTGATCCAAACATTTTTAACATATTGATTGAGAGGAAGAATCTTTATATTGGATGGAGGCGTTGTGGAGTGACTGAGTCATTTGATTTACTACGGTGTTATAATTGTTGCCGCTTCGGACATCTAGCGAAGAACTGTCGATCCCCTACTAGCTGCCCAAGATGCGCCGGAGAACATCTACTAAAGGACTGCACATGCAGCGACTTTAAATGTATAAATTGTACACGGCATAATAATAGATTTAAATCAAATTATTCTATTTCACATACTGTATTTGATAAAAGCTGCGAAATTTATAAAAATGTTGCAAAACAAACGCAAAATATCACTAACTACAGTATGTCCTAGCAATTAACATCTAAACAAAATGAAATATGCAGCAATTTAATATTTTTATTAAATATACAAAGTTTAAGCAATAAAATAAATCTGCTTGAGTGCACTTTACAAAAATATCCAACTAAATTCATTTGTCTTACAGAAACTTGGATAAACTCTCCTCACTTCGCCATTACACAGTTGTCGAATTATAAATTAGCCTCATATTTTAATCGTTTACAGTCTAAGGGTGGTGGATCTTGCATATTTGTGAATAAACAATTAAATGTAAAGAATTTAGACATAAGTTCTTTTACGGTTGAAAAAATATTGGAGGTTTGTGCAGTTCAATGGTTGAAACATAAAGTGAAATATATTATAATAACTTTATATCGTCCTCCCTCTTCCGACTATGACACCTTTATAACTAAATTAAATGGACTGTTAGATCACATTAATATTGCACAATCTGTAGTATTTATCTGTGGTGATTTTAATGTCAATTTCGATGTAGATAGTAATGAATCTCGTAATCTTAAAAATTTAATGATGAGCTATGGGTTAACCGCTGCTGTTCACGACTATACAAGGGTTACAGCTTCTAGTGAAACAATAATAGATAACATCTTTACTAACTACAACTCAGATATGCGTATTGTTGCAGAGGACACCTATCTGTCTGATCACAGAATTATAACACTTGCACTTAACAGCGACCTATTTCCTTCGTCATCTAATGGACTGACTGTTGAAAAACGTATATTCAGTAGTACCAATAAGGACAAATTTCGCAATTTTTTAGAGAATGAGACCTGGAATAACGTATATTGCGCAGTAAGATTTCAAAGTAAAGTTCAGGCATTTATAAATACTTTATTATATCACTACAACATGGCGTTTCCACTAAAGGCACTCACAGTGAAACATGATAGGCCAAGGAATGGCTGGATAACTAGCGAGGTAAAACAGTCCAGCGTTCGCTTAAGAGATTTATATATGCTGCAAAAACAATATACTCAGCTAAAAGATCTTTACAAACAGCGAAGCAAACAACACAAACAGTTAGTTAACGAAACTAAAAGGAATTACAATGCAGGTGTTATTAGCAATGCACATAACAAATCCCGGAAGATGTGGGAAATGGTTAGAGAACTAACAGCATTTAATACACCGCAATGTAATAATATTGAAATTGCTGTCGATACTGAGAAGATCACTGATCCGCAGGTAATAGCTGACAGGTTTAACTTATCGTTCTCCGAGTCCGTAAATCAGGTACTTAGTGATATTCCAAACGTACTAGTGGATAATGTGATCACTCACAATCCAGCTACTATGTTTTTATTTCCTTTTACCGAGTGCGAAATGAAGACTGCTATATCAAATTTAAAAAATAAACATACATCTGGCCCAGACGACTTATCCGCCATAATTTTAAAAGAGTGCTCTAATTCATTACTGCAACCTCTAATGTATTTAGTTAATTTGTCCTTCTCACTTGGAGTTTTTCCTGATTGCTTTAAGATATCCGCTGTTGTTCCAATTCACAAGAAGGGTGACAGAGCTGACTTATTAAATTATAGGCCGATTTCATTAACTTCAAATGTTGGTAAGATATTTGAATACTGCATGTTAGTACGGCTGGAATCATTTTTAAATAAGCATGATATTCTAAACAAAAACCAGCATGGTTTTAGAAAAGGCAAATCAACTACAACAGCTTTATTATCTTTTTACAAAGTCATTTTAGAAAATATTGATAACAAAAAACTTCCAGTGTCCATTTTTTGCGACTTCAGTAAAGCCTTCGATTGCGTTCAACATTCAATCCTCATTGAAAAGCTACATGAGTATGGTATTAGGGGCAACGCTGCAAGCTGGATTACCTCTTACTTACATGGTCGTATGCAATATGTCACAATTACATATAAGACTGAATTTGCAATTAATAGATACAAATCCTCCTCCATCCCTATACTCCAAGGTATAGCGCAGGGATCAGTTCTCGGACCTTTGCTGTTTAATCTATATACTAATGACATTTACAACATCGTATCTAACTTTTCAATATATATGTATGCAGATGACACCACTCTCCTAATTGCTGAAAACAACCTCAATCAAACTGAGGCAGCTGCAAATGCGGGACTTGTTCGACTGCATGAATGGTTCTGTGCCAATAAACTAAGTCTGAATATGGATAAAACACATGTACTTTTATTTCACACACACCAACGCCTTCAACATACAACATGCAATATTAATATTAATAACAACTCAATAAAGCAGGAGCATTCGGCAAAATTCTTAGGTGTATCTCTGCAAGACAATTTATTATGGTCTGATCACTGCAACAGACTGGTCACTTTACTGCATAGCAAAGCTTACTTATTTAGAAGTCTGAAGAATGCCCTTCCTTTAGAGACCTTACTATCACTGTACTACTCGGAGATTCAGTCGCGGTTGACCTATGGCATACTTTTATGGGGAGCTTCACCATCTGCCAAACTGGTCTTTGTTGCACAAAAGCAAATTATTCGAATACTTGGTGGAATAAAATCAACAGAATCGTGCAAACCACTTTTCGGTACATTAAAAATCTTAACTGTACCATCCATTTATATTTTAGAAGCCCTCAATTATTGCAATTTGAACAAACATCATTATAATCAAAATAAAAATATACATAGTTACAAAACGCGGCGAGCGTCTGATTTTCATTTGCCGAAATCTGAATTGTCCATTTCAGGTAGGGGAGTGGAATATATGTGTCGAAAGCTCTATAATAGTTTACCAAATGAATATAAAAGGCAGACGAATTTTAAGAAAAATATTAGGGAAATGTTATTGTGTAAAACATATTATAGTGTGGATGAATTTTTGTATACTTAATTCTTTATTCATTAATACCTTATTTTTCATTTAGTCATTTATTAATTATTATTATATTACATTGCTTTATTATTCTTAAGTTACTTTTAGTCTTTTAATTTTGTAATTTTAAGTTTAAGTTTCCATATTATGTCTTTCTCTTCTTTTGTTTTTGTTGTGACTGATTCCATTATCTTTTCATTATGATATTTTGAATCAATAAACTATTATTATTATTATTATTATTATTATTATTATTAAGAACATCCTAAGTACAGTAGGAAGGGCTAATAATCTATCCCTAATCTGGGTACCTGAGCACTTACTCATTCATTTCATTTCATTTCATTTTTATTTTAGTCATCAATATTTGCATGACAAGTCAATAAACAATAAACAGTAAATATGTAAATAGTAAAATAAAATAACAACAAACAACATACTAAAATACTTATAAATAATTAAAGCTTAAGAAATCATCTACATCATATATTGTATTGGTGAGTAGGAGATCTTTCATTTTCTTTCCGAATTTTTTATTACTCAGTTTCTTCATCTCCTTCGGCAGATGATTGTATAGCTTTATACCACAGCAGTCCATTCCCTTTTGTGTGGCACACAATCGATGATGTGGAACAGCCAGTTTCTCACGGTTGCGGGTGAAGTGTTGATGGAAATCACCATTTGCGGAGAAGCGCGATTGATTCCGGTGAACAAACTTTACACAGGCCAAGATATAGATGCTGGTGATGGTAAGTATTTTTTCGTTTTTGAAAGCATCACGGCAAGACTGTCTATAGTTGAGGTCACACAATATTCTAATTGCCTTCTTTTGCAGGATCAGCACTCGCCCACAGTGCGTCGACGCACCCCAGACCGCAATACCGTAAGATGCCACACTATGAAAGTTCGCGAAGTAGGTGAGTCTCGTTGCATGTCTGGTTGAAGCATATTTGATGGCTCGAATGGTATATATGGCTCTGCTTAATTTTTCACATAAGAAATCGATGTGATTTTTCCATGTTAATGTGCTGTCAACGTGTATGCCTAAGAAATTGATCGATGCTCCCGGCGCCCCGACGGTAAGGATTTGAGTTTTGGTTGTGTTTAACTTTAGTTTGTTAGTGTTAAACCATATTTCAGCAGATGTTAGTGCGTCCTTCCTCATGTTTTCCATCTCATACTTCATGCCTCTTGTAAGTATCGAGGTGTCGTCTGCATAGATGATAGTTTTGCTGCATACGATGTTACTTGGCATATCGTTTACGTAGACAGTAAATAACAGAGGGCCTAATATGGATCCTTGTGGTACTCCAACATTAATCGATCTTGAGTTAGATACAGTATTCTGCCACCAAACTCTTTGTTCTCTATGATCCATATACGATTTTAGGATATCATACGCTCTTCCTCTGATTCTATAGTGCCAAAGTTTTTGCAGTAATATATCGTGGGAGACGCAGTCGAAGTCATGGCAATGAGGAAGCAGACACTCTTGCAAGAAAGAGTGCTGTATGACATTAACAGGGACCAAACCCGCCATTGTCATAGCACCTACGGTAGGTAAACAACAGATCAATGTATGGGCACATCAGAAAGTGCGCCAACATTTGCGGAATAATTTTCCTGGTATGGTACATGCGAAAAAGTGTATTTCGTTTAATCATGTCAAAACCAAAGAACTACTAGAAAGTCATCAGTAACAACTGCCCTTCTCCTAGAAACCTTTCGTGTTAATACACCCACAAAAACTTTGTAAAATACAACTAATATCCCTCAAAAGTGTTGTTCAAGTTCAATACCCAGATTTGGAAATTTTACGAAAAATTCATCGTTGCATAATTCTGCAGAATATTCTATAGTAGTTTCCTCTGCAAACAACCTCACTTGTGTGTCACACGGAAAACATTGTTTGAATGAATTACTAAAGAAAATTAGCGTATAAAGAATTTTCAGAAGTTTTTACTTAAATACCGATAACTGAACAAAAAGCAAGCAACGTTGGAAAACAAAAATTTTCATTTTAAAACTTACTAATTCCATCTGCAACGCAGGGATGTAGATAATACAAAATCGTTCACTAAAATATATATACCTAAATCGGAAAGTGGTTTAGACATCAGTTCCAAACTGGGATGCCGATAACGTGTTTTGTTTTTGCGCGCTCAAAAACCACAGAAACATCTGCCGCCAACTCAGAACGTCGAAGTTAAAATCCCAGTCGTCGCTTTAAAATAACTTTGCCCGGGTCGTGGGTTAGAAAGTACGATTTACCCAGTCCTAGGGCATCGACGGAATCGAAAACAACCGAACTCGTAAGTTGAATTTTGCGGATTCGGAACAAAAACGGGCCATAAGTCAAACGCCGAACGATTCTGAGGATAAGTGCGGATTAATCCTGCAGGATCGGGATGCTTTTGTAGAGGGAATTGTTAAAGGAGAATGAGGAGCTCTTATTCGGGTAATAAATTAGGACTAAATATTAGGAGTAATTGATTAATGTGAGTTGAGTTAGCATGGTAATTAATAATTCAACATAAGGAATGAGTTAAAGCAATATTTGAAATTAGAAAAATTAATAATATTTGGTACCTACATAATCTTGCAATGGGTTTAGAATATACAATATATTTGTAATAAATATTACATAAACATAGTCAATAGACTCATATACTATTAACGATGGTCAAATAAAAATATACCGGGTGTCCAGCCTAAGATGCAACGGTCCCTAGCCGATTTATTATTGTCTTTTTGAAAAAATATTTCAAATAAATGTTGCATCGAATCATATTCTACACATGCTAAAATTAGTTTCAGAAATGGCGGACTTCCGGTTGTACCGGAAGTAGATACTAACTTTATTATTTTAAATGGAACACCCTATATATTATTGCACTTTTGGATTCCTTGTTAAAATTAAATAACAATACGTTAGGGATACATTAAGGCTAAGTTGTACCGTTTTCGAATCGCATGACGTTTTTCGAAAAAAATGACATTTGCAGTGTCTTCGGTGTTTGGAAATACCTCAGGAAATACGAAAGTTAGAAAGATGCGGTTTTCGGTTTTCGCTTAACCATGAAACAGCGCACGTCTTTTATTTTAAAATTGTTGCGTTTAAATTACAGCGTTATTAAATAGGGATCTGTAATTTTCGAACTCTCAAATCATGGATAACTTGATTTTTTTAAATTGAACGGTATAGCAATTTTTACATAAATGGATGTAAAATTTAATTTTCTTTCGATTTTATACGGGTATCATTGTGCCTATCTCCAACGGTTTTGGAGATATTCGCAATTTTTCAGTTTCTCACGATAGATACGTATTGCGAAGTGCCGCCGCTGGCCACCTTGCCCTCGCATTTCACCAGGCTTGGGACTGGCAGCAATAATACTAGCATGCTTAGAAAGTGGCCAACAGAACACAATAGGACCACTAGAAACAAGCAAACATAGAAAAGATAAAAGAAAACATAACATTACTGGAATATCAATAAATCAGCACATTTTTCAAACTACATTACTCTATCCAATATATGGCGTACGTACACTTCGAGCGTCTTGCTCGCAACAGGCTACACTTTAAACGCTAATGTTGTCATTGTACAGAGAATTTGTACAACACTATTATATTAAATGTTCAAAATGCTGTCCGTTTTGGGCACTACATAATCGAAATCGCTTTTGCAAACACTTTTGAGCATTTCTGAGTATTTTTGGTGTGACTTCTTGAAACGCTCTTAAAATACCATGGCGCATATCATCAGGGGTTGTTGGTGCCGTCTCATAAAGCTTATTTTTAATGAAACCCCATGAGAGGAAATCGCACCTTGTAACTGATTTTCATCCGTAGGTACAAAGTTATTGCGGTTCCGTTGTGTATGTGCTACGGATCCAGTACTTACAAATCTACCCAGTAGCGGCAGAAATGCCCTTCTATCTGGATGCTTTCTACATGGGTACTACTGTGCGTGAACTCTTGACGATAACAAAGCGTTTCTGTAACATTCACCGAGAACGAAAACCATATCTACTAATTCTTCTTGAGTAAGCAACATCTTTAATTATTATATTTCCAAACAGTACTCTGAATGTCAGTTCTGACACTTGGAACACTAATAACGGTTAGATACCTAGTTTGTTTTTCAAGCTTACGTTGACTTTAAAGATGCCGCTGTAAACATCTCAAGTATCTTTTAGACAATTTTGTTTGATTCAAATGGTCCTATTGTGTTCTGTTGGCCATTTTCTAAGCATGCCAGTACTATATTGCTGCCAGTCCGAAGCCTGGTGAAATGCGAAGGGAAGGTGGCCGACGGCGGCGCTTCGCAATACGTATCTATCGTGAGAAACTGAAAAATCGCGAATATCTCCAAAACCGTTGGAGATAGGCAGAATGATACCCGTATAAAATCGAAAGAAAATTAAATTTTACATACATTTATGTAAAAATTGCTATACCGTTCAATTTAAAAAAATCAAGTTATCTATGATTTTAGAGTTCGAAAATTACAGATCCCTATTTAATAACGCTGTAATTTAAACGCAACAATTTTAAAATAAAAGACGTGTGCTGTTTCATGGTTAAGCGAAAACCGAAAACCGCATCTTTCTAACTTTCGTATTTCCTGAGGTATTTCCAAACACCGAAGACACTGCAAATGTCATTTTTTTCGAAAAACGTCATGTAATTCGGAAACGGTACAACTTAGCCCCAATGTACCCCTAACGTATTGTTATTTAAATTTAACAAGGAATCCAAAACTGCAATAATATACAGGATGTTCCATTTAAAATAAGAAAGTTAGTATCTACTTCCGGTACTACCGGAAGTCCGCCATTACTAAAACTAATTTTAGCATACGTAGAATATGATTCGAGGCAACATTTATTTGAAAACTTTTTTCAAAAAGACAATAATAAATTGGCTAGGAACCGTTGCATCTTAGGTTGGACACCCGGTATATAATAATCTTTCTACATATAGTCTCAGGTGAGTAGGTTCATTTACTATATAAAGACCACAATAATAAAGATTTCTTTTATCTTAATTCAGATTAACAACTCAATTTGGTCGCTTAAAATATATTAAGTAAACTTAAATCTTCCATCAATATCCCAATATTTAAGCTTATGATTCGTATCATAGTGTATCTTCAAATTAAATTCCTTGCAAACTCCAGATGTCTGATTGCAAATCAAGCGAAGTGATTTACGTTTCTATTCCGTAAAAATATATGATATTTCCCATTTGCCTCCTCATTGTTCTGAAATTCGCCCTAATCATGCGATCAGGTAAAATAAGTAAGTTGTTAATTATTATTATATTATTGAATTTGCTTAATTTTCGTTTCAAATTCTGCCACAAAAACTATATTGTATCTCTAATTACAGCATCTAGGCAAAACAGAAATTTAAGAGCAAGAAAGATTCTAATATCGCTTCATATTTATACCACTTCAAATAAACCATAAACCGAAATCTTAAAATCACAGCTTCACCTAAGCGAAGTAATCCTACAATATAAAACTCATTATATGTTAGTTCCTACATATCAACTCGACAAACTATTTCCAATTCTCACAACACAAACTTCTTCGTTATATTATACGAACAACTTCCTTAAGCTGAAAATTTCATATTGCCCCTCTAATCTTCGTTATTGCCAGTCATATAATTACCCATATACAAAACTTGCCTTCGTTCATTCACACACCTCGATTAAACATATTACACCTGCAATAAGAGGTTTAAACAAAAATTATAAATGCTCGGTCGGCACTTATCTGGGAATAAATATTTGGAATGTTTCTTTCCGTTCGTTTTCAGTTTATTTGAGGAGAACATTTGTATACTGTGAGGTATCTATGTAGCCTGTGTTGTGTTAAAGTGATTATCGTGTTTGTTAATTTATTATTCAGATAAAATGCCTGCATGGAGACTGCGGGACTGCAAACACACATATTATGCGGTATGTATGTAAATGCAATGTGGATGGGGTGATATTATAAATTATCTTAAACCAAATAAATAATATTGTCTTCTTTATCAATATGGTTTTGGATATGATACGAATTTAATAATTACAAGCATGCTTTGGTATCTACAAAGAACCAACTAATACAAAATTATGTACTAGATTTATGGTTTGTTTATTTAATTAAATCATAGCGTTAACTTAAGGAAACAAGTACTTTGTGATAAACGAAAAATCTGTTCCTGGTTGTCTCATGAAAAGTATAGGATCCAAATAATTTGAATAGCTTAACCATGGCATTTCAAATTATAAGCCATTACAAAAGTTTTACAGACTTATCTTTCCGGAAATATTTTTTCGAGACATTGCATCCTTCACATCCTATTGGGAATACGATCACATCATATGGTTTTGACATATTGTGTGGAAAACACGGATCGCATAAGCTGGAATCAATCAAACTACAGAGACAGAGGTACGATTAACTGATCTGCTCTACAGATGGATGAAAAACCAAGATTGGGATAGGAGCTGGAAGTCACAGTGAGGTGAGAAATACGACGATCAAAATTTCACTAGGAAAATATGTCACTGTCTTTCAAGCATGCGCAATACTGCATTGTGCCACAAAAATCAATCAGAGAGCTTATAAAAATAAACGGATCTGTATTGCAACGCACAACCAGACGATGCTGGGGGCATTAGTGAACCTATGGTCTTTTCTTAGACATTACCAAGGTTTTCGATGCAATATCACATGAAAATCTTTTAGATAAGTTATACAGATATGGAATTAGAGGAGTAGCGTATAATCGGTTTAAATCTTATTTAAGTAAGCGACAGCAAATTGTTAAAATATCAACTAAAGACGGTGATATATGCTCCGATACAATTACTTCAAGTATAGGTGTACCACAGGGTAGTGTTCTCGGTCCTTTATTGTTCGTAATTTACTTGAACGATATCTTCACTATTAAGACCGACAAAACCAAAAAGTAGTTAGCCTTGCAGATGATATTAATGTTTTACTTAAAGATAAAGATTTTGTATCTCTGCAGCAAACGGTTACAGTAATGCTGCAAAATCTAAAGCAATGGTTTGAGAACAATAATTTAATGCTAAAATCTAAAAAAGCACAATGTATACTCTTGCATAAGATGCATGAAAATATTAATTAATACTCCGGTAAATATCCGATTAGATAATGAAATACTAAAATCTGGAAAACAATGCAAACTGCTTGGTTTATACATTGGCGACCAGCTAAGATGGACTAAATACATGAAATAACTCTGTAATAGGCTTAGGAATGTATGTTACGGCCTTAAAGTCTTGGGTACTGTTACAAATAATTTCGTAATTTGGCCAGTTTATCATGCACATATAGTGCCAATTATGCGGTATGCTATTTTAGTCTGGGTTGTTCCAGTGATGTAAATAAAATATTTGTCTTACTGCTAGGCCACAAAACGGTCCTACAGTGCTACTGAACGAGAATGCCTTGCAGTTTTGTGGGCTATAGAGAAATTTCGACTTTATTTACAGGGATAACGGAGGATGATAGTTTGATCTGGTTACATAATCTGCAAGACCTTTTGGGTCGCTTGGTAAGGTGAGCTATTCGATTACAACAGTATGATTTCATCGCAAAGGCAAGGAACATATAGTGCCAGATGCTCGTTCCACAATCCGTACCCATTGTTGATTGCATTACGTGTAGTTATACTTGGTAATCCAAAAAAATATTACGAGTTTCGTGTTGATGCTGATAAGATTTATAAACACGTGAAAGGTATCCCCTTACTTTTTCGAAAGTAATTGGGAATTAGTGGTTCCTAAAGAGTCGAGGTAGAAGATATTACTAAATTTCACGATGACTCCACCGGTGGTTATGCAGAGGTAAATAAAACCCGAATCACCGGATAGCTGGCAAGTACCATTGGTCCAAGATGCGGTCTGATATTGCATTTTATATTACAAGATGTCCATTTTGTTTCTCTCATAAAGTGAGCGTGTTTTCGGCTAAGGTAAACCTTGGAAGATATGCTCTTCACCAAAATCACTAGTGGAATAACACTCTAAATACGTATTTCGGCAACTAGGTTGCCATCTTCAGTAGAAACAAGTGAAGAGCAGTGTTAAACATAGTGTTTTCGGCTAAGGTAAACCTTGGAAGATATGCTCTTCACCAAATCACTAGTGGAATAACACTCCTAAATACGTATTTCGGCAACTAAGTTGCCATCTTCAGTAGAAACAAGTGAAGAGCAGTGTTAAACATAGTGTTTTCGGCTAAGGTAAACCTTGGTAGATATGCTCTTCACCAAATCACTAGTGGAATAACACTTCTAAATACGTATTTCGGCAACTAAGTTGCCATCTTCAGTAGAAACAAGTGAAGAGCAGTGTTAAACATAGTGTTTTCGGCTAAGGTAAACCTTGGAAGATATGCTCTTCACCAAATCACTAGTGGAATAACACTCTAGTGTTATTATAGTGAAGAGCATATCTTCCAAGGTTTACCTTAGCCGAAAGCACTATGTTTTATGCTCTTCACCAAATCACTAGTGGAATAACACTAGAGTGTTATTCCACTAGTGATTTGGTGAAGAGCATATCTTCCAAGGTTTACCTTAGCCGAAAACACTATGTTTAACACTGCTCTTCACTTGTTTCTACATAAAGTGAGCAATAAGAAGCAGACTAATGCTTTAATACTAAACTGTGCAGTACTAAGTAAATCCTAGCAAGTAGTTAATGTGAATATCGTAGGACCATCACCCGTTTTACTAGATGTCTTTCCAAGTTTCTACTACTATACCGTTAAGAAAGCTGTTGCTTCTACAATAGTTAAACATTTGGAGCACGATGCATCCATGTTGTTTGGTGTTTCATACCAAATGACGAAATTATTTATTTAAAAACTTGGCAGCAAGATATGGCGTACACCTTATTACCATCCGCAAGCTAATCCAGTCAAGAGAACGAATGGTACAATCAAAAACAGGTTGGCATGTGTCATTATGGAAGATCACTGAAATTGAGAACATTTCCTGCAACAGGTTGCATGTGCTGTGAGTACTGCTAATCACGACATTACAGGTTACACACATTATTTCACCAACTTTGGCAGAGAGATAGTTTTGAATGGAAGGGAGTGTGATGATGCAGATAGTCTTGGTCCAGATAAATCACCCCAATGAATTGAAGCTCTCCAGGAAATTGTATACTTCAGTTAAGGATCGCATCGAAACAGCAGATCAGAAGAACAAACCTTATTATGATTTGCGAAGAAGGCCAGAAGAATTTTATATTGGTCAAAAGGTATGGCGAAAGAATTATCCCATGTCGAATGGTGCTAAGCACATTACTGCAGAATTTACGCCATGGTAGTAGTTAGAAGTGTAATTTTTTCAATGGAGAGAGATTGATTTTGCATGTTTGATTATCGTTTATATCAGTAGTTCTCAACCTTTTTTCGCCTAGCGCCCACTTACTGGATTTTGTATAGATCCCAGCGCCCACTGGTGGGCGCTACCGCCCACGTTGAGAACCACTGGTTTATATTATAGTTGAATACCTAATAGTTCTTTTCAACGCAGCCTTTCTCCACTGAGACTAGTCGGTTGCTGAATTGCACTTTTGAGGGCGTTACATGATCTGGAAGATAAAATATAGAAAGCCAAGCGGCTGCTGTATTTACGAAGACTTCATATCAGATGACTCCCACAACAAGAAACAAGAAAAATCATTATCTAAAGATTCTTTAGATAGAACATTTACAATCCTTACGATTGTCCTGTGATTGTGTTGTTTGATTTTGTAAATATCATCTGCGATCTGCAATCCCTTACTTGATTAAATAGATAATATATCTGCGCGTATGATACATTCAAATGTCGTAAGATATATATGTTTTCGTCTGAGATGAGATATATGAAACCGAATACTCCTCCATACATCTGCGAATACGCGAATAAATCGAATCGTTTCTCTAGCAGATCGTAAATCATACGTCTTACTTATTTAAAATCTAATTTTCCCTAGGTATGTTACAAGATGCACATGTTCGAAGCGAGCATTCTGATTCTTAAGCTCGAGTATAAAATGTTTCAAGCCGAGTAACATCAATTTTAATCAATTTCTGCCGGCGTAAGAGATTAAATAAGTAATGTGGGATATGTGAGGAGAGACGTTGTATTAAATGAGATACGGGGAAGTGTGTACGGGATATGATCAAAAAGTTATTGATGTTCAAGGACATGGGCAAGGCTTCGAATTTAAACCCAGTATTCCTAGTGCTTTTATTAAATGTTCAATTCAATTTTATTTTTGTAACAGGCAATGATTGGTGTAAAAAATGATTTTGTTTATACTTCTGGTTTCATAGTTATAATGTTACCATATTTTTTGTTGTTGTAACCCCATTCTTACAAAGTGTTGTTCTTTTTTAGGACATATTTGCCTAAGAGAAACTGCTGCGTGGTTTGTTTGTAATACCAGTCGGATTTTTCTCACCAAAATCTGGAGTTCTACAAGGTAGCGATTTGGGACCAATGCTTTTTCACATTTTTATCAATAATCTGTGCGTTTATCAAAATATTTTTTACGATACCATACTTGTCGATATCTTTGCCGATTGTCAATTCCGGTTGCTTCTTTCTTGATATGAGGTTCGATATTCGGTCTCTCAGGTATTGTAAATTTCGGATATTTCTTCTAAGTAAGTTAATTCTCTCTTTTTTTTTTTCTTGAGTTTACCACTAATTTTATTTCATAGTTTTATTTGGCACTCTATATTAACTGTGTGTTGGCTATTAAGCTTCGGATTAAATTTGAGTATTTATTTCTTTATTTTCCCCTTAAATTTTACAATTTTGTGCAACTTTTGATTCTGTTTCTTAAGTTTGCGTGCGTTCTGTACCCACGCTATTTTTTCTCCACTGTTAAACTTTTCTAAATAACTTTTTTGTTGTTTTTGCATAGGCCTCGTTGAAGATGCTCATCACGTGGATTGCATTGTTCCGAATTAGCTTCGAAGGAAACGTCAATCAATATTTTTCTTCATCAAGATAAGAAATGCACATCCATTTTGCTTAAGTATAGATTAGGTAATTTTAAGAACGTTGAAACAAGATTAATTTATCTTTTTACCTATTGATTTGCCATTCTCACTCTTTGAACGATAAAATTTTACTTATTTTAGTGGGTTATTTAATTTACCTATTTATTTTGTGTTTCCTTTTCTTTGTAATCCGATACACCGCTTATTAAGAATCACAAACTTGCACATTTCATCAAAAATCTGGCGGTAAGCTATTTGGTCAGTACCAGCCCGTTTTTAGTTCAATATAAAGTTGATTCTCAAGCGATCAAAGTAAGTAAAAGCTATCGAATTAAGGCGGCAAATTTGAAAGTTAATTACAACACGGTAAGTAGCAAGGATCTAGTATCGTTCAATACGAATCCATTATACAGGGTTTTCCACGGTAGCCGTTCGTTAGAAGTTTCCGAGGTTAGAAAAACTCTGAATTTTTGGAATCCGGGGCTATTCAAGATCCTCTTTCATTTTAAAATATTTTCAGGGTCTTACTACTTCCGGTTATACCGGAAGTCGCCATAAACTTTCTTATTTTAAATGGAACACTCTGTATATTATTTCATTTTTAAATTCCTGAGAAAATTTTATGATGAGTTCTAATCGGTTTCCCTATACCTATTTTCAACTGCTACTTAAATATCTTGATTTTTTTGAAAATTTTGAAAGATGGAGCGTTATTTGCAACACAGTATCTTTTGCCCATTGTCGACTGGTAATAAACACTTAGATGGAACAACAAGAATGACACTTTCGAAATCCACATTGACAATTGATTTGTCGCATACAGGTTGTCCAAAACTGCAGACCAATTACAAAATCTTCAAAGTTGAAAAAGTTCTTTTTTTCAAATGGAACACCCTGTATATTATTGGATGATCAGATGCAGAATTTAATTCTGCATTGATTCGCTATGACTTTCCGTATACCTATTTACAACGGTTTTCTTGTTATGTCAATATTTTCTGTTTTAATGTGATTTTTGACAGAAACTGAAACATCGTATGTGTTTCATTTTAATTAGAAAATGGAAACAAAACAGAAACATAAGAAAATTTGAAACGTAGTAACAAATGAAAAACAGAAAAATTAGGAAAATAATGACAAAAAAAAATAAAATAAATTGAACGAAATAACTACAATAATTGTTCTATGTGACCACCATTTTGGTTCAAACATTGAATCACTCTATCATGTACTCCTCAAGAAACCGATCTCCGAAGTTCGTTTGGGGTTATATTGGTGAACGCATCGTGAACACGGTTCAATAGTTCCTCGTTAATACAGGTGTAGAGTACACTTTCTCTTTTATGCGACCCCACAGGTAAAAGTCCAAGGGCGTCAAATCGGGTGATCTGGGTGGACAGTTCCAGGGTCCCTGGGAACCAATCCACCGATCCTCGAACATCAACGCCAATTGTTGATGAACAGCTAGTGTGGAGTGCGCCGGAGCACCATCTAGTTAATACCAACTGTTTGCTCTCTCTCCTGGAGGTAGAGTATTTAAAAAATCACTAACAAATACTCTAAGCATCTCTAGATATCTAGCCGCATTTAAACTTTCATCGTAGACTTGATATGCTACGCTATTGTCCATAATCAGACAAAAAGCATTAAAGCTAAACCGGTCCTGGTGATTATTCTCCCTTAAGACGTGTGGATTATCTTGTGCCCAGTAGTGAATATTTTGACGATTTATAATTCCTTGCCTGCTGAATTTTGATTCATCAGTCCAGATAATTTCATAAAGGAATCTTGGATCTTCTGTCATTTTTGTGCACATGAACTCGCAAAAGGCGACGCGTCTTGCCTCATCACCAAGGCCTAAGCCTTGTACAATTATTTCAAAGTTTCAAAGTTATTTTTAAAAGGATGCATTTTGTGTTTTTTTAATATCCTATGAATTGAAGTTCTTGATATGCCCAATTCCAGCGCTGCTGCTAGAATTGAACACCGTGGATAAGCTTGAAAATAAGCCAAAACATTCACCTCGTTAGCTTCATTATCTATTACTGGCTTTCGGTGATTACGAGTTGCCTTTACACTCCCAGTTTCCAAAAACCGAGCTTCAATTCTTGCAAATTTTCCAGGAGTCATTGCTGGTAAGTCCGGATATCGCGCGTTAAATAATATACATGTGCCTCTGACAATTCGTTCACATTCACCGTGCGTATAAAACAATTTAGCAGATCATTATTCGAATATTCTTCAATATTCTCCATTATTAACTGTCTTTCATAGAATTAGCAAAATAGAATTGTACTACTGTGACATAAAATCAACAACTGTCAAGTCACTTGTTCTAATTCCTCTTATAATCAATGCTTACTGGATACGATTTTGTAGTTTTATTAGATTTTAGTAAAAAATATGGAATAACAAGAAAACCGTCGTAAATAGGTATAGGGAAAGTCATAGCGAATCGATGCAGAACTAAATTCTGCATCTGATCATCCAATAATGTGCAGGGAGTTCCATTTGAAAAAAAAAGAACTTTTTCAACTTTGAAGATTTTGTAATTGGCCATGCAGTTTTGGACAGCCTGTATGCGACAAATCAATTGTCAATGTGGATTTCGAAAGTGTCATTTTTGTGCTTCCATCTACCCTAGAAGTGTTTATTACCAGTCGAAAATTGGCAAAAGATACTGTGTTGCAAATAACGCTACATCTTTCAAAATTTTCAAAAAAATCAAGATATCTAAGTAGCAGTTGAAAATAGGTATAGGGAAACCTATTAGAACTCATCATAAAATTTTCTCAGGAATTTAAAAATGAAATAATATACAGGGTGTTCCATTTAAAATAAGAAAGTTTATGGCGACTTCCGGTATATGTTAAAAGAGTCATTACTAACGACAACATATATAATTTTTTTTTATATTACCTACTATATGTCTATTTAATTTATGTCCTGTTAATTTATCACCTTGTATCTGTTGGGGAATAAACCTTCTATCTTATTTCTTGTCTCAGCTTCTGTGAATCGTCTTCAGGGCTAAATTGACATTATTCGTGTATGTTCAACAACTTTTTGGGTGCACCTCGTGATTAAATACCCGCATTTATATCGTATTCAAATGTATGGCACGTCTGCGTGTAATTGAGAGTTGAAACAAAAAGCGAACGTCACTTCGATACATGTAATAGCCTATCCACCGGTGAACCCGAAAATGCGCTCCCTCGGCGTACATAATTGGAATAAATATACTCCGATCGCTTTTTTATAAATTAGTGCATATGGAAAACGCATTCAAACATATCTAGCGTACCGCGAGCCCCATAACTCAACCTGTAAATAAGAGAATCGTATCCCGTCTTCGTCCGAGCGACTTTGCCGGTTATATGGTGCGACGAGGACGGAAACTGCGCGGGGATACTCGGTCGCGGCCCCCCTGCCGGGCTCCTAGTCGCGGGGGGGCGCCCATAAATCAAAACTACTGATAATCTGGACGCACTGCTTGCAATTATGGATGCGTCAAAGTTTAATTTATGTGGCTAGTTCAACAGCCACCTGCTGATCTCGGATCTGTCTTTGGGGCCGTGGCTTTTTGTGCGCGAGCTCACCAGTACAGCATTGTATGTAAGTGAGGCGAACGCGACTTGTCCTATTTGTATAAAAATTAAAAGGGAATAATATAAAGGGGCATAACAGATTGTAATAATACACTCCGCCAAAAAAGTATCGCATAAACTAAAAAAGGGCATTTATGAACCAAGATATTTTTATACGTTCACAAAAAGTTTGCCTCGTGTATGTGAACTATAAAAACACTAACAAAATAATGGAACTTAGCGTTTTTACTTTTTTTTTCCTAAAAGAACACATTTAGAAAAATGCATATGTGTAAGGTTTGTTCAGTTGTTTATTGAAAGTCTTCCTATACGGACAAATTTTAAAGTGCGAAGTCAGAGTTCTGTACCAACGCTTTTAAAACTAAAATGAGCAATTTAACTTCAGAACAAGTGGCTGCTATAGTTGCTTTAATCGAAGATGGACGATCTCAAGCATACGTTGCTAATTTGATGAACATCAATCAGTCAAGTGTTTCTAGAGCCGTAGCCAGATATAGGGAAACAGGCATTTACAGTAGAAGACCTGTACCAGGTCGTCCAAGATGTTCTACTCGCCAAGATGACCGCTATTTACTACTACAAGCATTACGTCGAAGACATGTAACTGCGAGACAATTGCAGAACGACTTGGCTAGAGTCAGAAATACTCGTGTGAGTACTCAAACTATTCGGAATAGGTTACGACAGAGTGGATTAAGAGCTAGAGTAGCTGTAACAGCCCCTCGTCTCACTAGGAACCACCGAGTGGCTCGCTTAAGGTTTGCCAGAGAACATGTAAATTGGAACATTAATGACTGGGCCAATATACTCTTCACAGATGAGTCAAGATTTGGTCTTTACACCTCAGATAGACGTATCTCAGTGTACAGACGAAACGGTGAGCGCTATTCGCAGTGTAATATCAGACCTAGACCTAATTTCACTGGTGGCTCTATTATGGTTTGGGGAGGCATCTGTTTAACAGGTCGTATAGAGTTAGTACCAGTAGACAGAGGTACACTGACTGCCCACAGGTATATAACGGACATTTTAGAACATGTAGTACCATATGCGCCAATTATAGGAAACGAATTTATGTTAATGCACGATAATGCACGACCGCATGTTGCAATAATCGTCCAGGAATACCTTAACGATGTTGGTATTCCAGTTTTAGATTGGCCTGCGGTAAGTCCGGACATGAACCCTATCGAGCACGTGTGGGACCTCCTTCACAGACGGATACGAACCCAAAATGTTGCCCCAGCGAACCTGCATGGACTAGCAAATGCTCTCCGTGACGAGTGGGAGAATTTGGATCAGGCTTATATACGGAGGTTAATCGAATCTCTGCCAAACCGTATGCGAGCGGTCATAAGAGCCAGAGGTGGCAATACTCAGTATTAAAAGCTACTGTTATGACATTTTTCTTTCCAAAATTATAATTTCTTGTTTTAATAAAAATCTCAAGTATGAGTTCTTGTTTTTATTTGGCCTGTATTTTATTTAAACAATCATAGAAATTATATCTTAGAGCGCATTAAAGTATATTTACAACTTTATGCTACAAACAAAGATTATGCGATACTTTTATGATTCAAAACTAAATTATGCGATACTTTTTTGGCGAAGTGTATATGCATTGGTATCTTAAATGTTCTTTTCACTTGTCGAAAATGTAGAAATGGCTGCATGGTAAAAATTTGTTAAAAAAAAGGAGCTAAGAATTCTATCTAATCTAAGGAACATATTACTACAAACATGAAGTAAATATGTATTCATTGATAAACAGTATGCGACGAGATATTTACGCATTGTTCTAAACTATTCAATTTTGTCAATTTCAGAAAATCTCTAATTCCACCATTTAGTTCCTCTTCCAATACACAATTCTACAACGGACGAAATCCGTGCGAACTAACAATAAGTACTTTATTATTTCCCCGGAATGAATAGCCGTTCATTCGCTCGTCAGTCGGTAAAATTTACGCTAGCTTTGATCTTGATTTTCGAGAAATCTCCGCGCTAATGGGAACTTACCGGTACTAGTCCCGCTGATGTAAATAATCCGACGGAATCACTGACTGTGTGCGCTAGATCGCATTTCTTCCAGGAATTTAGGAATATTAAATAAAAAAAAGGAGTTCTTTTTTTGGAGATTTATTATATCGGCAAAGCGGACATCGCTAAGGTGCTGATGTCTCTCTTCCGGGAAACAGCGGATATTTGTCGTTTCATGGGTCGTATTGAATTATGTTCCTTTGATTGGATTTCTGATGGGAAAATGCTCCTGAAGTATAAATGATGATAGAACGAATTATTCGCTTATATTTAATTACTGTTTAGTTAGATCATGACACAGGAGACCTTTTTTTTGTATTTTATTGGGTAATATAGAGAAAGCATAATTATTGCCCGATGAATTAAAATACAGGCGCACCTAGAAATCCTCAAATCAACGATAGCACAAGCTGGCGTTACGACTGCTCTGCATCGTCTTGATAAGTGCTTTACATCAAAAACGTTCGATACCATTCCTTGATAAGCGTCCAATCAATGGTAGGTACAGATAATTGTGAAATTGAAATGAAGTGGAATTATATAGTACATTCAGTGAGTTTGGTGGATACTTGGAACCCAAAATGAAAGTTACGTACATTATCTTGCGGAAATAGCCACAAATCAGGAAAAAAAATCAAAAAGAGAAAGCGATTTGTTGTAATATTAAAAAAGGTATTACAAGCGTCAATAACATTAAATTATAGGACTGATACTAACAATACATAGTTTTAGTATATAACAGAAAATCGCTAATATTATGTGGTTTAATTTCACAAAGAAAATCAAACGATCTTGTCTTGAAAGTAGTAAGTGACTTTTAATTCACTTGGCAGAGCATTATAGAAACTGAGGCAAATATAAGTAACACTAGTAAACTCCGAACGGTTCCCCAGCCAATAGAATAGTCGTTTGATGACCGATTACATCCCAAACAGCGGACCGGCTAAACCGCACCACCCTCCACTAACCCTCGTACACACTTGTGGATCATCGTCGGTACACCCTGTATATTCCTTTTTCTTAATTCCTGCCTCTCACTTGTAAAAAGACTGGACGCTTTGCGTCTCGCAGTCGTTGATTTGATAACGGATTACGGCCAACATCAGAAGCCCCGCTAAACCCCTCCCACTTGTAAAATAACTCGCAGTCGTTGGTTTGATCCTCATTACGACCCACCTCAGCAGATCCCCTATACCGCACCACTCTCTGCTAACTCACGTCTACACCTGTGATTGGTTTGGGATCGTGGGTACACCCTGTATATTTATTTTTCTTAATTAAAAATTACACGTACTGTATATATTGTAATAATTAAACGTGAAATTGTCACCCTGTACATTCATTTTTCTTAATTAGAAATTACACATACTGTATCATCTTTATTTTCCGTAGTAACACTAAAACAATAGAAGAAAGCACAAAATTCTTATCTGCTTTAGATATCCATCAACTATGGATAATTTACATACTTGGTAACCGATAACGTCTTCCGAATAATGGTTATTACATTAATTATAATAAATTTCTTCGAGATTATTTAACCGGTGTTGATTTATTATGATATTTCCTTTCTTTGGGTCTTCCGGTTTTTTTAATTAATTATACAAATGTTCTTTACGTTTCGGAATTACAGTTATTCGTTTTTCATGTTTAACATGTTTGTTTGTCGAATTGTAAATGTAATAATGTGTCCTTTACAATTTTAAAAAATTTTGAATTTTAAATGTAATTAAAAAGTTCCATTGACAACACCGCAAAGGTGGAAAAATGAAAATAACTAAATGATAAAATATGAAAAAGGAATGAATGTAATTCCGAAACGTAAAGAACATTTGTATAATTAATTAAAAAAACTGGAAGACCCAAAGGAAAGAAATATCATAATTAATTATAATGTTAAAGTTTTACCATTTCTTCGATCCCCTTTGTGCTTATTTCACACCAAATTCGTTGTCGTTCAAGGTTTCGATGTTTTGATGTTCGGTGCACGACTACCTGCTGATCACCGGCAATATTACATAATCCGACCCTTCTCACCGGCGCGCCGAGATCGGCCTTGGGCATTGTTGTTCCGTTACCGAAAATCGCGAAAAATCGAAATTTCGAAAAAAGTTTACGCGTTTTGGAGATAAGCTACAAGAATATCTAACAATATACAGGCTGTTCCATTTAAGAAATTTGAGGTAACGTTTATATAATCTTTAAATGACAGTTCAAGGTCAAACCAATAATACAACTTTATGTCGTCCTCAAAACCCTACAACTTTTGTGTGAAACATTTTTGCATAGTTTCCATACCTTTCAACATATTTGCGTAACGCGATTAAAATAAAGCAGCCTTTATATACACAGGGTGAGTGGTGAGGATCGCAGCAAACTTCGAAAGTGTATTGTGCTCATAAAAATATTTAAAGGAAAACCAAATCTTGTTAACCGATCTTCATTTGTTTACATGTTGTAGCATCCTTATAAAAAATATATATATATAAAATAAAATAAAAATATGATTGCAGTGACCCCCTATATAAAACAAAGTGTAGTGGAGTGCTTCTTGAAAAGTTATAGTAGAAAAATTCAATTTTACATCCGTTTATGTAAAGATTGCTATACCGTTCAATTTAAAAAAATCAAGTTATCCATGATTTCAGAGTTCGAAAATTACAGAAACGCAACAATTTTAAAATAAAAGACGTGTGCTGTTTCATGGTTAAGCGAAAATTGAAAACCGCATCTTTCTAACTTTCGTAATTCCCGAGATATTTCCAAACACTGCAAATGTAATTTTTTTCGAAAGAACGTCATACAATTCGAAAACGGTACAACTTAGCCCCAATATATCTCTAACGTATTGTTATTTAAATTTAACAAGAAATTCAAAAGTGCAATAATATACAGGGTGTTCTATTTAAAATAATAAACTTAGTATCTACTTCCGGTACAACCGGAAGTGCGCCATTATTGAAACTAATTTTAACATGTGTAGAATATAATTCGAGGCAACATTTATTTGAAACATTTTTCTCAAAAAGACAATAATAAATTGGCACCCGGTATATTACATTTGGGCACATTAAAATTTAATTTATTTCTGTTGCATCAGATTTGCAACATGATCAATTGATTTTGTAAATAAGTAGCATCCCCCACTACATCAATGGCCGCATAGTGTTTAATTCAGCAACAAACAACAATTAATAAAGATTGACAAAAGAAGGGACCCTAAAATAACTCCCTGAGGCACTCCTGAGATGTTTGATATGAACTGAATGATGTTGCAAGTCGTGATGTACAGGTACAAAAAATTAACACATTATACACTCCGCCAAAAAAGTATCGCATAAACTAAAAAAGGGCATTTATGAACCAAGATATTTTTATACGTTCACAAAAAGTTTGCCTCGTGTATGTGAACTATAAAAACACTAACAAAATAATGGAACTTAGCATTTTTACTTTATTTTCTTCCTAAAAGAATACATTTAGAAAAATTCATATGTGTAAGGTTTGCTCAGTTGTTTATTGAAAGTCTTCCTATACGGGCAAATTTTAAAGTGCGAAGTCAGAGTTCTGTACCAACGCTTTTAAAACTAAAATGAGCAATTTAACTTCAGAACAAGTGGCTGCTATAGTTGCTTTAATCGAAGATGGACGATCTCAAGCATACGTTGCTAATTTGATGAACATCAATCAGTCAAGTGTTTCTAGAGCCGTAGCCAGATATAGGGAAACAGGCATTTACAGTAGAAGACCTGTACCAGGTCGTCCAAGATGTTCTACTCGCCAAGATGACCGCTATTTACTACTACAAGCATTACGTCAAAGACATGTAACTGCGAGACAATTGCAGAACGACTTGGCTAGAGTCAGAAATACTCGTGTGAGTACTCAAACTATTCGGAATAGGTTACGACAGAGTGGATTAAGAGCTAGAGTAGCTGTAACAGCCCCTCGTCTCACTAGGAACCACCGAGTGGCTCGCTTAAGGTTTGCCAGAGAACATGTAAATTGGAACATTAATGACTGGGCCAATATACTCTTCACAGATGAGTCATGATTTGGTCTTTACACCTCAGATAGGCGTATCTCAGTGTACAGACGAGACGGTGAGCGCTATTCGCAGTGTAATATCAGACCTAGACCTAATTTCGCTGGTGGCTCTATTATGGTTTGGGGAGGCATCTGTTTAACAGGTCGTACAGAGTTAGTACCAGTAGACAGAGATACACTGACTGCCCACAGGTATATAACGGACATTTTAGAAGAACATGTAGTACCATATGCGCCAATTATAGGAAACGAATTCATGTTAATGCACGATAATGCACGACCGCATGTTGCAATAATCGTCCAGGAATACCTTAACGATGTTGGTATTCCAGTTTTAGATTGGCCTGCGGTAAGTCCGGACATGAACCTTATCGAGCACGTGTGGGACCTCCTTCACAGACGGATACGAACCCAAAATGTTGCCCCAGCCGACCTGCATGGACTAGCAAATGCTCTCCGTGACGAGTGGGAGAATTTGGATCAGGCTTATATACGGAGGTTAATCGAATCTCTGCCAAACCGTATGCGAGCGGTCATAAGAGCCAGAGGTGGCAATACTCAGTATTAAAAGCTACTGTTATGACATTTTTCTTTACAAAATTATAATTTCTTGTTTTAATAAAAATCTCAAGTATGAGTGCTTGTTTTTATTTGGCCTGTATTTTATTTAAACAATCATAGAAATTATATCTTAGAGCGCATTAAAGTATATTTACAACTTTATGCTACAAACAAAGATTATGCGATACTTTTATGATTCAAAACTAAATTATGCGATACTTTTTTGGCGAAGTGTATTTCAAGAACATTTTATATACACTGATTTTTTAGCTTTAAAACTCACTTTTTTATTTGCTCTAAATTTATTACATACGAAATTGCCGATTGCAATCGAAATCTCCACAACGTAATTCGATTGGCTGGAGCCGCATGCATCGCACCACATTGCATCCGACATCGCATTCCCCTCAATTAAAATGCAGACCGCGCAGGATATCCGATATCTCGCGGCACATCGCCACAAAATAATAACTCATACCAACAATCTTATTATTTATAAAGCCGGGTAAAGGTAACCTTATACGCACCACGGCGTATCCATCTGTGTGTAGTGTCTACGCGTTGTGGTAATAAAGTGAGTTCGCGTTAAGGCGCTGGAGATCAAAAAGCCGCACCAAGGCACGGTATCTGCTCGCGCGACCAGGTGAGTCGGTCGCAGATCACAACGGAATCACACAAGAGGAAAGAGAAAGAGCGAAACGACGACGGGAAAAATCGTAAACTTACACTGATGACTACCCAAGCGTCGCGCTAATAATTCTAGAAACGACCGTCGTAAATCAAAAAAGAAACGAAAAAAAAAAAACTAGAGACAAGACGAGAGGATTCCTCGATTCTTCGAAATACTGCTGAGTGAGATGCGAAGTAGAATCAACCGGAGCTCCCAACTAACGAGCGCAAATCGTATGATAAGGTATGTACAGAAACCAAGACAAGGAGAAGAAACCAGTCGTGGACAGTGACGTAAAGTCCAAAGGTAATAAAGACTGTTTTTTTTTTAGTAGTAATGATATTTTGACTTTTTTCAAAAAGTGGAAGCTTATGGAAAGATCCATATCCAAAATTTTCTGGAAGTGGAACTAGATGATATTGCTCTTCAACCACATTTCCTTTGGACTTATTCCAATAATTTAAACAGCACCAGCACCACAAATATCTCAAGGAAATGGTGATAATTCCATAAAAGAGACATAATCAGCATTACATCCTTTGCTAACCTATTCCTGGTTTCTTCTTCAAAAATAAGTATATCGCAGAAGGATGAGGACTACCCATATCCGCCTGTTAATTACATGGTGTTCAAAGAAGCATCAAGAATATGTTCATCTTTTTTAATTTACTTTAAAATTCTCTATCACACTGACAAAAGTCAATGTTGTTTGGTGATAGTGGAAAAACCTAGCATTGACTTTTGTCAGTGTGATAGTTATTGTTACACCAAAAGTTCCAAAACCCAATTACTGGTTTAAAATTCTCCTTAATCTTTACCTCCAAAAGATACCATAAATAAATTGCCCAAATATTAAACCCATCAATAATTCGTGAAATGAAATAATAAGTATGTTCAATTGAGTTTTACAACTTCTTTTAATTGTGGATTATATTACGTCATCTTCAGGTCTATATCATAATTATGCGAATTGGTCCAAATAATAATGTACATACAAGCGTTAGTTAAAAGTATGGAGATGGCGATTTATTGCAGTTTTATTTTAGGAAATGTTGTTCGATATAAAAGTGTGTTAAGTAATTTAGTCTACATTTCAGATAATGTATTTTCTTCTTCATTTCTTTTTAAGATTCGCCATGCTGCTGTCCTGCACAAAACATAGATTTCATTATCCAATACGACTTCTCCGAATTTCAACTCGATATCTAGATCCATTAAAAAGTTATTATGGTTTTTCCATAGTTTCGTCCCACCACGTGTATAAATCTGATAGCTAAGCAAACTGAAAAACTTCCCAACAATTTTTAACGTTATTATTTGAATTTAAAGTCGCGAAGTATGCAAAACATTTTTATTAAATCTGTGGAATTATTACAAAGGATGATTTGGACTAATAAAGCAGCATTTGTGAATTCGTATATAAATAAAACGTGAGAACTTGCGGGAAATAATTCAACAACCGCTGTATACCAAAAAAATAGGTGTATGGTTTGATTACAAAGGAATAATTGGGCGAAGAGGAAGAAGAAGAAGAGGAAGAGGAAGAAGAGGAGGAAGAGGAAGAAGAGAAAGAAGAGGAAGAAGAGGAGGAAGAGGAAGAAGAGGAAGAAGAGGAAGAAGAGGAAGACGAGGAAGACGAGGAAGAAGAGGAAGAAGAGGAAGAAGAGGAAGACGGGGAAGAAGAGGAAGACGGGGAAGAAGAGGAAGAAGAGGAAGAAGAGGAAGAAGAGGAAGAAGAGGAAGAAGAGTAAGAAGAGTAAGAAGGGGAAGAATGGGAAATGAGGGATATAAGGGGAAGAAGAGGAAGAAGAGAACAAATAGAAAGAAGAGGAAGAAGAGGAAGAAGAGGAAGAACAGGAAGAAGAGGAAGAAGAGGAAGAAGAGGAAGAAGAGGAAGAAGAGGAAGAAGAGGAAGAAGAGGAAGAAGTGGAAGAAGAGGAAGAAGAGGAAGAAGTGGAAGAAGAGGAGGAAGAGGAAAAAGAGGAAGAAGAGGATGTAGAGGAAGAAGAGGAAGACGAGGAAGAGGAGGAAGAAGAGGAAGAAGAGGTAGAAGATGAAGAAGAAGAAGAGGAATAAGAGGAAGAAGAGGTAAAAGAGCAAGAAGAGCAAGAAGAGGAAGAAGAGGAAGAAGAGGAAGAAGAGAAAAAAGAGAAAGAAGCGGAGGAAGAGGAAGAAGAGGAAGAAGAGGAAGAAGAGGAAGAAGAGCAAGAAGAGGAAGAAGAGGAAAAGGAGGAATAAGAGGAAGAAGAGTAAGAAGGGGAAATGAGGGGGATACGGGGAAGAAGAGGAAGAAGAGAAAGAAGAGAAAGAAGAGGAAGAAGAGGAAGAAGAGAAAAAAGAGAAAGAAGCGGAGGAAGAGGAAGAAGAGGAAGAAGAGGAAGAAGAGGAAGAAGAGAATGAAGAGGATGAAGAGGAAGAAGAGAATGAAGAGGATGAAGAGGAAGGAGAGGATGAAGAGGAAGAAGAGGAAGAAGAGGAAAAAGATGATGAAGAGGAAGAAGAGGAAGAAGAGGAAGTAGAGGAAGAAGAGGAAGAAGGGGAAGAATAGGAAGAAGTGGAAAAACAGGAAGACGAGGAAGAAGAAAATGAGGATGAAAAAGAAGAAGAATAAGAAAGCAAGAAAACGAGGAAGAAGGAAGAAAGGGGCGGTGTAAAATTGAAGAAGAAAAAGAAGAAGAAGCAAAATTCATAAACCAGTGGACTGGAAATTTTTTCCTTCAAACAATACCCAAAATGCTTTTTAACATTCTCTATGCACCAAGTAATTGAACCTAAATCACGAATAGTGGACTATAAAAATCTTAGAAAGCTTAGTCTTTATTGTTGTAAACTTATTTTTGGCATTGCATAGAATGAAATAATTTTACTTTTAGAATATTATTAAAAAATGTATAAAGCTAACATTGCTAGTTTTTATACATATATTACATTTGCAGAGCTTACCATAAATTCTCCAACTTACAAAAGCAAATGTTGTTTAGCAATTATTTCAAAAATAAAGCAAGCAATCCACCACTAGTATTAAAAATATTCCCTTTGTCAACAAGAATTTAATTTTACAATTTTACAACCTCCTAACTAAGAACCGACACATTATTATCCACGCCACTGCTTGTTTTAGCAGTAACAGAAGTATGGCAAGAACAATAATCACAATTCTGTATCGGACCGCGACCTCTGACCCCGATTACATTTACCGGAGTCGCCGACCGTTCTGAGAACGCACGGGACCGGCTTCTTAGCCACTACTTTCCATCATCCGCTTCGTCATCGCCGTAATGATGTGAAAACCTTCACCGGCAGACGATCGGCCCGCTTGATATTTACCTGTTTTGGAAAATAATCATATTTTCCGTCCTTTATGCGCTGAACGCTGGGAGCTGCCGATGATAGGGAAAGAGATGCAGGTATGTGCACTCGAAGACTGGCACGAATTATTGTCCAACGCACGACGGCAATAAAGTCTCGAACGAATTTCTTTACTTCGTCTTGCCGCATTGACGACTATATTAAGTCCCTCTGTTTGGGAGGATATGATGTACATACCAGGTTATATCGTAAAGGTTTAGAAGTTCCGTAGTAGTTTAAATAATTATAAAATATTGGAATTAGAAACTGAAGAGGATCACAGAACCATGCGGCACGCCTAAATGGTATAAAGTATAAGTGAAATTGTTTAATGCGTGTAATTTTTATCCAAGACATGATTAAATTGAGTGTGAAAAGAAACTGACTCGTCATAAAAAGTTTAAATCTTCTAATAATAAACAAAAAATGGACTGCGAAAGCTCAAACAATCATACTTACTCGAACCAAATTTAAAAATTATCAATTATTAAGTACATGCTTTTAAGAAACTGTCCTTGATCACTCTTATAATCTTAATTTTAATACAGGAACTTTCCAGAATGCGTTTGTGTGCTATCAAAATGTAATTTACATCAGTTTTTATGGGTAATCGGTACAAAATTAAAGATTCAATAAGGTCTTTGCCATTAACACAAATATTCATAAAATTCGAGGCAAATATTAGTGAACCGATGCAATGGTTTACGTGATATAGACTTCATACAAATAAACTGCCCTTTTCTCATCTAATGCAACATTTGCATGGAAAATAAATGGTCTCTAAAGACTTACAAGTGTTGTAGGGATATCTTTAGAAATTGGAAAATTGCGTAACTTAGCTTTTAAAGTAGTATCCAATACACTTCTTAGACTTTATTTAAATGTAGTACGCATGAATCAAAAATATATTTACGAGTTCGTTGAAGCAATTGCAAAGAAATAGAATGATACAACTTCGCTGATCTACAACGGCCAACAGAATTTTCAGTCTCTAAGTGACTACTGCATGGTTTCAAATAGAATCTCAACCAACTTGCAGAGAAACAGCTAATCACACTCAGAGAAAATTCTCCTTTCAATGTGGACAGAAAACCGACCACGCGTCTGTGAGTTAGAATTAGGTAAAATTCTAAAGTGTATCATCTAGATTCTCTGATTGAGTCTTTTTACAAGTGAGAGGCGTTTGAAAGAAAGCGGAGAGTGGTGCGGTTTAGCCGGTCTGCGAGTGGGTCGTAATCCATCATCTAACGAACGACAGCGAGACGCGAAGCGTCCCGTCCTTTAACTAGTGAGAAACGTTCAAGAGAAAGCAGAGAGTGGTGCGGTTTAGCCCGTCTGTGAATTGGGTCCTAATCCGTCAGACTACTAATTAACTGGCTGTCTGAACGGGCCCGAATTTATAGTGTAAATTTTAGTCTCTACTGATGGTGTAGGATCCTTCTTTATTTCTGCATACCTTTCTGTTTCTAATATATCTTGCATTTTATTGTCTCAATCCCTAGGGTCCATTATAATCATAACGTTTCCTTTTTTGACCGGTAATATTTTTATGGTTTTATCCAACTGTAAGGATCTTAGAGCTTGCCGTTCTTTAATAGTCACGTTGGTGCAGCTATTTTGTTTACAGTTTTTTTTCTTGATTGCTTCTTCTAATGCTGTTCAGTTTTTTCAACGGTATTCACTCGCTTTTTCGGCTTCCTGGAAACAGTCCATTCAACATCAGCTTGCATTCTTGTAACCCACGGCGAAGAATTCCACGTCATGAATTATCTAGGCATTATTAATACTTAACAGAAAACTTTCCAAATTTGCAGATAGCGAACACTAACTTATCTTTGCACATGGCATAAGGAACGCCAATCGCTCCAAATTTCTTTATCAGAAAACCCCATTTCTGCACAATATCTATACTTGCAAATCCATGAAAACCAAGGAACACACAACCCCCGAACATTTCTCACCACAGGTAACAATTACCGGATCTCTCGGAAAACTCCGGACGCTTCGGGGTCGCCTCGGTACCGCACTATATGAAACTTCTTTCGAACAGACGAACAATTATTAAAATTACCTTCGTTCTAGTTTGATTATTCTTCCGCTGTCGGCGACGCTATTGCAAAACTATACTCGCTAGGTGTGTACACACGGTTATTGTTGACGGACTAAATGTTTGCTTAACAGCCGGGCGAGCTTCCCGGAATATTAAAGTCGGTTATCTTTGCGATAGAGTCTGGGAAAGGCGTACCTGAATAATGTAATCTGCGGAACCGGGCTACTACTTTATCGGGGAAAAGATTGCGGTACTACAGAGAAGGAAGGATATATCCGTATCGGGTAGTGTGCTTTATTGGGGCAAGACAAACAGAGCAGGTGTACCGTGCGATGTTCATTAAATGTATATATATAGAGTGTATGAAAAGTACAGGACGGAGTTTCAAGCTTTTTCGCAATTATTTGGTAGAAATATTTGGACTAAAATGATTGAGAAATAGATGTGATTCAAGAATATGATCCTTCCTCTATATTTTGTTCGAATTATGATCGAGTATATGTAAATTAAAATTTGCAAGTGAGAATTATATAAGAAAGATGGCAATTACAGAGCCATTGACCAAACAACAACTACTATTTGCCGTCTAAAGCCCGGCCTATCATATAGATCAGGTCGTGGTTAACTGTTACAAATATATTGACGTTTTAAGATTGATAAATTGATGTACAATTAAATGTATTATTTGTCGTACCGATTATGGATTCTACAAGATCCAGAAAGCTTATTGGCTTAGAAATCGAACCTGTTGTATGTTCGATCCCCCTTAAATATATTATTCCTGTTAGAGTTAACACATTTATATCTACGCGTTTGATCTACAAACTAAAAAGAAACCTTTATAAATACAATAAATTAATTCTGGGTAAATAATTTTAAAAAAAATATAAACTACCCTACATTAACTGGTCTAACGTCTTCATTGCCATAAATTATTTCTTTTAAATAACCCCAGTAAAAGAAATCGAGGGGAGATAAATCTGGTGAACGTGGCGGCCATTTTATATTTTCAGAATGAGTTCCGATCCACCGATTAGGAAACTGTTCACTTAAATAGTTTTGGACAGCCACTGCATTATGTACAGGGCAACTATCTTGCTGAAAGTAGATGTTTTGCATATTTATGTCGGGAAGTTGCCGTACAGTAGGTAGAATGTGGGTGTTCAGTAATTCTAAATATGCATTTGCGTTCAAATTGCCATAAAAAGAGGCCCAATCATATGGTTGTTTAACAAACCTGCCCAAACATTTACTTTTTGCTGTTGCTGACTAGATGAACTTAAATATCTATGCTCGTTAAATATCTATACTATACGCTTAAATGCGTCGCCGTGAAATAATTGTTGGTGTTTAGAATATTTAAAATTGTGATACCCATTTGCTTTGAGCATTCGCTGAACGGAAGAACGGGATAAGTATGTCTAAATCATTGGAAGTAGTGCCAGATGACATATTCGAATTTATTTCAACTGCAGCACATACTAAAACGGACGTATTATTAGAAATTCTGCGAGTTGGAAGTGATGTTTTTAAATTTTCTACCGAACCGGTATTGTCGGTTTTATTTTTTAATTTAAAAATTGTGGCTTTATTCGGAATAGGCCTTTTGGGGTATTTAGCTGCAAATACGTCACATACCCTTTGAAAAGAATTGCCAGCGTGATACCACCGCAGCTCTCTCCTCCACAGTATAACGCGGCATTTTGGGCAAAAATATGTATATAAAACTTAGACAACCGACTTACTTGAACTGACTAATAATACTGATAACTGATCAGTCTACACGTGCTATTATCGTACTACAGCGCCACACCTCGCTGTTAGATAAAGTGGGACTATATGTACTTCCCCGCCGTTTACTTTGCAGAAATTGAGGCTGTATATATATTCACGTATCAATTCACTGTGTCTTCAGGATTTGTCTACTTGCTTGTATATCAATATGCGCGAAATACAAGAAAAAGAAAATTATGATGGTATTAAGTTTTTTATAGCGATCAGAAATATCAAATAAATAAGACACAGTGAAGTAATCTATGAGAAGCTTCAGGGCTGGTGTCTGGTAGTAGGGGATTTTAGTAGGTACGCTAAAGTTTTGAAAGTCCCACACTATCGTTGCCCTAAATATCAGACAATAGTGTCCATCAAGTTTTGCCCTGCCAAAAAAAAAAAATTATCAAAAGTTGAACGAATTTATTTAATATCATGGTGATTAAGAACATCACCATCTACCAAACACGAACGATTCCTACGCACGCTTGCTATATCATTTTCCACCAGAAACACTTATTTCTAAATAACAACAAGAGGGTTACGCGCTAGGACAGAAGTCCTTTCGATTTCGGAGGCGGGGGGGACGAACGCTGCCGCATCGTCTGCGTTTGATGGAAGGCTTCCCGGTCGGTTGCTTGCTCGACTGGTGATCGCTATGATGATGACGGCAGCGACGACGCCAACGACGCCCGGCGTCGGAATAAGTTAAAGATAATATAAGTTTTCGACGAACGCGTCATGAATATTCAGGAAAAGTTGATCCTGCGGGCGCTACCGGATTAATTACCCTGTCAATTCGGGATTTTTATGCGTCAAGTTTAATTTGAAAATTAAACTTTAAAATAATATTTCACGAAGAGGCCGCCACGCGTTCGACGGCGCTGGGGAGAGGCAAAAGGCGTGCCAAAGGTCGGATGAGTGAAGAAGACGAAACGTAAAGGCGGCTGAGGGTGGGAAGAAGGAAAATGTGGACGAGTGTTGACAAGTGGATGAGGCGGTAAAGGGTTCAGCATTATTCGTGTCAAATTTTACCGTGAATGTGCAAACATTGTGTGAGAAGTTCTAGTCAGAGCATCTGTACAATGCATAAATTTTCTTAAACGGACTTAATTAGCGATAGAGGGATAATAACAAACACGTAAAATTTTAATGTTTGAATTCTCTTGAATACCACAAGGTTCTGTTCTTGGACCATTACTCTTCCTACTATATTTCAATGGCCTCCCGGAGGTGATTGATGGCCTTGCTGTACTGTATGTGGGCAATACACCCTGTATAATGCGGAACAAAAACACAGTCTCCAAATAACGGATGAACGATTTGAACTAAATAAATTAATATTAAACACTAAAAAACTCGCATATTTCCATTCAATACACAAGCTAGTGACATGACTATTGAGCACGAAAATGAGCTTGTAACCTGTGTGAAGCATACTCCTTTTTTTGAGTTGTTATAGACAGTAACCTGTCGTGGGTTTTCAATATTAAAGATCTGTCAAAAGCAAAAATGATTTAGTAATAAGTGTTTATCACTCAAGTGTTCAGTCTCAATTGCAGTTTGGTGTCGATTTTTTGAGGGTAGGTGTTTGTGCTACCAAAAGCTTGTCTAAAGGTAATATTTCAATTAAAAAGTAGAGACTCATGTATGTCAATATTTAAAAACTACAAAATACGTACCTTCCTTTTTGTGTATATTATAACGTCAGACTTTATTTGTTAAAGGCAATTACAAAGATACTTTTAACAGTTTTGAAGCAGCTCACTGCCTGGACAGTAGGAGTAAAACCAATATACAGCCTGTTAAAAAAAGGTTGTCGGATATTTTACCCAATTATAGTACTGGTGGAAATAAACAAAAAAGTGTTAGTCAACATGGGTCCGCAATTCAACTGTTTTTGACATATAGTCAATTGCATATTTTAAAATAAAAAAAAAACATTTTTCGGTTTTGAGAATAGTTCCCTTTGTCAAACAACTGATTGTGACTTAAAATTAGTTCTGTCAGACATCTGTCATCAGATTATTTATCATTTGCGTAAATTTTTTTTTGTTCTCAAATTATGCATAAGTACACAAATGCGGAAATGGCCGATATGCATTTTATGTACGGTCGTGCGAATGGTAATGCCACTGAAGCACGGCGTATGTATGCCGAAGAATTTCCAAATCGGTTGTTATCGAGTGATAAGATTTTCTCAAGACTTCATATCCGGCTGTCCGAAACTGGTTCATTTAAAATTAATGGTGGTTCTGGTAGACCTAGATCAGTTTCTTCTCCCGCAGTAGAATTAGATATTTTGAGACGGGTAGAAGACAACCCAAATATTAGCACCCGAAGACTTGCCGCAGAACTGAACGTCAGTCATCCTCTCATTTGGAGCATTCTGCGGGAACAGCAGATCTATCCCTACCACATTCAACGCGTGCAAGTTCTTGCTCCTCTCGATTATGATGCACGTAGGGTTTTTTGTCATTGGGTTTTACGAAAGCTGGCAGAAACTCCTATTTTTGCGACTCAGATTTTATTTAGTGACGAGGCTGGGTTTACAAGAGACGGAATATTCAATTTTCATAACAATCACGTCTGGGCAGATGAAAATCCCCATGCTGTTGTTGAACTGCATCACCAAAACCGTTTTTCGCTAAATGTTTGGCTTGCTATTTTTTGAGACTGTTTAATTGGTCCAGTATTTCTCCCTAATCGTTTAACGGGACAAGTATACTTGGATTTTTTAAGAAATGAATTACCCGTTTTGTTGGAAGACGTGCCACTTTTTAACAGATTAAATATGTGGTTTATGCACGATGGAGCTCCTGCGCATTTTTCCATCGTAGTTAGAAATTTCTTAAATCAAGATTACAACGAGAGATGGATAGGACGGGGTGGACCAACTGCATGGCCTCCTAGGTCCCCTGACCTGACACCTCTACACTTCTATGTTTGGGGGCATCTACAACGATTAGTGTACGCACGATCTGTAAACAATTTGGAAGAACTCAGGCAACGAATCGTAAATTGTTGCGCTGAAATTCGGAGGACTCCAGGAATTTTCGAAGCATTGCGTCGATCTTTCATAAGAAGGTGTGAAGCGTGCTCAGAAATGAACGGTGAACATGTAGAACAATTTCTTTAGTTTTACTTTAAATAAACATTTGTTTAATTTACATTGCGATCAGAATTTCTTTGAAAATTTTTATCCTACTACAACAATATGCAATCGACTATATGTCAAAAACAGTTTAATTGCGGACCCATGTTGATTAAGACTTTTTTGTTTATTTCCACCAGTACTACAATTGGGTAAAATATCCGACAACCTTTTTTTAACACACTGTATAATGTTGCCGACTTTCGCCAATTTGAATGTTACTCTAGAAATTTCAATTGCTATCACTGGAGATTAAAATTTACAGTTGAAAGTGAAAAGAACAACAGTATAATCTTTCTGGACATTAAACCCATAAAAGACTGTAATAACATATTAACTAAACAGTATACTAAACCTACGTGGTCTCGATTTTATCTAAATAGAGTGTTTTTATTGGACTTACTCTGACACAGCAATCACTTTAAAATGTTTTGCGTCTCATGCTATTAATAAAAATATTCTAAACCGCAATATTACCCGAATTATATACAAAATTGAAATCAAAATTTGAAAATATTAGACATCACATAATTTATACAAAATAAACTGTCAAAATTGTAATATTTAGTATATATATATATAAGTGAAACTATGCAACAGTTAGAACAGGGTTGTCCAACTGGCGGCCCGCGGGCTGCATCCGGCCCGCGATGCTATTAGTTGTGGCCCGCGTAATTATTTTTATACCTCACGTTATGTTGTTATTACTTTAACAAAATTATTATATGGCCCGCAACCACATCAAAGGTTTTCGTTTTGGCCCTTGAGGCCTTGGAAGTTGGACCCGCCTGAGTTAGAAGGTAAAATAACAAAATGACATAAATACAACAAAAACAAATTATAGAGTATCTCCTGCTTAGGAATTACAGAGGCAATGCGCACCTGCTCAACAGCAAGCATGGATGTGATATTAAATATCACACTTCTCTATCTGCAAGGAAGCAGGATGGCAGTACTCCGTGCTGACAGGCTAAAGTTGACACAGAACTTTAAAGCCCATGTCCTTATAGGACACCTCGCAGTCCTACGCGATATCACAACAGAGATAAGGCCACTAGGGATACCAACGGACATTATGCACATTAAACTAAACTTAACTCAGGGCAATCATTCAAAGTACTGTTGTATGAAGGATAGAGCTTAGGAGAGCCAAAATTTGAAAAAAGCATCACTGGTTTGGTACACAAATGGATCTATGATAGAAAAAGTGGTGAGGAGTAGGAGTTTTTGGGCCTAACTGCCGTCTCTCAATACCTTTGAGACAAACCCCAACCAGGTTTCAGACAGAATTATTTGCCATAGATGTCTATGCTCAAGAAAATCTCAGGAAAGAGATAGAAAAAAGGAGATAACATCTATATGTGTACTAATAACTAGACCACGCTGAGCGCTCTAAAAGCAAATAGCTTTGACATGATCGAAACATGTAGTTAAAAGATAATAATTAATAACATGGATGGCATAGAATTTTATTACTTTCAATTTTCCAACAAATAGTTTTGAGTCTAGGCTGATATAGAAATGCTTAAATAATGTAGAGCGGCTGACTATGATAACTAAAGCCACATTAATATAGTTACCAAGGTAATCTCACATTAAAAGTATTGGATAGCTGATCAATTGGTCAAATGAGGAGCTAACAGTCACCTTTATGCATCACACTTCTTCATCCACTCTGAGTGTGTCCAAAACTCAGATCAGAATTTAGCCCCAACAATGGGAGCATATAAAAGCACCCTCTCTTAAGACAAACTTCCAGACAACTCGTAGCTAAAGAGCTGGTTAACCCTTTGCTAAATACTAACAAAAACCTATTTAGACTCAGCAAAAGGCAGAAGTTAGGGTATTTACTGGCCTGTTTACCGAGCAAAATGATCGATAAAGTCGAGAGTGACATGTGTCAGTTTTGCGAAAGCGAAACAGAGAGTGCATAACTCATATTCTCTAGCTACATAGGTATGGCACTGCAAAGGCTGCTAGGTTACCAACAGCAAATACCTCTCAAAGTGACCAAACTGCGTTAAGCATGGAGGTTGATTAGTATATCATGATCAAGGTCTTCCACAATAGATCCGTTCCGTCGCGGTGAGCATAGCCTTCTCTGTCTCAATATACATCTTCATATGCAGAAGAGAAATACATATTGTGTCTGCAGATAACCGCAAATGGTTTCCCTTTTTCGTTAATTTATAACTATTCGAAGTATTTTGGCCCTTATCTGGCATAGTATTGTTCACAATCAAAACCAAACATTTCATCAACTTTTTGCATACTTTCCTCATAGATCAAAAACTATGTTTGTGATTTGGGTGGAAGCAGGCACTTGTTGGAGTTTAAAATACAAGATTAGGGATGCAGTCACAAAATAACAAATTTTTATTTTAAATGTCCAAGCTTTCGTAGCTTTTTCCTTAGATCTGATAAAGCGACAAATAAAACTTGCGAAAGCTTACACATTTAAAATGGAACTCATTATAATGTGACTGCATTGCCAATCATATCTTAAACTATATCTGTGATTTTTTATAATTCATGCACCTTAGGTTTAAGTTGTAGTTACATTTGGAACTTTTCAGCCGACATAACCGCTGCGACCTCATTAGGGATGCTATCAATCATAAAACAAACGCCAATATACATCATTAGAAGACATCTTTTGTTCTTTTTAATTTTAATCACAGCCTGCTAGAACCCCAAAGCATTTATTGTAAACGAACTGAAATTTTTACTATCGGTAATTATCCAGTGTAGATGGTATTGTTAAAATTGGCGCCGCTATTATTATCGGCTTTGAATTTGTAGTTGTAAAATCGAGATTGCCTCGTAAAGATGATTATCGTAACAATTATTGACCAATAAACCTTGGCCGTTATTACACACGACGTTGATGATGAAGGTGGTAAGGTAAGGGGATGCAGCGGAGACCTAAGAAGTTCGAAGGTCTCTTTCTTATATACCACCGCGCAGATAGCTGAAGAGCATCACAATTTTTATACATGTAGGATTTGTTGGTGCCTATCACCGGTGTCCATGATGCTGTTGATGATCTTGGTTTTTTATTGTTTCAGGGCCGACCGCGACCGATGTTTCATTCTTTCGTTTTTCGGTTTAGTATCTATTTTATTATACAAATTTTCTACGATCATCCACACGGCGGATCCACGACGCTTCCTTCGGCATCGTTTTTAATGGTGGCAGCCGTGGTCTTTATTGATTTTAACTTCCACTAATGGCACTATAAAAATATCAACAACCCTATCGTAAAAATCAGTCCAGTCAGGCTTTTTTTTTTTTAGTTTTGTGAAGTGATTGGATGTTTTATGCCGTCAAGAAATCGAGGATTACTCATGTGATCCGACAAAACCTGTATTTTATACAGGTCGTCCCCAAAATTGCTTAACATACAAATTTGTTTCTCTTAAAGATTTGTGGAGCTCCTTCAACTGCAGTGTTATTCCACTAGTGATTTGGTGAAGAGCATATCTTCCAAGATTTACCTTAGCCGAAAACACTACGTTTAACACTGCTCTTCACTTGTTTTTCTACTGAAGATGGCAACTTAGCTGCCGAAATACGTATTTAGATTTGTATCTTTAATTGTTGTGGTAAGGGATGTCTTTCACTTTTTCTTTTGGATTTTTGTTATACTCCCTTGCTTGTATATTATAAGATTGATTTCCTTTTATCTGATCAACAACGAACTCTACGTTCACAATAAGGACATTTCAATTGGGATGACCACGAGGCATAGCGATGATGTTGTGGTGCCTAAGCACAGATTAAAGCTGTATGAGCAAGGTGCATATTATAAGTCCTTGACCGACTATAATGCTTTACCAAAAGTAATCAAAAGCCAAGTCCGCAAGCGTAACATATTGAAAATGGCTTATACCTACATTTTTAATAAATAACAGTTTTTACAGTTTCAATGAATATCTAGAAAGAAATTAGTGTGTGGGCTTTTATAGTGTCTGCTTCGTCCACAGCATCGCTCGTGCTCCGCTTGTGGGGGTGAATGTTGTTCATATATCAATTTTATTATATTTTGACATTTGTGTTGATTTATGAAGATAAAGAAACTCTTTTGTAGCAGAATATTAAATCTAACAACAATTTGTCCATTCAGTAGGTGTAAATGTTTCTTTAAGTATATATATGTTTGATATATGTTTGAAAGTACTGGCAGTAGTTTGCCAATGTATGTATGTATTATTATTTATTTATATTTATATCAATCAATTATATATATTTATATTATTGAATTTATTATGTAATTTCTGAACGTTCTGAATGTTATTTCTATTGTTATTTCTATAACACAGTAACATGCAATTTTTATTTAATTATGTGTGTGCACTATGCAGCCTAATTTACAATAGCGTCAGTTGGTGCATTATAATTTGTGCCAAAACAACGTCGGAATAACCATTGAGAACATACTGCAGGTAAAAGTGTGTAAGTCGCTGTATCACTAATTTCATGAAATATTATGTAAATAATCAATAAATACAAATTCCAGAGAAATAAAAATATTCTTCTAAACACAACAAATTTCAAAATAAACTCGTTAATCTTTAAGCAAACTGACAAAGCAGCAGCAATATTTAGAGAATTTATTTTTACATTATGAACGTTATTTTTGGTTTTAAAATTCTTGGCTTTTGAAAAATGATTTGGAAAAGTAAATTAGAGAAATTAAACGTGAAGCAAATAAATTGTACTTTTGGCATATCTATAAAAATTTGGACGCCAGAGAGTGATCACCAGGAGGTGATTTAGTCTTTTTGTCGTATGTGTGATATGATAAAAATGGAAACACCAACGTTAATGAAGTCAACGCTTTTTCACTGTCGATGAGCAACTTAATTCATATCGTGGTGGTACTGATTTCACCCAATATATACTTTTAAAGCCTTCGAAGTTGGAATTAAGACTTGGTAAGTACGTGACGCAATTATTTCTTATTCAATCAAAGGACAAATCTATACTGGTATGGCGCCATCTGGAGAAAGAGAAAGAAATCACGGTGAACGTGTGATTAAAGATTTGTGTTGCAACTTGTTTGGAGTGGACGAAACATCGTATCTGACAACTTTTTACAGGTTATAATTTCGCTTCTACATTGATGTTAAGAATAAAATTTGTCAATATTAGGCACTGTAAACAAAAGACGTACAATCGTACCAGCCGAATTTTTTAATCCAAGAGGAATCAGCAGTTGAATCATCAATTTTCGGATTTAACAACAACATAAAGTATGTGTTTACATGTTCCATAAATGAAAATAAATCAGTTGTGCTTCTTTCCACTTCCCATTATAACATCGAAATTGAACGATCTAGAAGAACACTAAGAATGGAACTCGATTACAATGGAAGCAAATAAGGCGTTGACAATATGGACAAATGCCTTGGTGAATATTCAACGAAAAGAAGAACGAAGGGACGCCCTTTGGATTTTTTTATAACATTATAGATGTGGGTGCATTTGCAGAATTCGTGATCCACATGGAACATAACCCACGCTTGAAGACATCAACAAGTCGTAGAAGATTGTTACTAATTGAGTTAACAATTAGTCTTGCATGAAATCCAGCATCGTCCAATGCTCAAAACATCCGAATTTTTCCATTATTAGAGCTACTGTTGAAAATCTGCCATTATAACACATACAAAATAACTAAAATTACTGAATTACAAAATGAAAAATAAAACTAATTGCTAATTATAAACCCATAATCAATGTTCAACCCTCGGAGATGGGAAATTGCCGCTGGTTCTCGCCCACTAACAAAATATAAATTATTGTGTCCACTTAATCTGAATAAACTCTATAAATATTGTTTTGTGTCAAAAATATATGCCTTGAGATGTCTTTCTTCGGATTCAGGTATAAAAATATAACAATACTTGGAAGTTCGCGTAAAACTCGTAAATTATAATAAAAAAACGTTGGCACTACAACACCTTTTTTTTATAAACGATTTCAACCATGTATGTGCTTGGTGACGGGACGTGATGACTGGTTGCTGTTGTCGTCGTATCGTATTGACGATCAAATAATAAAAGAATTGCTTTATATTCGTACGATGCAGTAAAAGGCGGTTGTTATATTTGCATAAAATAACACTTAAAACAGGGCCTTTATTGTTTCTAGACGACTTAAATATTATTAGTCATTGCTGTGAACGATAAATTGTGGCCATTTTATCGCTAACAATCGGTTATAAAAATGCGTATATAGTTGTAATTCCATATAGGTACATATTTTATATTGTGAAAGTTATGAAGTGGATTCACATAAATATATTTTTTACCAGTCTGAATTTGGAGCATTTCGTAATACAGCTGCAAAATGGTTGTTAGTTTTCTCTAGCATTTTAGAGGCATTCCTGAAAATGTTTAATCTATGCTTTGTATGGAAAACAAGTAGCAAATCCTTTATTTGACCGAAATCTAATACGATAAACTTTTTCTTACGGATATTTTTTAAAAATCCAGGCCCGTAACATGGGAAAGAAGCAGAGAGCCTCAACTAAGATATTTAAATTCTTATTTCAGAATCGCTATTGACGCATGTTTTATCTAACTGTCACACACATGTAAGTAGGTAGAAATTTATTTTAAAGACAGAAGTATAAAATATGTATTATAAAGGATTAAACAGAAACAATTAGTAAAACAGAAAGTACAAAGGAAAAAAGGCAATACACTTACGTTATGAAATTATGAAACTACGTTATGAAGCTAGGTTATAATCAAAAAATTCAGCTATAGAATAAAAAATTAAAATGGTAAAGTTTTCCAATCATTGGGCAAGTGATTATATATTTTAATACCTTAGATATCGACACTTTTGGCGGTTTAGTTTAAATTATGTCTCATTGAATGTATTTGTGGATCTCTGATATTGTAACTATGTAAGTTATTATTTTTATTCATAAAAATATGTTTATGCTTGTGAATATATAAGCTGAATTCCAATATATACAATTCAGAAAGAGTTAAAATTTTCAAGGATTTGAAATAAGTTCTGCATGAGGTGAGTTGACTAACTTCTGCAATGCATCTAACAGGCGACTTCTGTTTAAGGAAAACCTTCATCGCTGCGGACGAAGAACCCCATAGTAGAATTCCATATGTTAGATGACTTTTGAATTCGGCGTGATATAATCATCTTTAAATTGTCTAATTCAACTACATTCTTTAGAGATCTTAGCTTAAACATTGATCTGTTTAGTTTACTTATTAGTTGCTGGCAATGCGTATTCCAGTTTAAGGTGGAAGTAAAAGTCATTTCTAAAAAGAGTGCTGAATCAGTGAACTTTACTGTGTTTTTGGAAATCTGTAAATTTAAAAAGTTATTTATCTTTTTTTGAACAGTATGAAATAGAATATATTTTGTTTTGTTAAAATTTAATAATTTATTAGCACAAAAGCAGTTGAATAATTTATCCAAAATCAAATTTCAATTTCTTTGTCTGAAACAATAACAGTAACGTTATCTGCATAGCACACTACAGCGAAATCGCTGACAAAATCCACTATGTCGTTTATAAACAATGAAAATAATAATGGCCCCAGGACTGATCCTTGTGGGATGCCAACACTGATCGGTAAGTAAGAAAAAATTATTTTGTACCTAATATTAGCATTACTAGTGCTTACTTCCACAAACTGAAATCTATTAGATAGGTATGAGGAAATCCATTCCGCTACCCTGCCTCTAAGACCCATGGTGTAAAGGTTCTGCAGAAGTATATGTTGGATACAGTCAAATGCTTTTGACAGGTCGCAAAGTACACCAACAGGATAAGACTTAGTTTCAGTATTCTCCAGAATGCAGTTATAAATCTCTAACAGTGCAGAAGTTGTAGATTTGCCTGTACCTTGTCGACATTCGCTCTTGACCACGTTGGGGTATTGAATGCTCGTTTAGACCGCGCATTTGCCTAGGAAAAATGTAAATCCTACTTTCCTAGATCGAGCCGGCCTAAGGACTGGCACGGCAAAATTTCTGGCTGCATGAAAGGCAGCTGATCAGAGTTGCACTAACTTACTATCCTCAGGTCAAATGTAATTAGTTACGTTCGGTTATTGCATGATACAAATCCACGTATACAGTAGAAACATTCAGTATTTCTTTTAAGCTGGACAGCTCCTTTAACATGGAAACTTTATCCCTACTAAATTAGTTTTGTTATAATTGTAAATATTTACAGAACCCGAAGTTAAAAGAACCTGCTCTATATTATTGAAAAACTCCATCACGTCGTCTTTGTCTAGGGAACACGGAGATCTTTTTATATTTGTAGCCATGCCACTCATAGGTGATTCTTTGTAATAAAATTTTCAACGAAATCTTCGCCTGGGTAATTGTCCTCAAATTGACTAAGAACCTTTTCGGCCACAATGCGTATATCAATCTTGGTCAATGCACAGCCCCAGTTGGCCATCTCGCCAAGTGCCTTCCAAGACATTTATTCACTAAGTTGCCCGTGGAATTTTGAGTCGCTTGTTTTTTCGAGAGACCACTATTTGCAGCTTGTACCGCTTTTTCAATGTCTTCTGCGGAATAGCTTTTGTAGTTCCGGGTTCCCGGCGCTTTTTGGTGGTTTCTCACCAATTTTTTAAATTTATTATCTACAACAGAAAAACACCTTCGAGAAAACTACAAAAAAATAAAATGAAATTAAATAAAAAAAAAAAATCGAAAAGGCCGCACAAGGTAACGAAGTTGCCCCGCGATGACAAAGTAGACGGTATTCAAAATACCTACGATAACTCAAAAACCAATAGCGAAGTTAAACTTGCAGGGAATAATCCAGTATGCGATTATCTGAGCACTTACCAAATCCAATTCTTTCCATTTCTCACAGGACGTACCGATATCTAAACGCCAGCATCTCGCCAACTAGTCAAACAATGAGCATCACCCTACCGAGTCGGCATCGATGAGCGCACCACTGACCAGTGAGTGACTCCTGATCATTCATCAAAGAAAAGATTTTTTCGTTGAACGCGGTAGCGGCTAGCTTGTCAGTCATACGGAGCTGCATCGTAACAAATTACTCCACACCTATGTCGACCGGTAAGCAGGACCGCGGTGGTCCCCGCTACCGTGTTCGCGAACGTACCGCGACCTGTTCGCTACTGCTGTCGAACCATCGAAGCCGTGCCGGCGACTATGATGTATTATTGTATCGTTACATCTTGACAGGCAAATCTTGTCAATAGAAAAGAGAAGTAGACGAGGCATTTGCGGTGGTCTCGTCTTGCTGTGTCAGAGGTGGCCAGATTTGCAACTAATCATTCCTTTTAAGACACCTGTACTATTTTGTAAATCTCATTTGTTATGACTTCAGATCATATCGGAACAAATACTGATTATACAGGTTGGCTCACCACATTGTCGTCGGTTTAGATACGAAAAGCGGTATAATATTTTCAAAATATTTCTATTATGGATTATATAGATTCGTAAAATTGTTTCGAAACATACAGAGAGACAAAAAAAAATTACACCCCAATGTTATGGAAATTTAAATGGAGCAGCCTTTTTGTTTATAATAAATAATAACCACTGTTTCTTCCAAGCCTATTTAAAAAAAAAAGTGGCTAAACATTGGTATTTGAAAAAGAAAATTCTAAATTACTAAAAAACTATAAGAGGTATGCATAAAAAACCTTAATATAATCTCAAAAACCGTTAAAATTAAAATTCAAATAAGATAATGGTTCGCGAATGGAACCAGGAAGGCACAATCATGTCGCGAATTTATCCTAGGTACCAGGAAATTCAGTCGTTCCAATATGAAAGGGCAATCGATGAAATTTTTTAGTAATTTATAAAGGCATTTTTCGCAGATCTCTTCCCTTCGTATGCTTAAGGCCAACATATTGTACCTATGTAATAATTGATGGTATACCTCTTTCAGGGTACCTTCCATCCATTTTGAAGGAAAGGAATTTCTGAAATTTGCGATGGATACTGTCTAAACTTAGGAAATCACATGCACATAGAGGGTTCCAAACTAATATCGCATATTCCAGTTTGCTTAATACATATGCGAAATATAATGATTTCAATAATGAAATACCTTTAAAGTATCTAGAGACACGCATAATGAAACCAAGAGATTTGATAGCTTCAGAACGTATATGACTAATATGCGATTTGAAAGAAAACGTGGTATCAAAGATTACACCCAGATCCTTAAATTCAAATTTACGAGACAAAATGCTATCCCTGATTTGGTAAGAACAAATGTTAGGTGAGGATGAACGAGTAAACGTTAGCACACAGCATTTGAAAGTATCACACTAACCAGAAACAGCATTTAAAGCACGTTGAAGCTTACTCACATCATCGATACAAGAAATTTCAGAAAGGATCTTAATATCATCAGCATATGCAAGAATGGGGAGATCAATTTGGAGAAGTAGATCATTGATATACAGCACAAACAGCAATGGGTCTAGATTCGACCTTTGCGGCACGCCGGAGGTAAGAATGAAATCTTGTTGTATCCATTGTACGAGACGTAGCATCTTCTCTGTTTTAGATAAGATCTTAAAAGACTCATAGCAGACGGAACAAAACCGATAGAGCATAGCTTGGTGAGCAACATATCATGGTCTATAAAGTCAAAAGCCTTGGTTAAATAAAATTTATAATAATATTAGTAAATATTGAAGTACCCTTATTTCCCTCGCACTATTTTTTTCTATTTCTAATTGTGCCTTCAGTCAATTAACCATGCACTTTGTTAAAATTTAATTATTAACATAATAAATAAATTAGAAAAACAGCCCTGGAAAGAAAAATCCATCGATTTTGACACGGCAGGTGATTGCCAAATCTATTACTGTCGGTATGTATTGCTGAATATCGGTAGCTTCTGTACCGATTGATACCGATGCTTCTTATTTCATTAATTATATCTTTCGTACAGCAATAACATACGATGGACGTATGTTGCCAGTAATAGAAGTCAAAAATAGGGTGGTAAGAGGGCCGTTTCACGATTGTCAACTTGATCAGCTGATATCGTTCATTATTAAAGGTTGTGATTTTTAAATTAGGCATTAATTTGTTTATTTATTGCAGGAATTCGCTGCTGATCTTCATAAAATTCGCTTGTTTTACAACGGCAATAAATAAAATCACCTAGAACTTCAATACATCCATTTTTATGAAATATTCTTTTACATGGAGAAACGGAATATTAGATTTATCACAAACCATTGGGAATATTATTCATAAAGACGTCCAGATGATATTCGCCCACCTCTTATTCGCGCAATAAATTCATTAAAGCCCCATCGAAACTCTAAAAATAATCCTTCCACGACAATAAAAAGAGCCGCACACACCGACGATCACCGAGAAAAGGGTCTGTCGCACACAGAAAGCACGACAACAAGAGAAATCCATATAATCGCGCAAAAGAAGAAGAAGAAGAACAACAAGAAGGAGACGCAGCCGTGGAGTCGAAGAGGAGAACCGAAGAGAAACTATGTTTTCGAACCGAACCAGTCGTAAAGGCATGCATTTTGATATATGGCATAAGATAATTCCATATTTTATCCGGCTAGAGGTAATATGTCAAATTGATCGCGAAGACGGCAAACGATCTTTTGAATTTTACCTCACGGTTGGTAGGTCCGCGCTGGTCGGCTGTTTCGAACGTCCCGTCGATCTTGTTATTGCTAATTGCGATTTAATTTTTCAATGACCGCGGACTGTGGTCACCTAAATACTACCTGCTCGTTTCTGTATCAAGTAAATGGTTGGTTTCGTGTGTGGGTTTTTAATACCTGTGAGCATCAATTTTGGACAAATCGATTTTGTGTTAATTGAGTTAGAAGTTGGTAAAGTAAAGCTTTTCGTTTAACACGAAAAACTAACCAGTTAAAATAGGAGACACAAATATAAGAAAAAAATTATTTTTAATAGCTCACTATATATGTTTGATGTTATTTTCAGATACTACAAAACAACTTAATATAAAAGTATGACAATGGATTTCTAAAAGGCGAAAAGTAAAAGCAAAATGGAAGTTCCTAGAAAAGAAAATACAGCCTTCAACATATATTGTTCACAATGACTAATTATATTCATAAATAAGTCCAAAATTACACAATTTTCTTCAAGTGAGAGTAATGAACTTAACAATCCTTTCTGTTATTTGTTTTTTTTTTAGGCGAATAAGTATAAATAGCAGTTGTTTTCAGCAAAATTATTTGTATTCGTGTATATAATTACAATTTTTAGTTACAGCGTCACAAAGGATTATCCATATTAAATATTATACAGACTGGCCACTTTTTTTTATAGGAAAACTATTGCTATCTCGGAAAGTGAAAGAGATACCAAGACGGCCAAATGAGGAAAAAGTTGCGTAGCGAACATTTGTAAGGTAAAAAGAAACGGGGACCATATTTTCTTCATGATAGGTAGGTCCAAAATGATACCAAAGAAGAGCCTAAAGTACCTGGGAATAACCCTAGAATCTAGACCAAGCACTGAGCTTTCTCATGCCGATCATTGGTGGATCTAGCAGTGGAAGGAATTTGGTCGTCAGTGATGTTGTGAACTCAATTGGGTTTTAGTGTAGCTATATGGCACACGGCAGTAGAGAGAAGACATAGTGTGAGCATTCTGAAAAAAAAAACAAGGCTCTGTCTATAGTACAGTCTCTACGCCTTGCAAGTGATCACCGGGACACCACCAATCGATTTGTTAGTACTCGAAAAAAGATTTATGCACCAGAAGGAGGACCAAACATCGCGAGAACAGGCAAGACGCAACACGCTAGAGGTAGGGCAGGCCAGATAGAACGGCCACGAGGAAAAAGCCGAATAGACAAAAAAAATTGACACCATACATACTATTATGGTTGGAGTGCGCAAACGTAGGAGTTTGGATTATTTTTCGACATAACTGCTAACGGGTCATGACTGCTTCAAAAGTTATGCCAAGACGTTTGAATATATAATATTGAGCAGAAGATAGCAACTGCATGGTTCGATTAACCGTCCCGTCCAGCGCGGCCGCTAGGGCCAATTGTAGAGCTTTATATTTATCTTTAAGATTCATCCAAAAAGCTTATAAGGTAGCTTGGAATCTTTTTGAATGAGGCCTCTTTCAGGTCTCATAGGAAAAGTTAAACTTTCCCAAAGACGTCATATCTGATTCGTGTTGCAGCACGACAATAGCAGAAGATATGGTCAACTGTCTCTTCGTCTTCCAAACACAGCCGGCATTCAGTCTCCTCAGAGAGTGCGATTCTGTGTAGGTACCTTCTGAGTGATCTGTAAAGACAGACACTATTACTTTGACATTTACGGTCAAATTCAAGTAGGCTCTTGGTACCTACTGACATGATTAAACGAAATGCACTTTTTCGCATGTGCCAAATTAGGACAATTGTTCCAATCTTGGAGCACTTTCTAATTTGCGCATACATTGATTTGCTGTTTAGCTACCGTAATTGCTATACCAATGACAGGTTCCCCTTTGCTAGAATGCCTACTTCCTCATTGCCATGAACGAGTGAGGGCGCAGGTAGCCAGATTAGGGATAGGTTATTAGCCATCCCCACTGTATTTAGGGTGTTTTCATGGCTGATCAGCATCGAGTTGCATTTATGCGCCTCTAGTGCATTCAGCACCGCCTAACTGTCGTCGAATCCTCTTATATCCTCCGTACGTCACGATTCTAGAAGCAAAAAAAGACTGTTATCACAAAAGGAATCAATAATTATTACTGAAACGACAGCTGAAGTTAAACTGCAGGCTCTTTTTGGTCATATTATTAGTAGACTGGTAACAAATCAAGAAGTGTTATTACAGCAATTTGTTGAAATATTAGAGGGTTTAACAATCTTCTTAAAGTGGGGATGTGATGGAGGCTTTGGTCACTCTACATATAGACAAATATTTTCAGAAGATGCCGGCCAAGAAAGTGATTCCAACCTATTTTCGGTATGTCCCCTTACAACTGCAAGCGAAGAAAACCAAGGCTATGGCGTAATCCAAAGCCATCTTCTACTAAATTCTGCAGGCCAATTAAATTACTTTTTGAAAAAGACACTGCACTGCACTATCTAGACGAGAAATACAAAATGTAGAGGAACGACTGCAAGCTTTAGTACCCACAAACATTTACATTGCGGGGCGGCAAATCAGTGTTAGGTCTATCTTCAAATTAACAATGATCGACGGAAAAACGTTTGATGTTATCGCTAAAATATCTTCTCAATCATGTGGAATTTGCGGAGTAACTCAAAAAAATATGAATGATTTGGAAACAATCCGGCAACAATCTATCGATAGCGCCAAGTATAAATATTGATTTGAGTGTCCCCATATCACTTACCGTTTGGATATAAAAAAGTGGCAAATATGCGGTAACAGGGATCAACAAATGATGGCCAAAAGAAAAAAATTCATTCAAAGTGAACTGAAACTTAAAATGGGAATATTGGTAGATATCCACAACAATGTGCAAGGGTGGTAGGTCCAGAAAATTTCTAATGCGAATAATGGGGAAGAAGACATTGCTCCCGTGGTTTCCATACGTGCGGTCTTTTGTATGGATGCAAGTTTTGCTGTGGATCTGGCTTGCAACGCTCTCTGCCACCATGCTATCGCTCCATTGGTTGTGGTCGGACTATCATCACATAAAGCAAGGATGCCCCCCAAGAGTGTGAGTAATTTGTTTCACATGTTGATCACAGATTGGTGTCTTATCAAATAGGACGCCTAGATATTTTACATTATCTGCAAATTTAAGTTTCACACCTTGGATAGTGGGCACCAAATGCTCCAGTCTCCTCTTCCAGGTGAACTGTACTATCGTAGCTTTATTCGCATTGATATTCGGGTTTCCCCTGATACACCATCTAGGAATGTAATTACTTGTTCGGTGGCTGAGGAATTTTCCACGATCCCCTTAAAAGTATCACAACATCATCCGCATGGTCTTGCACCTCGGCTGCAGGCGCTTCAATGTTAGCCAGTAGGTCGTCTACAAGTAACGACCATAGTAGTGGGGATAGAATCCCACAATACGGCCTATTCGTGAGCATAGTAGCAATCCAGCCTGGTATGATCGGTTGTACGCCTCGCGCTAAAACCGCTTTACCTAGGGATGAAGGAATTGCATTATTAAATGCTCCTTCTATGTCAACAAAAGCTGCCATTGCTATTTCCTTGAATTTGAACGAATCCGACGAGATTGTTTAATGCAAGATCCGTGGATTTGCCTGCGTGGATATGCATATTGGTGTATATAAATGGACCTATCTGAAACAATTACTTCTCTGATGTGACCCTCTAACACCTTCTCTAATGTTTTCAATAGAAATGGCATCAGGGTAATAAATAAAAGATTCCCATTTTGGGAACACTCTCCGTCCAGGTTGTTGGTATATAGTTCCAAGCAAGACTAGTCCGATAGACCAGTAATATGGTTTATCTTTTTAGGGGACTATTTCTAGAAGTACACAGCTTCTTTCTATCACAGGAAAAAAATTGGATGTGATCTCAAATAATTGCATTGTACCTACATCTAAGTTTTACTATAATTATGAAAGTATTTAACATTTAAATTTCGAACAACGAAAGCGAGAGCTGTCTGAGACATTATTCACTTCAGGATGACTAATACCTTCAAAATTCTATAAATCCGAATGAGATGCAGAGACCGGGCCGTGTAGCGAGATAATTTCTTCCGCGGGAACGCATAAATCGCGCTCGATCTTTGTCGTTCGATTTGTCTTGGTAAGAACGAGTCTAAACGACGCGCACAGGATGACAGAAGAACTATGGGATCGTTGGCCGCGTCCGCCAAACTCGAATCGCACGCCACCATAAAGAATACATCGGCCCATAACTCACCCGTGTCGCTTACATATTTCCCAGAGATATACCATATGTATTCGCGCGTAGGTAACCGATATACCTACGATGTATTATGGTGGTACCTACGCGGATGCGGCCGGCCAGCGGTACATGTGGTCGGGCGAACTGAGAGCGAACCGTGGCGTCGATACCTTAGCCAGAGACCGTGTCTCAAATATGCGAGATTATCAAGTGACATTAATCCCAGAGATTAATATTTATTAGTCGAGTTGGATTCTTACAGGCGTCATCGTAGTGGAGAAGAGATTATTCGCGTGGTCTTCAATTTGATATATGCAGGGTTTGCTTTTATTTTGTGCTTGCCTAGTTATATGATCTTTTTTTTAGACCAATATTAATAATAGCTGAGATATTTTGCATACCAACTGCGTTACTATGAATTCTAATGAATCTGAAACTAAGAGGTATGCAGGTAAAAACTTGGTCAGTCGTTGGTAACAACATGTAATGTTACAAGCGAAAAGTTATTTTTAACTTTCAATGGGAAATTACTGCCTTCATATAAATTTGAATTACATATTACATGTAATGTTACACTACAGAAAATACCACATTGGAAAATTAAAATCCAAAAATGGAAATTTACAAATTGTATTTAATATTAGAAATAAATTTTACTCACTGTCTGTAGAATTTCTGTATAATTCAGATGTAATAATTTGTACTATATTAGAGTAATTTTATATGTGATTACATTATTAATATGTAATATCACCAAAACCGCTTTGAACTTTACACTGATAAAAGTGCGTGTGAAATTGCAGTTGTTTCAAATAACTGATGCTGTAATATTACGTGATTATCACTGTAACGCCCTAAATCCACATTTATAAATGTAAAAATCCATAGTTTTTGTATTAATGCAGACAGTAATGTAAATTTACAGTTTTCATAACGTAATCTTGACAGCTTCTATAAACTGTATCTAGTAATATATGAACGAATATATATTGTTTTTTTTTTTCGGTAATATGTATTTTTACATGCCAATTTTATTTTCAAATATGAATTTGGAACACCTCTGCACATCAAGTTAACTTACTATTTCAATGAATGCATCTATGCATCAGCATAACAATTGCAACAAACCGCGATTTATAAGAGTTACTTTAATTTTAACTGTGTAACGTGGCTTTTCATGGAAAAATCCATTTCAGTGTCAAGTTTTAAGTTTATTTTGAATTAATCATGAATCCTCTTATTTTGATTGGTTTTCCCATGGGCGGTAGATACCGCATGTTGTTTTATTTCGTTTCTATTTGTTAGTATTTGTGGGACGGGAGCGTTGTCTACGTAGACGCCGCCCAATTCACTCACGCTCAGCTTCCCCTACCGCGACTGCGTGGGGGGAACCGCAAGTGTATGTAAACCGCGCGCTTAGCACGATTAGGGAGAGAGTTCTCGAGTCTCATCCAATCCGCTCTGGCTGTTGTGTCGGCAAAGCTTCTGATATACGTCGAGATTCCTATCCCCGATCCGATTGTAGCGCTAGCAAAGCTCGCTGGCGCAACACAGACGTTTTTCTCGTCCGCTCCGGCTGATATGTCGGCAAAGCTTCTGATACACGTCGAGCTTCTTATTTCCGATCTAACTGAAACGCTAGCTCACTTGCGTAATACAGGCATTTTACCGATTTTCTCCACTCTGGCTGTTGCGTTGGTAAAGCTTCCGACGCTACCATAGTTTTATTTATTTATTGTAAGTCATTCCCGTACCGTAGAGTTTAGCAACGTCACCGATATCTAACCGTCATAGCCCGTGACAAACGTCCGCGTACTTTTCGACCGACTCCTATATATAGATTGTCGCTTTATGTTATTAACCAAAACGTAGCTGTTAGAATCCGCGTTTAGATTTAGAAAGCGTTACCGAAGCCCCGCGAATCTTTTAATGTTCATCACTATACATATTTATGTATGCTTGCGATTGTACATACATTTGTTTACTTACCTTTATTATTCCTGTATATGTTCCATGTCTTTTACACCTGCTGTATAGAAACAAACGTTTGATTTATGATACACTTTCACTGTCTCATTGCGTAGTCAGACTGGAACCCTGAACTTTCAACTGCACTTAGACTCATTGCTACCACTTTGGGGTTAAAACTTTATTGTGACGACGTGATTAAGACGCAACACTATTCAAACCCCCACGAAGTGGTAATTGACCGTTTGACAACTGACGATCAGCGTCACCGAACGAACATGGAGCGAACCTCCTCTTTCGACTTACGAGGAGCAACGCATAAGTAATAAGCATTTTAAAAGCAAGTAAGTAATCGAAAGCCCATAAGCAAGGCCTTGAAGAGTAAGCAGTAAATACCATTAGCACCGAACTAGAACTGGAAAGAAAACGTCGTTACAACTTTAAATTTTTGTTCTTATCTCACAAGACTTGACTTTTACACCTACAGCGTTCCCAAAACCAGTAACTATTAAAAAGAATTAAGAATAACAAAAATAGTTCCCTAAATAAATCAGGCGAAACTGGCGAAAAAACAGTCCGCGTTAGAAATCTAGTCTACACGGACGATGATAATTATTAGAAATATTTGAAAGTATCGTTTAATGCTCGTCGCTTTCTTTCTCCATACACCGCTCTGTAAATTTACAGGTTGTAATGTAACAAGACAAAAAAGTGCCCATAATGAAGCGTGTACTGGATCACGTGATAAACACGCGCATACTCCAATAGTGCCGAAATTAGACATATCTAAACCCAAGCGCAGTTCTCCGATGGTGACTTTCGTTTTATACAAAATAATTTTGAATGTATGTTACAATTATTGCAACACCCGCTTTACAATAGGCCCTAGCGGCCGCGATGGATGAGACGAATAGTCGAACCATGCGCATCTTTTTCTCGATGCTCGATATGTAACTGCAGTACTGTACGTCAGCCATCGACTGGGCTCCGCCCGCCTCTTCGAGCTGGTGACGTAAGATGCGCTTGAGGGCAGGGCCTCCGCCGAAAGAAAATGCATGCACTGTAGTGTATTTTTCTAAAGGATTATGTAATATTAATGAATATAGAGCATATTGACTGTTAATTTCCATTGTTTAATTAGTTTACGTGTTGTTGGACGTAATTTATTTTATTATAGTTGCACCTATACAATATTCCAGCTTCCTGCGTGGAAAACGCATGCAAATTTACTACAATTTTTATCTAGGTGGTTTCTGTTGTTTTTATAAGTTAAATATTTTTGAAAAAAATAGAGAAAAAAATTGACATTACCCTTACATTAATTAAACTCCAATATTCACATAAACAATGCTAGAATTAAGCAAAGAAGGAATGAAATTTTTGCCAATTAAAGTACTTTTCTTAATTAACAATTTTAAACCACATTGTCAAAAAGTTAACATTTCAAACATGGAAAATTAGAGAAAATATAAACTGTAAACGAAGGAAATAAGATTTTAAACAAGTAATTTCGCGTTTTCCTTAAACTAAATTTATTCATTCATAATCTCTTAAATACATTGTACAATAAATAATTTTATATTATAAGCTCTCAATACAAAGTCATACAAAGCAGCATTAAATTTAAATTAACCAAGAATATTATATATCATCAAAAAAAGAAAAAACAAGATATTATAGATACAAGAACCAAACTAATAAATTCTTTTCAGGCGTCCACCTACAAGGAACTCAAGAATAATAACGACAACGCTATACATGTAGTCCCTTCTTGCATCTGCAGTCGTTATACATGAAATTGCCGTAATTTTCGATAAGTATAACCGCACAATAAAAGACGAAACAATAAGATATATCACCGACGGAGTATAACTTAATATCAGAACGACCAGAAACTGTATTATCTTTCCGATCTAGATGACCGTTATGCATCAAACTATACCGGGACGTCAAACTATACGGTTCGAAGATAAATTCACCGCACCAGTCTAGAACCCTAGGAGCTAAAAGTCACAATAACTCATAAAGATAGTTGCCGATCGCTTATTATACGTATGGCAGCCAGAAAATAGAAGGCAATCATTGATAAAATCAATAATTATTGGTGAAGATTCATCTGATTGTATTGAATTTATTAGGGGTTCGGTTCTGTAGGTGTCAAGGATCGGTTTTTAGGTAAAGAAAATAATCTAGAGACCAATAAAATCGATTTTGATACAATGGGATATCAGAATAAAATAGCCATATGTTATGATTAAGGTCGAGAGGCAGATCTACACAGAATGTGGTCCAGTAGGCGGTATGGACGCTTGGTTTGGATTTCGGATCGAGCAACCCTTGCCGGTAGTAGGTGTAAGTGCAACGGATGCATTTTGAGGGTGTCTAAAGACAAGTTATTGTCTATTGTGAACGAGACAAAGGAAAGTGTTTAAGAGAAATCGGGTTTTTAATATATAAGATATACAAGGTGCATTGTGTACGCTATGTAATAGAAAAGCATATGTTGTTGTCAATCCATTTTCTATAGGAAACTTAGAGATTTATGGTAGTAACTTCATGACACTTTTCCAACGAATATCACGTTGTAAAATTTAATATATATTTGACTATTTATTGGGTTTTTTCGGTCTTATTAAGAAAACTGTTTTAAAATATAGCTTTCTTACAGTTCCCCCTTTATTTGCTTATACACGGTGGCCAGAAAAATACGGACAAACACCACGCAGGCCAAATCTCTGTTTAATTCTGAGTTGACAATCTTAATTGAGAAAAGTAGTACAGTGTTTTCTTAAGTCACACGAGCAGCTTAAAAGAATTGTAAATTTGGCAATACCTAATCAGACAAGTACTGTGGCAGTAATCATTTTATTATTTACTATAAATCAGGTAAATACGCAAATTAGCAAGAATTTTATGTTAACATGGATAAAAATTTTATTGAAATTTAAAGATAATATGAAAAAATTATAACAACTGTTTAAATTGGTAACCATCAGTTTCCAGACATAATTCCAATCTTCGAGGAAGTGAATTCAAAACGCGCTCCAACATATCGGGGATGATTAATCGGACTGCCGCCGTAATTTTATTAATTACATCTTCTTCGTTAGCTAGAGGCGTTGCATAGACCTTTTCCTTTAAAAACCCCCAAACGAAAAAGTCCAGAGGATTAATATCGGGAGATCTTGCTGGCCATGCTATTGGACCGTTACGCCCTATCCACCGATTCGGAAAGTGTTCGTTTAACCAATCCCTGGAAATTCTGGCATTGTGAGCGGGTGCCCCGTCATGCATGTACAACATGTTGGGTCTCAAATTCAATGGAATATTATCCAGTACTTCTTCTAAAACGTTAACGTACTGAATTCCATTTAGACGATTTGGAAGAAATATTGGTCCAACAACTCGGAGATTTAAAATCCCAAGCGAAACATTTACCGAAAATCTTCTCTGATGTCCAATTTCCCTTACTGCCTTGGGATTTTCGTCCGCCTAAAAATGAAAATTATGGCTATTAAAGACGCCATCTCTCGTAAACAAGCATTCGTCGCTCCAGAGAATACGCAATAAAAAGTTCGGCTCTTCTTGAATCCTTTGTAAAACATTGTTACAAAACATTCTTCTGTGCACATTATCGTTTACATACAAAGGCTGCACTTTCCTTGCATGAAACGGACGCAAAAGATTTTGAGATAGTGCTGAGTGCACTGTTGTTTTGCTAGGAATATTCAGTTCCCGAGCTATTTGTCTTGTGCTGGACGTCGGATCTTCGTAAACAGCATCCAATATTTGCTCTTCTAATTGAACTGTTCGACGCTCTCTAGGTCTACCGCTGTTACGATAATTCGGTATAAATGTGCCAGTTTCTCTAAGTCGCTGATCCAATCTACGGAACGTGTTGGTGGATGGATGTCGCCGCTGTGGATACCGTATTTGATATTCCTCTTTTGCCAAGTTCGCATTTCCATTGCAAAAGCCGAATACCATATACATGTCGGCGTATTCTCCAAAAGTAAACAGTGTTCAGTATTAAGAACAGCACAAAATGTTTATCTTATTTCAACAGCCAAATGTCACATGAGAAACGTCAAAAATTGACAACTACTTATTACTTTTAAACAAGCAGCCTTACAGTACCACGTTGCCATATGTACTTTAATTTCAAAAACGCCAATGAAGAAATGTTAAAAATGTAAACCATTGGTATTAATCGATTAGTTACATCAATGCATTTGAGATAATTCCATTTCTAAATTTCACCACAATGATTTTACATAGATAAATTTGACGAATTTTGCTAAATTTTAGCCGTACATCTTAAGGTTCGATGGTATCGTATGCCTTAAGGAAGGACCGTATAACTTTTTTGGATTAAGATTATCGCCTCAGAATTGAACAAAGAATCGTTCTAACTGGCGATTATCCGCCCTTTTCTGGCCACCGTGTACTATATAAACCTAAGATTTTACAATGCTTTTCTAAAACAAACTTCTCATTATCAAAGTCAATTTTTTTAGAGTTTCAATAGTTTCATTTGTTATAAAAAGTATACATTTTGTTTTTGTAGTATTTAGTATTAGGTTGTTCTGTTTGAACCACTCTTTTAGATTTTCTAATCTGAACCTGTTTGTTTTAGGGAAATAAAATCATCATTTTTAATTAATATATTAGTATCATCCACAAAGCCGATTACTTTTTGATTTTCACCGCTATTTACTGTGTAGATATCGTTAAGAAAAATCAAAAAGAGCAGAGGACCAAGTATACTGCCTTGTGGCACACCAATGTTAGTTATTACTGTATCCGAGTAAGTGTGGCTGTTGTAACTAATTTAATCATTTGCTTACGATCAGTAAGGTAAGATTGAAGCCAGTCATATGCATCACCCCTGATTCCATATCTATACAATTTCTCCAATAGTATTTTGTGTGATATAGTGTCGAAAGTCTTTGTGATATCTAAAAAGATATCACAAAGACTTTCATTTTACAAAAAGAAAAACTTTATATATCTCTTCCACATAATCATATAAAACCGTGCTTGTGCTTCTACCAGTCAGAAAGCCGTGTTGGTTTCGATGTGTGTACTTCGCTTGCATAGTGTGGAAAACTCTGTTTTTTTATTTTGAATTCTTTTAATCATTCAAAACAACAAAAACCAAGTTATTGGATTTTCTGAATGTCATTGTAATACCAATTTGCTAAAGGTTGACTCCTTTATATTCGTTTATTTCCATAAAAAAGGGATAAACGCCAGGGACCACCAGAAAGGAGTTGAAAAAGTGTTAGTAGCCCTGTATTTATAATATATCTCGGCAAAATGTTAACTTTAATATGACCTAAAGTTTATTTTGAACGATATATTTTGAAAAATCTAAAAAGTAAAACAATTTATCTTTTTTTTTACTTTTCTCAAAATATCTCGTATAACATTGAAATATAAATCTAAACAATGTTTACACCCTTTAATTAAAATTAAACATTTTTTAACTATTTTTGAAAAAAAAGAAAAACATTTATGAAGTGTCACTGACCATGATATACTACTAATGTTACTGGCCATAACTGCATCCAAAGATCCACCTAAAAACAAACATTATTGAAATAGTTTAAAACTAACGCCCAGATGCAATTAGTAAAAGTTAATAGCAAGCTAACAGTGCAAATTAAGAACCAACGAACAGCATTCCCTTCACTTTCCATAACAATTTTATAACTTTTCCCTATATCATATAATCAGAGCACAATAAGACTAGCACAATTATAATATGCTCAAACATGTATATATCTACAATTATAAAATACGACAAAAATCCATCTATATGAAGACAAGCAAACTAAAAGTAAAGAAGAACCGCAGTGGCGGTTGAGACAAGGAGATTTCATAAACATAAATACAAATTGTGTGGAATTCCTCCTATCTATAATCTAAACACCTGTACCGAAAAAAACAGAAAACAAGTGATTTACCGACTACCACAAAAAATATGTCACAATTCCCAGAAGGTCGTGGAGTAGCATGTCCGCTGGCCGCTTCATCGCTAGCTCCGTTTTAGGGGTCTGCAAATCACCTCTTATTTGTGTATCCTCTTTCTTTAATTCAACGCGGATAGGAAGACTTTCTATAATATTTATGTTGAATAATCATGGTGATCTTCCTTCGATTGTTGTTAATAATACAAATTAGATTTTATTAATAATAATAATGATATGTATGCATTTATTATATTGCTAAGTAATATTGTACCCATAGATATATTATTTATGAAAATTAAAGCAGTTTGCACTAGAGGGGATTAATATAGTTGTATACCTGACAATGTAAGCCTTGCTGATCAAATATTATAATATAATATTGTTAACAAACGCTGAGTGTGATAAAGAGGTGCTTCAGTTGCTTTCTGCATGACATTTCAATAGGTATGAGTTCTAATGTGCCGAGTTGTTTATTTTATTTTGTTTCACCACTTATTTCCGTTACTATTGCAGGTACAACAAAAAATTTAAATAGAAGTTGTAGTGTTTTACCATTACCAATTAAAAAAAAACTGACAACTATTGGAATTTGTAATATATAAAAAATAATATAATAATAATCCGCAGAAGTAAAAGTAAACAGACTCTTAATTAAGAAAATATAAAGAAATCTATTCTCAGGGCGTTTTTTAGGGTTCGATGGAACGAAACGAGATTTCGCTACTTACCTTGAAGTAAATTTTAAATCTAGCTTATTGCCGCCTTATCTGGAAACTTTTTTTTTAACGTTGGACACAATGAAAAATTACGGTTAAATTTTAAATTATAAATTTAAATTATTTAAATAATTTGTGGGTAACGCATTGTTGCCGCCAAATCTTGCGATTGTCGGTAAATCTGAGATGTGTAGTAAAGTTGTGGATATTTTCAAGAAAACCACAAATATATTCAGGTAAATTAAATAATTTATATTAAAATCGTGATTCAAAAAGACAACAAAAAAACAGTAAAATCGACTCTTTTAACAAGGCGGTGATCGTCCTTAACCTATAAGAATTGAATTAGAGATTTGAATCTAAAAACCTAAATAAACTTAAGTCAATTGACCGTTTTAAACTTCTAAGTTTTGAATTAAATGAATATAAAGACACACTGAATGTTCTTAACTGGTGAAATTAAAAAAAGAAATCTATATTTGCATTGTACATTTTTTTATTTTTGCATAGGTAGGCTTTCACCTCCTAATTCCGAATATACCGCGTGTCCACACTTAAGTGTGCACTATTGATAACTTTGTTATCTTTGGAGGTACAGAATTGGTCAAATGGACAAACTAGTAGTATTTTTTATGGCGCTAACAATTGTGAAAACAGAAAAACAATTGAGCGTCGCGTTCTCTAGATATTCGTCCAAAATTATTTTTTTTTAATGGAACGCCCTGTATATCTTTTTCCAATTTAAAAAAAAATTCCAAACTGAACAAAAAAGTCTTAGTACACTATTATAAAAAAATATCAAATAAAATAGTTATTGAGAAATCTTTATCTTTGTTTTGTTTGCATGAAATCGATATATCCATGGAAAATTAAAGCGTCACATTGTTTAGTAGCTGTCAAATTATTTATATTTGTTGTTGTTAAAGTTACTGTGCGGAAAAAGTACTGTTTTTACAATTTTTTCAACCGTAACAATGGCATTTACTCATTTGGAAAAGTGTGATATGTTGGAGTTATACTTGCTGTTTAACAAAAATTCAGATAGAGCGCTAGAACGTTACATTCAGCAATTTCCTGATCGTGATGTACCAGACCGTCGCTATTTTTTAAAACTTTATCGACGATGAAGAAGCAACGAAACAATTTTTATAAAGAAGAGAAAAAAAATGATTTTATATTATCACCAGAGATAGAAATAAATGTGTTGGCATATTTTCAGGTACATCCAAATAATTCTGTAAGGGATTTGTCCAGAGAATCAGGTATTTCTCGTAGCACGATCCATAAAATTCTGAACAAATATAAATATGTTCCCTTTAAATATCACCTTGCTCAAACTCTACTTTTGGCCGATTATCAAAGACGATTAACTTTTGCTCAATGGTTTATCAATGCTTTTGAAGAAAATCACAATTTCTTTAGACACATTTTATGGAGTGATGAATCTAACTTTTCTAATCGCGCGATGTTCAATAAAAGAAATAACCATTACTGGAGTCGTGAAAACCCATTTGCTGTTTATCCTTGTAATCCCCAACACCGATTTAGTTTAACTGTTTGGTGTGGTATAATCGGATCCCGAATTGTTGGACCATTTTTTTATCGGGGTTCTTTAACAGGAGAGAAATATGTGGCATTATTGACACGAATTTTAGAGAATTTTCTGGATGAATTAAATTTGGTAGACAGACAGATTATTTACTTTCAACAAGATGGAGCGCCCGCACATAATCACCGTGACACAAGTGAGTTATTAGAAAGATTATTTGGAAATAGATGGATTGGCACAAATGGTCCTATTCAGTGGCCCGCGCGTTAGATTTCTTCTTGTGGGGAGCAGTAAAAAATCAAGTGTACAAACATAGATATACATCAGTGGATGAGCTTCAGGAAAGAATTTCCAACATCATTGACGACATCGACGGTTGGACAATTTTAGGAGCTACTCGTAATGTTCACAGAAGATTGATAAAATGTATCGAAATGGAAGGAGGTGTCTTTGAACATTTAATTTGAGTAATTTTCTTGACTATTTTTGTATTTATTTTTATTTGTTTATTAAATTAAACGCTTAATGAATGTGACGCTTTAATTTTCCACAGGTATATCAATTTCATGCCAACAAAGCAAAGATAAAGATTTCTCAGTAACTACTTTATTTGACATTTTTTTTATAATAGTGTACTAAGACTTTTTTGTTCAGTTTGGAATTTTCTTTTAAATTGCAAAAAAATATACAGGGCGTTCCATTAAAAAAAATAATTTTGGACGAATATCTAGAGAACGCGACGCTCAATTGTTTTTCTGTTTTCACAGTTGTGACCGTCATAAAATATAGTACTACTTTGTCCATTTGACCGATTCTGTACCTCCAAAGATAACAAAGTTATCAATAGTGCACACTTAAATGTGGACACCCGGTATAATGTTATATGAGACTATTTTAAATAATTAACATCATCTTACTAAAAAAAAAAAAAATCTAAAAACGTAATTAGTAAGAAATAAAATGCAAAACCATCTAATAGTTTTAGCAGAAACCTATTCATACTTAATTTAAAATTAAAGGAGCTACTGCAAGTGACCTCCATTGTTGTCGATGGATAAGTGATATCATCTTTTTAAGTTTTGTAAAGCACTAGAAATACAATTATTATTTCTTTCATTTATATTATCAATTTCCTCTTGAATTTTCTTTCTAGTGAAGTGGTTATGCTTGCATTTGAATCGAAATTAATTTTTTCGTTTAAGAAGCCCTATAAGAAACAATCTAGTGGCATTAGGTCGGGCCTGTTAGATCGACAGTGAATAGTCTCAGGACTACCAATCAGAAAATTGATTGCTGAAACGTTCTCGAGCTGCTAAAACATTATGCGGTGGTGCTCCATCTTGGTGGCAAATAATGTTATCTAATTGATTTCTTAAGAAGTTGTGCAGTAAATCATCGACCTGTGGAATAATTGTTTCCAAATATGCTTCTGATGGTAATTTGGAATTATAAAAAATTGGTTCAAATGCTTTATTTTAAAAAATTTGGCATCATACATGTATTGACTTCCTCACAGGCTTTTTTATTTGTATTACCTTTTTCTTCCTATTATTTTTTTTTGGGACCACGAACGCCTATTTTGTCTATTAAAAACGCCAGAAGTGGAAAAGATTTACTCACCTGTACATAAAACTTTATTAAAGAAGTTATCATTGTTTAAACTTCTAATTGTTTGTTGGCCAAACTGTAGCCTTCTCTTCTTATGAACTTCAGTGAGTTCAAGGGCACAAATCAGAACTCTACCCGTCACATCTCTATTTAAACAAAACACCCCCAATTACCTATAATATATCGCCATCTCCAGAGGAATAAAATATAATCGAATTACCTACTTGCTACCCACCAGGCGAAACAAAGCCGTGTTAACCTCATCTTCCTAGGCTAATTTCGCTCATATCGAATGGCACACTCCCTTCTCCCATCGCACACACGTTCCGTGAGACGACGAACGTGAAACGAAACACGAACCGAACGCCTTCATTAATTAATCTAGCGGGCGTACGGACCAAATTAAACATATTAACGTCAAACAGGTTGCCTACGTCCTACAAGCAGGCGGACCGGTGGCTCCCTCTATCCAGTGACGTGGATGTTTTAAGACGCAAGGATTACATGGCACAGGACGACTGTATCTGTGTAGGCAGCAGTTGGAGGTGTCCATAGCAAGAGAGATGCTGGAAGAGTCTGTCAGACAGCTAGAGGAGGTGGGGATTGTAAAATCAAGTTGTTACAGGAAAGTAGCTATCATCTGGTTAGATGTCATTTATAATATCTATTACTACTATTTGTTGTCTGGGATTTATATCTGCTTTAAGCAGGTTTAGGGAAATGGTGCGACAGCAGTACATTTCCTGTATTAAAATTAAGATCTTCAACAATTTTATATTAGTTTGAACCCCGCTCAATCGAAATAGTAGTATTTTTTTTTGTCTTATTAAATATTTAAGTGGAGCATTTAAATGGTGACTTTCCGCAAAAGACGACCCCACACTTTTATTTCCATTTTCTCGTATACCGCTTGTCGAATCTTTCTGAAACTTTGTATCCTTGTTCCTTATGATTTTCTAAACAAGCTATATGTACTTGAAATCGAATTATATTTAGAAGAATTTAGTTTTTAGATGTTGCAAAAATTAGTTGTTTTCCTCTGTACATGGGCCTTTTCTCAGAAACTATAAGGCTGAGATTAATTCAACATTGCACATATGATATTGATATGTTTCTACATCGATAGACAGAGGGATTTTTAAACTCAATCGACCAAACAACAAACAGAAATATTTTAAACAAAAGGCAAATTGAAAAGTGAGAATTTTTTTCTCGGTTGGTATGAGGGATATCGAAAAATGCCTTCGCCTGTCTATGCAACTGATGTGGCTACACGCATATAAGAAAAATCAGAGTAATACCTTTAGCAGTTTCCGAGAAAAGGAATATCATGTTTCTAAAAAGTAATTTTTTGAAACAATTGGTTTTCTAAAACAGTGGAATTCCTGCGATATTAATTAATTTACGTGTTCTTACGGTAACTTGACTATTAACTGCAATGGTTCTTCAATCTAGTTGGTTTGCGGTGTACCCAAAACTCTGTGGTGGGGTAAATTTAGTGTAAATTTACTTTTAATGCCATCTAACATATGGGTTGTAGCATATCTTTGGAGTTAATGAGAATATAGAGAATATAATAGATGACGCTAAGTGTATGAAAGGAGAATAAAAACAGTCTTGATTTAGTAAAAAATTTAATAAAAATTACAAAAAATTATCTACAAGTTTTGTAGTATATTTAATTGGCGCAGACAACGTGCGGCGAATTTACCATCTAATCTAAAGGATATTATACAAGTTGGGTGAAGATGGATATAGGCAGAAAGGAGAAGAAAGGGCGCAGGTCCAGATCGAATGCTACTGATGTTGTAACTGTTGCCGCTGAAGAAGTTGACCGACCAATGGCACGTGAAATGACATTGAATGAGTTCTTTGAGATGTATATGCGGGATAGGGAAGAACAGAGGAGAGAGATTGCTGAATTGAGGGAGGTGGTGATGAATATTTGTAGTAGAATACAAGAAGATTTCAGGAAAGATTTGGTAGAGCAAACGAATGAATTGACTGTGAAGATTGAGGGTACAAATGAAAGGATTGATGGATTAGAGGCAGTAGTAGTTCAACGTACCGAGAAAATTGAAGTGGAATGTACCCAAAAATTCGAACATTTGGAGGGAAAGCAGATTCAGAATGGGGAGTGTTTAGAGTTGGTGAAGGGAGAGCTTAGGAAGATAGCAAGAGTGGAGCTTATATACGCTACGGTAAATCCAATATCAATTGATAGCGTACCAAAGTTCTGGAACGATCAGAAGATAAATACGATAAAGTATTTACAAAGTCTAAGTAAGTACGTTGAAATTTACATGAATAGCGATTTTGAGAATGTTAAAATCATGGATCTAGTGAGGAATACCTTGAAAGGAGAAGTGGAAATCTGGTATAGTGTAGACATTGGTTATGCACGGTTCTCCGTACAGCTGTTTCACTTCATCGTTCCTTCTTCTCGTCCATTGATCGCCCACCTTTTCCCCTCCAGGTATTCTTCACGCGAAATAGCACGAGAAAATAACGTCAGCCATCCAACTGTATTAAAATGTTTCGATTCCTATTCGCTTTTCTTTCGAAGGTTTGGGATAGATTCTTTTACAAAACTTCACCGAGGGAATCACATTTGTAGGGAACCATATACATTGCAAAAAACGCAGGTAACTTATTCAACCAGGAATAAGCTTCTCTCCACTATTTAGTGCTGGAATATTTATTTTTGGTAAAATAGGCTTTTTTTAGAAAACCAATTGCAAATAACTTTTTCGGTTTAAAATCGTTTAAAAATATTATCAAAGATCAAAGCAATACATTGAGTTGCGTTACTGCGCTAAATATAGAGGGTGTATCGAAATATATGCGACAAACTTTAGGAGCTGATTCCTGAGGCTATTTTGATCATGAAAGTTCATAAGAACATATGTCTAAAACTGCTTATTTCTAAAGTTAAAGTAACAAAATAATTAGTAAAACAAAATTAACTTATAGTAACTGTTGAAAATGACCGCCCCCAACTGCAATACAAGCTTCTATCCTCCGTTCGAAAATACCAGGGATATTTCAAATTGTTTGAAAAGCTGCGATAATACGATTTCTCAGTTCATCGACATTTTCAATGGGAGTCGTATAAACTAAAAATTTAAGGTGACCCCAGAGAAAAAAGTCCAAACTATTTAAGTCTGGAGACCGAGGAGGCCACGGTTGTGGACTTTCCCGTCCTATCCACCGATTTGGAAACGTATTGTGCAAAAACTCGCGAGCAACTAAACTAAAATGCGCTGGAGCACCGTCATGCATAAAATACATTTGTAATCTTAATTGTAAGGGAACTTCATGCAGCAGTAGTGGTAGCTCCTCTTCAAGAAAATTGCGATATACCTCACCATTTAACCGCATAGGTAAAAAATGCGGACCTATCAAGTGATCTCCAACAATTTCGGCCCACACATTGACAGAGAATTGATGTTGATAACACTATTTCGTGCGGATTTTCTTCGGCCCATATGTGATGGTTATGAAAATTAATAATCGCATTTCTAGAGAAAGTAGCCTCGTCGGTGAAGAATATTTGAGCCAAATAGTCAGGAATTTGTGGGATTTTGTGTTGCACCCTTTGACAAAAAGCCACTCTTTGCGGAAAATCTGTTAGCAAAAGTGCCTGCACCCGTTGAGTGTGATATGGATACAACAGTTGATCTTTCAATATTCTCCAAACTATGGCCTGACTAATGTTTAAAGCAAGCGCAATTTTTCTGGTGCTTGTCGTAGGATGTTCCTCAATTTTATTTAGTACCATTTCTTCAACTTGTGGAGTTCTCAGTGTAAATAGCTGCCCGTTATCAGTCGTCTGTTTTTTTAAAACTTCCCATTTTACTAAGACGTTGGTGAAGACGGGCAAATATTGAATGATGCGGTATGATACGATTCGGGTATCGTCCTTCATAAAGACGTCTATCAGCATGCGAATTTCCATTGGCAAGACCGTAAACAAAATGCATATCACCCATCTCAGCATTCGTGTAATTCATTTTAGAAAACAGAAACTGACAATAAACTGAATGAATACTCTGACAACTACTCCCTCTCAACACAATTGATTTTGAAGAAGCAACTGTGATATTACATCGTGTTAGTCATAGTTCATAATTTATTATTAAACATTCAATAACTTTTAAACCAAACCGTTTTGGACCTATACTCATATGAACCTTAATGATGAAAATAACCTCAGGAATCAGCTCTTAAATTTTGTCGCATATATTGAGATTCACTATGGAAACGTCATTAATAGTCAAGAACTAGACTTTTCCACTTCTAATCTTCTGAAACTATTCGCACAGCTTCCAACAAGTGAATTAACCTTCTTTAATCTTATCTTTCTCATTGAATTTTCACCTCAAACCGTCTCGAGATGAGGGGTCTTCCCCCCCCCTCCCCCCTCCCCACCTCTCGCCTATCCACAGTCAAAATTAATTTTAATAACATCACCTTTCAGGGCCAACGATATCGCGGAACCTCTAATAATTATAATTATGCGCGAACTTCAATTTCACTTCTTCATCTTCGGGTCTAGTTCGGGAAAATTTCTACGTCGAAGACGGGGGTCCATCAACCCCCGTTCACCCTCTAACCCCCCCTTGTCTTACTCATTGAGCACCGGGTAATACGTAAGGAGAACTCGATCCGCTTGGTAAGGAACGGCATCAAGCCAGCGAAAAGTGTAAATCCCTAAGATTAGGTGATTTTGATTGATTGTAATTAGTTATACACTTTGTTTGCGTTGCCTTACTGATTTTCTTGTGCGGATCCACCCTCACACTCTTTGTCATCCCCCCAATATCGTTCGCTTTCACTTGCACCGTCTCACACTTACATGCTCCATCGTCGAAGTTGATGGCTCCATACATCCTGGAAGCTGCCTTCGCGTAATTTCCAGCGTGCCTTCGCTCCGATACCGAAAGGTGCCTGTAACAACTGACGATCAGCCCCGGTCGACTTCGGGGAGTTGAATTTCGGTAAGAAGCCGAAGTGTGGTCTTCAACCGCCACCCCCTACCCCCTTTTCACCGCTCCTGGAGTCTCTACTACCAAAGTTTTGTTTTCAGTTTAATACTTTCGAAGTTTAGTCATGCGGAGGATAACAAATTTGAGATTATGACGGGATGAGGGGAGGAGGAGGTGGTTTGATTTTCTTATATGTGTGGAGGAGATTTCAGTGTGCGTGCGTGGAAAATTTGATAACGACGACGGCAGGGATTCAACCCCTACCGCTTTTCTTCTGCTTCTCTGTCTGATGCTCGGTAGTCGCGTTCGCTTATTAAATTAATCGATGAGGATGTTAGAGTGACTGAGCAAAAAGTTCCCGATTCCACGGCGGAAGAGTTTTAACGCCAAATTAGTATCGGGTTGTGACGTTGCGTTAACGTTCTTCTTGGGTTGGAAACAAGGGGATTTAATTGGTGGGGTGTGGATATTTAAAGCGGTTAGGGGTTATAAGCTGGTGAAAAAGATGCTTTAGTAGTGTTAGGCAGTAATCAAATGACTTGAGTTGCTTATTAATCCATTCAAAATGTTTTGCAAAACTAATCTCTAAAAATATCTAACTATTTAGAATCATAAAAGATTTGCATATACATACAAAGCAAATGTGCAGGTTATGGCACTAATAATGAATTTAGCATTTTAACTACTGTACAGATTAAAGCACAGCTATTCCTTAGTAAATATGATTAGAAGTTAGGGAAGGCAGTAATTGCTTATATAACACAAATGATCCGAAACTTTAGCTAATGAATTTAATGCTTTCTTTAAGTCTCTGTCGGAGGTGGTATCAAAATCCAAAGAATTGACTAACATCTACGTATTAAACAAAATCCATTTTATTTCAATTTTAAGCCAATAGTATCTTCAGATTTAAGAGCAATTGTATCTAAATTAAAAAATAAAAATTCTGTCATCATTGATGAAATTCCGTTACACCTTATAAGAGAGCTGTTTTCATCAAATTGTGGAGCCACTCTGCCTCATTATTAACACTACATTAATAACCGAGCAATTCCCTACTCTCTTGAAACATGCAATCATATTACCTACATGCAAGAAAGCTGATCGCAACAAATTGAAAAATTAAAGACCTATTAGCCAATTAACAACGTTTGCACAAATCTTTGAGATTGTGATTGCTGAACAAGTTTTTTCGTGCTTCCAAATAAATAAAAATCAGTACGATTTCGTTACTGGGAAAAGCACTAACACAGCCTTGTTTGAATATACTAATTGGATATTGTCTAATTTGGAAAAAAAAATTAATTAGTTTGCGGTTTCTTTTTAGATCTTACTAAAGCATTTGATGCTTTGACACATGCAATATTGCTTGAAAAACTTTAGTGTTATGGGGTGCGTTGAAGTGGTTCAAATCGTTCCTAACCAATAGACGACACACTGTTAAATTACACAGTGTTGCCGGGGTAGCATATACGAATACACTCACTATATTGGTGTTCCTCAAGGTAGCGTACTGGAGCCACTTTTATTTTTAATTTTTATAAATGACATTTTTGTAAATATCTCGTGTAACAATCAAAAAATTATTAATTATGCAGACGACACAAACTTGCTGTTTCCTGCTTCTGATTTTCCGTCTTTAGAACAAACTGGAACTGACTTCTATCGCTTCATAAAACAATGGTTTATAGAAAATAAATTACCAGTAAATGAAAACAAAACGTGTTGCATACTATTTAAGACCAAACACAGATGTTAATATTTTTCTAGACAGCACTAACATAAAATTAACAAAATATTGTCGTTTTCTAGGCGTCAGTATGCACGATATACTTAAATGGAACAACCACGTAGAACATGCGTGTAGCAGACTCAGTGGTGCTTGCCTCGTTCGCACTAAAAATATTCAGTACAGTCTGTGCTCATGTAACTTTGAAGGCAGTATACTATTTATACTTGAGGTTGAGTAGGAGTACGGCTGTACAACGTTAAGATCACGGAGATGACAACAACTATTGGGTTTCAACAGCCTGTCGAGACAGAAGGAGAAAAAGTTTTTAGATTTAGTTACATATTAGGTGATGTTGTTATTAGCACCACTGTTTCCTTGATTTGTAGATGTCACTCTGAAAAAGCCTTAATTAAATGGCGAAAGCTTAGCGACTGGAAATAGAGTCTTTTATTTCTCTTTCTGTCTCGACAGGCTGTTGAAACCCAATAGTTGTTGTCATCTCCGTGAACTATTTATACTGTGCTTCAATAATCTGTTATGGTATTCTGCTCTGGGGGTGTTCCACAGAAGCTGAGCGTGTATTTGTTTTATAAAAACGAGCGGTACGAGCATTACCGGGCCTGAGTTTTAACGCAGCACTTCGATCTGTTTTCAGATCTTTCGGCGTTTTAACATCGCATGGTATCTACATACGTGAATGTCTTTTATTTAACTTTAAAAACAGAACTTCATTTAGAGATAACGAAAAAATGCATACTCATACAACTAGACATAATAGTACATGTATTTTAAAACACAAGTGTCAGAATGACGTTTATGTGTTTATGCGAGTACAATTTTGAATAACGAGCTGCGTAGCGGCGAGTAACTCAATGTAGGAGCATTACAAAGTCATTGTGACACGAGTTTTTTACAGTATTTTCTCTAATTTGCACATTAATCGCCCATAATACATTCCGGTAAGCGTCTCACCAGTGCGTTAATATCTGATTACAGCACAGTGTGCGGTAATAACCATTTCAACACTGCGTCGTCGTAGGGTATACTTTATATAATAGTATTCGGTTTTTTAACAAATTCCCATTAGATATAAAATTAGAGAATAACTTCGTTATTCCTTATTTTGAACCTTAACAATGTTTAGAAAGATTATCTATTATTCTTTTTTTATTATTATTATTCTGCCACGAAACCCATGGAAGGGTAACTTTGTTCTTGCCCAATTCCTTCATCTTAAAGCATTATTGAGCTGGAAACGTCTTTCATACATTCCCACCAAGTTTTAATTAAATCTGAATGCATCAACTGCTTATGTTATCTCGTAATATAAGTTATTAAATATTTATTGTTTCAAGTATTTTTTGGTTCATTTGCCAATAAAACTTAAATAGCTAAGGTAAAATAACCAATGGCTGACATATATCCAATACCTGACATGTTCATACTCTTTTTGGCAAAATAAGAAAATGTATATGTTGCCTTTTATGTTGGCAATACTAAGTTAGCTAACATATTTTGTATGCACTTAATTTCAATATAGATATAACTTTCTGCGCAGTTGCAGATTTTTTAGTTCGCAGTTGAAACAAATGACCGTTAACGTTGTTTTTCTTAGACAGAAAATAAAAAGATCGTTCGTGTGTTTAACACAACTTTAAGGTAGGTGTAGTATTTTGAGTTAGTATATTTAATAATAAGATAAAGAAATGTATTTATCGCAAGTATTAAGTACCAAATTTGCATATAATGACATTGTTTAGGTTAGGTTAAGGATGTCAGGTATTGGCTTCGTAATAATGTTAATTTCTAATAACTGACATAGGGTGTCAGGTATAGGGTTTTTAGAATGAACCTGAATGGTAACTTAATACATGGCATTTAGTGCAAAGATAGTGGAAAATGAACCATAAGTGTTTTCTACATATGCCACCAATAGCTGACATGGGTGTCAGACATTGATATATAACTGTCAGCATAGGGTTATCATCATTTTATGTGACTTTTATTTTTTTATAGCTTATTATGGCATCAATTAAAAAGAAAATCTTGCAATATGATCAAGAAAATATGAAGAGAGCTATCGAATCGGTTAAAAAAGGAGAGTCATCAATGAGAGCAGCATCGATAAAATACGACGTTCCAAGAACAACACTTTTATCAAAAGTTAATGGAATACATCCAGAAACTTGCAAGATGGGTCCAAAAACAAATCTCACACCAGAGGAAGAAAACATATTAACAGAGTGGTTATTCTACAGTGCCGATCGAGGCTTTCCTGTTACAAAGGAACAGCTAATAGACTCGGTTGAACTTCTTTGTAAAAATCTCAAACGTAAAACGAATTTTGTTAATGGTAGACCTGGTATGAAATGGTATTTATCATTTTTAAAAAGGCATCCTACAGTGTCGGCAAGGCTGTCTCAAAATTTAACATTTGCACGTGCTTCAGTAAATGAAATAAAAATTAAAAATTGGTTTAAAGAAGTTGAAGATTATATAGACAGCAATAATTATAAAAATATACTAAGTGATCCAAAAAGAGTATACAATGCCGACGAGACCGCATTTTTATTGTCACCGAAAGGATCAAAGGTGTTAGTTAAAAGAGGTAATAAGACTGTATATTCACGAATTAACAATGATGAAAAAGACTGCTTAACAACATTAATTACTGCTAATGCACTAGGCATGATTGCACCGCCCATGGTAGTATACCCTTATGAAAGGGTACCCTTCGCTATAACAGATACAATGCCAAATGGTTGGGCACTTGGTCGTAGTGAATCTGGATGGATGACAGGTGAGACATTTTTTGAATATGTATCGAACGTATTCCACCCATGGTTACTGAAGCAGGAAATACAACTACCAGTTGTCTTTTTTGTCGATGGTCATACCAGCCATCTAACACTGCCTTTAAGCGATTTTTGTTCCAATAAAGGAATTATTCTTATTGCATTATTACCTAATTCCACCCATATAATGCAACCGCTAGACGTAGCTGTATTCAGACCACTTAAAAATGAATGGAAAAAGGCAGTTTTAAAATGGAGAATTCAAAATGAAGGAAACCGATTAAAAAGAGAACACTTTGCGCCAATTCTTAAAAGGGTATTAGAAACTATAAAAAGTGAGACATTTGTTAGTGGATTTCGCGCATGTGGTCTGTGTCCTTTCAGCAGTGATGGTATTAATTATAACAAATATTTTAAAAATAACACCACCGATAGAGATATACATTTAACCACTATAGCCAATGATGTTTTAAAAATGCATTTAAAGTTTTTGGAAAATGATATCAACGAAGAGAAATTAGGAAAGTTTAAGAAAGGTGAGATTGATACGGAAGACACATCTTTGTATAATGTTTGGAAAAAATGGACAGATCTTGCAAACGCAGGTAGTGTAACAGACACTAATAACACTAATAATATGGAGGAAAATGAAACTCTACCAACAGAAAGCGAAGATGATTTAACAATAAATTCAGAGCTGACTGCCTTAAATCACGATTTCCTAAATATTAGTGAAACTGTACAAGAAACTCCAAAAGCAACAAGTTCTGAATCACCAAACAGGCTTAAAATGAATGTTCCAACTAATAATTTTGATGAACTGTTACTTGAAACTCAACACACTCCAGAAAAGCATCATGATGCTGCAACGTGTTCTACCTATAATGTACCGACTCCATTTAAGAAGTCGCTTTTTTGGCCAGATAATTCCAATAAAATTACAAAACGTAAACAGAAAGACAAAATACCAGCAGTCGCAACATCTGAAAAATGGAAAGAGTACTTTTTGAATAAAAAGAGAAACAAAGAAGCGCTCGAAAAACAAAAAGAAGAAAGGAAAAGAATACGCGAAGAGACTAAACATGCAAAAACACTAGAAAAAAAACACAACAAAAAGAAAAAAGTTAAAGAAAGTAGAGCTGAATCTAGTTCAGATTCGTCAATAGACGTTCATCTAGAATCAGAAGGTGAGGGCGACGCCTGGGCGCATCAAGATGATCAGTCAGTCAGTGCAACCATAGCTGAACAGAATGATAATGAGGAGCAAATCGAAATTGGTGATTTTGTTATAATAATATATGAGAAAGAATATTTTCCGGGAAAAGTTATTAAAAAAAGTACCAAAATGGATAAATATTTCATTAGCTCAATGGCCATGAGTGGCTTAAATTTCAAATGGCCAAACCCAGTAGATACCATATGGTACGAAAAATACGAAATTGTTCAGAAAATAAGACCTCCATTATCTATGAATTCTCGCGGAATGTATACAGTTCCAGAAATTTCGCTATACAGGTAAATTAAATATATTCAAATATATTCGTTTACCTGTATAGCGAAATGCGCGTATATTGACACGAATCAATACTACATTATTGTTATTATAGATATATCTGTATTATTTTATGTTTTTGATTATAATAAAATCTTTTATCCAGTGAATTTATATATTTATTTTAAAGCTAACGGCCATTATTGTTACACAATATATGACAGAAAACGGTATGTCAGCTTTTGGATGTGAACAAATTTCTACGTGTCAGCTACTGGACGAAAAAAAAATTGTATTCTGTTCATAAAAAAAGTAAATGTATGTGTAAGTACAGCGATGTTTGTTATGTGAATCGATTTAGAAATATGCAATCTTGAGACCTATATACTTTCAGAGAACATAAATCAAAAAATAAAGATATCAGTAACATATCAAATGTAAATGGTGCCTTAAGGTGTCAGCTATTGGATAGTTTACCTTACAGCAACCTGCGTGCCTAAAAAATATTTAATTCCTTTCATTTCCAGCGATCTGATCCACTTCATCCTCCGCCATTTGTCATCAAACCTTTTGCTTTCGTACCCCCATCGTGCCCCATTACGTACCGTAAAATGAATCTCCCGGACCTCAGATCAGAGAAATCGAGTACAATAACAGAAATTCGGCCACCCCGCAGCGCTAATCGAATCCTACATCGAATTATATTTATTATTATTCATTCGGTCGGAAGGCCGCGCGGTCCCCAATATTCCACCGTCTGCGCACAAAATCGAATTAAGCGCGGCGGACGATTCTTCTTGGCCGACAAGTCTTCTCGAAATCCCGAAATAATCGCTCCCAGATACGGTCGATACATCAAAAGACATCTCCGAAGTGTATCATCGTCGGGAGATGAGCGGCCACAGGGCGCTCTGTTTAATATTACTGAATAGTAACGGCTTCGGAAAAGGTTGATTCCGCGTCTCTTTCTTCTACGGTTTTGTCTGTGCGTTCGGTTCCTTCTATAAGCGTGTATGCGGGGAAACCTTATCGCTTCTTGTCAGATAAGCGATCTTCGATTATAGTTGGCTCTGCGTGTGTTCGCCACGGGAAACAGCTGACGATCGGTCATGGCCCACTCGAACATTGCCAGCTTATTGACTCATACGTCATTGTCTTCTGTGCGGTTATACCGGATCGTTCACGATTTATTTATTGGCTCTTTTTACAGTATCCTCGACTTTGTTTTTTTTTGTGGTAGGCGATGGATTAAAAGTTTCCAATTTTGGTCGCGTTGGTGTGACTGACTGGATATTTCAGTGCCGGCTTTGCATTATTTCAAACTTATCTATTGTGATACAACCAGATAGTGATGGAAATGATCAAAGCGAACTTCAATTCTAACATCAAAATTTCATTATCAACGAGATAAATTGATAAAAGAAGGGTGAAAATTAATTAGCAGTAATGAAATAAATATCCAAGAATTTTACAATTTATAAATTCAAATTTAATCATTTCTCTGGGGAAAAAAGAGAAAGTTGAACAAATTTTTTAATTATAAATAAAAAAACGTGCAAGTATGAAGAGCGTCATCTTTAGATGATGAGATTAAATTGAGTACATTTTTTTTTTTGTAAAGTAATAAAGCCCCACTGATAGCCTAGTGCCTTGCACACTTGGTTATTAGTCGTGAGGTCCAGAGTTCAAATATCACTCTGGTTTATTTCAGTTTCGTAATAATGATTAGGGGGAAGATTTAGCTCTGCAGGGATGTCTGATAAGCACTTGGGCTTTATCAACCCCTTTAAATAATAATAATAATAATGATACGTGCGTGTGGAAACCTGGAGTACTTCCACATCCGGTACCCGAGCATCAAACCCGATCCGACGCCTTTTGCTAGGCGGGACTGAGAAAAAGTCGGCCCTTAAACAGCGGATGTATATGTTCGAGATAGAAGGCAGAGTAAGACTGGTCACCATTTATCGGAAACCGCTGAAGACACGGTAGGGCCTAGTCAACATTCTAATGCCATGTATTCCCTGTGGGTTAATCTGCACCCGGAATTTAGCAATTTGACTGCACAAAACCTCCGAAACCAGGTCGCCGCGCTGAGATGTAGAGGCTTCTCACAGCCGGAGGATATCCAGCCTACTCAGAGACCAACATCACAAGGTGAGATATAAGTGAATCATGAGCGCAGATTCCTGGAGAAACTACAACAATAAACTCACAACCAAAGAAAAAGGATTATCGACATGAGGCAAAATATTCACGTGGAAACAGTAAAAGAACTCAGTAGAGTTATCTCAACCCACTTACTTGAAGACCCTGACCTCCGGACCCTCGGGGTTTACGTCTATGCGGCGGCGTCAGCTATAAATAAAATTCAAGTAACGTCAGTGTATGAAAGAAAACTAGAAAGCCGTATAGAACAACTAAGTGGGAAAACAATCGATTGGAGAAGGCGCGCATCCCGAATAGAAAGTTTATTGAGGACAATGCAGGAAGGCAAAAAAATTAGGATACAAAGAAACAATTTATACTTTGAAAAAGAACGTACTCGTTCTAATTAAAGAACAAGTGCTAGATAAAATAAGATCCCTTTGTGCGTCAAGTAGAACATTAGAGAAGTCAAAAAAGAAAATTGAGCAAAACAACGCTTTCAAACAAAAACCATGAAATCCTTTCACGCCATTGGCTCCTGGGAGGCCTGACGATCCGCAGATTTACTAGGGGTGTTTACTGAAAACACCTACTCAGATAAATGAAAATTGGTTAAACTTAACCGACCCCCCAACGGAGCTTCCGGCGATTACTGGGCAGGACATTCGGAGAGCTATGGTGGGAAAGCCCAATCACTCATCTCCTGGACCTAATGCTGCAACCACTTACTGGTGAAAAAAGATGTATGTTACACACTAGAACATACTTAGAATTCTCAACGAATATCTAACAAATCCGAACACGATACCTGATTGATGGGAAAAACCCTGAAAATTATCCACCCATCACATAAGATAAAGTTTCTACAGGAACTAACCAAGGACGACCCAGATTATAAAAAATAGTTTTGCGGAGAATTAATGAATAAATGGAACAGAAATGAGGCAACCTTGATTCTATCCTTTTTTCGGATGAATCAACTTACATGTTGTTGTTGTGTTATGTCGGTAATTCTCATTGGATGCGTGAGGCAACATCCCTAAAGGTGAATGTCCGGACAGGTACCATCGCTAACCATATAATTGGTCGAATTTTTATTGATGGATATTCCTGTTCTGGCAAATTTATAGCCGAATGTGACAAATTCGACCTTTTTTTTTACTTTCATGGGCAGGTTTACCCCGTTAGGCAACTCGGCCTTAAGACCTATTGTGCCCCCATGATGTCTAAGCCCGCACGACGGTTCTGGACCAGTGAACGGTCGACCACTGGCGCCTCTAGCTAATTTGTCAGCAATTTCGTTGCCTCTAATCCCAGAGTGACTAGGCACCCATCTCAGCGTAATGCTGTGATGTTCCGCTAATTCACCAAGCTTCCTATGGCACCTCAGTACCACTTCGGAAGCAAATTTGACAGCCTGCAGTGCCCTAAGGGCAGCTTGGCTGTCAGAGAAAATTTCGACCGATCCATTCCCATGCGGGCAGTTTAAGATGCTCTCTGCGCACGTCTGGATGGCTATTACTTCAGCATGGAAGATGGAAATGGACCCCCCTTACCAAGTAAAAATGTTTGGTTTCAGCAAGATGCAGAAATAACTATAATAAATAATAATATATTTAAAGAAGTAGTAGAAGTTGAAATAGGGCACAAAATCCACCTGAAGACTGCATTTATTGTTAGTTTATTAATTATTTTATTGAAAATTTTGGATTGCTTTACAAAAACCATTGATAAATTGGCCAGTAGGTACCTATGGCAAATATCGTCACGTCTTTGGCAATAAGAAATTGATGAGTACAAAGAGAATACACAAAAAACGCACGGAAAATCACCTTTCACTAATCGAAAACTCCCTCGTCTTTTCCTGTCAGTCTTCAATCTCGTCTCCGCAGAATCTTTTTCCTACCTGCACTGGAAGCAAAACAAATACTTTCTATCTCTGTTTTTTTTTCCACCCCAAAACAGCAACGTAGTACATACCTACAAGGTACATGTCTCTCGTTAGCGATCGGGGAGCGTCATCGAGGTAAGGCAGATGCTCCATGTTCCAACAATTACCGTAAATGTCAACGCCATTGATCCCAGAGTAATTGGAAACAGGTCCTGTACAGAATCAAAAACGCACCCGCACGCTGATATCGCATAGTTTTTTTTTCCTGGCTCTCATCTGCATGCCCTTCGCGTTCTCTAAAAATAAGAAGGACGAACTCGCTACGAGACAGCTGCCGAAAATGTAGACAGTAATTTGTAAATTCGTTTCGAGTCAGAGTTTGATTTAGATTACAAAAAGAGAAAAAAAATGCTTGCATATACTGTAAGTATTCATTAAGTAGAGTCAATAACGCGATATAAAAATTATTGTAAACGGATATTTCAACTTAGCCCATCTGAAAAGCTATTTTACACTATTACATCGTGTTTCCGTACACAGTATTACAAATTCGTAAGTTCAAAATTAGAAAATTAGATTTCTTACGATTACTGTTGAGTCACCTGCGAGTATATAATTCTATAATATTAAAGATATAAATTCTGGTTGATGTAGTTCTATTACCATTTGGGGTTATTTAATTTCAAAAGATGACGAATACTGAACAATTTTAAATATAACTAGTTATCACTTATAGATTAGTATATAGCAGTTTATAAAAGGTTGTTTTGGGTCTAGAGCTGCGAGGTTCTCTTCCATTTTTTTCAATGTTATGCTGTGTCTCCCCAATTACGAATCTCCTGCTCTTTCAAATCTTCCTTTGTTGTATTTTTCTCGGTTTCTCCACTTAGTCCCTTCCAAACTACAGTTCGTTTTAAGCGACATCGACGTCTTCCACTCTATTTGTCTCAATTTTTGCGAGATGTCCCAATCATTATAACTTTCTCGCTTTCACAAATTGTCCAATAGATTTACCTCCAAGTAGCTTGTATAGTTTAGTGTGCTTCTTTCTTTCTGATTCTACCTCTGTAGTTCTTTCTCCAAAAGTTCCTTGTAGTATTTTCCTTCCCTATCTGCCTTCTGCTGGGTTTTCTGGATGAAGATCCAAGTCTTAAATCCATAGGTTAGAGTTAGTCGTAGCACGGTTTTGTAATTTTTAAACCATTTGCCGAAGGAGAATTGATCAAGGAGTGTATGTTAGAATTTTGCAGTGTGATTTGTGTCCTGAAAAGAAAAATGAATTTGAAAAAATTAGTTTGTCAAGACGAACTGTTGCCCGACATTTAGAAATGATGGCTAATGATATAAAAATAACTTTGGCCGACCGTATGGCTGGTTTTGAATCATTCTCCATAGCATTAGACGAGAGCACCGATTTGTCTGACAGCTCAACTGGCTATATTCATTCGAGGTGTTGATAAAAAGTTCACTGTTACTGAGGAATTGCTTGCGTTACGGCCGCTAAAAGGAACCACTACAGGAGAGGACATTTTTAATGAAGTTTTGGCTTGCCATGGTCAAAATTAGTTGGTGTATGTACAGCTGGTGCACCTTCTATGGTCGGTTTACGTAAAGATTTCATCGGAATTTTGTATGAAAAAGCAACTGAATTAGATGTACAAAAAGATGATTTGATAGTCCTTCATTGCATTATCCACCAACAGAACTTGTGTTCTAAGTCCATTCGACTCCAGAATGTTATGGATGTGGTAGTAAAAACTATCAATTTTATTCGACCCCGAGGGCTTAACCATCGTCAGTTCAAGGCGTTTTTGGATGAAATATCAACCGACTATGACGACGTAACATATTATTGTGAAGTCAGACGGCTAAGCAAAGGGAAAATGCTGAAACGGTTTTACGAGCTTAGAAATAAGATAGCAGATTTTATGCAAATAAAAGATAAACCACTATCTAAATTGAGTGACCCAAAATAGATATATGACTTAGCATTTCTGGTCGATCTTACAGGCGATTTGAATAATTTAAATTTGAGACTTCAAAAACAAGGACAATTAGTAAATGATTTGTACAGCCGTTTGAAAACAAAATCCGCTTGTGGGAGGCACAGATGCTCTCTGGTAACAGTTACCATTTCACCACGCTCTCTGCGTATGAAAATACTGCTTATGCTCAATATGCTGAAGAACTCAAGTTACTGGCGGAGCAATTTTCGAACAGATTTAGCGATTTTAAAAACATGGAAGGCAGTTTCAATTTATTTGCTACTCCAACAAAAAGTAATGTACAAAATGTTCCAATACACTTGCAAATGGAGTTGAACGAGCTTCAAGAAAACTCACTCCTAAAATCTAAATTTTAAGACGTGGAGTTGTGCTATTTCTACAAAAAATACCTGGAAGAAGACCATTTTCCGGAGCTTAGAAAATTCGCAAGAAGATTGATTTGTGCGTTTGGCAGTACTTATAAATGCGAGCAGTTCTTTTCAATGATGAAAGTTAATAAATCAAAACATCGTACAAGGCTGACTGACGATAATTTGGAAAATTCTTTAGGTCTTTGTTTTGTATCAGTGGAATTCATCCAAACATCGATGGATTAGTTTCCCAAACTCAAGCTCAAGTGTCTCATTGATTTCGTTGTCGCTATTTAACTTTCGTAGTTTGTAATAAATCCAAATTGCACGATTTAATTATAATGTTGTGCCAATTCTTTTCATTTCATTTTCTTATTTTAATAAATTGCATTATAATAACATTGTCGTATTATTTCATGTCTGATATCTATCGCTAAAAATTATGAACACTACTTTAAAACACTACTTTGAAATGCCCACAACATATCATAGGTTGCCCATACTTGGCTTTAAGCACAATTCGATCGTCGTAGAGTTATTGTAAAAGTAAAAGACACTGTTAATTTGGTGTTTCTCTTGCTTCTGAGCACACACTGGACACTGGTATGATCTATTGGAATGTTTATTTCTTTGTTTCGAAGTCGACGTTCACTACATGAATGCATGGAGTCGGCGTCCATCTCTGTATGCCCTTTCTCAAGGTATTTTTGCCCGAAATAAATATTATTAAATATAGCTACATTGAGAAGAGCGTTTACGTTTGTAAAGGATAACTTTATTCTCATTATCTTACTAAAAAAAAATCGGATAAAATGGAGGAGAATTCATGTGCAGTAAGTCCACTCTCCGACTCATTCCATAGGTAGCAAATATTATTAAGATTATTCAAATTATGTAAACAAAAGTTGTGAAAAATTAATTTGGTTTTGTAGTATATATACTCTAAATCTTGGCTTATAATAGCAGTTTTATTTCATCCCGAAAACTGAATTTTCACCCGGTACAATAAACAGGCACGAATGAATAGAGCGAGATTCACGAACCCTATCTAAGTTTGGAGTTGTCAGCTGTATCTTTTGAGGATGCACTTTTTACATAGTTGAATGGTTTACATTTTATGTAATTATCAAATTATTAGGTTTGGAGGGTTTTTCTACTGATTAGTCGAGGGAATCTCCAGCAGATGGTGATAAAATCCAAATTTTCGTAATAATTGGAGGTGGTTTTACAATTAGGGTTACCATATGCATTTGCCCTACGTATGTAAATCTATTTCTTGGCGATCAGAAACTGCATTAATTAATGTGTTTTCCGATATGTATAAAATCAAAAAACTTCTTGCTTTGTATTGTTTTTTTGTTAGTTAATTTTTTTTTTCTCGAAACAAAACGAATGGTTTGCATTGTTGATATATTTTTTACGAATATTGTTGGAGTGCTTATGTCCTTTAAGACTGCCTATATAATAAATGTTGGATAGTTTATGTCGGAATACGTTAGAAATCTTCGTAACTGTCAACATAACACTTGAAAACTGCAAGTGTTAATCTTTTGTTTTATATGCTTACTAGAATGTGACAAACTACTCTCTAGCAGTATTTCATAAAAAGCGATTTTTATTAAAGCAAATAGCGAAGCGTTGGTGTCGTCGATAGGGCGCTCCATCCACCGAAAGCTGGCGATTTAGCAGCTAAGAAAGTTACCGTTGTTCTTAGAATACATGAGTCTACACCCCCACCAAGTTTCATTTAAATTCGTCACCACCACTTGTCTGTGTTCCCTTGTAAGTTTAAATAACAGCAAATTAGTTCCATAAACCTTGTCGAAGTAATTTATATCTCGAAAACGCATCGCAATAAGTTAGGGAAATAAGCAAAAAAGTTTTATAAAATTATGCTTTATTCTAAGTCAATATGAAAGAAATAAAGGTTTAATATTATTTAATAGCTCTATTACAACTTCTCTCCGGCCGTCCAGCTGTTGCTTTTTCTCGACCACAGCTCGATTTTTACCAAATTTAATTGATGAGCTGTAATCAACGTGCGCTTCGCTCCATCTTCGTCTAACTCTACCTCGTAGCGTTATTACCAGGGACCACGTCATCCTCGCGACCGCATAATTAGCGAGATGTGTTGTATATATACTACGTCACAGGGCCCCGGAGGCGGAGGGCCGCCCTCCGAGCGCGTACGTAATTATCGGAGAAAAAGTATCCGAGAAAGTTGGCGGAGCGCGCGGCGGCGGTTTTTGATTGATTATCAGGGGCCCACTTGATCGCGCGGTTATCAATAACGTTCTGACGCGAGTTATCATTATAATCGTATTAGAGGTGAGCGCGCGGAATGCCTGTGCGAAGCGGTCGGGACGAGAAACCGATCTCTGCGCGATGATGAGCGATTATCGCCATTATCGTTCGGTTAGCTTAGGTAATATCGATTGTAGATGGCGATACCTGTATCGCGCTACCCGAAATTGATTTCGACTATAAATAAGTTAGGATCTATGCGTCAAAATTACTTGATAACAATTTTGATGAAGTAACGAATTTAACGCCAGAATTTTTAAGAATATATACCGTGTCTATTCCTCTGAATACCGTACGGCAGTGGTTCTCAATTAGATTTTCGTAAGTTCATGTTCGAAAAGTCATAAATAAAAAAATTTTTCGCCATTTATCAACTTTAAAATGTGTATGTTTCTCTTTGCATTGCCTTATGATTTATAATCTAGTTCCTAAATTTGTCTTTGATTCTGCTTCATATTTTATATAAGTCACAGTGGTTAACGCGTTTAAAATGAGATACATATCTTGATGTAACCAAGAAAAATATACAGGGTTAGTAAAATGTCCCGAAACGGTCGAATAACTTTGTTATTTGAAAATTATGATTTCTGAAATTTGGTGTGGGAGTATAGTTAATATAAATGCATTTTATGCAATACAGATAATATTTTTTTCACTTCCGGTTTAATCGGCAATACGTCTAACTTTTTTTTTTAAATGGAACGCCCAGATTTTTTTAACACTTTGAATGTAAAATAAAAAACTACGTTCAGGAAGTATTAAGATGTTTATTTTTATTCACAAGAAAACAGTTAACAAATTAAAAAAGTGTACCTTTGAAAAAAGTTGTTGTTTAGTGTTTGCATTCTTTTTGCCGTCACATTTGACAATTTTAAAAGCGTTTTAACTTTTCCATCGCTATAAATTTACTTATTTTAAACATTGACACATTTGAAAATTGCAGAAAAACTTACTGAATCAGAACGAATTGAGATATTAATGATGCGTGGGTACGGTGATCGTCAACGTTCTTTTGAAGAGATTCGTATTTTGTTTAATTCTGTTTATCCGGATCGTCACATTATTAAAAGTACGGTATGTCGAACAATTCAAAAGTTTGAAGTCTTTCGTCAGGTGAAGGATTTACCTAGAAGGGGACGTCCATTAACAGCAACAGATGAAGAAACTAGTTTGAATGTGTTACTTACAGTGGAAGAAAATCATCACGTGTCCACAACAGAATTAGGTCAAATTCATGAGATCTCTCAAAAATCTGCTCATACGATTCTTAAATCAACAAGAATGAAAGCCTATAAAATGTATCCATGAGTTAACTGAAGATGATCCAGATCGTAGACTAAAATTTTGCGATACAATGACGGAATTGATCGAGCAGCAGCCTAATGTTTTAGATCACATCATTTTTTCAGATGAGGCAACGTTTTGTCTCAACGGCACTGTGAACAGACATAATTGTCGCTACTGGTCAATTGAAAATCCGCATTGGATTGAAAAAGTCCATACACAGCGTCCTCAAAAGGTGAATGTCTGGGCTGGTCTTGTTGGAAACAACATCATAGGACGATTTTTTATAAGAGGAAATTTAACTGGCAACGTCTACTTAAATTTATTGCGAAATGAGGTTGTTCCAGCACTTGCGGCCCTCTTTCCAAATGCAAACATAGGTGATCACCCTAATGCACATTTTTGGTTTCAACAAGATGGAGCCCCCCCCCCCATTTTGCCCATAATGTCCGCGATTATTTGAATGAAATTTTTCCGGGACGTTGGATCGGACGTAGAGGAGCAATCGAATAGCCAGCACGTTCGCCAGATCTCTCGCCATTAGATTTTTCTTTTGGGGTCACATGAAATGTCAAGTGTATAAAAATCGTCCCCATAATCTTGAACAATTGGAAGAGAGAATAGTTCAAGAAGCCAATCGCATCACTCCAGAACAAATACAAAATTCAATAAGAAATTTTACTGACCGTTTATATTTTTGTCAAATTGTAAATGGAGAGCATTTTGAACAATTATTGTAATCCTGTGATGGGTGGAGACTGTGGCTTGAAAACTATAACAAAAATCCCAAAAGAAAGGTGAAAAAATCCCTTACCACAAAATTAGATAACAAATCTAAATACGTATTTCGGCAACTAAGTTGCCATCTTCAGTAGAAACAAGTGAAGAGCAGTGTTAAACATAGTGTTTTCGGCTAAGGTAAACCTTGGAAGATATGCTCTTCACCAAATCACTAGTGGAATAACACTGTTATTACTGGAATAACACTGTTATTACTGGAATAACAGTGTTATTCCACTAGTGATTTGGTGAAGAGCATATCTTCCAAGGTTTACCTTAGCCGAAAACACTATATTTAACACTGCTCTTCACTTGTTTCTACTGAAGATGGCAACTTAGTTGCCGAAATACGTATTTAGATTTGTTATCTAATTTTGTGGTAAGGGATTTTTTCACCTTTCTTTTGGGATTTTTGTTATAATTATTGTAATCGCAACCTGAATAGACAGGTATCTTGATTTTTCTGTATTAGGACACTTTCTTAATTTTTTAACTGTTTTCTTGTGAATAAAAATAAACATCGTAATACTTCCTGAACGTAGTTTTTTATTTTGCATTCAAAAGTGTTAAAAAAATCTGGACGTTCCATTAAAAAAAAAAAAAAAAATTGGACGTATTGCCGATTAAACCGGAAGTGAAAAAAATATTAACTATATTGCATAAAATGCATTTATATTAACTATACCCCCATAGCAAATTTCAGAAATCATAATTTTCAAATAACAAAGTTATTCGACCGTTCCGGGACTTTTTACTAACCCTGTATAATTAAATTAAATAGAAACTACGATTACAATTACGATTTCAGTGAAATGAGAGGAGGGGAGCGCGATGAGAATTGTGATTGAAAATTGGGTCGGAAATGCAAAAAGGTTGAGAAACGCTGACTTAAACTCAATGCAAACAGTTCGTGGTATCTGGTGGTGTTCTCTATTCCCTATTGATTCTGCCAGTTTCTTAGAATTATAACTTTTTTCACCGGAAAATAATCCAAATCGACCCCGAAGACCATCCGAACGGTGCACCTAACTGAGAAGTAACAGGAGCGAGATAATGACAAAAACACAAATTGCGATTTTTAAATTATGTTTTTGTTATCTGGAGGCGCGGTCCCGGAAAGAGACGTCGCAGAATGGAAAAGATAGGTACGCCTGAGGGTTTTTTAATTTTCGAGAGATGATCGCGAGTTCCCGCTCTCGCTAGGGCACCCGGCGTCGGCGACGCGACGCCACCGCCGCCGCCGAGCACCAGAACTTCTTCCACACGATGAGATCACTTCTCCATCCTTATCCAGCGGTATAAGCAGCGATTCGATGGTCGGGGAATTACCGGTCGGATCGGTCCGCCGCAGATTCTCGTTTGATATCGCTCCAGGCCAATAAAGTAGGATGCATTATTATGATCACAGTATATAGAAAGCGACGTGCAAATTCACCTTTCGCGCTCCTTGCTTACACTGTAAAAGATTTTCTAATGATATTACATGTAAAATCGTTTACGTTTATCGTAACAAAGCTGCTTGCATGCTTTTAGGTTTAATGTGCTATAAATTAAGTTTTTGTTGAAATTGTTTCCTATTAACAAAAGATAAAATTCAATCAATTAGCATTTATGGTTATATACAGGTTCTCCTGAGTTAAATGCGTACACAGATAAAAATACGGAGTTGGATTTAACACCGTTTCAACACTTTTCCGGTGTTCCCTCGCGACCATCCGTTCAAGGAGCCTCCATTTAAGAGTTAAATATTTTACACCTCAACGGAAGAAACGTGGAGGCAATTTCATCCTAGAAACTGTGAATTTCCTTCAATAAGGAGGATGTTTCTCCTCTTACGAAGGTAAAACACACCGCTGGGAGGTTAATGGGAGCTACTGAAATCCATATCAGAGGTAACTACCTTCTTAATAGATGAGATTGCCACCGCCAAGGAGAGATTCTAACTCCATTTGAGAGTACATCCCCTCCTTGACAGACGAAAATGCCTCCGTTACGGAAACTATTGTTCCATGGCGGTGCTATTGAAATCCATATCGGAGGTGAAATAGAAATAGAGAGAAATAGAAGAAATTACCTCTTTTACCCAGCGTTTCTAATTTCATATCAGAATTAATTGATTTCATAGCGAAGTTACTGGAAACCAAAACGAAGTCAATTTTTTTCATAATACATGAAATTACCTACATATTTCCATTACGAAACCAGTTATTCAATTTTGTATTTACATAGCACAGCCATCGGAAACAATCAATACCAATCAGCGAATGTCCACTTTAAAATTCTTTTCCTGCGAATACATATGCTGTCTACATGAAACAAGTTTCTTTCACATCTTATGAAATGTGCATGGAAGACTGTGCTTTTCAAAGAGAAAAAATCTCTATAGGAGAGGTATAAACAACAAAGCTGCAAAACTGCAAACTGCAAGTAGTGTACAGAAAAAAAAATTATAAAGCACAAGCACGTATACTCTGATGATACTCTGCTAAACATTTCACTTACTTGCTTTATCTACATCAAATTTGGTAATGCGCTGTCCTTCAACTTTCACCCACCTTTTGATATTCTGATACTTTATGCGTAAATACTTATATATTATATTTCTTGTCTGCGGTTTCCGTTCATACACGATGTGTATCTGTACATACAGAACTATACATCTGATAAACAATAAAAGGAAGAGTTTCTGCTATTTGACGCCATTTTCAAGTGGCTTCCTCATACAACGTTTACGCATGCGTTCATCGACGAGCATTAACCGAACTCCACTTTGGACAAAACAAATTCCCGAAAGGATTATTTTTCTCCTGTTCGGTGTAAAACTGATGGAAATAAATACGCAACTAAAACTACGTATTCTATTCAAAAAAATAACTCCGATAAAAACGGAATATTACATGAATCGGATACATTTAACAGGGCTTAGTAGTTGAAATAAGAATAACCCTGATATGGGGAGAATATAATATGGAATGAATACATTTAACTGCGTTTGGGAGTTAGATATACAAATATCCGTGGCGGAAATAATAAGAAGGATGTTTTCTCCGTGTTGAAGTTAAAATAAAACGGAGGACATTGTGAGCCTCCGTTTCGGTGGGGATTTTGCCCGAAAGTGATAAAATGCCCACCGTTTTGTACATATACAGCTCTTTTTTCTACATAAAGCCTTCCGAATCGGAGACTCTGTATTTCACTCCGCTATATTTTTACCTGTGTACCATTGCTAACTTCGTTATCATTGGAGCTACAAAATCGACTAAATAGGCCAGAAGTTTGGGATTTTATGTGGCGATTGTAATGGTGCAAACGGAAAAATAATTGAGTATCGCGTTTTTAAGATATTCATTAAAACTACTTTTTCTGTAAATGAAACGCTCTGGATATTTCACTGCAGCTTGATTGAAAATTTAATTGTAAATAAAGGAGTTTTAATACAACACTATGAAAAAATAAAAAATAAAGAAATTGTTTTGACATTTTATATTAACTCAGTAGATACCATACCAAAGTAAAAACAAAGCAACATAGCTATGAAATAACAATTTGGTTTGTTTATTTAACACCAGTCAGTTGGGTCAAAAGATTCTGACTTGACTTCTCGGCAGCAAACGTTGTGTGACTTGGTATTCGACGAAACGTTTCAGAACACACCCTAACACACTCTCGAGTATTTCCTTCACAAAATCCAAATACCAATAGCATATCGGTATATTGTAAGGCCATGATAAATCACGAAAAGTCAAGCTTTAAGGTATTTTAGATTTGACACTATTATTATTTAGCCATGCGAAATTCATTTGATAGAAATCATAGGCGACTGGATTACTTTTTGCTTTTTTCGAACGCACGACCATAAGCATTTTTTCGTTTTTCTCGAAAACGAATAAAAATAAGAAAATTTTACATTTTTTTATTAGAGACATAATTTGATCGCTTTTGAATACTCTATCGAATAAAAATTATTTCGTGTCTCTACTATAGACAGCAAAAAAAATTATGTTAATTTTCATAATAGTCATGCGTGTTTCATTGAAATTTTCTCAAAACATTCGTCCAATAATACTAACTGACCATGCCAAACCTTATTAAAATCGCATAAGCCGTTTTGAATTTATAGTAAAAAAATGATTTCAAAATTTTAACTTCAAGGCCACATAGCGCCCAAACTAAGCGACTTTGAACTAAGGTAAGCTTACTTAAATCGGCTTATTTTGGAAGGAATATGTGGTAGGCGTGTGTAAAGACCTTTTACAGACGCCTTGGATAATTCTATTCGAGATTTATCAAGATGCGGGTCTCTTCCTAAGCATTATCATCACAGTTAAAAAAAAAAAAACATGAATTCGTTTCTACAAATATTAACCAGGGCTAAATTTACACCCTGGTTATTTCGAAAGAAGATTGAAAAAGAGATGCGTGTCACGAAAATCCCGACTTTTTAAATGTATTTTGTATGCTAATGAGTTTAATTTCTCCAATAGTTCAACAGAAAAACAAAACATCATTGGAGTAATACAAATCTTTTAGTCGTTCATGGTCATAATCCAGAAATTCATTTTAGTGTAAACGTTTGGTGTGGTATTATCGGATCCAAGATTTTAGGCCCGTTTTTTTTTTCGTGGATCTTTAACAGGACAGCGAAAATATTAAAAAACTTCCGGGATGATTTAAACTTGTTAGACCGACCATTTGTGTGTTTCCAAAAGGTTGGTGCCCCAGCCCATAATTATGAAGGTGCACAGTGATTACTGGACAGATTATTTAGAAATGATTGGATAGGTACAAACAGGCCAGTTCGATCGATGGTCTCCACAATCACTAGACACCGTTGGAGTTCTTTCTATGGAGACACGTGAAAAATGAGACCTCATTTTTCAAAGAAAATAGTAGGAGCTTAAAGCTGGCCATCCATATTGACGACAGACTAGCGAGGGGGTGCTTTCCAGGGTGCGCAGAAGGGCGGAGGTACGGAGGTGCTTCAGATGCCTGGGGTACGGGCACCTAGCCGCCTCCTGCAAAGGTACCGACAGAAGCGGGCTATGTTTCAAGTGCGGAAGCGGTGACCATAAGGTTAAGGAGTGCAAGAGCTCCGGTTTGTGCCACGTTTGTTCTGAAGCAGGGCTACCTCCGGATAAATTACTGCACGTTCCTGGAACGAGAAAGTGGGCCATGTTCTCTTGCACTAGAAAAGGCCAGAAGAGCAATTAAATGACCAGAGTCATCCAGGTCAACATCCATAGGAGTAGGGTAGCTGACCTCGATCATGTTTAATGGAGTGTGCATTTTCACCTCCCAAAAAAAAAAAAAAAAAAATTAAAAACTGTCAATTTTGTAAAATTGTACATGTTTCTTAGAAAACTTTTCTTCACATTTTATGAAGAAAAAAAAACATTCTTTTCAACAAATTTTATGGTAAATATCATATGGAAAAAGCAGGTAAAACAAAGTTTTCATAATTTGTTGTTGTAAATTCACAACGTTAATACATGTAGTATTCCGGATTTACAATTGTGCAATTTTTTACAGGGTACTTTCAATAGTATTCGCCCCAAACGAAACAAGCGACGGGAACGTATTGGAAAAACACCTCTTACGCTAATTGGAAGCGGAGATATCGTAGATCCTCTTCCGCCTTTCAAACTACAACTCGATGTTACTACCTATAGATGCGATTTTTCAATATCCCTCCTTCAATCTCCTCATTTTTCCGAGTATTTCCACGTTTCGCCGGAGAACCCGCACTCCGGTTTTAATCTACGGAATCATCGGGAGTTATTTTCAATTAAGGAAATCATTTCTTTCTCGCCTGACGTTTTTGTGTGTCGTTTCTTCTTTTTCTGTTTTTTTCCCCAGTTTAAAGGAGGACGGATTCCGCGCCAGGCTGAGCTCCGTGAGATTGAAGATTGAAAAAGAGATGCGTGTCACGAAAATCCCGACTTTTTAAATGTATTTTGTATGCTAATGAGTTTAATTTCTCCAATAGTTCAACAGAAAAACAAAACATCATTGGAGTAATACAAATCTTTTAGTCGTTCATGGTCATAATCCAGAAATTCATTTTAGTGTAAACGTTTGGTGTGGTATTATCGGATCCAAGATTTTAGGCCCGTTTTTTTTTTCGTGGATCTTTAACAGGACAGCGAAAATATTAAAAAACTTCCGGGATGATTTAAACTTGTTAGACCGACCATTTGTGTGTTTCCAAAAGGTTGGTGCCCCAGCCCATAATTATGAAGGAAGAACCCGCACTCCGGTTTTAATCTACGGAATCATCGGGAGTTATTTTCAATTAAGGAAATCATTTCTTTCTCGCCTGACGTTTTTGTGTGTCGTTTCTTCTTTTTCTGTTTTTTTCCCCAGTTTAAAGGAGGACGGATTCCGCGCCAGGCTGAGCTCCGTACGCTTGCCTTCGAGCGACGACGCAATATTACTTCAATCCGGGAGAATCTGGGAGCTGTTCTGCCGCGAAGCGGAGATTTTTCAATACTCTACGGCTTTTCATTAAGGCTATTGGTCTTTGCGCGGGATTACTTAGCCGAATGATTGAAAACGGGTAGATTGGAGCTCGCATGAGAGTATGTGTGGAGGTAATCTGAGATGTAGTAAATACAAAAGGGTAGGAAACCAGAAGCAAAATTCCTTTTGTAATTTTTTGCATTAGTTGCATTTCATTATTTTCAATATTCACATCTGTGGTTTCTCTAACGGAATACGTATTCTCTTAATTATATTTTAGATAAATAGATAGATCATTATGATCAATAAAAAGACAATTGTGAAAGTATTTAATAATAATAAACATATTTATTAGCAATATACATACATATGCATATATAAAGGGTTGCTCATTAGTGCGTCAAAGTCTAATATAGTCTTGAAAAAATAAAACTGAAGGAATTTAGTTTATGAAAAGTGGTGCACCAACCAAAAACGCATATTTAAAAATAATTTGAAGTATACAGGGTGATGCCCTAAAGCTGGGCACATTCAACAATTTTTTTTTAAACGAAACGCCCTGTATATTTTTTGTGTTTTCTTATCTGCTTTAAATTGTGTTTTCAACGATCTCCGGGTTTTTGGTTTTGAGTGACGCATTGTTCAGTTATTAACGAAAATGAAAAAAAAAATGGTCGTGACAAGGTTTACCATACTAATTCCATGCGACAGTATTACGATTAGCTAGGACAAAATTTTTTAGTAAGTGTGCAGCCAAGGGATGTGTTGAACGTACAAAATGATTAAACATTAATTTTATTATACAGGGTATTTGTTATGATGCAGTCAATTTGGCGATTGCGAAAGACCGTTTCCTGAATTTTTTCAAATGGAACACCCCGTATATTATTAATTTTTGGAATGGCCCGTTAATTGCGCTTAATTTTTATTAATAATGTCCTATACCCAAACCCAATTGCTGCTGTTCCTGATAACCCAACAAAAACAAATAGACATCAATCAAAGAAATTTCATTTCTCTATAAGAAAATGTTTTTTTAATTTCCCATACTAGAAATTTAAGTACATAAAGTAATGATTCTGCTTGATTGTATCGGTAAAATTTCGAATTATGACTTTATTCTGATATTATAAAAATGACTAACGTATTTGTAGTTTCTTAAAAAAATATTTCTGTTTCATTTTGAAAATTAATTACTTACTTTTTTTGGCATTTTTAATGACGTGTGAGATAATTATATCATATATATGTATAATTAATTGTATTTAGTGTTTAAATATATTCAACAAAAAAGAAAGTTGTTTCTAATCTCATTTTTCAATTCAGACTTAATGATTAGATTTCTGAGACATCCAGACGTACTCAGCCGTTTAGAAAAATCACGTGACCTGCGACGGCATTCTACTTACTACTCAGTAATTCATAATAATAACAAGCACACAGAAAGAAAAAAAAACTACAACTTTAACGTCATCGACAGCGACCGAAGTCACGCAGACACAATTGTGTCCGTTCGATTTCTGCTTGATCATGCCAACAAATTCACCTCTGTTTGTTTGTCTTCGTATAATTCAATTACCGTCTGCGCGTGTCCCCCATCCAATCTACAAAAATACTCCCGATGTCTGTCCGGACGGGAGCCGCAGAAGCGAAGTACTAATTGGTACCAACTTAACGGGGACAATAGGCGACATCATCTCCTCGGGCCTTGACTGGCTTCGACACAATGGCGAGCGTAAAAGGTAAGCAAAAAAAAAAAAAATGTGTGGCGCGATGTTATCTAAGCTCATTCTTTGAGAGGCGTCGATCGGTAATAAACTTGAGATGCGTTCCAACGTGTTTACGCTCAGAATGTGTGTTGGGTATGTTTTTTTGTCCTTTATTTTTCTTTGGTTATATTTATTATTGTTAGGTGGGCTTTTCATTTTATTTCATTCGAGCTGGTTAGAATGATTCATTATCGATACTTTTCGCTAGTGAGTACTGAAAAAAATGAGTTGGTTATTGTAATGTTTGTGATATTGTGTTGGGTGCTGAAAGTGCTCTAACAGATTTGTTAATAGTATTGGAAACCCTGAAGAATTTTTTTAATTTGTTTTATTGTAGTTTTATTTGTATCGGATCTATATTACTTAATATATTCAACTATATATTTATTTTCCATTTCTAATGAAGTCATTGACAGGCCATAGTCTCTAACACAAATTTTTAGATTTTCCTAAGAAAAAACTTTGCTTGTGACATTTCGTCGGATGAGGATTATAGTGTTCTATATGCGTTTCTGAGGAGTATTGAGTTATGCATATCACTGGAATGAGCAAAAGTTGCTTGTTCTATATCAATGTTGTATTTCAAGCTAAAATTTTGGTGCAAATTTATACCATATTCATGAAAAATTGAGTAACATAATGTTCTATATCTCCAAAAGAAATTTCAAAGCTAATTTGTGCAATATAACATGCATTTCATAGTAAGATGAACCACTGGCTACCACTTTAGCCCACTATCCAATGCTATATTGTTCTACCTGCATATCACTCTTATGTCAATTTGTTCTATATCGTGGATATAGAAGTCAAAAGCTAATGTTTCTCATTACTAGGCAGGCATCAAACCCGAAGGAACTGCAACAAAATTCAAGACACACAATTCAAAAGACTGAAAACTGGTTTGCCGCCAACAAACTAAAAGTAAATATCAACAAAACACAAAACTTACATTTATCAACTAAGACCACTGGTGAATCAACGGCGGTAAAATTTCTGGGCATCACGGTAGACTCTCTTTTAACATGGCAGGGTCACCTAAACGAGTTGGCTAATAAATTAACATCTGCTCTTTTTGCCATTAGAAGACTGAAGCACATCGCCGGTAAAGATGCTGCAAGGATGGCATATTTTGCCTACTTCCAGTCGCACCTTTGGTATGGACTGATCTTCTGGGGAATGACAGCTGGATCGCAGAGAATCTTCATCCTACAAAAACGAGCAATAAGATATCTCTGTGACCTTGAAAGCAGACAAAGCTGCAAAACATACTTCACTAATCAGAATGTACTCACTCTCCCCTCACTTTACATACTCTGTTGCGTTACCTATGTCCATCAAAATAAAGAGGTATGCAGGACGAATGGAGATAACCATACATATAACACCCGTGATCGTAACGCACTAAGACCACCATATCATAGACACGTACACAACAGGCGGCAGATTTCTGGGGGTGTAAACTCTATAATCACCTTCCGCAACATCTGAAGAGTCTACCTCTTGGAGCCTTGAAACACAAGGTTAAGCGCATGCTAGTCGAGGGAGAATACTACGAAATCAAGGATTTTTTGGCACATCCATGCATCTGAATTTTATATATTTACATATACTGTTTCTTTCTTTTTCTTCAATGTTTGTTTGTCTGTTTCTGTCTGTATACAGTCTAGTTTTTTTTTATATATATCTTTGTGTTATTTACATTTATACATATATATTTTTTTTGTTTTGACATGTGTAGAAACTTCTACAAACAATTTATTTCGACTTTTTTGTAATGGTGTTATTGCAAATATACGTATATTATTATTATTATTACTATTATCGAAGTAAGCTCAACACATACAATCTGACTGGTCATTGTTCTAGCAACAATGCAATTTACAACACAATATGGTACGAATACATCTGTGGCAGAGGAGCAAATCATCTGGCAGCTGCTCTCATAAAAATCCTGAAAGCGGTTGTTAGAGATAATCTCGAACTGGAAAGACTAATCCTGTGGACAGATAGCTGTGTTCCACAGAATAGGAACTCTATATTATCTTTCGCTATACAAAGTTTCTTAAATTCGAATGAAGCTAAACAACTGCAGATAATCAAACACAAATATTCGGAGCCTGTGCACAATATAATACAAGAAATCGACGCCGCTCATAGCACTATTGAGGCTTATATTAGAAATCTGAAAATTTCACTGGTTAGAATATGCCCACAAATTTTAAGATGGACTTCAAAGTATTACAAATGCAGACGAAGAATTTTTTGGATTACCAAAAGCCGGCATCAAAAGTGGGATACAACCAAATCCTTTATTTGCAGGTTAAGAAACTCATATACGATAAAAAGCTGAACGAAGTGTTTATTTTAAAATATGCTACAACCTTTGAAGGACCAGAAAAATTGCAAGTTCTTTTATCCAAAAAAAAGGAAGACACAACGGAGCTGCAAAGATATTTTTAATGTTATTCCGACTCTGCTCGAAACAAACACAGGTATTACAGAAGAGAAAATACAGGCTCTCAAAGCAATGTTACCACAGATGCCTGATCATTCAAAAGAATTCTATTTACCTGTCATAAACAGTGACAAAGTGAAACTAAAAACAAATAGAAAGACCAAAGATACTGATGAAAAATATGATAGTAATATTGGTGCAACTTGATACCGACTAATCAAAAGAAGAGTTAGCTCAAACTAGCTCAAACTAGCTGTATTAGAACATTGTGTGCAAATGCCAACACGGGGAAAAATCAGAAACCATGCAGAACAGACGAAACGAAAACGTCTGATCTAAGGACGGCCATAGCTCAAACTAAAAATAGAGCTATTAAAACGGTTCGTGCATTTACTGTCAAGAAAAAAAATTGCCAAAACAACAAATTCACCTAAATCCTCCTCGTGTACATACGCAATGCCTTCTTCATTACTACGTATTTTATATTTGCCTATTTCATTTTCAGGCACTAATAAAATTTATATTTACATATATTTATTTATTTATTCCTCTCTTGTTCAATATTGTTGGTTATTTTTAGTTAAAAACCAATAAATTAAAATAATAATACATAACTAGGTATTATGAGTTTGTGATTTTCTTGTTCCATATCTCGCTTTTCTAATTAAATGTGCGTTCTGTGTTCTATATCCAGATTGGGCTAAATTAATATCTACAATTATAAATAAAAGTTAGTAAGTTGCCTTTTATATGCAACATCAAAGATAAAAACTTCACTGGACTTCACAATGACATGCTTTTTGTTGCCATAATTTACGAAATAATATGCTATATTCAATTTTACATATTCAATGTCGATTTTCCAAAAGTGACGTTTTTGGATATTGAACACTCTAATCCTCACCCGACGATTTTCTAAAAAAGAAAAAGAAAAAAGTGTAATCTCTTAAAATAGGATTTTGTATACAAAATTACTTAAAATCCCATGGCTTCCAAAACATCTACTTTCACAAATCGACTGATAAGCTAATAATATCGGACAGGCTATTGCCAATGATGAAGAATCAGTTATTTCAAAAGTAGTAGACTTTGCTATGACGCCGGCAGACCTTCTGGTTGATGCTATTGAAAAGATCTGTCGGGAGGCACAGCATGTCAAGTGCAACATTACGATCAACAACCGATTATGATTTTTTTTTGTTTTGGTAGGCGGTAATCCTTTATGGACACCATTGCCTAATTCAACGGCAAAGATATTGTGGGACTCTCAAAGTTTGCCTACCCAAAAAAACCAGCCTAGGATCGTTTCACACATTACTTCAGGCCTAGGACTCCTATTTACATGATCATATGATCATGCATTCAAGATGTTACAATCTAACCCGCCTTTTTTGTACAGAGAACGTAATGCACATACCGCTTGCCCAAGCAGTTTCGCTGTCTATCATCTTTTCAATGATGGTATCGGGCGAGAGCCCGCCCATCGCTTCCTCAAGTGCCTCTCTCAGTTCCGTCGATCTCTGGCATGTAAAGAAAGTGTGCTGGGCATCACCTGTCTCACTGGGGTAATAGAGGCATGCTTCAGATTCTGTGTTATCTACTAGATGTAACTAAGACCTGAAGTTTCCATTGCCGGTCAAAATCTGGTAGGGGTTTTAATCTACCTCCCAGTGGCCTATCGAGATATCCAGAGACGAAGGTGTCGAATCATTCTCGCGGTCCAGCATCCCCTTTCATCTGCTTCTCATAGTCGCTAATGTGGCATCTCTTTCAACAGCGACTTCTTCTCCTAATTCGCGCTTCTTAATAAACATTTCTCTCATGCAAGTAGCGTCACAGAAATTATCACCATCATCACCAGAACCGCCGGCTCCGATACGGTGCGACGCACGGTCGACGTTGGCAATTAGGCTGCTCAGATCGCAATAATCTTCGCAGCTTTATCTGCAATTCGAAGAAGCTGGCCTCAGAAGGTTGATTTTGTGTCAACCAAAACACCCAGGTGTTTCAACACGGGTCTTCCAAAGTTCCACATATCAGTTACTCTTTTTCTTAAAATTTCATTAGCCCTCCAATCTATTTTATGGTCAAACATTTACTTAATAACAACTTCATATCGGAGTGACAGAACCTCACGTACTAAGACAATTCTTTTAATTTCTCTGAAGAACTCAAGAAGCTATTCCAACATAAGTTTGAAAAAATCGAAATCATATTTACTTTATTATAAAAAGAAGTAAGATATTTCTCAAGAAATTGATAAAAGAAAATGCAGGTGCTCCTAAAAATACATACATTAAACCATATTAATGTGCACCCACTTCGGACTACACCAGATTTCATAGAAGAACTATATTAAAAAAAGAGGAATATCTACAGCTTGCAATGACAAAAAGCTTCGTTCTCAAAGGGGATTAATGGAACCATACTCAACCATAAAACGTAAAATGAAAAATCGAAAGTTAATCGTCGATCCTCTGTCCCATATAACATCAACCGGTCTGGGTTTTTGTCCGTGTATGCGTTTCTAGAAATAAGTTTAATGACAAATATGATGGTAAATTAAGTAAATCAGCGTTATCTGTATTGAATGATCTTCAAAACACGTTTCAATCAAACACGATGACGAGCAAAGAGTGGTACGGATCCGTTTGTGAACCACTACAGATTTATCGAGTCGAGTATTTTGAAGTTTAGTATATACCTGCACCCTCGCTTCTGTCTTACTAAAAATATATTGCTGGGTGAATGTTTTTTTTATATAATTCATAATAAATAAATCTAATTAATGATGTTATTACTTCCCAAACTAACTGCAGACGCGTTTTACTGCCCAATTTTTACTTTAAAAATCCTTAGTCTTTCAACGGCAGTATATTAACTTTTACATCATAAAATTAAAAATGTGTAATCTTGAAATATTAAACCAACAAATACAATTCACGTAATTGTAACTGCTCATTGCACAACTAACGTATGTCACATAAGTTTTGGGAAAATTTTCGTCGGCGTAAAAATAACTGTAACTAACTTGCAATCTAGTAACCATGATAAACATATGTTCATTCATACTCAAACTTGTTATGACATTTCATAGATGTCAAATAATTTGTCCAATTATGTCGTACAAACTTGAAATACGGAAAAGCATTTACAGCCTGGTTGGACATGTACCCAAGCAAGAAATTGTAAACATACTTTGGAATCAAAATATATCAAAGACAACCATTTATAGAACAATTGCAGAATGTGAACAAGGTATACCATGCGTCAATTTACCAAAAAGCGGACGTCCCGGAATGTTGACCGAAAATCGCGCCAACCGATTCTGTGAAAGCGCAAAAGACCGCGTTGGAACGTCATGCCGAAAGTTATCCAGAAGATTTAATGTTTCTCATGAAACTGTAAGAAGGGTATTGAAAAGAAAAGGCCTAAAGTTTCGTAAAAGACGTAAATGTCCACGTTATACAGAGGACCAGTTACGAAGAATTCCAATGTGTTGTCGTAGATTACGCCGAGCTCATTTTGCAAACAATAAAGTGATCATCATGGACGATGAAAAATATTTTCGTTCTCTCACTCAGAAATGAAAGGCAATGGTGGTTTTTATACCGATAATATAGAAAATTGTGCAGATAATGTTAAATACAAAACCAAAAAAAAAATTTGAAGATAAAATTCTAGTTTGGTGCGCCATATCGGAGAGAGAAGTTTCACGACCTTATGTTGGGCATGTGAGGGGTGAGGCAGTTAATGCCAACATTTATACCGAAAGATGCCTACCGAAGTTGCTACAGTTTATTACTACGACTCATCCACGTGAAGAAATAATGTTTTGGCCGGACTTAGCAAGTTGCCATTATGCAAGAACGACTAGAACATGGTTAGAAGCTCACAACATACCCTTTGTGCCAAGAGCAGACAATCCGCCAAATGTGCCACAAGCTCGACCCGTCGAAGATTTTTGGGGACTATTGACCAGAAAAGTATATGATAATGGGTGGGAAGCTCAAAATGAAGCTCAACTAAGGCGAAGAATATATCAAAAGATAAGAGAAATTGATATAAACATCGTCCAAAACATGATGGGACAAGTTAGACAAAAACTGCGTGCCATTGAGGACCATGGCCCTTTGTCATTATTTTAATTGTAGTTTTAATTAATCTAAATATTAGGTAAAATGTTGGTAAAGTGGTCATTTGAATAAATTACGTTACACTTACTTTAAAGAATTTAATTATTTTTCCCAAAACTGATGTGACATACGTTATACGTATTAAAATTTTTCGATCAAAGATGTTCAGAGGAGTAAATGGAAAAACATTTAAAAAAAGTATATTTATAACATGCGAATTCACTGCAGCGTTTTTGTTTTAATTTCTTTCATTTTGTTCTGGCGGGAAGAAAGGAACACCTAGGGAGATTCAGTCACGGCTCTCAATGCCCTAGAGTTAAAAAAGAAGATAAGGTTGATTGGTTAACAGATGGCTCTTACAATTTGCGAAGTTACTATCTCATAGATGATGTATAGGCTAATCCTAGGTTGCGAAATCCCACATGCCTTACAGTAAATATGGTGGAGATTTTCTTTGATACCTATTTCAATAACTCTATAAATAATGGAACTTCTACAGTGCATCCAAAAGTTTGGAGACCTCAAAGTAATACGTATTATTATTTTTTTTCAAAAGATATGTTGATGGCTATATGGTTGCATTAGAGAAAAAGAAACATACGAATTTTACTTGAAAAATTTAATTCTTATCATCCTAGGTTAAAATTTATAATTGAAATTATAGCATTTATCTTTTTAGACCTCAAAATCATAAAAAAATAAAAATAAAATTTCTAACAAAATGATACACTAAACTTGCATGGTCTGGGCGTTATTTAAATTTTAAATCATCACAACCGCTTTCACAAAAAGTTAGTGTCGCTATTAATTTAGCTGACCGTGTTATAACACTAACAAATTTTTCGGGCCGACGCTATTAATAAAGAAAAAGATATTTTGAAACAAAATCATTATCCAAATTATATTATAAATAAGGTTTTCGAACAAGGAAATCTCCTATTTTATAATAAATCAACAAGAAATGCGAAAAATAATCAAATAAACACAAAATATATCAAAACCGCTTATGTAAAACATTCATCCAAAAAATAAGACAAATTTTCAAGCCATATAATTTCAAAATCGCAAATCAAAATAAAATAACATATTACAAAACTAAATCTATACAAAATTCAAATCAAAAATTGAAAGAAACAAAACATCACACGTTGTATATAAAATTGAGTGCAAAAATTGTAAGGTTGTATATATTGGTGAAACCATGCAATATTTAGAAAACAGAATGAAAGGGCATAAATATAACAAAAATCTTACAGCACTAAAGAAACACGAAATAACCCAAATACATTCGATTGATTTTGGCAACATAACAATTCTAAATAAAGAACAAAATTTAAAAGCACATAATATACTTGAATAATTCAAATTTATAAACATAGCAGTTAATGATAAAACAGATGCATAATATTTTAAAAACTATATAATTTAATTTTATAATTAAACACAATAATACTTTTGAGAAATTTACTTATATAATTTAAAACGTTTTTCATAATTGCCCAAACAAACACAAACCATATATTTTACAAAGCAACCTTGATATAAAACACATTTTTCAAAATTTCATACTAAAAACAAAAAAATAGAGATTTTATCATTTATAAAACAGAGAAAGTTTATTTGCAATTTAACATTGTCATTTTATACTTACAATATACACAGCAGTAAATGGAAAAACATTTAAAAAATTTATACGAGTTCGATAAAGATCCTTTCCAGCCGTGGTGCATACAATATTTTTTCGACTACCAGCTATTAAAATCAATTTACTTGCATTTTTAATATTCACAATGCAGGTCGTTCATATTTGCATGACAGATTGATTGATAGCATTTTGATAATGGAACTTAGAGAAACTTCAGGATCTTCACAGAAGTGTTAGTAACGGAAGCGACGTGTTCAATTCATAGTTCAATTCTATCCTCGAATGATTGTAGTGAGATTGCACCTTTGGATGTTGTAGTCGAAAAAGTATATGATTGCAAGCCGTTAAACCGCTCTTAAGCTCTTAGGATTTTGCTGTAAAGCTTTAAATTTGTGGTAACGTTCAGCATTCTTCACTGCTTTTAATAAAAGATCTTGATCCTGAATATAAATAAAGAAAAAATGTAAATAAGAAAGTTTTAATGTCGTTAGAATAAATTATTCCTTTTTGTCCATTTTACAAGAGCGACTGAACATGTTTCTAAATCTTCTTAATTCCCATGAATCCTTATTGAGAATAGAAGAGTTAAAAAAATCTCCACAAACTCTACGCCAACCCATTACTATTAGTGTATGTTAAAAAAGATAGTAATCAGGTTTTATCTAAAATAATTTTTGCGAAAAGTATTCTCAAAATTGTAAAAAGAAATCATTTCAAGAAAATAATTCTTTTAACTCATCCTTGTCTTCGTGCTATAGATTTCTGGCGTATGGTAATTTGAGCGAAATTCTGCTGGATCTCACTACGATAATTATTCTTACCACTACAACTTGTCCAGTTCTAATACGGCTTTGGTTGAGTTGTCCTATGTTATACAACTATACTTTGTGAAGGCCAAAGATAAAATCCAAAAATATTTTGGAGCTTCCATCGGAAAGAGTGACAGTGACTTTGAGAGAATGTATGATGCGAAATACCTCTAGTTCAGCTCGTCTAAGTTTCATTCCCATGAGTTACGCGATGAATGCAATAGAACAATTAAAAGGTCGTAATGAAGGTCATAAAACCACTTTGTCTTTATGCTACAACCAAAACGAAGGTTTTAAAAATATGATAATAATAATAATAATAGACCTTTATTGTCCAAGAGAATATATATATATATATAGTCTCTGAGGCAGAATACCAACAGGTTCTTCAATTGTTATAGTCCAAAAAAATATTTTGGGCACTTTTAATGCTCAGAAAAATATAACACCAACATCCTCAAGTATAGAATTGGTTAGAGAGAAAAAGTATATAAAATAAATTTGATTTTTTTTCCAAAAGCATCACCTGCAGTAACTGATATATAAATTAGAGGGCAGAAGGAGAACTTGAAGGTCTTCATCTGATTCAATAATAACCAAACCAAAATCAAGAAACCCTTCTTGAAAATCTTCACTAAGTATTAACTATATTATCCTTCAGAGATTTATTTGTTTGATATTTTGTCCCATATAATCAAAACATGCATATATCGGCATAAACTATTTTCAAAATTATGTTTAGAATAAGTTTTCTTTTGTACTTCGTCCTTTGTGGGTTTTTCCTTTTCTCCGATGGCCTAGTTAGTTTGTCTTAGTTAGTCACCCGATCGGTTCCGGGTGTGAAGTGTGTGTAATGTCTCTCCTTACGTCCATACGGGATGTATTCTTTTGAACTAATAAATATAGAAACTTGTGTATGTGGCTAATGGCTATCGCCAAGGCTAATAATATTAACCAGAAAAACGACATTTTCAAAATTACGTTTTTCTAGGCATCAATAAAACTTCCTTGCCGGTTCAGGAAAGTGTAGATTTTAACTTGTATTTGCAGAAACTGACTTTTTCCATCCACTTTTTCACCTTTAATGCCCGAAAACATCAAATCCTCATCCAATCGGAAAGGAAAACAGATCACCCTCTATCCCGCAGTGAAGGGCAGATCGGATTTTTTCTCCCTTCGCGATTTAAGCGCGCCCACAGAGCACCTCGTTCAAGCAGGCTATCGAGTGGATTACCGGGTCAATTCGGTTAACCGTGGATGGCTGGTAAGTGGGTTTCCGCGCGATTTTTTCTGTCGATTCTGCCGTGGTTGAGTAAGCCTTTCGTGATGGGGACTTCCTCTTCGTTTAGAGTGGGGTTACGACCGCGAAATTGGCCTCAATAAATCTTTACCTTTTGATGGGAAAATACTACCCCTTGAGAATGTTTGAGGAAGGAATTGGTTTTATTATTAGTAAAGGAATGTGATTTGCTGTATGAAGGATTTTAATCCACAACTAACGTTGGAATAATTTTGATTTAGGGAGCCTCTTCTAAGATTAGAGATTTTTCATTCACGAATAAAGTGTTCTTTTGACATCCGCTGATATTAAACACTAATAATATAAAATTCCATAACCATGCTAATCTAAATATTTTATAAAACAAAGTAGGTATTACATAATATAGTAGGAAATTTATGGAAATTTTCGGCTTTTTTTAAAAACAAACTATTTTTTTTATTACGTTTCGACCTTATCTGGTCTTTTTCAAAATTTTTATTATTATTTCTTCCTATAATTAACAAATTTGTGAATTACAATTATGTTGGTTTTTTTTTTTTTTTTTTTTTTTTTGTACTTACATGTTTCTGATTACATTAGTATTTATTTGTTATGTTTTTTTATATATAAAACATATTGTCAAAGTTTAAACAATTATTTTTTAGGTATATGACCTACAAAGTTATTGGGACGAACAACACATTTAAATATAAAATTCAATATTGAGAAGTATGTTAACATTTACGCTATATTGGGAGGTGCATACGAAATATAAAAATGATCCGAAAAAATTGTTTACTTATGGATCGACAATATTTAATATAAATGGTGATATACAGCTGAACACAGATTTGTTAGGTAATTTAAAATAATTGAGAATATATTTTTGCTAAATGTTCTGTGTCTGTTCTGAAGTTAACACTGTTTTCTTCTTTTTTTATGTAGATCATTTCTAATATGTTACGTGTGTGATAATTTTTTTCTTTATTTAAAATTTTTGTTTTATCAAAGTTAAATTTGTGATTATTTTCAGTTTCATGTTGTTTAAAGCTGTTGTGCTTGTGGATGACTTATGGTTTTGGATCCTACTTTTTATGTATTGTTTTGTTTGTCCTAGTACACTCCTTCACAGTTATTGCAAGGGATGGAATAAATCAAGTGGGAATTTTTTTCAAATGGGGTTTTTGCTTTAAGTTTGGTGAAATATTGTTTCAAATTATTGTTATTTTTATGTGCTATAGTAATATTGATCGGTTTTAATATGGAATTGATTTTTTCTGATAAATTTTTAACGTATGGTATTGCAATGAATTTTATAGTATTATTTAGTTTTGTTTTATTTTCTATATTTGTATTGTATAGTTTATGTAGACGCTGTTTAATAATTTTATTTATGAACGTTTGAGGGTACTTGTTATTTTGTAAAATGTTTTTAATTTCGATTAGTATTTTTGGTCTGTATTCAGGATTTGTGAGTTTTAATCCTCTATCGATAAGTGCTATAACATTTTTTTTATAATTAATGGGTAATGTGGAAGTATAGTGGAGATATCTGCCAGATGAATTAGTTTTTTGTACCAAGTTGTGTGTAATTTGTTATTATTTCTAAAAATAGTAATATCTAAGTAGTTAAGTTTATTATTTTTTTCTTCCTCTAAAGTGAATTGTATTTGTTGGTGATATGTATTAAATTGTGTTAATGTGTACTGTACTTTATTTTTGGGTAATATTAGTAAGCAATCATCTACATATCGTTTATATAGTTTTATATTATAATTTAGTTTTTTGATTACTGAATTCTCTAGATCTTCTAAAACTAGCGGTGCTATTACACATGAGATAGGTGCTCCCATTGCTAAACCTCTTATTTGTTTATAAAAGTTGTTTTCTTGTTGAAAGTATGTAGAAGTTAATGTGATTTCAACTGCAGTTAAAAATTCTGTTAGTGGTAAGGTTGTATGATTTTTTAAATTGTGCCATTTTTTTGTGATTATATTTTTAACTAAATTTATTGGGATATTTGTGTACATAGATACAACATCAACGAACAGTAGGTTTCATTATTTTGTATTATTGTTTTATTTAAAACTGGGATAAGGTCAAATGAATTTTTTATGTGGTAATTATTTTGATTTATAATTTTGGTTATTGAAGTAGCTAAATGTTTTGACAGTTTGTAAAATGGGCTTTGTATTGTATGCATGAAACTATTGGACGGAGTGGATTATTTGTTTTATGTAATTTAGGAAGTCCATATATTTTTGGTGGTATTGCGTTATGTATTTTTAGATGTGTAGCTTCTGAAGGGGATATAAAGTTTTTGTTTTCCCATTTTGTAATTAATGCGTTATTCTGTTTTTGATAATTATTAGTGGGGTCAGATTTTAGTGTGAGATATGTTTCTTTATCCGATAAGATATTCAACATCTTCGTATTATAATCTTTTGTATTTAGTACAACTGTTTTATTACATTTATCTGGTTTTAAGATAGTGATTTGAGGATTTTTTCTAATAAATTCTTTGGTTTTATTGATTTTTTTGTGAAGTATTTTAGTTTGTATATTATCTACTGTATTTATTTTTTTATTTTTATAATTGGTTATTGTATTACAAATTTTATTTCTTATTATGTTTTTATGATTATCATCTATTTGTGCGTGTTGCGTAAACAGACACAGAACATTTAGCAAAAATATATTCTCAATTATTTTAAATTACCTAACAAATCTGTGTTCAGCTGTATATCACCATTTATATTAAATATTGTCGATCCATAAGTAAACAATTTTTTCGGATCATTTTTATATTTCGTATGCACCTCCCAATATAGCGTAAATGTTAACATACTTCTCAATATTGAATTTTATATTTAAATGTGTTGTTCGTCCCAATAACTTTGTAGGTCATATACCTAAAAAATAATTGTTTAAACTTTGACAATATGTTTTATATATAAAAAAACATAACAAATAAATACTAATGTAATCAGAAACATGTAAGTACAAAAAAAAAAAAAAAAAAAAAAACCAACATAATTGTAATTCACAAATTTGTTAATTATAGGAAGAAATAATAATAAAAATTTTGAAAAAGACCAGATAAGGTCGAAACGTAATAAAAAAAATAGTTTGTTTTTAAAAAAAGCCGAAAATTTCCATAAATTTCCTACTATATATAATAACTGGCTACAAAATAATCAACCAATTAAGGTATTACATAATATAAATATTTTATGTCTGATTCGTTTTTATAAACTTTCTTCAAGTGCTGTGGAACAAAATGTCTTTTTTTGAGAGTATTTAGCATATGTAAAGAGCTTCAGTTTTATTTTTAATTGAAGCATTTAATTCATACTGCAGAGACTGTACTTGGTTCCTATAAACGCAATATTACAGGCAAGTGGATGTGATTTATACAGATTTGTCTAGCGCCTTTGATACGATTGACCACGGGACATTGTTACACATACTTAGTTCATATGCAATGAGTCCAATTTTCTGCAACCTATTATCCTGCTACTTACATAACAGAGTAATATATATGTAGTAATATATTTGCTTCAATGGCTTTCAATCTCAGGAGTTTACATCAACACCTGGCATACCGCAAGGCTCCAATTTGGGGCCGTTACTATTTTTGACCTACATCAATGATGCACTCAATGTCGTAAGTTGTCCTGTATTAGCCTATGCAGACGATATTAAAATGTATATGGTTATTAACTCTGATGAGGATATCGCAATTCTGCAACGTAACTTAGATATTTTTGTGGAATGGTGCACTACCAATGCACTTAAAGTAAACATAAACAAATGTTGTTTCGTTTCCTACTCACGGAGGCGTAATATGATCGATTCATCATATTTGATTAACAACACAGCGGCTCAAAAGTTATCCAATTTCAAGGATCTCGGTGTTGTATTCGATGCTTGTCTTACCTTCTTGCCACACATTGAGGACCTTTGTTCGCGAGCGTTAAAAACATTGGGATTCGTCAATCGTTCGTCCGAGTACTTCACTGATTGTGCCACATTAAAAACTCTTCATTTTGCATTTATTGTTAGCTCCTTAGAATATGCTTCACATATTTGGTCGCCCTATTATCTCTGTCAGTCTGTTGAACGTGTACAGCGTAAGTTCCTTAAATTTCTTTCATTCCGAATTGACGGCATCTACCCTTCAAGAGGAATTGCTTATACTGTGTTGGAGAGGCATGATATGCAATCTTTAACTGAACGACGTGAAATACACAGTGCCCGATTTATTCAGAAACTAGTTTATGGATCGTTAGGTTCATCTCACTTGCTATCTCTGATTAATTTCCATGTTCCCCGACCATCTTTCGCTTTTCTGTGACCTTTGCTCTGCCAAGGGCTACTACGAATATTTTCAGGAACCGCATGCTCAGAATAGCAAATTTTACCTATTCTACGGACATTTTTCACTAATTTAGTTAGAATCTATTTCTGGTTCTTTTTGTCCTCAGGTAATTTTGTGTTGTACTATTGAATTCTAGATAACGCTTTATTAGATAATTACACTATTTGTAAGACAGTTTTAATATCATTAATTAAGAATTAATTATAAGTTAATATGTATGTGTTGTTACATTTTTGAATATATTTACCCTTGTAACTATTATTACTAGCTGATGAAGCCTGGATTCAATTTTTATTTTATTCTCTAAGTGACACCCTGTACAAGCATCATTAAGAGCCAAGACGGCCTTCCAGTAAATGATGATGATCTCCTTCTCGGCGAATCGACGGTACTCTTTTAAATTAAATACAATCACGGATTGATCACCTGACCCCAGCCCAAAAAACCATCGACCAAATAAAATCGACCACCGTCGCCTTTCAGACAGACAGATCCGAACTGTTACTTAATGACTAGGCGACGCCTGTTTCATCAATTTTACCCCTCACTGAAACGTCCTTTCCCAGTAGAAAACGCCAGCGTAAAAACGGATTCCTTTGTTTTTGTGTGTGAAATAATAAAAGTGAATCGACATTCGACAACGTAATTTTTTCTACCTCACCTCGCCTGTTCACGTAAGAAACCCGAGCGCGAGTTGTTTTACAGCGGCTCCGACGATTTAACGATGGCCGCATCTTCTTCTTATGACGGACAAATCTAAAATCGAAGTGCTCATCCTCCGTCCATTAAGAGCCGCTAACGTTACAGCCGTGTTGTAAAAATTTCACGTTTAATAGCTGCTTTTTAGGGTAAAGTAGGGGCATAAAAACGTTGGGCGTTGTTGCCAAATTGCATCAGAGTAATGTTAAAGGCCAATCGGGCGTCGTTTAGAAAATATACAGTTACAAAAAATAATTATTTTTTTCAGTACAAAATTACGATAAATTAACAAAATTTTAAAAATAAAATATTCCAATGAACTTATATCAAAGTAAATTTTCAAAACTTCCACCTTCTGCATTGATTCACGCTTGCAACGCAAAACTAATAAACTATAAACTTCTGTAAAATTCACAGAGTTTTGAACAGTGTGTATTGCATTAAAAATTCAATATTCTAATTGTCCAATTCAACATAAATTAACTGCTCCAAGTGACCCCCTAAATAAAAGTCTTGCACGCCAACGGACAAGAGTGCTCCATCCAATATATTTCCCATAGGAATTAATATGAACCTAACAACATTTCTTCCAGTATGCGTGGACGCATCAGCATACTGATACCACATTCTACTTTGCAGGCCAAAGCAATCTCATCTAGTAGAACATGAAAGTCATTTCCTAAAAATGCTAAGTGTGCATCAGCATTCAAGCGAATAGACAAATTTTGAATAGGGAAATGTTGCCCATTAAAGACACCACGCCAAGTGTTAATTGTAAATGTTTGATGACAACCTTTACTTCTAATCGCTTGTGGATTTTCTAAATCCCACTTATGTGTGTTATGAACATGATTATTCCATTTTTGTTTTCGAAAAAATTGATTCAGCTCTCCAGAACGTTTCAGTAATGAAGTTAGGGTATTATTCATTCTGTTCAAGTAGCTAGTCAATGACAAAATGTTAATCGCTGTATCTGGTCGTCTGGTTGCAATGATGGTGATATGGATTTTTCGATTAATAGTTTTCCAAGGAAAGCTATACGGCAATTATAATTCTGTTGAATGGCACTGAGTTCTAATACCAGCCTGTGAATGTATTGGTAGGCTAAATAACTTAGGCAAAGAAAACAGAGTTGGATTATGCTTGGTACCAGGACACACTGGAATCAGCAGCAACGAGAAACCGAATCTTTTAGCAAAGAGGGTCGCCACAATTTCGTTTGTGGGACCAGAGTCGTTCTGCGGCATAAGGAGGAGCACATACAAAAAAGAACTCAACGTCAGGGAGGAGAAGCTCAGACTTTCTCTCTGGGAGAATCCCCTGGTCTGAGACATTCCAAGATATTCCTTCAAAGTTACAATAAGAAAAGAGCAAAGACCATGCTGAAACTAAGCAAAAACAGACTACGTATCCTCACCAGGGCTTTGTCACCTTGGGGAACACATGACAAGGATAGGTCTAAAACAAAATAGCAACTGCAGGTTTTGCAGGGCGAAATATGAAAGTCCGGAACACCTAATATCCAACTGCACTGCTATCATAGAAACTCGTGCCAACCATCTCGGCAAAGATATCATAGACGAGAGAAAATTACCTTCTCTGAAACCATCACAGCTAATGCAATTTATTAAAGGTCTCAGACTGGATGGGGAGAGAAACTTTTAGGAAATGAACCCTATTTGAAGATGATTTAATAGGTAATATAAGAATAATAACAAGAAATTAATACCTGCTGATTTTGCAACAATCACAATAGATATCTACTAGTTCACACCATAATCATTTCTGCAATAACATTAAACCGATGCCTCCTTTCCAAGTGCTAATATTCCATCTATAAGCAATAAACCCGAGACGAGATGCAACGCATTAACCTTGATTCCAGCGATTGCTCATCTTTTTCCACTCTCTACACGTCCTCCTCTTCTTCCCTTCCCCCACACCTCCCCGCTCGCACGTCTCGTCCCCTCGCTCTGTGCTCTCTGTCAATTTGTACCTTAATGCCCCGCGGGCATCATCAACGTACGGGATAGAATTTTTGATTTTTGTGGGCGTCTCGTTCGAATCTCTCGTGTGGAAGGCCCGCTGAACGTAGACCTCTCGGACTTTGTAATTATAAATGCATTACGGCCGTGGCGCAGAAAGCAGTTTCGAGCCGCGCGCCGGCTGTAGTTTTGCCGGCTATCGGTCTGGAGGGAATTAGGTCGATGCGGTAATACGATGTCATTAATGTGGAAGATCGACAGGTAAGTTGATTGCCGCAGAAAAGGAAAAAAAAAGGTATGCCTCGTTGTGTATGCCGGAGATGTTAATACAGGGTGTTTCCGATTAACTTGGACAAATTGTAATGATGTATTCTACTCACCTTGCTTCTGGGCCTGCAACGCGGATTTATAAAGTATCTCTGTTTGTTGTGTATGTGGGATAGCAGAGCTCGTGAGAGGCATTGGGTGCAATCGACATGGCCGCCAAGAGCTGACCTCAAACCTGGCGATCCAAATATTTTACATGAGCCACTTGTCCTCAGAGAGAAGATTGTGTTTCCACCTCTACATATTAAACTGGGTCTCATGAAACAATTTGTTAAAGCATTGCCAATTGAAGGAGACTGTTTCAAGTACCTCATTTCGGCGTTTCCTAGTCTGTCTTTTGAAAAGATAAAAACCGGGGTGTTTGACGGTCCACAAATTCGACAGCTCGTCAGAGATGACCAGTTTATAGGAACAATGTCAGAACCCCAAAGAAATGCTTGGTTGGCATTCAAACACCTGACTAAAAACTTTCTAGAAATACCCGAGCAGAAAACTACCCCAGCATTGTCCAGGAACTGTTAGAGACCTTCCACGCGCTTGGGTGCCACATGAGTATTAAGGTGCATTATCTACATAGTCATCTTGCCAACTTCCCTTGGTGCAGTCAGTGATGAACAGGGGGAGCGATTTCACCAAGATTTGAGGGCTATGGAAGCACGATACCAGGGTAGATGTGATGTACATATGATGGCAGACTATTGTTGGAGTATCAGGAGAGATGCCCACAGCTTGAGCACTCCAGGAAAAGCTATAAGCGAAAATTTGTATCTTAAAATGTATGTTTGCCGTTCGATAGCTTTTGTTTGAATAAAATTATTTTGTTTGCACAGTAGATTTTGTAAGTGTTTTCCATTATTTTACTTTGTAAGCGTCATTTTGCATAACTTTTGGGTCAAAGAGAGGGTATCCTGTATCGTAAAACTTTGACGTGATAGACAAAAACTGAGTTCATTTTTGGATTTAGATGCCAAAAAGAAGCCAAAAACAAATGCAGCTCTTAAGCCAACAAAATATGTGTTCCCCAGTGTTATTAATCATTTGGTAAATTCTGTAATATAACTTTGTTATTTTAGTACTTACAACATTTTATTATTTCAACAATTGCTCGAATAAAGTTCACGTACATGATTATAGTTATCGGTGCATTGATAATCGAACGACGGTCCATCTCCCGAAATGTCATCCACACAAAGACAAAGAGAAACATTATATCATATCAATATTGACATTAACATACATATAAATAATATTAGTTTTACAATACATTTATTTTCAAGGTAACTGTTTGTGTGATTTTTAATTTGACCCATAATCAGTTGTATGGATTAGTTTTGTACGAATGAAAAGCAAGGACATGTATTAAATAAAATGAAAACGTATTGTATATTCAAAGAAAGGACCACAAAATAGCCTTCCTATAAATGACCATGGGATCTAATTCTTTTTAAAGCCATCAATCCATAATAAAGCACCTTCGCCACTAATGACGCCAAGGACTGATTGATATATTGGGTGGAGCATAAAGGACCTTGAGCACAATAAAGGCATTAATACTTCTCTGATAGATTGCAGTCAGAAATTACAAAAAATATAATAAATTAGGACGGCATTCGAAAAGGTTTCTGTGGGATAAGACATCGGAGAGTCTTGATTTAAATGATTTCTTTTTGTTTTACGGTAATCAAAGCCGTCTTCCCAGTGAGGTTGTTAAGAAATGCTATGGATGATGTCGTGTGAAATAGTAAGGTGTAACGAAACCTGCGTTTTTTACTTCATTAGAGTTAAAAATCATTTTTTCCTATATCATTCCAGTATTCAAGAATGTTTTAGAGCAATTTCCTTTAAATTTCCACAACGAATTTTCCACTAAATTTCAATCGCTCCCCCATGGCACTTTGTCGATTGATAAATCGCTTGCGTTTTCCTTTTTCCGCCGCCGACTCGATGCCGTTATTCAATTGTTCGCGTCCGCGGGTGACACGTCGACACCTCGCTGACTAGATCATTACGTTCGCCTATTGAAATGCGATTTTTTCGCTGTCGATTCGACAACCTGTTGCCGCGATATCGAAGGCCGCTTCCGACCTGCTGCCTCTGCGAGCGCGTCCGGGCCACCTTTTCCACTTAGCCCCCTGTAACTCGTGGGAGCACCCTCGCTTTATTCGCCGGGTTTATCACAGGGGCGGCTGACGGTGCTGTCATCGATGTTTTTTTTTTCCGAATTACGGTGTAGTATCCCTTTTTTACGAGGTGGGAGTATCGGATGACTAGCGATTGGGAAATGCGGAACTGTCCCCCTGTCGCTAGCCGGTTCGAACTTAATGTTTTTCGTTGCGTAATCGCCGTTTTAAATCGGGAATTTTGAGATTAGAGTTTTTATTCTACAAAATTCTCTTGACTTTACATGAATATGTATACGTAGATTTTCTTGGTTTTTGAAGCCATATAATTAAACATTTAGTAGTGAGTAAAACGTTTCGGTTTAATAATAAAACCTTAATCATTTACATTTTAAAAATTAATAATGTAGAAAATAAAATGTTGATGTATAAAAATATATAACATTTTTTGTTTTATTGATAAAATCAGTTTGTTTTCTGTTTTAATTTGAAAGGGTTTTGAAATGTTTTATATAAAGATTGTTTTGTGAATTGTGTCAGTTGTATTTGTCATGGTAGGTTATGGTTAAATATGAAAAACGTTACTAACTTTTTACTAAAATTTCATTTATAGAATTAAGTTATAAAGTTTAGTGAAAAATTGTGTGTCAGTTTTATCATTTACAGAATTATTATGTTTCTAAATTTGAATTATTTCAAGTATAGTTCGCGCTTTATAGTTTTGTTCTTGGTTTAGAATTGATGCATTGTTAAAATCAAATGTATGATTTTGTGATATTTCTGGTTTTTTTAAAGCTGTAAGAATTTTGTTATACTTGTGTCCTTTTATTCTATTTTCTACACTGAGAAAAATGGATTGTAGAAATTAGATAGTAAATCTCTTTATGTTAATTAGTAACATAATTATTGTTAAAACGACAATATGTGGGGTATTAAGAGTAAAATAACCGGATGTTACCATGCTTATAGTAAGAGGTAAAATCTGGATGTTACCAGGTATTCGATGCATATTCAATTTCTAACATAAATGTTCGTAACGCTCTTCCCACCCCTTGCTCTATTCATTGTCGATCTTTACCGAAGAAATCGACCAATAAGCTGTATTGCCACTCACACGTGTTATGTACGTGTGATACAGGTGTACGTATTCGTGTCGGTGCATGTTTGTGTCTGCACAGAGAAAAATCCATGTTGTAATATTTACACTTCACTGTTTGACGGAAATTGTAGTAAGAATTCCTACTATTGTGCAAAATTTTAGAACAACGGCGTTGCATTTTCCTATATCACGGTTAAAAAGCAATAAAATTGTTTAAAAATATTGTGTGACAATTTTTCTACAAAATATAGTGAAATGTTTTACAATATTTTACTACAAGTGAATATAATAAATTGCATATAATGTAGTGAAGACAGTTATAATAACAGGTGTAGCAAATTTACTGTGTTGTGTTTATTTAGGTTAGGTTAGGTGCTTGCAACAGTCACCTTACTTTGATTATTGAAAACGGCATTAATAATGAGATGGAATGAAATGAATGCTGTATAGTTTTATATCTATATAGTAGGAATATCATAATACTCATAATTGGTTTAGCTACATAAATATGTGATACTACAGCTTTTGTCGTAAAGATGGCGCTACGCTTGTTTCATAATCTTTGAAATTCGTACTCAAGGTAAATTGTGATCGGTAAATGTGGCTGCGTAATATCTATATGATGCTTATACATGGTTAACGTCGTGTAAAAAGTACTGTGGACAATCGCCCACAGACGAGAATTACGAGGCGCTTCAATACCGGTAGTACTCTACAGTACACGGGCCGGTCTGATTCCCGCAATCCTGCCCGATACGATGGCAATTCGCCCGGCTGTCACCGGCTAATCAAATTATATTAATTAATTATAATTAAAAATTATTGAACTATATTTATTATAGTTTTCATTGTTAACAGTTATTATCAAATATAGTCAGCGCTACTAGACATTTTTTTCACATTTACTAACATGTATGCTCAAATTAATAATACAAATATAGTACACTTTACCATATGAGTTAATAAAAAGTATTCACAGATATTTACTATACAGATATTGTCACCGGTAATATAAAATATGATTGTCCCTATAGGAGCTATAAAATATATTAAAGTATACTATATTTATGTTAAAGAGTACTATCTATTTCTCTCAGTGTAAATATTGCATAGTTTTGCCGATATATACACCATTACAATTTTGACAATTTATTTTATATACGTGATGTTTTATTTTTTTTCAGTTTTCGATTTTAATTTTGTGTAAATTTGATTTTGTAATTTATTATTATTTTGATTTGCTATTTTAAAATTATAAGGTTTGATAATTTGGATAATTATTTCGTTTTAGAATAGTTTTTGCTTTATTAATGGTATCAATTCGAAAAATTGGACTGGTTAAAGTTATAGCTGTAGCAGCTAAACTAATAATAAAATAAAAAAGCAAAAACTATTCTAAAGCAAAATAATTATCCAAATTATCTTATCAATAAAATCCTTACTAATTTTTAATAAAATTGTTGAAAAACTCATACAAACTAGAATAATGGAGCATGCAAGAAAACACTTTCCAACAACTTTACTCAACCACATCAGCAGCATACAACTTAATAAACAACATAAAACAAGAACTTGATGACAATAAAACAGTGGTAACAGTCTTTATAGATACGATGAAAGCTTTGGACACCATATATAAAGACAAACTAATTATAAAAATGGAGCAGTATGGATTTGTGGAAAAAGAGTTGAGCTTGATAAAAACTTATTTAACTGAAAGGCTTCAGGTTACAAAAATAGGCACAGGAACAAGTATCCCTATGTATGCCGAGTATGGTCTACCGCAAGGAGGCACTCTATCCCCAACCTTGTACATTCTGTATACGAACGATTTATTAGAGCAACCTCTCCATGGACAAACGTATGCTTACGGTGATAACACATGCATAATGTATAGTGGACGTAACATAACTCAAATAGAGAGCAATATAAATAGACATGGAACTCCTAGAAAACTGGTGTTACAAAGATCTTCTCACTATTAACGAAACCAAAACGGAATTTATCTTCGCAAATACGAAACTACATCAAGATTTACAAATAATGCTTAAAAAACAGAAAGTAAAGTAAGTTCAAAATATTGCATACTTAGGATTAAGAATGCAGAATAACCTGAAATGGTATACGCATATCTAAACACTTATAGATAAAAATGCAAGATCAATAGCAGCAATTAGTAAAATCAAGCACGTGCAGAACCGAACATAAATCAAGTACCTAATAACACTCAACAAAATGTTATTGCTGTATAAAATGAAAAATAATAAAATAAAAATTAATGTAAAATTAAAAACAAATAGAGAAGTCTATGGCCATCGAACAAGAAGAGTTTCACACATAAGAACAGAAAAATATAAACGCTTGAAGTATACGCAAATTTTAACAACGGAAACGATTAACATGTATAACACTATACCCAAAAACATAAAACAACTACAATACATACAGTTTAAAAACAAAGTGAAAGACATTATAAGAAATAGCAACAAATAAGATGGGACGGCCAGACTAGACGACGCGATGAAAGAAAAACAGAAAGGCCTTCAATACCGGTAGCCCGGGACATCCGATCTGAAGAAGAGAGACGCAGCGGCAGCGATGTGTCTGCATTGTACTTACATATGCTTTTGTATTTCTTTTCTTTTCTCTCTACTAAAATATTTATGGTTTTGGTTCTAACATTCCGTATAGTCACCAAGTTTTCCCGCTACCACTTCAGGATCTACGCTATAAAAAACTAATTAACATTTCCCAAAACCCAATTATTATCTATCATCGTCGGCCGGGGTTACATTGGACAAAATCTTTGAATTTTTGAAATGTTTCGCAAATGAAATATTTCTAAATAATTGGTTGGAATTTTACAAGTACCTTACATAACGCTTTATTTGACTAAACTTTTATAAAACCATTAGACAACAAGGATTCGTTGACTAATAAATTTATAAATAATTCTTGATGTTTGTCCCCGCTTACCCCGGGATAACATAGAACAAAAGCATACATTTTTACAAGAATATAAAGTAAGCCTCGAGGTTTGCTTTGGACAAATTTTCGATTATTAAAAACATTCTAAATAAATTACCGCGACTTAATAGCTAATGTGGGTAAGTACCAAACTGATATAATACAACAAAAAATTGTTCAAATTTACCCCGCGTCACAGCGCATTGAAATCTAAACAATATATGGACCAAAATTGGAAAACAAAATTGGGAATTTGAATTTGTAACTTGGAGAGTAATCATAGCTAATTATAATCTTTTTAAAGAGCATATTTTAGCTTAACAGTGCTTTCGATATACCTACACAGTGTTAATAGCCATCCTGGATGTCTTTAAACCATCAAAACTGTTTTTCTTAAATGGAACATGGTAGTTTTGTTGAAAATATTAAGCAACGCGAAATTCTACATTGATTATTACTGAAGATTGGTATAGGTTAGCACTTCTTCTAACACTTTCGGAAAAAATAGCATTTGTTGCATTAAATTGCATAAAAGATGTCAAAACTTTTATTTTCAAGTACGTAAAACTAATTTTTTATACAGAAACTATATATATATTATTTTTTAGAGGGATTCACGATATATTTCTGCATTAATCTGTATTAATATCGATATTAATTGTTACTAGCTACCCCTATTATCAAGATTGATTATATTGATAATCGAAAGAGAACATGTTAAATGTAGATAATTATAAGTTTTGGTTGTTTGCATGTATGTTAAAAGGGCACCTTCATGTCTGAATAACGCCAGAAATTCACTAAATCGATAAACCCTATTTAAAATAAAATAGTTAACATTAACTGTAATACAGGGTTTACAAATGTGCTGTTGAGCTAGAAATGATTTCTTTAAATAGATAACTACTTTGCAAATTTCAAAATCAAATTTCCACTAAACATTCGAAAAATTCTATTGAGCCAATACCATGGGACAGCCTATATACTTATAACACAAACAAAAACAAATTTTGTTAATCGTCCTCTTCACCATGAATTGAACTTAATACAGAAGGGGCTCCACATCCAAAACAGTATCAGGTTCACTACATCTTGCTAGCAAGTACTCATCCACTGACGATTCCCGATCAATTTTTTGCTTGGATTTCTGAAAAAAATCAATTTAAAAAATCTGTGTTGTATAACAGTGGTTGTAAACAGGGAAAGAAATGCCTCACAGGGTTTTTTTGGGGTATTTTAGAAAAATCGATTCAAAAAGGAAAATGCAGATAATAAATAAATAAGATAAATATTCCTTTTTATTAGTGATCGGGATTTTGGAAGAGAAATTAGTACATACCTACTGTACAGCAGTCCATAATAATAATAATGTAATGAACACGTTTCACACATTTGCAGAATTAGTAGCAAAGCGAGTGTAATGTGGCATTATCCACACAATAATCCCAGAATATAGAACATAATAACATAATAGAAAAGCACAGGGTCGCTATGGGTTTTTTCTGCGATTTGCAAAAGGCGTTTGATTGCGTGCAATATGATAAACTTTTGAATAAATTAATGTTATATGGTATACGTGGCAATGCCGCCGAATGGTTTGCGTCATATTTCGATGGCAGAACTCAATTTGTCAAGTTAAATTTTAAAACTCCGAGTGGTGAATCGGTGGTTTACAGATCGCAGTGGCTTCCCCCTACAGTGTGGTGTGGTGCAAGGCTCTGTGTTAGGCCCAGCCTTATTCAGCATATACATTAACGATATTGTTCTATTCTTATCAGATTTTTATATAACCATCTACGCAGACGATATTTCAATACTTGCTGCACCGAATTCAACTCAAAATGCTACTAATCAGTTAGCAAATTCTTTATTCAACACTCTGTATGAATGGTTCTCTTGTAACAAATTATCGCTCAGTCTTGAAAAGACTAAACATATGTTATTCCATGCGCGACAGAGAAGAGTTGATAGTCTTAATGTAACATTGAAAGATCATCCCATAGCATCCTGCGCTTCAATAAAATTTCTAGGAGTAAACATTGATGCAAACTTAAGTTGGAAAGAACACTGCGCTGAATTAACTAAGAAATTACACCAAAAAACTTACGCTTTCAGATGCCTTCGTCTACAAATATCTGTCGCCTGTCTTGTTTCTTTATACTATGCGGAAATATATTCTAGAGTGCAGTATGGTATATTGATGTGGGGCTCTTCTCCTAGCGCACGACAAGTTTTTATAGCTCAAAAAGCCATTGTTCGTTGTATATACGGTGCACGTCATACCGACTCTTGTAGACCATTATTTAGAAAATACAACATGTTGCCTTTAGCCTGCATTTACATTTTGGAAACTTGCTGTTATATTTTCAACATTAAGGATTCTATTCCCACTAATTCTGATTTTCATCAATATGACACTCGTGAAAACCGCAACTTTCGTGCACCACAATACACTATGGCTATGACTTCTTCTGGGACGTTCAATATGGGTATCAAAATTTTTAATAGATTACCTACAAGGATAAAGGAGAGTACAACATACGGAATGTTTAGACATAATCTGCGAATTTATCTGCTGGAGAAACTTTTTTATTCCTTAAATGAATTTTTCGCTTAATTCCACAAGGACGATGTTTGCTTTTATGCATATTATTATTATTATACTTTTCCTTGTTCATTTGCTGTTGTTAACTTCCAGAATAATTAATTATGTAAGCTGTACATGTATGACTTATTATATGCACTTCCGTGTCAAATAATACAAATATATTATTATTATTATTATTATTATTATTATTAATATACTTCCGAATAGTCACCAACGATGCCTCTACTCTATGAGCTACCTCGCTTCGCTAATAGCGCCCCCTGCTATCAGCAGGGAGGGATAAAGGGACAAGGCGGTCGATGCTAATCTATCAACTTCACCGACTCTTAAAAAATGGATTTCTTTATCTACGCGGTTTTTTAATTGCCTACGCGTACACGCCATTCGCGGGTGTACAAACGTGTAAATTGAGCGAACTGGGCGACCGACCGTGGCAGCAGATGGCGCGGGTGCATGGACGCGGTATCGGCCAACGGCGCGTAAAATCCGTGTGAGAACGCCGCTGAGAATGTGGTCATTGTTGTTGTGCGTTCGTTAAAATCGCGCTATTAAAATGCGATCGGCCGAAGATTTCGTTTTAAGATCTCCTCCAGGGTGGTGGTAGAACTGCAATGGTACTTTCATATTACTTGCTATGAATCGATAAAATTGTATTCACAAAATAACAATCATAGTTCATCAATAAATCAACGTATTGCTGTGTACTGAATGTACCAAGAAAAATGCCAAACAAAAATTTAAAAATGAAAAATTAAATTAGCTAGCTCAAATGATGACAATTTTTTATAAGGCGCAAAAGAACAATTAAACTCAGGGTTACTATCATGAAAAGTAAAATGTGGGTGAAAGAAATCTGACTTTCTTTTATACTCAAAAAAAATTTTAAAAGGTTTAAATAAAAATAAAAGAACAGTATTTTGAATGACATAAAAATTCAATAATTTTATTTAAAAAGAAAAAAAAGAAAAAAAATTAATTACAAACTTTGCAGAAAAAAAAACCTTGGACAAAAAGGTCCTGGTCTAAATCAAAACTGCCTTTGACTTTAAATTACAAAAGGACAATTCAAAATCCTTTTACAAAGCAACAGAAAACAAGAAGTTCAGGAAGACAATAATTTTTTTTTTCAATTCAATCCACGTGGTCTCAATATTAAAACAACTAAATTAAACGTGGACAATTCATGTAAATTACATAAATGAAAAATAAAAGCAAGCACAATGCTTCTATTCACACAACCCGAGGTGATTAATAAATAATTACAAATCAGAAAAATTAACAACGAACAAAAAATTAACTCTTTAAACTTAAAATATCTTCCTGCACGTAAAAATAATAACAGATCTTATATCTAAATTGTGTACACAAAAATACAATATCAATTATTATTAAATGAGTTCCGTGATGAACGAAATAAAATCAGAAGCGTGAAATCAAAACTTGACATCAATAATCACAAAATGTCAGCAATGAAATACAACTTTATATATCTACTTACTTTCGTATCGATCAAGGAACTGAACTCACAAGGTTAAACAATCGCATAAGTATAAAAATCTCAGATGCGTGCGATGCAACGCACACAGATCTGTCCGCAAACGGACCAACTCGCAAAACAAAACAAGATATATACAATACCAGTGAACGCAAAATGTACACCTGACTGAAATTAATATAAACAACTGAACAATAAAATAAACAAATTAAACAATCCAAAACATTAACTAAATCTTATTTGAAAATAAAACAATTTGAAATTTCTCGCAACATTGACAAACGCCTAACGGAATGAACAAAAAAAAAACTGAATTTACAAAAACCCGGGGTGCCAGACCACAGCACCATGTACAAAATAGCATTTTTGTCTCATGTTCTAGCATAAATAAGTCAATATCACCGACTTTGGACCCTTATTATTTACTACCAACACGCATATTTAGAGGTGCTATGTGTTAGAAAAGAGTGGTACTATTGCTGCTCGGTTTTAAATTTAGAATATTTTGTTATTCGTTTATGGAATCGAGGTACAATTTTGTTATTAATTTTATTCTTAAATTCAAAGTATTCGGTTGCAACCGGCTCTACGCATGCCTGATAACAGTAAACAATGTACCTATTTGCTTTAAATGTTATTACCCGCGAAAATTGAAAAGGTACACGAAAAACTTACACGTTAACTTCCGCTGTAGTTATTAACGATATACACTTCTTAGTTTCAGGATTGGAAGCGCGTCCTGGAACTTCCTCTGACCAACGACTCAATCGACGTGCATGGCACATCTTCAGCACGCTTCGTACGTTGGTGCTGACCTCAAATTGACGGACTCAACAGTGCCCGGCAAAGCAGCCCGGAGATGTCCCGGGCAAGTATGGACGAAGCGTCGGCCCGAGTTCCAGAACACGATTACAACCCGAAAACAAGAAGTGTCTAGCAGTCTATAAATGATTTTGCAATAAACCAATAAATACCATTTCATTCGACAATTTGCACCTTTCTGTCAAGCCCATCCCTCAACAGGTTAACGGTTTTGAGATTAGCGTTCACGTGGTGATGTCATTTGAATTAATTTTTTTTTTTGAAGAAATGGTTGTATTACAGTAAGTTAAACCATATCAGACCTTACGGTGGACTTAGCTACCTTTTTCAATTGCTTAATAAAATCTCGTTATAATATTTAAAATTAAAATTAATAACAAAAGTTGTACAAATGATTCTCGAGCTGCCACGAGACGATACAGATTTCCTTTCACCAGCCGGCGTTTGATCCTTGTAACTGAAATCGCATGCTCACGTCCGCGATTGAATTCGCTCGCTATTACTTGTGCTGTTTTCTGTGATTTCGTTTGATTATTAATTGTAGAAGACGACCATCTTCTAGGATGGTTAATCGTGACGGATTTGGACAGTCACTGTTTTTCAAAGCGCCTGTTTCTTAATATATGGGGAATGATTTATTTCACTGTGGACGCAACTAGATTTAACCTTTCACCGATTTCCATACTGGCATCACCCTCTTCATATAAAGTTAATATGCTGTATCGCTTAGGAGCACCAATGGATTTAGCATAGTATTCTGACATAACGCAGGTATTCTACCAGCCTTCTCTGGCAGTCGTGTCGGCACAGCTTTTCTGATACACGCAGAGATTCCCAGTTATTTTCGGTGTGGCAGTTGGTGTCGGCACAGCTTCCGATGCAACGCAGGCATTCTACCAGCCTTCTTCGCTTTGGCAGTCGCGCCGGCAAAGCTCACTGATGCACGCAGAGATTTATTCCTAGACATGCTCGTTCCGTAAGCTTAGCGCCAGCACAGCTTTCTAGCGCGGCATAGCAGCGAACTTGTACGTTAAAACGGTCCGCGGATTTTTGACCCGAGCCCGGTATATTATCGCCAGAATTAAACCGTTAAAGTTCCGCGTCTAAATTTAAAAGTTTTTCGAAGCCCCGCGAATATTTGATTATATTTACGACTGTACATATGTGTATATATTTTCGTTACTTATGTTTTTATGTTAGGTTTTTGTCATTGTACATACTTGATGTCTGTCCACCTATTTTGTGGTAATAAACTCTTGATTTAAAACACACTTTCACCGTTTGAATTGTTGCGTACACACCGATCGTAACCTGGGACGCCCCGCTCTCGCAATTACAGCTACCATTTTGGGGTTGAAACATTGTTGTAACGACAGAAAGCGCGATACCGATCAAAACCACACGCGACATACCATTTGACAGCCGGCTCGCACAGCGCCGCCGTGTGGTCACGACGTGAGACAGCACGCAAAGATTTGGACCCACAGGAGTCAAGGCAAAAGTAATAAACTTTACAAGAGCCAGTAAGTAAGCTGTAAGGAGACGCAGTAGCAATAAGTAGTAAGTACACACAACAACACAGCAGTAAGTAAACATCGTTACAAGAGAAAGAAGCTCTACCAAAATAATCCAGAAACTTTCTTTGTGAATGTATTGTATACAACGCTTTAGTTTCTTCTGCACAGCTTTTATCTACGAAAGTTGAAAGTACTATATTCTGAACGCTTCAGTTTTTAATTCTTTCTATCGGAGACACAATAATTTTTAAAGCAACAGATACCATCTGTAATAAAATATACACACAATTAAAGTTTTTTGAAACCAAGATTTAAGCCAATTCTTTTATCTAAAGTGTTACACATCTACTTCTAAAGACAAAATTGCAGAAAATTACATGACAGTTTTATGTTACAGTGTTGCCATATATTTCAGCAGCTACTAAACACCATATTTTGCAATAAAATGTATTGTATGATGCTTTTGCTGGGACAGCCAGCATACACAATATTTTGGAACTCCTAGAGTATGTTTTGAACGATTCCTACTCACGGTGCTTAAATCCTAATAATTCCGCTATTCCAAGCAACCATTTATAGCTTTTACAAGATGGAACACCACTTCATAATACAAGGATGGTGTACATTTTATTCCTTTGATACCAACAGGAGATTTGCTTGTGATGTTACCGTTCACGACGAGATGGAATTGTTTGCTCTCAAGGGCTTTACATCTATTTTTCGGCTGATATCTAATATCCGTAAGATCTTAAATTAAAATTCTCATATTGTTTGAGAAAATCAAGACACAATCCGTATAGAAATTCCCGTGTAGTAAATTATACGGAAAGCATCCTTCCTGTACATTAAACTTTAATCGTTCATACCATGCGAGTTCGCAACTGAACTGTAACATCGCACATCGCCTAATTAGGAATTGAATAAACCTATTAATTTTACCCGAAATAAAAAACACGTTGCTTTGTGTTGGTAAGCTTGTGTGGTATATATGTATGTACATATCTACATACGCGTTTAAAGTATGCGATTAACTGATTGTGAGTGTATTTTACACACAAACACTATCTACATTACACCGTACGCTAGAGAGAACTATACGTACTACAAAAGTTAATAAATATTCATTATTACCGACTCGGTTCAATTCAACGGAACACGGACGAACAACTAGATTGATATCTGAAGGAAATGAAACGCACACCGAGAGAGTCTCTTTCCTCCTCTGTCCTTTTTTTTGCTGCGCCTTAGTCCGTAAGACCAGGCGGAGTGTCTAATTAAAAAATTATAGATTAATTTTTTAAATTACACTTGGAGGAGGTCTCCCCCCGATTACGTTATAAGTCGAAGATAACCAACGTAAGAATGAGGGGAAATGAAATAAACCCGCCACGGTACAGTCGTTATTTATCGTTAATTAAGGCGCTTTTCCCATTAACCGGTAACGATACATTCGAATACATTGGCGGGTGTATAGAATTAGAATAATTGAAATGAATAAATAATTTTATTTTCCTGTTGCTAAAGTGTATCGTTCACACGTGAGTTGGTAAGAAAAGAATTACTTCTAGGTAGGCAAAGGTGATTCAAGATGTTTAGGATTCGATCCATGGAAGTATAAATGATGTAGAGCCATATAAGCCGTAAACATAATTGTGTTCTTGTCCTATAATAAATATTGGATGTCTATTATACTTCTGCAAAATAGAGGGCAATGTCTGGTAAATAAGTAGGCTAGCAACTAGTCTTCGTTCCGATTCGCCAGGTCTAAATAGATTCTTGTTAGTATTTAACAGAGGGTTAAAGCTACGAGTTATCCGGAAGTTTGTCTGCATATGTTTGTGGCCGTTGTAGCACACCTTTGATTTGGATTTTGAAAGCACCCCTTCTAGTCCTCTCATTTCACCAGTTGATTAGACACCTTATTACCTTTAATGTCTTTACCCATACTAGTGTGACTTTGTTTATCATAGCCAGTCACACTACTTTTATTTAAGTACCCATATATCAGCCAAGACTCAAGCTATTTGCTTTTAAAACGTTCAACGTGGCTTGGATATCAGTGCCTATATAAATATTAGCTCCATTCCTTCCTTTCTTAAGGCTTTCTAGGGGACAAGCGTCTATAACAAATAGTTGGTTGGGGTTTGCACTTAGCTATTGAAAGACTCCCCAACCATTGTTCCATATTGCATCCATTTGTGTATCAAAGCAGGAACCCCCTTTCGAATTTTGGCCTTGCTGAGGTCCACTCTTCTTAGAGACTTAGGATCAGTACTTTTAATAGTTGCTCAAAGTTTAGTCTAACAAGCATAGTGTGCTTTAGCATCTCTAGTGATCTCACCTCTGATTTAAGGTCGGACTACAAGGTGTTGTACAAGGTCATTATGTGCAAAGCTAAACTTCAGCCTGCAACCACTGAGAATGGACATCCTCCTAACATGCAGATATACCATTCATAGCTGCTATTGAGCAGATCTACTACAAACCACTTTTCTTTACTCAATTTCTGTCATTTGGTAACATTTTTTGAGGTACCAGTTATTAATTTAATAAAATGTTGAAAGGTCAAATACGTTTACATTGACAACATTATTGTTATTTGTTTCTTGATAATTCTAAAACAACCGGCACTTACTTCGAAAATACTAAATTGTTAAGTGTATTACAGTAGATAAAGAAACAACTCTTATAGATTTTTTTTTAATTAGATACTGAAAAATCTGGAGTTCTGCACTGCTAGATATTGGGGCCACTGCTCTTTCTACTGTTTGTTAATGATTTACCACGTGTAATAAATGACGCAAATTTTGTAATGTATGTAGATGATGTTGATTACTTATATGCAGAGAAATTAAGGAAACATATGCAGAGTATGCTAAACAAATTTGTATGTACAATCGACTAATGACTTGAGAATCAACATTGACAAGACTGTTTTCATTACGTTTACTCCAAGAAGAAAGTATATGGACTGCAGCCAACTACTACGACAGGTTAGTTCCATTGAGTCACTAGCACAAGCATGTTATATTATATATCTATTAATGGTCGTAACAAACATACATGTGCCTAAAACATATTATTATAGCTATTTCAAAATTTTGGTGAGGTATGGTCTTATATTCTTGGGAACCAATTTCCAAAGTATTCGCGTTTTCCGGTTACAAAAGGGATTTATTCGCACAATGTCAAGAGCTCCACGCGGTCAGTCTTGTCGCAATTTGTTTAAAAGTTTAGGTGTTATGCCCATACCAACCTTATTTATCTATCAAATTCTAATACTTATTAAACATTTTGAACCTAACTTGAAACCAAATAAGGACCTTCATAACTATTTCAGATGCGGAGCTAATGATTTTATTATTCCAAAATATAAACTTGGTACCTATGAAAGTAATCCTATGTATATTGGTATCAAATTATTCATTTCATTAAAAGCTGAGATTAAAATACTCAATAATATTAAAATGATTTAATAGGCACTAAAAGATTTTTTAGTTAGTAAGAGTTATTTGGATGAGTATTTTCAAACATGTTAATTTTTATATTACATATTTAAGTTTAAGTTTTTACTGTTTATTGTTATTATTTTTTTTTCTTTTGGGGTTGTTTGACTTATTCTATATCATATGTACTTGTTCTGTATTTTCTTGTACTTCTGGTAGTTGGATAAACATACGTTATTATTATTATTATTTGTAATAAAAACACTTATCTGCGAGACTATATTTGTTGTAGTTGAATATATTCACTAACATACTTGAATTTTTAGTTTAATTCCTTCATGCTGAGTAACAACACCTGCGCATAAAATGCGTATATGTATAAACCAGATATAAATTTCACTTATATGACAGCATTAAGCACGAATATAAAAAACCTTTCGTAGAACCTCTAACTGCATTGTGCCAAACACTAGGGTACCCTACATAAATACTTTTTTCCTATGTTTTCCCTAGAAAGGAAAAAACAAGTGATAGAATTATTGACCCAAACTATAAATCGTACCTTCTTCGACACATCCCTCTCCAGAAGCGACCGCTTGCTGAAGAAAAATTTATCGATACCCTCTGCTAGATCATACCGGTAGAAATCCTCGTGAGAAACCTTCACGGGTTACGGGTGGAATTGAGAGAGAAATCAACGAACAGGTAATGCCTACAAAGGACACGAAATTCGTCTTTCAGAAATGACATACACCGATAGGAATCGGTTGTCGGTCTGCGTTACCCTATGACACTTGATCGAATAAATTCAATATATTTTGTCCTGTAGGACAACAGGTGGTTGGGACCCAGCGTCTTGAAAGGTACGTATTTTAAGAAGTGTGTGCCATGGAAATGATGAAGAGGTGGTATAACAAGAATCCCGTGTCTTTTTTTAAATTAATTTTTATAATACTGAAAGCACGATAAAATGAATAATAGTGAATTTTGTATTTCTATAATTCAAAAAAAATAATTTCTTGCAAAAAAAGATAGAAATATTCTTGAAAAAGCGTCGATTTAAGTGTATAGCAAGTATCTATGCCACTTATGAGGGCCATTCAAATTTAAACGTGACTTTTGCAAAACTAAACTTAAGTATTTCACATTTAAGCAGAAACACACTTTATAGCCATTTTTCTATACCTCCTCCCTAGCTCCCTTCCTTTTCTCATCCAACAAATAGTTTTTGAATGAACTTTGAATGACTTTGGTCGGGTATCCAACCAATTCCGCACAAACTGTTCAACCAGTTGATCGTTCGTAATAATGACAGGCATTTCTGCAACGTATTGTGAACTGTGATGAGACTCTAAATTCCTAAGTTAATAAATAAATATAAGAAATGGGGTTCAAAAATAAAAATTAGATTCTGTAACTTATTTACTACAAAAAAAGTACTTTTGCTAAAACTGGCCACATTATTAATCAATAAGAACGGCAAAAGAACTTGCCAGAGATTATACAAACAGGATTATTCAGGATATTCTTTTTCACAATATTGGCTCTACGGAAAGGAATTTTAAATTATCAACAGGCCAATTAGAACTAACTAGATGGCGACAAACTACTTTTTCCTATCCCTGCTTATATTTTCATTAATTGGTAACTGAACAATTTGAACCAACCTCAAAAATAGTAAGTTAAAGCTCTTTTATTTAGATAATTCATATCATTCATCCTTCAGGTTTTACTTTTCTATTGTTGAATAAACTTATTAATCTCAACTATTTTCTGTTATACATTTGCTGATATTTTCTTCGATTGATGAATATGCAATTTCGTTTAACCTTGGCCGCAGTTTCTCATTTTTTTAAGGAGTAGATAAAGCTTTAGGTTGCTTAAAGGCACCTCTGCATAGTCAAATCTCACTCCTAGTCATTATTTCGACTATGGAAAAGACCGATTAACGTAATTGATCAGAGCCAGATTTGCATTCTGGTACTCGCGACTGATAACCAAGTGTGCAAGCTACTAGACTATCAGCTGGGCATTATTATCAGATTTGCATATAGTATTTGGGGAGAAAACAATCAAATTGTGATTCTGCAGATTTTTTTTCGACGGGTAGCAATTTTTGTTTTTGATTCTCAAAGAGAGTTTTCATTATAGAATGGTTGATTTTGGATTCCAAACACAAACCTTTCAATATAAATTTAGTACCCCTAAATAAACATTTTCTTTCTTCTTTCCTTTCACTTTCTTGTTTAATCTTGTATAATCGAATTTATTTTTCTTTTTGAGAAATATAAATCTTGATTAAATAAACAAGTTATGTTTTAAAGTTCCACTTTACTTTATTCCATCCACGTTCCGTTGAGATCTTTCTTTTTTGCAGCTATCTTTTCAGTAATTTTGTATTTCTTCTTTTTCTTCGTCATATTAATAAAAGCAAATGACCTACAATCTCATAAAATCCTCCACTAAGTCCACAATACATTTTATTCCTTAAATCCTGAAGAAAGAAAAACACACTCAAACTAATGATATCACCTTTAGCAACTAAAACCTTGGCTTAATCCTAAACCGATCACCTCTCAAACACCCTCTTCAAACTTGTACCGCTGCTACAACGGCCAGCCACCCTCGGATTTTAGTTTACACCGTGTTCGATTCCGATCTCGCCAATTCTTTACGCGATTTATTGCCATTCGCTGTTCACGCAATGCCCAGCGTGAAATCTAGAATCCACAAGAGGGTGTATTCTGCTGGAGTTTCCTAACCAAAGGCAAAGTCTCTTTCTTTTTGTTTGGGGAGAAAAGAAAAAGGAAAATTATAAAACAGCTGTAAAGGGGAGGAAATCTTGGGAGATAATTTAAGGAACAGATTTTCGTACTGATTAGCTATTCAAAGGTATTGCAGTGTATTTCGATAGAAGTTTGTTGAATGTAGTTTTGATTTATTTAATTATATATCTTGTAGATGAACTGCGATCTTCGATTGTTGACTTGCATTTGAAGTAAAAATTTTCACTTAAAAACACATAATCTTGCTGTTTCACTATGTTACATAATTACAGACGGAAGTAGGTCTGCAAATATTAGTGTCAAGTTCTCAGTGATATTAGGCATATTGAAATAATACCGGTCCCAAGATTGATCCTTGCGGCACACCATTTTATATTTCTTTCTACTCAGATCTTAATTGTTCACCTTTTTACCTCTTTGACAAACATGACTGGAACTAGCCTGATTCTCTAAACCTCATGGTTAATGTTCTATTTAAAATAACAAAGTTGGTATCTATTTCCGGAAATTCTTAACTTAATTCGTAAAAGAGCTATGGAAACCTGACGCACCGTTGTAGGACCCTGTATATTACTTATCACAATTTAAAATTAAAATCGCGTTTTACTAATACATTATAGAATCGTAACCTATAATCAATATGGCCCTTGGATTCATACAGTGCAAGCAGATAAATCGTACCTTTTGAATTACCAAAACAAATAAAAAATCAATTTCGAAATTATCCGGTAAGAAAACACAATGAAAAATCCTAAAGCAAAAGTTGCCAAATCTCCAACCCGCAGCCGAGTAATCGATTCACAGCGCCTGCGAAGGCACAATAAACAACGCTGCAACTTATATTCTATGCAAATTGATCTTCGCCTGGCAATTATTTATCGCAATTGCGAACGCAGAAATGATGGAAATCGCTGAAGCGATTTCGGCATTAGCATTTATTTCTCCGTCTAGCGTTCATCCGCTCACCTTCATTAACCGTTCCGGAAGTCCGTCTTGATATTTATCGGACGGCTGTTGAACGCAACGGACAAGTTCGCAAACCTAATACTGGCCATGCGTCGTTGTTATGCTCGCATTGCTTTTGCTCTAACAATAAGTAGTTGAAGCGCTTCCGCATGCAATTATTAGGACTATATAATAATTGATATTTATCGAAATGGAAACCGATTAAATGAGTTTTTAATCATTCTTCTTATATTCATTCGATATGAAATTGCTTTTGTTTTAACAACCTTCTTCGATTAGATCTGTTCAGGTGGAGAACAAAAGGTTACTTTCCTCGTTAATACAGTGATGTACGATGTGTGATTTGCATTTTTTACGCCTAGATTTTCAACACGTTACCTCCGTAATTTCGTACTCAAATTAGATTCGACAGTAGATTAACCGTGCATATATACTAGGTACAACAAGCAGGTCTTGTTTGCATTTAGAAGTGTTCTAGATCTTGCGAAAGATAGAGTAATGATGTTGTGGTTATAGTGAATAACATTTATTCGTATTCAAGAGGTTTTGATGTGTAATTTGCGGTTCTTTTCTGCTTAATGTAATATAGTTACTTGCCTTGTTAGAGGACTGTGAGGAGAGGTTTTTATATTGTCTACATAATACAATGAATGATTAAGACTAAGTAAGAAGAGTTGTCTGTTAACATGCTTTTACCTACAAGGGAAGATCCTGAACACGAAAATTCAAAAAATTATGAAACTCTTGGGTATATGTAAACCTCTAACTAACGAGACAAGATAGAGAAAATGTTTTAGGACAAAAATTGTTTGTTTGAATGAATTTTATTGAACAGACAAGAAAGAAGATATACACACATTTTTAAGTTTTTCTTTTGGCAGGTAAACATTTGTGAGATTCACAATAGGAAATAGAGATTGGTTGATTGTACAACAGATCTGTAGTTTTAGTTTTGGATTTAATTTTAAAAACTGAGAAATAATTCATAATTATACAGCAAATTATTTTGCATTAGAGTTTACAATAATATATCAGCATTATCCTATCGATTTCATTAAACGTTAAAATACTTATCAATATAATTCTTTTTATACTTAAACATGGAATAGGTTGTTCTGCATGGTTATGAAACTCGTCAAAGGAATATTTAAAATACAGGAATCTGTTACACCATGCACATCGTACAATGGCATTGCTACCACACATGAAAAATATATGAGCTGATTGGACTGTTTTCATAGCATAATATCATTATGCTTATGTATTTATTTTGTGGCCTTAAATGTTGAAATTGAAAACCGTCGCTTTCAAAACTCTTTTCAAAGGACTATGATATTGCACCACTACGACCAAATATTTGAAAAATGTTACATGGCATACAGGTTTTAAATGGAAATGTTGAAAGCGAGCAAAAAGGTTTTGGAAGAAGAGGTGAGATCTTTGATACCAGAAAATGTAGCCGGTGCGATAATATCAATGAGAAATTATTTTAGTTAGATGTCCTCTTATGGTTAGAATATCTTTTAAATTAATTCTATAATTTAAAAGTTGTGATAAACGATTGTTCTGAGGTGGATACAAGTCTGAGAAGGAAGGGTTTGTTAGCGGGAGAGAAAGTTTCACACCACAGGTTCTCTTGCCTGAAGGTGCATAAAGAATTCTTTCCCTTCACTAAAAAAATAAAAATTGTGCTGCGTCTGTACAGATTAATGTTGAACCGTTCTTATAATGGCTTTATCATATAAAATACTAGAAAGAAACTTGACTTGAGGAAAGCTCAAAAAAGCTTCTCAAAAAAGCTTCTCAAAAAAGCTCCTCAAAACAAAGCCTCACAAAACAGCTTCTCAAAAAGCTCCCCAAAAAGCATACAAAAACCGAAAAATGTTCTAAAAAAGAAGTTCCTCAAAAAAGCTGCGCATGAAAGCTCCTCATACAAAAAGTTTAGAAAGCGCCTCAAAAGCTTATCAAAACAAAAAGCTCGTCAAAAAGGCTCCTCAAAAGAACTCCTCAAAATAGCTCCTTAAGAAAGCTCCTCAAAAAAGTTCAACGATAAAATTTCCTGAAGAATACTACGTCAGAAGTTTAAAAATCTCCGTAAATACCCCTAAAAAAAACCCTGAAAAACACTCCTCAAAGGAAGCTACTCAAAGTGGTTCCTCAAAGTAGCTCCGCAAAAAAAACAATCCGCCTTCTGTAGTAACAATTTCAAAAAAAAAACTTCTTTCTTGTCATGGATATTTTGCCGATTAAACTTCCTCTTCATCCACCATAATTCCTGATATTTATTTCTCTTTCAATACGGAAAACGATCGCTCAAACTCATCCACGACTGAGGAATACAACATCAAAAAAGAGAAGAAAAAAAGTGAAAAAGAAACACGCGAAACCGAAAAGAACGGTAAAATACGAGGATTCTTTTCCCCACCTCACATCCCGCGAGCGATTTTTGTCGAAGAGGGAACGCCGACGGCTGCATCGTCGTCGCTCACGGCCCGCTGCGATCCGCTTTTTAATATGTTTTGAAGTTTCAATTAAATCTAGTCGGCGGCGGCGGCGGTGGCGGCGGCAACGGCCCTGTCGCGCCTTTGACGGGAGCGCGCGAGCTATACACGCCGATACGATGATCCTAGGCGGCTATGAAATTTCTTTTATACAATTTAATAAAAGCCGGATGCGGTTTGGAAAAAAGCGGCGGGGTTCCATGCGTTCGGTGGGAGGGGTGGGGAGGATACGCGCTGTTTGATGGTTGAAAAAGAGCGGGTGGGGGTTGCGCAAATATCGGGAGATGGGGGACAGCGATTCGATAATTAATATTTATATTGGTGTATGTAGGGATAAACTTGGGCGCGTTTTTGTTATTAACGTTCTGGCTTTTTACTTTCATTCTTTTTTCTTTGTCCTGTCTTGTTTTCTTTATTTTATTTTGCTAGTGATTAGTATTAACTGCTTTTCAGTTCAAATCTTCGGTATAAATTAAATTAAAATGAAACAAACACTTCATAATTTCTGTATTGTATACCCATACATGTGAGTGGAGGATATCTTTCTATGCACAGCGTTTGTCACAAACGAAAGCATTGGGCACAATGAATATCCCTTGGTTCCATAGTTAGTCCAACGAGTAGGGAAGAAGTATTTCGTCGATTCATACAGAGCTTTCATTATACAAGGGGGTGCCGTCTGTTTCCCCCAGGTGGGTACCAATAATGACTGATCTTCTATTTAGTCACGCATCCCATCGGTTTGGCTCCTCCACCTCAGTATTTGGGCTTTTATTGGGGTTGCCTCCTCTCAGTCCGGGCGGTCCAGCTAAGACCCCCCACCCCATCCGCCTGCGAGACATGTCCACAAATAGCAGAGAGAGTATGGTTTTGCTGCAACCCCTCATTTAGTGAAGCGGAAGGTGACATCGTTAATCCCGGTGCAACCCCTTAGCCACGACACTACAGCTGCGCCGGGAGGTCGGTCTACGGACCGGCTTTCACCTAGGCCATAATGCGGGTTTAGTCGCTCAGGCGCATCTAGGCACTCTCCACCATATTGCGGGGTTTGAACCGCTCAGGTCTCTGGGTCATTGTGTCTAGGGAGTCCTGTCAAGTTTATTGGCAACGACAAATGTCAATCCCGCTCTGTATTTTTTACTAGTTTTTGGAAAATTTACATAGTTTGGGTGAATTTTGAAGTTGCATTGATTGAACTTATCATTAAGGTAACCTTTTGTGTTAATATTCATTAGAATTAGTAGTATATTTAATTGATTTTCCATTTTGCCTGTCTTCTTGACATTAGTCTATCTTTTTTTTTATATATTTTGCAATCTGAACGGTAGTTATTTTATTTTTAATCTCAATTGTTTATATTTTGCTTTAGAATAACCATTTACTTTGCCTTTTTATTATATTTTATCATAAATTTAATCCCTTTGAATTTTTCGTCACTTTGAGATTTGAAACTTGTCATTTTGAACAATAAAAAGTAGCGTAAACACTACTCACTTCTGCGCTACACAAGTTCAGGACAATTAATTCGAAAATTCGCTGATTTTCATTTTCAAACGAAAAGAGCGTTCAGTATAAATCGTAAGGAACTAGAATTCGTCAAAATTTCAGCGGTTCTCACCTAAAAACATTTCTGTGATAAGATAAACCTTCTTTCTAGGCCCTTAGAAGAGATTTAAACTCTGGAAACAACAGTGATGATACGGATGATAACAGTGAAAACTTGTATTCAAGCAATGAGGCAATATCCTCAGAAGCTGGACGAAACTTAGAGCAAGCTCATTCTGCGTTTTGGGCTTGTTATAAGGAAATAGCTTCGTCTAAAAACATCGACGACTTCAATCGCAGAAACAATATTTCAATTGAGATAAAAGCTTATTGGTCGGGTGAAATATTGAACAAAATAGGATACCCATTTTCTTGGTGGAAAAAATATTGCTTGAAATATCAAAAAATGAGTTAACTGGTAAAGATTTATATTTAAATATATTTAAAATATAAGCATACACTATAAATTCGTTTCTTTTCATTACGTCATAAATTAAAAAAATTCTTAATATAAAACCTAATAGTCGATAACCTCTATATATATTTGCTCGAATATCGAATAGTAGAAATATAGCCGAATATGCCGAATACCGAATAATTATTCGGCTTCGGTTCCATCACTAAAAAATACCCAGGAAAAATGAAGACTGTCGAAACTGCAGATCTAAAAATGTCATTCATGCTAAAAAAAAAACGGCGTTTTCGGTTTTGGCCCGAAAAAAGATGACATTCACATTTACGATTGGGGTGGTGTTTTTAATTAAACATCCAAAAGTGCTTGCAAAAAAGAATCTGCATTTTCCTGAACTAGACGTTTACTCACGTTGAAATGTTCAAATTTTATAATCTGAAATAAATATTTAATTAATAAATTTTGTTTTGGGGTTCTATAAGTTGGAGTTTCTTTATCCTTAACTCTCACAACTAGAGTAGTCAAGTCTCCCTCACAAAGCGACACTTGATCTCATATACAACATAACTGACAGATTTTTTTTTTTACTTGGTACATAACCATTTTTTCACTACCAGTTGAGTGTCTAAGTTAGTGCTAAGTTTGATAGCGTATGATGAATAATAAGAAACTCATAAATGTATTTTGTGGTACGAAATAAATCTAAAAAATTAAAAAGAGGACCAAGTCCCCCACTTTCCCCTAATACCATTTTTGACACTACTCCGCAAAAGTCAATTTGGTGAAAGAGAAATCTATTGCAACAAGTTCTGCAGAAAATTAACTTTTGCCTTTAGCGAAACAATGACCAAGAAGCGTCCTTACTTTACATATACTTAGTTCAAATACGAAATAAACCATCTTTCTATTATCTAACTTCGAAACAAACTTCCCACACTAAATTTCTTTTATATCTTAAGCAGAATGGAAATAAATTATTTAGATTAATTTGACGTGGTTCAATTATATCTACACCATTAGGTGAGGAACGGGGAAGGCTCTAGAGATACCTCCCTTGTCAGATAAATCGTTCTTTAGCTATGCCATCAATGTCCTTGATTAAAATTCACTGCCTATCTGCGACTCAGCCGAGACAGAGTCGCGGGGTTTCTCCTGCCGCGCTCACCCTTCCTTCCACCCCCCACCGAACCACCCTCCAGCCATCAACGTATCATCCCCCACCTGGCTTACCATCAATAATAATCAGATCTATTGATAATTATAGTGCTAACACATCACCTTGGCAACTGACAACAATTAGCGTAATATAGACGGGGTGCCGGCGGGAGTAACTCGAAGGGGAGTCCGCGCGAGGAGGGAGGGAGGGGAGGCGATATAGGCGAGGTTGTCAGCACGTAACCTGCGAATCCCCCGATGGCATCTCCGCCGGAGGAAAATCGAGCGTTATCGGTGAAGCGAAGGGCGCAGGAGGTGGGTGAACGCATCGCCGAAAACGAAAGGATTAAGGATCGACTATCGCGCGTTATAGAAAGGGTGTCCTTATTAATATATATTGGCTCTTTTGTTTTTGGGGCCCCTGTGAAGAGAGCGCGCGCGGGGCTTTCATTATTGATGCGAGAGATGTCGCTGTATACAGTGGCAATTTGAAGGGTTGACGCAGAGGTTCGGGGAGGACTCTGGAATGGGGTACTAGTATGCCGATGGCGGATGGGATGAAGGACGCGGGCATCCGGGGGGGCTGAGGAGGATGTGCTCGCTGCTCGAAAATTAGGAATAATCGCCCAGGTTCGAAGCCCTTCCTGGGCATGGAAGCATTGTTATCGGCCCTCGGGGATGGGAGGTCCTTTTATCGAACAGGTGTTGGAGATTATTATTGTTTCGGATAGCCCGGGTATCGAGTGGTTTTCGAGGCGAAAATTCACGATGATGATGTAAAGAGGGCTTGTATATTTTCGAAGGGAAAGTGTTCAGAGCAATTTAGTTGCCCCGGAAAGAGTAGATCTGCACATTTGTGTGCTAAAAGCGAATATTAACCCATTAGATTCTCCCTGATAATGGCGACATAAATACGAATTGATTAAAGACGAATATAAATAAAACTTCATTTTATAACTGTATAATATCTCCATATAAAGTGATGCTGGACTTTACCTGAGCACTATCTATAATTTCGATTCTTTACACAAGTGTTAAAACCTCATTTGCATAGTTATTTTTATTAGACATAATTACTTAAGGGTTTTTGTTTGAAACGCCGAACAGTTTTTCTTCAGTTTCAGTTAGAACAGCTATCGAAAAATGAAGAACAAATTAACACCTTTCCCCTTTGAGAGCAGATATACGGTAGTTCTTATCTTGAGTATAGGAGAAGAAGTATAGTCAGATACGGGCAATTTATACAATTATATCATAGGTGTTGATTGCTAGATCACCGCATATGTTGGAAGAATGCCTTTTTTTTTAAATTTCCTTACATGGTAAGATTAGTTGCTTTAATTCTGTAACGCAGTGGTGTTTACGGTGCTTCTTATAATCCTTAAAAGAAATTATAAATAACATTTGCTTATTAAACCTTTAAAAAAAACAAGTTAAATTTAAGTGTCATTTTTTTTATTTCTTTTTAGATTTACCAATTCTGTAACCCTGCATTTTTCTATAATACTCCTTTAGTATACGCTTTAATATCCACCATCTCAAATAGGATAGTTAACATCGTTGCTGAATTGAAAAAAAAAACATTTGGAGACGATAAACCCCCATTAATAAACTGCTAGCTTATATGATTAACTTAACTTTTTAAAAGTACTTCTTCGTACAAATTATCCAAAAAAAGAAATTGCAAACCTTACACAAAAATGGGGATGGAAAAGCGATAACAAATTATAAATCTATAACTTTATTATCCATCACATCTAAAATATTTTCAGAGATCATTCATACAAGGTTAATAACATTTCTATAAAGATATAATCCCATTGACGATAAGCAGAGATCAGAAAGGTAGTCAACAACGACAACCATATATGACGTTTTGTTTGAAATTCTACAAAGCATAATAAATGCTGGTGACCATGTGGCTAGTTTATTTATAGACCTGTCTAAATCCGATAGCGTTGATTACCACACATTTTGTTAAGAACTCCATAGTGCAGAAATGTAAAAAATTCGTACTTTGAAAAACGAACGCAATGTTTGAAGGCACATGGTAGCAGCGGCATGATATTTAAGTCATTCTGGAAGATAGTATAAGGCAGGATAGGTCCAAGGACCTATCCTGTCACTAGTCCATCTGAACCGAATGTCTGGTATACAGGAGGATATTGCGGCATTTTTTGAGAATGACGTGCAAGTTGTTCTAAGGGCTACAGATCTAGACACGCTGGAAAATAAGATTGTACAAGCACTAGATATGAATGATAGCTGGTTTAAAAGTTGCAACCTAAAATTAAAGAGACTAAATTTTCAAAAATGCCTCAATTTTCTTGAATCCACATTAAAGGTCTTTTATAAACGCCCTTTGTAGCATTGGAAATACTCCTATCGCGCGTCAATGGCATTAATACTTCTAATTCATCTACATTGGCATATCTACTTTCGCAAACCTTATTTTTACGTTACGTTCATTTTGATCACCACGCTTGTCACCTTTAGAGTTAAAAGAAAAACTTTAAAGGTGACAAGCGTGGTGATCAAAATGAGCAATTTCCAGTCCATTTGTCGCAATTAACATATATCATAAGCAAATAATAATAGAACATAGGAGGAAGTACCTTACCACCAATCAAGCTACACCATACATTTAAACTAAACTTCGTTTGCGAACGTAATGATTAACTTTACAGTAATTTCTTTCGAGTTTTCACCGTTAAACAATCCAGAATTCAAAAAATTTGTTTCGCCCCTCCAAGTGGTATTTCATAAAATGTTAGGATTGTCTCCACAAGAAACAACTGAAGCATTTCGATTAGGAAAATTTCGGCAATAGTATCCTAATGATTTAGTACCCTTTCTTTCACATACTATAAAAGTTTCCAACACATCGCACTTTTCTGCATGAGTTAAAAGATTTTTAATACTATGGTGAAGACTTCTGACAAATAGGTACAACTAAACACAATAAATGACATAAACTTGCTAAACATATGAAGACAAGGTAGGTGTGAATGCCGAATGTGCCACGTCAAACATGAGCAGTACTGCTTCGATCTTATTACTTCTCATCAGCATGCCACAGGCAAGACAACCACACCACCAAGCGGCTAAATGCACTGCTGACTATAAGGTGTAAATGAAAAAAAACAACGCCATCTACCCGTAAAGGCAAGATGTCTGGTGGCCTCCACATCAGTGATAGAAAAGCTACTAAGCAGTAGTGGAGTATTGGGCGATGGCTGTGCCTGTGCTCCATTACTGTTTAGTAGCTTCGCTATTACTGATGTGGAGGCCGCCAGACATTTTACCTTCACAGGTAGATGACGTTCTATTTTTTTCATTTACATCTTAGAGCCAGCAGTGCATTTACCTGCCTGGTGGAGTGTTGTGTCTCACCTGTGGCATGCTGATGAGAACTAAGTCCAAAACAGTACTGTCCCTGTCTAGCGTGACACATTCGGCAATAATTCCTTCCTTTTCTGTGTTTTCATTTATTTTACACATTATTTAATGTGTATTATGCACTAAACATATAACGTTGTACTTTCTTTCATTGATATAAAGTGTGTGTTCAGAAATCTACGATTACCTGTATTAATGACTTCCGGATATGCTTGATAATAGTTTATAATTTGAGGTATTATTTTAATCATTTCCATCGTCTTGGATGTAGTTGTTTATCAAAGACATTTCAAGATAGTTTTGCAGCCACCCAAATTTGCAGAGTCGCTCGTTTTTATGGGTGAGCTAATTGGGGGATTCTATGTTGTTTGGGGAGAATACTTCTAGGCTTAATGCACTGAAAGCATTAGATGTTGCTACGTTGATGTAGATGATCTTTAAATTGCTCTACTTTGATGTTACTGAGGCTCCTTCTCGTTTGATCTTATAGATCACATTAGATGGACGCTCAGTTTCACCAAGTCTTGTCAGTTTTCTGTGTTCTTGTACACTGATTGACATTGTTAAGAATGAATTTTTATTTTGCTTAAAATAGAAATAATAAAAGAAGTTAACGTTTTGGTTGATATCTCGAAATGGCGATATTAAAAATTTTCTTTTATCTTAGTCATTCTCGTCAGTTCTAAGAATTACGCTTCTTTGCTAACCTAACCGACTTCTTAGCTCCAACAATACCCAAGTTTGCATTAGTGCCGAATTAATTTGAAACAGCCTGTATACGTCCCAACTACAAACTGCGTGTACCTACATAACAAGGTTCACCATGACAAGTAGTGCGTGTCGTACACAAATTGAGACGTTTCCGATCCGTTAGGTCCTACGTGAGGACGGGAGCGAGGAGTCGAGCGGGCCTTTTCGATGTGGCATGGGAACGAGCCATTGAACGATCGACGTGTTAGCGTTAAATCGGGCGGGGGTTTACCGAGGCCGAAACATTCCACGGGTACGCCGAGGTATTCGTGGCACGACACCGTGGAATTCGTGTTCATCAATATATTCCCCGCAACGGGATCGGCGTCTTTCTTCGACGCGCCACGTACAACGTGCTGCGTCCTCTCCGGTTGCTTGGCGGTGGAGCCGTTTAGCGCCCGGCTAAATTCGTAAATTGGGATTCGGCGGAGATTGCCATTGTCATCGTTAGGAATGCGGTTTTGTAGTTTGGGAGCGTGCAGGGGTAGGGGATGTCTTCGATTAATAACGATAACGTCACGTCCACGAATTCTGATGTGAAAACGAGATGCTTTGGTGTTGATGTGGATCTAGAAAAAGAAGGAGGAAGATAAAACAGTAAATTACAACTAGTGCATTTAAGCAAAAAGTGATTAGGTAAAGGTTTAAAATATGTTGTACGAAGGAAGAGGAAGAATACTACAGCAATAATAACGTGGGAAATAGATCGATGATGATTTCAGGTAGCCTATCTTAAGGTGATAATTTTTGTTTACTCTCAATTCTTTTATTAGCACGTCAAATAGCATCTTAATCAGCCAATAATTTTCCAGAAAGAAGCAGTGGAGCTTTATTTCAAAGAAAGGTATATTTTATACGCGAAGTTGAAGTAGAATTGCCAAAATGGATCTTACTTAATTGCCTTTTGGCGAGCAGAATGCTGATTATGTTGACGTGGGAAAGTACGCTGACTCGGTCTTTTATGACTTGAGTAGTTCGATTTGTAACTTTTATGATGTGGCTTCAAACTAAATCAAATCCTTTTTGGTTGACCGGAAGCTATATATGTTGGCAACCAGTATGGGTGTTCCACAAGGTTCAATCATGGGTCCAATTCTTTTCATTCTGTGCGTTAATGATTCAAACCTTTAATTAAACACCGTTTGTATCATATGCGGAAGATTTAGTAGCAAAGCACAATGTGTATACATACATATTATAACTGCAATGGAGGGAAAAACTTACCGATCAAATATATCCTGTTTTAATTTTTATTATAAATTACAATATTGTTTAACTAAAACTAGGAGTTTATCGTACTAAATATGATATTATTTATGTGAACAGTGAACCATGCAGACTCAGTGGTGGTGAAGGACTACTCCATAGATTTCCTATGGGCGATCCCAACAACAGGCTAAGCGCAACTCAGCGTCTTTTACGGATAGCCTATTCCTGTTGGCATCCTACTCGAGGTACCACTGTGTAAGCAGAACACTGCGGTCTAGATAAAAAATCTTTTGACCGCACTGTCGTGTCATAGCTAATTGTTGGGCCTGTCGTAGAGCGAAGTTATTTCGCCTTTCATACCACCTCTTTCGGGGGCTCTGGGTACCTCTTCTTAACAACACAATCAAGAGGATGATATACTTCTATAGAAAAAAAAACTCTCCGAGATAATGGTAGAACTTCCTATGCCGAGGGCTTCATTACCAAAGAAAATTTGGCCGTTAATAGGAAAACTGTGGATACTGGTCGACCCCCATTTCCAAAAAGGCTTACCTGGGTATTGAACTTGAACCCTAACAGGGGAGATGGAGACACCTAGCTTCTGGCAACAGTGGAAGCTATGGAAACAGGGGTTATTCGTATTCCCAAAACATCTGAGGAGGTACACAATCTTTCACTGATTAATTCATCCTCCACTGAGGAGGAAACTGACCTTACGGTCACTCTCAGAGGAAGAGGCGGTTGTTTAAGAAGGAAACCTTAATCAAGTACTGGCGTAGGAGTTTACCAGACGTATCCCAAAAATGGTTGAAATGCCTCCTCAAAACCGAGGTACTTTATAATACCGCCTTGAAACAAGTCTTGAAGGTTATAGAGCGCCCTCAAGGTAAAGGTGGTAACATCGGTACAGCAGGCAAGAGCAAACGTCCAACATCTGGGTCGACCCCGGAGCAGACGACCAAGAGGCCGAACACTTCTTTGTCTGGTATAAAGGAAGGATCAGTTTTGCAGCGAAGAGCTGCAGCTCCAATGTTCAATAATTGAGGCAGTGGATCAGGGAACACACTCTTTGCAAGTAAGATTTGAAAGGTGCTCTCTTGGGCCAAGATGGTTTCTTGTCGCCGCTAAAAATGGGCCAAATGGTTGGTAAGTGCTATTGACAACCTTATCAAAGCATGGGGAGGCGCTACTTTGGTAGGACATACCCGAGCCTCACATATATTCCGGATGAAAAATAAAAAAAACTTACTCTGGAGCTAATCTTAGCACGACTAAAACTCACTCTTTAGTCCATAATGAATAATACTACATAGGGACGAGTCCGGGCCGGGCCAGACCTGGACCTTCGCTTTCGTTTAGGCGTGGTTGGAAGCCTTGAAAGATTTCGGTTTAAATTTTAAATTTTGAATAATATAACCTACATACTGTGTTAAAGACGCTTTAATTCAGATAACTAAATATAGGTCTTATGTTGTAACCAAATATTTCATTTAGCAATGTCACGTTTTTATTCTTATCATGTTTTTCTATTTCATATGCTAATAATAATAATTTTAGTTTTGTATAATTGTTCAATGGATTTAAAGTATAATTAATTATCATGTTTAATAGTATTTGTGTATTATAAATAGTATTTTGGGAAACAGGAGTGATAGGCATAAACAAGGTGCTAAATATCTTTTTATCTTGTACCCGCAAATATCCACTGGCTTAAACATATAGTTAACACTACTATTCAACAATTTAACAGTATCTTATTCACAGTTATTACAATATCACATTATAAACGTAATATTAGATACGGATACAGACATACAGAACACAAGCAGTAAACATATACAAGGGAACTTGCCGAAATCAATTATAAAATATCGATCTCCGCGCCGGCATTTGTGTCCCATTAAGTATTCCCTTTAATATCCGGAAACGTCGGGGGCCACGAACGGCCCCTGCCACGTCCCTCCCGGTCCGCCGTTTCGATTCGCTAATCCTCCCGACGAAATATTGCTTTCAGAAATTAATTTATTCCATTACCTTTCGATCCATTAATATTTCATACAATCATAGCGGAAAGTCAAAGCTAATCTTTGATCAAAGTCGACATATATATACATCTATGGTGTATACAACGCGTATGTATACGTAACTACGGTACGGCTCCCCCTCCGCAGACGATATTCAACGCTTCAGAGGAGGATAGATCATGTGGGGATGGAGTGGAAAGCTAAAAGATACGAAGTCTCCCTTTGGTTCGTAGCGGTCGCACCTCTAAGCAGTTCAGCGCGGTGTTTTGCTTTCTATTTGCATTATTTACACATTAATGTATGTCCAAACGCATTATTATAGATGTTAAAAGATATATTTTTTTTGCCATATTGTGATAGAATCACATTGTGATTAACAGATAAAAATAAATTTCAAATTTAACATAATTATCAACGAGAGAAATTAATGAAAGAAATGTCAAAATCAATGAACATCAATTCTTCAGAGAAAAACACGAAATAAATGAATAACAAAATTTATATACAAAGTTGAAAATTCAAACCGAAGCATAATTTGTATAAATTCACAAAAATGTACGACCATAATGTAAAAGAGATTCTGGATTACTTGGAGTGTGGCGACTACCACTGCATTTCGGTCTCATTAGGCCCATTATACTTCCTCCGTTTACGTTGTCCTGCCTAGGTTGTCAACCAGCCTATTGTCTTCACAAACGCTAGCACATTCCCCAAGGGGGCTTTCCTGATGCTTTCGGTGTCAAGCGAAACGGCCCCAAATATGGATTCCTAATGGATGATAGGGCAGAGCAGTCACAGGGAACATCCTCAACCGTGTCATTTTCTAATTGGCAGCTCCTACAGATTGGACCGGTCTCTAATCGCAGCACAAAAGGTGCGCTTTTATCTGACAGTGTCCGGTTAGAATTCCCATCACTAAGCAGGGATTCTCCCTGGACATCCTCAGATAGTTTGATGCCGTTTGCCTATCAGGATAAGGTAAAGTGCTTTGATAAATTGCTCATAGGTGATAATTTTAATATGGTCACACAAGGTAGGTATGGTAGGCATTATAAACGGTCCAGAACTGTCGCGGACCCACGTCTGACCAGCCCATCAGTCTTGTCATTGCCCAGATTCCCGTCGTGTCCTTTAATCTACCTAATCGTAACTTTAATCCTAACAGAGATCTGTGCGAGAGCTCTGTGACAGCCCAGCATCAGTCTAGAGGTTATTTTCGGTTGCCTCAAAGCTGATACTAGTTGTTTGTTATCTGTATACAAATCAATATTTCTGTCCTCAATTCCGAGTTCAGATATGTTGTTGGCTATAGTAAATGCTGTCACCTCTGTTTGGAAAGCAGACAGCCCATCCCCTAGTGGCCAAAATTTCTTAAGGCGGAGTTCCCTGGAGTGCATACCAGCTTCCTTCCCTGTTTGTGTCCTGGATCCTTCCACGTAGACGTCCATGGCCGTCGACAGGGTGAGTACTCCTCATTTCATTTGGAGGAACATCGTAGGGTCTGCCATAGACAGATAGGGGGGATATACTATCTGTGTGTAAAAGGGGTTGTTTTATAACACTTGTCAAAATTAAATACTTCGAGTAAAATGACTTCAAGATATGTCTCAGTATCTAAATAATTTCTAGTTGACCTTCAATAACTCCCCAAATGCTTAAAATATTATTTTAAGAGTTTCGCAAAGAAAAAATTGATGAATTACAATTATGACTACCTTGTTTTAATTCTGAAAACAAACATAAAACTGTTTTGTTTATTAAAATGTATGTTTACGTTAGTTCAGATTCACAATAGTTTATTTTTCTTTTCGGTTGGGTTTTTGTTGTTTCTTGGGAAACGTAGGTATACGGAAAGTTGTACCCGCCGCGGGTTAGCGATTGCAAAAGTCTTTACCTTTTCAATTTTTTTCACCCTTACCTTAAATTAGATTTAAAATGATTTAAAAAAAAGTAATTGTTCCTATTTACAGAATTAAAAGCTACTAAATAATTGCAATTCATCATTTTTTTCAGACCTCCAACTTGTTAGGCAAGTCCAACAAAAATGCGTCACTTTTCGGGAACAAGGTGCTGTGTCTAACTGTAAGAAAGCTAGGTTCAGCAACAACAAAACTATTCGCAAAGTTCAATAACGATTTCATAAAAATACTAACAATAGTTAACAAATTTAAATATTTACTGAAATCGTAATCCTAATACCAATTTATTTAAAAAAGAAACTATAACAGATCAAAGAAGAAATCAGTCTTTTTAAAGCTATTATAAAGTCTACATAAAGGAAATTCCAAATTTTCCCCGGAAAAAACACCAAATTCAAACGCACACACCAATTTCAAGGAGAAATAGTCTTGAATTTTACTAAATCCATCCAGTCGAACTAGAGAAATATCCTTCTGAAGTAGAATGGACCTTACCTGATTCTTGCCCATGTCTTGAAGCCACTTCCGAGGAGCTGAACCACACCCGGTCCAAATCAGGATAGAAACAAGGTCTGCAAAACAAAGATTTTAAATAACTAGAGCCACTTTTATAAGCAAAATTCTATTGGAAATTAATTAAAGTTCCGAAATAACCTCAGAATTGCTATATTCAATATTTTTTAATTTTAATGTATTTCAGTTATTCAAAAACTCATTTCCAAAAGTTTTCACTTTTTATAATTCTGATATTGATCGCATTTGGTAATAGAATCCGGAAAGGAAAAGAAACTTATATCGGAAATCAAACAAAAGAAAAGTTAAATTTGCTTATCTATAGAAGTGCAATATTTTGAATAATCTGTTGAACCTTTCAATGAATTGTTTTTAAGAGTTTACGTGATATTTTGAATGTGGAAGGTGAAATGCCGTAAAGAGATCTGATTATACGTCCTTGAGCTAGGAACACTTCTTATAAGCACTTGGTGAAATTATCCCATAAAAGAATATCATACATAAGCCGTTTAGATTCTATTTCCGCAAAGTAAACAGCATGCAAAATACTTGTAGATACGCTATTTTTAAGCGACCTAAATAAATATGTTTTTTTGTTAATAGTCTTGGAAAGGTCTCTGCAATAACCTTGAAGCTTTACTCCGAGACACTTTACCGACAGAGCGCGTTCAAGTAATTTACAATTATTAAATTCCATAGGAGTTGAAGTACCATGCAACCCTTGCTTCTTTATTCATAAGTAATTTGTTCACAGAAAACTGTGCCTGCATATCTTTCACAGCTTTGTTAGTGAGATTTTCGACATCTTCAAGACAACATCATGTGCCACTACATGGTGGTGTCAACTGTCTGCATCAAAACACTAGCCGTGTATATAAATTCTAACAAATCATTTACAGATTGAACAGCAGCGGACCAATAACTGCACTTTGCGGCACGCCGTACGTAATGGGTAAATGCTAAGATTTATATACACGAGCACCAACTGATGCAGTATGTCCTAACTATAGGTATTGCACCCTCCAACTAAGATACGACGTAACCCAAAGTGCGGTATTTCTGCGTTTTGCATAAAACAACAACTTATTTAATATAATCTCATGTCAGATAGTAACAAATGCCTTAGTGAGGTCGTAATATACACCTAATGAGGTTCTTTGGTTACCTATTTACATTAAAGTGTTGCTGTAGACTTATTTTTACAAAATCGTACCGCTATCCTTGCTTGTTTGATATTTGCACTAGAATCAATATTACTGTCATCATTGGCTCAACAATCATATGAAAATAAACATATTTCCCATTGGTTACTTTGATTTTATTCTTCGTATTAATATTAATACCGACATTTCCTCACAAGCAAACATATTTGCGCCAAAAAATCACTTTTTCTTTCAATGAACCTTTTCGAACTCACGTATAACTTAAAAATTATCCCGCGAGCGACTTCGTGAGGGCTCGTTACAGGTCGACCTGCGCCCTCCGCTTCGAGCGAAGAAATACATTAACGATTCTATTAAACCAGTGTAAACATGAAAATCCCCATAGGTACGAGAGAGCGACTGAGAGAAAAAAAAAAACATTAAAAATGCCTCCTCAATCGCCTCCCACGCACTCCTCAAATTTTTAAGTGGAGACGTCGTCGGCTCGCGAAATCCCCGCTGGTTTGAGGGTGGGTGGGTGCCTGACGGTGGTGGGGGTACTGAAGGTAAGAAGTATAGGTTTAGAAGCAAATTGGACGAGAAAAGTTAACGAAGCCCTCTTGAAAGTCGATGTTTTATTAACGGTATTGATATGATCTTGGGGAAGAGGGGGTGGTGGAAACAGAATTTCTTTTTGGGTGAATAAGAAAAGCGTATCGTTACATTAAATTGTGTGTCTGTATGCAGTGGTTGTGAGTTAAGTATTCGATTTTTATGTGTAGGGCTGCGAATATTCGCAAATAGATGATTATTTTTCAAACTAAAATTGTTTAATTGAACGTTGTATATATACACTCCGCCAAAAAAGTATCGCATAATTTAGTTTTGAATCATAAAAGTATCGCATAATCTTTGTTTGTAGCATAAAGTTGTAAATATACTTTAATGCGCTCTAAGATATAATTTCTATGATTGTTTAAATAAAATACAGGCCAAATAAAAACAAGAACTCATACTTGAGATTTTTATTAAAACAAGAAATTATAATTTTGGAAAGAAAAATGTCATAACAGTAGCTTTTAATACTGAGTATTGCCACCTCTGGCTCTTATGACCGCTCGCATACGGTTTGGCAGAGATTCGATTAACCTCCGTATATAAGCCTGATCCAAATTCTCCCACTCGTCACGGAGAGCATTTTCTAGTCCATGCAGGTCCGCTGGGGCAACATTTTGGGTTCGTATCCGTCTGTGAAGGAGGTCCCACACGTGCTCGATAGGGTTCATGTCCGGACTTACCGCAGGCCAATCTAAAACTGGAATACCAACATCGTTAAGGTATTCCTGGACGATTATTGCAACATGCGGTCGTGCATTATCGTGCATTAACATGAATTCGTTTCCTATAATTGGCGCATATGGTACTACATGTTCTTCTAAAATGTCCGTTATATACCTGTGGGCAGTCAGTGTACCTCTGTCTACTGGTACTAACTCTGTACGACCTGTTAAACAGATGCCTCCCCAAACCATAATAGAGCCACCAGCGAAATTAGGTCTAGGTCTGATATTACACTGCGAATAGCGCGAACCGTCTCGTCTGTACACTGAGATACGCCTATCTGAGGTGTAAAGACCAAATCTTGACTCATCTGTGAAGAGTATATTGGCCCAGTCATTAATGTTCCAATTTACATGTTCTCTGGCAAACCTTAAGCGAGCCACTCGGTGGTCCCTAGTGAGACGAGGGGCTGTTACAGCTACTCTAGCTCTTAATCCACTCTGTCGTAACCTATTCCGAATAGTTTGAGTACTCACACGAGTATTTCTGACTTTAGCCAAGTCGTTCTGCAATTGTCTCGCAGTTACATGTCTTCGACGTAATGCTTGTAGTAGTAAATAGCGGTCATCTTGGCGAGTAGAACATCTTGGACGACCTGGTACAGGTCTTCTACTGTAAATGCCTGTTTCCCTATATCTGGCTACGGCTCTAGAAACACTTGACTGATTGATGTTCATCAAATTAGCAACGTATGCTTGAGATCGTCCATCTTCGATTAAAGCAACTATAGCAGCCACTTGTTCTGAAGTTAAATTGCTCATTTTAGTTTTAAAAGCGTTGGTACAGAACTCTGACTTCGCACTTAGAAATTTGTCAGTATAGGAAGACTTTCAATAAACAACTGAACAAACCTTACACATATACATTTTTCTAAATGTGTTCTTTTAGGAAAAAAAAAGTAAAAACGCTAAGTTCCATTATTTTGTTAGTGTTTTTATCGTTCACATACACGAGGCAAACTTTTTGTGTACACATCGACGATGAAAGAGTAAAGAAATGGTTACTAATGTATAACAAGCGAGCAATGAAACGCGATGTTAGAAGAGTGTGTAGGCTATATTGATCCGGGCTCAGTTTGAAAGGCATTCTTCTCCAGATGGCTCTGAGGTAAGCTGTGGGTGGGAGGGACAGACCATGGCGATGGCGTCCACGAGGACAACATCCACGTTAGCTTGTGGAGCCTTGAGTTTGGGTGTTTGAGGAGGTAGGATAATAGATCAACTCAAAGCTCTCCATAGCCGGGAGACCGTACCAGCTTAGATAATTATAGGGCTATTACCATTCTCTCCGTGTGTAGTAAGGCTTTTGAACTCCTACTGCACACTAAAATATTTGCGTGTGTTAAACCTTACCTGTCTAGTTGTCAACATGGTTTCTTCATTAACGGGTCAACTTATGTAATATTGGCGGTGATCAGCAGGTAGTCGCGCACGGAACATCAAAACATCGAAACCTTGAACGACGACGAATTTGGTGTGAAATAAGCACAAAGGGGATCGAAAAAATAGTAAAACATTAACATTATAATTCATCAATTATTGGGTATCAACAGCAATAATTGTTGCCATCCTCGTGATCTTAACGTTGTACAGCCGTACTCCTACTCAACCTCAATTATAATTCATGTAATAACCATTATTCGGAAGACGTCGTTTACGAAGTATGTAAATTATCGATACTTGACACATATCTACAGCAGATAAGAATTTTGTGTTTTCTTCGATTGTATTACAACAGAAAATTATTATTATTATTATTACTATTACTAACAAAAAATAATGATGTTACAGTATGTGTAATTTCTAATTAAGAAAAATGAATATACAGGATGACAATTTCACATTTAATTACTAAAATATATACAGTACGTGTGCGGTTTAGCCGGTCTGTGGATTATAATGATGATACAGTATGTGTAATTTCTAATTAAGAAAAAGTAATATACAGAGTGACAATTTCACATTTAATTATTACAATATATACAGTATGTGTGAATCCGTCATCAAACGACTATGTAATTGACTGGGTGAACGGTCCGGAGTTTACTAGTTTCAATATCTAGAAGAGAAATTATGCCTTTTTGATTATCGTTGATTAGCAAAAAATTTCAGCATTCCACAAGTTTTCTAAAAGTGGTTCTTCCGCCCTCTATATATGTAGGTACATACGTAAAAGCTGTAAGACGGTCGTTGTATTTAACTTTCAGTTTGTCGAAGCAAATTGCTTCAGCATTACATCTGAAATGCTTTTCAAAATCATCACTTGGCAATCTGGTCCGTGAACCAGCACGACTTACGTCACCCTTCAGCAGTACCGGAAAACCACGAATGTGAAAAAACTGCAAAAAGACACACTACATCCGCATAATACAAGTTAGAGTGCGGTATTACGTGAGCTCACGTGCAGGATAGTGCAGTTTCCACTGCGACCACACCATCACGGTATACGTTGTACACACATTCGTTAGACCGAGGATAATGTATGTCCTTTGGAATTAATCAGTATTCAGTACAGCGCACTCCCGCGACCGGACGTTAAATAAAACCGAAAAAATCCCACCAGTACACAGAGAAACAGGTCCTATAACCCTTCCACTCTTTCAGCATATTCGCATCTTTCGCAGTACTACATAGATACAAACATACCCATTCTCCAGCGCGAAATTTTACACAAACAGTCGCCGGGGAGTGGGGGAGCGAAGGGGAGGGGGTAATATGTAGATACTGCGCCGTAATTAAAAGAATTTAATGTCCCAAAAATATAAAATTCTCCGAACGTTCACGTGTGCACCTCACGACTCGATCCGGCGGAGGGAGGGTGGAGATTCGAACCCCATCCTCGAAGCTCCGGGGTCGCGGGTCCCCGGATGCACGTTTCCTGAGCGCCTTTTTTTTATCCATTTGCGTCACGTACACTCCGGGTAAAATATTCTCCGGACCGCCGGTGTGGCGGCTTCTGACTAACGGGACTTTTCATTTTTACAACTTACGACGCAGATATTTTGAATAAATATATCGTATATGGCGAGTACCGGAGTGGGGGGAAGCTGTGGCGGTTACAGGAGAGGAGGTGGTATGTAGGAGGTGTCGCGTCATGGTAGAGGGCGCTCTGTGTAATGAAGCGAAGGTAGGTGATGCTGTTGGTGGCGGAATTAAAATTCCAAAGGCGATTCCGGGAAAATAAAGAATTTAGAACGAACTGGACAACGCTTCCAACACTGATGTTTTTTCTATAGTTGGCAGTGCCCAGTTTTAATTACTTATTTTATTATTTGGATAGTGATATAATGTATACATTTCTCTTAAAATCTGGCATAGTATCATAAGACTCACTTAATATACTATGCCACCCTATGCAAAATATGACGTTTCAATTATTTTACGTAAACATTGTTCATTTATTAATTGACTTTCTCAATAATAAAATAAAGATACACAATTACAACAATAATGTACGTCAATTTTTAAACAAAAATATCATTTGTTACACATAAGTTAGGACTCAGGTCAGAACCTAGCGGAACGCTACTATTGCCAGAAGCACACTGTTACACGTTAAAATCCTAACTTCACATTTGTACCGATTCTTTTGTATCCTCGTGTATTATTTTCTTGCATTATTTTCGATTCTAAAAATAGCGTTTGCGCATACTTCCGAATGTCATTCGTGGACCAATAACTCGCTTGCATTTTGTTGCTATGCACCCAATCTATGTTATTGATCTTGTGTGTTATTGTTGGAGTCATTTTGGATTTCGATCGATGGAAACGTACTTAGGACGGATATCTGCTTTGTTTTCTGGTCCTGATCAACGTCACCCGCCCTCGAAGTCAGCCCTCGCCTTCAAAATTGAAAATCTCCCGACAAACTGTTTGCCAGCCGTTTTCTAAGTGATTTGCCAATCCGTTTGCCAAATCATTTGCCAAATCACTTGCCAAACCCTTTGCCAAATCATTTGCCAAATCATTTGCCAAACCGTTTCCCAAATCCTTTGCCAAAGCGTTTGCCAAATCATTTCGCAAATCATTTGCCAAGTCATTTGCCAAACCGTGCATTTGCACCAAAATTTTTAATTTATGTTTTTAAATGATTAGATAGCTATGACATATGATATATCGTTGTAAAGATAATTTTTTAGAGTTTTAAAATAGGTAATAAAATTGGGTACATTCCATTTAAAATTTTGCATGTATTTGCTCTTTCTAACCCATTTGATGCTCAATTGTTTTTTATTCTAAGACATTTAATAGGGAATTAGATGTAGAAAAAATTTTCTTCTTTAACATTTTGTCGTATCTCTAACAATAGCCGAGATATCTGAGGTGCGAGCTAAAATGAAACAGACTGTATACAGGGTGTCCCTGAAATAAGAGTACAACGTATTAAAAATGGGAAGCCCTAATTTTATTACACCTTTTATCTAAATTAATTTTTCCAAAATGCCCACGCATACGTGAGGAAAAAAATGGCAAAAATATTTATTAAATATCCGTCACGCCACTGGTATTTGAGACACTACACTTCTAACCAACGAAGGTAGGGCAGGCAACACGCGACGTATAACTACGCTCTGAGTCTCAGTCTGTCTGGATCCTTACGCATGAACACATCGGATATGGCTTTTACCACACGCGAGTTGTTCGATATGATTTATGTCTACGGCGAAGCAGGAGGAAGTTGTCGAAGAACTCTACGTATCTACCGGCAGCGATACCCCAATCGTAGAACCCCGTCTTACACGTGTATAAAGGTTACCGTGTTTAGATTAAGAGAAACTGGTCGATTGCTACCAAATTACGAAGGTCGCGGACGTGAAAGACCACGTCGAATTTTACGAGCTGAAGAAGAATTGCTGGATATTGTGAACAGAAATGCAGGTGTAACAATTGATGTGTAACAATTGATGTGTAACAATTGATTATGAAAGAGAAAAAAAGAAATAATTACGCACATTACCTTCGTCACATCAAATATCAACTTTTAACAATGATGTTTATTTCAGACAGCTGTCATTGATCAGATTACGCACAAGTGAATAGAGTTATTCATTAATAGATTCCACATTTTACTTTCAATATCTTCTTTGAAATTTGCTTTAAATTTCGCGTACGTAATAATATTGGAGTCGTTGACTCGTATCAGCTGCATACAATGATTATCTGTATATCACAGCTGTATTTACAAATGACCTTACTGACTGACTAACACAGATAGTGGATCCATGGGCGGCACATTCGTGACGTTTCAATGAGTTTTTAATTGTATATTCGATATTGCAATTGGCGTACGAATTTTTGGATACTTATTCAGTATAATTTGGGTTTCCCATTTTTAATATTTTGTACTCTTATTTCAGAGACACCCTGTATATTTGTAACGAGCTGTAATTTAGCTTTCTTTTTTCTCTTGCCGTCAAATTTAAGCCCAACGAAGGGCAATTTTATTTTATGTGTCAATTAATGTTAATTACCTGATCTATAGTTACAGTTCGTATCAATAATGCATGCTCGATCGAGTAGGTAGCTTTCTGTATTACTCTAGTTAAGAAATTACCCCTTTTGCGTCAATTTTAAAACAAATTTCCTTGATTTTTTTTGTACATATCTCACATATCAATATTTAGAGAGAAGTGGTAGTACTGTCGGTACTCGTTAGAACCAAAAGTTGAGAGGTTACTGGGAAGGCAACCGTTGTCCCTGGACAACGTGGTCTCTTCACCGATTAATAAGTAAAATAAAGTTGTTTTATTGATTCCTTCCCCCACCTCTCCTGGTACATTGTTTTTTATTTTGTTTTCTTTCATTCATAATTTAATTCAAGATAACACTCACTTTTTTGTTAAGAAATTGTCATTAAAGTAAATCCATAATTTAACTTCTTTTTCTCCTTTTTCTTTGATCTTTTTATTGTCTCATGCTCTAATTACGCTACGTTTTTCATGAGATTTAAATACCCGCCTTGAGCCTCGTAGCAATACATCTTTAGTTTCTTTGTTCCGTACATATTTATATGATTGGGAACAATACCTGGTCATCAATTCACTTGATTTCCTCTAAAGTCAAGAGTCCCACAAGGAAGCAACCTTGGGCCTTTCCTGTTTCTGCCATTTATCAACGATGGCCGGGTATTGCTATACTGTCCACATCTCATCTTAATAGTATGAAGATATACTTATGAGATTAAAGCCATTGAGGATTGTTGCCATCTCTAACACCAAATTAATCAACTTTACCTTTGGTGTTCCGAAAACCACCTGAAAATTAATATTTCTTCCTACAAGTGACGCACCCGTTCATTAGAAGTGCAGACAGTTAACGTACATTATTATATACGACGCTAATTACCTTACTAAGTCATCTTAGGAATAAAATACTGAGGTAAAGCATTAAGCGGAATGAAGAGATTGGTGAAGAACAAGAAATGTGTCGATCGAGCAACAGATGGATCTTGGACCAATGGTTGTACAAAAGATTTTTTTTTCAGAGCTTCGTTAGGAAAGTAAACTAAAGAATGAATCATTTTTAACATACAAATATACGATTCCATAGAGACATCAGATATAGACCTCGTCAACGATTTTTATTGCTCGCAAGCCATTGATTGGGTGTCGAAAACTCCGGCGCGATTTTTTCTCTGTGGGCGCCTTGTTAAAATATCTCGCACGACCTGATCCTGGGGTGCTTTCGATAGCTCGCTTCGATGGCGCGCGATCGGCCGTCCGTTCGTCGAGTCGGGGGGATATTCAGAGGGTTTGGCGATGGATCGACTGGCCGGGGATTGCCGTAAGCCTTTTATTTTTTTATCTAGTGTAAAGCAATCGACGGGCGAACAGCTTGTTAGCGGCCTGCTGTCGAACGCTGTCGAGAGGGAGCCCAGTCGAGAATTGAAACAAATTGGTGTACGTGGCACAATGGGATACGATGTAAATATGTGGTAGATACTTGTTAGTGATTCTACAAATAAAGGACGGTGTTTTCTCATGTTTTTTTTTATTGTATTGCATCAACTGAAATGCGCTATCGAGAGTATAGGGTATTGTTCGCATATCTTGTGGAATATAGAAACAATTTGTGATCTTAAATAGGAAATGTTAATTATGTGTATGTATCTAATATATATGTAATAACAATGCACGACAGCAAAAAATAAACTAAATAGCTAATACAAACTAAGGTAAATCAAAATAGAACAAGCCCTAAAGCAAAAAGACTTATAACTAAATAGAAAATTAAATTAAAGTTAAATAATACATCGAAAAAATAAAAAAAAGTCAAGAAAAACACAGAAAAAATGCAAAAAAAAAAAATATATCTTATACCGGGTGTCCACACTTAAGTGTGCACTTAATCTTTGCTTATCTTTGGAGGTACAGAATCGGTCAAATGGACAAAGTCGTAGTATTTTTTATGGTGCTAACAATTGTGAAAACAGAAAAACAATTGAGCGTCGCGTTCTCTAGATATTCGTCCAAATTTTTTTTTTTAATGGAACGCCCTGTGTATTTTTTTGCAATTTAAAAGAGAATTCCAAACTGAACAAAAAAGTATTAGTACACTATTATAAAAAAATATCAAATAAAATAGTTATTGAGAAATCTTTATCTTTGTTTTGTTTGCATGAAATCGATATATCCATGGAAAATTAAAGCGGCACATTGTTTAGTAGCTGTCAAATTATTTATATTTGTTGTTGTTAAAGTTACTGTGCGGAAAAAGTACTGTTTTTACAATTTTTTCAACCGTAACAATGGCATTTACTTATTTGGAAAAGTGTGATATGTTGGAGTTGTACTTGCTGTTTAACAAAAATTCAAATAGAGCGCTAGAACGTCACATTCAGCAATTTCCTGATCGTGATGTACCAGACCGTCGCTATTTTTTAAAACTTTATCGAAGATGAAGAAGCAACGAAACAATTTTTATAAAGAAGAGGAAAAAACGATTTTATATTATCACCAGAGATAGAAATAAATGTGTTGGCATAAATTCTGTAAGGGATTTGTCCAGAGAATCAGGTATTTCTCGTAGCACGATCCATAAAATTCTGAACAAATATAAATATGTTCCCTTTAAATATCTAGCCTGTTCAAACTCTACTTTTGGGCGATTATCAAAGACGATTAACTTTTGCTCAATGGTTTATCAATGCTTTTGAAGAAAATCACAATTTCTTTAGACACATTTTATGGAGTGATGAATCTAACTTTTCTAATCGCGGGATGTTCAATAAAAGAAATAATCATTACTGGAGTCGTGAAAACCCATTTGCTGTTTATCCTTGTAATCCCCAACACCGATTTAGTTTAACTGTTTGGTGTGGTATAGTCGGATCCCGAATTGTTGGATTTTTCTATCGGGGTTCTTTGAAAGGAGAAAGATATGTGGCATTATTGACAGAGATTTTAGAAAACTTTCTGGATGGATTAAATTTGGTAGACGGACAGATTATTTACTTTCAACAAGATGGAGCGCCCGCACATAATCACCGTGACACAAGTGAGTTATTAGAAAGATTATTTGGAAATAGATGGATTGGCACAAATGGTCCTATTCAGTGGCCCGCGCGTTAGATTTCTTCTTGCGGGGAGCAGTAAAAAAATCAAGTGTACAAACATAGATATACAACAGTGGATGAGCTTCAGGAAAGAATTTCCGACATCATTGACGACATCGACGGTAGGACAATTTTATGAGCTACTCGTAATGTTCACAGAAGATTGATAAAATCTATTGAAATGGAAGGAGGTGTCTTTGAACATTTAATTTGAGTAATTTTCTTGACTACTTTTGTATTTAGTTTTATTTGTTTATTAAATTAAACGCTTTAATGAATGTGACGCTTTAATTTTCCATAGGTATATCAATTTCATGCCAACAAAGCAAAGATAAAGATTTCTCAGTAACTACTTTATTTGACATTTTTTTATAATAGTGTACTAAGACTTTTTTATTCAGTTTGGAATTTTCTTTTAAATTGCAAAAAAATATACAGGGCGTTCCATTAAAAAAAATAATTTTGGACGAATATCTAGAGAACGCGACGCTCAATTGTTTTTCTGTTTTCACAATTTTGACCGCCATAAAAAATAGTACTACTTTGTCCATTTGACCGATTCTATACCTCCAAAGATAACAAAGTTATCAATAGTGCACACTTACGTGTGGACACCCGGTATATAGAGGTTGCCACTGAAAGCGAGGGCACAAGAGCATGCTAACCCACGAAGTAAGAACCAGCAAAATTTATTATAGTATGTGGAGAATCAGCATTAATGTCGCAAGCCTCAGAAATGAGGTTAAAAGTTGAGCACATCAGATGCACCGGCGATCGGAGAAGGAGATTAGTGCGAGAAAAATCACAGTAAAACGTAGAAGGTGATCTAGAATTAAGTCTATAGGGACCAGGAAATTTACTTTATGAAGCAACTGCGCGCAATCAAGGCGGTTGTGAAGCAAAGAAAAGAGAAACTTTATTATCTGCACCAGTCTCCTAGTATAAAGAGAAGAGAAAGTAAATTGAGACAAGAGCAGTGAATAGTCGTAACCTCTAGGTGGATATGATCCTTCATATATGAAGTAAAGAAATTTTAAAAATCTACGCTGAACAGATTCAATGGAGTTGATATGAGTTAAATAGATAGGACACCATATTAATGCGGCATATTCCAAACGAGATCTGACTAAAGTGTAAACCAATTACGATAAATGAATCCATATAGTTTAAAACACTTACTTATTAATTCATTAATGTGATTAGTGAAAGAGAGAGCCGTATCAAATAAGACTCGTAGATCCTTGATTGAAGTAGAGGAAGTTAAAATATTGTTGCCTATCCTATAAGAGAATTGGAGAGGCACTAGCTTCCTGGTGAAGACCATGGTGATACATTTAGGTACATTCAGTGACAGTCTGAAGTCCTCGCACCAAGATGAGACAGACTCAATGTTTCTTTGAAGTAGTTTGCAATCCAAAGGAGATTCAATGCGAGTAAATAGTTTTATATCGTCAGCGTACATAAGTTTATCACAAGTGAGTATGTTCAGCAGGTCATTAATAAATAATACGAAGAGCAGAGGACCCAGGTTAGACCCCTCGGGTACACCTGACGTCTGCTTAAATTCCACAGAGGTATTATTGCGAAAAGTCACGCAAAATCTTCTGCCCATCAAGTAAGAGCTAAGTAAAGAAAGTAAAAGATCAGAGAAGTCAAAAGAACGCAATTTTCCGAGAAGAATATAATGATGAATTTGATCAAAAGCCTTCTGGAAATCCAAATACACTGCATCGACTTGAGCACCGCCATCAATTACCTCAGATAAAAATTGGGTGAAACATGCCAAGTTAGATATTCTTGACAGATGTCGCACGAATCCGTGCTGGAGGGGAGATATGTGCCCACTGATCATAGGATAAAGTTGTTTACATAGTAGCTGTTCAAAGATTTTGCAGAAGTTGGACAGAAGTGAAATTGATATTCGATAATTCAGATTTATCACCTTTCTTCAACACCGGGCAGACATGTGCCATTTTCCAGAGCTTTGGAAACGTCGAAAATTTTAGAATTTGATTGAAGATAATATGCAACGGTTTCGCAAAAACACAGGCGCAATCTTTAATTGAAAACATTTGTATACCGCCAGGACCAGACGTAAAGGAATCGTTAAACTATTTCAAGGTAGTTTCTATCTCTTCCATGGACATGCTGGTAATTGTTAGAGTGCTGTTACATACATCTTCGATGCTAGGCAAGTCACAATTGCGTGACTCAACATATATGCTACTAAAATATTCTCCAACAGCATTGACTATATCAACAGGTGTAGAATACTCCAAGCCCTCGTGTTTTAACAAGCCAGGATTCTAGTATTTCCTTTTTTACACTGAACAAATGACCAAAAAAGTCAGCTGAAAGTAGCTGGCCATATAATTGTGGAAAATTCGCTTTTCTGAAGTTAAAGGTATAACTTAATGAATAAAGGAAATGGGAGATATAATACAAAAAGTCAAAGCGCTGCAGTGGTCTCCACAATAAAAAAAGGTAGATAATACTACTAAAATTGCCTTATAAACGTAATGTTTTAATAAAATCTAAAACCTACTTGGAATTCTTTCTAATGACCATTGAAATGTTTTTTTTTTCTGGATTGAATTACTTACAAAATTTTCTTTCTATTCAGAGATTTTATTTATTTCTGTTACCTACCTATCCATTCCATCCTTCTCCTCTTTTGTATTTAACTTATTGATCCTTTTAATTTTAATTTTTCACATCTCTAAAGGATCCACGCTTTGCAATCAGCTTAAACGAAATTACCAACACTACATTCTAATGGAACACCGAGTACGTACAATTATGACAAAGTAACCGCCAAATCACGTACTAGCAAAACACATATCCGTTATGTTTTAATAAAAACTGGCACGTAACTTGCTTACTAATTGAATACGGGCGCGAACTGCCAACAAGCAATATGCCCGCAAAACACGCCGTACGTTCACGAATCAGTTTTAATTCGTTTTTAGACTTTTCCAGCACGAAAAGCGCCACTTTTTCCTGTGAACTCATTGTAACGCATTGAGTGGCAACCAGCTGTTGTCGAATTCCGCTCTAGGATTGTGAGAATCCTACTTGTAATTTTTTTGCGGTTCCAAAGTTAGGTTTGGTATGAATTACGGATTTGGATTTTAGCTTTATCTTTGTGAGATTTCATATATTATTAAGTCTAAGTTGTCGTCTTCCTTCTTAAAAGCTGGGCAATGAAATTACAAAGTGATCAAGTCGATCAGGTATGAAAGAGTCATTCCACCACACTACTTTTGCGCAAATTAGACTCTGTAAGGAAAATTAAACGCAGCACGGTAAATAATGCAACTAATTAATTCAATCATCTTTCTGCATACGCACATCCTCCATCCTTTCCTTATCTTCAACTTCCGAATCTTTCATTGAGGATTTGTTTATTCCTGCCACATCCGACTCCTCCCTGCCAAAAGTTACTAGCTTCCGCCAACTCTGGTCCTTCGGAACGTAGAGTTCCTGTTCTGTGATGACCTTGTCCATATTCATTTTCGCGGCGGTGTATATAAAATGTTTTCAAACACACAAAAAATCGTATTAGCCCTATCAATGCAACGAGGAAATTTCCACAAATTCTAAATCAGTGATCCTAATTTTGCTAATTACTTATCAAACTGCATTTAACTTTAAATTACTAAAGGACAATTCAAAATCCTTTTACAAAGCAATAGAAAACAAAAAGTTCAGGAAGATAATAATTTTTCTTTCAATTCAATCTACGTGGTCTCAATATTAAAACAACTAAATTAAACGTGGAAAATTCAAGTAATTTATATAAATGAAAAATAAAAGCAAGCACAATACTTTTGATTTAATTTTATTAATACAATTATACAAATCGATTAGAAAAATCAAAATCAAGTGAATGATCGTGGGAGCACTTGATTGGCTCCGTCCCTTATTTGCAGAAACGAGACAATTAAAAAATAAATTAAATAAATATTTTGTACCACCACTATGGCTTAGTAAGGACAAAGTTTCGACTACCAGGCCCAAAGGAACTGCTGTCAAAGAGATAATAAGTAAGGAATGCCAAAATAAATTTGAAAGGTAATGGTTGCATTGCCATTCGATTCCTAATCTAATCCAGCATTTATGTGTTATATGCAAAACTAGAATGCATTCGAGGGCTCGCCCAACATACATTTTAGGAATCGAAAGAATCGACAGACATAATGAGTCAGCTAAAAAAAGGATCACCGACCTCATATCATGTAAGCTCAGAAGATGTGCTAAGACTTTCCAAAAAAAAAAAAAAACACTGATAAATGCCAGGTAAGACGTTTGGCTTGAGAAAAACACAAAAAATGCTAAAACAACACAAAAAACACGGAAAAATCAAGGAAATATTTTTATTAAGGAATCATCTATGAAGTGGAGTCAAGAACTATTAAAGCTTCATAAGAATCCAAAACAGAATTTCTCTGTAATATCTCCTGTATATAATGAATAATTCCTTCTACCTAAATTAAAATGCATTTCTTGTCCGTCAATGGTGCTGCATCTTTGCTTCTCTTTTGTAATATTTCGCTATTTCGTTATCCCATGCTTGTCTATGTCTTCTTTTTCTCCTGTTTTTTTCTTTTTCTGTTCTCTTGCTTTCCATATCCTTCTCACTAGATTTAGATGCATCAATCATTAATAGATGTCCCCACCATTCTAATTGCCTTTGCTCAATAAATTCTCTATTTTCAGGTCTTTTCTTATGTCTATGCTTCTAAATTTTGTTTTATGTTTAATTTCATATCATTTTCCTCTAATTATTTATGCCATGCATTGATATTGTGCTGTAAATCTATTTAATTTCCAGCAACAATAACACCTTCTGCAAACGCTACTTTCCAAATGTCTAGCTTTTGTAAGTTAAGATGTCTTGCACAGAATTTACACTTTTTAGTGCATTTCTTAATACTATTTTCTATAAAAATATTATATATATAATATTGAGCCCAGGGTTTCCCCTTGTCGTAGACCGGTTTGGGTTGCGAATTTCTTCTAAATACATAAAAATGCATTTAATATATTCCACTAATTCGTCAGAACACACGATTTCAATTTCAATAACATCGCATCAATGCTAAAACCTTCAATTATCTCAACTAAATCACTCAGAAACCGCCATTGAAAAGCTTATCAACACTTGAATACCTTACCACGATTTGTAGATATCGTACCAGGCTCGTCAGCGTCCCAAAAGCGTTAATTTCCAGCGTCAGTGACTCCAATTGACGGCGACTAATCCGCTAAAACCGATATCCGAAGCTGTTGAATGCCACAGCGAGCATCAATCGACTCCGCCGTTCATCCCGCACAATTTTGCCTATACGTGAATTGCGAACAATTGGCAATCGCGTTGTCGAAATTAAATCGTTCGAGCTGGATGGAGGTGGTGACAAAGGATGTGGGTTTAAAAACACGATAAATCTTTCTCCAATTCGAACTGATTCCAATTCCATGCGCGTCAGTCTAATCTTGACGCGGATCTTCGGATGCGGAACAAAAAACAAACTATAGAGGGGTGATTTTGCGAATTTGTTATTCTGCGGAGATCATATCTTGGATTCTCGATAGATGGCTTTGGCGTCAAGTTGCGATAAAAAGCATTGGAACTGCGGATCTTTGGGGTAAAAACTTGACAATCGATGTTGGAGGGTTCGTCTCAATTGGAAAAGATCTTTGTCTAAATAAGGATTTTTTTATTGGTTATCTGCAAGGAATGCATTTTATTATTACCTTATCCTACGCTTGAATGATATATGAAGTCGTCTTTCACTATGGAAATTAGATTTGACAAATAACCGTCGATAAAATAAAGATCCTAAATATAACCTTAAATAAACAAATCTGCCAGACTCCAGAACTTGCGTTTTCAAACAACTTCTCAACCAGACCACCCCAAATAAGATTCAGAGAGGGGAAAAGATCGCACACGAAATAAAACCACCTTCACACTCTAATGATCACTTTTTCCGATAATTAGTCACAGAAATCGTTTGCTGAATTTTTGATTCCTTTTCCTGTGTCAGCTTTCAAGGCGGCCGAAGAAAATTATGAATTCCCCTTCCGATGAGGAATATTTAAAAAGCGATCGCCGGAAGATTAGGGTGAAGAAATGGGGTAGCTGAGAAGTCTAACACTTTTCCGTCAACTCTGTTCATGGGTTCTCTTCTCGCCTGTTTGATATGCCATACGACATCGGAGCTATTGAAAACTTAAACGGTGCGGATTTTATTGGCTTATTTAATATAGGGGGGAAATTGATGGATTCTCCTGAAGATGGCGCATTCTCTAGTAAACATTTGTTATTGTAATCTCCGAACAAATTTGGTAGAATATGAAAATGCATCTTATAAATAAATCGCTGTAATATTTCTTGCCAGTGGGTTGCTCAAAATACTGCAATAGCAATCCCCATTGAAGAAGCATAAAAAATAATTCTGATTAAAGACAATGGTGTAAAGATGAAAGGAGACCATGAAAAGTGCTTGACTTTGTTTTGGTTAATAAACAATTCTTCATAAAAAGTGGAGTTACTAAGATAGGAAATAAATCGTTGAATGTCTTTGTAATTATCTATTTTATATGACAATGTGAAGAAAATTTACTTCATTAAAGATGCTGTTGTATATCCTAGCTTATTTCAAGTGTTTTGAATCTCCTTAGTGCCTTCTTTCGTTTATTATATGTGTTACTAGCTTTTTTTTATATTTGTTTACCTATTTATGTATACGTAACCAAACTGGTCCATTGGACCAACCATTAATTTTAATCGTTTTTAACGTAAACTTAAACAAAGGTACTATCAAAAAATCACTCAGTAGTGTCTTTTAGTTTCTTCGATCTACATATACTACAGTGTGCTCTGCTTTTAATCACTGCACACTATACTAAACCAGTTCAAATGGTTTGGTTCTATTTAACGTTCGGCGAAGATCTTGAACATCCAGAAGCTTAATTGCTTCAACATTGGGGTGTTGGTCCAATCTTGTTTCGTGTTTGACTGCAAATCTTCGTATTTCGCTGTCTACATCCTTGATGTTACGTAGGACTCTATTTTGAAATGTTTGTATACTTTTGATATGGCAGGGTTTCGCACAACCCCAGAGTTGCACTCCATACACCCAGACTGGCTTCAGTACTTGATTGTAAATCAATACTTTGTTTTGTATTGAGAGTTGTGAGTTACGCCCCAATAGCCAATACAATTTGTTATATTTTAGACCCGATTCAGCTCTCTTTCTTTTAATATCTTCTTTCCATTTTAACTTTACGTCAAGTGTCATACCTAAATATTTGGTAGTATTTGCATGGTGGACAATATTACCATTTATAACTATAGGTATTACGTTTTTTACACGTCTGTTGGTAAAATTTATATGAGTCCTCATTGAGTTTTATTTTCCAGTCTCTAGTCCAATTGGAAATTTTGTCACAAGCTAGTTGCAATATATCTGTAGTAGATTGCATCTTGCTGCCTACTGCTAGCATTGCCGTGCCATCAGCGAATGTAGTTATAGTTACATTTTCTATTTCTGGTATGTCAGTTGTATACAGTAAGTAAAGAATCGGTCCGAGGACACTTCCTTGTGGAACACCGGCGTTAATTTCTTTGAGCTCGGAGTATTCTTTTTCTAATTTAATCCGACATAATCTGTTAGAGATATAAGATTCAAACAATTCTATATATAACCTTGGTAATACCTTGTTTGGTTTCAAAATAAGACCTCACCACATCTAGGGAGATAGTTGAACATATGTTTTCACCTTCAAGTGTTCTTTCTATGACATCGGTAATACGATGTACTTGGTCGATAGTGGAGTATCTTTGTCTAAATTCAAATTGATGATTCGGAATCTTTGCTGTGAATTATAGGCTTTATTTTTTTTTATCAGTAGTTTCTCAAATAATTTAGAGATGACCGGCACCAACGATATAGGCCTATATGAACTTTAGTAGGAGGATTGCCATGTTTGTGCAACATTAGTACTTCTGCGGCTGTCCATGCATCCGGAACGTATTTTAATCTAAACGCTGCATTAAACAGATATGTAAGCATGACGATTGCTTTCCTAGGTAGTTGTTTCAGTGTTTGGCCGGTAATTAAGTCATAGCCTGGCGCCTTCTTTGGATTGATGTTATTTTTAATTTCATCTGAAACTTATTTTGGCGTAACTGGTCTTATTTGTTCATTATCATTGTTCTGGGTATCCTGAAGCAGCACATTGCTGTTACTCTCATTGGGGTAGAATGCATTTTCAAGATGTTCTGCAAATACTTCTGCCTTAGTTAGTTAGTAGTCTGCCAGTAATTGCTGTCGATAGCAAAAGGGAAAAGGTACAATTGATCCTAGTTTTCACCAAGCCAGCTAAGTATTCCAGTTGAAATCTAGGATTTACGTATTAACTAGACGGTATCGAATATAGAAGTAGTAAATAGGGATTCAATATCGAAAGTAACAAAGAAATCGTGAGAATCCGCTATGAGTTTTCTGCTCTCTCCTCCCCATTATTAGCTTCGTGCAGAGATAGGTTACGCCATCTTAGGAAGCATGTAATCTCTTACAAATTATCTTGAAGAAGTTTTTTTAATGTCTGCTGTAATTTCGGAAATATCGTTAGAACTTGAAAAATGACCAAACGTTAGAGCGGGCCGTGCTTCTACCGTGGTACTCCTTCAGCATGTAGAGTTTCATGGAAATCGGAATTTGACAGTTCTCAATGTTCCCTTATCAGTCTGTGTGCAAAATGTTTGGAATTTTGTATAAAGGAATCACTGCTACGAGTGTAGGATTTTATGATATTGGTGTTGTGTTTGATAAGCTTGTAGGTGGGACTGTTTACGGTACTAAAGAACGTACCTCATCTCCATAGTTCTTCACATTTGGATCAATAGCGACAGTAGTAGCAGCTTTGAAGGCATCCCACACGAATGCTAACGAAATGTTACTGCAGGCAGCTCTAGCATGCAGTTTCAACCCAGAAATCAAGTTTTGCATGGGATGGACACTGATTGTGGAAAGTTACTTATAAGCTCGCCTCTAGTTATACATACACTCCGCCAAAAAAGTATCGCATAAACTAAAAAAGGGCATTTATGAACCAAGATATTTTTATACGTTCACAAAAAGTTTGCCTCGTGTATGTGAACTATAAAAACACTAACAAAATAATGGAACTTAGCGTTTTTACTTTTTTTTTTTCCTAAAAGAACACATTTAGAAAAATGTATATGTGTAAGGTTTGCTCAGTTGTTTATTGAAAGTCTTCCTATACGGACAAATTTTAAAGTGCGAAGTCAGAGTTCTGTACCAACGCTTTTAAAACTAAAATGAGCAATTTAACTTCAGAACAAGTGGCTGCTATAGTTGCTTTAATCGAAGATGGACGATCTCAAGCATACGTTGCTAATTTGATGAACATCAATCAGTCAAGTGTTTCTAGAGCCGTAGCCAGATATAGGGAAACAGGCATTTACAGTAGAAGACCTGTACCAGGTCGTCCAAGATGTTCTACTCGCCAAGATGGCCGCTATTTACTACTTCAAGCATTACGTCGAAGACATGTAACTGCGAGACAATTGCAGAACGACTTGGCTAGAGTCAGAAATACTCGTGTGAGTACTCAAACTATTCGGAATAGGTTACGACAGAGTGGATTAAGAGCTAGAGTAGCTGTAACAGCCCCTCGTCTCACTAGAAACCACCGAGTGGCTCGCTTAAGGTTTGCCAGAGAACATGTAAATTGGAACATTAATGACTGGGCCAATATACTCTTCACAGATGAGTCACGATTTGGTCTTTACACCTCAGATAGGCGTATCTCAGTGTACAGACGAGACGTGAGACGTGAGCGCTATTCGCAGTGTAATATCAGACCTAGACCTAATTTCGCTGGTGGCTCTATTATGGTTTGGGGAGGCATCTGTTTAACAGGTCGTACAGAGTTAGTACCAGTAGACAGAGGTACACTGACTGCCCACAGGTATATAACGGACATTTTAGAACAACATGTAGTACCATATGCGCCAATTATAGGAAACAAATTCATGTTAATGCACGATAATGCACGACCGCATGTTGCAATAATCGTCCAGGAATACCTTAACGATGTTGGTATTCCAGTTTTAGATTGGCCTGCGGTAAGTCCGGACATGAACCCTATCGAGCACGTGTGGGACCTTCTTCACAGACGGATACGAACCCAAAATGTTGCCCCAGCGGACCTGCATGGACTAGCAAATGCTCTCCGTGACGAGTGGGAGAATTTGGATCAGGCTTATATACGGAGGTTAATCGAATCTCTGCCAAACCGTATGCGAGCGGTCATAAGAGCCAGAGGTGGCAATACTCAGTATTAAAAGCTACTGTTATGACATTTTTCTTTCCAAAATTATAATTTCTTGTTTTAATAAAAATCTCAAGTATGAGTTCTTGTTTTTATTTGGCCTGTATTTTATTTAAACAATCATAGAAATTATATCTTAGAGCGCATTAAAGTATATTTACAACTTTATGCTACAAACAAAGATTATGCGATACTTTTATGATTCAAAACTAAATTATGCGATACTTTTTTGGCGGAGTGTATTAAAAAATGTGAATGATTATAAAACAACTCAAAAAGCAAAAGAATTATTTTCACAATACATACAAGTAATCATAATTCAGATTTGACAAAAGCTGTCGGTACAGATTTTCGCTTATGACGGAAGTATATTTAATAAAATTTTAGGTTTCCTTCAATGTAATTTTGTGGAAGTTGTCATTCTTTCTTTCAGTATGAAAGTATCTGGCGGGTTTGTGAGATTGCTACTCTACACTAACCGATAGGTACAAACATTCCCATAGATTTTTCTTCTCCGCATCGTCTTAAAGGAAGGAGATATCTATTTACTTAGGATAATAAAGAGGACGCCAAGAAGGACGTAAAACGAACGACGAACGTAAGGCATCGATCCGTGCGAGATCTCACGTAGAAAAACCACCTAAACATTTTTACTGCACTCTTACGCATCGGAAAACCGGGGGCCGATACAAGAAAAAATCATCCGCAAAATTGGTCTCGTCGGCGGTTAACTCTGATACACTTTCACCGTTTAAAAGAAATAAAATCTTACTTTCGGCGCTACGGCTGCGAAACGGCGGTCGTTAAAGTTCGAGGTCGCGAAGGAGGCTAAACAACCGCAACGGGAACACACACACACATGCACGCTAACCACCTCAAGCCACGGTGAGACTGGGAGAACGGGTGGCAAGTTGTTAGGGTGGTGGTTAACTGAAAGTAAATGCGCGCTACTCCGTGGCCATTCTCCTAGGTATATAGAAAGGGAAAAGAGGTGTTTTATTTTATATTTGCACGTGGTTAGGCGAAAAAGACGTGAGCCGTAGATCATTGGCGGGGCGGAAGTGAGTAGTTTATGGGATCTGCTATGGGTCGGGTTTTTACGCCTTACGGTGGAATCGTTTTGACGTAGTTTGTAGGATACTAGTTTAATAAATGCTTTCCACAATTTAGTGTCGTCGAAAAAACGTCAATAAAGATTGAATGTAAAAATTTTTATTATTTCCTAAATGTAATTTTGCACTGATAATGAGTGCCCAGGCATGAGTGTGTTAGTGGATTATGCTGTTAGATACAGGATATAAAGTTTTAATAAGATTACTTCAAAACAGGCTAGAGGGTAGAATTAAAGATGTCATAGGTGAATATCTATGTGATCTTATGAAAAATCAACCGACAGTTAATGCCGTACACATGATTAAGCAAGTAATGGAAAAGGCCCATGAATACAAAATACCAATAGAAATATTATTCGTATGGAAGTTTTAGTTAGAATGAACATCCCGCAGAAATTACCAAGATTAGTATGTGTAACTAGTAAGTTCAGGACCGTTCACCCAGCCAATTAAGTAGTCGTTTGAGGACGGACTATATCCCAACATTGTATATATTCTAATAATTAAACGTGAAATTGTCACAATGTATATTCATTTTTCTTAATTAGAAATTACACACACTGTATCATCACTATTTTCCGTTGTAACGCTAAAACAATCAAAGAAAGCACAAAATTCTTATCTGCTTTAGATATCCGTCAACTATCGATAATTTACACACTTGGTAACCGACGTCTTCCGAATAATGGCTATCACATTAATTATAATGTTAATGTTCTACCATTTCTTCGATCCCCTTTGTGCTTATTTCACACCAAATTCATCGTCGCTCAAGGTTTCGATGTTTTGATGTTCGGCGCACGACTACCTACTGATCACCGGCAATATTACATAATCCGACCCGTCTCGCCGGCGCGCGGGAATCGGCCTTGCGCATTGTCGGTCCGTTACCGAAAATCGTGAAAAATCGAAATTTTGAAAAAGGTTTACGCGTTTCTTTCGCTTTCAACGACGAACGACACCACGACTATTCAGGTACGACAAATTCTCCTTTTAATGGAGTCGCCTTTCTAGATCCTTTCGTGCAGCAACTTTTTCGAGAGGCGTCCACGCATCTTATGACGTACCGCATTTGGATGCACTTTAGTAGATATAGAACTAGAAAACTCCAAACCGTTCACTCAGACAATTAAATAGTCGTTTGATGACGGATTACGCCACAAAATAGCGGACCGGCTAAACCGCGCCACCCTCCGCTAGCCTTAGTACACACCTGTGGTTTGGGATCGTCGATACACCCTGTATATTCCTTTTTCTTAATCCTGCCCCTAACTTGTAAAAAGACTTAACGCTTCGCGTCTCGCAGTCGTTGATTTGATAACAGGTTACGACCCCCCCAGAAGACCCGCTAAACCCCTATCACTTGTAAAAAGACTCGCAGTCGTTGGTTTGATCCTCATTACGACCCACCTCAGCAGACCCCCTATACCGCACCACTATCCGCTAACTGCCGTCTATACCTGTGATTGGTTTGCGATCATCGGTTCCACCGGTATATTCATTTTTCTTAATTAAAAATTACACATACTGTATATATTGTAGTAATTAAACGTGAAATTGTCACCCTGTATATTCACTTTTTTTAATTAGAAATTACACATACTGTATCATCATTATTATCCGTTATAGCACTAAAACAATCGAAGAAAACACAAAATTCTCATCTACTTTAGATATCCGTCAACTAACCGACGTCTTCCCAATAATGGTTGTCACATTAATTATAATGTTAATTAGTGTTTTACCATTTCTTCGATCCCCTTTGTGTTTATTCCACACCAAATTCGTCGTTGTTCAAGGTTTCGATGTTTTGATGTTCGGTGTACGACTACTTGCTGATCACCGGCAATATTACATAATCCGACCCTTCTCGCAGGCGCGCGGGGATCGGCCTTGGGCATTGTCGGTCAGTTTACGCGTTTTCCCGCTTTTAACGACGAACGGGAACCCCTAGTACCAGAGGAAATGTTGACGGAAATAGTAACAGAAGGAGAAAAAATGGGATTGAAAATTAATACCACTAAAACTAAAATAATGAGATGCAGGGAATGGAGTATCCAGCGAACAGTTAAAATAGAAGTTTTCGAATTTAAGCACGAGGATACCTTTGGATCCCTTGGCACAACACTTAGATCATCGGAAAGGGCGGTGGAATTTAAGGAACGCTTACAAGCCGTGAATAAAATCTACTACGCCAATAAAAAAAATCTAACGAGTAAACAAATTGAAAGTTCGACCAAAATCAAAGTATACAAAATCTTAATAAAACCAACATTAATGTATGCTGCGGAAACAATGTCTATAACTAAAAAAAAGGAAAATGCATTATAAACCATAGAGAGCAAAATTTAGAGAACTATCCTAGGACCTGTCGAGACTGATAACATCTACAGGAGAAGAACAAATCTTGAACTTGTAGACACTATAGAGGAAGCAGACATCGTCCAGTCCATCAAAGCAGCAAGAATTAGAAGGCTGGGACACATCTGGAGATTGGGGGACTAATCACAGCTACCGCAGATATTAGGATGGCAACTCGGCAGTAGGAAAAGAAGGAGACCAAGATCGAGATGGTTGAACGAGGTAGAGAGGGACCTGAAAGAGGTCGGTATAAGCGTTTGGAAGAGGCCGACGCAAGAAAGGAGTACCTGGATAACAACAGCAGTGGAAATAGCTGGATCCACCTCAATATCGGGATCGTGAGAAATCCTTTGGACCAGGGAGCAGATAAACTCCACCAGGAGTATTTCCTTAATATATACATAATGAGTGTCCAATGGGTTTCTCTTAGGACCGCTACTGTTTCATTTCTAGAAAATGATTTTTCAATTTCATTTGGACGCAGGTTACAACATGTTGCAACGACAGCTGCCAATTAATTAACCAAAATCTTTGATTAATGATTACACAATGGTGAAAAGTCAGGACACAGGTAAAGAGTTTTTTGAGGTGGCTTGTTGAAATCCTCTGTATATTTCTCACTATATGCTTTACGTAACCCCAAAATCAATTCTTCGAAGCAATTATCGAAGCAGACAAACATTTTAATCACATTACAAGGGAGAAGGAAAGAGATAATCAAAGAAGAAACGCCATGAAATCTATACAATAAAAACCGCGAAATAAAACCCGAACATAACGCCGATAATAACAGAGACGACGACGTATCGAACATTAAACATTAACCGACTCCACGGGTAGAAACAAGGGACGGAAGAGTAATGGTGGGAGGGGAGGAGGTGGGTATCTCGTATCAGATCCCGAAATCGACGAAAGGTAGGCCACAACGATACGGCGAATTTCGATATTATTATTATTATCATTATTTTTACGTCCCGACTGCTTGTCCGTAACCCCGTCGCGATGGAACGGAACGAACGTCATAAATCGGTTTATGGATTTCGGTGAAGTTACAAGCTCGTTAAAAACGTCACCCTCGCGGGTTTTGATGTGCCAATAACCGCTAATATCGTTATAAATGTAATTCCTTATCGGTGAACAACACCCATATACTCGCAGGTATTGCGGAGCGATGTTTGTTTCATTTTAAACTGGTGATTTTGTGAGGCACAGGAAAATTCTTAATTAATTTGATTGTCTTAAATAGTATTCGTACAGAATTTGGTAATGTTGGGTGGGAAGCTTTAGTTGTTAATTAAAATCTTTAATTTAGAAAGGAGAATTTGACAAACAATTAAATATAATAAAACAACAATGACTTTAAAAGACTTTATTCGCGCACATGCTTACCTTGGCAAGGATCCAAGATAACTCATGATGTCAAATGGTGACGATGGGTTTCGAGCATGAGTTGGTATGTATGGAATCGGGGAGTGAATATTGTCAATTCCACCTCTGAAAGGGATATACAGACTGCCTCACATCTATTTTCCCATGGATGGTACGTCTTGATCTACCAATGCTATTTCTAATAGTCACAGTTCACAAACTCGATCGGAATGTGCTTCCTTAACACTACTAGATTCACATGCATTGGGTTTAGGAGGTGGTGTTTGTATATGATCGAATAACTGAACATCAACATATGGAGCAAGAATTAAAAACCATCTGTTCCTCCTAAACATTCCTCTGTTTGTCTGAACTAAATAAGATCTGGGTTCCTTGAGTTTTTTATCCACTTTCCGTAATACCGAAAATCGTTTATCCAAACACCATCACCTACTGACAAATCAGAAAGATCTTTTGTTCTGTGGCGCTTGTTGAAACAGTTTCTTTGCCTGTCTTTCCTTTCTCCTTCTTTAATTACTTAAGACAAGAGATTAACAATACCATATAATTTGCTTGGAAGAATAGGCAACTTTCCAGTCAGAAGCACTTCCACTGGGCTAAAGCCGTTTGCCAAAGGTATGGTCCTATATGCTAATAATGCTGTGTAGACATCGTCATTCTTTTTAATCAACGTTTTTGCAACTTTAACCGCTGCCCACGTTTCGCCGTTTAACTGTGCAAAATGTGGGCTGGAAGTAACGTGAATAAAGTAAAAATCTTTGGGAAACGCTTGAACTCGGACTAAGACCATGGTCCATTATCGGAACGAACTACTTCAGGAATATCATATCGAACAAACATTTCTTTAAACTTCAAAATTATTATTGAAGGTGACATATCTTGCAAACACGATATTTCGAAAAATCTAGAAAAATACTCTGTTATTATTAAATACCAAGGATATTCAAATTTATATGAATGTGCAGAAATTTTTTGCCAAGCGCTAGTCGCTATTTCATATTTAAACAGAACACAACAGAGGGTGAAACGGTTGGGCATCTTCTCTGCGACCGCCCTGCCCGATCATCCATCAGGAATATCGCCAGCGTCAGGAAAGCTCTCGTTGGAGATGTCCTGGTGTTTGTTAAGCCAAGCCGGTTGACAATTTAGGTGGGAAATGTTAATGGAGGAAACATAATAGGCCGAATATGGCCTAAATGCAGTGACGGTACAGCAACATCCCGAAAATCTAGAATCCAGAATTGTACTGTGACCAAGAAATCTGGTTAAGTACTGTAAATAAAAATCAAAAAACCTATATTATATAGTAAACAAATTTATGACGCCCCAAACAAATGCAACCTTTCCACGTGCAACCAATCTCGATACTATGCGTCAATCGCGTTCGCTTCTAGAATATGTAAACTGAGTGAACAGCGATAGTGCTGCACCTGGTATCTGCTATGCTTATGTGAATTCAGCCCCATTATTTTCGCCGGCCTCTAATAATTTTATTTAAGAGTATCATCATAAAATGTAACACAATGTCTCGTTTCTATTATCTCTTGCTTTCATGTGCAAATTTGATTTTGTATTTTCTTTTTATTAATGTTATCACTAAAATAATCAAAAACATTAGACCAAAATATCGTATCGAGAACAAAAACGGCATATCACATCTCCAAGATCACCCATACACCACGATATATACCTAATTACATTGATAGATATTTATTGACGGCCAGTATTGAAGTTTATAGTACAATTCTAAGCCGGTTACAGTGCTTCTGCTAGCTAATAAAAAGAAAATTTTATAGTTTCTGCCGGAAGCTTTTGCTGGCCAATATCCGAAGGTCAATATCCCGTAGGGAAGATGCCGTTAGTTGTCATCGGATTATTGGAACTTATGTTTCGAGCTAGATGACCCTCCCGGAGTCGTACTTTCGCTCTATATGAGACCGAACGACATTGCTGTTGCGGTGGTGGTGCGATTGTGGGGAGACGAAATGGCCTTATATAGGATGCCAGGAGCCGATATTGCGATGTCTGATCAAGCAACGTGATCGTCAGGGGCAGATTGTAAATAGCGTTATTAGTGAAATAAAAATTTATTGGTAATTTGTTTCAATTAGAGGGTATTTATGAAGGAAAAGTTGTAAGAAAATTGCTTTTGATATTGGATATGTACTTTATACAAAAGAAATTTTGTATAATCTCTCGAATCTTCTTAGTGAGATATAAAATAATTACTAAGATATAACAAACCAAAAGGTTTGAATAAAATTTGAGTTTGGTTAGAATATACGGAATATTTGGTTACTGATCACAAGTGTTACTTAAAAATTTCACTTTTAATAATAATATTGCTACGAGGCTTGTAGATAATTCTTTACAATTTTATTAAATTTTTTTAAATTAATTCAACACTGTTTTATTAACATTTCATACAGTCAGCGTCATCTATTAAATATCATTTACTCCACAGATATGCTACGCCCCAATTGTAAGATGACACTACAGTACACAGGTACACGAAATTTACCCCTCCACAGTGTTTTGGGAACACCGCAAACCAATCGGATGATTTTCAGTCCACCTTGGGATGTGGGGGAGGTGTTGTCACACCAGTAAGCCTCCGATTATTAGATTTATATACCTGATATACACTTAAATATCTTTACTGTAACTGTACTAGTTATTCGTTCGTGATGTTCTTATACATAGTGAATAGAAGAGATGTTATTTCAAAGAAATTTATTTATTTCGAGTTAAATAAATGTGATGAACAAAGAAATGAATCTTCTAATGATTCCCTCAGGGTAAGTAAGTTCTTTACTATTTACATTGTACAAATATCTCGTTTTAATATAGAAATTCAAATCTCCCGCTAAATTCCCGTCATAAAATCAAGTACTATCAAATAATGTCAACTTAAACTGCTCGGGCATGTAAACCCACAGCATCAAACGTTTTGCTTACACACAAAAATCCACTAGAATCACTGTTATCATACGATAATATAACCTAACATTCCCTTTACGCTTTTAACGCCAGTTATAAATTCAAAAGATGATAAATCGCTTACTTCAAGTACAAAAAACTGCTCTCATATACTCCAAATACTAATTCAAACTCCACAACAATCATTTCAGCTCCCAATTAGTGTTCCAATGATGTCACAGCAAATAGGCTCGAACGAGACTCTTCAATCGGCCTCTCGAAATCTCTGGATTTTTATCATATTGGCACTACATACGCAATACTCTCATTCTTGTAAGTAAATTTTAAAGTTAATGACTCTTATTGTGATAGCAATTTAAAAATTTCTACATAATTATTCGAAATGCAACTACACTCAGGAAAAACCGAAAATGAAGTCCCTCACATTTGTTTTCAACACCTTGATAGCTCCTAGGCAAAAAAGACCCGACCAACGATGATAAATATCGTTTCCAACGATACGATACAGCAAAATCAACCCACGTGGTAACGTGCTCTTTTTGAATTAGATACGAAATAAGTAAGTTTTTAGTTTAAATTTTAACAATATGTTTACAAAATCAATAAATAGTTCAAAATACATTTACATAAATAATTCTATAGTTAACGTTTGATGCTGTATAGGTTATGTGTAGCATGATTTATCATAGCAATATATACTGTAACGAGGGTTAGTGCTTGAGAAATAGCTGTTCTTAAACACAAAAAGTTATAGTTGAGATCACATACTTTTGTCACCTACTTTAATATCCCAGTGACCCAGTCTCTTGAATTTTATTAATCCGGTTAAAAAGAAACAGTTCCTGTTTGCTCGGATATCAATAAGTGTGAGATCGAAACGGGCACATTGTGCAGGCGTCGTCGTATATGCACAATCTATGAAATTAGCCTCATAAATCCGACTGCAACGCACGCATATGCGGCGCGAAATCCGTTTGCATTATCAACGTATCTGCTGTCTATAAGGGCGATCATGCACGCGAATCAGCGCGGCGCATCTATCTATTACTAATCTGAAATTGACGCCGAACTGATACAACACAACATGTGCGTCCCGCGACGCATCGCGGACCATCACGGCAGGCGCTGCAGTTAACCGACTGGGTGGCAGCGATCGAATAATTGTTTTATTAATAACTAACAATAATAACGCGCCTCGCAGCCTGTTATTATCACTGCCGGCGAACACGCTCGGCCGTTGTTCGACGCATCGCGCCTTATTAGTTACAGCTGTGACGACTGTACGTCGCCAGTCGAACGCGTTCCCGATCCACGCGACCGACCGTGCGGGCGGATTGAATCCGCGTCAACGGATCGGAATTGTGACGCATCGTAAAGCGTTTATTGGATTGATGAGGTACTTACTGAAATTATCGACTGTGAATATTATATTGCAATTTTTTCTTATTAATAAAGATACATTCATATTGCTACAAAACTTGTAGAGAAATCTTTTAAATTTTAATTAAATTTTATCAAGTAAACAACTGTTTTTATTCTACTAAACACCACTCAGCGTCATCTATTATACTTTCATTAATTCCAAAGATATGCTAGATCTTAAATGATAGAGGGCATGAAAAGTAAATTTGTCTACATCTTTTATAATCAAAAATTTTCCCACATCACCTCCATATCGGAGGCAAACTATTTGGTGGTAACAACCAGTACTTAGTTCAATTTCAAACTGATTTACAATTTGATCCACCTAAGGAAAAGTTCCCAAATTAAGGAGGGAAATTCAAATATGTAATGACAGAAGTATTGATCAAATCGAACCTCATCAAAAAGCCCTGATCTACAATAAAATTAATTTTGTGTAACATTTTATTTTTATTACAATCCATATATGTATCTGTGAGTTGATATAACTTTTAATCACACATAGTTTAGAACACACTAGTCATGTTTGTATCAGCGATATTCTCAATAGAACATTATTATTGATGTCAGAATATCTCACGCCGCTCACTAACTGAAACGGTCTGGAAACTTTTATAACATCCATACGTAAATGAACCAAACTTTCGGTGGAATTTCAATCGCGTCTAGCCGACGTCCACTACCTGGGACAGGTGCACAAAACAACTTGCCAACAATTAAGCTATTGTACATAAACGAATGTTTGCTTGTCTATCGGCACTTTCTGCTCGCCGCATTGACCGGCGCCGAACGGACAAATCGCGCTGCAGTTTGTGTCCAGTTCGAAGAGATAACAAACGAACGGCTACCAACAGATGCAGAAATCTGACAGTCCACGTTTCCTGAATGAGACGGGCCTATTTGCATTGGAGCATGGGAAAGCAGAAAATAACTTTGGGAAATGACGAGCATTCTGTTAGGACGATACAAAAATAGATTTTGCATGTTTTGGAAGGAATTAAGAATGCCAAGTATCAAAGTTTATTTGATTTATTAAATAATGCGCTCATTAAGAGTAGCTCAAAGAAGAAGATATGAAATATACAGCATGTCCACACTGAAATGTCTTAGTAGAATATAGACAGTAGAATTAACCTGAGTTGACGGATGCGCGAGAGCAAGAGGGTGTGCTTAATGGAGTGAGACACCCGATGGAATAAGGGAAATCGCACATGAAGGTACTTCCACTATCTTCGTCAATTCGTACAAAAATTGTAGTTCAATATGTATTGTACGCCGTACATCAACTAGACTCTCCCTGCCTCTTCAAGCTCATGACGTAGACTGCGCGTAGGGGTTGAGTTTCCGACAACTCAGGTTAATTCTATTGTAGTAGGTTTTCGACTTTAAAAATCGTACAGTGATTATGGGCCACTACGATCTATTTAAGAAAAACATTTTCATCTTTACAGCATTGTGTCCATATAAACTTTCTTAATTTAAGATGATGAATTTTATATGTTAAAAATATAACTTTTATGTTTCTCTTTCTGAACTTGAAATTTTAATCCATTTGAAATAAAGCAATATACGTTAATACTATTATTTTTTTATTTCCAAAATAAATACTTGAAGTTAAAAAAAATACAACTTGTAACGACGCTGTTTCTTTCCGTTCGGTGCTGATGGTATTTACCGTTTACTCTTTAATGCTTTACTTGTGGGATTTCGATTACTTATTTGCTTTTAAAATGCTTATTAGTAGATTCGCGCCAAGTTCCCTCAGTGGCGCTGATCGTCAGTTGTCAAACGGTGAATTTCAACCACGTGACGGTTTGGGCGGTGATGCGTCTTATTTACCCCGTTACAATAAAGTGTTAACCCCAAAGTGGTAGCAATGGGTCGAAGAAAGTTCAAGGTTCGAATTACGCAACGAAACAGTGAAAGTGCATCATAAATCAAATGTTTATTTCTACACATATAACACGTGTAAAAGACATGGAATATACCGGGTGCGCCATTAATGTGTCGGCAAAATGTAGCACAAAAACTACTAAAGATAGGAAAGTGAGATTTTCTGTATATAGTTGATCAATGCGCATATGATAAAAATATTTTCAAATATACAGGGTGTTACAAATTCACAGAGCTACTTTCAACTTTCTCATTTTAAATGGACTGCTATATTTTTTAGTTATTATTTCGATAGCCACCTAAAACAGCTGACATATCTTGAATGATATCTTCATAAAAAGCGAAGATTCAAGAGAATTTCATCAATACGGCATGAAATACAGCACAAAATCAACAGAAAAAAGGTTTTTTTTTTGTAATGTCAGATTATATCTTTCAAGAACCAGGACGACATACAACCCTATACACATTAATGTCACACTAGAATGGCTTTCGGGGCCTTATCCTCGCGGCCACTCTAATCTATATTTATATAAATAGCTATTGCCAGAATCTAATATCTTCGGCCAATAACCGTAAGAGGAGCAGTCGATCCGTGGCGTCAGTAACTTATAATTTCCGACGGGGCGTCCGAGAGAGCCTAGTCGGACGACCGAAGCGTCGTTACATGTGATGAGGCAAAGACGCTCGTCGTTCCCCCTTACCGAAAGCCTCTTCCTAATGGAGAGGACAGATAATGGTCCTCTTTTCGGCCATTAACAATCGCCATCCGTGTACCGAAACGACACTCTCGCTCTGGACATAACAGAAGTGACCAGCGCGGGAAGCATCACTCCAATAATCTGCGCCCTCTACACCCCCTTTGGAAAGCTGGGTTTATCATCGAAGCTTCCTCGAAATGTTTTATCAAAAAAAAAAAAACAGAATTCACCCCAAATATTTAACCCTCTGACCTTGATCGGCGATGCAATCTGGCGTTCAGGCACAAATCAAAACGCGTTCATGAATAATACAATTTGAGAGTTCCAACATGAAAGGAGGCGGTAGCAGTAACTTCCATATGTTGGCGTTCAAACAATCGAAAATCGGTCAATGTGTAACGGACGCTACGCCAACTCAGATCGATGTATGTACTTACTAGCATACATACGACTGCATTATGCTGATGACAAAGGCGCGGAGGTGAGACAGGAATATGTTTGAATCTGGTTCAATGTTTCGTTTGAAAGGAATGAATTACTGTTCAATGATTAGATGGCAGATTTAAAATTGACTATACAATTCTAGCATGCACATGTTGTATATACCGTTTATTATTATTTATCAACGTTCGGCAAATCATCCTTAAAATGAGCAAGATTTTTCTTTTCTCGTTAGAGCTCACTCTTATATCATCGCTATTGATGGTATTAATAACAAATTAATAATCGATTATCTAAGTGAGCTATTATAAACATAATTCATAAAGTTTATAAAACTAATATTAAATCCAATATTACATTTGCAGTAGTGAAAAGGGAAATAATAAGACAATGCTCATTTGATAACTAGAAAAGGGCAATAAGCCGCCATGCGTAGCATTAATTTGTTTTTATTCATACTTGTTTTTATATCGAAGCATTAGATAATGTAAACTATAAATTTCAGTGACAGAGCACATAAACAATATCAACAGAAAAAAAGGATGAAAAGGAGTTTTAAACGTCAATAATCAAGTAGTATTTATAAACCCGCGCTAAATAAAATATAAATTCAAGATACGTTATTCTTTTTCGTCGAGCTTACAGGCCGGGCCAAAAATTCAGAAAATTTACGAAAGTAAAATTATCCTTGGATCGAGAATTTGACAGGTTGAACTATAATGCGTCTGGTTTGATCATAGTGACACCATTCCAATTGATTTTTTCGAGGAAATCATCTAATTCACAGTGAGTCTAAGATTTTGGATATCGGTTAACCTTCATTGAAATTACAGGAACTTTTGTGTGACTAAAAGTATGCTAAGCCGCAGTGCTTTATAATAGGTGCAATCTCAAAATATCATCAACCAAACTTTGACCAAAATCTTTGCCTAAATAGGGGGAATTTCAGGGTTGAAGTTGGAGATTTTTTTTGTAGGTTTTTCGTAACTTAAATGAAATAGTAATTTAACATATTTCTTTTTTTATTGTCATTAATTTCCAAACTTACATTTCCATTTCTTGTTCTGTTTTTCATCATTCTTATTTTACGTTTCCAGTTTGCCCAAACATTTGAAGTACACCTTCAAACGCAGTTTTTCTCGGATGTGATGTATCCGGATATTTTTTGGTGTACACCCTTGATGCAAGAAAATAGTTTTCTTCGCATTCAGCAATTGTTAAAATCATCTCTCTTGAATAGAATAAATTTTCATTTTTTGGAACGATTTAACCATAAATTTCACTAACTAACTAACTAAAGTAAGTTTTGAATACTGTCAAATAATGCAAAATTGTTTAAACATACTTAGTAAATATGTCTAGGCCAACTGAATTTTAATGAATTGTATTAAATGTAGTCCTCGGAAAAATTAAATGCTAACCACGAGAAAACTATTCATGTTATGTATAGGGAACCCTAATATATTTTGAAAGGGAATTAAATTCTATGTTGGATAGTATCATCAGATATAGGGTGTTCTATTTAAGATAAGAAAGTTAATTTACTACAAAAGTCATCAAACTTAACCAAGCGTTTATTAACACTCAATATAACTGTGTGACTAAAATTCCACTTCATTCCATTGCTTAGCTTCTTAGCTGTATGATGAATGTAGGTAGATGTGTTTAAATTTGGATTACAGAGTAAAAATCAAACTTAAATTTGCATTAAAACTGCAATTTCATAAATTTTAAAATATCTCAAAAACCGATGACTTTAGGAATATGGTGTATTACATACACTTGCACTAATTTGGTCTTTAGATTCCGAATATGTCATTATATACAGAGTGTTCCATTTAAAAAAAGCTAACTTTGTTATGGATCTTTTTTCTCGACCACCTGTATAATCCAAAATAATTTTAAATTGTACATACAAAGATCTATCACTCAACTAAATAAAAAGGACTTCAAAAAATCCAATGCTTTTCCATATAGAGCCCGCGCCGTATGTGGTGGCCCACCCTGTATATGCTCAACGATTAAGGAAGTAAGCCAAAATTCATAATTTTATGGACACTGTATAATTATCTAAATCACTTTTATATATATTATTTGATAACAAAAAGAGCGATCACAACCGATTTCTGAATTCGATAAAATAAGTACAATTTATGTCCTTCCGTGCTTATTGTAACACCCTGTATATAAATAGGTATACCAGTCGAGACCTTTCGGTTGGCATAAACGGTGCAGGTCCTTTTTTCTACCTTCCATCGTTTAAAAATTATTTTGGATAAACGAAATTTGGACCGAATTTCAAAGTCAAATTGCATCCTCTAAAGTTAGAGTTTCGCTGCAACAGAACTGAAAAAGTGCGATTTACAGGTCGTGACCTTCTGACATATATATATATAGCACGTAACACGTTTTTCCACAACAACAAAGACGCCAAAAAAGAAGAAATCCATTTCCTCATATTACTCTCCAGCATAACCTCGTAAAATCTTACGATTGACAGAAGGCACTGATTGATGCTCCCGGCGGAAGGAGGTTTAGTCCTCACAACCGGAAATAGCCGCCTCCGAGGTGGTAGAAGAGTACACCTAACCGTGCCAATATTTACTTCCAAAGTATATGAGTCTCGGTATAGTAAAGAAAGCCGACGGAAATCGTAAAATCCGGTAATAGGTCAAATAGTTTTTACTGGCGAGAAAACAGAGATGCTGCAGTTCCAAGGCGGCCGTTGCTTTGTTTTGTCATCGGAGGGAGTAGTTGTTAAGGTATTACCAAGGTGGATTAGTGATGAAAAAGCTAACATGGAGAATGGCAGCGTTCGTCTAGTCGTAGAAAATAATTGTCGGTATAAATTCTCTATTTAAAACAGATTAAAATTCGGAAATTGAACGGTAGTTAAAACTAATACCATTTCGCGTTAAACAATTGCATATATAGCGCGTTTATTACACAGTAAGGATTCGTTAAACATTACTTATATTTAACATACGATTGTATAAAACGAATACCCAAGAACATTCATGACGAAAGAACAAATACTAAATGCACTACACGAACTTACTTTTTTATTCAGTTTATACTTTGCCAATAATGCGTATATATTTTTATTTATTCTTGTTGGCTCGTTTCTATGAAGCTCAGAAGTTAAAATTTGAGACTAAAATATTTAAACTAAAATACACTAATTATGGTTGAGGAAAAAATGGAAACAAATAGTTACTCTAATAAGTTACTATGAATTTACCAAGATTTATTAAATTTTTATTATTTATTAATCTTTCATGATAATTATTTTCTATTTATAATATTTCCACTTTATTAAAGTTGAAAGCGTAGTACAGATTATGATGGTGTTAGGACAGAACACTGGCATTGATATTTTTACTTTTAATAATATACAGAGCTAATGTGAGCAAAATAAATGGCGAGGAGGCATCTATTCTTCTGCGTTCCCCACAATACTTAACAGCGGTGTAGTAGGGCAAGATAGTCAGAGCCAAATATATACCTAATGATAGCATTATAATCGTTGGTCTCTCATCATATCATTAAGAGATAAATGTTCAAATACTTTACGATATAAAATGCCTCGTTATACTGTGGAGGAGGAAGCTGAGATGATGAGGTAGTATTACGCTGCCAACTCTCTTCAAAAATATCTGACCCTTTTGCAGCTAAATATTGGAATATTTAAACTTATTTCCGGAAAAGGCGCAAGTTTCAAATTGAAATTTTAAATAGTACCGGTTACGTATATAATTTAAAACAGATTTCCCAAATCGTTAAATTGCTGCGTAGAAATCTCTGTGTTAGTGTGTGTTACAATTGAAACGATTTCCAATTTGTCAACTATTAATATTTCAAGTGATTTAGTCACATTGCCTTTATCTGTTTCATTTTTATTTATCTTCGTTTCTAATTTAGTCTTTTGTTCCTAGAATTGCTTTTGCTTCCTTATCGGGGGTGAAGCATAATCTTACTATTTACTATTATATTACAGTTTATTTCTATTACTATGTGCTGAATGTAAATAGCGGAATGCAGCAAAAACGCATGACCGGCAAGAGACGCACTTTAGTATTACAACTGTTTACTTTGCTGAGAATGTCTGCATTGATGTCCGTAAATCTTTTATAAAGATGTTGTAGGGTTAGGCCGATATGCCTCTCGCAATGGTTGCAATTGATTTTCTAAATAATATGTGTTTACTTTGCTGAGAATATGTCTGCATTGGATGTCCGTAAATCTCTTATGAAGATATTGTAGAGTTTGGCTAATATATAAGCCTTCGCAATTCTCTATCTTTTGTTTAGTTTATGTAGAGAATTGTTTGTTATTTCTAAGTCGTTTATGTGTTACTTTCAAGTTATTTGGTTTCAACATTTCCTGCAAAGCTTCAAATAGTTTAGATTGGAAGCTAAGGGTGATAAAATCCTTTTCTTTTATGTGTTTGAATAGAACGTTTTATTTATTTATCTTTAATCGGCATTTCTTTAATCTTATTGATATTTTGCTGTTAATTTTCTTCTTCTTAAAAACTATGGCATGCACCAAGTTGTTGATTACACTTATTTTAGATTTTTTGGGAGCACATGAATTAAAGTTTAAGCATCGTTTGGAATGAGTGACTTTAAAATACTAATCAGTGTGGATACTTGTACGTTGTGTTCATAAATGATTAAGATCAAGGTCAATTTAAAAGCACGAAATTTGAAATTTAAGTTTATCTTTACGCATAGCATAGCTTGATTGTTATAATATTTTTTTTGTGACCTTCTTGTTCGTTCTTTTCTATTTTCTACTAAAATTCGTATTGTTTCTTGTTCGTTGTTGTCTTTTCTTCTTGTTATTTAGGATACCTATATTAAAAACCTGTTGTTTTTAGAGCTATCGAAGTTATTTTAATTCAATAAAGTATGATGAATCAATACTATACATGAATTTACTTTTCAGTTTTAGTTAACAAACTGATCTTTATTTCTGAGGAAGACGCATTTATTTTAATGGTCCACTATCGCAGTGGAACTCGAAATCCAAACGGGTCATGGGAATACAATTTGGAATCTTATATTCAACAATTTACGTCGTAGTTTCCTGAGAGAGATTTTAATCGTGATAATTTTTTGGACCATGGAAACAATATTATTAAACGATTTCAAGAAAAAAAAATGTGTTTGTAAGGGGAAATCTCCTAGAAGACCAAGAAAACTAACGCAAGCAACAATAGATGATATTGAGCACCGTATGGCAGTTAGTTAACATTTTACAAGAATTCCTTGCGCAACTTCATGATGGTAATTAGATAATGTTTACTTCCAGCGGGGATAATGCACTGCAATGCAAACAATTACCTACCTTGAAGAATTTTACGATAACAGGACTATTAGTCAAGGCCTTTGGCCATCCAGGTCCCCCGATTTCATACAACTAGAATTTTTGTATTTATTGCTAAATCCACCAATTTTTGCTAAAAAGAATAATTTATAGAATTAAAAATATTATTAGGTCGTTGGTAACCATTATTCAAATGTCATAGAAGAAATGAGTTGTCAAAGAGAGGCAGAGTAATTTTTACTAAACTTTTAAACAACAAATATAAGAAAAGTACAAGATATCGATAAGGTACCGCGCATAGTATTCACAGCATTGCTACAAAGGGTTTTTTGAAAACTTCAGCATTTGCTTTTAGACAAGGGCGTCTTTGCCCTATTATCATTTTGGTAGCTAGTCTTTACTTAATAGATTTTTACTGCACTCAGGTCTATACATTCTTAAGATCCATTTTGTCTTTGCATTAATATTTCTTTTACTATTCTTTGGATGGACTATATATACGTCCTTCAACGTAGTTTGTTGCTTATAATTTGGTAATATCAAAATGCAAGCTTTGGTTCCTTTAAGCACTGTTTAACCTATTTTTGTCCTGGTGACTCTTGACATGCTTGGACTTATTAGCTATCCATTCGTTCATAGACTTTGTTACTTATAATATTGCTGGAAATCTAGGTCAATGTTATTCTTCTTTGGCATTTAGTTAACATTTGGCGAGCTAATGAAAGCATACTTACCTTGTATTCTGCCTACATCTTATCTGCCGTCACTTATGTACACAACAACAAACATCTTTTCAGCCTAAACAGTTGTCACCACGAACACCATACGCGTATGAGGCAAAATGTGAGAACGCCTTACCATCGATTGACTTGCACCCAAAAATCAGTTGGCTATTGGGGTGCAAAACTCTACAACCACTTGCCCCTCAACATAAAGAAACTACCATCGGCAAGCTTCAAAAAGCAAGTGAAGAGGCTGTTAATTGAAAGAGAGTGTTACAGTGTGGAGGAATTCCTGAACTCGAGAGCGAACTAGTTGTCCTATTTGTTCCTGTTCCTGAGCACCTATATAAATGTTTTGTTTGTCTACTGTTTGTCTATTTTATGTTTGTTTGTTATATATATTTATATTCATATTTACATTTGTATTTATGTTTATGTTTATATTTATATTTATATTTATATTTTAATTTAATTCTAATCTAATTTTAGTACTGACAAGTGTATTTACTCTACACGTATACAAATTCAACGACACATTCTGTAATGGTACTATTGCAAATATATTATATTATTATTATTATTATTATTATTAATCAATTCAATATATTACCTGAATATGTGTAAGACACAGTTCCCTTCTTGTAGCTATCCAAATAATGAAAAGAAAAAAATGTAAACAAGATACACAAAAATCTTCCCTTTCATTTCACAATGCCTTAATTTAGAAAAATTTTCGGACGTGCTTCATGGAAGACGCCAGTAAAATAAACATCCAGGTGCCGAATTTATTTTATCGGAAGGAGAAAAATGTCTAATTGAATTAAGTTCGACGCGAAATGAGGTGCTATAGCGAGTCAAGGGACACGGAAACGGTAATTTCGTTTCCGACTCACCCCACAGCCTACGAGGATCCAAGAATAATTCCTCCTCCTCTCCTGCGGTCGGCAAGAGAAAAATTGGTCTCGCACTAATCAAAAAGTCCCAGGAAGTCCGCATAAATTTATAATTACTTGGATTGGCGGTTCTCTACGGTTGAATAATTCAAGTTTGCAGGATTTTTTCCTCTTCTTTTACCTTGAAATTTTCCTGTCACTACGGCGAATTTAGTTTGAAGACGCTCTGATTAAGTCTGAATTCGGAATTGTCAGCATCTTAGTTTTTTTAGTTTATCGGTGAAGCACCTTTAATATCTAATATAAAATCCTGATTCTTCGTCGCAGAGGAAGAAGCATCTTATTGTTTATTCTCGTCACCCACCAGAGGGTGCTTCGATCGTACGCAATAATGCACGATGCGCTACCACTAGCGGTCGCGCTGGCTCGTATAGACGTCATTAAATAACCGATACAGGCTCGTAAAGGTTTTTATGACGTCGGTGGTTGTGTGTGTTTGTGCTCTTATTTCCTAATACCCGAGGAACACATTTAGTTGGGGTGGGGTGGAACTGCTTTCGGACGAGGCTAGATTGAACATTGAAGATGACCAGACACACAGAGCGCCGTAAGAATTGACATAATCCCCGCTATCGACGGCTTATTGAGCTCATAGTGCGTCTACAGGGGATGCTGAAACGCATATTTCAGGCTTTTGTCTAGGTATTCGTTCGAAAACAAAAGTTTCGATTTAGAACAGAATGACTTGATTTTGTTTTGTACTTTAGGTATTAATAATATAATGTTACTTCTTTCTTTTTGAGATAATTAGCCAATTTTGTATGGAAATAAAAAGAAAATTACTACAAGCATATACAATAAGAGTTGTCTTTACTTTAACAGTATACCCAAACTAAAACAACAAAGGCAAAAAAGAAAACAGAATACAATTGGCAATAGTGAAAGGTTTTCCATATTTATTTAAATACAAGGTACAAACTCTGCGATTACTTGTGGAAAACGATCAAATCAATATATTCCTACAACTGTATCTCTATTTTTGGCGAAAACAGCTCGAATATTGGCTTTGGGTTTGGAATTGTTTGTAGGGCATTAGCGTAAATCCTTTCGTTCACGTCGCCCAACCGTGAATTGTATTGAAAACATCGTGGTCCGTTCAAAACTATCAAGTGAAGTTATATGTACAAGATGGTCCAATTTGGGTGGCAGAATAGGGCATCTCGGCAACTGTAAGAGATACGAAAAAACTGAGATATTCTCAATAGCGAAAAGGAAAATTAGTTATATTCGTTTGTCTTTGAGTTATATATAAAAAAAAAAAGATTTTCGAGTTTTTACGAAAGTCAAATAACTCGTTTGTCCTAGTCATGGGGGTTTTCATACGCCCAGTGGTGAATGTTGTGATAATTTAAGATACCATCATTGCTAAATGTACATTCGTCTGTAAACAGCATTACTGACGCAACATCTGGCTGACGAACTTTTCGGCATTGGAACCACTCACAAAAAGCAGTTCGGCTATTAACGCTTTAGGTGTTGTTGAAAATGTAAAAATATCAAGTAGACCATGAAGTTGGTGCATCTTCGATTCGTTCACCTAAAATTCTAAAAAGAAATAAATGTGGAACCAACGTGTCCCACTTCTCCTTAGTGGTGGCTCTGGAGTCTCCGTCTCGAGTCTGAACACAATTATTTTGTGGTCAGAAAGAAAAGGTTCACTTGATACCCTTCAGTCTTTTAGCAGATCTTTCAAATTCAATGTACTTATTGTTAGTATGATATCTAATATTTCCACCCTTACTCTCGTTGCAAAAGTGGGGGTATTCCCTACATTGTGTACGAGAAGCTTGTTCTCAACAATATACTCTAACAGTTTCTCACCTCTCTGGTTGGTGTCCTCGCTTCCCCAAACAGTGTTGTGTGCGTCAGCGTTGCATCCTACAAGTAGTGGTATCTTCTTCTTCTGGCAGTGTTCTACTAGCTTCTGCAGTTCGGGAGGTGACACAACCCCATCTTCATCGAAATAACAGGAAGCTATTGGGATTTTTTGACGCTTCTCTTTAAATTCGAGGTAAGCTCGAATTGAAACAAGGGCTCTCGTCACGAATTCTGGAGAACAAATACGACCAATACTGTCTGTAACTAGAATACATGCCCTAGGTAGACTACTACTACCATCATATATTACTTTACTGCCTTTGCAGGCGACTCCTTTCACCTGATTCTTGGTTCTTGGGCTAGCGCCATACTAAGATTTTGTTTGGTGAACGTCCTGGAGGTTACAACAGATGCTCATTTGGCGTGATGGACGTTCAGTTGGGCCATGTCGATGCCTGCCATCTCGTTGCTTATTAATTATCGGTAAGGGTGTAGTCCTTATCGGTAAGAGTCTAATGAAACTTGTGGTAAGCTTTTTCAAAGGGCGTAAACTAAAACACTCTAATTAGTAAGTGAAAACCACATTTAGTTACAATGAATTTTCCATACTAAACTGTTCAACCTTAGAAAACTTTGCAGTATGCCAAGAATGCAACAACGCATCTGTGTCACTAGAAGAGTTGGACTTGCTGTAGAACTGGAGATTCGTTGCGAATCTTGTGAAAATTTTTAGCCCAGATGATGGCAGAGACAATAATGCATAGAAACCCACATGGTTGGTATTTCTCACGTTTACTTATTTTAAGGAAAAAGTGAATTAGTTTATGATATCAATCCGTAGATAGTGCATCCCATGAGAGCAACAGGTAAAAGCTATATACTGAATCAAAATTATTCTGCGCAATTATAAATTTTCATCCACCTCATACTAGACCAAAAAATACTTTCCCATTATGTATCGCAAAGAAAAGTATGTTATGCTATTTGCAAAAAATATTTCTCCACAGACTTGATTTTAATGAACCAGTACTCTATTAAAAGAATGAAAAAATCCATTGTTTGAACTCAAGTTACATATCACTGCCCTTAAAAGGTTTTCCAAAATTAATGTAAAAGAACATCTTAAGGAGTGACTGCTAAATGATTATTATTGAGCAACGTCACTATGTTGCTAGGTGACTAAATGCAACAAAGAAGACGTACGTAACAATACCAAATCCCTATTCGATGTCAAAAACCTAACGGCAATCCTGCTTATTTCCAATACAAGTAAAAAATTCAATCGAACGAAACCGTAAACTCGATCGCTTCTATTAATTCATATCCATTGGTGCGTCAAATCCCTTTTACCACCGTCGTTACAGCGGCTACGATAATAATCCAGAACCCTGTTCAATGCGCACTGATGAGAGTCGATGGTGATGCCGTTGCCCCACAACCACAATAATAACCCGCGAACAGCAACGACGCTTGTCGAAGGCGGTTTCAAATCCAGTGAGCGCGGACAAAACGTCCCGATCGCTGATGCATTGAACGAGAGACGGTGGGGTCCTTTTGAAGAAACAGAAGACGATCGACAAAGAACAGGATGCCGTATTGTGAGAGAATGCGCTAGTGTAGTAGTGGCTACCTGATTTTTCTGATCGCATTGACCACGGCGTAGATCATTTATTAAGATTAGCGTTTCCTTTTGTGCGCTGAGACGAATTAAAAAAGAAGGAGTATTGAGAGATGGTGTGAGAGGGTGTAAGAAAAACCTAAATGCTTCTTGGAATCGATAGAAAAAAGTGTTGGGCGTATGCAAGTGATTTATTATTGGGAGGGAATTAGTCAAATTGTTTTGTCGTGGATTGTTTGAAAATTAATTAAATATATTACTTGGACAAACAGAAAAGTTATAAAGGAAGGTAAATTTGGAAAGGAATATTTTAGGATTCCAAGGAAGCAGTAAGCAAATAAATAGCCCGAAATATCACAGGTGTAGCATCAGATTTAGAGTTTAAGATGCAAGATTTGCAGAAGTCAAAATGCAACCCATACGCTTTCGACATCCTATGTTTCGCGTCAATAATCAAATGACCAAAGGACCAAAAAGCTAAAATTCATGGGCTAAATAGATTTAATTAACATAATTTGATATGGCTAACCGATATTTTAATTTCAGAAATGCCGAATGTATATAATGTAAAGTATAGCAGAAACGCAGCTGCTAGAGTTTTTGAAATTCCACCAAGAACTTTAAAACGCAGAGTTGCATCCGGCAATTCCAAAAAAAAGACGAATGTGGCCTGACAGTTTGAACCACTACTTTATGGACAATTTTTTTTTATTTCGTCAATGGAATAGCATGGGTTTATTCATGTTACATTTTAAATTTAAGCCTAATTTTATGCCTAAAGTACCACTGCTTATTTTACAAAAACAAAAATAGTTATTTGTCAATTCTTCAGAGCAAAATAGCGAAAATCAAACATGCCCAGAAAGGCAACAGACTTTAACGTTTATTGTCGAACTTCTGAACTCTGTATTACTTAAAACTAGAACATTATAATATTGAATATCCGCCTCAAACTTAATATACAATTAATACAACTCTAAACACTGTATATAGGTTCCTCCATGGAATCTAATCTACGGAATTCCATCAAACAGAGCAACGTTCGACAATCACCCGCGGCCTCCCGAGCACCACTCAGCGCCAATAATAAAAGTATTCGGAAAATAAACCCGGAGGAATGAACGAGCACACAGGAAGTTCAACGGGATGAAGATGAAAGGACAAAAGTGAGACGGACAGAGCCACTGTCGTATACCCCAGCAACCTAACGGCAGAGTAGTCTTCTTACCCCTTCGATATAACGGGCGGCATCGCCAATGATTCATTGATGCCTTAATTTAGAGACGCGTTCTACCACCCCCTCCCCCTGATATACCCCGATTCGGCGTGTGTTGCCTTGACGACCGTGTCGGACCGTCTCTGTTGGACTTCCGCGACATTCCATGACTCTTTCTTGCTCCTCTCCGTCTGCGGCGGCGACGACACTGCTACGACTGTGTGACTGCCTGCCGATGTCGCCGCAGAAAGTCTGCTAGCAGCAGCCGCTATCGCGGAATGAATATTCACAACTTATTAAAACCGGGTGCGACAGCCAGCGTCACTCGATGGACGAAGGATTCGGTATAGCTCGACTGCACCGTGTGACTTTTAACGATGATCAGGAGGACGTAGGCCGTGTGACTCGATCTCGTTCTGTCAACGGTGGTCGATAGCCGTTCGAAGGACGCTAGGATGACGTGGAACGTGGCGGAAAAATTAGCTCAGCTATACGCGTGCACGGAAGACCGTCCGAGGGGGTGAGAAGGGGTGGCCCAAAAGGAGGGTAAGAGGGTGGGGGGTGGGTACAGTTAGAATGGAAGAGGTAAAGAGTGATGAGCGGCACGAAGGGTGAAATTTTAATATTAGTTTTGTGAAATGTGATTTCGTAGATCTGGGATTATGGATTTCGGGAGGTTTTCGGTTTACACTTGCATATTTTAAAAGATGGGTGACGATCGTTAGCCCTCTGGGGAAGAGCAAAGGGACAACGCAAGGATTTCGCTTAGGATAAATGTGTAACGTAGCATTTGCGAGGAAGATAAATGAAGAATTGATGCTGGAATCGTATTTATGTCTGGAACTAAAATTCCTTTTGTCATCAAATTTTAAATTTGCAAATTTTTGCAAATATGAACCACATGTATGTGTATGTATGTGTGATATTAGGGTGATAGTACACTGCGACCTGAAAGATCTATTGTGTCCCCTTTTCTCGCTGACAGCTGGCAGTCCAGTCTGATTCCTTTTAAAAAGCGCAGAATGTCCGAAGGCACTAGATTAGGTAGCTCTCCCTCTTCGATTTCACATGCTCCCAGGTGCAGCGCCCTTGAGTTGCACAGTGCAGCGCAGTTTGTGAGTAGATGCATGGACGTTTCGTCTTGTTCCCCACAAAATCTACATTTACGCTTTCTTCGCTATTTCAAGCCTGCTTAGATGTCCGTTCAGTTTACAATGGCCTGTAAGGATCCCTGTCAATATGCGAATATTATTTTTACTCAGGTTGATGCATTCTGCAGATTTCTTCTGGTTATAGGTTCCCAGAAGAGTTTTAGCTTGCCTCATTTCCTGGAGATTCTCCCAGTATTTGGATTTTCTCTGTTCTACTTCATTTTTCAGTTTCTCCAGTGTTATGCTGCTACTTATCCCGCAAAAAGGTTCTGGCCCTATAAAAGGTGTTCTAGCCCCTCTCTTAGCGAGATTATCCGTTATTTCGTTTCCTTTCACTCCCGTGTGTCCCGGAACCCACAAAAGGGTTACCTTGTTCTTTTTGCCTACCTCGTTTAGTTTTTGTAGACACTCCCAAACCATTTTGGAGCTGATTATGTTTGACCTCAGCGCCCTAATGGCTGCTTGACTATCAGACATTATGATAATCTCCTGCTTTTCATAGCGTCTGTCAATCTTGACATGGACAATATGAACCATAAGGAAGTAACAGTTTTCGTGAATACAGTCCTGGAATAACATATAATTTCTCTAATAGAGAGGCTAAAGTAACTGTCTCACGAGGTTGGCATATAAATAAATTTGCACTATGACAAATACCATTCGCCCTACACCACCATGTCAGATTGTTTTCTAAATCATACTTTATTTAGCTTTGTAAATATTTTCAGCATTTGAAATACGATTTATTCTGTTTTACAGCGTTAGAATATTTTTTTTATGGGACTTCAAATAATAAAAAAAGAAACGATCTTTTAGATTGAGTTTTTGTGTGATAAAGTATTTTTTAACTTATTGAATGCCGAACTGTCCAAGCTGTCTTATTTACAATTATACCAAAATTATGATTGTATGCACCATTCATATACTGAATTCTTTGCATTTCCTGTATTCCATAATATCCTTAATGTTTACCCTAAATTTTAGGTACAGTGAAATCTCCCTTGAACACCAACGGGACCAACTGAAGATGTCCGTTCAGGAGGGGTGTCCGCAGAAAAGAAATATGTAGTAGATAAAACAAAAATCGTGTTTTAACGAAAAATGAATATATTAAAGAAACTGGGACATTTAAATCGTATATGTATATAAATGTTTTTAAAATAAATAAGAAACTTTAAACTTAAGAAAAAAAAAATTATTTCCTTTAGATATATACAAAGTATAATATAATATGTACATAGATACATAGATGTAGTATGTAATACAAAACAGTGAAATGAATAGTCACTTTAAGGACGCAAAAATTCATATATTGTTGTTTGTCTTCTCTTTTTCTTTAAAATGGCGTCTTGAAATCGTATTTCTAATTTAGAAAGAAGTTCCAAAGACTGTGTATCTCCGTGATTTTCGACAAAACTTTTGAGTTGCTTGGTCAGGGTAATAGCTTTATCATAATTTGGGATAGCTTCTGTTGGCACTGGAACCTCATCGACATCAGAATCTTCCGAAAGTTCTTGTATTTCAACTGGATTTGTAATTTCTTGTTCTGAATCTGGATCTTCAACATACAAATCTTCATCTACGTTCAAAAAATCATTAAGGTTTTCATTATCCGTCAATTTCAATAAATTCTTATTTTTGAGGATATCTGAAAGTACACTAAGAGGCAAATCATCTTCTAGGCCAGATATATCAGCCTCAGTTAACTGGTCTTCACTTTGCATATTTGCATGATTAAATCCTGCTTTGCGGAAGCAATTTTGAACTGTCTCTTTGGTTACTTGGTCCCAAGCGGTTTTTGCCAAATAAACTGTATACAGTGGTGTAATTTTCTTTATTAACTCAAAAGCTGTATCAGCAGTTTCAATGTTTACTAGCAGATGTTTGAGTATTAGACTTCGGTAATAAGTTTTAAAGTTCTTTATAATCCCCTGGTCAAGTGGTTGACAAGCTGATGTACAATTAGGGGGTAAAAATAATATTTTTATATTATTTAAGCGACGTCTTTCGGATGAGATCCCGCATTGTCTAAAAATAACAAAATGTTTCTTTTTTCTTTAGCCATTTTCCAATCTAGGTCTTGCAACCACTCTGGCATAATTTGTGCTGTCATCCAAGCTTTCTTATTGTATTTCCAAGTTACAGGCAGGTTATTTATGTTAATATTTTTAAAAGCTCTGGGTTTAGCTGCCTTACCAATGATTAGGAGTTTTTCTTTTTCACCCGCCATATTTGCACAATGCAAAATTGTAAACCTCTCTTTGGGATATTTACCCCTAATACATTTTTCCTTCTTTAATGTGAGCGTTTTGTCGGGTAGAGCCCTAAAATACAGGCCTGTCTCGTCGGCATTATAGATGTCTCTCGGTGAATATCCCTTAATCAAAGAACGACATTTTTTTAAAAACGATGAAACATCTTCAGTATTAACCGAAGCTCCTTCTCCCGAAATCGCTTTAAAACTTATATTGTGACGGATTCTAAATTTATTGAGCCAACCAGAAGAAGCACTGAATGTAGAATGTCCCAAAGAAGCGGCTATTTCTCTTGCGTCGTATTAGCGGACCTAAAAGAAAAAAATAAGTTTTTTGCGTTTTTGTCACGACAAACCTATTGATAATCTCACTCTTTTTATCTACATACATATTTTAGAATTTAATATGAAAAGAAAATCAACGCATTAATACAAGAAAACCTTATCTAAAAAAATCATATGCATACCTGTTAAAGGAATCCCCTTATGGCGAGCTGCTGTAAACCAATCATAACACAATTTGTCAATTTTAGTACCATCACCCGTCAAAAAGCTTCTTTTGTCATTCAAATTGCTGTTCGACATCCATTTGTTTAGAAGGATTTCTTTATGTTTAATTATATCTGCAACTTGTGTTTTTCCAATATTAAAACGCTTGGATAAGTTCCTTACACTTAATTTCTCTTTATTGTAAACTTCAACAATCTCAATTTTTTGTTTAAGCGTGAGAATTTTTCTATTTGGAGCCATTTCTACAATGAATGTGTCGCCCACTGTGTCTTTTCCGCATAGACGTCAGACTAATATTGAATGCAGATTCAAGCGAAAGCGTGCACCCAAAGAATAAGAACGGTAAATCCCCGACCAACTTGGGGAAGTCTCTATTTCACGCCAGGCAGAAATGCGCGACATAGGCTGCGTTTGTACCGAAAGATTAAAGTCGGTAAATCTCCGGTTTACTCGGGGAAGTCCCAGCGAAATTGGCGCGCGGCGCGATTGAGAAATGCAATAGCAATACTCTCGATAAAAAAATAAGATAAGGCGTTTCTTTTTATTTTATTTTTTGTCCGGTTAAGAGAACATTTTCTCGTGTCCGCGTCCGTTCAAGAGAATGTCCGTCCAAGAAAGAGTTAATACAATGGAAATTATATGAGAGCCGGTCGGGCCCATGAGAAACTGTCCGTTTAAGGGAGGTGTCCGTGTAAGAGGGGTGTCCGCGAAGGGGAATTTCACTGTATCTTCAAAGTTTTTAATTATGTTGCACATAAGTATAAAATTCTTCATATGAGTGGCAGAGAAAATCCATTTCTCGCATTTCGCTCAGCAATAACATCTTCTAACCACGCGCACCCCAAACACGAAAAACCTAATATATACCGAAAATCAATAACGCCCGATCATAACGGGGAGATAAACAGCATCGCTTGGCGAACGCAAAGATTATTAAGAGCCACTAATCATCATGCAACCCGATTATCTGTCAGAAACGGCCATAAACCAGATTGCGCTCTGCACCAACCAATAATATAAATTTCTCCAATTAACGAAGACTCCTCGACCACCTCGCTGCGCTCCACTGCAGTTATTTAACGCCGCATCTCCCGGAAAAGGTTCGTACGGCCGAGCGAAATTCGACTCAATGACAGCACTTCGTTAGGAAGCAACCCTGACGATGTATCCAGAAACATACGTTTCTATATACGTGTGTTAGTGGCTGCGATGGTAATGCGCCTTCCTGGAGGCACTCTCGCCTCGCTCCTAAGCCCGAAAGCCCGGAATTTACCGCTCCAGGGAAAAAAATTATTAATGTCCGAGTATAAATATGTTTTGGAAGCAATAAATGCGATCCGTTCGTTCATCTGCGAAAGAAGCGGGGAAGTGGGCGTCCAGATGCTCCCTATGAACAGAGAAAGAGAGAGAACACAAGATGGTAAGCAGGATATATGACGGCCGATACTGCATTTACAGCACTCCAAACTCCGGGAGCATTACTTAGGAGGAGTAGTCTCGGGCGATGAAATGGTGTGGTGTGTATATCGCAAATATACCATAATAATGTTCCACGGCCAGAGCCCTGATTTATGGCGTGTGGATCTGTTATTGTTGGTAATATGCTTGCAAGTGAATTATAGCGCCATTTTTCCTTTAATATTTGTTGCGTCTCGCTTGCTGTCTGCGTGTGTGGTGATACGGAAGCATATCTGTGTGTATACAAGTGGAAAGCAAGGGCCAATATTGCCAATAAGGAGATCTATAGTTCATTTTAAACGAAATTATACAAAAAACGTGCTTTTACATTCAACTTAGCTCAACTTTAAATAAGACGAATTGCGCAACCGCAAAGTGAAGTCATGACTGGTTTGCATGCACAAAATCGAGAATCAAATCATTTGACCAACCAAAATAGTTATTTTTCTATAAACGCTGGAGCCAATAAAAGTGAGAAAATCAATGACGCAGCAAAGAAATGCTGCCTGCTTCATATATGTATATATTCTCCGAAACTTCGTTGGAAATGTTGAAAGATGCAATTCTAGGGTGAGAAAAAGATCAAAGGAAATAGGATCAACACTGAATAGGGCAAAATTTATTTAATGACCTTCAGTAACGAACTATCATGATAAAACGTTGGCAAATTGCTGAATTAAAAGTTCTGTCCACGCTTACTGCCAATTCCTAGAAGGATATGTCATGGTTGAGATTAAAGTGAAGATATAAAACTGCAATGTCACAGAGTACAACTTCAAATGAAGAGACAAAGTTGCGGAAACTGAAAACTTTCCCAAATTTGAACTTTATATCTAGATTCGTTCAGAAATTATGAGGGTGTTTCCATGTTTCTTTGTCCCAGCCTGTGTAGAGAAATAAACTATCGCAGCACATCACAGAGATTTGTACCATTAAGAGGATCTTGTGAAGGAAGTTCTGCGAGGAGAATGAAAATGTCGCATATAATAACAAATTCGCAAAGTTCTAAGCAAAGATAATAGCACTGCGATTGAAGTGCGTTTCATCGAAAGAACTGATAGAATCTATATAAGCGTTCACAGGAAAATCACTAAGAAACTTGTGGTAGATTTATTTTCCATCTGAAGATTTTAACGCGTGCCAGTCAGCTGGACGTATCAAATCAAAGACTGAATAGGCCAAAACGAGAACACTAGAAGCTAGTCACAGATCTCACGAAATCTGCTAAAATCAAGGGGGCATTGAGCAGATTTTTGTGCTTCAAATCTGCTGATAGGGATGGCATATTTTCAGTCCACCGTCAAAAAGGAATAGAGGTTTTAATACTAGATTTTAATAAAATCTTCAGAGCACGTATCGTCTGACGATACATTCCAGCTGCAGGGCGAAAAGGGAACACAGCAAACCTAACCGAAAGAGGTAAGACATTCCATTAAACTTCAAAATCGCACACGAACTATTGGATAGGTACATTAGAGATACAACACTGAGAGAACAACCGCTCAGTAATTGGAAATATGGCTACAATCCAAGAAAGTCCAAGGCAAGCGCACTGGTCTACCTTAAATGCAATAGAAGAAAGGGCCTGGATTCCCAGCTACACGAATGTGGAAGGGAATGAAGTGGCAGATGTTCTAGTCAAAGGAGAATCGTCAAAGCTGTTCAGTGAAGCTCATCCGTCAGCATTACCAAATCAGAAATAACAAAGAACACCGAATGCATAGATAATAAGTTCAAAGATTATTGACATTAATTACCAACGACTTTTCAAGTGGAGATCATGAACACTGGGCTATTATAAAGATAACCATAAATTTACTGAATCAGGTTTTGAAGTGTCTTGTTTTTGACAAATATCAATAAGGTTGCAAATTGGTTCTTGAATTTCGACTTGGGATTGGGCGTCTTGAACAAAATCATTGTCAAAAATAGATTCCTTAACAACGCTTTTAATATATATTTTTTTCTGTAACTACGAGCACCTGTTTCATATAATCTAAATTTCTGCGGGTAGTTTGATTGTATGCCCCCTCTATTAACAATCATTTTTCCAAGATCCGATTGTTTAAATTGTTTTATTACTACAACAACACGCCTATACAAATTCTTATTCACCGCATCTTTAGCTATAAGATTTCCTGTATGGCTTGTATATGTGGTGGGCCAAATAGAATGCTTCAACAATTTTCCAATTTTTATCATTTGCCTAGGCCCGTCTGAGACTACTGCATAAATATCCACATTGTATTTTTGCTTAGCAATTTCGTTAAATTCAGTTAGAATTTTTGCCAATATTTTTCCCGTTGCAGACTTTGCAAACGCCTTAACACCATCGGTTGTTTCTTAGCATTGGGATTACAGTTGTTGTGTTGTTTGCAGAATTGTTCATATTGGTGGACCCAGGGAGTAGCGGAGATAAGAACTAAGTGTCTGCAAACGAAGAGAGCTTTAGTCAGGGCAAATAAGAAAAGTGACTCCGCTAAGAAAGCTGAATGCTATAAAAGGTATGTCGAGAACAGGGCAGAACTAAAGAAAGCAATTTTTTGCGCAAAGAGAAATGCGTGGCAAGCTGTCATTGAACAATTGAACGCTGACGTGTGGGGCATAGGCTACCAAATAGCCAGTAAAAAACTGAAGGTTCCCTCATGTACGCTACCCGACAAACAACAACTGGAGATAGCCAAAACTTTATTCCCCGTATACCCACGCATTGCCTGCGCCCGAAAATATGTAGACGCGAAGAAAGTCCCATTATTCTCGCTGGAGGAAATTAAGCTAGCAGCCTCTAAACTTAAAGATAAGAAAGCGCCAGGCCCCGATGGAATACCGCCTGAAGTCGTAAAGGCAGTAGTTGGAGAGTTTCCAGTGGAGTGTGCCCATGTCATGAACCAAGCATTGCTTAATGGAATTTACCCGACTGAATGGAAAGTGGGAAGATTGGTCTTAATTGAAAAAACAGAAGAAGAAGGACCAAAGCAGTCAAACATATCGCCCTCTTTGCTTACTAAATGTCCTTGGTAAACTGCTGGAACGGCTACTACTGGTTAGGCTTACGCAGGAAATCGGTAAAAGTGGCGGACTTGCCAAGCAGCAGCACGGTTTCAGGAGGGGAAGGTCCACTACGACGGCTCTAAACGAACTAAAACAGGTGGCTGAAAAGGCAAAACAAGGCCCCTACGCCAATAGAAGGAAATGCGAAAAAAAAAAGAACTATTGGATAATTAAATATTATGATTAATATTACTAACACTCAAATGAAAATCATCTATCGATGTATACGTTATCACTACAGTAAAAAAATACGCTTACAACGTAAGCTCTGCCATTCTTTCGCTCTTAAAATTCCACAGCGCACGTCTTGCTTGTTTATAATCGCGCCTGATGCTGCCCCTTTGGAACAAACGAAACGCAGTTTACATATTTGTCTCACCATCAACTCAGCGTCGTCCCTTTCCACTCGTCACCCAGTCCGAGCAACGTCGACCGAAGAGAGACGTCGGAACAGCGCCATCTCCCGTCCATTACCGCGTGTCCGGCTTATTCGCTACTATAACGTTAGTCCGCCGTTTTCCTGGGACTTCCCCGCGCGCGTACGCGGTTATTTCATTAAAATGTGGCCATCTTTTCGACCGCCCGAGCGCAGTTCGCGGTCTCATATATATATATGTGCGGCCGTGTGGATCGTGGGTGGCGGGGTCGTGGGAGAGGGAGGGGGGAATCTCGCCTACGCTCCCCACCTCCCGCGCCCTATAACGCCACCAACCCATCACACACTTGATATTCAGTCCGCGACGTCGTGTTTTGAATATTCCGGTATAACCAAGTGTGACTTTGCATATACTTATTTGATTTATTAGAACGGTAGGGGTAGGACGGTTGAGGGGGATGAGGGGATGTAGTCGGGGCGAAAGGGGGTGCTTCTGAGGGCGGTTGCGGAAAAGCTGGAGGGTGTGAGAAATGTCCCTGGACGCAGCGACGGGACGGGATATTTTTACAAATTAACCTCTTTCTCGTTTCAGTTTTATTAACTATGTAGCCGGGGATGTAATAATACTGAATAATAATGGTAATGCCGAAGTAGAGAAGCTGAAACTCCGGTCGTCTCTGTCGTGGTTAGCAGATGAGATGAGAAACAGTGCATATACATATATATTTTTTTTGTGGTCGCTAATTAACTAGAAATGGGAGAATATTTGGCTTAAAATAATTTCCTTGTCATATTTTCTTATATCAAAAGGGCACGTTACGAAGAAACTGGGAATGAAAACATATTAAAAATGCATATGTACAGGTGGTCCCACCGAAGACTGGGTCTTTGATTACAGCTCTATTTGTCATTTCAGAAAGAAAGGTTTTCTACAAGAATGTTATAGAATTTAATGCTGCATCACCTCAAAATATTTTTGACTATACAGAGTGTTCCAGAAGTAAGCAAACGAATACTTACTTGGTTATTTTAAATGGAACAGCCTATATATTATTCCATTTTTCAATTCTACGTAGAAAAGGCGTAATAAGGCGACTTGATATAAACTACTATATGTCTATCTTTAATAACAACGTTGTTATTTATTTGTTTTGGATACCCTGTATGCGACAAATCAATTGTCAATGTAGATTTCGAAAGTGTTATTCTTGTGCTTCCATCTACCCTAGAAGTGTTTATTACCAGTTGAAAATGGGCAAGAGATACTGTGTTGCAAATAACGCTACATCTTGCAAAATTTTCAAAAAAAATCAAGATATCTAAGTAGCATGTGATGGGTGGAGACTGTGGCTTGAAAACTATAACAAAAATCCAAAAGAAAAAGTGAAAAAATCCCTTACCACAAAAATTAAAGATACAAATCTAAATACGTATTTCGGCAACTAAGTTGCCATCTTCAGTAGAAAACAAGTGAAGAGCAGTGTTAAACGTAGTGTTTTCGGCTAAGGTAAACCTTAGAAGATATGCTCTTCACCAAATCACTAGTGGAATAACACTCAGTGTTATTCCAATTTCATTCGTCAGATTTTACGGAACATATTTTTAGTAGGCTAAGGTAATTGTTTAACAATAACTAAAACTGTCAAAAAGTAATTTTGTATACGTAATACCTTTTTTGTTTGTTTATTTATTTTCTTATTCATTTTGTTATAAACTTCAAAATATGCGATATTCAAAAGATAGAAAATAGGGATTATAGGTACTGAATACTTAGTTTTTTTGTTATAAATAATTTCATGGCGATTTTTCATGGTATTTTTAACAGTTTCTCTCCAGAAGAGCGCCAGTTTAGCAAAAATATCCGAAAAAGTCAGAAAAAAAATCAGTTTCTCATCGTAACTTCAAAATTGCAGAAGGTGGTCCGCCCGTGTACCCACAAGAAATAAGGGCCTCTTGGGAGAAATGTTATAGATTCACCATTTTGATATGCATCCCTTACTTTTTATAGTTTATTAATTGTGTAATAAAGACCTCCTTAAAATTACAATTTATTTTATTGCTTTGCTGAAAAAATAAAATCCCAAAACATGTCTATATTTTCTGCTTCTAGAGTGGCCTAACTCTTTAAAGCTACGCAACTGATGCGTTGACCCTTTAATTCATTTGTTCAATTCTTTCTACCTTCGAATGTGTGTAGACAGGGTGTACTTTCGAATTTGGTGGCGGAGAAAATCGATTTACTTGCGTTTGTAGTGTTCAGAATATAATATATAGAATCATATTTGAGTGACAGATTGTTTGACAGCTATTTTGACAATCGAACCCAGAAAATCAACAGAATCTTCACAGAAGAGTGCGGTAAAGTGACGCGTTGATTGTTCAATTCGATAAAGTGACGCCGTATATCTTCAAATGAGTCTAGTAAGGTTGTACTTTCGGATGTGGTAGCCGAGAAAAGTTATTTTCTACTTTTTCTGTAATACAAGCCAATGTATAGAAATAAATATTTAAGTAGGTAAGTATATCAACTTTATGTTGCAAGGTTTTCGGTCACTTCATAATCTAACACCAATCTAGTTTCTCTTCTAATTTCATTCCTCCTAAATATTATCTTCAATTTAATATATTCCGATAAAAATAACCGTTTTGTCTCCCACCAACCCCCAGATAACGAACACGGTGAGCCATTTCCGAAATACACTTTCCATATTTTCACAATTACTTATGCCCGAAAACGATACCTCGCCGCCTTTATATCTTTTAATTTGAATACGTAATCCATACTGTCGATAATGAATTCATCCCTTTCCACGGCAAGACGTAATTTCTTCACCAGTAACACCCTCCCCTGCCACCCCTAACACCCCCTCGGGCAACGTCGCAGCTGGCCACGATTCACCCTCTTCGTTTCTTAATTCCCATAAAAATTCTAATATCAATTTTGGGTACCTTATCCACCCCCTACGGCGATGTAACTAACCCCCGCGCCACCACCACCCGGGAAACGAAGAAAAAATACTAAGGAGTGGGGGGGGTTATCTCGGTGCGCGACGGTAAATTTCGATTAAACTTCGTACCGGAACCGAACCGCTATAAAAACGAATGGATTAATCGGTTTTAAACTTTTCTCTTACCGCTGTGAGTTACTGAGGGAGGGTGAATAATTTTACGAAACGTCGGGTTCTCGACTCAAACCGCCGTGTAATTGATATCTTCCGATGCCTTCCATCTTGGGCTATTTTTTTTTTTTTTTTTTTATTATTCCTTTCAATTATAACGCGAGTCTCGTCCGTGTGCCGTCTTTAAAATACCCGGATTTCTTTCCCGCCGAGGGGGCGGAGATTGGGGGACGTGAAAATTAGCGGCGCGGGATATAGAAATCAAGGGGATGATGATTTTAAATCGGTATTCCCGTCAGCCTCGGTTTCGATCAATTAATTCGTTTAGTTCCATTAGATTTTATTTGCGTTATAAGGGTGAAAATGACGCGAGAGATATTTAAATTAAAATTCTTCAATAATTGCGTAGGTATATTCACTCCCAAGATGTAAAAGTATCTGAGTTTAACCACCTGTATGTTACTGACACGTCTCGAATTTAGGACAACGCGAGCATGTAGTTCAGGGTGGCACTGGGTCGCCTATATCCAGGGAAACACCCCATTGCACACTTAGTTCCCCTTATGTAGGTCGCTCACATGCGACAGCCAGGAGGAAAAAAACGCACACCCTACTGGCAGCAAATTTTCACCCTGAAACGTGTACATTTAAGTTTAAACGCGTTTATTGTTTTACAAAAGTTATGGAACTCAAATATTTGGTTTGTTTTATTTAATATTCTAAAGACTTAATCTGATCTGCAAACAGATTGCTGCAAATTGATTGCAGACGTCAATTTTTGCAAGTGTGGACGATTCAAAAAATATATTGTCGCAAAAGCGTATTGGTGGCACCAGTTTTCACAGCATTCAGCAAATTCAGTACAATATGAAGTTATTTTTTCTCTCTTTATCTTTAAGCTACATGAAAAAATAAAAGTTACGTGTTTTTAGATTTTTTCTAAATGTGCGTTTTAGGGAAGATGTCATTTTTATATACGCCTACCGTAGACTATTTTTCTTTAGATTCTTAGAATAGAATTTAATGTCGCATTGTATTTAAACTAAAAATTGTTTATTTTAAAATAAAAAATAAAAATAATATGATATGCCCTAAAATGTCGATTTATTTATTACCGTTTTATGTCTTGATGACATCTTTGGCAAGAAAATGTATTTTCTTTACCAATATAGGCATGTGGTTTAAATATACATTTCTTTATGTATATAAGAATGTGATCGGCTTGCTAATTGTACAGTGTGTTATCATAAAGTGCCTTATTCGATTAGTTACGGTTACAGTTAGTTATCAAATACTTATTGTTAAAGATAATTGTGACGTATCTAGAATGATCTATTTTGCGTTAAATACCATGAACGTCTTGACAATATTAACAAGTTTAATAAATAACCATTACCAGGGTACATCTGCATCTATACAAAATGGAGCTGAATAAATATAATAATATTCCTTTCTTGGTAAATATAATAGTTACTACCCACATTTACGGTTGATAGTCTGCGCAGTTGTGATAATCGTTAAAGAAATGCACCATCCACAAAATGACAGACAATTTTTAGTTTAAATACAATTAAATTTTATTCTGAGAATCTAAAGATAAATAGCTTACGGTAAGCGTATATAAAAATGACGACATCTACTCTGAAACGGAGATTTAGAGAAAAATCAAGGAACACGTGACTTTTAATTTCCATGTAGTTTAAAGATGAAAAAAGAAAAAATAAATTCATTATATACAAGGCCCCAGGGAAGAAAAAAATTATATTTTTTTAACCACCCAACGACCGCGTGCGTTCAACCTAAAATATAGGGTTACTAACAAGGAACAATCTGCTCTTTATCCGATCTGGATATCTCTTCTTGTTTTTGAAATATTGCGAGAAATGTGTTTTTGGCGATAACTTTAAGTCCCCATTACACCCCTCAAAACCAAATTTTATTAAAATCGGAGGTGGACACCTGGGTGCCTTGCTTGTAAGTACCATTTTTTTTTTTTTTAAATGAGCTAGCAATAGTTTCCAACGGCTTTTACTGTTGCTACACAGACCTGATATATAGGGTTTTCCACGGTAGCCGGTCGTTAGAAGTAAGCCTTGTACAGTTATTTCACAAAAAGGATGCATTTTGAGTTTTTTCAATATCCTATGAATTGAAGTTCTTGATATGCCCAATTCCAGCGCTGCTGCTGGAATTGAACTCCGTGGATAAGCTTGAAAATAAGCCAAAACATTCACCTCGTTAGCTTCATTATCTATTACTGGCTTTCGGTGATTACGAGTTGCCTTTACACTCCCAGTTTCCAAAAGCCGAGCTTCAATTCTTGCAAATTTTCATTGCTGTCAAGCCGGATATCGCTCGTTAAATAATCTACATGTGCGTCTGACAATTCGTTCACATTCACCGTGCGTATAAAACAAATTTAGCAGATCATTATTCGAATATTCTTCAATATTCTCCATTATTAACTGTATTTCATAGAATTAGCAAAATAGAATTGTACTACTTTGACATAAAATCAACAAATGTCAAGTCACTTGTTCTAATTCCTCTTATAATCAATGCTTACTGAATACGATTTTGTAGTTTTATTAGATTTTAGTAAAAAATATGGAATAACAAGAAAACCGTTGTAAATAGGTATAGAGAAAGTCATAGCGAATCGATGCAGAATTAAATTCTGCATCTGATCATCCAATAATATACAGGGTGTTCCATTTGAAAAAAAGAACTTTCTCAACTTTGAAGATTTTGTAATCGACCATGCAGTTTTGGACAAATGCGACAAATCAATTGTCAATGTGGATTTCGAAAGTGTCATTCTTGTGCTTCCATCTACCCTAGAAGTGTTTATTACCAGTCGAAAATGGGCAAAAGATACTGTGTTGCAAATAACGCTACATCTTTCAAAATTTTCAAAAAGATCAAGATATCTAAGTAACAGTTGAAAATAGGTATAGGGAAACTTATTAGAACCTATCATAAAATTTTCTCAGGAATTTAAAAATGAAATAATATAGAGGATGTTCCATTTAAAATAAGAAAGTTCCGTGGAAAACCCTGTATTTTCACTGGAACCATTACTAAGTCCTGTATAAAACCGATAAGAATTCGGCGATTTTTTCCAGCACTTCTCTAAGTCCGCCCAACTATTTCAAACAAAGCATGACTAAATCCCCATGCTAAAATACACACTAACTCTATACTCATTACTTGTACATGTATGCTTAAAGAATATAACTTTTATTTCTCATCGCATGGACGTTTGACGAATTGTGATGTCTTTGTATAACGAAGATGTGTCTTTGTCGCACAGAGACAAGAAAGTTAAAAGTAATAAATCGCTGTGGAAAAAAACTTTGAAATCTATAGTTGTAAGTAGTGCTCGTGGTAAAGTTCCTAAACTGCGCTGCGAACATGACAACAAAATATGTCGTGCGAAAACGCTGTCTAGGAGAGATATTGCAAATAAGTTCATGTATGTACCTATCAAATTTTTCAAAATATATTTGCGCTATAATATAGCATAATAAGGATACTGAAATTAATGCTGCGCAGCAAATTTAAGTAATTTTATTTGTATATACCTAGTAGTGTTTCATGGTGCATTGTGTGCACTGTCTGTACACATGGATTAGTAGTATTACTAATATATTGTGAATTGCTTGTAGAATTTCTTGCACAACTATATTCATATCAAAAACCTAAAGATCAGTACCTACCGCTTTTTAACACACCACATTAAGTTAATAAGTAAAGGTTCAATAAGACATCGTCGCAGGAAATTAATTCCAAGAAATGAGTTGCAAGTCCAATATTATGTAAGAAGATGCAACGCATCTATGATAAAAGTGTGTGCTGTTACTTTTGGATCACAATTTTCAAGATACAGATTAAATGGATTGGCTTTTTTCAAGTTTGGTAAGTTTCCAAGAAATTAAGGACAATGTAGTCATATCAAGAACAAAAATATAACGGATTCGACTGTTAAACACATTCAGACATTTAAATGTAGGAGTAGTCACTATGGGAGAAATAAAAGTGTTCGAGGATACCTACCACCAGAGTCAACAGTTAAGATGTTATACAGGATGTGGAAAACAAAAAGAGAAAATGATAAAGCACCAGTAGGAACTTATGCTAAACACTACAGCATTTTGTTACTAAATTGTATCTTGGTTTTGGTAATCCTAGATCAGACATTTTTTCTTTTTGTGAATTGAAAACAATTGAAATAAATGAAGCTGGTTTGGAACAGAATGAAAAACAAAAATTACGACGGAATTAAGTCTACGTAAATGTAGGGCAAACAATTTTCGTCAACTTCTACAACAAGAAAAGTTTTAAAAAATATGTTTTGACATGCAACAAAATCAGCCACTTCCGAAACCAAGTAGATCTCATCTAATACTATCTACGTCAAAAAAATAACGATTATGGTACAAAAACCTAGTAGAAAACAAGATAAAAATGATGTTTTTGCTTATACTTGGACCGCAAATTTATCAGACAAGCGTTCAAACGAAGTGAGTTCAGCTTTACTTCATTTTTTTTTTAAGAACAGTACAGTGATCCAACCTTCTCCAGAATCAAAAACAAACAACAATTGTTGTTTGGTGATAGTGGAAAAACCTAGCATTGACTTTTGTCAGTGTGATAGTTATTGTTACACCAAAGGTTCCAAAACCCAATTACTGGATTAATTTTTTCGATAACTTAACGAGTTTTGAAATACTTTACTTTGTTCAACAAAATATAGTTAAACTGTCATAACGGTGGAGTTTTTGTTCTGCCCAGCGCGGGAATCGGAAAATAATTTAAGTATGTGAAGTTTGATTCTGGAGAAGGTTGGATCACTGTACTGTTCTTAAAAAAAAATGAAGTAAAGCTGAACTCACTTCGTTTGAACGCTTGTCTGATAAATTTGCGGTCCAAGTATAAGCAAAAACATCATTTTTATCTTGTTTTCTACTAGGTTTTTGTACCATAATCGTTAAGTTATTTTTTTGACGTAGATAGTATTAGATGAGATCACCAATGGTTGTTTGGTGATAGTGGAAAAACCTAGCATTGACTTTTGTCAGTGTGATAGAAAAAATTAATGTAAGTATTTAGAAAATGTAGGATTTGGATTTATTCAATCAATTGTCAATATCTTTTTTATTTTTCGGTCGATTTTCTTCCGGTTGGTGTTATTTTTTGCGGCAAAGTATCGGCTTTACGTACATGTAGAGAAACTGGACGTTTTTGTTATCGGTTTTTATTTTTCCATGACCACAGAATCAACTTAAAAATTTAATTTTTGTTGAAATCTCGAATATTTTCATCGATATCTCTTGAGTCGCATAACCAATTAAAGATTCCATCATATGGATTTGTTCATCACTTTAATACCTTTCATTTTGTATCAAGAACAACCAAATCGGACAGATCTAGCTCCAGATATGGTTTTTAAAGTGCAAAGAGGTCAAGGAAACGAAAGAATAACAATATCTCAAAAACTGTTCCACAAAAAAAAATTTAACATTGAATTTGGAATTCAGCGGGAAGATCCATAAGAAAAGTAGCCCTTCATCAAATGAATATGAAAAAAAAAATCATTTTGTAAACTAGTGTAATTGCTATAGTAAGGATGTATACAAAATAAAATACCACGATTGGTGAGAGTTGAAAAGCGCCATCTACAACATCCATAGCGGGTAACAAAGCGGAACTGTTCAAACCGTGTATACCATTCAAATCTGCCAAATACAATCCCAAAATTGATACAACCGCGCCGCAACAATTCCGATATATCACACCTCATCTGTCTCCATGAAACGAACGCGAATCGTTCTCGATAAATGACGGCGCGTAATAGAGGGCGCTGCCGCTGACGTGCCCCGTCATTTTACAATAAAATATCTCGTTCATCGCGTCGTAAATAAAACGCTAAAAACAATCGACTACCAAACGGCACTAAATAACCCCCGTCCCCGTCAGCACATCCAACCGTCCGCCACCATCTCGCCCGATCCGACCGCATAACCTCAAACCTCGAAAGCGTAGCGCAACATACGTACATCGATATAATAACCCGGTGTATATCGGTGTGATACTGACAAATTGAATTGAACAACGCTGAACGACGCGTTGCAATTGATGGATATCAGCGATTTATTAAAGTCGAATGCCAGCGTATAGTCGAGTCTCGTCGCTTTGGCCGTCCTCGTTCGTTCGTTCGTATTATTGGAGGTTAAGGGCGCGAATCGTTTGCGATCCGTTGACGTGCCGATGCGTGCCAATTGACTCTCGACGCAGCGCGGGCCACCGATAAATACTGGATCGGTGATGTGTGTGCATGCTTGCGCGATATTTACGATAGAGTAGCGGATAGGATTCGATCGACGTACTTTATGGCACTTGACGGTTTGGATAATTCCGATAGTTGTATTGCTTTCAATCGTGTGCAGTTGCAAGGATTGGATTTATGAATGGCTGAAACTTTATGATGTTTCTCTAAAGTGCGGAATTAATTTCAAATAGAGCGTTGTTGCGAATTTCACCGAAAGGTGTCGCAGTGGTATGGTGTGCAACGCAAATGTATTTCGACGAGATATTTTTACCTCCATTCGCACATTAGAAAATAGCACAAAGATTATGGAAAGCCTTAGCGTAGCAGGTGTTGTAGCAAGTTAATGTAATCTAGGTACCATACATTAACATTTTTATTTTGTCGAAATTTCGGTACAACAAAATTTGTTACATTTTTCTTGATTTTAACAAAATTTTATTACTGTGTAAGATCACTTAAACTTTTAAATTGTATAAGCGGTAACGTTTTTAATGATGTAGATATATGGTTGTAGATTCTTATACATTGGCACAGTACTGTTTTCTGTCATTTACTTAAATGTGTGGCTGGTGGCATCAGATAGCTATTTGTAGTGCCTCTGATGTTATGACCATATAAAAGTTCATATTTTCGAAAAAGATCATTGTAATTACATTTGGTAAAGAAAGCACATTCTAATACATACACTGAGAGAAATAGATTGTACTCTTTAACATAAATATAGTATACTTTAATATATTTTATAGCTCCTATATGGACAATCATATTTTATATTACCGGTGACAATATCTGTATAGTAAATTTTTGTGAATAGTTATATATAATTAAATGTGAAAAAAATGTCTAATAGCACTGACTATATTTGATAATAACTGTTAAAATTTTTATTGTACCCAGTATAATGTAATATTTTACTATGTAGGATACATGGTGCTCATACTTACTATACAGCCTTATAGTACTTACAATATTATTTTCTATTATAATAATTTAACGTCTCTTAGCATTTAAAATAGTAGATAGTAAACAATAATATAATGGATCATACGCGGGCACTATACAGCGATACTTACCTGTAATGAAAAATATAGTAGTATACAAGGTGTTATCCAGTTCATGCATAGGGAAAGTGGAATATTACACAATAAAAACTATAATATTGATTTTATTTTTTTATTTGTCCTTAGAACCATTATTACAAAATTCCAACGTGTATTACTGTCATTAACATAACAATCACTAGTAGGTTAGATTTAGGTTAATGTTGTATCAAAGCATAAAGAACCCACTACGAAGTGTTTGCATATAATATCTATTACTTACCTTTGAATATATCAAGTAACTGTGGAAACCCCCACTCGATTAAAATGTTTTCCATGTTTGCATCCATTTCTGCTCACGATGCACAGCAATCAACGAACGACCAGACACAAACATACACCGACACGAATACGTACACCTGTATCACATATACATAACACGTGTCAGTAATTTTGTCGCGGCAAAACAGCTTATTGGTCGATTTCTTCGGTAAAGATCGACAATGAATAGAGCAAGGGGTGGGAAGAGCGTTACAAACATTTATTTTAGAAATTGAATATGCATCGAATACCTGATAATATCGCAGTCAATCGCAGCGACTATCTATATAATCCATGTCATTATATAGGCTTTCAGCAATAGAGTATATTAATTGTTACATCCATAAGATGTTGATGGTAACATCCAGATTTTGCCTCTTACTATAAGCATGATAAAATCTGGTTATTTTACTCTTAATACGCCACATATTGTCGTTTTGACAATAATTATTTTAGTAATTAACATAAAGAGATTTACGATCTAATTTCTACTATCCATTTTTCTCAGTGTATAAACTAGTTAAGGTCAGTATTTTATATGTTTGAAACGTATCTTTGCAGGTGTCATGACGGCGAATATCAAACATGGCTCTCATGCAAGCCCAGGATTAATATCCTTCTGGTATGCACGGAATTCCCCCAATATATAACGCCATATTTTAGATGAGAGTAAACATTTGCTTGATAAGATACCAGAGCCGCTTTGATGTTGACATTTCGGGATACCACTCTCAGGCCATAAGATGCACTACACAACCTGCCAGATAAATACTGGATGTGCGACTTCCAACAAAGCTGAGAATCCAGCTTGCATCCCAGAAAGAGCGTCTTCTCCGAGCAGATCAGTCTATTGTCCCAGTATTTAACACTAATGTCCTGTGTCTTGTTAGAGAATTTTAATAATTTTGTTTTATTAATATTCAGTTCCTGGTTGTGATAGACAAACCATTCTTGTAAAAGTGTTAAATAGTTTTCTAAAATTGTCACTACTTTCGAACTGTCTTTCGCACGAGTAATTGTTGTTATATCGTGCGCAAACATCACAACCAAATCAGGAACAACCGCCGGCAAGTCGTTGACGTACAACAGCAACAGTAAAGGCCCCAGAATTGAGCCCTGAGGTACTCCGAACGATATTGCTCTCCAGTCCGATTTGATTTCATTGCCTGCTTCATCATGACCGACTACACACGGATATCTATTCGTGAGGTATGACACTATCCATGTCAATGGTAGTCCCCGAAATCCCATTAATTCAAGCTTTTCCAGGAGTATTTGGTGGTGAACGCGATCCAAGGCCTTGGTTAGATCCATAAAAGTGCCAACCGTTGTTTCGCGGGCTTCAAGACCAATGATGACATCTTCTAGCAGCTGGAACATAGCTCTCATGGTAGATCTTCCCTTAATGTATCCACTCTGTAGATGATTTAAAATATTATATTTGTGTGTGAATTGTGTGATTGGTTCTGGTGAGCATTTGATAAAACCTTTTTCAAGACAATGATAAACCACGATGTAGTGGCAGAAAACGCTATCTTTTCATGAATGAAAGCTATACCGTAGGAAAGACTGTTTGAAACATCGCTAGCGGATGAGACAATGCAAGCGACTAACCCAAGATTATGCAGATAAAGTCCAATACTTACAAGCAGTTACAAAAATGCATGTATGTGTGAGAATTTATAAAGATACACTTATGTCAGGCTTTTACAATAACAGCTGGGAATTTTAAGCATTATAGATGAAGAAATTAAATTTAAAAAAGAGAAATGTGTTATGTAATCATAAAATTAATGATTCGTCTACATTTAACATACGGAGTAGACCATAATCGAGTGCATGAAATAACCATCTCATTGAGCTAGTTCATTCTACTCATAAAGCCTTAATAATGTTAAAACAGTTCCTTTTTTGTTTCATATGGGTAAAGACAAGCGAGTTATTAGGTATTTTCAAAAACTGGATAAACTCAATTCTTTGCTATGACTGAAGAAGAAACGAATATAATCAATTTTTGTTTTCGCCATTGAGAATATCTCGAAAAAAGGGATCAAGGCTTGCCCGCTCGTTTTCTTTTCCTATCTGTTACGGTTACCGGAATGCCCTACTCTGACAAGCAATTTGGATCACTCCGTACAGTTGTATTTAAAATGTTCCACTTACGAATTAGACCACCAAATCGTTTCCGACTAAACCGAATATGATAAAAACTATTTACAAATTTCGTTTCCCTTTCGGTAATACTTTAAAAGACTACAGCAGCGAGCTACCACCCAGGAACACTCGGTATAGTACAACGCATGTATAGAAGGGGAGAGATCAAATAGATCCTATGTAGGAAGTGACAAAAATAACAAGCCCTTTCACGCGATATATCATCAGAAACTGCCGCAGGCGATTGTATCAAACGGAATTGTATAAGATATCGAAACGCAATGATAAGAGATCAAATAAAAGAGTGGTTGGCATTGCCTGAGGGTGCGCATTTGAATTCGCCACTTGGCGAGATGAGATAGATGCAAAAAGGGGTACAGAATGATGCGAAGAATGCTGAACGGGAAAGATATTTGGGCAATTTTACCTACAGGGGAATAATATGGTCGCGTCTTTCTCGTATCCTTTTGTAGTATGTGTATTATTTGTCAGTGCACTTCCCCTATGGAGTTTTCTATAATGGTTAGTTCATGTATGTGAAAAGAAGATTTTATTTATATTGGAAGAACTGCAAAATATGATTTTATTCCTATTATTGTAATAAAATAAAAAGCAAAGATTTTCAATAGCGTTAAATTCAAATTATTGCATTTAGAACAACAATTTTATGCTCATGATGAAACCAAAAGAAATTAAGATTCATGGGGTTTTAGCATATTTGTTTTGCAATATTAGCAGCTTTATTTAGAACTAATGTCAATTGTTTCAACAAATATACCTTGGCATCTTTCTGCTCCGTAATATTTGTGAAAATCTGATACAAACTGTCCAAGTTCCTTTCATATTTTAAAAACTATGTGGTCTTTATAAAAGTTTCGCAAGCAAAGAATTACTGAAATTCAGGTGTGCTCAAGAAAGAGGGGAGCCGATCCAAGAATGTTTATGGCAGAATAACTGGTTTATAGGAGATTACATTTTACGGCAAAGTTCTGGTGTCAATGGAATAGGATTCCAATTTTTTGTGACGCAAGGTTCCGAGTGCATATTGGAAGGAGAATAAATAAAACATCAAGAAACTTCGCGGACTGGTCTTAGCAGATTGCAGAATAAGGACTTTCTGCTTCAACAGAAGCTACAGGTGTAAAAATTTTGCAGAAAAATATACGGGCTCAATACGTTGAATTGCAAAATTGCATACCCCCGAAGAAGAATAGCTTCAGTAATACAGGATACATAAAAACGATCGCTAATTGAATATAAACAGCAAAGTACTACAAGAAAAACTCTACAAGGAAACAAATCAACACGCTGGATTTGCGAAATCACTTACTCATAAAGAAAAGTTGTTTCAGTAAGAATTCAACAAAACGAAAATCCATGTAGTTAATTCTCAAGAAATTTCCATCACAAAAAACTACAAGGACGCATATGTTATCAGAAAAACTGATGACTACACTGCTTTAGGATGCTGAAATAATATTGTTAAATGCATATAGGAAAGAAGGTGTTACAAAAATGGAGTTCATAAGGAAAGAAATGAAAAATTGGAAACCGCAATTCAACTAAATCTGAAAGTTGTAAGCGATGGACAATGCTACTTCATGACAACGCTGCAATCGACAACGCTCATCAAGTTCAAAAAGTAATCAACGATTGCGATTTTATGGAGATAAGACTTGTACCGCACAGTTTGGGTTTTCCGACCTCTTCCCCAAATTGAAAAAAAAAACACAGAACATTTGAATGGCCAGGATTCTTGTCCGAGTACATGCTTGAAGATGACTGTGGAATATTTTTTAGACCTACCTTTTTTTTTTAAGAATATGTATTATTATTTATTTACACAGAAAAGATTCTTTGCTTTCAAATCTTCTTTTTCGTAGCTGAATAGAAGAAACTAACGATGCTTTCTTTGATGATTTTTTCCACAATTGCTTTGCATTTTCTTCATAATGTCTATCCATCGCGAGATGCCATCCAAATTATGCCTATAGTCGGGTTTTAAATTGAATACATGTAATACTTTGATTTCCGACACTTTTGTAGAAAACTTTCGCTTTAAAAAAGTATATATCAAGGGTAATTCACATTCAAAAGCTGCTGTAAAGGTAATAAAAAAATTAATTTTAAATTGAATTAAAAATATTAATCAAATGATTCTTCTTCCACAGATAATTCCAAGCGAAATTTCTTGGGTATAAAGGTCGATCATCAGAAGTTCATGGCTTTTATGAATTACGATCTTCTTTGTAGTTATACGCCAATATTATGGTCAAAATACTTGACGTTCAAAAAGTTTCACATTTGTGATGCATGGGAGTTTATTATGGTTACTGTTTAAAATTATTTTCATATTACACAGGATGTTCTAAAACCCGAAAATATCAAATTTTGTTTTTTTAAATGGAACCACCTGTATATTATTACATTTCGGGATCGTCTGATCAAAATAAGTGTCTGTTTTAATAAGGTTTATAATACTTAAACAACAATAGACCATGTTATATTACTCAATTATAATAAATCTGCTATCTTATACAGAGTGTATAAGAATGAAAACTAATCGAATAAGAATTTTTGATTAATTTAAATAGAACGCCATATTTTTTAATCGAATGGCATTCATTGGTTAAGCTTTAAGTCTTCGCGTTTGAATATGCACGTTTATTCATTTATTTTGCGCATTATAAATGATTATTCAAGGTTTGCGGTGTTGCTTGAGTTAGTCTCGGTCTATCGAGTCAGAATATATTTTTGTTAGCATTCAGCAAAGGGTTTACCAGTCTTTTAGCTGCGAGTTGTTCGGAAGTTTGTCTCCAGAGCGATATCATTTTCATATCATTGCTGGAGTCCATCCCTAATCTGACTTTTGGAATCACCCAGAGTGCGTTATGGTCCACAGAAATGACTGATCAATTGATTAGCCATCCCATTGCTTTTAATATGAGAGTGACTTTATGTTCATACTAGTAGTCTGTCATAAGCAGCCGCACTACAATATTCAAGCACACTCAAACCGTTAAAATACTACTAATTTATTACGTAAAATGAACTGTATTTTAATGTGATATCTTTACGTTGTTACTTAAGACATTACCGAAGTAAGTATATTACATTATACAACATTTTAGTACCTTGCCTTGTTTTACAATATTTATTTTTTAAGTTTACTTGAAGATATCTTGGGGATCTTACATTAAAAGCGCCCAATACAAGCGAGTATATCTATAGATATTCAAGTATGGAAGAATCCAAGATTTTCTACGTTTTACGTAAATGCAATATGCGCATCGAATCACACTCAATTAATCACTTAATTTTTGATTCCATTACAGTAGCGCGTGCACACTTTCGACGCCTGGTGTGTCGAGATACGGACGAAAAACCGCCTTAATTGACGCTCATAACTGAGACCAGCACATTCCAATTAGGTTAAATTGATCAATATAGGTTAGGTTTCGTCCAATTGCACACAAACACACGCATACTACAGGCACTTAAACAGGAAGTTGACTAACACGACGGTGACTTAATTTTACTTGATTGCAAGAAATAATATTAAACGTAAAATACTCGCTCTGCCCACTGATTTCCTGTTGCAAGTACATCATCACATCTTAACATATGATTGGTAATTCAACCCGAATTATCTATGTACATATATATTCCTCTTCTTGTATCGAGAAGGGATGAGTTAATTCCTTCCTACGCTTTGTTTTCGAGTATTTCCCAACGACTATTTTTCACTTTGCCCTTCTGTTCTGCGAGCTCTTTCTCGTAATTGATGTCGCTGCTGAAGACATCGGCAATAAATACTTCTCATGTTTCGATACTACTCTAGGCACTCAACACATATCACATTGTATTGCCGACTGGTAGTTTTTCATCGCAACGTTAACCCTCTGGTGGAAAAAAAAAACACAATCGCATGTGTCATTGTCGCACGGGTACTTAGGATGGTAGCACAGAAGAAACACCCAGACAGATATCGCGATGTCGTAGTTTCTAACGATGTGAACCATTTCCAGGATTACGTGAGATCAATAATTCTTACTTTAGTGGGATGAGTTAATATACTTCACATTTTCACAGCGTCATTGATTTTTCCTGTATCTTTAGAGACTAAGGAAGGAAGTAGGTCAACAGAAACGTTGGAATATTCTTTTGAAGATGCGAGTGGTCCCCCAAACCGAGTTAGAAATCTTCATGCATCAATTTTGGATTAATTTTTTTTTGAGGAAAACAAATCTAATGTTCACATAATAGACCCAGTCCTTCTGGGGTCAAACAACTCGAATACCAATTTAATCCGCGAGGAAAATTCGAAAGAAACCCACCAAGACAGAATCGAGAAACGAATCACCTCCACGCATTACAACCCAGAACTTGAGAAGACCATCTAAGAACTAGATTCCAAATTACACATCCTACACAGAGATCAGGTGGTCATCAAACGCGTCGAGAAGGAGAAGAAGAAAAGCAAGATTACCTTCAAAGAGTGAACGCCTCCATACCGAAGACACTAAAACTGGAAGGGGACAGAGACGAAGACTCTGAAGCCCTGCAGAGGGTCAGCAATGCTATAGCAACATTCCAACTGAAAGAAACTAGAAAGTCGCTGTATTTTGAGTATTCTGCGGAATACCTTCACGTCACAGTAGAGATCTTGCAAAGATGTTTAAAGAAGGAGAAACCCTTGGATATGGTAACTTTAACACAAGGAAGCCGTACTGATGACTGTTAAGCCAGGTTAAATAAAATGAACTATGTATTTGCAGTGAGCTGAAAGCTCATTGGACGAGCGAATAAAATGCGGGAATATCTAAACGAAATGGATTAACATTCACGTGGTGGAAGATATCAAATGGTGTCATTTCATTTTCGTTCACTCCTGTGTATCTCAGAATCAATAGAAGGAGGTAGCGCTTTCAGTTTTCTTAGAGTTCGCCATTTTTATGGTTGCTTGATATAACCAGACATTATGATAACTTCTTGCTATCGCTAGTTTCTACCAATATTGAATCTAACGCATCTCTCAATGGCGCATGCTTCCGTCTATAGATCCCTAAGTATTTACGAAAGCGTTGTATTTGGTTCCAAGCTCTTATATTCTTATTCTAGTTTCCTTTGCCGTTTCGGAGCTATTCGCATACCATTGACGATATTACTGTTCAGTTTCAAGATACAAACTTGATTCCACTCGCTCATGTAGCTAAACTTTGTGGTAAATTCTTTCGCAGAGCTAAATTAGTTTGGTCAGCTTAGACTTATGCCTAATGGCTCCTCCCTTGATTATTCTGCGTGTTGTTTTTCTTGCTACATTCTCCATTAAAATGTGGAGTGGAGTAAGGTTGAGTACCACTTCAATAGCTGTTGCTGGACTATTCACTGGCCAGCTAATGCATAAACAAGCTAATTTGTGCTCATTAAAGTGGTTAGTTCTCGCGGTATGCATCAGGTTGGTTCTACTTCTCCATGCGAATAATCCATAAATGACAGCTAGTCTCACCATTGCTATATACATACAAAACAGTATTTTTGGGTTACATATCCAGTTTTTCTCTGCAAAGTTTTTGCTTGCTACTAAGGGTTTTCTTGCTTCATTGGCGTTTTTTGTTTCTGAGAGCCGTCTAACATGAAGTCTTCGAAAATATATCCGCTCTTGGCTTTTTATATTATGGCCTTGTTAGTTACTTCAAGTTTGTGCTTATTCTAGAGTAGTTTAGTATCTAGAATGAAGCTAGATATTTGACCTCCATCCTCCAATCTAGCCTCTGCCCATAGCTCCATTCGTAATTTACAGTAACATTAAAAAGCCTCGACTCTCTTACCCCAAAAACCAGAGGTTAAAAAGCAGATTATATTATTTTCTTTAGCAAAACCAGTTGAAAATGATACGTTATAAGGTTTCCTTAAAGATGCATCATGGCAGAATTTATCATGCATCATATTTTGCTTATTTATAATCAAAAATAGCAGTATTTTCCGACCAGCTGAGTTTCATAAAATCCGAAAACTTGCAGGAGAACCAAAGGTTTTCCCTTGTGACTTTGATTACAAACCACTGGGATAAAAAATTGGCGAAAATGAATTTAGTGAGTAGCCATTAGCTATCGCTTGAAGTAAAAAACAGTGCAGCGATTCCCAAACCACAAATGTTTACCTCTTATGGCTAGCGTCCAAGTGTTTTGGAGTTAATATTTTATTACAGAGAATTTTATTGTCTCTCTGAGAACGGTAAAATATTTAAAAAATACTCTAACATGAAATAAGTTTTTAAGTATACTGTTCATTATTATGTGCCATCAGTAGACCATCAGAGACAAAAACCAAAGGAAGCAGATTGATGACATCTTTAATTTTTATTTCTATTCTACAAGCTTCGTGTGTCCGCTCAGGCATATAAACATCAAAGAGGTGCAACGATAATTCATAATATGCCGTGGTTACAATCTGTAAACATCTATAGGTATGTCGAGTTGAGAAAGATTTTCCTAATAAATACCCAATATTTGCTTTTGTATACATCAGCTTCAATGTTGATAAATCAAATAGGCTAAGGAATTTTAGCCAAATCAATGTAGATTTGTCAGTAAATTCGCCTCCTCGAATAATTAATTTCTCTAAAAGGAAAATTATTATCAACTATTAATTAAGAGACGACAGTAAATCTATTGAAATGTGAATACATTAATTGTAAGCCTTAGTTAAAAAGAATTCCTCAAACAATCATCATATTAGGCCTTCAATAGTATCACGACATGGAATCCAAGTGGTAGTACCTCATCAAAACCTAGCTGTCACATCTGTGTTTGTCCAAACATTCGGAGATATGATTTCTTGCAAAAACTACTTTACTAAAAGAATAGAACAGCAGTGGAGGAAATGAAAATGTTAACCAAGAATAAAAATCAATATAAATATTGGTTGCAAAGGTTACGTGATAAAATATCAAACTTCAACCCAACATTTATATTCCGATAATATTGGAAAATATCTTTTTCCTTTTCAGTATTTTACCGATTTTGGCAATATCACACACCTTGGGCAGAAACTGCCAATAGTAGGATTTCTGATACCTTGAGAAAGATTTCATTAATAAATATCTAAAATAGCAAAATAATCTTAAGGCTAGCTTTCTGTTGGTTTTTTCTTGAGCTTCCACTTCATTTGTTTCTTTTTTTGGAAAGCCACCACTTCTCTGTTATAATTAATAGGTCACTAACAGAGTGGCCTAGCTTTAATTTGTTAAAAACTTCTTGGATACTTGTGCCAGCTTATGACTTTTGAGTTAAATTTTGGGCCTTCTTCATACTCCTAGCATGATATGCTAAATGTTGTCGCTAAAAGTAAGAAAGGCACTTCCTCTTGCTTGCATTTTATCCTATAACTTTGAAAAGGTATCTGCATTCAGTAAGATGAGATCAGCAGATGATTGACTTCCAAATTTGTCACTGGTGTAAATGAGCTTAAAGGACTAATTTTGTTTGGTAGACATGTATGGTACTTCACTAAAATTTAGATAAATACTGATTTACATTCCTAAGGATGTTTTAAATATTAGTTTTGTGGAAGTACAGTAAGACAAACAAATACGTATAATCAGCTTGGCTGTTGGCATCGAAAATAAGGCATAACTATCTGAGGCAATTTCATGGAACGTCTTATCTGCACTAATTTATCCGTAACCGTTAATACTTCTAATTATTATTTTCACTTTGATTGGAAGCGTATTATCAAGTATCCAAGATTAACGGGATTTTTAATGCAATAAAAAAAAAATGGAATGTGAACGTGACAAATCGTAGGTGTTAATCACGTACGATATCCGGCCTCGCAATTTCAGATGACTTTGATGGAAAAGTGGTCTATCGGCCGTCGGTGGGTCGCGAGGAGCTTCGGCTCCCAAACGAGCGTCGAATGGATAGGTTTGAGGTGAGGGGTGATGGTGTTCGCCGACTAGCGGGAGGAGGGTGGAACGGGAAGCACCGGAGGTGAAATACGACGGCTCCGGAGCGAGATTATGATTGGTGACTTATTTAATTACTTCAATCTATCATTCGGTGTCCGAGAGGCTCTGTTGACTTTGACCGATCGCGACGCCGCCACGCATGCGAGCTGAAGCTGGGAAAATCGTTGCCGTAGGCGTTCAGATAAATTGATAAAAAAAAAAAGTTCACTTCATAATCGATGATTTCATAGGAAAATTAAGATTAAGGATACCAATGGATTTTTTTTTGTTGTAAGCTAAATAAAGAAAACTAAAGCAACTGTACCAGGATTATCCCATAAACAAATACCAGAGCGCAGTCTGGACTTTACTTGCGCGTAGTAGATAGAAATTTTGCCTTTTCCTGATGGTATTTCTCAAATTATTTCAAGAATTTGTCAAGTAATAATTTTTTGCGATAAAGAGATTTGAGATTGACTGGCCCACCTCTGAAAATTATCCAAAAGATGAGAATTCCTTAATAGCAAAAGATATTATCACAAATATTCCTGTGGGATTTCAATAGTGTTGTTACCTCAGATCCATATGAGGTGGCAGACGCAATTAATGCTTTAAATGATACAACTGCAGTGGGATATGATGGAATACCTGTTAATGTATTAAAACATTGCAGAAAAAATATATCTGAACCCCTTTCCCATATTATAAACTTATCTTTTAGAGATGGAATATATCCCGACCAATTGAAACTGTCGCTAGTAGTGCCAGTATATAAGAAAGGAAGCAAGTCAATATTTGAAAAAATAGTATATAAAAGAATAGATAACTTTATATGTAAACATGACATCTTGAATCACCTACAAACTGGTTATATTAAGCAGAGATCTAGCATCCGATCTATGTTCCAACTCTTGGAGGAAGTAGTCATTGGACTTGAAGCAGGCGACACAATAATTGGTGCTTTTATGGACTTGTCAAAGGCTTTCGATCTTGTACATCACCATGTCCTGCTTGAAAAACTAGAGATGGTTGGATTTCGAGGATTGTCTTTGAGATGGATACACTCGTACGTCGCCAATAGACGATAGTGTGTGGTTGGCCACGACGAGGCAGGTAATGAAATTAGATCGCAATGGGAGTTTACGGCATGCGGAGTACCACAGGACTCAATGCTTGGCCCTTTGTTACTTTTATTATACGTCAACGATGTACCTGTTGTTGTTCCTGACTTAGTGATAATGTTTTGTCAAGTATCAGTAACAACATATTATTTATTTATTCAGTGTAGCTATGCTTTCTGTGCTCTTACAGATGGAAACGTCCAAAGAAGGGACTCCGAAAAAGGCAAACTGGAATAAGTATGTTTCCTTGAGAAAGAATTGCCCTTCTTGCCTTACTAGTACCATGAACTATGGGCTCTTTATTTAGCATATCTTTTAAATGTTCGGATCTGTTATTTGTTCATCAATAACGGATTATTTAAATAATAAATAGTGAATAAAAAATATACAACTAATAAACATTTGTTTGCTTATGATAAGATTTTCAAAATTTTTAATGTAAACGTCACTCCTGGTCATTGCTCCCTGTTTTCGACCAAATCCCTAGGATTCGCAAAAGCGTTTATCTACGGAGGATACGCAAAGGATACCCCTAAATCTTTTACCGTAACTTATTAGCAACTTTATTACCTAATATTTAAAAAAAAAAGGTTTCGCAGTCCCAAATTAGCAAGCGAAAGCAATGTAGCAATGCACGGAGGACTAAATATGCTTATCCAATCTCCCGTGTCCGAACGTACGTACACCTAATATTTTTCCGACGAATCCAAGATAATCTTTTTACTGTGCCACAGGACTTACATGTTTTTTTTTTCGTGTATGCTTTTTTTTATATGAAAGCGTACACTCCGTTAATGTATACGAACACACATGCTGAATTATACAACATTTCTGCCGTGCTCTTCTGCGAAGATTAAAACGATTCGCCTACGAGATTTAGAAGCAATTTTCGACCCTCCGCTCCGTTTGTTGGCCGAAGGTCGCGGGCTTCTTTTCGAATTTAATGGGTTGGCAATGCCCCAGGTCCTAAATAACGTAATTTCCCCGGCTGACTAATCGGCGTGGAGTATTAAAAGGATACATATTTTTCTCTCTCAATGGAGAGGCAAAGGTGTAGGTGAATTTTTCTAAGGGTTGGTTAAATCCTATGTGTGTCTGAATCAACGCAAAATAAGTTTATTTATTAAGAGCTCCCATTGAAATGATTTGAAACCAAATGCACGGTTTCAGCCAACGTTTATTGTTCGATGTTGATAGTAGTATAGGACAAATCAATGTTCTGTGTTAAATACAACCGGAGAAAACGTTTATAATATGATGAAATAACATGAACAAAGTTTCTATCTTTCAAAACTAAGGAATATAAAACTTAAAACGGGCCATCCAAAGCTAGTTACAACAATATTCAATTTATTTACTATATTCATTCACGGGAGCAATGTCTTCTTTTCTGTCATTTCAATTGGAAATGTTTCTGGACCTACCACCCTTGCACATTGCTGTGGAAATGGAGGCTAGATTAACTACATTACTCCACTTATCGCACATTGCGAATCAATCGCCACATTCTTGTTTTTTTGACTTTCATGGGCAGGTTTACCCCGTGAGGCAACTCGGCCTTAAGACCTATTGTGCCCCCATGATGTCTTTACCCTCTCGACCTGGTTGTAGTCGAACAAAAAGGTCCGCAAGTTGGTCGAGAGTTAATTTACTTATACTGGGTTCGTCCAAACCAGCGACCCCTAGACAGCTCCGTCTCTCCCTGTCCACTGCCGGGCAGTCGGCAAGGAGGTGCATAGGAGTTTCTTCTGCTCTCCCACAGTTTCTACACAGGGGAGAGTCCACTCGCCCCATGCGGTGCAAATGCTTATTTAATGAGCAGGGGAGTTAGGACTCCCGTGAGAAGTCTCAGTCTGTCCCTGCTCATAGAGACTGTCTTGAGGAGTCTCTCGTCGCCCGGATGAATACCGAGGATTTTATAGTGTCTCACGCCGACTAGTCCATTCCAATAGAAGCGGTGACTAGCAGCGAGTTAAAATCTCAAACTTTCCGCAGACCATGATGGTAATACCGTCTGCGTAGCCCTGCGCGTGGAAACCCGCCATCCGTAGATCAGAAAGCAAGCCATCCACCACGAGGCACCATAGCAAGAATGACAGCACTCCACCCTGGAGGCAGCCAACTGCCACGGTGGCCTTTACATTGCAAAGGTTCTGCGAAACATGAACCATTCTGTTCCTTAGCATGGAGCCGAGTGGCTAACAAGTTGCTAGAAGCACTCACTTCCGACAGTATGCTGGGAATGCCATCGGACATGATGCTTACTCGACCACTGATCGGTACATACTTCACTACTTTCTTTCCAAACAGAGAGGAAGGAGATGTAACGAAAAAACACCGACAGTGTGTTACTACAACCTTAGACCACATACAATGATTTTTCAGGCTGAAATCTATGCTATTGAGATATGTGATGTATGCTAGAGAGATTTTGGATAAAAAAACATCAGACACAAATCAATGAACATTTCTAGAGACAGTCAGGCGACTGGATGCTGATCTGGGGCTGAAAAAACACCCTAAATGCAGTAGCGATGGCAACTATCCCTAATCGGGCACTCACTAACTCATGGCAATGAGGATTCAGGCATTTGCAAAAAGGATGCTGCCAAGCATTTCTAGGGACCAGAACCTGCCATCGCACCTACGACAGCTAAACAGCAAATCAATGTATGGACACATCAGAACGTGCTCCAGCATTGAAACAATTGTCCTGTCGCATGTACCAAGGAACTATTAGAACTTGACCGTAGAAGAAGACCTGGAAAAGACCTCATTCAAAAATATTATGAGCTACCTTAAAGGCCTAAACTTGTTGGAAGAACTTTAAAGGTAACATCCGCTCTACAATGGACGGGACGGATAGTCAACCCATGCAGATGCTATCCTTTTCTCAATACTCAATTGATTTCTGAGCCCTTTCCATCGTGTATAGCATTATTTGAATTCCGCATTTCTGGCGTCATCAAGGTAGTCCGGAGAAGGACTGTATCTCTCATCATTGAACCTCTTTTGCTGTGCTGTGTATTGGGTCGTGTTTGTAGGTGCAATTACACACTACAATACTTGGACACAATTACTTCTGTTGGTTCTGCGTTCAGTACTGTTTGGGTCAATAACTATTGAAAGTATAGAAAAATAATTTTAACTTAGATTAGATTAGAGTAGCTGGCCATACGGACCTATTTCAGCGTGACCTTTTCAAAACTATTGTGATTGCTTTTGTCATAGAAGGCACTCTCTAACTTTATCTTCTTAAATAGACTTATCATCTTTGAGAGCGGTTTCTTTATATAGATCTTAGCTGTAGAATTCTTTACCTCCAGTACTGGAAACCTGGAACTCCTTTCTGCTTCTCTGACACAGTGATGAATTGGAGCAACCTCAACCTGGAACGCACTCGTGTCCTTGCTGCAGCTTATCAAAAGGACTTATGAGCTTTTTTTCCGTAGTTTTAAGACCCCTTTGTATACCAGTTTGAGGTCCGTCTTACTGGATGTGATGGAATGCTAGATTGCTAATTTCTAACAGGAAGATTTCTTAAGCACGGCAAACGACAAGCAGTCGTTGTTAATTAGGAATTCGACCGTTTTTATTTTGGTCGAAACGAAAAATATCTACAAATGGTGATATTACTCTGGAACATACTCACAACTCGAGCGTACTTCCTCTCAGACGTTAACAACCTAATTTAAACTGATCATTTTGTGTACTTATTGTCGGAGACCACCAATTATTACACTCCTATTAATAACTGCCAGTATCTGCATCTCATTTCAAACATCTGCTTCCCCAGTGCAAATATATATCGACAGTCCGAGCATCCCACCAGATTATTCCCTCATAACCTGAGTTTAACGGAGACAACTACTAAATATAATTTTAATCATAATGCAGCAGTAGAGACCATCATATTCGAATATTGTGTGATCGCTTCGTTTTATTGTTGAGGGACGTTCCCTTTTCTTTTTCTTCGTTCTACTCCCGATGCGACTACTGCATGTGTTTCGATGGATGTATGTATTTATTTATACGTAGCAAGATGCCACACACGTAGCTGAACGCGGAAAGAGACACTCGGAATAAAATGTTCTTCATACGATGTACGTAGGTATTAACGTAAACAGGAAAGTGTGCATTTTATTGATGGTGAAATCTATTCTTGCTCGTACATTATTACAATCGCAATAGAATGTTGAGGTTTTTGACATATACTCTTGCATACCTTTGAGATTCCTTAATTTGCGGGTGTTTTAAATTCACAGACTACCGCGGAGTGTTCGCTCATAAAAGATAGAATACAGGTGATTGTTTAAAACTTTAGTTTTGACAATTTCAGATTTATAGACCATATAAGCAGAAATCAAGAACATGCCTGTCTTATAACTTACGGTGATAAGCTTTTGGAAATGTACGCCTATTTTTTTTCTTTTTTGGCTACATTATTTGTCAGATTTAGCAACTATATCAAATGTAAACCTACATTGTATCTTTTTTTTAATATTGTAAACCAAATCCCTATAATCTATAATGACCGGCAAATTTAAAACAGCCTATATATACATCATGATGTTTAATAGGTCTCTCAAGAGTGGGGTAAATTTAATAATTGAATTTGTTACACATGTTTTACAACTAAAGTCTGCAGTTTTTGCTATTTTGATGATGTTTTAACTTTTTGATGATAATTTACAATATCAATATATGTAGATGGATTGTAAGAGCAATATTGTCGTGAGTTTTTACCATTGTATTAATGTAAATATATCCTAACATGGTATTTACCCGCATTTTTTATCCATTCAGCACGCAATAAGTTATTTTTAAGGAATTTAAATAATTTCAAACCTTTAAAATTCCTCCGAGACTTTCCGCAGCGTATATACATACTGCTGTGTACTGAATGTACCAACAAAAATATAAAATTAAATTAAAAATGAAAAATTAAATTAGCTAGCTCAAATAATCAAAATTTTTACAAGGCGCAAAAGAACAATTAAACTCAGGGTTACTATCATGAAAAGTAAAATGTGGGTGAAAGAAATCTGGCTTTCTTTTGTACTCCAAAAATTTTAAAAGGTTTAATTAAAAATAAAAGAACAGTATTTTTTTGATGACATAAAACTTCAATAATTTTATTTTTTAAAAAAAAAAGAAAAAAAAATTAAACTTTGCAGAAAAAAAAAACCTTGGACAAAAAGGTCCTGGTATAAATCAAAATTGCATTTGACTTTAAATTACAAAAGGACAATTCAAAATCCTTTTACAAAGCAACAGAAAAAAAAAAAGTTCAGGAAGATAATATTTTTTTTTCTTTCAATTCAATCCACGTGGTCTCAATATTAAAACAACTAAATTAAACGTGGAAAAATTCAAGTGATTTATACATAAATGAAAAATAAAAGCAAGCACAATGCAAGCACAATATTCACCCAACCCGAGGTGATTAATAAATAATTACAAATCAGAAAATTAACAACGAACAAACAAATTAACTCTTTAAACTTAAAATATCTTCCTGCACGTAAAAATAGTAACAGCTCTTATATCTAAATTTTGTACACAAAAATACAATATCAATTATTATTAAATGAGTTCCGTGATGAACGAAATACAATCAGAAACGTGAATTCAAAACTTGAAATCAAAAATCACAAAATGTCAGCAATGAAATACAATTATATATATCTACTTACTTTCGTATCGATCAAGGAACTGAACTCACAAGGTTAAACAATCGTATAAGTATAAAAATCTCATCTGCGTGCGATGCAACGCACACAGATCTGTCCGCAAACGGACGAACTCGCAAAACAAAACAATATATATACAATACCAGTGAACGCAAAATGTACACCTGACTGAAATTAATATAAACAACTGAACAATAAAATAAACAAATTAAACAATCCAAAACATTAACTAAATCTTATTTGAAAATAAAACAATTTGAAATTTCTCGCAACATTGACAAACGCTTAACGGAATGAACAAAAAAAAACCCGAATCCACAAAAACCCAGGGTGCCAAACCACAGCAATACGTATTTATTGCCAGCACTGAGTGTCGCCATTTCAATGCTAGCAGTACGTGACTACGCGAGCGTTGACTGACGACTGAAGAACAGCGCTCCGAACGAACTCACGGAGGGTACCCAACTATTTGATCTAGGGTTCCCATTTTAGCGAAAGCCGCTGCCAATTCTCCCATAAGGCGTGGTATTATTATGTTGCTAAAAATATGTGTTCTTTATTTTCTTCTTTTTCTTGTTTTTTCTTTTGTCAAAGCTAATATTAAGTTATATTTTGTATTTTTGTTTGACTAATTATAAACACTTTGTGTCAGGTAATAATAAACGTCTATTTATTTAGGGCAATCCCACTAGAACAAAAAAAATATTTATCAAATTTAAGGGGTAGCCTTTGTAACAAGTTTGCGCGTTTAGACAATATACTGTTCCCATGTGCAGATATCCTTTTTATTTTGATCGTACCTGTAGATCATGTTTACTTCATTTTAACATATATTGTTGTCCATAAAAAAAAGTGAGAATTGCATCCTGGGTTAGCTCGCCATTTTTAAAGTTCATTTCCTTCCTGAAATCGAGCTAAGAACATCTAGGTAAGGTTATCTTATTCAACTTTGAATGTTAATAATTTTAATCTCAGGTAATCTCATTAATTATTTAAAATCTATTTCGTTTAATCACATCTTTATTTGAAATCTAATATTTTACATGTTATTTATAAAATATTTCAACGGCACCTGGTAATATTATATTTCGATTTTTAGGCTCAAAATTTAAAGATCACAGACCAGAGATCACTGTTCAGAGCTTAAAGCTCTTTTCATATATCTTATGTGAGATATTATCTTATATCAGAGATCTTATCTCAGACATCGTACATCTATCTGAGATAGATATAATAACAGCTGGCTACCTAAACGCATGCAGCAGTGCTAATGATGCGAATTAATCAATAACCACACACTATCTGGCTGATGAAGTCTATCCTTCGGACTAAATCTATTATATTATATGGAATTGGGCAATCATCGATAAGCTAGTCGAAGTAATGGCCACCTAAGATCAAAACGCAGCAATTTCCTGATCTTCATCGAAGTAATTGGTGATCAGATTACGTGTCCTACCATCTCGATACAGTCGACCATTTCATTGCACCAGAAGAACTTTCAGCAAGAGTAACCAAATGTGAGTTAGTAACAACTTATGTTTTAATTGAACTAAATATCTGTGTAAACTTATAATTTCACTTCAATCTCGTAATTCAGCACTATTTAATTATTCCTTGTTGTGTTACGATAAGCAATACTAGTACATAAATCTTGTTTATATTTGGTATTTAATGTTAGCTCAATTACAGCTGTAAATGGGTATTCTTAAATAAATAAGGTTACTTAATATTTACGATCTAGCAACTCTTATTAAAAATATTACCATCTTATCAATATATTACCTTCTGTTATAGTGCTGGTTATACATTTCTTGATTAAGTATAACTGTCTTTTTATTGTTTTAAAACATACCGTTGGCTCTTGCTTGGTTTTTGTTTCGATCAGCTGATCGAGTAGCTTATTGTGACGCTCAGCGGAAGACAGCGCTTCTATTTTTGTTTGTTGGATTAGCTAGTATTGTAACAATATTAATTCTGTTGTGATTCAATTTAACTTGTTTTTTTTTTTGTTTGTCAAATTTATCTTTTTAATTAATTAAATTGTTATTGTTAATGAGGTCTATTATTTTGATTATTGTGTACAAACCCGACTACCCTGCCGTTTGGTTCCGGCTGGCGCCCACATTGTTTTTACACCTTAAAAGAACAAACCCACGACCCAGCCCCGATTTATGAGCAGCGGACAATTTATATTGCGAGAATTGCTGCAACAGCATTTCGCTGCGAACAACTACGTCGCACCTTCTATGAGCTGGGGCACCCGTCAGTGTGTTCCGTTGAAACTGAATCCTGAGATGGATCACTCAATTCGCTGTTATTTTAAAAATTAGGATTGTCGGCAATATGTTGCGATAAGTCTGTTATTTTTGTCGGTGACTGTATATTATTTCAAACACATAGACAAAAAAGAAACATTGTCGAATTTTATCTTACGAAAAGTATTATTACCCCTTGTCCAGAAAACGATTTTCCAATGCAAAATTTCCACTATCAAATCAAATCACGAAAAAATTCTTTACTCCTCTATTTATAGCAGTACCCAATCCTATATTTCTCCCAATCAGCATGGCTTCATTACTGGTCGTTCTACAGCTACCAATTTGACCTGTTTTACACAATTTGTTAGTGAAGCATTGGACAAGCGCGGTCAAGTGGATGTCATTTATACGGACCTATCTAAAGCCTTTGATACAATAGAGCATTCACTCCTCCTATCAAAACTAGAAGCTTTTGGTTTTACTCCATCTGCTGTTACTCTAATGGGTTCTTATTTAACAAAACGCGAGTGTTATGTCTCTTACAACGGATTTGTATCTACGGAATATACCTTACATGCAGGTGTCCCACAGGGCTCAAATTTAGGCCCCCTCTTATTTAATATTTTTATCAATGACCTCTTAACATGTCTTACCTGCTCGGTCCTCGCCTACGCAGATGATATTAAATTATATACACAGCTGTCAACTAACCGCGACGTCGTCTTGCTACAGGAAAATCTAAACAAACTTGTTAACTGGTGTGCATCTAACAGCCTTAATCTTAATGTCGGGAAGTGCAGCATCGTGTCATATGCAAGAGTCGGGTCACCGATCATCGCGGATTACAAAATTAATAATACGTCGCTGAAAAGAAGAACTGAATGTAAGGATCTTGGTGTTCTCTTTGATAGTGCTTTCACCTTTAAATCGCAAATTACATCCGTATGCAAAAGTGCTTTCAGTTCTCTTGGGTTCCTAATGCGTGTATCGCGTTACTTCACCGATCAATGTCGGTCTCTTGAAGATTTTATACAACGCTTATGTCCTTAGCAAGCTGGAGTATGCGCCACTGGTTTGGTATCCAATCTATGCGTGTGATTGTTTGCAGCTTGATAGAATTCACCCTAAATTCCTTAAATTTCTATCTTATAAACTGGACGGAATATATCCGGAAGTTAGCATACCTCAGTTGGAGCTACTGGAGCGTCATGGAATGGTGTCCCTATCGGAACGTCGTGACGTGTTATGTCGTAAATTCTTGGTGAATTTGATTGGAAACAAAATTGACTGCCCGTATCTTCTGGAGAATATCAGTTTTCACGTTCCACGTTTGAACTCTAGGAGCGAATGCACCTTTAGACCACCTCAAGCCAGGACAAACTTAATGAAACGTTCACCTATTTCAGTGATGGCTAAGCTTGGAAACTTCGGAACAGCAGATATTTTCTTTTGAATTAACTTTTTAATACAGCTTATTACTATTATTCGTTATTATATTTCAATATTAATATTTATGTAACACTTGCAATACATTACTGTATTTTGTGTCCTCTTTTGGGTCTGTACCTGTTGGACATCAATAAACGTTATTATTATTATTATTATTATTATTATTATTATTAAATCAATCGACGTGATCATATCCCACACCCAAATTACAACACCGTTATTATCTTGGGTTGCCTGGAGCGGTGTACCGAGCCGCTGTATATACACACATACCGCGTCGCGTTATAAACTCGCTAATTGCTAATCGTCGGCTTTAAAGTATCAAGCAAATTTAGCCTATGATATCGGCATGATTAACAATAATAGCCCGCGGATCGCAATTTGTAGAACACCTGTCCTAACTGACAATTAACGAAACATAATTAAACTAGGCGCGCGTCGGCATAACGGCGCGCCGACGGAGAGCGCCGATCCGCGTCCCGTCTCCGTCGGTAGCAGGCGCCGTGGGCTCGGGGCTTCGACGCGGCGGTTTCGTGTTGATTTTAGCGATATTAATGGGAGGCTTCGGGGCGGCTTCAACTGTTTCCGAAAAGCGCGTGATGTTCTGTGCCGCTGCAGGAATAGCGGCGACCGCGCCACCTGTCGGTTGTTCCGCACAGATCGTTCCGCTGAAGCATCGACGATATCGAGAGCGGCGTTGTGCTTTTATGGATACTACGTCAAAAATGATAGGTCGATCCGCTGGAATGTGAATCGATTGCGACTGCATCGTTTGAAAGATATATAGGTACTAGTGTGTGCACGAATGAAGTTTGCAATAGGTATAATTGAGTATTGAAATGGAGGCAACATCCGCATAATTAAACGTGGTGGACGGGACCCACCACGGCTCTAATCGCGAAAAGGGCTATTTTATTTTGGTATATTTCAGGTAGCTCATTCATATAAATTAGGAATAGGATTGGACCTAATATTGACCCTTGTGGTATACCTTTAGACGTAGTAATCCATGAGGAGATATCACCTTTCCTTTTTCATTTATCACCGTACATTGTTTTCGCTCTCCTAGGTAAGATACTGTAAGACCCATTTCTGGCATTTTTTTGCAAGAGGTGTTGTAGACAGCGTAGACTGTCGAAAGCTTGAGATAGGTCGACAAATATACACAATACCCCTTCTTCGTTTATATCCTCATATATTTCAGTTAATATCTAGTATATAATAATAATAATAATAAGAATATATTGCTATGATATCAAATTACCTAACCTACCCAACTAACAACATACAGCAACAAACGTTAATTATTGAAATAAAATGTATTCTGATCTATGTATTTAACTACTTTGTAAACAAACTGTAAAAATTCAAACTAAACACTCACTATATCGCATATAATTTTAAAAGGGCACGTTTCCATGGAGTTTTTAGGTAAAAGTTCCTTCGCTGATTGTACGAACGTAGGTTCACTTAAGGTGTCGTATCGTTGGAAACGATTTTCTTTCATCGTTGATGGGATCTTAATGCCTAGGAGATATGAATGTTTGTTTAAAACAATTGTAAAAGACTTCTTTTTCGATATTTTCCTGAGTTGGTTGTATTTTCAAAAACATCTAGAAATTTCAAAATTTAAATAATTATAAGTCATTTAACTAAAGATTTACTTGCCAAGAATGAAGTGTTGTGTGTTTTGTGCAAAAATGATGGTAATCCATTAATTTCGAAGAATTGGGGGACGTGTTTTCTATTCCTGGAGCCACAATCAAGGGACCTAGATGCAACTTTGGTGGCTGAGACAACGATAACGCAGATTTGGAGCTGAGGGGATTGTTGCAGAACTAGAATCAGTATTTGGAATATAAAGGAGCTATTTATCGTACTTAAAAGTAAGCGTTTCTTCATCTTTCGAACTTATAACTGGCGTTCAGAAGGTAATTAAATTCTGAGGTTAGAATGATTTGATAACAGTGATTTCTAGGGAGTTTTGATGTTAAACAAACGTTTGCTGTTGTAGTAAGGTTTTTGACAATACGCGATTGTATGACGGGAGGTTAGCGGGAGATTTGAATTCAATTTTGATATTTAAACTAGATATTTTGAGATTAGTTTGGATTAAGATTCAAGGAATCTTATTTTTGTATAATTTAAATAGTATTTGAACTTACTTACTTACCCTGAGAGAGAGAATATTCATCTTAATTGTTATTCACTTTTTTATTAACTCGAAATGAACAAAGTTATGTATAAAAATTTGGTTTTATTCACTATAAGATAATAACATCACAACTAAATAAGTAATACAGTTTCTACAATCAAAACACAGAGAATAAAAGGTCATTTAAGCTATAATATTACTTCTTTGTCGAGAATACTACACCCCCCCCCCCTCCCCCACGCCCCAGGAGTTACTGAAGAATATATAGTATCACACGATTGGTATGCGGTGTACCTAACTTCAGAATCATTGGAACTCATTAAAGAAATAATACAAACGAGAGAGGCAAAGCTGCTTAACCCTCTTTTTAAATATCGACAATGGCAACTATTCGGCAATTTGTTATAAGCTTTAAATGCCACATATTTGGGGTTTCGTTCAGAAAAGTCTGTGCCGAGGAAACTCTAGGGTATAGTAGTTGTGGTAGATTTTCCTTTCTGGTACGCGCTTTATCTACTATTTCGCAGTGTTTATTTTTATCTAAGAAACTAACTGTTCATGCCTGGATAATTTTTTCAAAATATGCAATAGTATCAGGTTTTAATCATTTGTTCTAAATTTAGTTCTTGGATATTCCTGTATACTTCTGTTGTTGCCGTTCTTCTATCCATTGAATATAGCAGCTTTAATATAGTATTTTGTTGTCTTTGTAATTTGTTTAAGGTTTTCTTGGTTGTGTTGCTCCATATGTTTATAAAGTAGTTCCTATGTGACAAAAAAGCGAATTATATATCGACTTTTTCATATATTTTCTTATTTTATTCAATCCAGCTATAGCACTGATGTTTGTTTTGATCAGGTGTTTTATATGTGTATCCCATTTTAAATTGTTTTGTATTGTTAGTACTAAGTATTTGGTCTCGTTAATTTGTTTTATTGATCGTTATTTGACTTTGATGTCGAAAGTAGGAGGAATTATTTTCTTTGTAAATACCATATACTCCGTTTTTTCTTCATTTATTGTTATAAGATTATTGTAACACCATTCTTCCACTTTTTCAATGTCCTCGTTAATATGTTGTTGTAGTCGTTCTTTGTTATTGTACGGTTGTGAATATACAATACATATGTCATCGGCATGCGCGTAGATTTTGCCATGTATTTGTATGTCAAATATATCGTTTGTATATATTATGTATAGCAATGGTGGTAAGTTTCCTCCTTGGGTATCTCCTTTCTTTCCGATGGCCTAGTTCGTGTGTCTGTCTAGTTGAAGTCGTTTCGACAGGCCCCGAAACGTGAAACAATGTCCTATGTTTTACCTAAGGTTATAGGTGGTCTTAATAAATATTAGTCAATTTATATGTTTAAATTTAATCGTTTAATTTAACACAATCGACGGCTAATGGGAATAAATCCCGAAGAGCCAAAAAAAAAAAAATTTCCTCCTTGAGGTATTCCGTATTCTGCGCATAGCTGTGGACTTTCGAGTTTGTTTACTATGACACTTTGCTTTCTATCAGTCAAATATGTTTTAATTAGGTGTTTCGATGTTCCTTTTATGCCTAGGTGGTCTAATTTTTCTATTAGTTTTTCTTTAGAAATGGTATCAAAAGCCTTCTTCATATCGATAAAAAGTACAACTACTAATGTATTGTTCTGGGCAACTTTCGTTTTTATATTATTTAATAGATCATTAACAGCTGATGTTATTCCTGAGTTTTTTTGAAATGCGTATTGCCTTTTATGGATTATTTCATTGTTCTCTATGTATTCGCTTATTTGCAGGTGTAGAGTTTTTTTCTAGAATTTTGTTCAAGACGGATAATAAGCTTATAGGTCGATAATTTTCTGGTTTTGTTTCGTTCCCTTTTTTGTATATTGACTTTATTATTGTCCTCTTTAAAATTTTTGGATATTCTCCGTTCTCAATTACCTGGTTTATCTTAATTTTACTTACTTAATCTTGTAAGTATTAGTGATATTTTGTTCCTAAATTTTTTGACTATTTTTGCAGTTAAGTGATCATGTCCGGGTGCTTTATTGTTTTTTAATTGCAAAATTATTTTATGTGTTTCTTCTTCTGTAACTTTTCTAACTTTAACATTTGTTGTCCGTCTAGGGGTAGTAGTCGGTGTAGGAGGGTGTTTCGAGTCAGCTATCTGTTTCTCTGCTAGTTCTTTCCCTATATTCATAAAATATTCGTTTATTTCGTCTGCAATTTTCCTAGAATCTGTTGTCACTGTCGAGTCTTTTTTTCTATTTCCGTTCTATTTTAATTTGGGATAAAAAAATAAAAAAAAAAAACACCCTGGTGTTTGTAGTCTGCACTATAACACAATTTAGCAATCGCATTTGTATGTTTAACTATTAATTGTGATGTGGATTACTACCATATGTTAATCACAAATATCACTACAGTTTCTTTTATAATTGTGTGTTATTACAATAACTAGCAACACTCACATAATCTATCACAACATTAAACTTAAAAAAAGAAACTGTATTTGCTACGTTTCCATTAGTAGAATTTCAGTATGACATTAGTGGACTGAACCACAATTACAGCAGGTAAATATTTTCCTCTGGCTTCTCATAATAAAATGCTCCGTTAGTTTTGGAATCAAGAAATATTAAAAAAAAAATTATTATATATTTAAATCAACTTTCACCACATGTCATTGCACAGGCGAATATTCCACAGATCGCATCGATAGTTTCAGTATTAGCCGGCGTGCGATGCCATCACAACCTACGTCCCTCTCTATTCGTCTCGATCGCTCGCCTATATCGCCACGTTAGGCCCTCTGTGTCGCCCGGTCGCTGGCACACCGACCACATGTGCATACTACACTAATTAGAGGCGATTGGTACAGACAGCAGCTGTCAATGATGACGTCACATCCTGTCAATGATCCTCTCATTGACGCCTAAGCCATTTAAATGTCTAGGCGCAGTTTTTCTTGTTTTCGGTGCGTCCGTGATGGGACGCGGTGGTCTTATTGTTTCTTCCTTTCTGTCTGTTTGTACACTGTCGCTGGAAAAACTTCGAACGCTCGCTTGAAACGGAATCTGTTTGGTGTTGTTATATAAGATAAGATAAGATAAGTTTTATTGCCAAAGTAATCACTATTACATACAGAAGGTCAACAAAAAACAAAGAAAAAATAATAACAAGAAACAAAAATTAATTAATAAATTCTGAAATGGTATAATAAGCTTCCCGTAATAACAATTGTTTTATCTCTCTCTTGAAGGTATTGATCGGCATCTCCCTATACTTAAGGGGTAGGTTATTGAAAAATTTGATGGCTTGGTAGCGCATAGAAAGTTGAGTCGCCTTTACTCTATGGCACGGAATCTCTGAATTTATATTCGTTCTTGTATCGTATTCATGTAAGTGAAGACGTTGTTTAAAGGTATTGAAATTTTCTCTAACATATATTAAACATTTATAAATGTACAGACAGGGTACGGTCAACACCCCAAGGTTCCTAAAAAGTGATTTACAATGTTCGGTGGGTGATACTCTGCTAATAATCCTAATAATCTTTTTTTGAATTCTGAAAACTCTTATAGCGGATGGTGAAGCTCCCCATAAAATTATACTGTAATTAACTGTACTAAAGAAATTGGCATAATATAATAATAATGCAACATTAACATCTGTGAAGTCTATTATCCTTCTTATTTAATAACAACAAGAATTAAGTTTAGAACATAATTCATTTATGTGATGTTTCCAATTTAGTTCAGAATCGATAGCAACACCTAACAGATTTATAGTTTTAATGTTACCTCTCTTTAACGAAAAAACTAATTTTTGAGTCTTATCAGAATTTAATTTCAACTTATTAGCTGCAAACCAGTCCGTAGCAGTCTCAAACGATTTATTTTCATAACTAAGGAAAGAAGGTATTGTTTCACCTTTGTTGACAAGAGTAACATCATCATATAATTTTTATTTGGTCGTTGTCAATAATAATGTCGAACGATCCATACAAATTGAATAATACTGTTCATCTACAACCATTAACTAATACGTTCATTATACAGGGTTAGTAAAAAGTCGCGGAACGGTCGAATAACTTTGTTATTTGAAAATTATGATTTCTGAAATTTGGTATGGGGGTATAGTTAATATAAATGCATTTTATGCAATACAGATAATATTTTTGTCACTTCCGGTGTAATCGGCAATACGTCAAATTTTTTTTTTTTTTAAATGGAACGCCCAGATTTTTTTAACACTTTTGAATGCAAAATAAAAAACTACGTTCAGGAAGTATTAAGATGTTTATTTTTATTCACAAGAAAACAGTTAAAAAATTAAAAAAGTGTTCTAATACAGAAAAATCAAGGTACCTGTCTATTCAGGTTGCGATTACAATAATTGTTCAAAATGCTCTCCATTTACAATTTGACAAAAATGTAAACGGTCAGTAAAATTTCTTATTGAATTTTGTATTTGTTCTGGAGTGATGCGATTGGCTTCTTGAACTATTCTCTCTTCCAATTGTTCAAGATTATGGAGACGATTTTTGTACACTTGACATTTCATGTAACCCCAAAAGAAAATATCTAATGGTGAGAGATCTGGCGAACGTGATGGCCATTCGATTGCTCTTCTACGTCCGATCCAACGTCCCGGAAAAATTTCATTCAAACAATCGCGGACATTATAGGCAAAATGGGGGGGAGCTCCATCTTGTTGAAACCAAAAATGTGCATTAGGGTGATCACCTATGTTTGGATTTGGAAAGAGGGCCGTAAGTGCTGGAACAACCTCATTTCGCAATAAATTTAAGTAGACGTTGCCAGTTAAATTTTTTCTTATAAAAAATGGTCCTATGATGTTGTTTCCAACGAGACCAGCCCAGACATTCACCTTTTGAGGACGCTGTGTATGGACTTTTTCAATCCAATGCGGATTTTCAATTGACCAGTAGCGACAATTATGTCTGTTCACAGTGCCGTTGAGACAAAACGTTGCCTCATCTGAAAAAAATGATGTGATCTAAAACATTAGGCTGCAGCCCGATCAATTCCGTCATTGTTTCGCAAAATTGTAGTCTACGATCTGGATCATCTTCAGTTAACTCATGGACGGGATACATTTTATAGGCTTTCATTCTTGCTGATTTAAGAATCGTATGAGCAGATTTTTGAGAGGTCTCATGAATTTGACCTAATTCTGTTGTGGACACGTGATGATTTTCTTCCACTGTAAGTAACACATTCAAACTAGTTTCTTCATCTGTTGCTGTTAATGGACGTCCCCTTCTAGGTAAATCCTTCACCTGACGAAAGACTTGAAACTTTAGAATTGTTCGGCATACCGTACTTTTACTAATGTGACGATCCGGATAAACAGTATTAAACAAAATACGAACCTCTTCAAAAGAACGTTGACGATCACCGTACCCACGTATCATTAATATCTCAATTCGTTCTGATTCAGTAAGTTTTTCTGCCATTTTCAAATGTGTCAATGTTTAAAATAAGTAAATTTATAGCAATGCAAAAGTTAAAACGCTTTTAAAATTGTCAAATGTGACGGCAAAAAGAATGCAAACACTAAACAACAACTTTTTTCAAAGGTACCTTGATTTTTCTGTATTAGGACACTTTTTTAATTTTTTAACTGTTTTCTTGTGAATAAAAATTAACATCTTAATACTTCCTGAACGTAGTTTTTTATTTTGCATTCAAAAGTGTTAAAAAAATCTGGGCGTTCCATTTAAAAAAAAAAAGTTAGAAGTATTGCCGATTAAACCGGAAGTGAAAAAAATATTAACTGTATTGCATAAAATGCATTTATATTAACTATACCCCCATACCAAATTTCAGAAATCATAATTTTCAAATAACAAAGTTATTCGACCGTTCCGGGACTTTTTACTAACCCTTATAGGCAACCATAGACATATAAACCTAGTCATAAAATACTGATCTCTCGTTTTTCTGCTTATTTTCACCATGCTGGTTGCCTAAATCGAAAGCTCACAACTTCACTTTTTTTGCAGTTGGCATAATTGAAATTTGACAATTTGACGTTGCCAAAAATATAATAAATATTTAATTATTTCGTCACGATAATGATTCGGCGTAGTTCATCTCGAGTTTTCAAAGCGCCATGACGTATAAAAAAGTAATTCGGTTGCTGAGAGCTACATAAATGAGATTCATAATAATAAAAACAATATAGCCAAAAGAATTTTGCAGTATAAATGAATCCGTCAATACCATCGATCTCAAGTTTATCTGCAAAAATTAAACCACCAACAAATGAATCTGTTTCCTTTTATGAATTTCAAAGTACAAACACCGTCCAAAAAAAAAAAAAAAATGTAACTGCGGATGTGAAGGACATGCCCATAAAATTTATAAACCGTTCTGGTAACTTTTCTTTTAACTTTTATTAGAAATAATTAATTGCATTTGTCATTAGATTTTTGCACAATTTAATGTTTTATTTTTCATGATGGGCGTATGCATTTACCTCGCAATAATGCCCTAATACACTGGGATGATTATAGAAATACTGAGAGATTGAAAGTTACAAACACGAATGAAGCGAATGTTTATAACTTTTATTCTTGTGTAGTGTGATCGGCTCTATACTCTTATCAATTATTGCGACTTTTGTAGGTAATCGAAGCTCCTCTTAACACAATGTTTGTCTTATATAACAGGAAGTAGGTGTACATGTCACTAGTTCGGCTATCTTCATAATTTGTACTACTGACACCTAATGAAAGGTACATTTAGCGTTAAATAAAACATTTAGTTTTAATTTTCTTTTGGTTGGGAACGCTAGTTTTTCCATAAAATTTTTAAAAGAACATAGAAAAAATAAAAGAAATGCTATAGAACAATGGCTGCCCTATACATTTTTGAAACACATACCTAAAAAAAGGATTGTACACAATGCAAATAAAAATAAAATCAAAATATCTATCTATGCCATACGCAAAATAAAATATTACAAAATCAATGTTGTTCACAAGCCAAATCGCTCTAATAAGGCCTTTTTACTCAAACTAGAAAGTCATGGCAGTTTATAATAAACAGATACATTATATAAAATAAATTGCCAGAAGCGTGGGACAAAAACGTATCTAAAAAACCGAATATATTCCCATAAATATAGCATAAATACAGATAATTGTAATTCCATAGCTTTGGCAAAACATTCATTAGATAGCAACTGCAAGTTTACTTTGATGAAATTAAAATTATTAACGCAGAAAATAATTTTTGAAGGAGATGTGGCATATAAAAAACGTTAGATAAATGATGAAAGTGATATAAATAATTTAAATAATATTTACAATGATCCGATGTCGTACATATCCGTGAACAGCAATGCGATGATCCCCCACACAGCTTACTTCGGGGCAACCTGGAGCAGAATGACCTTGAAGCTGACCTGGAAAGAAGATTTGAATTGAATCACACACATCTGTACATTAATTGAATAAAATAGGTTCGGAATTGGCGTAAAAATTGTGTAACATAAATAAATAAATCATATCTGACGCCAAATAAATTATCTAAGCATGATTTTTTTTTTGATCTGAAGCTCTCTCTTCCTATTGCTCAAATTAGCCCTTTACAACAGTTTAAAAAAGAAACAAAACAAATGTTAATTAACAAGGCTTGTTATAAAATAGAAGAATATCTTTTATTGTAATTATCATGTTTACTGTTTTTTTGCTGTTTATTTCATATTTCTATAGTGTAAAGTATTTTTTTTTGTGCTGACTTTCCTACTGATGTTGTTGCCAATTTGGAAATAAACGTTGTTATTATTATTATTGTGTGGTCCAACTAGATTCTTCATTTATCCCTGCCTCCGTTATTATTCAAACAATTCAATTCTAGGACCAAAATTCTGCGAGCTGCCCTGTATAAATTTATGTGTGTATACATACTATGAAGGCATAAATATGTATTATGTGCGGAGAGTTTGAAACGGAAAAGATATTAAGGGATTTATTGCTTATTATCGTCAACGTTTAACGTTCCAGTAGTGCATGTGTTGGTACTCCTTATGTATACACATCGCACAATACATACACACAAAGCTCGAGTCTTCAACTTCTCTGTGTAGGAGTGAAATAACAGCAAGCCACATAGCAAAGACAATAATACGATCATATGTGCGTATAACGGAGAAATGGAATATATGTACGTACAAACATACGCATTGTTGTGTATCCGTATATAATATACAAAGCAGATGCGGATTCTAGAGGGATTTTTTTAAGGCGATTCATGGCATTGTATGATCTTAATATTAATTATATTTGTGTGTTATTATGTATAGACATGTGAGGTTGGTGAATCATCTTTTTAAAGTTCATATATGGAATTTTAGGTACTAGAGTTTTTAAGATTTTGCAATTTACCCGTTTAAATTATATAAGAAAAGTAGTTAGATATTTTATTAGAGTTTGTATACACAAATGTTGTTATTTTTTTTCAATTTAGAAGAAGACAGTTGATTCAAAACTTTTTTTTTAAATTATAAAATTAACAAAAGTTGATATGAAATAGGTACTCATGTACACAGATAAACATAATTTTACTATTTAATTCTATTGTATCTATTTATTTCATGTTTACCGCTACTTAAAATTTTAAGCTATAACTAAGGTTTTATCCTAAGCATTTATGGAAATGCAAAAACTGTAAGCAGTAAGAATTTATTCGAAATTTTGGCTATTATAAGAATAATATGTTTTTTGCGCCTCCGTCCAGAAACACTGATTTTGCATTACTATAAATCGGCCGGAAACTTAGCATTCTCCGGCCTAGGCCGGCAAAAAGACCGCTATTGGTTGGCAACACTATATTGGAATTACTGACACTTCTGCCATTAATTATAGATTCGATGACAGATGACAGAATTCTCGTTACACAATCTCTTAATTAATTCATATTCATTCCATTTCTATTTTCGGAAGATTTTACAGGTAATAAATGGTTAATAACTTCACACACAACCTCTGTAATATGAGCTGGGGTCTCAATTGTCCTTATTATTGATGAATATGTATCAAAACTGCCAAGAAAATTAACACGTCAAAACACTAAGGTATTTTAACCCTAATTTCCAATTCAAAATTCATACGTAATATGTATTGCCAACCTCTACTGTTAACTCCCTAGCGTTATTTCTTTTATAATTTACAACAAAATTAAGATTTGTCGGCTCAAAAAATAGTGTGTAACACACGGCCAGAAACTCTTTTGCGAGTATTCGCACTCGTGGGACCTCGGCTTCGCCTCGGCCCCACAAACCGTACTCACACTCGCAAAACTATAGTTTCTGGCCTAGTGATACAAATAACTATTATTGCCCAACAGGATTCAATTACAGGATAAGATTTCAGTATAATAAAATTAAAACACATGCGCACAAGATTACGTATACAAATCATAACACAACAAAGTATAGATGGTTTTTCTGGTAAATATTGCTTTCATTCGATCTTAAAACTTGACAAAGCTGAGTTCTTAATATACATTGGTAAGGAATTATACACCTTTACAGCCATGAACATAGGAGCCTGGTTGTCATAGTATTAGAAAACTCTGAATTTTGCACAAATAATTTTCGATGTTGCTTTAAAAAATAATTAATTCAAACAAATATAGACCTACCAACGGTAAGGTATTCAATTGTTTAAATAAATCTCTGCATGAAACTGTATTTACAGAATCACAAACGAACCTAACAATTCTCTTCTGCGCCACAAAAACACTCCTACCCTCTGCGGAGGAGCCCCAGAAGATAATGCCATAACGCAGAAGCGACTCAACCTTGACATAATAAAACTTCTTTAAACAATAAATAGATAGATACATACTTTCGACCATTGGATAACATATAATATAAAGAAGACTTACCTTGACATCTAACGTTCAAGCTGTAATCTTTGCTTCTGCATGCAAAATGTAGTGACTGTGTTTTTTCAGCGTTTAGCAACAGACGACTGTTCAGATACCAGTCCACAATTGACTGAACAACACAAGATGACATAGTAACAGTATCATCTATATACTCTTGGTTGCAACCACACATGAAGTGTCATCAGCATATTGAGATAGGATTCCAAATGGTATATTTTGTTTAAGCTCATTTATCTATATTAGAAAGAAAGTAGGTCCTAGAATTGAGCCCTGCGCTATTCCTTTAATTATATTTTTTCTTTCGGAGTGAAAAGTTTGTATTACATTTTCATTGCTACTAGTTATGCAAGTAATCTGACTGGGATTTGTTAAAAAGATTTACACAAATCTAAGACTTTACCACGTATTCCATAATGCTCCAGTTTTTTATATAATATGTAATGATCAGTCAGATCAAAGGCCTTAGTCATGTCAAAAAAAATTCCACAAACGGCATTACCTTTGTCCAGATTATCATATACGAAATTTAGGGAATTGTATAATGCATCTTTAGTTGACTTGCCTTTTACAAACCCATATTGAGCAGGTGTCATGAGTTCATGACTCTGTAAATGATCATGCAGATGATCATTAATAGCTTTTTCAATTATCTTACTAGATACAGAGAGTAAGGACACCGGCCTATAGTTATCTATTTGTACACAACTTCCCTTTTTAAATGCTGGAACAATTTTAGAAATCTTCAATGCATCTAGCGAAACTCCACCTGAAAAACACTAGATTTGTTATTTATACCATGGGCTCAACTATAATTCGTACCACCTCCTTCAACAACCAATATCGAATCCCATCAATGCCCGAACCATCTTATTAGATACTGAATTGATAATGGCAGACATTTCAAATGTCTGGTTGTGTTGGAGAAATCTGTATGAAGCACGAGGGACGCAGAAAGAGATATAGGAAAGGAGCATCCACTGTGGCATGGACCAACTTCCACATAAAACTTGTACCATGATCTTCTCTGCGAGAGGAGAGAGAATTAGAATCTTCTAGTTGTACTCCTACGTTTTGGCATGACGGGCCACTACAAAATTTAGAAAGAACCGAATATTTTAGTCCAGCTTTGCGGCAGCTGCAGCCGCCAGTGTAACTTTTTTGTTTACATTTACAGAAAAGGACAGCAATAGAAGCACGGAAGCTGGACTCATAATGGCAGTGGCGGTTTGTCTAACTACTATATCTATTCTGTAGGACTTTTGTAATTCCAAAACACTTTTTGAAGTTGGTGATAAATTTTATATGAATGTTGGCTTGCAGCGTCCTCTGTTGGGGGCAAACGGGCAAAATTAATATTGGTATTGACTGGAAATATAACGAATAACGGTGGTGACGGAGGCTATTCAATGTATCTTCTTTAAGATTACCTCCGTACAGAGCCACGAGGCACTTCTTCCAAGCTTTTGCAATAGATTCTTGATCGCAATATGACTGCAAAAGGACCTCGACCATCTCCACAAGGTGCGGATTCTTTTACAGGATGGAGACAATCTCGGTTTTACTTTGGATAAAGGGTGCAGATGTGACGTAAGGTTACAATTAGGATAATATTGGAGAAGCTGGGGATATTTAGTTTGACCCAACTGTTAAGTTAATTGTAACAAATATTTTAATGTAGAGACTTGAATTCGTGTACTGTGTATTTGTTCCCCCTTTTTAATATTTTTTTCTTCACCAAATATTTAATGACGACAACATTTTTTCCCAGTATATCAGAAAATTTCCAAACATTTCAAGTGCAAACATCCTCCATAACTCCTCCACAACCTGGCAATATATACACTCCGCCAAAAAAGTATCGCATAAACTAAAAAAGGGCATTTATGAACCAAGATATTTTTATACGTTCACAAAAAGTTTTTCTAAAAGAACACATTTAGAAAAATGCATATGTGTAAGGTTTGTTCAGTTGTTTATTGAAAGTCTTCCTATACGGACAAATTTTAAAGTGCGAAGTCAGAGTTCTGTACCAACGCTTTTAAAACTAAAATGAGCAATTTAACTTCAGAACAAGTGGCTGCTATAGTTGCTTTAATCGAAGATGGACGATCTCAAGCATACCTTGCTAATTTGATGAACATCAATCAGTCAAGTGTTTCTAGAGCCGTAGCCAGATATAGGGAAACAAGCATTTACAGTAGAAGACCTGTACCAGGTCGTCCAAGATGTTCTACTCGCCAAGATGACCGCTATTTACTACTACAAGCATTACGTCGAAGACATGTAACTGCGAGACAATTGCAGAACGACTTGGCCAGAGTCAGAAATACTCGTGTGAGTACTCAAACTGTTCGGAATAGGTTACGACAGAGTGGATTAAGAGCTAGAGTAGCTGTAACAGCCCCTCTTCTCACTAGGAACCACCGAGTGGCTCGCTTAAGGTTTGCCAGAGAACATGTAAATTGGAACATTAATGACTGGGCCAATATACTCTTCACAGATGAGTCAAGATTTGGTCTTTACACCTCAGATAGGCGTATCTCAGTGTACAGACGAGACGGTGAGCGCTATTCGCAGTGTAATATCAGACCTAGACCTAATTTCGCTGGTGGCTCTATTATGGTTTGGGGAGGCATCTGTTTAACAGGTCGTACAGAGTTAGTACCAGTAGACAGAGGTACACTGACTGCCCACAGGTATATAACGGACATTTTAGAAGAACATGTAGTACCATATGCCCCAATTATAGGAAACGAATTCATGTTAATGCACGATAATGCACGACCGCATGTTGCAATAATCGTCCAGGAATACCTTAACGATGTTGGTATTCCAGTTTTAGATTGGCCTGCGGTAAGTCCGGACATGAACCCTATCGAGCACGTGTGGGACCTCCTTCACAGACGGATACGAACCCAAAATGTTGCCCCAGCGGACCTGCATGGACTAGCAAATGCTCTCCGTGACGAGTGGGAGAATTTGAATCAGGCTTATATACGGAGGTTAATCGAATCTCTGCCAAACCGTATGCGAGCGGTCATAAGAGCCAGAGGTGGCAATACTCAGTATTAAAAGCTACTGTTATGACATTTTTCTTTCCAAAATTATAATTTCTTGTTTTAATAAGAATCTCAAGTATGAGTTCTTGTTTTTATTTGGCCTGTATTTTATTTAAACAATCATAGAAATTATATCTTAGAGCGCATTAAAGTATATTTACAACTTTATGCTACAAACAAAGATTATGCGATACTTTTATGATTCAAAACTAAATTATGCGATACTTTTTTGGCGGAGTGTATATATATCATAATATATCGTCGTACGCCATCCAGCATTGATTCAGTTCCTTCTCCCGTACTTTAAACAGTTTACTTACCTCAGTTATGCAAATCTACCGAGAACCCCTTCGTTCCCCATCCATCGAGCTACAGCCTCGCATCTTCTCATTCGGGAGATGAATCAGACGCTCCCAACACTTGAGCGGTGTGTACACAATCGCGATCGACTAAATTTTCAAGTACCCCCCCATACATACATATATGGATAATCAAAACCAAACAATACCTTTGTTGGGGTTGTATTTGCAGAGGGTGGCTGTTCGGAGCGGTAAAAACAACCCCCGTCTGACGAAACGGGATGGGAGACGCGAACGAAACGTCGAACGCTGCCAATTTACATACGTCGGCGTCGGTGGTTTGTGGAAAGAGAAACGAACTGGCTGTCTTCCAACCGAGCATCTTCGAGAATTCACCTGCGAGGCGTTGGTGTTAGATTTGAGAGGGTAAATATTTTGATATATTAACTGCTAATTATACATTTCGATCATTATCATAAATAAACGAAGAAATGTTCGCCTCTTCGGAACGAACGAACGCAGAAACTCGGATTGCCTCAGTTTTGGGGGGGAGCCTTTGCGATATTGTTTCTCAGCGGATGTCGGAAGGGCGGGGGAGCATTTGAATAAGATCTGCCTCGCAGGTGTAGAATCAACGCCAAATATGTTGTTGCCCGTTTAATTTGTTTACGAAGCCTAAGGGAATCGAAATTCTTCGAAAATACGTTATAGAAATAAGAGTGATTCTGTTCTTTAGTTTGTGTCAAAATAATTTCTAAGGATACCAAATGTTAATAAAATATGCAGATATAGACATATTTATCTGAAGTTAGGTAGTACAGGTGAATAAATCATGATGTATTTTACATGTTTATGGCTGTTGGCATGTTTAAAGTTTCTTTGAGTGCTTTCGGGCAAATTTATCAAAATATTTTTGATAGAAAACCATAGGATTTTCATAAAAATAGAATTTATTCCAGTTAGTTGTTCAGATCCTGTTCAACTTAGTTTAAATATCAAAGGTCCATACGAAATGAATTTTAATACCGAAATAGGCGTAGTTCAAGAAAGCTGTGATGGAAAATAATTGTTTCGAGTGACAATAATACTAAAGCCGGTCCTGGTGTATGGCGCTTTTGCGTGGGCGTCCATGTCATCATCACCATCAAACTTGAAGTCTCTCGGGGCGCTTCAAAACAGGACATTCAGGCTAATCTTGAGAGGTTATCGGTTCGTTCGGAAAGAGCAGATTCATCAAGATCTGCAAATTCCACTTCTTCGAGACTTTCTTAATCAGATTCTGACCGCTACCTGGGCGTGAGCACAAGACAGCGAAAACCCCTGTGTTCAAGCGGGCGTCGTCTCTCAGGATCGTCCACCTCCTCTCACTCGAATCAAACGTCAGCTTTCCTTGAATAATAGCTACCGCCTGACGACCGGTTCTTTTTTCACCTAACAAGATGAAATTATTCAATTAATTTATTTTTCGATACAAAGACGATCATCCCACCCCCGATTAGAGTAATTTAATTACTAAAACTTAACACACCCAACGGCTTGATCGTGCCGCTCTATTGTACATTAAAGATGAAGATGAAGAACCACGTTGGACAAAAATGATACATCTCATCCTTCCTCGTTCCCAAGGACCACCAGCCCTGTGTCATTACTACGCCTCTCAAAATGTTCCAAGGAATAAATAATATCATAAAACCTTCCACTGAGAGCTGAAATTTACATCACAGACCTCAGGAGGGAGGGATTTCTCACTCACATTAGACTTTTTTTTTTTATTAATCTAGGATATCCGATAAGTTTACTCTCTTTTCTTGAAGGCGAATCTCTTTAAAGTCTTCCAAGGTAAAATCAACTCTGAGCAGTGACAGAACGTGTAAGTACACACACCTTCTGTCGCTGCTCAGAGTTGATTTTACCTTGGAAGACTTTAAAGAGATTCGCATTCAAGGAAAGAGAGTAAACTTGTTGGATGCTCGTTCTCTAAACACAGCTGGCATTAAATCTTATTAGAGAACCCGACTCTGCATAAGTGCTTTTTGAATCTACACCCTGACGAAGATTTGGTAAAATTCCTGTACGGTTTCAGGACAACTATATTACCCCGACACCGTACAGGTATTTTACTTGTGCGAGTAAAATTACTTTGATGTGAAAATTTACCAAGGAAATTTACTACTACTGTATGAAAATTACTAAGTAAAATGAAATTTACCCAGTAAATCAACAAAGCGTTCGGTGGGCACTCGAGTTGGAGAAAATGAGCGTTGTACTCGGCCGTTGCGCGTAATTGGGTCTGCACTTGCTGACCATAGGCTGGAAGCCAGCCACCAAATCCATTTCAAATATTATTCATAAAAAAACCATTCTGTCACCTTACTAAAATATTTGACAATGTCATATTCAACACGGGCTCTGTATGTACCACAGCAGTGGTATCGTCAGTAGTTTACAAAGCTAACTACAACATTAATACATAACAAAGGGCCCAGAATAGATCCCTGTGGAACACCTGCAGGAAAACTGTAGAGGTTATATCCTCGACCTCACACCCCTACACATAGTAGTGGAGGGAGCGGCCCATGCGACAATGCACAGACTAGTCAGAACGGGGACTGGAGGGTACGAGACCCCGTGCCAGAGGGCTTGGTCACCTCAAGCGGGACTCTCCCCACTTCTAAGTCTACCGAATGACGAAATGGTTAGAAAATTCAGCTTCGAAAAGAATTTTCTTACGAAGCTGAGCAATAAGAGAGATTGGAAAGGAGAATCCTCCGCCTACTCCCTAAAGGCAAATGCCATTAAATGGTATGTGGATGGTTCCAAAACTCATAAAGGAACAGGTGCAGGGGTATTCGGGTCAGGAACCAAATACTCAGAGCCAATGGAAATATACCCCAGTGTCTTCCGAGCGGAAGTAAATGCGATTGGAAGATATGCTCAATTGAACGTTGATAGGAACTATCGGAAGCAGAGCATTGTGATTTTCTCCGATACCCAAGCAGCCATAATGGCACTGAGCTCTAATACCATCAGTTTGAAATTGGTCTGGGAATGTCTTGGCAGACTAAATAACCTATGCAAAGAAAACAAAGTTGCACTATGCTGGGTACCAGGACATACTGGAATCAGCGGCAACGAGGTAGCTAATCTATTAGCAAGAAAGGCCGCCACAACTTCGTTTGTGGGAGCAGAACCGTTCTGCGGCATAGGGATGAGCACCTACAAAAAAGAACTCAAAGACAGGGAGGAGAAGCTGAGTGCCTCTCTCTGGGAAAATCTCCTGGTCTGAGACATTCCAAGATATTGCTTGGAAATTACAGTAAGAAAAGAGCAGGCACCCTGCTAGAATTAAGCAGAAACAGTCTACGCATCCTTGCAGGTTTCCTTAGAGGGCATTATCATCTGGGGGAACACATGACAAGGATAGGTCTGAAACAGAATAGTGATTGCAGGTTTTGTGGAGCGGAAGGTGAAAGTGCGGAGCACCTAATATCCAACTGCACTGCTATCACAGAAACTCGAGCCAACTATTTTGGCAAAGATGTCATAGACGAAGGAGAAATACGCTCCTTGAAACCATCACAGCTATTGCAATTTATTAAAGTTCTTAGACTGGATGGGGAGCTATAAGTGCGGGCAAACCCTAGCAGCTTACAGCTGATGTAAGGGGGCACAACAGCTCAGTGTTACCCTAATTAGATCTAATCTAATCTAATCTACATCCTCGACTCGATCAACTTTTTTTTAAACTTTACCCTAACATATCGTATACTTTCCTATACATCCAAAGAAAGAAGGGAGTTCCCATTCTTAGCTTTGCATTAATTGCATTTAATTCATCACTACGATTCCTCCTTCGATACAATAGTACAAAAAAAAAACGATACTTCCAAAGAAAAATGGCAAAGAGTAGACTGGAGCTACGTTGAACCATCAGCCAAGCAGAATTGTACGGATTCGAATTAGTGTTCCACTAATTGGATCTAGGATGCCGACCGACGGTAAATAAAACAAAAGCGGACGGTTTGCACATCGAATTGACGAGCAGACGGGTCTGCCTGTCGCTTCACAGCCTATACTCTGATGTCAATGCCACTTCAGACAGCGATATATACCAAAAACATTCTGAGCATCGTCTCCTTTGGCATATTAAGAGGGGAGAAATGATTCCCTGAACCGTTTTTTTTACGATTATTTAATCTAAAACGAATATCATTTACACATAATAAAAAGAAAAAACAAAAATGAAAAATGGTAGCACTTCGAGATGGCGCGTAATCTCTAAAAGAAACACCTAAACGACGTTCCTTAGTCATCCCGATAACAATAGACGATCGATGCCCGCATTCGTCGTACATAGTAGCCGCTGTTTAAAACCGATAGAAGGATCGAGGTTAGCGTTGACGTTTAAGGGATTAGAAGGGGCGTGGTGGGGGGGCGGACGAGGTCTGGGGATTTTGATATGTCGCGGCCACCCATGAATAATCGACCGTTTATTTTCATCTCCGAAACGGCTGCCGACCGATGAGTACAACGCGCAAGGAACACTTACAAGGCTTACTAGATTTACCACTCTAGATATGACGTTATGATCATCAATTAGCGGGCGCCAGTCATTTGTTTCGTGTCATTGGCGAATTCTGATACCGGGACGGTAGAGAGCCTAACCCTTTAAGTTTGTTGCGGATTAATGACAGTTGGCCATGCCACATCGTCGACGTGAACAATTGACGTCTGTAAAAAACGAGCAAAGGAATTCTTTCGCACGTTTATAGTAATAGATTAATAGTGTAACGCCTGTAATATGAGGTAACCTAAAAGAAAAAATTAATAGATCTTTATGTTGTCGTAGATCTTTACAAAAATGACATGGACAATTATCAATATAATAAATACATGATTTGTACTAATGGTAAACTGTAACGCTAAATGTCAAGGGAATAAATTTTCATTTAAGTTATAGCAACATTTACTTATTAAATATGTTTTGACAACCTTGTAATATTTAATATCATTATTTATCTTTCATAAGTCGCAGTTGCATGCCTAGGAGCAGTTAATTTTCTAGCGTATCTGATGTTCATTGCAGATGAAACATCAGAATTCAAACTAAATAAATGTATATCAGTTCCTTGAAAAAGCAAAAATTTATACCTAAACATAACTTGACAAAACTAAAATATTGATCTATAAAGTTCGGCCTAGGTATAAGAAATTCTAGCCGATAGACCATATTTGCACCTCAACGTGCAACAAAAAGTCGCGTCATGTGTGAAGATGCACCCCGGAATAATATGCTGTGACTATCAGAAAAAATTGAATGCATGCGCGGTAATATATTCTCAGTGATTGTCAGGATAGTACTTGACGAAGATAGTGAGTTGCAAAACTTGATTTAGTAAGTTCTTTTACTACATTGTTAATGTAATCTTTCAATTTTATTAGGGTGATAGTACACTGCTACCTGAAAGATCTATTGTATCCCCTCTTCTCGCTGTATTTACAGCCGGCCGTCCAGTCTGATTCCTTTTAAAAAGTGCAGAATATCAGATGGTCCCAGAACTCTCCCTCTTCGATTTCACATGCTCCCAGGTGCAGCGCCCTTGAGTTGCACAGTGCAGCCTAGTTTGTGAGTAGATGGATGGATGTTTCATCCTGTTCCTCAAAAAATCTACATTCGGCTTCCTTCGCTATCCCAAGCCTGCTTAGATATCCGTTCAGTTTACAATGGGCTGTAAGGATCCCTGTCAATATGCGAATATTATTTTTACTCAGGTTGATGCATTCTGCAGATCTCTTCTGGTTATAGGTTTTTAGCTTGCCTCATTACCTCGAGATTCTCCCAGTATTTGGATTTTCTCTGCTCTACTTCATTTTTTAGTTTCTCCAGTATTATGCTGCTACTTATCCCGCAAAAAGGTTCTGCCCCAGAAAAGGTGTTCTAGCCCCTCTCTTAGTGAGATTATCTGTTATTTCGTTTCCTTCCACTCCCGCGTGTCCCGGAACCCACAATAGGGTTACCTTGTTCTTTTTGCCCTGTTCGTTTAGTTTTTGTAGGCACTCCCAAACCGTTTTGGAGCTGATTATGTATGACCTCAGCGCCCTAATGGCTGCTTGACTATCAGATATTATGATAATCTCTTGCTTGTCGTAGCTTCTGTCAATGTTGACCTGGACGCATCTTTTAATAGCGTGTATTTCCGCCTGGAAGATACTTGGGTACATCCCCAAGCTTTCGAAGCATTTGGTTCTAGGCCCTTATATCCCCATTCCAGTTTCCTCTGTCGTTTTGGAGCCACCTGTGTACCATTTAATGGCGTTTCTATCGAGTTTGGAAATGGTGCATCTATCCCATTCGCTTTTGGTGCTTAGCTTTGTGGTAAAATCTTTCACTATGTCGTAATTATTGAAATTTAACGTCTGGTGTAAATAAATTTAAAATTCCAAATTGACACCTTCAAATTAAGTTGTGAGTTATGATGCCTAAATGATACACAATTAAAGAAGTGTATTTACTGTATTTGGAGTAAATAGGAAATATTTCGAAGTCGTAAGCTCGAAACAAATTTATATGGTACTGTCTGTGGTCATTTCTCTTCGAGCATATAAATAATGCTTCATATTACAAACTCATGGAACTTGGAGGTAATTAAGGCATTAGGGATTTTCATAATGTTAACAGATTTAGGAATTTTGATTCAAATTAAACATTTTGGCGTATTTACTTGCCTTCGAGAAAGTCTTTTTAGCACATCTGCTGGGCAAGTTACAGATATTGAACTATGATCATTTAATACAGCTGATCCTTGTGATCTTGATCTGTTTAAATTTAATATCAAATTTGAGATCTATCTCTGCCCTCTCAACTCAATCAAAGATTCCTGAAGAAGTTGTCGATTCAACGGTAAGAGCATTTTTAGGGTCCTTATTTATGTTAGCATGGCTTTAGCTCTGGTGTTGTCATTAACGTATCTAAATAAGCACTTCGGTTTCTGGTAATAATAGGTAATTAGTATTTGTGATTCGAATGCTTACATAAAAATTGGCGACAATATGAGAAATTGCGAAACTCAGTTCTGCATTCGGAATTTGTCCTTATTAGCAGTCGTGGAACTGAAAATAAATGTTTCCATGAAATCGCCTAAGTCTTCTGGTTAGATCTTGGGACCTAGGGTTTTGCGGATTAGCTGGACGGTATTGGATAAGAAACTTTGGTAAATAAGGATTCGATATTGGAACTAATACATAAATCCTAAGTAACTGAGGCACTGAGGACCAGTCAATCTATCAACAAAATGTTTGGAATGTCTGAATAAAGAAATTACTGTTGCCAATTATGGTTTGAGGAATCACCCATTCCCATGTGCCTGGTCTTCAGTTTCAGCCAACAATGTGTAGAAGTAGTAAGCCTGCATCGGCAAAAAGCAGTTCCAAGACGGTGTTTCCACCCCGAAAGTTAAGAGTAGGATATAATCGAAGTACAGCCTTCGATTATATATATATTGTTAAAGCAAGTATTTTCTTTATTTGCACAGACTGAGTATTTTACATTGACTATAGTTTTAATTTTCTTTTCGGTTATACATATTTTTATAGTTGTGTTTAGCAGTGATTGATTTTTGAATGTCAGACAATATTTCTGTGACTAATGACAATATTCAGGGTGTCCCACCGAATCGGCTCACTAGAGTTTTTCCTAGTTCCCGTTGGAATTTGATATTGAAACTTGCAAAATAGTTATGGTTAACTATTACCTATTCAAAGAAAATGTTTTCACCTTTATACCCCATTCGGTATACAGGGTGTTGTCTTCAACCTTGTTTTAAATGGAATGGTGCAATTTTTATGAATCCAGTGTATTTCTTGGAAAGTTGAACTTCTTTGGCATGCCGTCTCGGGGTACGTCCCAGGTTTGGTCACCTGCAGGAGGCTGACGCCTATGCCTAGCCATTTCTTCCCTGATGAACCTACGTGTGGTCCTTTTGGCTATGCTCTCCACCAAAATGAGAAGAGGAGCGCATAACTTTTACTTAAGTTCACGTAGATTAAATAGCAGATTTTAACTGAGCCTCGCCTACATGTTGCACCAATGTAATATAATTGCTTTTCGTTTTTGTATTTAAATGTTGTGCAATAAAGACTTGCATTATTATTATTTAGAATTTAGGATTGTTCCTCGACCATTCATTTATATATAAAGAACCAATTAATTTATATATCAAAAATGCATTTTCACATCTTAAACGAATTTACCCACACCGAGACTGACAATGATTTCACACTGTAAGAAAATTGTACCATTGCATATTTACCGTCCTATCGGCTTCCTAAGATCTGTATTTGAGACATTCCAAATTGTGAAAACCAGACACCTCGTTAGCTCAACCGGTAGAGTGTTCGCCCGGCAAGCGGTTCAAATTCGACACGAGGTAAAATTTTTAACATAGAAAATTTCCTCATATTAAAATTCCAGTTATAGGAGAAAAGCATTTATTTAATTACCGACACCTCTTGCCTATTCAGATGAAGAAACATTTGTGCAAACACCTTATACTGTCGTAATTTAATTACTCATTAGCTTTCAAAAAGAAATGCGCACAGTATGTATTTGAAAATCAGTGCTATGAATATAGAATATCACACGAATAGTTTAGGCATGCCATGACTGTATTGTTTGTTCAAAATATTATACATATTATGGTCACGCATCGCAGATTAAACAATTCAATAAAAAATAATTTCATTTTAGTGTTATTTTGTTTTTAGAATGTAGGCAGGAATCTGAAAAACTTATTTTTTTTTTTTCTTTATGTATTTGCATGTACAGCAAGGTTTGAGTGGTAGAGCAGGGTCATGCCTAGGCATGGTTCCTGAACCCACCTTTTTGAAGAATTGACATCCCCCTGATTTCTGTTAACAAATAACGTTTGGTTATCAGTAAAATCATTTTTTTTATGTAGTAACTAAGAAATCACGTGGATGAGAATGATATGCACTCATATTAGTTCTTGTTACAACCAGTACTTTAATAAAACATTAAATCAGAAGTAACATTCCCCCCAGATCCGATTGACTAAAGACAATAAGGCTGCCTAGTTATATGAGGGAATCTGAGTAGGAAGGGGGTGCATAGTATCTAAACACAACGTCAGGGTGGACAATCCCATCTATTGATGGGGAATTATTATTTTTGCTCATAGCTTGTAATTTGATAAAAGTAAAAGTGATGCTGGGATATTGAAACATATTTAATTTATTTGAAGGTTTGTTTCTGGAGATAAAACTATATTTTAAATAACATTTATAACCTTAAATTTACCTATATTTATGAGATGTTAAAAGATACAACATAAACAAACTGAGCGATGTATCTAGCCATTTCAAGAGAGAGATGACTAGACATTTAGAAAGGGACCAACAAGATGCAAGTATCGAAGGAGAATGGTCGCAAATTGAAATGGCAATGGTTACAACGGCAGCGCAGTGGTTGGGGAAAGCTGAAAGACAAACACAGCAAGATTGGTTCGATGGAGAATGCATGGAAGTATTGAGGAGAAGAAATGCCGCAAGGATAAGGATGATGACAAATCCAACCGAGCAAAACAAGAGCGAATATCAAGAAGAAACGGGACCATATAGAAAAAAAGCTGTCACTGATAGAAGAACACTACATGAACAAAGAGATACGGAATTTTTACCAAGAAGCCAAGAGGAGCAGAAAAACGTGTGTTTCAGTGCCACACTATATTAGAGATAAAGATGGAAGTTTAATGGGAGACAAAACAGCAAAACTGACGAGATGGAAAGAGTTTTTCTCGGAACTACTGAACGACGACAATGAAGTATTAGAAACAGAACCAGAGTGGGAACAAACGGTGGTACCTGCAGAAGAAGATTTGATTGTGGAGCCGCCAACGGACAACGAAATTAGAAAAGCAATAGACAGCCTAAAAAATAATAAGAGCCCCGGGGAAAACGGAATTCCGGGCGAAATTATAAAACAAGGAGGAGATCTGCTAAATGCACGGATATACCAATTGATGCATAGAATTTGGGAGCAGGAAGAAATGCCAAAAGTATGGTGTGGGGCTGTAATACATCCGTTACATAAAAAAGGTGAGAAGTCTGATTGTAATAACTACAGAGGGATTGCGTTGCTCGATGTTGCGTATAAGGTATTCGCACGAATTCTAAGAAATCGAATTGACGAGCATCAAACAGAGGCAGTAGGAGAGTATCAAGGTGGTTTCAGGGGAGGGAGGTCGACAGTGGATCAAATATTCACAATGAAGATGATACAGAATGATACTTACGACCAGAACTTACCTCTACACATACTGTTTATTGATTTTAAACAGGCTTACGACTCAATAAGAAGATCACACATATATGCGGCAATGGAGAAACTAAAGTTTCCAAAAAAGATCATCAATCTCGTCAAAATGACTTTAACGGAAACGAGAAATAAAGTTATGGTGGAGGGGAGTCTCACAACGAATTTTCGGACTACAAGAGGCCTAAGACAAGGAGATCCATTGTCTACCTCACTCTTCAACTTGGTGTTGGAAGTTATTCTTAGGGAAAGCGGCATAAACATACATGGAACAATTTACCACTGCAGACGCCAATGCTTGGCCTATGCCGATGACATAGTCCTGCTAGCCAGAACAAAAAAGGAGCTGACAAAAGTATTTGGTTTACTGGAATAACGAGCAAAAGAAAGTGGATTAAAAGTAAATGAAACAAAAACTAAGTACATGGAGATGAACGCAAACGTAACACAGGAGACGTATTTAAGTATAAAAACACCAGACAACCAAGAATACCGTTTTGAGAAAGTCCAACAGTTCGAATACTTAGGTGTTATACTTACGAACAAGGGGGAAGAGAACAGTGAACTCCGAAAACGTCTCATGAAAGGCAGTAGAGCTTACGCAAGCCTGAGAGAAGTGTTCGTATCCAAAAAGGTTTCACGATCATCTAAGCTAAGACTGTATAGAACAGTAATTAGACCAACAGTACTGTATGGCTGTGAGACTTGGATAATGAACAAAAACGAGCAGAATAATCTAGCAGTATGGGAACGTCGGATATTAAGAAAAATATTGGGTGGAGTTAAGATAGCGGAGAATTTATGGAGGAGAAAAACAAATAGAGAAGTATACAAGCTCTATGGTGATCCAAGTATCGTTCAAGAGGTCAGAGCAAGGAGGGTGAGGTGGTTAGGCCATATTGAGAGAATGCCAGAGGGCCGATGGACGAAGAGAGCGGTACTGAGAGGAGAAATCGGGAGAAGAAGACGAGGGCGGCCAAGGCAAAGATGGTTAGATATGGTGAAATCAGATCTGAGGGAGATAGGTGTAACCAATTGGCAGGAAAGAGCCAGGGACAGAGAAAAATGGAGAGAATCGGTGAAGAAAATACTAGCCAAGGGCCTCCAAGGCCTATAGTGCTGTTATATATATATATATATATTCTCTATTAAAAACAGAATCTCATCTTTACCAAGTGATTTTTGCAATACGACCTGCTCCCTTGATAACCCCAGCAAAATCAGTAACCAAATTAAGAAAAAACTCGTCAAGAAATGCGATTTTATGAATTTATAACAATAAAATATCTACTAGGCACTCTTCAGCTGGTCAACTGCGCCATCCGATTCTACCCGTAATTAATGATTCCATATTAAACCACCGTTCTCATTCAGCGCGGCACGTCGAACGACAACAGACCGAAACTTCGGCTCGGCGACCGGATTGCTGATACTTTCCACTGCTATTAATATAAGTCAAAGCGAGGAGAGCTGTCGGGCTTGTGTCTCCTCGTTTTCGTGGGCCCCGACCGGACGAAATATGCCCCTAATAATAACGGATCCAGAGTAAAATGCCGCAACTGCTGCCGGAATAAGCGGAGCGACAGGCAGTTCGATGGGCCGTAGAAGACGAAACGATTCGAACTTGTGCCCGTGTTGGTTGTGTGCGTTGACAATTAGCCGATATCGGCGCTGGAGATCGGTATTCTAATGCATGTTCCTTGTACCGCCCGCCTCTTAGCGAGATCCCGTTGGCGTTCCTGACGCCTTCGTTCGGGCGATTACGCTCTTTAAGCAATAACAGTGCGAAATGTGTGATTGTTTTTTTTTTATGGTATCTACATATGGACGTAGTTGTGTTGCATAATTTTCGGCTAGGCGTATTGTTGTATATAGAGAGGGAAATAAGTTTTTAATTAGATTTGATGGAAATTTGAAGTTTCCATGTAGTATTTTCAATCACAAGAAGTACTGTTGATGGAAAATATGACATTTGTGGCATATAATAACTCAAGAAAAGATTAGTGAAGTGTTAATGTTGTTCGCTGTTTGTTGAACAATATAGATTCTCTAGCTAGACATTCAAAAAACTGTAAAAGGCATTTGCAGTTATTCATCCATTATATGTGCCAAAGTATAGAAAAAACATGGGTGCAAGATTTTCTTTAATTGCTTAAATTAAGCTGAAATTTTATGAAGATGATAATATTAAAATGGGCGCCAAATTCTTTTCAGAAAATTTACTATTTGCTCCACCTGAGTTCTTCAAGCATGAAAACGAATTTGTGGCACGGCATGGTTATATAAAGAAACACTGCAAAATTAAACGAAATTACAAGGCTAAGTGAAGAACATTACAAGATGATTTAGTCGTTTTGGCCAATTTATGATATGTCGTTATTTACATGTAATTAAGTCAATAAATGAGTATGAATATGAAATATAAATAAAGGTACAGCGATTGACAATCGTTCGCTGTACGAGTACGAGATGCTTCCATATCGCGTTTTTTTGTTTTACGTTCAATACTCTGGATAACATAATCAGAAGCTCCAAACTCCCTATGCATATGCTTAGTCATTGCCCTATCTGTAAATTCAGATTTGTATTTACCAGCATAAAGCCAGTGTAGTTTTTTTTATTGTAAATGTCATATCCTGATCCTCCTGGGTACCAGTTATCCCGCTTCTGCTTGCAATAAAACGTTATTTGAATAAAGCATTATTGGAATGACTCTTTCACCAAATAAATCGTTATTCAAATAATTTGTTACTGAATAACACCGAAATAAATTTAGATTAGGTATATGCCTACATGTTTGTGCAGTTAATCATATAAAAATTATCGCTAATGTTGGGAAGTGTATCGGTAGGACGACATGCCAGTACTAATTATATCCGCCGACATCTTCGACATTCCTCTAGATTTACGTGATGTCATTTCTGAAGTCGATAAACAAACCTTCAAACTTATAAAAATTCCATTTATTTTTTCCCACACAATTCTAATCTCTTTAAAAATTGGCGGGCAATATTTAAATAAAATCCGCTGATGTTAGAAAGTGTACCAGTAACACGACATGGCAGTAATAATTTTATCCGCCGATATCTTCGACATCCCTCAAGATTTACCTATTATCGTTTTTTAAACCGATAACCAAACTCTCAAACTTATGAAAATCACATTTATTTTTTTTGCCACAACTTCCAATGACCTTCAAAAATGCCGGCTAATATTAATATAAAAGTTCCCACTAACGTTAGAAAAAACTCAAACTTATAAGAATTCCCTATAAGTTTGAGGATTTGTTTATGATTTATATAGGTTCTTCATAGCTGTTTAGAGAACCGAAACCGTTATCATAACTGTTTTGAACCCCTGTGCTTAGGTGTTTTTTTAAATCCAGTGTTTACTTCGTACAAACAATCAAACATACACATGTACATAAACAAACTCACACCATGTCTTTGTCGTTAGTATAGATTATTCACGAAGGAATTACTCCAATCAGAAAATCATCACAACTGAAGGTAGTTATTTGAATAACAGTAATTATTTGAATAAAAATGAAAATTGTTATTTGAATAAGAATATTTATTTGAATAATAGTAGTTATTTGAATGAGAATGATCATTCGAATAATAAGAATTATTCGAATGATGAATAATTATTTGAATGAAGAATAATTATTTGAATGATGAATAATTATTCGACTGATGAATAATTATTTGAATCATGAATAATTATTCGAATAATGAATAATTATTTGAATGAAGAATAATTATTCAAATAATTATTTATTTTTATTATTAATCGGAATAAATTTTGCCCAACCCTGGTTTGTAGTAAACGCTTGTAAGTCGAAATTCTTTAATCTGCATATAAAAAAAAAATCACGTAGATCTTCATTTATTAACATGCCCTGCTGATTATTTTTTACGAGAGAATGAGTCATAGAATGCATCTATGCGTGCATACATACCAACTGCAAGCAGAATTATCATAAAAGAAACCCTCTTCTGATGACGTCAATTATTTCGCGATTTAAGTCTCGTATCTTCGAAGAAATCATCTTCGATCGTAATCATCATTATCGTACGATTATTACCACCGTTCGATCGTTAGATGAAACCATGATCACCTGTACGAGCGGCCGTTCCGTCGTTACCACCTAGAAAAAGTGACGAATCCCAGGCAAAACGACCGAACATTAAAGACGAGAAAACAAAACGTTCGCGCAAACAAAAGCATAACGAACAGAGAGGAGGAGGTGACGGTTGAAGAGCAACAACGCTCTCGAATTATGCATAATACGTATTATAATGAAGGTGAAGGTACTAACGAAGATAAGGTCATATATAACGGTACGGATCGGAGGAAGACGGCTGATAATAATGTATTTATAAGAACCTGAAATTATTCTACGGTTTTCGGTTCGGTTCGGATTATCTGTAGGAGTGTACGCGCGGATATATGTATGCGTGTTTGTGCGAGAGAGTGAGGCTAGCCGGTAAGATGCATTAAAATGAATGTTCCCGCGTTCTTTCGACAACAAATCGATTTATAATTCGATATTAATAACGGGGATCGTTTTTGACCGATATCTATGGACTACGACTTGCCCCACTACTTACGTGTAGGGATTGGCTAATGTGGTATAACCATGTACGAGGGGCATTCATATAGACACGTTTTCAATACAGTGACGAGCATAGATGTTATAACATGGGGACATTTCTTTATTATTAAAATGTGGTAAATTTATTTGAGGGTTACGAGTAATATATATAGAGGGTGATTCATTAAGAGTGGCCACCGGTCATATCTCGGCAGCGGTTTGTCCTAGAACTTAGGGAAAGAAACTAAGATAAAGCTAGGGGTGTGCGCAAAATTCACAAAAAAATTTAAAGAAACTAATTTGCACTTAAAAGTAATAAATATGCATAGTAAGGTAATCTTTAATATATCATACATAGTGGATAACAAATAAAACTTAGAAACTATCTTTCTTTTCTTATAACACGGCAAAAAAAATCAGCTTTTGCACAATCTCTCCTAACTAGTCCGCCGAGATTGCGCACATGGATAGGAGAGGTGTCATATATTGCGTTTCTTGGTTTTTAAATATCTTTTTATAGTATATAAAATGCAAAAATATGAAGAACAAAATAAACATGTAATTCTTCTTATTACGAATAGAAAAGTACATTCTTTGGCAGAAAAATAAAAGTTTTAAAGAACGTATATTTATTGTTTAGAGTTCTTTTGCCTTATTTCCAGCCCGCCACAGTAACAGCATTTGTTTTGGTACAATGTACAACATTCAAGAAGCCACCCAGTACATGAAATGCATTTTATCCAGTCGGATTTTGAAGTCGTGACTGAACGAAGTTCAAAGCATTCAGCACATGCTGTGTCTTCCTCGATTTCACTACCTCCAATGTATTGTTCTTATCGTCATCAGATCTTTTTTTTTTTTATTGTCATTGGTTTTATTTTTTTTTTAATAATTTGTTCAAAATAAAATATACAAAAATGGATACGTAATACATTTGTATAATAAAATATACATATCCTGATGCGTCGACTTGGTATTGTTACCTCCGCCTCTGTCCTCGCTTCACGATGGTAAGACTTTTGTCTCGTCTCGAGCTATCGGTATCGAGGGCGTGTTTGATGGTTCATTATTTTATGTTTTCCTTCTTTATAATGATTTTAATTGTGTTTTTAAATTCTACGTGTTTGAGTTTTTTTATTTCTTCGCACTTTTGTTCCTTTTGTTATTGATATACTCATCGGAATTGATATTTACTGCGTTTATCGTCCTTTCGAAGGTTCTAAACTGCAAGCAACTGGTGATATAGTTGCCGAAACTTTGGTAAGGGTACACTTTCAGGTAATGAATGACATACAGCTTGTACACGAGATGGTGGATGATTGTAAACTGCATCCTCGTGTAACTGCCGTTCTTTAGATGACACTGGTAGGGAGCTAACAGCGTCTAATGGAGTGGCCGAGTCTTGTGTATCAGCAATCGTGAGGATGAGCGAGGCTGGTCGACGATGAACTTGGATAATCCGTGATAGATCTTTCGGAATTTATTTCTAGTCCATTTTGGTAGTAGTTTAATAAGTAAGCATGTTCGGGAATTGCTTCAATATTAAAAGGATAAATACCGGTAGAACGAATAGCAACACTTGCAAGTTGTACGAGGCTAAGCTGAATTTTTATAGTTCGCCAAATTCGTCCCTCGTATTTCTTCCTTTCCTACGTCTAATAGCAACCAACTTTGCACAAGTATCTTTAAAATAAGTTTTAAATGACTTCAATACAACCCGCTCTAAAGGTTATAAAAATGCTGCGTGGTATGACTCGACAAACATACCATGATAATATCGTTGTCTGCAGCAATTTGAAGCATATCAATATTACTCATATGGAAAGCATGACCATCGAGTATAAGCAGATTTCTACATGCTAGTTTTCATGGGATTAAGTGTTGTGTCATCCAAACCTTGAACAACTCGGTGCTCTTTCCTCATTTTGACAGTACCGCTGGGTGGTACTAGGGTAGACACCTTTGAACATACAGTATGGGGGCAAAAATTGCCCTAGCCAAAATAGTGATTGTTTTGCCCTTTTCTGCATTGGTAACGATATGAACATCTTTGCTACCAATTAGCTGCTATGATTTCCCCAGGTTCACTGTTTAATGAACACCAATCTCGTCACAATTCCATATACAAGCCGGCTATTTAAAAGATCGTGCTCAGTTAGAATCTTTGTCAAAAGAATAAAATAACTTCTAACTTCATCACGATGCATTCCTTCTGGCTCTACTAATACCTTGAGCTTTCCGTACACTTAACTCAGGATGTCTTCGCAGAAACGATGAAAATCAAACTTGCCCTGCCATCTTCTTTTCTTTATCAAAACCGTATTTGTTACCCAAAAATTCAGCTAAGTTACACGCGAAGTTCCTTACCTCTCGTTGTGTTGGTGCGAATCAAACGTCTTGAAGCATTTTTATATGAGGAGACAATTTTTTCTACGCATCGACACCTAGTTGTAAATCTGGATCCATCGCAGTTTTGTCGAAAACATTGCGTTTCAATCTATTTCTTAAGGTGAACTCTGCGATTTTGAATTATTTGCCTGCAGAGCGTGTATACATGCCATTTTTAATACCACTTATCGCTTGTTGCAGATCTGCTTCTGACCAGGACCCTTTATTTGACTACCTTATGTAAACATAGGCATTGTAATCTAATCTGAAAAAAAAAACCTAGGTAAATCATATTTTAGTTGAGTATAATAAACAAAATTGGGTAGCGCAATCTCTTCTTTCTTTGGCTTAAGTAGATAGTACGCGCAAAATTGTTATATGAAATTCTTAAAATAGATATCTTTTAGCAAATAAAACTTTTGTATTTTTTAATAATGATTTTATAATAATTTTCAAAGAGCAAACATATTTTAGGCACACCCAGCTATGCCTGACACTAATCCATATTTTCTTATTTCTCATATAAAAATTACTGAAGATTGACTACTTAGTCCCGCTGCTGTACTCAATCAAAATCTTCAGATATTCAACGAATTCCTAATATTTCCGTTCGCACCATCGGCAATAACATATTTGATTAGCTTCACGTCCAACGCCTCAGTATTCCGCATCTCGATCCTCATCAACGGCCGGCCGTACCTTGGAGACTCGGGGGATTGGATAAAGGCTGTGGTTGAAAGAAAAAAAAAAAGATCATTTAAACGGCGGAGCGACTCTTTGACATTGACTTGACACGGTAATAATAACTTGTAAGGCCGAAACGTTTCAGCTTCATTTCTATGTTTAATAATACGCCCTGTCGGTGATAGACGCGATCCGGCTGAGACCGGATGGCGGCCGTGGATCGGACGAGGACGGAGCTCCGGCTCGTGATTGAAAGAGGTAGGGAAGCGCATGCATATTGATATGATTGCCGGGTAAAAAGAGGAACGAATACGTGAAAAATATGGACGAAACCTGTCTAAAATATCCGTGGAAGAAATCGGAATGACAGGGGCGTGTTGCTGGTGTACCGCAGCAGCAACATCGGTTTTAATATATATTGGGATCTCTCTTTGTCTTTCTATGTTTTTTGTGTGCTATTTTCTTGTGCTTTCTGTGCAATCAAAGATATAATAATATATTGCTATGTTATACTATGTGATTATGCTAAACGGAACCCACAGAATCGATGACAATCAAAATTGTTTATATAAGTTTATTTTTATCTATTTATTTATTGTAAATTTTTGTAATAATTCCGACCAACAACTTACTTGTACTGTATCATTTTCAATTAATGCCTGTGACCATGGATTTTATGGCATGTGTGTATGTCTTTCGATGAATGTTCGAAGCGGGAATTTTAGTTCTATCGTATCGTTGGAAACGATTTCTTTTTGGTAGTTGCCGGGGTACTTTTGTCTAGGAAATATTGAGTTTGTTGAAGACAAATCTAGTAAATTTTGCTATGTGAGGTCGGACATGTTTCTGTGGGCTATTCTTACGAGCGAATTTGGAGTTGGCATTGATAGACTGTGTATGGTTATATGATGGGAATTCGGAGATTTGAATTTCATTTATGTTTTTAACACGACAAATATAAGTTATTAGTCGGGATTAAGGTTATAGAAATCTGATCTAGTGTATCTATGTAGTAAAAGAGCCTACTTATCTTGAGGAAATCTTTAGAAGATTCATTTCTTTGTTATTTTATTTGAAACAATCTACAATAAATTAATTTCACTTAATATTCACTGTTTTATTTTATTGAATGTACAGAAGAACATCGCTAATTAATAACTATACGGTCACATTAAAGATACCTAAATATTATATGCTATATTGATTACTATAAGCAGTATTGACCAGGGCAACACATATCCTCCCACGTCTCGAGGGTTACTTAATAATATACACTATCTTTCTTTTCGTTTAATATTCTCAAAACCGTTAGAGGGTGCCGGATTTACCGTTCATTGCCATCTATCATTTGAGATCTGGATTATCTGAGAAATATTGAGAGCATAACAGATGACTCTGGGTGGTGTTTAGTAAAATTAAAACAGTTGTTTACTCAATAAAATTTAAAAGATTTATCTACAAGTTTCGTAGAAATATATTTGAATGCAGAATTAGAATGCTTCTTAAAATTATTGATTCTAGGAAATTATTTGAATAACTCTGGGTATTAATTCACGTGGATGGGAAACGAATTGCGATTGGTGTTGTTTTTCCCGATGAAATTGAAAATACTCTTTCTAACATATGTCCCCAGTCCGATCATGTAATTTTATTTGGTAATTTTAACATTGATATGGTCACATATGATAGCCTGCACGCTAGGCTTCGTCGCTTGCAAATATGACGTCCATCCTTGAACTTATTCAAATATTTTGACACCCTCACTTTTGTAATAGCTTCCAGTTGTACGATCGTAGATTTAATTTTTATTTCTAACCAAAATTTGGTGTCTGATAAGTAGAGTGGTCGGACGCGTCTGCTTACATGGGTCGCACTCCAGAACGTATCCCCTCGCGCTATGCAGAACGTTTAGCAGCGTGTCAGGGTTAGTCGAGTGTCGATGCGGGATAGTGCAATTCTAATTGTCTCAATGTAATACAATGTCGAGCGTAGAAAATTGCAGAAAACGGCCGGTTCCATCATGTAAAAAAGTATATCGGTGATACGTTGCGATAGTACCAATATAGTTTGTAGATTGTGCGATAAACAGTTACTGTGCTGACACAAATTGGATTGTGAGCAGCATGTCACCAGTATGTAGCACACAAACCTGTTAAGTGGTATGCCATTGAGAGAGCAATTTAAATTAGATTTACTGTCAATGTTTCGTCAATGTTTCTGGTGTGTCCTTTTCAAGATATAAGAATATTTTATCACCGCGACGAACGCGGTTCAGCAAGAGATATCTGGCAACATACTTAATGCTACAAATATTTCAGCAATCTTATACAATTTCTGCTACTTAAATAAGGTAATTGCTTATATATAATATTTATAGTTAAATAAATAAATTAGCTTTCGTCTAATACTTATTCCGATGCTGTACTGTATAGTTGCGTTAAACGGTAAGTCACGTATATGAAACTTAGTACTGGCCTGGCCCGCAGACGAAAGTCGACCACTCTACTGATAAGTTCACTTTACTGAACATCTATTAACTTTTTGTATTCCGAAACTGTGAGAAGCAAAACCAACACTTTTGTCTAGACGTACAGAACCTTTAGATATTTTGATTATCTGTAAAAAATAGTCGATTTCTTCTGTCAAAGTCAAAAGTATGACTCGCCTGTTAAGTATAACTCTAAGAACTGTGGGTCTTAAGAACGTTTTGAAATGAAATTTAAAAATTTGGAAAAGTATGATATGTTCACTGAAAATATAAAATTAATAAACTCTGTTTACTACTCTTCTTTTATCAATTTCATAAAAAAAATAATTATTAACTGATTTATGATTCATAAAATTTTAATCAACTCGGTTATAAATACAACAAACTGCCGTTTATTAAGTTTCTGGTGTATTGTATTTATGAATGTCTTCCTTAAATCAATGTATGATTTTATTAAAATTGGGGCTAACCGCCAAACAGTAAAAATACACGGACTTGCTTCCTACAGCGTACATCATTTTACGCGCTATCGTGCAATACGCGTGTATGTAGTTCGGTGTTTCGTTAATAAAGTGGTTTACGGTAATAATAATATTAATGTATCTAATATAGTCATATACAATTAACATATATCTTTTCGTGTGTGCCGTATAGTTGAATTCCGTGTCGTAAGATGGTCTTACAAGATCTACTAACAAGGGAACACCGGCGGGTGTCCCCCTCCGATTTCGATGAAACTTAACAGATCGAAAGAGTACCTTAAAATAAGAGACGATTTTTCAATTTTTGCAAATATTTCCAAAATTATAACAGATATTAAATTTTCTTCTTAACATAATTTGCAGCATATTGCATGGCCCTACGGGTGGCGTCGTCCGTATTCGCAAAAAGTTAATAACGGGGGACGGTGTACCCCGTACCCCCCATTTTTTTTACATTTTTTCTTTTTCTTATTCATCAAAAGAAGGCCGATTTTACATAGAATACGATAATGTATAACAAGTTTAGAAAATTAATAATTGTAAAAATAGAAAAATAATAATAATGCTTCAAAATTAATAAACTTGTCTATTGATATAAATCAAATGAACTATAACACAAATAAGTTTTTATCCTTAACATAATTTCCAGCATAATACATGGTCTCAAGGTAGATATCTTCATAAAAAGCTAATAACGGGGGACGGGGTACCCCATACCACCGCATTTTTTAATAATAAGGTTATTCATTATTCATCAAAAAAAGATCGCTTTTATATAGAAAACAATGGTAATAAATTAGTAGGATTAATAATAAAAATAATTGTAATAATAATAATATAGTACATTAACAACAATTATTTGTTATCGTTAGTCCGCTGTTCTCCTTACTTAAATATTTCTTAATTTAGAATTGTATCTACTCGAGAAGCTATGGTCAAACCTTTCTATGCCTATACTGACTTGTACTATATACTATACGAAACTTTTATCGGTGGTAGCAATATAAATCGTTTTATCAACTGCAGTTACTGACTGCGTTTTATATATTTCCTTAATAAAATGTTATTCATTCTTAGAATACCATAATCCTTTAGTGCGTATATATGAACAAATTTGCTACACAGGACGAAGGATTAAATAATACATACATATATATTTTTTAATTTATTTCAAGTTTTTCGTGCAATGTAGGTGTACAATGTAAGTATTCAATGGAGCATAAATATAACTAATGTGTTTTCTAACGATTATAACATTTCGAAAACAATAGAACAGAATTAGAAAAACATTATAATGCTTACAAATGTTTAAATACATGACATACTGTAATGCGATTATTGGTATATATGTATTGCATTAGCGAACAAGATTAATATACATACAGTAATTAAGCTATGTAAATATTACAGTAGTGATAGTCTGTGTAAAAGTGTTTAAAACACAGATTTTGTTTGCACCATGAACACCGCACAATAGCTGGTTTATTGCAAATACTACACAAGGGTGTAGACTGCGCATCTTTGTTAAAACAAAACTCTACAGGATTTTTAAAGGGCCCAGGTCTTTCCTCAACGTATCCACTCTTATACCACGAGTACTTGAATACGTCGAAAAATCTTGGGGAAGAAAACTGATTAAGGGTTAGGGATTGCAACTTAATAATATTATTTCTCTGATGTAAATCTATCTCGTAGTTCATAAGAATCACTATATCCGAAAAAGTTCTAACAAAATTTTTCCACAGTCTAAAACCATATACATCTAGAGGTTGTACTATCGCTGTCGTTTTTTTTTTGGTATATTTAAAATGTTCAAAGTTTTGTCTTTTGGCACTAATTGCTGATGTTCGGCAACACAATGCCCACTCCAAGAATCAATCAAAAGGACACTCTTTGGCCCGGTATTCGAGAGAAAAACATCCGTTAGCCAGGTTTTGAAATGATTTGAAGTGAGCGATCTTTTTTTGATGAATAATGAATAAACTTATTATTAAAAAAATGCGGGGGTATGGGGTACTCCGTCCCCCGTTATTAGCTTTTTATGAAGATATCTACCTTGAGACCATGTATTATGCTGGAAATTATGTTCAGGATAAAAACTTATTTCTGTTATAGTTCATTTGATTTATATCAATAGACAAGTTTATTAATTTTGAAGCTTTATTATTATTTTTCTATTTTTACAATTATTAATTTTCTAAACTTGTTATACATCATCGTATTCTATGTAAAATCGGCCTTCTTTTGATGAATAAGAAAAAGAAAAAATGTAAAAAAAATGGGGGATACGGGGTACACCGTCCCCCGTTATTAACTTTTTGCGAATACGGATGACGCCACCCTTAGGGCCATGCAATATGCTGCAAATTATGTTAAGAAGAAAATTTAATATCTGTTATAATTTTGGAAATATTTGCAAAAATTGAAAAATCGTCCAAACTTTGGAGGGGGCTGTACCCCAAAATCGTGCGGTTCCGCCGATAAAAAAAAATACGTGTCTCTTATTTTAAGGTACTCTTTCGATCTGTTAAGTTTCATCGAAATCGGAGGGGGACACCCGCCGATGTTCCCTTGTAAGTTGCAATTCCTTACCTTGCTTTTTATTAAATACTTCAAAAATACCTAAATAATGTTAATAATTATGTAAAAATCAGTAGACGAATTTGAATGTATTAGTCAAACATGAAGCGGGTATATATAACCTTTCTAATAATTTTAAACTATAGTTTGCAGTATCATTTTTTAATACTCAAAAAAGATACAGAAATAATTTCTGTATCTTTCTCACAATAATTGTGAGATTCCTCAAATTCGATAATCTTACTGCTGAAGAGTTCGATAGTTTATGACAAGCATGTGCTAATTACAGGTCGAATACCACAAATAATGCTGACTCCTTGATACCTATCTTAAATAAATGGCCAGGATATAAAAAACCCAATGGATATCGGTTGGTAAGTAAAAATTTATAAACAAATATATACACTGCAAAAAATTACAGTAATTTTACTGTGTAAATCGGGAATATTACATGTAATAACGTTGTGAATTTACTACGATAAATCATGTAAACCTTGTTTTACATGATTTATCGTAGTAAATTCACAGTGTATACACAAAATTATTGTTACACAGTTATTGCTTAATTGCGCTTGTTTCACTTATTTCTCCTTTAGAAAATACCTGTTTTGCATATTAACATGTATTTGTTCAACAGATATGGATTATTGTTTATTATTTAAAAATACACGTATCCAAGAATAATGAACCATTGGGAAAATGAGTTTTTTTTTTGTCGACATGCTAACGAGAGTAAATAAAATAATTTAAATTGTCTGTTTTAGATGCAAGATTGCAGATCTATTAGTTAGTCTGCATGGGTATTTTTAGTTCCTACTAATAAAATAGTCAAAAGGGGTCTCAACGGAAGTTACACAACTATAAAATATAAAATAAAAGATTTGCAAGAGTCCTTTTTAAACCGAGAAACGTCAACCCAAACCACAAAAGATCACCTGGATTTCCTTTCTAACAGGCAAAAAAAGATCCAGCCATTTATATTAGTAGGTAGAAACAAAATCCCACTAATAACTGAAACATTCGTGTATTTTGGGGGAATTATGTATAACTTTAAAAATATATTAGGCACAGTTGACATATGCCACAAAGATTTCAAAGTTAAGTTGTACTTCCCAATTCATTTTTCATGTACTACAAAATCATTGCACTACCGGTTTCGGATTTATTCTGCCTTCTTTAGGTGATTTACACTTTGTAATAGTCAGTGTGTTCCTGCTTACCTATTAATGCAGTGCCGGAGGTATGCCCGCTGCACGGTTTTTGTAAATCATCTGAAGAAGGCAGAATAACGCCGAAACCGGTAGCACAATAATTTTGTAGAATACATGATAAATAAGTCACTTAGGAAGCACCACTGCACTTCATTTAATAATATTTCTCTTCTATTTGTTATAATGTTTAAAATACATTATGTTTAATTATTTTATTGTGTTGTTATTTCTTTTTAACTGAAAAAATGTATAATACTAAAATTTAAGAAAATTAGAATTTAATTTAGTTTAGATGTGTTTAGTAATTAACGTTTTAAAATGCTTCTTTCTTTAATAATATAATAAAACCCAAATCTACACAAAATTCAATCAGAAATTGAAAAAATCGAAACATCACATGCAGTATATAAAATGAACTATTAAAATTATAATAATATATACATTGGCATCCGATTTATTTAGCTTTTGCCTACTTTATTAAAAAAATAGTAGTTGATTTACACTACCAATCATAAGTTTTATCGCATCTAATAAATTGCATTAAACGTAGTACTATTTAAAAATATTTAGGCAATTTTTTTAAATAGCACCTACTACGTTTAACTCAATATATTAGATACGATCAAACTTATGATCGGTAATGTATATAATCCACAACGCATTTATTTATAACTGACGAACGGGGTTCCTTAATATAATAATTAAGCTACATCAAAGAAGGAATTTCTTTAGTCAAGTCAATATACAGTAAGCATTAACTCAATAAACTAAAGTTATTATTTTGATAATCTTCAGTATTAATACAATGAATAGGACTAACACATATTAATCAAATTAGTTCATTATATCAATAACATGCTTTATTACATACATGAACGTACTTATTCGTTAATACAATAAACGGTGGTTTATTATAATGATAAACTAGTACGTTGGACGAATTTTAATGAAAAATTTATTAGATTAACGTACTTTTTTATTATATTTACGCATCTTTTTGAATCAAATGAAATGCTGTATAAGTAAGACAGACGAAAGACACAGTGTAATCTATCTGGCATTCGTTACTTCTGGCACACCCTGTCTGTTTCCTACAAACGCGCAAATTAGACATATTCCCCCATGTCAATTAACTAATTGAAACTAATAACGGCGACGATTCTCAGCTGGACACGTCTAATTAATATGCACACGTCCAAACGCTTTCGATATTAAGAACGGTGTTGAAATGAAATCGGTAAACATCTGCGGCGAACCAGTTGCGACCGACTGTGAATAAATTCGTTATTTTAAGGTCTTTTTGCGAAAATTGCGTAAGCTCGCCAATTAGTAGTGTTGTTTATACCGATGTACGCGCGCCATGATTTTCGTTGGATACGTTTCCGGTTCTATCGTCTCACGAAATTTACGGTTAGACTGGGAAAATATAGTTGGCACGCCACTAACACCTGTCAGTTTTGAAATTTTGAGATTCTATGTATTCTAAATGTTATAAACAGGCGGCTAGTGGGTCATTCATGCTTTATACTTCATTCAGTATACTGCAGGATCAGTCTGAATGAATTGGTATTGTAATAAACTGTTTTACTTGCGCGGAAATATCTGAGGCAAGGACATTTAGGACGAACTGTAGCTTTTACTATGGCCCTTTGAATAAAGGGATATGTAAAGTAATTTAATATTTCTGGTGGTATGGTATATTTCTTGGATTATAGCTATCCCTCTCGCTCATGCGATTCTTTGATCTCGTTACTGAAAATTCATTAATATCAATACTCCATAAAATATTTTTGAATTTATAATTTATTTACATTAGAAAGGCACACAGTGCAGCTTAAAGTAGTACTGTAATGTATGGTGTTCCACAGGGCTCCGTTTCAGGTCCTCTTTTGTTTTTGTTTGCCATTAATGATCTTCCAGACTTTGTGTCGGTTGGATCTCTGGTATTGTTTGCGGACGATACTTCAATGGCAATCTCCGCTGTACTAGCGAGGAATTGGTGCTTGGGGTGGAGTGAGTTATAGCACAAATATCATCGTGGTGCAGCCAAAATAAGTTAATTTTAAATAATGAAAAAAAAACTGCTATCGTTTACTTTCGAAAAAAGTGTTTGAAAGTTTGTTTGTAGCACCTTTTAGAGTTCTAGGGATACTCATGAATCATAACTTGTTATTCGAGTCCCACATTGAATATGTAATAGAAAAATTGCATTCAGCATACTTTTTTTTTTTTTTTTAGAGAGGGGAAAAATCTTCAAAAAGACATCTGCGGTCTGGTTCAGAGATAGTGCCGGATTTTTACGCGTTCAGCCATACTGGCACCGCGTAGAGCATTATGGACTGAATAACAGACCGTACATCATTCTGCTCCTCTCTCTGGGACCATACACTCTTGGCATAAGTTGGCGCATGCCTGCGAGAGCCTTGCCAGCCCTTTCGGCGAATTCAGCATACTAGCAATATTTTCATTTTCAGTATTGCCACAGGAATTAAACTACTATCAACTTCATCATTGCCCTGATTACCCTTCGAGAATTCTTCCAAGTAAACCAAAGTGATATCAACAGGAATTGAACAATGAACTTATATCAAACAAAACTAAAGCTTCATTATCAGTAAAATCACGTTTTTAATTATTTCAGTAAACGCATAGGAATTATTAACTCCTAGATTGGGAAATTGCACGGGTAAGTTATTAAATTTATCAGACGGCCATGTGGACAACAAGTAAATTGGACTATTGATATTGGGGACAATGGGTGTCATACTCTTCTCTGGTTTAAATGTGTTAGGATGATCAGGGAACTGCTGGGTCACTGCAGGTGACCAAATCTGGGACATGCCCCGAGACGACATGCCGAGGAAGTTCAACTTTGTGAAAGAATTTACCACAAAGCTTAGCACCAAGAGTGAATGGGATAGAGATACCATTTCGAAACTCAATAGAAACGCAATTAAATGGTACACAGATGGCTCCAAAACGGCAGAGGTAACTGGAATAGGGATATATGGGCCTAGAACCAAATACTTCGAAAGCTTGGGGATGTACCCAAGTATCTTCCAGGCGAAAATACACGCTATTGAAAGATGTGTCCAGGTCAACATTGAGAGAAGCTATGAAAAGCAGGAGATTATCATAATATCTGATAGTCAATTAGCCATTAGGGCGCTGAGGTCAAACATAATCAGCTCCAAAATGGTTTGGGAGTGTCTATAAAAACTAAACGAGCTAGGCAAAAAGAACAAGGTAACCCTATTGTGGGTTCCGGGACACACGGGAGTGAAAGGAAACGAAATAACAGATAATCTCGCTAGGAGAGGGGCTAGAACACCTTTTGTTGGGCCAGAACCTTTTTGCGGGATAAGTAGTAGCATAACACTGGAGAAACTGAAAAATGAAGTAGAACAGAGAAAATCCAAATACTGGGAGAATCTCCAGGGAATGAGGCAAGCTAAAATTCTTCTGGGAACCTATTACCAGAAGAGATCTGCAAAATGCATCAACCTGAGTAAAAATAATATTCGGATATTGACAGGGATCCTTACAGGCCATTGTAAACTGAAAGGACATCTAAGCAGGCTTGGAATAGCGAAGGAAGCCGAATGTAGATTTTGTGGGGAACAGGACGAAACGTCCATCCATCTACTCACAAACTGCGCTGTACTGTGCAACTCAAGGGCGCTGCACCTAGGAGCATGTGAAATCGACGAGGGAGAGTTACCTAATCTGGGGTCTTCGGACATTCTGCAGACTGGACGGCCAGCTGTAAATACAGCGAGAAGAGGGGACACAATGGATCTTTCAGGGCGCAGTGTACTATCACCTTAATATCACACATACATACATATATGTGTTAGGTGAGCAACACATTTTAGGTAATACTGGATTAGATAGCGTTAGACTATATTTTAAGTTGTCGTTAACAGCAACCTTACATTCTGAAAAGGTCTTCTTGGTTTCTGCAACAATTTTTTAGTTAGAATTACATAAAAAAACTTGGGTTAGAAGATTATGGATACGAACAAAATACCCTTTGTCTAAAATGATCACAGTATTACTTTCGACAGATTTCAAGTACCTAAAAACTATTTTTGGTTTTAAGCCCTTTGGCAATGTTAATTTTCTTACGTGTGATATTTGAAGGACAACGTTGTTTGTTTTCTAAAATTTGAAATTCACGCGCGGTTCTAATATAGTAAAAAATCGGTGTCCTTCTTAAAATTTTCTCCAACGATATTCTTATATCTCAATCCTACGTCCAGACTGATTTTTTCTTCACTCTATCGAATCGTATATCGGTTGAAAACGGCCAATTTTATTAGACAAATCGGGAATCCTAATTTACCCTAGCAACAGCGCGTTCCAACTTTAAAGGAAAACTCATAATCAAGATGGTAGAGCCTTCAATATTTGCCTTATCAATTAATAATTGTTTGTCGTTTCTCTGAATTTGAATGCCGATTCCCGTATTGAATAATTTATTCGATTACCATTTCTATTGTATTTCAATTTTCTCGTTCCGAAGCCGCCGGTTGTATCTCCGTTCTCGTCTTCTCTGTCTTTCGGAGATACAGCGTGGTTGGAGAGGTTGTTTTGCGAGTTTCCCGAGAAATGCAAATGTGAAGGAAGGCGCGACGCGCTATCGGAGGAAATAGAAGGCGCGAACGTTAATGTTTATTCTGGTTATTGAGAGGAATTTTAGAGCGTATTGTTTTCGAAATTAATATAAATTTTCTTCCGCAGTTATCGAAGGGGGAATATCGTAGACTGGAAATTAATTAGTAATAACATCTGCCGCTTCAATATGATAAATTTTACATGTCATGGTGGGAAAGATACAACTTAGATTTATCTATTTATTTATCTAGCTTTAGAAATTAACATAACAGAGCCCTAACAAATACCCAAAGGTGTAAATTAGTATAATTATAAAATTAGTAATAATCACACAGAAAATTAGTAGTATGGGGATACCTGGTTAATATCATCACCACCTACCTTAGTAATGGAGAACTGCAACTTACGAACGGGGAGACGGTTGAAATAGAGATAGGGGTCCCGCAGAGCTCCCTCCTTGGACCGGTTTTGTGAAATGTCCTCTTCAAAGGCATATTTAGAGTTAAGCTAACCGCAGACTCAAAAATTATTGGATATGCAGACGACCTAGTATTAACTGTGGCTGCGGATCAGAAGCATGTCTTAGTGGGCAAAGTGAATGAAAACTTGGAAAGAATAAGTAGGTGGCTGAGCGAAAACCACCTACAACTGGCGCTAGATAAGACGAAAGCAGTCATGCTGAAAGGCAAGAGGCGCAGGGAACAAGTGTGTGTCACTGTTGGTAACACAAAAGTAAGACCTGCAAGATATGTAAGATACCTGAGAATAGTCATAGACGAAACGGCTATATTTTTGTGGACACGTTAAATATGCCCTCAATAAAACCGACCAAAGAGTAGGCATGACAGCTCGGCTAATGCCAAATATAGGTGGGCTCAAGAAACAGCAACGATAGTATTTGCTAAGGGTGGCTTCATCCTTGCACACCGCGGCAACGACTGCCCTGCAAGTAATAACTCGTATGATACCAATAGGGCCTATGAGAGGGAATTCACCCATGTGAATGGCTGCGCAGCCGCTCGGGGCAAGGCGCGTGAAATCACTATCTAGGCCTGCGATAATTCCAACAATGTGGCCCAATGGACGAAGAAATTATCCCTAATTGGATTATCATCTTGCCCAAGCGCTAACAGGACACTGTGTCTATAGGCGATATGCCAAGAGGTTTTGCAAAGATCTTGATGAACGATGCGTGTTTTGTGGAATCGAGGATACTGTCCAGCATACAGCTTTTGAATGCCCACGGTGGATCATAATTCGTATGAGAACTTACAGCAACCTGGGTACTGAACTAAGACCGGAGACGATGGTGGCGGAGATTGTACGCTCTGAGGGGAGATGGAAGACAATACATATGATGATCCTGCACATTATGAAAGAGAAGGTGGCCGAAGAAAGGGAAAGACAGGCCGGCGTGATGTTGGAACGAAGTGGCAGCGGAGAGACCTGATATTGCCTGTTGTGATTATGAACTGACCCGAACCCCTAATCACCCTTTGGTGAATGGGGGATGTAGGGATACCCGCATGTGAATGAAGTACAGTCTCAGCCATCTGATGTTATATCTGTTCAAGATGGTTCTAGCTGCAAACAGAGGTGAGATCAGGAGGGCCACTTGAGGAGGATAGCTGTAGCGCCTCCCCACGTATATATTATTATTATTATATATATAAAAAAAATTGTATAATCCGTGTCGGTGATAGGTAGAGCAGACCAGTTCCCGTGCGCGCCATGTGCGCCGATGTGGGGATGACTGTATTGCATATTACTTTAATAGCAGAAAACCAAATGTATATTTAATTATTTCTGATAGAATAAATGTCTGTACTTCTATACTTATATCGGTAACAAGCTCATGTTGCGTCCCTATTCTATCGCATATTCTAGTATATTACGAATTACATTCCCATATCGGCGCACATGGCGCACACGAAAAATGGTCTACTGTAGTGATAGGTTTACACAGTAATAGTAACAATAAAAATGATTTCTAATATTTGTGTTTTAGGTAGTTCTGTATTTTTGGCAGGTCATGCAGCCCTAAAATACCGTCTATAACTCGGAAAAGCTGAAGACCAAATCTACCGTCTATGTCAAGAAGATCTAGAGACGGCACTTTTTGTGTGAATGTGTTTCTGGCAGTCGTATTTCCATCAATACTTTAGTAGGCCGTTTCTTACGCCTATTGAAATCCAGGAAAAAAATCCTAGATTAATTTTAAGGTTCATTAAAAATCTCCGATTAGTCTAACACTGAGATGAACAACGTTGCAATAGACCTATATAGGTCGCAGTGACTTAAGGCAATAGTGTTACGGCCCATAATTCCAACCCAGAAATCAATCTATTAATCATAAATCGTTAACTGCATCTACTCTATTGAGAAAAGTATTATTTAAGTGGTTGTGCTTATTCTTGTCAATATCGAGCTTGCTTCATTCACAGTAAGCTGCAGACTTATTGAAATTATTTTGTAAGCAGGAATGCTCTTCAACAGAATTATTTTTATTTCATTAAACACCTCTGTTTACTCCAATAAATCAATCAAGACTGAATGGTGCAGAGTAAATTTTTAGAGCCTTTCTTCACATACGTGGAATAATCCTCATAGGCTTTCTAAAAAAAAAAGGAAGTACAATCACTGTGCAGTACTACAGCTTGGTTCAATGAGGAACTGAAACAGATACTGCTATACCAGGCAAAAAATAAATAATGCACCAGTTCGCTCGTCTGGAATCGATGCACGGTGCAAAACTGCTGAATCTGGCTTCCTGCGACTAATATTTGTTCATCAACATGATGAAACATGGAGCAATTGTCGAGAGAAAAGCCTCTTTTGAAGAATTCGAAAAGTCCTATTATTTAGTGGGTTTAAAAAATGGCAAAAAATAAAAAAACAAATTTTGAAAAACGTGTGTTTTCATAACTAACACTGGTACGTCTTATCCACCCTCGTAGTGGTCGAAATCAAAAGCAAGGCGTTAAGGCATTCGGCCATCAGAGATTCATGCACCTCACACAAATATTGTGAAAATTCTCTTACGTTTGTAACTGTTTTACGTTCGACCTATAACTATGGAATTGATGATGCTGCACACAAAACAGATGACTTAATTTTTTTTTTTTCAAAAACTTTGGAAAAAGTATTAATATTTGAAATTGGTTTATAGAGAATAACATTATTAGCATCCCCATCTCTGAAGTCATCAGAGTTTGCATCCATTGATAAGGAAATATGCCACACTTTAGAGGTAAAATAATAAAAAAAAGTAATAGTTTCTGATATGTCTGGTTTATATTTCCTTCAAAGATTGCATATGATTAGGAAAATTAGAAAACCCTTTAAGTTTACATTTACCACCTAAGCGATGCTACACGTGCTGCCAACTTCTGCAGTGATTAACACCCTTTGGGCGTACTTCACGTTGTCCGTACCACACGTGATCGTGATCGTATTCGATTTCGGACACGCTGGCACACGGAAGTGCATCTTTTATTCATTTCCAGCAGAGCTGGTTTAATAAGTGAATTTCTAATGGAAACGAGCCGGTGAAAAAAGGAGTGAAAAAATCGCCCAAATGGGTCTTTAATATTTTAAAACGGCCGGGCGACGGGGAGCAAATATCAAAATCTAATTCCGAATCCCTCACCCCCTCTCCTCTCGCCGCCGGCCTTCGTCTCTCTTCTTGTTATTCCTTTCCGTTCGCTTTTACCGCCACCGGAACGGGAAGGAGGCGATGGCGGAACGAGAGGTAGGGGGGGGGCAGCAATGGATGAATATTCATCCGAGTCCGACTCGGCGAATTTACCCGTTCAATCTACAATTCAATATCCGCGCGATATTAAAAAGCGGCAGCGGCTATGGTGGCGCCATCTATTGCCTTTCGAATGGTTTCGTTCCGTTCTCGGTACGTGTTCGAATGCCGGCGCCATCTGATGTTCGTTTTATAAGCTCATCTTTTGTAGAATGCAAATATATTCACTTAACAATGTTCCTAGGAGAGCTCGCGGAAAATGAAGCGGCAGATGAAACTAAAAAGGTAGCTTTGCGAATCGCACAGCTTCCTTAATTTGGATATGATTTAGTGTGAATAAACTAAAATATTTGAGCATTATTTATATTTATAGCAGAGTATATGTCCGATCTGCTTTGCTACTTGTTACTTTAATTGTGCCCAACCAAATCCAGACGACATGTGTATAGTCTATTCTGGAAAAGATGAAGAGAAACTGCAGCAACAGATCAACACTGATGTAACAAAAATGCAAAAATGGTGCCATGAAACTTTGTTAACAATCAATGAGAAAAAAACAAAATATATGATTTTCCAAAGAAAGAAACCCTACTAATTTCAAAATAACGTTTAACAACCAACGCATACAAAAGGTAACCCACATAAAATATTTAGGAATAACAATACAAGACACCTTAAAAATGGACAAATACATAAATACCTTGATTAGTAAAAATGCAGTGGCTATAGCATCTATAAACAAAATAAGAAGCATCATCCCGGAACATATGAAGAAATCATGCGATTTTTTCATCACACCTAAATTACTTAATAAATGTCTGGAGCGACACCTCAAAAAAGAACCTAATGAAAATACAAAGACAACAACACAGGATTCTATGAGAAAACTCACGAGTTAAATATTCAACCAACAATACAACAAAGAAACCTAATACTAATATACAATATCCAAAAAAATCTAGTAAAAACAAATATACAATTGACCAAGACCCGACAAAAACATAACTACACCACAAGAAGACAATCTTGCATTAGAAGGGAAAGAAACTTATGCAACAGATATAGAAAAATACCTACGGCAGACACCATAAGACATTACATCACTTTATCAAAACAAATAACAAATTTAAACTATATACAATACAAAAAAAAATTAAACAAATGATACAACAACAAGTATTATAATAAAAATAAAACAAATTCAGAAACAAGAGCAAGACCAATTCGCCCTCGATACCGGAATTCTAATCATCTCGAGACGAGGACAGAGGACGGGATGCACTAGCAACACTAGCCAGCACGTGTGGACCAGCCTTGTGTTTTCTATATGTGTGTGGGCGTATATATGTATATGTATATGTAATGTATATGTACGAATTGTACACTTTGTTAGGCTACACTGGCGAATTAAAATTTTCTTTTCAAATTTTGAATTTATTCCCACTCCCTTGTCATATTACTACTGAAAATATAACTGTATATAAGATCTTTCATCCTAGGCAATGACAATTTATTACCAGCATTTGCCTTAAAAAATTCTTTTTAATATATTCTATTTATTGTTTACTAAATTTTTCATTTACGCTTCTAATTTTGAGAGAAATGCTACCGAAGTTTATACTTGTTAAATGAAAATAAATAACATTTCTTAGAAGGTTCCGGAAAAGCATGGTACTATCAGTTTTAAATCTATATTAAGCAAACCACAATTGTCGTGAGTGTTTGGAAACATATTAGGAAGCCTTCGTTTGTATATCCACATAAATTCAATTACATATTTTCACAGTGATCCTTGGATCAGCTTCAAATATTTGACTAACATTTTAAATAATATATTTGCCAGAATGTTGATAGAGATTTCTTCTATCGTTAACATAGTAATATGCCATTACATTTATAACAGGTGTGTTATGTTTTTGAAACGCACAAAGCTGTTTGTCACGGCTTCTATAACATAAATCATTTTCTAAGCCTTGATGTTCGTGTCGTTAAAAAAACGCAAACACCACGAGTGATTGAATCATGTCAGTAATAGAATACGAGTTAAAGCTTAAAACATTCTTGGCTACTGAGTAAGGCGGTTTTTTTGTCGTAGCAAGTATTTTCGAATTATTGTTGTTGTTTTAACATTGGAAAAGCCTGGTACGATTCACCTGCCTTGTTTCTGCGTTCTATTTTGACTGAAGACGTCACCGATTTGGATATAAATATGTTAATACATCATAGTCGGTTAGTTGGCGGTGATTTATACAATAAAATTAGACTATGCTGCAGTTATAGATGCTGTTGGGAAACACGCATTAAATCAAATGTTTTTCACGTATTCAAATTAGAATAGTAATCGGGTTAAATTTTGCTCAAAATATAACTAATAATAATATATTGCCTGTTTATAAGCAAAGAAATTCTATTTTACAAAAATAGTGGGTCAACTAAACAAATAACAAAATAAACTGGTCACAGGTATTTGTCAGAATCATGAGTTTACGAAATGAACTTTGGTTTTTCTTTAAGCAAATTGTTGCTAAATATAAGATATTAACAGTTTTACTTATGCATAAGAATAGTTATACAATAGTGGGTAAATGTATTCAAATACCGCATTTCTAACTTAACTAGCAGTTGAAATGAAAGATATTGGCTTTTATGCAGTAACAGCTATAAATATTGCAACAGATGGGAATAAAATCAAATAAAAGCAAAATTTATAATAAAAAAATAAAAAAAAAACCTAATAAATGAATTGTATAAAGTTAAGAACAGAAAAACAAATAAAACAAAATTATCTACCCGTTTCTATATGCCAATTTCAGGTTTAATTTCGATTAAATAATATGAATAAAGAAATAACATAACTTTTTATATTTTAAGACTCACTAGCATGAAGTTCTGTTTAATAATACACGTGGTAATTTGACTGTTTGTCATTTCTAATTGGCTGAGTTTTGATGAATTTCTTCCGCTTCTTCATTACATTTTCTTTTTTAAGAAATGCCTCGTCCAGTAGCACTAACTTTAGTTGAAAAAGCTTAACAAATTTTAATTTGTGGAGAGAACTATAAATCGGCACGTGAAGCTGAAGATATTTTCAATGAACGGCATCCGAACAAATGTATACATTACACAACTACCAGTAGAATTTTAAATCATTTTAAAGAGACGGGCTCATTGGAAAACGACCAACTAAAAATATACGTATAAAAAGTGCATGCTCCGAAGAAAATCAGTTACAAGGTCTACAAGCCGTTACCGAAAAAGTTTTAGTGAAATGGCACTATGGGATGATATGGGATAATTAGTTTATTTGTTACATCATTTAGAAGATTAAATGCATTAGTGTTCAACAGTTTAGCTATATTTAAGTTCAACTCGTAAGATAGCGTTGACCACTGACTTTCATTATTTTCCTGACATTGATACAGGGTGTCTCCTCGTTGAGTTGCATAACTTCATAGGGTTATTCTTTGTATCAAAATTAACAAAACACTTCCAGTCAGCATAAGTCCATTCTCAACCGTTTTCGAGATATGGATGGTCAAAAGCGTTGAAAATCACTAGTTACGGTAACTAATTTAGATGAATCATGGACGCATTTGGCTCGACTGGTAACTTAGATCCAATGCACTTGACGTAGGCTTTTCGACAGTTGTCATGTCGTGTTGTTGTATTATTGACAGTTTTGGATTTCGCTCGCAGAACATTTAAAAATGCCTCTTTTTACGAAATAAAAGTACGCCGACATGATATTTTTGTATGGCTATTGTGGAGGAAACGCTTCAGCAGCGGCAAGAGAGTACGCAGAACGCTACCCGAACCGAAGACATCCTTTTCGGACAACCATCACGAACTGTTTCATATCACTCCGGCAAACAGGATCCTTCACGAAAAAGACTAATGAGCGAGAGCCTGCGCGAAGAAACCACACTGAAACTGCTCTTCATGAAGTTCAAAATCGGAGAACCCGCCACCACAGGACAGAAAAGACCGTCGATTCACAGGACTTTACGTGAAAATGGGGTATATCCATACCACGTACAACAAGTACAAAATCTCTTACCTGCCGACTATGCAAAACGGGAAGAATTTTGCTCGTATATCCTAGAGATCCAGGATCTCCTCCCAATTGCTTTGTTCGCTGATGAGTCCACCTTCACTCGTGATGAGATTAACAATTCACATAACGAGCACATCTGGAGCGACGAAAATCCCCATGCTTTGTTAGAAAGTAGATTTCAGCATCGATTTTCGGTTAATGTGTGGGGAGGAATCATCGGAAATGTTATCCTAGGACCGAAAATCTTTGATGGAACATTGACTAGCCATATCTACAGGAGATTCCTAGAAGAAGAGCTTCCCATTTTTCTTGAAGATATCCCCTTGAACGTCCGTAATAGGATGTGGTTTGTCCATGACGGGTGTCCGGCACACTATGAAAGAGTGGTAACCGACTTTTTGAACACTTCGTTTCCAAGCCGCTGGATGGGGCGGAATGGAGCTGTCGCATGGCCCCCGTGCTCGTAGGACCTGACGCCTCTCTCGATTTTTTCCTATGGGGCCATGTTAAGACCATCGTTTATGGACAAGAGAAGCCGGCTGGTAGGTAAAATCCAAGGAGCATTTCAGGAAGTTCGTGGAAATATGGAAAATGTCAACTGGATAGGAGGACTGAGTCAAACAGCAGACTTGTGTTTGGCAGTCCTGGTTCGCCATTTTGAGCAGCTTTAAATGTTTACAGCATTGCTTGTTTATTAAAATCATTAAAATAATTTCTGCTCATTATTGTGGAAGTAAGACTGTAATTTAAGTTAATCGTTCCTTAGCAACTATTTCATGCCGAAATTCGAGCCAAATCCGTCTATGATTCGTCTAAATTAGTTACCGTAACTAGTGACTTTCAGCGCTTTTGTCCACCCATATTTCGAAAACGGTTGAGAATTGGACCTATGCTGACTAGAAGTGTTTTGTTAATTTTGATACAAGGAATAACCCTATGAAGTTATGCAACCCAACGAGGGACACCCTGTATATAAAAATAATCCTTCTAGAAGTTGCTCCAACATAGGCTAAACTTCAATTCATAAACAGACAAAGGTCTTTCTTCCACATTTTTGCTCTTAAATCCAAACTGGTTTCCAGTAGGAGCTTTTAATTACATTTAATAAAAGCTTATGCCCCCTGTAATTGTTATTTATACTTATTTACATTAAGGACAACTAAACTTATCTGTTCTAGTCATTACAGCAGCGGCCACAAAAATTATTACCTAGCCATCTCACACTAGAAAATCATCCACCAAAATTATACCGTCACAATTACTGGTGAGACACAATAGTAATTCAGTCGATAAACATGCCTTTCACGTAGGTACTCCTTATATCGGACGAACGTTGAGAGTCATTTAAGCGAGATTTGTGTCGTTGCATTCATTTCTGGCCCTGCAACATGCAGGATGATCGTCATCCTGTATCGTTTTAAATCTAGCGAGTAAACTGAGTGCATAAATTCACTTATGTATCCACCTAGTAAGTACAATACTCGGAACGTAATATACAACGAATTTCTTGGCCGTTGTCTCTGTCCGCCGGTCTATGTCACGTCAGATCTGGAGACCTGTAGAAGAACGGAAAGAAAAAGAATCATTTTAACGGCCCCCACATAAATTTTCATTATACTCCCTGCCAGATTTATAAGAGCATATTTCGACCATATGGCGCGGTGTCTATATGTGCTGTATACAATCGTACATCAACGTGAACGGACGCATTACGTGACGTATGTTATTAGTTAGGTCGAAATGTGCTTTTGTTTACCAGTGTTTTCTTGTCGCTGGGTATAATTTTCTGAGAAATTTTACGTCTAGGTGGGTGTTGAGGTTCGAATGGGTTGGAGTATCTCTTTGGAGAGGTGGTGGAAAGTATATTTGGGAGAGGGATATGCTACTGGCTAATGAATTAGAAATTTTTCGCGTTGAATCTCTCAATTCAGTTTCAACAACAAGGTCACTTCAGCCGAATTAGTTTCTTTAACTTATATTCTAACTTCAATATCTTTGATTCTATGCAGAGAATTCTTTTTTACTCTTTTTAAACTTGTATTCTGTATTTACTGTCTATTATTTTCCAAAGCTAGAGGATAGCATGAAAATGTACTGTTCTCCAATTTTTTACAAATTCTAATTTATTTGGAGCGTTTTTCATGCTTCAAATTTCATGCAGCCAACGATATCAGAAACAAGAAAAGTTAAAGTATACTTTAAAATTAAAGAAAAGGTAATATTTCTGATAAAGAAATGGTATTGACCACCTCAGAGTAATTTTACTTTATAAATTTGTATGACATCAATGTGGAAATTTCTATCTTCTAGTCCAATTATAAATAAAAAAATAATTTTTAACCAATAAATTGTAATCAGTTGTTGACGTATGGAGTTAATTGCTATGATAATCACATTCAAATATCTGGCGAATATAAAATAATAAATAATAAATAAAATAACTTTGATAGATGAAATCATAAATATCAAAAAATGTCCATCTTAAACCCATATACCTTATACTACTAGACCGTTCACTCCCTATCTTGTTTTAGGCGGATTTTGAAGTCATTTTCATCCTTATCGTGTACCAAACTTGTTAAAGTGCATGTGTTGTGGCAGTAGTACATGAAAAAAATAGATTTATACACAAGAAGTACACAAGAAAAGGATAAACATGTATATTTCTGTTTCACAGCATTTGGCTTCACTTAATTGCTATTGCTTGTGCTACAATTGGCACACGTTTTTCTCTCATTAACTGCAAAAACTGACAGCGAATTGTTTAATTGCAATGAAATGACATTGCAATATACCATAGTCATTTTTTCCGATTCACCTGCAGGTCGGACTATGGTCTCCGTATAAGATGGCAGCCCAAGGGCTTATTGTGCCCCGCATGTTCCTGTTACAGAACCTAGGATGGAGTATCTGTATCTCTTTGGTTCAACTTTGTCTTGGCCAAACAGTTGACGCCCTTTCTAATACAGTGCCTCACAATTGCATAGTACATGTTGAGTTGCCTCTGGTTTCTTTTTACATAGCCTGCTGTCAAGGTCTTCATTAAACAGTCCTACGTTGTCTAGGTGTTCCATTGTTGATACATGTTCCGTCACAAAGCCCGCAACTAGCTCTAGCTGTTTCCTAAATAATAACAGTAGTTTTACTCTAGTAATTTGCTTCCCATGCTCAGGACTGGGTATGTGTGCCCACTGCTTCTTATGCTCTTCTCTTAGCCATAATTGATATAGGGGACTTGAAGCCCAGAAGCTGTTCTAGTAGAATCCAAGAGAAACACAAAGCCATCGTTCTTTGTATCTTTCTTGGACCTAAATCCTTATATACTATGCTGCTATGTTCTTGGACCAAATTCTTGGTGTACCAAATATGATTCTAGACAACACATACCACATCCTGTGTGAATACACAGGACATGTCTGGACATAAAAAGGCAATTTTTGACAAGGCAAAAATTAAGTCAGGGGATTATTTCGATCAACCCGCCAAACACCTGTATAGACTAGTACAAGGCAGCAGAATATTGAAATGTTTGGCATGATTTAATGAGTAAAGGAAATGGGAAACTAAATACAAAAGGAAACCAATAGGCTGCAGTCAACTTGTTAGACGACTCCCACAGCAAACAGAGGTGAGCACACAAATTAAAATTTTATAGTATTATGTAGTTATTAAAAATATAAACGATGATACGCTGAAAATTGAACGATTGTGCTGTAACAACTTAATTGCAATTAAACAAACAAAAACAGCATATTTGGTGTTCACAAGGAAAATTATGGCACCAAATTTTACTATAACCATTGATAATAAAAAAATAACAAAAGTAGAGAAAGTGAGCTATTTGGGACTAACACTTCAACAAAATTTGAAATGGGATGAACACGTTGATATTCTATCAAACAAAAACACAAAATTAATAGCTGCATTATGCAAAATAAAGAGCATCATACCAAACATATGAGAAGATCTATTTATCACAGTCTCTTTACATCGCATATGAGCTATTTCATTAATATTTGCGGAGAAACTACAGAAAGTAACCTGCACAAACAACAAATACAGCAAAACAAACTCTTGAAGATTATATACTCTATCGACAAAAGAACATCCCCCATTCAATTATATATCAAAATAATACAAATAACAATGATAGAACTGATTCAGCAAAAAATCTACTACTTTTATATAAAGTTGTAAACAGCTTGGTGTGCAGTTAAATTACACTTAAAAGGAACAAACAAGTACATGAATACTATAGAAGGAGAAAATCAAGTATAAGAACAGAAAGAATTAAATGTTACAAACACTCTTAAGTACCATCAACAATAACCGTACACACTTACAATAAATTACCTACAGAAATTAAAAAAAATTCTCAACTTCAAAAAAAGAATTACGGAGATGATTAAAAACAAGAAAATATAACACACACTCAAGAAAGAAAGCTGATCGGAAGACAAATTGAGAGTCCTCGATACCGGTTGTCCGGGCGGAAACTACTTCCCTCACTCGCGATAAAGAAGAGGACCGTACGCTATACAAATATATCTGTAAGTATATGTAGCTATCATATTTATCATCAGCATCATCATCATCATCAGTATTTATTGGTACAATTATACAAATGTATGTACATTGCATATAAATCGACCAAGAAGACCAAATCATCCTGGGATGCTCTTCCTTTAGCCTTGTATTTTTTCCTCCAGCATTGCGTCAGTCTATCAGAACCATGGTGCATTCAATTCTTTAAGAGGCGGAATTTCTTAAACGGGTCTTTTTAATATTCCATTTCTTCTTTTCAACGATTTTAACTTAATGAACATCCTAAGCAATGTCTAGGTATTTATGTATGTGTTTGTACCTTAATAAATGATTTGTAATTTAGTTATACTATAAACAATGGAGTCACATTACTCTCTTCGAAAACAACATTGGTATGTTACAAGAAACGTGAAATAAAATACAAGACCATACTCCTATCAGTCCTTTTTATGCTCATGTCACCATTTTAAGCGCCCATATACAGGGTTAGTAAAAAGTCCCGGAACGGTCGAATAACTTTGTTATTTGAAAATTATGATTTCTGAAATTTGGTATGGGGGTATAGTTAATATAAATACATTTTATGCAATACAGTTAATATTTTTTTCACTTCCGGTTTAATCGGCAATACGTCCAACTTTTTTTTTTTAAATGGAACGCCCAGATTTTTTTAACACTTTTGAATGCAAAATAAAAAACTACGTTCAGGAAGTATTAAGATGTTTATTTTTATTCACAAGAAAACAGTTAAAAAATTAAAAAAGTGTCCTAATACAGAAAAATCAAGATACCTGTCTATTCAGGTTGCGATTACAATAATTGTTCAAAATGCTCTCCATTTACAATTTGACAAAAATGTAAACGGTCAGTAAAATTTCTTATTGAATTTTGTATTTGTTCTGGAGTGATGCGATTGGCTTCTTGAACTATTCTCTCTTCCAATTGTTCAAGATTATGGGGACGATTTTTTTACACTTGACATTTCATGTGGCCCCAAAAGAAAAAATTTAATGGCGAGAGATCTGGCGAACGTGCTGGCCATTCGATTGCTCCTCTACGTCCGATCCAACGTCCCGGAAAAATTTCATTCAAATAATCGCGGACATTATGGGCAAAATGGGGGGGAGCTCCATCTTGTTGAAACCAAAAATGTGCATTAGGGTGATCACCTATGTTTGCATTTGGAAAGAGGGCCGCAAGTGCTGCAACAACCTCATTTCGCAATAAATTTAAGTAGACGTTGCCAGTTAAATTTCCTCTTATAAAGAATGGTCCTATGATGTTGTTTCCAACAAGACCAGCCCAGACATTCACCTTTTGAGGACGCTGTGTATAGACTTTTTCAATCCAATGCGGATTTTCAATTGACCAGTAGCGACAATTATGTCTGTTCACAGTGCCGTTGAGACAAAACGTTGCCTCATCTGAAAAAATTATGTGATCTAAAACATTAGGCTGCTGCTCGATCAATTCCGTCATTGTTTCGCAAAATTGTAGTCTACGATCTGGATCATCTTCAGTTAACTCATGGACGGGATACATTTTATAGGCTTTCATTCTTGCTGATTTAAGAATCGTATGAGCAGATTTTTGAGGTGATCTCATGAATTTGACCTAATTCTGTTGTGGACACGTGATGATTTTCTTCCACTGTAAGTAACACATTCAAACTAGTTCTTCATCTGTTGCTGTTAATGGACGTCCCCTTCTAGGTAAATCCATCACCTGACGAAAGACTTCAAACTTTTGAATTGTTCGGCATACCATACTTTTACTAATGTGACGATCCGGATAAACAGTATTAAACAAAATACGAACCTCTTTAAAAGAACGTTGACGATCACCGTACCCACGCATCATTAATATCTCAATTCGTTCTGATTCAGTAAGTTTTTCTGCCATTTTCAAATGTGACAATGTTTAAAATAAGTAAATTTATAGCGATGCAAAAGTTAAAACACTTTTAAAATTGTCAAATGTGACGGCAAAAAGAATGCAAACACTAAACAACAACTTTTTCAAAGGTACCTTGATTTTTCTGTATTAGGACACTTTTTTAATTTTTTACTGTTTTCTTGTGAATAAAAATAAACATCTTAATACTTCCTGAACGTAGTTTTTTATTTTGCATTCAAAAGTGTTAAAAAAATCTGGGCGTTCCATTTAAAAACAAAAAATTGGTCGTATTGCCGATTAAACCGGAAGTGAAAAAAATATTAACTGTATTGCATAAATAAATAATTACAATTACGCGAGTCTTACGTATACTTTAGTCGCATTAAGCCAAAAACCAACCTCGACAGGAAAATATAAAGAAAACCGACAGACACACCACTTTATAAAAAGGTAGAAAAAACCACAGTAGTACACGTTTTCAGCGCACATATTTATATATTAGCCAGACACAAAGGAAACTGGAAAACCAAGTTAAAGTCTATGAAATTATCAACGGCTGTCACTTCCCTCTGGCGGAACGTATAAAGGCGGCGAAAGCTCCTACCAATCCTCGACTATAGCGACATCTATAACCAGTATGTGTTATATATAATAAAAAGATTTCGGTGGCTGTGATCTTTGATTCCGTATATCGGATTAGGCGACCCCATCAGATGGGAAAGTCGAAGAAAAGAAGTTGGAGATCTGATGCATTATTTCTTATAGTGGTGGTAGGTGTGAGCTTTCGAACTTTGTGTGTTGAAAGGAAAAGTTTCGGAGGAAGATGTGGGAAACGGTTCCCTGACTTTCTACGTGCGTACGTCGAATTTGATAACTCACTGCTTTGATATTTTACTATAATCTCTTCATTCCATGTTTATCATACTCCACTTATTTATTAATGCCAAGAAATTGTAAGTTAAAAAAAGGAAATATGGGATCATACACTATTATAAATAGTTATATTCAATTATTTTTCCAGAATCCAATTGAAAATTTAATTACTTCGTATGTTTATCATTTTAAATTTTTTAGCGATTTACACAACTAAATGTCCTCTGTTTTGAAACCGATCAATTAAACTAATACTTGAGAGATTAAATCTCCAAAGTTTAAATTCTCCTATGTTAAACCATGCCAAATCAAATACTATTACAATTTGGTTAGCAAAAAGTCATTGTTAGCAAGCGGGTTTCGCCTAACTAAGGCTTATCAGTGCTACTGGATGACATACTGCATTATACGAAGATATCCCATTCATACTCCTTCACTTGTGACTGGTATATTGTATGTCCACTTAAGATAAGATAAATTTTATTTCCCAGTAATAACAAATATTACAAACAGAAAGTCAGGAAAAACGAAAGAAAAATACAGAAAAACTACTAATGAAAATATGCAAAAGAGGCAGGATATAAATGATAATAATAACTAAATTAGTAGAAAGTATTGAGTCTAGAACATAATTCATTTACATGGTGGCTCCAATTTAATTCAAAATTAATAGCGACACCTAAAATTAGCAGCCTATTAGCAGCCTCAAGCGATTTGCTTTCGTAGCTAAGTAAAGAGAGTATTGTTTCACTTTTGTTTTTTAAAATAGTTTGCTAACCTGGTTTTAATTAAATCTTCAAAAATGTTTGCCACCACAGGTAAAATAGCGATTGGCCTGTAGTTACTTATTAAATCTCTGCCCCCTTTCTTAAAAAGAGGTATAATTTTTGCAATTTTAAGTTGTGAGGGAAATATCCTTTCTGTAAAGCATTTATTAATAATTATTTTCAAATGGGAACAAATAGACTAACTTTCTTTACTACATATCAAGTAAGTGTTTAAATCTCAGGGCAAGTACTATTACTTAATGACATAATCTGACGTGCTTCAAATTTATTAGTGGGGAACAGGAAAAAAGATTTACTACATAATTCAAATACATAAAAAGATATAACAAAAATCCCAAAAGAAAGGTGAAAAATCCCTTACCACAAAATTAGATAACAAATCTAAATACGTATTTCGGCAACTAAGTTGCCATCTTCAGTAGAAACAAGTGAAGAGCAGTGTTAAACATAGTGTTTTCGGCTAAGGTAAACCTTGGAAGATATGCTCTTCACCAAATCACTAGTGGAATAACACTTTATAGTATCTTAAAAGATCATCCTAATTATCTCATAACGTGTTCTACCTGTTCCATTTTTTTTTGCAGGATGGAATTCATTCGAAATACTTCTAAAATTAATGTAACAGTTGTTGTTGGATGTTACCTTTTTATTGGATGCACTATGACTTCTCTGACGCCACTGGTCCAACACTCTAAAAAATGGGTGTAATTTTACCTATGAGTTACAGTAAAATTACATGCATTAACAAAGCAAATTCACATCGATATTTGGTGTACTTTACAAATTCCTCGTTATTTGAAGGAATTTTAAGACGTAAACCATTCTCGATGTAAAATTAGGCAAAATGTTAAGAAATTTTCCATGAAAACCTAAAATTTAAGACTTGAGTTTTGGAGTAGAATTACAAGCGCCATAGGTAATATTTCCGCCAAATAATTTTTTACAGTTTTAAAATACCGAGTGATGTAATATTACATCAGCAAAATTAAAATATTTATACTTATTTGTCGATTGTGTTTCCAATGCCGAAGATATCGAGGTTTTTTTTTTCTAAATTTTTTCAAAAAATTGATTCATGTCCTTAGTCACAATTCACAGTAAAACAAAAGCATTTTCAAAGAAAATACTTACCTACCATTTATATGAAATGCCTGTATTTTCTGACACGCAAAAAATAATTATTTGCGTATTTATGAGAGAATGTTTCTAATTTATTGCTTCCAAACAATTAACATTGCTTTTTATTATTACTTATACCTATGTAAGTACATTTCCTGAACTATTATCTCAATCAACTTAGTCAAGTTTGAAATGACACTTTATTGAATGACAGAAACTACATATCCTTTATTATTAATTATGCAAATTAAATCGTATATGTTGCTTTATGTTGCAACAATATACCTATCTTGTAACCCCATTGATACATATCAACCCCATATTGGTACATAAATTGCTTATTTGTAAAACAATGATTAACTCCCCTCCCCCTTTGGACCCGTCCAATTGTTTAGTATGTTAAAATAATGACAAAGTTGGTAGTAAATATGAAGAACAAAATACCATTAATTTAATAAATTGCAATTAACAACCTGTGAAAAATTATGAACATTGATTGAATATTACCTGCATAATCCGGTAAACATGTTCTAACATATTCGGTTTACCGGTATCTAACGCGCACCTACACGTGACTTGTGCGAAGTGCAATTGGTTGATTAAATCATGTGACTCACGTGACGTAAGCACAAGCACTGTAAACGGTGTATTTGGTTATTTGCAGTACCTACTTGCAGTTGCATATGTGAATTTTGTGCACGTACCTGTAGAGGTTATTTACGTGTGATAATATATAATAATCTCTATTAAATCTAAAATCTCTAAATATGCCTGTAAACATAAGGTAAGTACTAATTTACTCTAGCCCTCGAGTTGTAGCGGGATTCCCTATCACAGAAAAACCAAATGGTAGTAAAATACATATATATATATACAATCCTCTTTGTGTTATATAAGATATTGCCGAATACTGTTTTGATAATTAATCTGCTTCTAGTGGTTATTATGTATAGATTCCAGAATATATGTAAATAGCAGCCGATTGCTTATTTATAAACATTGGCTAATACTGCATCTATGAACCCTAAACAGTAAAACTCAGTTATGAGTTTGTTTGACTTTCGTAATAAGAATCTAAAGTTTCGATGTTATTACTGGGTTTCCTCTGGTAAGCAAGCTGATGACCATTAATCTTCAAGCACCTTGGTGAAGTAACTGCTGCGTTTTCTATGTGGAAAAGGATCTTAAAGTGAAGGAGTAGGGAGAAAGACAAGGCTCGACATGTTTTGCTCCACTGGGAGATTCGGTGTACACCAGGAGTAATTTTACGTTGAAAGCATTCAGGATTGAGATTTGAATAGTGGTGTATATTTTAGTTGTAATATCATTATATTACAACGAAAATATACACCACTTTTGAATTTTACTTCTTCAAATTTCAATCCTAAGCGCTTTCAACGTAAAATTACAACACATTGTAATTTTGCAACCTTATTGGTAGTTCTACAACTGAGAAATACAATTGCGTTCAGTAAATTTCATAACCGTTGTATTTTTACTATGAAATTTTACAACAGTCTGGAATTTTACAACTGAAAAATACTGTCGAGTTCGCTAAATATCTCAGTGCTTGTGTTTTTACTACGTAATTTTAAAACAGTCCAATAATTTTACAGACGCAAAAATACTTACAAGTGTAAATTTCGGGGTTGTTACGAAATTTACAAGTGTTGGTTAATTTTACCGATGCCCCAGTAAGTTTACTCGTAAAATCGATGGTAACAAAGTTGCCATCGATTTTACGAGTAATTTTACAGAAAAAATGGATGCAAATATACTATCTGTACATTATCCATTTCGCGCACGTGTAATTCGACAAATCGCAGGACTAATGGGATTCGACAAAGGACAATAGGGCATCCAATACGTAATTTCTCCCTTCATAGAACGCCTGGGTTAATTTAACGTGCATAAATCGATTATATCATAATAAGCTGTGTTCGGGAATAAGTCAGTCGAAGTCGAAGATGCCCCCAACCAGTCCTCTTACGCTAACTATGGCGGTACACAGATCTAATAGCACGTGAAGCATGTTCCTGATGTAGTGGATACGGGAAGACAATGGTCCCGGATCTCGGGAAAATCGTTCGCCCTCACTAACACACGCTCCCGCGAAATCGGAACACCGACACAAGCAAAACGGATAGTAGACGAGAGCATTATCCAGTCTATTCAATAACGCCGCATTATTATTATAATAATACGTTTCCTGATACATCCCACCTCTTCGCACCACCTTCACCGGCCTTGTCGTCTCTTGGAGCCGGCAAACCACCACCCCCGATACAGCGTCAGTGTCGTCGTCTCCGATGCTGGATATATCAGCTGTGTCAGAAACGTCGAATTACACCAGACCGGGGTATATAGGTATATATCGCTGCTACCAGTCGTGTTCACCTCTCCTTTGATGTCGTCGATCCAATTGTCTTTCTCGGCGGCGTTTCCTTATCACGCCTGGTGTCTGTCTTTACGGAAAATCGTCTCTTTCCGTACTTCAGCGTCAGTGGTCCTTTGCCAATGCTTTCATATACACAAAATTTCGAGTTATGTTCGTTTGATTTTGGAAATAAAACATTAATAAGTTTTCGTCACTAAAAAAATTGCGACTTTTATGCAGTTATAGCATTTCTTTGGACTGAAAACTACTTCTGTGCTAGAGAAGTGAGGGAGCGACTGCATTAATAAAAAAAAATGATGCACTAAGCTGTTAAAGCACACCAAAAAAAAAAACTTGCAAAATTTGTTACAATTGTATTCCATATCGCTACCAATTACAGTAATATATGCACCAGGCGCAATTTGTAATTAAAAAAACTAAGAATGTGTATCACAATTTGTAAAAAAAATTGCGACAACAATATAGTTGAAATTTCTTGATAATAGCCTCATATTTTAATTTTTGCTCTCCCTTGACATAGGTAACAGTAGGTATCATATAGATGTAAGCCTCCATCATCAATCGATGAAAATAACAATGCTATTTTCTCCTTGTTTGGGTTTGCCTACCGCTCTAGTAGCTTCTACGAATACTTTAAATATCTGGTAGAATTTTTCCCAACTCTTGATGTCATTTGTCCCAAAGAATTCGAATTATTATTATTCTGCACAACGTTAAAATATATTCAATAATATACTTTAAAATAATCTTTATTGTTTACATACACATATACGACTTGTGTATTCTCACCAGAGGTAACCTATATTCGGACCATAGACAACTATTCTGACTTTTGACTAAACAAAATCTGTCAAACATAAGAACTGTCAGAGAACATAGTTAGACACAGAAGTGTATCTTCCATCGCCCTTCATCGGCGGAAATTTGTGCCACTGGTTCTATACGAGACCCGCAATGGAGTAGTATTACATATATGGGTCTAATTCGAAATTATTTGACAGATGACAAAAATTATATGCTACAACATGACATATTTATAAATCAGAACAGCTAGAATTAGACAAAAATCTGTGATAAGCGCTGTTCCGTTTTTTAATGAGTGCAACTATACATGGAATTTGGTCCAACTTGTCCCATGTCAACTGTCGCCCAATAATATTGAATCGAAGCAAACGTCATAAACAGAAATCTCTAATTTAGTCTGCATTCGCTCTTGATAACTTGTAACAAAAAATTAGCTGTTTACAGTTTTCCATCATTTTCTAGCATGAGACGATGATCGACACTTTATTATGCTAATCCGAGTTTATCTGGGCGTATCTCGTCGATGACCAGAGAGCTGAAAGGGAGGCCCACCACCGCACGCACGCAGCCAGAGAGAATATCCGGTTGACAGCCAATTAAAAACAGTTCAAAACCGTCGTCCGTCTCCTCTCGAGGCCATACCGTATGGACGTATGGTGATTCCGCTCTGGCCACGATGATGCTATCGCCTCGTTTCGATTTTATAATTAACCGCATCGCAACGGCGGGAGTGGCGACCGGCATACAAATATCATATATGTAGATGTGTTGCGTATCCGTGGACGTGGTAATTACCGCGGTAGACCGCGATCAAAAGCTCTTTCCGTCCGAACCCGTGCCACACGATTCGACTGAATGGAGCGCTCGACGTCGAAGCTGTAGCGGGCAGACCACCTGCCCGCGAAACGGTTTCTTGATCGACGTTTTAGAATCGGATTTGAAAAAAGGAAAGAGAACGAGAATGGAATGAGAAGAGGAGTCGGAGGAGGATCGGCTATTGGTATGGTCGATGTTGAGAATGAAGGAGGGAATGAGAATGGAAGACGTCTGTTGGGTAGGCAAGAAGACGTGGATGGAGAGGTGTAATTAAGCGTTTTAACTCGATAGGTAATATGCGATAGGTCAAGCTATATGTTCTGAACGAACGTAGTCGTATCATAAAGCTGTGGAGCGAGCCCAGAAGTATTCTTCCTAAGATTATAATTATTGAAAGAGTATCAGGCGATAAAATTCGTCTTCCTTATTAAATTTAATATTAAGACCTCCGTGTGTCTATACCGGTTGACAATCGGAGGTATGTACACTGCAATGTCCACACGTCACCAATGTTGACACCCCATGTTTCGTAACTCTTATATCAACTAAATATTTTGTTTTTAAATAAATGCTCTCTATTACCTTAATGTCAAATACCTACTGTTATTATAAAATATACGTACAAATTTAACAAACTATTCAGATAAACTTACTAATAAATGTATAAATAAGAATTTAAATGATTAAATATCCTGCCATCTATACATACATCATTAATTTAAATTAAATTAAAGCAACCCGTAACCACATTAGGCAACTTATAATACAATGTAGAAACCAACATAACCTATATATATCTAAACGCAAGAGCGACGCATTTGCTGCACAAAACGTGAAAACAAAATGATAACAACAGTAGCACAAAGAAAAACAAATAAAAAAAAATTCTAAATTACAGGTAGTTTCGCAATATATAAACGTAACACCTTTAGTTGCTCGACTACTTAGAACAAAAGTGAAATCCATAAAGTAAGTAAATAACACTGGGCAACAAATTTTCGAAAAGTTCATGCTTCCAAGCTGAAAATAGTCATTTCTTAATGAATTCAATGTGCTGAACACGAAAATGACTAAGAAAAAGCTGAATTGGCTACGGGTTTTCTGTAATATGTACGCATATTTCAGAAAAAGTGTACTTATGTCAATATTATAATACATGGTAAGAAAACATTAGTCTGCTTCTGGCTTTCGACTTCTTTTGGCCTGCCGTTTGTAGTGGACTTGTGGAGCATCCCTACTGATTGTCGAACAATAGTCAGCTAGCATTGACGTAGACCATTTGCCTTGGTACCGTTGCTCCATGGTGGCAATGTCCTGATGAAAGCGTTCGCCGTGCTCATCGCTGACCTGCCCGCAGTTATCAGGAAAGAAATCTAAGTGGGAATCAAGAAAGTGGATCTTTAAGGACATATTGCAGCCGAATTCATGAAACAAAGCCAACATATCCTCAACCAGACACTTGTAATTTTCTGCCTTGTCATTCCCCAGGAAGTTTGCTGCCACTTGATAGAATGCATCCCAAACCTGTTTTTCTTTACCTTGAAGAAGTTCCTCAAACTTGGGGTCTCGAAAAAGCTGTCTAATTTGAGGCCCCACAAAGATGCCCTCTTTAATTTTGGCTTCACTGAGTCGAGGGAATTTTTCATGCAGGTACTTGAATGCTGGTCCATTCTTATCCATGGCTTTTACCAAGTTTTTGACAAGACCGAGCTTGATGTGTAAAGGAGGAATGATGATTTTGTGTGGCTGTGCCAATGGTGGGTGCTATACATTCGTTTCTCCAGGCTTAAAAAATGCTCTCGGAGGCCAGTCTTTCTTGATGTAGTGCAAATCGATTGCTCTGCTGTCCCACAGACAAAGAAAACAGCAGTACTTTGTATATCCCTGCTGCAAACCCATCAACAGAGATACTACCTTCAGGTCAGAACATATCTGCCAGCCATACTTGCTGTAGTTAATCGTCTCCAGTAGCTGCTTTAGATTGCCGTAAGTCTCCTTCATGTAGACCGCATGTGCAATAGGTATGGATGGAAGCTGGTTCCCATTATTCAACAAAACCGCCTTTAGGCTCAGTTTTGAAGCGTCTATAAACAGCCGCCATTCGTGGGGATCATGTGCAATACCGAGAGCTTGTAGTAGACCATCAATATCGCAGAACACAAGGCTTTCTTCTTTCTTAAAGAAAGATTCGAAGAGCTGATGGCGAGTGCGAAGTGAAGTCACTCGGACATTCTGTTCCAGAAGATTCCACTGTCGAAGTCTTGAGGCCAGTATCTCCGCTTTGCTTTTCGACAGATCCAAATCGCGAACAAGATCGTTCATTTCATCCTGGGTAATTTTATGTGGTGCAGTTGTGTCGTCAAAGCACGAAAAGTCATCATCCTTACTGCCACGTTGAGGAGAACTCGCCGACGCATGGCCATCCTCATCGTCTAAACTGATAGAAAAATCTGTAGGAGGTTCTGGAATTGGGAGTCCTTCGTCGGAGACAGGTCGCAGAGCAGATGGTATGTTAGGGTATTCAACTGTCCACTTCTTCTTCTTGGTGATGCCTCCAGAAGCTGGTGGTACCATACAGAAATAACAGTCGTCAACGTGATTGGTGGGCTCCCTCCAAATCATGGGCACAGCAAATGGCATTGCCTTTCTTTTGCCATTAAGCCACTGTGAAAGATTTACGGCACAAGTGCGGCAGCATACGTGTGGGGCCCAGTCTTTGTCCTGGTCGCCTATCTTGCAACCAAAATACAAATGATACGCTTTCTTAACTGTTGCACTGATGTTCTTTTTCTGTGCAGCAAATGTCACTTCTCCGCATATATAACAGAAGTTATTTGCACTATTAACACAGTTACGAGGCATTGCTACTGTTTAGTTACTTTACACTATAGCAATCACTTATGTATGCTAGAGCTTCGAAAAATATGCGCGAATGAACGGACATTGCACGAGTTAATTGTCACGTCGGCCATTTATAAATAAACTATAATTAGCTATTGCTTGATATTGCGCAATCAATTTCGCACACTCTCAATGGAAACTTCTATGCAAATGCTGCATTAACTTCTTTGCATGAAGGGGTGATGCAATATGACGCAAAATTTCGTAATTTCTCACTAAATTGCATTACATTATGCAATAGCATCTATACAATGGACAAAACGTCAATATCTCTGGAACGTGAGCCAATCAACTTTTTTCAATGTGATATTCGTGTTCAGCACGTTGAATTCATTCAGGATTGGGTACTTTCACCTAAGAAGCAATTTCACTGTTGACCAGTGTAATTAACGTAAGACATGAAACAATAATATAAATTTCCACCAAGCAAAATGTTTGCTTGTCGGTAGATAAAACGGTCCAAGCAAAAAACTGTGTATACACATCACGGTCAATAGATATTAAATATCAGATTATAGATCAACTAAACATCAGTATAATATGGATCAATCATCTAAATGTAAGTAGTATTTTTTCAACTCTTGTTTTAGTGAAGATAAAGATTGCAAAGAGCGCAAACCCGGTGGTAATTCATTAAAAATTCTAGGCACCACTACATTAACACAAGACAGGCCATACTTATTATTACACTTCGGCACAACCAGATCACCCGCGCACAATGATCTTGTAGAGTGTTGATGTTCCACCCGTGGCAATTTCTCCCTTGAGAAGTAGTGCTCCATTAGCAACCGATAGCGATAAAGACACCTCACAGGGAGCACTCCAAATTTCCTGTACCAGTTGGTACCTGATGTGCGCGTTGTCGTCATGTTCTTCAGGGTAAGTCTTTGTACAGAGCATAATTTGTCGATTAGGTATTTTGAAGCACCTCCATAAATCGTTAATCCATAGGTGGGCTGTACCAGCGAGTGATAGATGAGAAGCATAGTATCCAAAGGCAGAAACTGTGACAAGTAATAAAAACGGTGTCCAAGCAGACGTACTCTTGCACACGTTAGATAAATATGTCACAAGAAAGCTGAATCGATGTGCAATCCTAAATAACAAAAGTGATCCACTACCTCCAGCACTTCATCGCATGCGCAGGTACCATTACGAAAAGATATTGAGTGGAGACATTGGTGCTTGTGACTGATAACTGGTGGAAATAGTTCGGCCTTCATGTGAGGAGATCGTATGTGCATCACCTTGGACTTTTTGTTATTTATAATGAATTTTTTATCATGTGCCCAAATTTGAAGGTTATTGTAGAGCTGTTGGAGATGTTCAAAAGCTTCAGTGGCGGTATTGGAAGTCGCGAAAATGCATGTACGAGGTAACAAACGTTTTTATGAAATCAAGTTAAAAACGAAAATTAATCAAAAACACTTAATACAAAGTTTAAGAATGTGTACAACAGGTAGCTGGAGAAATACAAAAAAAAAAATAAAAAAAAAACAGTTTAATGTAATAACTAATCAGAAACAAACTAATACTAACAAGACTTAAATCTAGTGAACAGAAAAGGTTTAAGTAACAATTAAATAAATCAAAATTAATTAAACATTGTTCATTTACTGATCTGCACATTGATAACATCGGAGACTGTGAAAAATGACGTGTTGTAGAAAAGGGTAAATAAAAAACGTTACAAGCTCGAGAGTTAATTCTAGGAACGTGGAAGTTGAGGGTACCTAACAAGTAAGGCACATCAAAAAGATTATTGACAATTTTAAAAATAAACAGAATCTGTGAAATTGTTCTACGGTCTGATAAGGATACATAATTGAATTTATTAAGCAAGTTTTGATACTCATAGCCATGTGACAAAAAGAGATGGTGTTTACGATAATACAATGTTTTAAGACATTTTTTTTTTTGAACTCCCTCATCTAAATTTTGATATTTACGATATCCTGGATTCCAAATCACAGCTTGTAGCGCTGTAGCTTAGAAGTAAGCTTGAATACGGCAAGCTTACTTCTAATAAAGGTGTTATAGAAAGAAATAAATGCCTCATCGCACAAGTTCCTGGTATTTCTGATCAAAAACCCTAACAAACCATAGGCATCTTTGCAAATATTTGCAACGTGCAAATTAAACATTAATTTCGTGTCAAACCACACCTCCAGATCTTGAACGCTGTCATATCGACCCAAAATATAATTTTCTATAAGATAGTCATACATTAATTTATCAATTTTTCTGGAGAAAGTCAATACCTTACATTTACCGCGACTAAGGTCTAACGAGTTAATGACACTCCAGCTGTGTATAGCTTTTAAATCTTTCTGCAATGCCAATCAATCATCAAAGCTGGCCACCCGCTGAAAAATTTTTAAATCATCAGCGTAAAGCAACACAATCGACGAAACACAAGCAGGAAGGTCATTAATAAAAATAATAAAAAGTAATGGCCCCAAAACAGAGCCTTGGGGCACTCCAGAAAAAGAGTAATACAAAAATGAACGACAGCCTTGATATTCGACGTAGTTTACTCTATTGTTAAAATAAGCTCAAAGCAACTGCACAATTTCCCCGGCAACTCCATAGTTTTGGAGTTTATTCAACACCAACGAGTGTTGCACACGATCAAATGAGGACTATGAGGGTTTAATCTTACTCCAAGAATTTGCTATCCCATATACAACCCCTTTCAGATTTATTTATTTCAAACAGTCAGTTAAATTACATCCATCAATCTCAATTGCTTTATTCTAAAATTGCTTCCGGAAGAATACGCCTGTACTTATTTTTTTCTTTTTAATTTTCTAAAGCTAATGAAGTAACGTGAGGCGGTACAAGTATTGCCTTAATGTCTCCATACTCGTCAGTTGAATCTCATTTGAATGATACGGTGCATTATCAATTAGCAAGAGGGCTTTGCAGGATGTCCACATTCTTCTAAAAAATTTTTAACTTCCGGCACAAAGTTTTTAAAGAACCACTCTGTTTGAATATCGAGACATCCATCCATGCATTTTTTTTTATTTTTGTAATACATCAGCAATACACTAACATGTTTGAAAGCTCTTGTAACCAAGTGCGGATATTTCATTCTTAGATGCTAAAATTTTTGACGGCAACATTTTATAATTTAGCGCGGTTTCATTGCAATTGTAAAACTGGTCTGGTGAATAATTTTTCTTTAAACTCCGCGGCAGCTGCAGAATTTGCTTATAATTTTTTGCCGCAAATTTTCAATTCCCATATTCCATCGATTGACTCATGCAACCCTAGTGGTAAATTCTGCAGGATACTTGCTTGGTGGTAAATTTTCGGTGATGGATCTAGCTTTTTGTTGTAAGAGTGGGCCCGAAATTGGTGCACCACGCTCTCACGTTGTTCTGTAAACCATAAACATAAACTTTTATCTATGTCTTCATGTTTAGGCTCTTTCAATGTTTTGCTGACGCTGGAGCTGCGAAAACACTACACCAAGTTTCAATTGTATCAATAGATTCACAACATTCACGGACAAATACAAGATACCATATGTAAAACAAATGCAAATATTACAAATAAAACAAAGGTTATGTTCATTTCGGATAAGCGATTTCAATTTCGGATAAGCGATTGCATACATTTCGGATAACATTAAGAGAATTAAGAAAATGATTTCCTTTCGGATAAAGTGGATTTCGGATAAACCAGATTCGGATAATCGAGATGTACTGTATTCTCTAACAATTTGTGCTAGAGTGAACAGTGGTGCTAGAAATTGGTAAACCAATTGTGCATCCAGAAACTTGTTTATAAAATTTATTTTTATAATGGAAATTTGTGTTAGTATTAATTCTATTGCGTTTAGGAATGTTATTATTGGTATATTTCTATAATTCTCTGTTAATTGCCTTTTTTCATATATAATTCGTTTTGCTAATTATAAATGGGTTATTTGTGTATAAGACTACTACTTCTAAATATATTATTTTACACAATTGGCACCATCCAAACAACATCTTTTTTATGAAACTCCGGATCATAGAGTATATAGTTGCGCTAGTAGTACAGTGTTTGAACTTTATCTGACACTAAAACAACATTTACTATCAGTTATTATAAAACTATAGTATTATATTTTATACTCACTGATTAGAATAGAAACGAACGACTTCGCAATTTTTAGGAAATTCCTGCAAAAAAACATTTTATTTTAAAGTACCTACATTTTATTCGAAACCATCTGCTGTAAGACTAATTTTATTGAAAGAAAATGCTATTCACGGTTCTTAATAAGCAGCTGTGGTGGTACTACGTATATTATTTGCCAATAATTTGGTTATATACTTCCGAACTGTTGAATAATGAAACCTAAAAATAGAAATAAACTTATTTTTAAAGGTGCCGAACGCTCCATTGTTGTCATCCTGCCTTTTACGTTTTTATAAAAGAAGTTCTTTACCACCGATTATCCGCTTGTACACTTCCATTGTATAATACATCAAAAACCACCCAAACAGAATAATATTTTTACCTCAAAACAACACGTCACCAAATCCAATTTTTTATTATCCTCCGTCAACGTTTATTTTCTTCCCTTACTTTCGTCCCCTAGTCTAATTACTCATCGTTTTTCTCCTTACCTCATATTGTATATATCCCCTTACGTTATATACACCAGCGCATTTCTTTCACGATATTTTACGATAAATAAATTCGATGTTAACCTCCGTGTACATCTTTTAATGACATGACGTACCGGTAGGCATTTTATAGGAGGACGACAGGACGAGGAGGGCCGCGGCAGAGGAAAGGGCAGAAGTTGACATCAAAAATGGAAGTAAATAATTTGTTTATTTTTCATTTTTTCGTTTTTAATTTGATGTCTGCGTCGTGCCCGAGGCGTTCGATGCGAGTCCTCGCCAACAGTGAAGGAAGACAGAGACGGACGACCCGGTAAAAACGGCGGGTACGCCGCCCCTGACGTAGCTGGATTTTTTCCTCTTCCTTTGCGATGAGTAGGCGAGGACGAGTTTAATGAACAAGTTGGTAACGAACGATTTTTGTTATTATAATAAAATTATGTTGTCGTATTATGTACGTAGTGTACAACGGGATTCTGTTTGTTTTAATGTATTTTTTCTTTTTGTTTTGATGTAGTAGAGGTACTCAATAGATTTGAGGAACAAGGTATACACACACTAAAAAATCTTTGGTAAAATTCCTGCACAGTTTTAGGACAATTTTGTGCGCCTAAAGCCGTACAGGTATTTTACTTTATATAATAATAATAATAAATGACTTTATTGCCATAACATACATGATAATAAACATAAACAACAATAATAATAACAAACAGAGGCAATCTGAAGGCGAATCTCAGTTAAAAAAACTGGTTTATAACCTTGACAAACAAATATAAATTCACAATAAATACTAGGTGGGCCAAAAGAAATCACCCTATTGGAAGATGCTCTTATTTTTGCAAATGGCGGCCAATGTCAAATCTGTTTTGACATTTGTGAACTAGACAGATGTAGAATACAAGTGAACAAGCCATGGAGCGATACACTCCCCAAGAACGTGGAATAATCGTGTCTATTTTTTTGCGTAACAATTCGTCTGTGGTGTTGGCGCAGCGCGAATTCCGTCGCCGATTCCCCGGTCGTCCGGCACCGACTGCGCAAACACTGCGCCGTTTGGCCACCAACATTGAAGAGTATGGGACCACACAAGACGCTGCCAAGAGTGGCCGGCCCCGGAGTGCCCGTTCTGCCGAGAATATCGCCGCTGTTGCCGAGGATGTTGAGCTGTCGCCAAAAACATCGACGAGACGCCGTGCCTCGCAATTAGCCATCAGCCAGTCGTCCCTAAGGCGAATTTTGGTCAAAGACCTGCGCATGTTCCCGTACAAAGTCCAGTCCGTGCATCAGCTGCTGCCTGTCGGCCGCGAAACGCGTGTAACCTACGCCCAAGCCATCCACAATCTCGAGGACGAAGTGAACGATTTTTCGACCAAAATCATAATGAGCGATGAGGCTCATTTCCACCTCAGCGGGTACGTGAACAAGCAAAACTATCGCTTCTGGGGCACCGAAAATCCACGAGTGATACACGAGGAGCCATTACACCCGCTCAAAGTGACTGCATGGTGCTCTGTTCACGTTGGAGGAGTCATCGGGCCATTTTTTTTTCGAGGACGCCGCTGGTCAAACGACAACAGTGGACGGTGCGCGCTATAGGGCCATGTTAACCGAGTTTTTTCTGCCGCAATTGAACGAATTAGGACTGGAGGACATGTGGTTCCAACAGGACGGAGCAACGGCACACACTGCGCGAGCCACAACCGATATTCTGAAGGCGGCGTTCCCGGGTCGCCTCATCTCTCGTTTTGGCGATTTACACTGGCCCGCAAGACTTTTTTTTGTGGGGTTGTTTGAAGTCCCGTGTTTACGTGAACAAGCCCGAGACCCTGGAAGCCCTCAAGGACAACATTCGACACGAGCGCGAGAATCTGTCGCCCGAAGTTCTCGCCGAAGTAATGAAAAATGCCATAAAACGAGCCCGTATAGCAATCAATTGTAACGGCGCCCATTTGGCCGATATCATCTTCTCGACTTGACCAATAAAATTCTAAGGTTCAAATAAACATAATCAAAAAACAGAATCGAAGTTTTTCATTTAGAAAAAAAATGAGAGCCAAACAATATCGGATGACTTCTTTTGACCCACCTAGTACAATGCCCAAAAATTAAACTCGATGATTTACAGATAATTCAGTCTATAACATAATTTAAAATACTATGTAAGGGACTTTTACTGAAATATCTTAAGTTGGCCGCACTTGTATCTGACATTATTCGGATTAGTTGTTATCTTTCTAACCCAATCATTTGAGGGTTTGGGTTATATAAATAATGTTAATGTATTTTGTATTAAATCAAGAATTTTTTATTTTTTTTTTCGCATTTTTGTAATTCGTATTAACCTATTTTTTTTTTTTTAAATTATTAAAGTATGGATTATTTAGATATTATTACCTTTGCCAGTTCAATTTGAAAATTGTAAATTTATTACATGATTAAAAAATGACATTTTAACATACCTAAAGAGACTATTCTAGCTGGAAATGATCTAACGGCTAACACTAGCTCTACAGTGAATTAATAATCACATCAATAATGAAGTAAAAAGGATTTTCAATATATTCTCAATTTTAATTCATATAATATTCCGTAATCTGTAATTGCTTCATTGAATTTTACAATCACCAGATAATTTCGCTTTTCATTTTAAAAGTGAAAAGAATACTGCATCCATAAATAACAGTTACCTTGTGACGGTCACGGATGCAATCAGAATGTAATTGTTTTTGTGCAAGAGTATTTTCCAAAGTTCGTATGTAGTTTATTTGGTTTTCATAATGTACCCAATCTCAGTTTACCAAATATAATGTGATTAAAGGGTCAAGTTTGATATTTTTTTTAAAGAAAAGTGGAAATGTATAGCACATATATTAATTCACTGCCCGGTAGGCATAAACTAGAGTCAGTTTGCGGTGTCTATTTTAATTTATTATAAATATATCGATACGAAACTTGTAGATAAATCTTTTAAATTCTAAATTAAATTTTTATTAAGTAAACAACTGTTTAATTTTACTAAACACCATCCAGAGTCATCTGTAATGCTCTCAACAACTTTAGAGATAAACCAGACCTCAAATGATACAGGGCAATGATTGGTAATTCTACCCCACTCCAACGGCTTCACGTCCACTCTTAACGAATAGGAAGAAGAACTAAATTATTCAGTAACCTTCAGGACGCGAGAGGGGTATATATCATACTCGCCAAAACTCCTTATATGACACCCAATATAGCATCTAACATTTAAGTATCTTTAATGTGATTGTATAGTTATTAATTAGTGATGCTTTTCTATACGTTATATTAAATAAGAGACAAATTACAAGTGAAATTAATTAATTTATTTTAGTTAGTATGCAAATGTAACAAAGAAATAAAGTCGATTCATTTACTAAATAAAAAACACTACTATAAAGATTTATATTACCTCAATTTAGATTAAGAACTTATATTTGTCGATTTATAAACATAAGTAAAATTCAAATTTCCCGCCGATTTCCCATCAACATTGTTTCCAAATAAAACAAAGCGCCAACTCAATAAAGATACAAAAAGCAGCACGTAAATGGAACACACAGAATCATGACCAATCTGACATATTCAAAATCACTAGGTTTTACAATTTAATACATCAACAAGAATCTAACTTTGAAATCTCTTGTACGTAATACAAAGATTATGGGTTCAAAAGATGATAAAATCGCTTACTGCTGGTACAAACAACTCGTCCAATATAAATTCCATGTTCAGTAAAACATTTCAGTTCCCATGAAGTGTACCAAGACGCCAGTAGAATCCTACAGCCAGAATTGCCTCGAATGTTGGTCTTCAGAATCCCAGGATTAGATTAAGGACCACTCCAAATCACCAAATAACTGCATACATCTCATCTTTTCACAAAACACGTAGTACTCTTATCCAAAGTAAGTACATTACAGCACTTTTAGAACTTCATACTGATACATAAAACAATTTCTAAATAAACATTTCGGAAAGCTACTATACTCTCAGGAAAATCGAAAAAAAAAAAGTCTCTTCTCCCATTTGTTTTCAACAAACTCATATTTCCAAGGAAAAACTAGTCCGGCAACCCCCAAATAAAAAATGATTACTACAGATACGTGTGAATTAAAATTTCCAACGTCGCACATTTATCGAAAGACACGAAAATACCATCAAAACAATAACAACTCATTAATTAAATCTTATGCGATCAAGTAAGATATTAGTCGGAATTTTACATTAATTTACATAATTAAGTAGATAGAAAATAAAAATACACTTATATAACACAATTTTGATTGTTATGGATTCTCTGAGTTTCATTAAACATACTACACATAAAATAACATAGCATTTTATTTAATGAATAAAAGACTTGAAGAAAATCTACCTCTTATTCATACAAGAATATTTAAGTAGAAAGGTGATTAACATTTTCAATACATTCTGTAATTCTTCGGTATTATATCTTTCAAATGTAGGAAGAAGAAAAAATAAGCTATAAGACGAAAGAAAACATACAAAAATCTTTGAATATCTTTTTAAGTACCTTATCAGAGTACTAAAAGTAAATGCCACTAGTTTTTCTTTTTTCTTTTTTTCGCCAAATACGCACCTAACAGTTGCTCCAGCTTAATTTACCTATGGTATTATCCAAACACTCACCAACTTGTCTTGTGGAAAGAATGCATTTCATAAATTAAGAGAAAATATGATCTTATCAATAATATTCCAGATAAAACCACGTCTACTGAAAAGGAAGTTGTTTATTCAAGCAAACCCTCGAATCTCACGATTTACGCCATCTATTTAATGGAATCCAGCGATCCAACAATAATTTCAACGACCCCTAAGAGACGGCGACAACGTCTGGGCCGATTTAAGTCGACGCAAAAGAACTGGAGCTCGCCGTACTCTTCATTCATGCACGAAACTTCCCTAACCCTATTTATCTCCGGATCAGGTGGTGCTATCGCCGTGTCGGGCCTTTCATTTAGCAGTTTTATCTGCAACGTACCGTCTTCGAATCTATGTCGATCCATTCACCGAAAAACATAAATATGTAGGCGGCATCCATAATAGCGTCAGTCGGGTAGGTGGAGATGATTCAAAGGGTTCAGAAGGTCCGTAGCTACGTATAAAAGGAAGCATCGAAAGTTCAGATCTGGGGCCGAACGAGAGTCCAACTTTCGATGCTATTGACGGTGATTTAGGGAATTTTTGGGGCGTGCAGGTGTGGTTTTCCGTACCGAAAGCTGTTGTGTAAGAAATAGAAGCTTGGTTGGAGTTTTGGGGCAATATAATACCGACGAAAGCCGTTATCTATGGGATTTGCCAGTAAATGAAGTTTACTTTCGAAGTAGTAAAGACTTCAAACTATTTGGAATTTTATTCTCGTACATAATAAAAGAGTGATTTGCAAGACATTGTTCAACAGCGGTGGATTGGCACTAATTTTAACAATTTTTTGTCCAATTCCTTGTTGCAAGCCGACTAAATTATCCATAGGTGTGTCAAAAATGTCGGAAAATATGCCCAGAGATTGGGAACTAGGCATAGCTATGCCAGTCCCAAAAAAGGAGATAAGAATTACAATTATGGGCAGTGGCTTTGTTGCCTTTAGTCACTGCGACCTATACAGGTCTATAATAACGTTGCCCTTCGGAGTGTTAGAAAAATTTAAGGTTTTTAATGAATCTTAAAGTTAATCTACGATTTTCTTTCTAGATTTTAGTAGCCATGAGAAACGAACTACTTGATGTCGAGTATGACTGTAGATCTTCTTGAGATAGAAGAATTGGTGTTTAGCTTTTCCAAGATTGAATAATTGGCATTTTAGGGCAATAATCCTGCCGGTAGTCCAAGGTCTCCTCTGCTGAAAGATAGCACCATCTTTGCTAACTCTGGTGACCCTGATAAAAGTGCCTTCGCCTGATTTTGTCCTTGTGTGTTCTGCCAATGAGAGGCCTTTCTGTTGTCCCCACATTTTTTAATCGCTTGTTTTAGGTGTTTTTTTTTTTACATAACACAACAGAGATCAGGTCCAATGAAAGGCATTTTCGCTGCTGCTTGGACAACCTTATTTGCCTTTTCGTTCCATCAAATCCCTTGGCGGGTTGGGACCCACTGAATGGTAATGTGATTATTGTGTCCCAGTTGTCTTAAATTACATACACATTCGTGCAACAGAGCAGACTCGCGTGTATGGGCTCTAACTACCTTCAACGCTGCCTGAGAGGATGCGCCTCGTATCCCTATTTCGAGATTCTTTGCGGCACATAAGTTTATAGCAGAAATCTCCGCTTGAAATATGTTAGTGTGGAGCGCCGTCGACATTTTGAGGTGCTAATTATGCCCACTGGCTCCTATGGCTCCCTCCACTTTTTGTATTCTTGAGCCAAATGAGCTGTGAAAATTACAGGCAAATAACATTACTCAAAGCAAAGCATTTACATCATTACTACAAAAAAAAATGTATATATATAGAAAAGATATGAGAGGAATACCAAAATGGCTTTAGATGCGCAAAATCAACAACAGACGTTATTACCTAAATTGTAGAGAAATGAAATGACGAAAACATCGAACTCTAGGTACATATTGTTTATAGCTTTTAAGCAAGCGTTTGACAGCCTACGCAGGAGTATGATAATAAATGACGCAGCTAGCCTAGATGTACCAGGAAGACTGATCAGGTTCATTAAAACAGTGGAATAGACAAGAGCGATAGCGTAAATGTGCGAAGGGATGACCGATGAAATACAAATATATTGAGGAGTGAGACAAAGAGATGCTCTGTCAACGACGTTTTTCAATATAGCTATGGAAAAAATAGTTTCAACCTATGAACTGAAGGAGTTCAGTGACCGAATAGACATCAGAAGTTGTGGCCTACGCGGTCGTTCTTGCGATAATATCCAGAGACAAGAAGGAACTGGAGAATACAGTGCAAAAACTTAGCATAGCAGTTGATCGAAAGGGAGGACCTAATAGCGATTATGCAGTAGAAACGATGTGCCTCACAAGAAGAGAGAAAGAAGATTTGAGAATTTTTGAGAAGAAAATATTATTTGTACTGAAAAAAGTAGCGGGACATCAATCTAGACATCTAATGATCTTGGAAATAAACGAAATACTGGGAAAGAAAGGATATTGTCAAATTAATAAGGTCGACAAATGAAATGGTCATATGGTGGTCAATTGTGACCATATATACAGGAAAGGAAAACAATCCGTACTAGTAAAAATCACAACCTGGAAACTAAAAGCAAACGGACGAAGAGGTAAACCAAAAGTTGTATGGGAAGATCAAAGGGTAAAGGATATCCAAAGCTTAGAAAAATCGGAATGGTGTCAAAATTTGACACATAGAGAAAAGTGGAAAAATCTGTTAGAAGAGGCAAAGACACCAAATTTCAAGAAGGAAGAAATGGTGGGTGTAGTGACACGCCGCTACCGCCGCATTACAATAAATGTGGTTAGGAGAGCTCAATTAGAGGGCTCCAATCCTGTAGAGATTTTATGGCCTCTTCTGTCTCCTTATCCGTATCCCGCTTGATTACTTAAAATACGTTATTGCGATTTTAGTTTTGTTTTAATGTCATTGTGAAAAGTCGTACAATAAGTGAATAAAAGTGATCCAAATGCTCTGTATAAATCCATAGATGTTACTAAATGATCGAGCAGAGTTAACTTTGTATGAAGAAGTTTATGCCAGTAGGTAAATTAGAGAGAGATTAAATCTAGCGATGTCGACTGTAAAATGCATCATTCAACAAAATCAAGAAAGAGGTGCTGTGGAACACAATGACCGCCCAAGCCGCCACCATTAACCACCCCCGGCAGATGACTAATAACTAAACGAAATTTAGGAAAAACCGCACCATAAATAGCGAGCCAATTCAATCGCGGACATCAGCATCCGATTTCAGTGACTACCGTCAAATGCCGGCTAGCGAAAGGATATTTACTCGCTCAACAGCTTTGGAGTATTGCAATATCCCAGGTAACTAAGAAAATTAATTGCAAAGATGCTGCGAGTCGTGCGTGGGGTCATCAACGCAAGGATTTTTTATGAGAACAATATTTAGAAAATAAATTTGAAAAATACAGTTTCCGTTATATTGTAATACTTTTATCCTTTAAAGTAATAATTTGTTTTGATGTTAGTTCTCTTTTATTTTCTTTTTTTTAAACATGGGTTACTTGGCCAAATTCCCGTGGATGGTAGTGCCCACAGTATTGTCCTTAATCAGCAATTTAGTACTTTAGCCGTTAATCAATTCTAATTTCGGCTCTCTGCTTTCATTCTCCATTTCTCATTCTTCTTCTCATGTCTTTCAAAAATTGATTGATTTGATTCTGTGCTGCTTCGATAAATATCGTTTACGTGTTCTTTCCTTGTGTTGAAGTTAACAATTTAAATTATACAGGCTGATTCACGGAAGCTGTTCATTAAAAGTTCTTTAATTTGCAGTGATATCTCGATTTTGAAACTTCGGCGTTAAGCATTTGTTGGCTATGATCTATTTAGAAAAAGTACGTTAATCAATGTCGCACTTTCGGTTACATCGAAAGTCATGGCCAACTTTGATATTATAAATACATACCTATATTTTTAGTCGCATTTTTAGATTCTATATGGAATTTTGAAGCGAATTATATAAAACATCTTTTTAGCTAACGGTTACCGTTTCGGAGTTATTTTGATATTTGTGAAAAAATAAAAAAAAACAGATGATGCATTAAAGGGGTGTAACAGCCATACAGTAAAAGGTAGACAAATTTTATGTGAACTGTGGAGGGTACAGGTACTATACTATTTAATGAAGGCATAAAAAGTAAACAAAATCATACAGGGTGTCTCACAACCTAGGGTTGATTTGGCATAACTTCTTAGTACTAAAAGTTTTTTTTTTCAAATGGGACGCCTGTATGTTTTTACGCTATGCGATGTAGAATTTAATTCTCTATCGAAAAGCTATAAGTGTTATGCCTATCTCAATCGCTTCTTTCAGAATTAGTGATTTTCAGAAAATGTAGTTTTGAATTGGTATTTAATTAATAGTAGGCGGTAAAAAACAATTATAAGAAATATTATATAAAAAAAGCAAAATATAGTATAAGAAAATAAAATTTATTGAATACAAGATAATCAAAAACCAAATAAATAAAATTATAAATGTTGTATCTGAGCCCCATTCGATGGCAAACAATTTAAGACCCTGTTATAAACTTCTGTTGTTGTAGCCTGCTTTATTTGTTCAGGATCTATGTTCTCCAACTCTAATTCTATTTTGGTCTGCCATCATAAATTTGAAACTGTATTCTTCCATACATTCTAAACAAAATACATTAAAACTAAATGCATTCTGGCAGCAAGCTCCACGAACGAAGTGAGGGTTTTCCGGTGCCCAGAAATGCCAGTTGCGTCTATTAACAATGCCCCCTCTGGTAAATTTGGATTCATCCGTCAAAATATTTTTTTTAAAAAGTTAATCTTCCTGGAGCCTTATTAATATTTGTTCGCCAAAAGCAAAACGGCGAGCCTCATCGCCAGGATGTAACGCTTGCCCGATGTTAAAGGCGTATGCGTGCATTTTGTTTTGATAGAAACAGTGTGTTCTATCAAAACATATTTCAAACATTCGATGAATAGGATATACCTACTTCTTCAGCAGCAGCACGTATGAAACTATGAGGGTGGCTGTGAAAATAAGCTAACACCATTATTTCATAATTCTCATCCTCTGTTACAGGTTTTGGCACCTGTTTATTATGCTTCCATTGTCCAGTACTTTAAAGTTTTCTTGAATTCTTCGGAAATGTGTTCTGTTAATAGGCGGCAAGTGAGGATATCGGCTATTAAATACTTGGCAAGTTCTGCTTACAATTTTATTACATTCTCCGTGAATAAATAATAAATTTAAAATATCTTAATTTCAATAATTATTAAAATGGTTTTCCATTTTTGCTAATGCAATAAACACGACAACACAGACCAAAATAATTTGACAGATCACTTGAGTGTAGACTGATATTGTTTAGTAGTGCTCCGTAGTCCGCACAGCCTACTGCGTGCCAATTTTCTAATGAAATACTAATTCAACCCTACATTTTCTGAAAATCAGTAATTCTGAAAGAAGCGATTGAGATAGGCATAAGAACACTTATAGCTTTTCGATAGAGAATTAAATTCTACATCGCATAGTGTAAAAATATACAGGGTGTTCCATTTGAAAAAAAGTTATGCCAAATCAACCCTAGGTTGTGAGACACCCTGTAAGAGTTTGCTTACTTTTTATGCCTTCGTTAAATAGTATAGTACCTGTACCCTCCACAATTCACATAAAAGCTGTCTACCTTTTACTGTATGGCTGTTATACCCCTTTAATGCATCATCTGTTTTTTTGAATTTTTTCACAAATATCAAAATAACTCCGAAACGGTAACCGATAGCTAAAAAGATGTTTTATAAAATTGGCCTCAAAATTCCATATAGAATCTAAAAATACAATCAAAAATATAGGCTTCTATTTAAAATATTAAAGTTGGCTATGACTTTCGATGTAACCGGAAGTGCGACATTGATTATGTCACTTTTTCTAACTAGATCATAGCCAACTATGGTTATCGCCGAAGTTTCAAAATCGAGATAACATAGCAAATCCAAGAACTTTTAATGGACAGGTTACGTGAATCACCCTATATAGTTATTCCCTGTGTTTATTTTTTGCGATTATGTATAGAAGGCATTTATTATTTTTATTTTGGTTGTTGTTAAGTAAGGATATGATTGTTATTGACAATGTAAGTTATATATGTATGTATTTTTAAGTTAAATTGCGTATTTTACTAAGTTTTACCGGGTTTCCAACTGCAAAACTCAACACCTTGTTTCTATACTTTCAAGGTTTAGGTACGAAAACCTTCACTACTATACAGCCCTATTAATTTGTACCACGATTTGTTTATGCTGTAATAATCTGCAGCTAAAATCCTCGCTTTCATCTCCCCCTTTTACAAATCCGAACGCTTCGTCTGTTAAGTAAAGTTTCGCATCGAATCCGCGCAAAAGGCGGACTATTATAGAACATTGAGATAATTAATTCAATTTCTATGCACTTTTATCGCGTCCTTTGATTGCACACGTTACTTACCGCTCTCCGCTTATCCTCCCTCCCCCCGCTCCTCCTCCATTCACCCTTCTATTCCGTTCTCCTTTTCAATCTTCCGCAAACCCGAATCAGTTGATGGATCTGTCGCCGTATCGACCGTCGGCATCTGTCAGACGAAGAGAGTGGCGGAAAGATAAAAACCTCGTTACGTAGCGCCGAATGCGGGATAATCGCCCGCGGAAGCAACGCCAAAGAAGCGAATCCAATGCATCTCTACGTCATATGTATGTGTAGTACGTTTGAAAATGCACGCGAACCGCGGCCGTCAGACAATCTAATAATTCCCTGCTACCCGACTTTACTCCGTTCTATGGCGACCAGTCGGCTGGCTAGATGTTGGCAACGCGCTGGCGTTTCTTTGAACGTTAATTAAGGGAATTTTTTAAAACGTTTTCGATTTTCCGGCTTAATAAGCCGACTCCGAGGAGTCCTGCCGGATGAGATCAAAGTGTTCCCCTATCCCGAGTATTGACGGATCGAGAGATAGGGAAATGGGATGCGCATACAAAAAAAAAAAAACGCGAGAGTTTACTACAACTTGAATAGTACATACTTATGGTTATTTACGTACCAAAGCTTAAAGGTAGGACCTTATCTAACGAGTAATGTCTAATCTGATGCCATAAATAATAATTAGGCGTCTCACTTTATCAATCAAATCTAATTTCCCAATCCTGACCTGTTTTTTTTTTTTTGATATTGAAAGTGCTTTATTTGACAAATATGTATACATGTATAAACAAAATTAAAAGATGAAAAAGTAAAATATATGCAGCACATGTATACAGTCATGTCTTCGTGTCCGCTGTTGGTTTCCCGCTCTCTGTCCTCATCCAAGGTCGCCTCGGACTAGCGGTATCGAGAGCGATGTTGTAGGTAAAGCAATCCGTCAACTTTTCGGTTTTATATCTTGTGTTGCATTATCATGGTTTTTATTGTTTTTCTGAATTTGATGTGTGTCAAATCTTTAATTTCCTTTGGTAGTTTGTTGTATTGTTTAATGGTTTCATTATTTGGGGTTTTTATGAGTTTGTTGCTAATAGTTTTTTCAATTCTTAAATGAGAGCATCTTCTTATAATATGTGTGTGTATTTCTATATTTTTTTACTAGTCTAGAGTCAGTTTTTACAATTTTCTTTTCTATTTTATGTATTAGCACTATATTATTTAATTGTATGATTTGTTGTATATTTAGTTCTTGTGTTTTTGTATATATTTCTGCAGCAGTGTTCTTCTCTCCATGCTATAAAGTATTTTCAGTATTTTATTTTGTTGTCTTTGTAATTTATTTAAATTTTTGTTGCTTGTGTGGCTCCATATATTTATTAGGTAGTTTATGTTGGATGTGAATATAGAATGGTATATTGGTTTCCTCATATGTAACGGTAATATGTTTCTTATTTTACTTATTCCTGCTATTATTGTTGTGTTTCTTTTTATTAGGCTGCGTATGTGGGTATCCCATTTTAAGTTGTGTTCTATTATAATTCCCAAGTATTTTGTTTGATGTGTTTGTCGTATGGTTTGATTTTTTACTGTAATATTGAATTTGGGTGTTTGTCGTTTCCGTGTGAAGACCATGTATTCCGTTTTATTTTCGTTTATGGTTATTAGGTTATTGTAGCACCAACTTTCAATTTTCTCTATATCGTTGTTAATATTGTGCTGCATTTGCTGCAAATTCTTATCTGAAGAAACTATGCATAGGTCGTCTGCGTATGCGTAGATCTCGCCTTGAGTTTGCACGTTGAAAATATCGTTGGTATATACAATGTATAACAGTGGCGGTAGATTACCACCCTGAGGTATTCCATACTCCGCTTTTAATCGTGAACTATCTGTTTTGTTCACTATAGTCGTTTGTTCCCTATCCGTTAGATACGTTTCGATCAACATGTTTTCTGTTCCCTTAACGCCAATACTATCCATCTTTTCAATCATTTTTGCTTTAGATATTGTGTCAAACGCTTTTTTCATGTCTATGAAAAGCACTAATGTGGTGTTGTTTTTTCCTACTTCGGTTTTTATTTTGTTTATGAAATCGTTTGTAGCTGATATTATTCCAGAGTTCTTTTGGTATGCGTATTGCCTTTTGTTTATAATATTGTTTCGTGTTAGATATTCACTTAGTTGATTATTTATGATTTTTTCTAGTATTTTGTTCATTACAGATAGTAAACAAATAGGTCTGTAATTCTTCGGGTGCAGTTTGTTGTTTTTTTTTTTATATATGGGTATGATTATGGTTTGCTTTAAGTTTTTGGGATATTCGCCATTCTTTATTGTGTTGTTGGTAAGTTTTACTAGTAGGGGTGCTAATTTGTCTCTATTTGGTTTCATGATTTTTGTAGTTATTTTGTCATAACCTGGTGCTTTATTGTTTTTCAGTCGTCGTGGTCTTGGGTGGGATTTTTACGTTAACTAAACAAGGAAAAGTTACTTGCCTATGTGCAAGGAGATGATAGATAATAATTTAGAGATAAAACGATTGTGCTATATTTCATTAGAGAGCTTTAGTTAAATGCAATAATATTAAAAAAAAATGGATTACAATAGTCATAAAAAAAAATTATTGAAACTAATGTACCTGTTTACTAACTCAATAAAAATTAATTATTCAAAACGTTTGCCATTTCTTTCTATGCATCGTTCTATTCGGGATTCAAAGTTCCTATGCACACGACCTACTTCTTCTCTGCTTATAGATCTGCAAGCTTCCCTTATTTTTATTTTCCTTTCTCCCACACATTTCGGGCGATTTTGATAAATAGTATCTTTCAACCATCTCTAAAAATAAAACTTGGAACATGTAAGGTCTAGCGATCTAGCTGGCCATAAAACTTCAGAGCCTCTCCCAATCTATTTATTCGGAAACATTTTACTTAATTTTTCTCTCACATTCACAGCGAAACGCGCAGGGCAGCCATCATGATTGACTTCACAATTACATATTCGGAGCATAGTAAAATTTTGCGCTTCCAAGCCAGCACCCTCATCGACTAATCAGAAGGCTAATCAGTGGGCGTAATCAAGGTAAAAGGGAGGAGTAGTGGGGATAAAAAGTGAATTTAGACCCCCTGTGTAAATCTTTTGGGAATTTGTGCCAAAACTCCGACAGCTATTCTACTATTGTCCATAAAGTAGATGGTTTATATTTAGTATGTCCTAATTGAAAATAACCAATTAAAACGTTTTCTGATACAACATGAAGTTCTTTTTCTTTATACCATCCTTCAAATTTCATGCACTGCTTGTCATATTTGCTAGATTTAGTGGGAAGTAAATTATTTACATTTTCAACAATTTTTCAAATTTCAGGTGATGAACATAAAATATTTGCACTCATTTTATATTAAATTTAAGAAGTATCAAACATTGAATATAGAAATCGCGATAAATTCAAATTTCAAATTTACGTCAAATATTATAACATATTGCCAACCACCACAAAAACTATTACATTTTGAAATTTCTATTATTTTTATAAAAAATTGATGAAAAGGCGCAGGTTAGAATAAATAACATAAAGAACAAGTGTCATAAGACATTTATTGTACGCGTGTCCTAAATTTGGGCTCGTGCAATAAGACATGTCTCATGACACTCGTTCTATAATATACTATTACTTGAGCTACAAATATCTCGACAATGGTGGCGTAATTTGATAGGTTAGATCTCGCATAATACAGTTACATATCGCATAATCTTATCACTTATAAAATACGGTATCGCTAATAGTCCATAATGTCTGATGTTTGTATCGTAGCAACTCGAATAAAGTTTAACTAATCACCATGCTAATAGTCCTTCTAACGAACAGAAATCGTCTTCGCATCACTTATTAATAACACTGTATCACCGCCGATAAATCTCTCCTTTTGTATTGTAGCTACTGTAATCGCAAATTCTATTGTTTTCGCCGTTTGTTTTCCGTGCAAAGCCGCTACGCCGGGCATTTTTATTTTCCATTCGCACTAACGGTTGTCGATGCTATAAAAATTGTGTAAACGAACGAGATAGTATCGCTGTTTTTGCTATTATCATATATTTTCATTATTATTTTTATTTAGTCCGGCTGATAATCTTGTGGTTTGCACACCTGGCTATCAATCGTGAGGTCCAGAGTTCGAATCTCGCTCCGGTCAATTACGACAAGCCGCTTTCTCCGGTATCGTAATGATGATTAGGAGGAAGATTTGGCTCTGCGGGAGTGCCTGGCAAGCATTTTAATTACTTAGACTTTATATACTCCCACAAAAAAAATTATTCACACTACGTAGTGGGCGCAATACTGCAAAATGAATTTAAAAGATTAGAAGAGCAATGTCTGTGCTTTTTTATTCGTTTTTCTCAGAAGTTTGTACTTAGAATTAGACTAGTTGGAACATAAACCTTTTAGGAGTTACCACACTACAGTCCAAGCATTTTCACCTGGCGGATGCGCGATAGCAAGACGGCCTGCTTAATGGAGTAATACATACCCGAACAAATATGGAAAGGCGTTATAACTCGTACGTTATATTTCGTACAAAATACGAAATTCAGTTTTTATTATAATTTGTATCTACAGTACTGTACGCCAGCCATCAATTGGGCCCCGTCCATCTCTTCGGGCTGGTGATAGGGAAGTTTCTAACATAGGTGTTTCATAAATATCGTCATGATCAAAATAGAGCGTTAAGCCAACGGGTTTCTGTGATTCTTCAGTGATGATGATTCATATGAGGTACTTCCATGACCTATATCTTTTACTAATCACCCCGACTTTCAGTTACCTGCTGATATACTGATATATAAATAATAATTATATTTCCCCTTCCACTTTCCCTTAAACGAAGCACTCCTGTTGTATTCTTGTTTCTTGAAACAGTAAACGCGGAAAGTATGCTTCATTTACCATTTATGGAAGCGACAATCTTCGACAAACACTTTCTGTGCCTCCTCTTCGATAACTAAATGATATTTAACAAACCCGACGATGTGATACAAGGGAAGTAAGCCTGCACTAGAAGATGACGGGTTGTTCTCAGATATTCACCTTACCATCACAGCCGATCCTAGCCGGCACTGGCATACAGACCGCAATCCTATGCATATTCATTCCGTTGTCTTACGTATGTTTATTTGAGCACCGTATTCCGTATTCCTACCTTCCCGTGAACTAAGACACACAGAAGTAATCACAGTAAGGATGCAGTTGTCATCGTCCTCATCGAAGCGCCAGTGTAACAATTGCCTGTTCACCGATGCTTACGCGAGATACATGTGTTGGAAATCAAGGGAGGGAGACATTGGAATCAGAGCGGAGCTACTGTGAAGATAGGGGTGCAAGGGAGTATCGAGAATGCGATAGCTGCTTGTTTACAGGAGTCGTTCGAATGAAAACATACGCACAGAAATTGTGTAATTGGAATTCCGAGACGTATTAGACTTGGGGTGTGGGATAGTATCGTCGGTAGATATCTAAACAAGCGGAGGGAAGTTGCAGAAAGTAATCGATGCTGGAAGGAAATCTTAACCAGGAGAGTGTGTAAGGATGGGAATTGTTCTACCGTTAATTATTCTTTGACCGAATCCTTGGTCAGAAATAAGAGAAAAACTTCTTATGAGCATCGGAATGATCTTTTAGTTTAATTATTAAAAATCTGCGAAATTATCAGCTACTAAAATAATTTACACTTAATATGCGTTTCTAAAATCCTTTATTTCAAAATTGAAACCAATAATTAACAAAGGAAACATTACAATACAAACTTTGTTAGAAAGGAAGATATACAACTGCTCAACATGTGCACCATAAATGGTAAAACATAGTTTCGCCCTTCTTATTAACTCCCTCTGTCAATCTACGTCTTTTCTCCTTCCATCCTTATCAAAAGCTTGCTCGGTTCTTCTCAGGTATCGAGCTTTCATTGTTCTTACACAATAGTTGCTAGGTGATCCCTATAAGCAATGGTGCCTAGGATTAAAATCAAGCGAACGAGCCGGCCGGTGCACGGCACGTTCCGCCCTATTCATCGGTTTGGAAACGTTGCACTTAAGAAATCTGTGACGATTCGTCCATGATGTGCCCTGTGTATTTTCAGAGAGAAGTTTCCAAGCAGTAACCGAAGTTGATCTCGCAGGGAATCTCTATAGATTACGCTTTTAAGGTTATCCTCGATGATATCGGCCCAAGAATAGCATAACTAATTAATCTTCCATATATATTCCACCAAAAAAGGGTTTTACCAAATTGCAAGTGCGTTTTCAGTGCCCCAGATATCTTCATTCCACAAATTAATGGCTTTCTCTCTGATGAATGTCGCTTTGTTAGAGAAAAATGTAATCGGAATCAAACCTTCATAATCTAAACTCCAAGCAGAAATGATTTGCCTCGTGGTATAATCATTGGGATGCAAGTTCTAGACTTAGACTGACTGGGGATGAAAAATGCATTACACTTCCATAAAAAACAACTTTTAGCACGATATCACGAAAATAAAAAAGTTACTTTTGTATAATTGTCAATTTTTGCCTGAAACTCAACATTTACTGGAAGTTCAAATATCTCAAAATCTCTTACGCTTTGTTGGTTATTAGGGCTTGTCGAATTAAAAATACAATTTCCAACAACGCAGTTTTATTAACACGATCTTACTACTAAGAACAGCGATAAATAACTCTGTTAGGTAAACCGTACGGGCAGGTATATTGGAGATTGCGTGAGTCATAAGCTCAAACAAAGAAAATGCACTATCCTACGATGAGATCATCTTCGATAGGGTTCTTACAAAGAAGTTGATTTGTTTTTTTTGTGTGTCTATTTCAAATACTTTGCAAGAGGATAAAAATTTTTAATTTCATTCCTAATGCCCTTAATTATCGGCCGTAAAAACTTTATATCTCTCTGCCAAACAGCCTGTATAAAAGACGTACTTAATAAAAAATTGATATTTTCTTTTTTTGCTTGCAACTATTCACACGCTCTCGAAGTTTAATTTGTTACTACAGGTACCATTTTACACCCGTTATTTCGAGAAGATATAACTCGTATCTTACTAACATCAACGCAAATATATAATATTAACAATATGTGCAGTAAATGATACCTTAGAGCAAGGTATCACTAAGAATAAACAACAAACTTCGTAATAACACTAGAAATAGCTTATAGCACAGTTCAGATGTCCATTTCTTCAGCGCTGATTCGAAATAATAAATACTTTACTGCATACATTTATCGTAGAGCGCTTACCTACGCAGCACATAAATTCAAAAATAAACACAGCTTACGCATGTCGTGATATAACTATATCATCATCGGTAGAAACGGCAAAAGAAAACATCACAACTATCACAGTAGTCTTTACTGTTTTTTCATCCTCTTTATTTCCTGTGTGTCGTTTTGACGGACTCCTCCTTCCTCGGATCGTGGGAACCTCTGAGTCGTCGCCTTAATAGAATTATCCTCCGTTTGTTATTTCTATAATAATGCGCGGAATAAATAGATAGATACTTCGCGTATGGAGATATTTAAGAAGTGGAACAATACGCGTTGGATGGAAACGGTACAATCAGGAAGTAGAAATGTCATTAAGTGGCAGTCTAAGGGGACGATTTCAATGACAGGCCGCGTTCCGTTCGCTAATTCAGTGGTGGCGTGCCTCGTTTTGTCGTGTAGCCGGGTAATTTGGTTCGCGTTTGATCCAGATCGAGCGGCTCAGGTTATGGGAACGAAATGAAAAGAGATAAAATGAAGAAAAATGGAAGTGGAGAAAGGGGTACCTCCTATTTTCGAAGAAACGGTTTCATTGTGTCTAACGATCTGTCAAAGTATGAATAACGCGGTGGCGATTTGTTTCAAGTAACCGAAGCAAATTGCGTGTGACTGGGAAAATTTAAGTGTAATGAGTCGTAGCGTATAATAGAAAGAACTTAAATTGTATTATTACGTATCACGGAGGGAAAATTTAATAATTGTTAGTTCGTGGATTATTAGCGTAAATTTCTAGGAAATGCATAAATAAATTGCACGTAGGGGACTTTGGTATTTTCTAATTAGATGTTTGGTAATTATAAATTGTCAACTTTAATATATTAGATGAGTGATATTCAATATAGTTTGGTTTAACATAGAAATTTTTAATATTTGGCAATTTTATATGTCTGTTGTATCTTCCAATTAAAGTGTTAAGAATGGTAGCAATGTATACATATATTTCATAGTATATTCTATTTAAAACCAAGAGTTTGTGAATCAGGTGCCACATAAGTTACCAGCTGAAAAGAATGATGCACCATGTTTTCTTACTAGAAGAAGAATTTCTAAATTTTCCAGTAATATATGACACTTTGCGGCAATTGATACAAAAATTAGTGGCATAATCCCGTCAAACAGGATCTATGTGTATGAAAACCAGGCAGCATTTTCATAGCAAACAACTTTCATATGGAACATGACATACAATTCTTAAAAAATATCTGCAAAAATCTCCATTTAAGTTTCATTGCGTGCAAGAGGTCTGATATACTCATTGATACGTGATCAAATCCCGACTTAATTACTGTCGATGGTTTTTGAGCACTATGAATAAGGACGACGTCCTTAACAAATCCTTTTACTCGGATGAGGCGTGGTTTCATTTATAAGGATATTTAAATAAACAAACAATGCGCATTTGGTCTAGTGAAAATTCGCATGAAATTCTTGAAACGCAGTCTCCAAAAATAGGAGTTTGGCCTGGTGTTTCTCGCAAACGAATTATCGGTCCGATATTCTTTAATAATACCATAAATGCAGAACGATATCGTAAAAAATTATTAGAACTATTTTTAAATCAATTACATGACGATGAATTCCGCGAGAGATATTTCTAGCAAGATAATTTAACACTCTATAAGACAATGGAAACGATAGAATTATTGCATTAGTTCTTTGATAATCGGAAGTTTGATAGTAGACTTTCCAACACGATCTCCAGATTTGACAAATACGGATTATTTCATTTCTCCACACCTAAAAAAATACAGTATTTAGAAATCGTATGAGGGATTGCAGAACTTACTGAAACTATCCGAAATATCTGTGAGGAAATTACACCACATAATTTAAGGAATGCCTTCAATAACATGAAACGAGGAGTCGCGTTATATATAGAAAAATAAGGAATTCAGTTTGAACATTTTTGTAGCTGTTTTTTATTATTAAACTTGTTTTTCTCTCAACTGAAACGAGTTATTTGTCAAAACGGCAAAACCTAATCTGTCAACGGTATAATATAACCTGCATCACACACATGTTTTTAAACTTATACTGCGAACTTAAGTTTAAAGAAGAAACATGGCCTTCTAAAGGGTAAATTTAACTGAACATATTGCTGTGATAATTATGAAAATGTGAATTATATATAATTAAATTAATGCTTGTGACCAAATGTCTGAAAATAAATTATTAAGTTGAGCGCCAACTCTAAAATAGAGTAAAAATTGCTTGAAGAGCATGGGATTCAAAATCCCAGTGGTCACCTTCTGAAGGTAAACCTAAAGAAACTGAAAGTGGGTAAAAACTGAGCACGATGTGGGGAAACAAATTAAAACAACAAAATTTGAATTTTAAAATTAATTCGAACTTTAATAAATAAAAAAAAACAAATAGGAAGAAATTTAAAACCTTAGATTAATTAAAATCCAGGCTTAAAAGAAAACTCCCTATATTTAACGTGAAAATAACAAAATTAAGAAAATTTAGAAATATAAAATTTTATACACCACGTGTAAATCGCAAAATGGCGTTCTCAGATGAACGTCTTTACCTTTAAATACTTAAAACTGCTCAAAAGTAGTCAGCAATTACAAAGCAAGGTAAAAATACCTTCAAAACAGTGAACTACAATCAAATCTAATTGAAAAGGAAAAAGAATGAATCAAAAATTAAATAAATATCAAATAAAAAAAAAATGAACTCTCAAAAAGTAAAATTAAATCAGCTATAACAAACTATTTGGAATTCCAAATATTATACAAAGAAAATTAACTGAATTGAGTGTAAGATGCCTCTACTAAGGTTAGATTTGTAAAAATCAAATGACACGCGGAAACAAAAATGTCTTCAAACGACATACATTTACAGCGCTCAGGAAAATGATCTTACCTTCGCAGAGTCTAATTGTACACTGCCTTCTCTCTCCCGCAACCGAGCAAACGCCGGCCCAAGAGACGCGCACGCAACAAAGGCGATCTTACACGGTAACATGACTTAAAACAAGAAACCCAACATATTGCTGAGATAAATGAAAAATTACATAGCGGTAAAACAAAACTAAAAATGATATTAATAAGAATTTTTCAACATGTTTCAAAGTAACTTAATACTAACTTAACTTTTACGAAAAATTTAGTGTCTTTTAAAAATCTTCATGAAACAGCTGACTTGGACGAAGGGGTCAACGCACTCCCGCACAGTTTTTCATCCCCTTTTTCCACAGCACATCTCCCGATTATAAAAGAAAAAAATTGCACTTGAAAAGTGTCATTGTTTTGCTTTTGAAATCGCACGCACACAAAAGAAAAAACAAAAATTGACAGTCCGAACAACGGAAAATAAAAAAAAATTAAAATCCTGTCTCCGCACACAGGGGTGAAAACGTCACTTCCGGGCGGCGAGCTACCCGGGGTCGTGGTGAAAGTTCTGGAGGGCAGAGATGTGGTACCGACCTTTGTTCTGGGTACCGTCCAAAGTGTGCAGTTCGTAGGTGACCCCATCAAACACACGGGCCACTCTGTACGGTCCAACAAACGGAAGTTCCAGCTTTTGGCAGGTTTGCTGGTCACGTCTTCCCAAACGATATCGACGCACCAGGACTTGGTCGCCGACATTGAACCGGGTACGCTTGGTGATCTTGGCATTTTCTTGGCGGACATAACGTTGTCCCCTGAGTTGAAGCTTCCTTCTGGCTTCCTCTGTACGTGCCTCCACGTATACATCCTCCTCGAGAAGGTTCCACGGGCGACTAGGCAACCTTCCATACATTAAAGTGTAAGGGCACTCCTCCGTGGTGGTGTTGGGAGTGTTGTTTATCCAATTTTCGATGTTTTGGACGTGGCGGACCCAATCAGGATGGCGTTGATGGGTTTGCATCCTGAGAAACTTGACGATTTCCTGGATGTATCTCTCGCAAGGATTCCCACAAGGATGACGTATAGAACAGAAAGAAACATTAATATCACGCTCATTCATGGCGTCAACAAAACGATGCGTGTTAAAATAAGTGGCATTGTCAGCAAGAATGCGGCGCATTTTTCCTTGATTTCGTATAAAATTGTCAATGCAACGGATTGCTGTATCAGTGTTGTAATATCTGGTGGGAAAGAGTCTTACGTATTTGGTGAAAACATCTACCATGACGAAAATGTTGCGGTAGCCAAAATTTCCAGGAATGAGATTTCCAAGAAAGTCGACGGCGACGAGGTCGAGTTTGTTCTCTACAACGATACTCTTGATGACATTCTGGCAGGTGCGGTTCTTTGATTTTCCCAGTTGACATTGAAGACATGTGCGGACGATGGATTTGGCAATGGTCTTGTCTCTTGTTGCGAAGAAAGCTTCTCGGAAGGTGAGCCAAAGTTTGTGACCTCCAATGTGTCCAAGAGATTGATGTAGCTCCTGCATTGCTTGACGTGCGAATGCTTCGGTGAGTACGACATTGAACTGGTCTCGTATCCTTTTCATTAGAATACCATCTCTGATGACAAAATCCTTGTACTCATCCTGGTGGACTAATGCCTCTCGTATTCGATCGAAACAATCATCTTGTTGCACCTCGTTGATCCTGACAAAGTCAAACAACCCCTCGGCTTCATACATGTTGTATGTGTTTACCTCAACATGGTTGAAATGGCTTTTCAGATTGTGCATACGAGACAAAGCATCAGCTGTTACATTCAAATCTCCTCTTATGTGTCTTATCTCAAAAACATATTCTGATAATAATAAAGACCAACGATAAATTCGGTTGTTTGAGAACCGAGTTGACATTAAAGATGTTAATGCAGCATGATCTGACTCAATTATGAATTTCTTGCCTAGTAAATAAAATCTTAACTTGTTTACTGCATGGACTACAGCTAGCATTTCTTTTTCTGACACCGTGTATTTTAACTCATAATTTTTCAAAATCCTGGAGACAAAACAAATTGGTTCTTCTCCATTCCTGCCAATTTGAATCAAGACACCACTGATGGCTGTGTCACTGGCATCGACACGTAACAAAAATTCTTTACTAAAATCTGGCAATAATAAACATAATGATTTGTGAAATTCAGACTTTACATTTTCAAATGCTTCTAATCTTTCATTTGTCCATTTAAATTTTTCATTCTTTCTCAACAATTCAAATAAAGGTGCACTGATGTGCGCTAATCTCGGAACAAACCTTTTGTAGTAGTTGACTACACCAAGAAAACCTCTTACTAACTTTATGTTGCTAGGTCTAGGGTACTTTTTGATGACGTCTAGCCTAGATTCATCTACTCTGACATAATTCTCTGTTAAATCATATCCTAAAAACTTTACTTCATGCTTTACAAATTCACATTTTCCTAAATTCACTTTTAAACCATTCCTTGCTAAAACTTCAATAACTTTGCGCAAATGCACTAAATGTTCATCTAAACTCTGACTAAAAATTAAAATATCATCGATGTAATGAGCTACAAACGAATTGTATGGTTCTAAAATCTGTTGCATTGCCCGTATCAACGCGGCAGCCGAACTACTTAAACCATAAGGAACAACCTTAAACTGATACACATTTCCATCAACCATAAATCCACAAAACTTTCTAGATTCTTTGTTCAACGGTACCAACCAAAAAGAGCTCTTTAAATCTAGCTTTGTAAAATAATTCGCATTTGTACACCTTGCCAACAATGTTTCAACCGTGACTGGAGTTTCGAACTGCGGTCGTGTGCGTTCATTCAGACGTCGGGCATCAAGACACAAACGGATGTCTCCATTCTTCTTTTGGACGACGACTAAAGGATTGACGTACCTTGTTCTTCCACGTTCAATTATCCCATCTTGAAGCATTTGGGATACCTCAACTCTGACTTTTTCTTGCATGTTTTTGGGAATTGGATAGTTCTTGATTTTGAAAGGTTTCGATTCATCTACTTCTAAAGAATGTTCATAACCAACAGCTAAACTTGGGAATTTGTCTACTAGAGAAATGTACTGTTTTAAAATTTCTTTGACTTTAAATTCAAACTTTTCATCACAATCAATCTTAAATTCATTTAAATCATCTGGGAATTCAATCTGGGAATTGTTTGCTTCAAACTCTACTACTTCATCAACAACTTCTTCTTCTTTAACCTCATCAACTAATTCACTACCCTGTATATCGTTTTCCAAACAAACACTTTTCAACAACTCTAAATTCACATTTTCTTTCTCTTTTCTTAAACAATTAACAATTTTCTCCTCACTAGGAGTCTCATCACACCAATTAACTATCTCCTCTCCTATCTGAATTAGTCTCTTATCAACATCTACCACCGCTCTCATCTTGTCTAACAAATCAATCCCAATAATTCCATCTCTTTTTAAACCTTTTAATGAAATAAACTCTCCCAGAAAAGTTGAATTTAGTAATTTGAATTCTACGACAAAAACTCTGTTGATGGCAGCAATTATCTTTTTTGTAGCAGTAATGATTGTAATTTTTCGAGTTGGAATGAATTTCCCTACTTTTTCTTTCTCTAGCATTTTTACTTTCTCTTCGTCTAAAATTGAAACCTCACTTCCCGTATCTACTAAACATCTTTAAACATTCTTTCCAAACATTGCATTTACATGTGGCAAATCTGAATTGATTGATCTTAAATCATTTTGTAAAATGGTGTACAATTCTTTCTTTTTGGTTGGATTTTCTAAAAATCCTGCCCACGAGCTTCATCGAGTAGTTCTTTCGGCTTTGTTTGAACCTTTTGCTCATTTAAATTAGACCTAGTGTCTTTGTGAATTGCGCCAGTGCTGTTTGATATCTGATTTGTTTGAATTTGATTAACGTAGCGATTTGAATTCCACTGCACAGAATCTCTAGGCAAAACTTTGTCAGCTGACTTATTTGAATTCTGATTTTGTGGGGAAGCCACTTGATTGACGTTTGACCTTGCCTGGACATCGTGACGGTCATTTTGGTGCGTTGTGGATACCTGAGGCACATTCTGATTGTTTGAATTTGGACTCTGACGTCCACCATTTCTAGGAGTGAAAGACTGTCTCCTGTTGAAATAGGGAGCTGGTCTCGGATTTACATTAGCTCGCGAATACTGTTGACGGTTGAAACCATCATTACTCGAACTGCCAGTTGCCTGATTGTGGTTGACATGGCCTTCAGGACTTCGCGAATTGCTAGGATTTACCTTGCATTGTTCCGCTTGATCTAATCTCTTCATTAGTTCCAACAATTGACTAACAGAGGTTATATTTTGCATCGCAATGGCTTGAGTGACCTCAGGCTCAAAATGCCTGGATAATTGCGTGATCAAATCAGATTCCAAAACGGGTGGTGTTAAAAATTTGAGAATATTGATTTTCTTTATGACATAGGCTTCTCTACTATCTAATCCGCACTTATTATAAGAACCTAAGAATAAATTTGTTCTCACCCTTTGTTGAATCGCTTGACTCCAGTATTGTCGTTGAAATACATCTTGGAAGTGGTCCCAGGAATTGATCGTATCTGCGACGAAGTCAAACCAGGATCTCGCTTCATCCTTCATGGCGTTGCGGGCGATCCGCAGCTTGTTTCTATCTCCCGGTACGGATTCTAAAAATTCGTTCAAATTTCTTAGAAACGCCATTGGATTGGGCGTTACCGAACCAAAAAATTTCGGTAACTGTTCCATTTGAACAGGCATTGACAAAATACTGTTACCAAACTGATTGACATTGGGAATTTCTTGAATTGATGAAATTTTTCTGTTTATTTGTTCTTCTGCTCTTTCCACACTCTCAGCAATCTTTTCCTTCACTTCGCATTCTATTTTTCTGACTCTTTCTTCAACCACATATTCTCTCTCATCCCATTTATTTTTCATTCCTTTTATCTCTATCTGACAATGTTTAATTGCTATTTCATTAGCTGTTGATCTAATTGTATTATCTAATACTTTACTCTCTACTTTCTTAACGTTTTCATCTACTCTTATGATTTCTGATCTAAAATCACTCCTTATCTCATCAATCTGTCTCTGTATCCCTTTTGTAACATTCATAATCTCATTATTAGAAACAACAATCTCATTATTAGAAACAACAAGCTGTCTAATCATCATCATCACTTCTTTCATTCCTATACTTTCCTCAGTTTTTCCTGTCTCACTCCGCTCCAACGTCTCGATGTGGGACTCCCTCACATCCGTCAAAAGTGCTTGTGGAAGCTCCATCTGCTTGCTCTCCTTTTCCTCAGGAAATGAATCCTCCGAATACGTCTTGTTTAGCACGGTTGCCACAGATTCCTCGCTCGTGTACCTGGGTTGCTCCCTCCAGGTTCCTTCTGGGACGAACAATTTGTCCTGTGCTTGGTTCTCTCCGGACATTTCGACGATGTTCAAAAATTTTAAACACAACAGGTATTAGTTTCCCCGAAACAGTTGAAAAATTCCCGAAACCTCGTGCAGGGAAAATTACAAAGTAAATCGTGGCCAAAAATGAATCAAAACAACAATGAATCGTGAGCCCCACGTTGGCAAAGCCAAATAATTATGCTGTGATAATTATGAAAATGTGAATTATATATAATTAAATTAATGCTTGTGACCAAATGTCTGAAAATAAATTATTAAGTTGAGCGCCAACTCTAAAATAGAGTAAAAATTGCTTGAAGAGCATGGGATTCAAAATCCCAGTGGTCACCTTCTGAAGGTAAACCTAAAGAAACTGAAAGTGGGTAAAAACTGAGCACGATGTGGGGAAACAAATTAAAACAACAAAATTTGAATTTTAAAATTAATTCGAACTTTAATAAATAAAAAAAAACAAATAGGAAGAAATTTAAAACCTTAGATTAATTAAAATCCAGGCTTAAAAGAAAACTCCCTATATTTAACGTGAAAATAACAAAATTAAGAAAATTTAGAAATATAAAATTTTATACACCACGTGTAAATCGCAAAATGGCGTTCTCAGATGAACGTCTTTACCTTTAAATACTTAAAACTGCTCAAAAGTAGTCAGCAATTACAAAGCAAGGTAAAAATACCTTCAAAACAGTGAACTACAATCAAATCTAATTGAAAAGGAAAAAGAATGAATCAAAAATTAAATAAATATCAAATAAAAAAAGAATGAACTCTCAAAAAGTAAAATTAAATCAGCTATAACAAACTATTTGGAATTCCAAATATTATACAAAGAAAATTAACTGAATTGAGTGTAAGATGCCTCTACTAAGGTTAGATTTGTAAAAATCAAATGACACGCGGAAACAAAAATGTCTTCAAACGACATACATTTACAGCGCTCAGGAAAATGATCTTACCTTCGCAGAGTCTAATTGTACACTGCCTTCTCTCTCCCGCAACCGAGCAAACGCCGGCCCAAGAGACGCGCACGCAACAAAGGCGATCTTACACGGTAACATGACTTAAAACAAGAAACCCAACATATTGCTGAGATAAATGAAAAATTACATAGCGGTAAAACAAAACTAAAAATGATATTAATAAGAATTTTTCAACATGTTTCAAAGTAACTTAATACTAACTTAACTTTTACGAAAAATTTAGTGTCTTTTAAAAATCTTCATGAAACAGCTGACTTGGACGAAGGGGTCAACGCACTCCCGCACAGTTTTTCATCCCCTTTTTCCACAGCAATATGTTAGTATAATAGGAAAGCATTTCTAAACCATATCAAATAGTGTATTCGGGGTACCACAAGGATCAATTTTGGGCCCGATTTCATTCATGATTTATATGAATAATCTACTTGTGATACATTCCGTTTGTAACAATATGCTGAGGATACCGCTTGTGTTGTGGCACACAGTACAGGTTCACTGAAAACCACATGCATCCGTTATAAATCAAATGTCTAACTGGAGTGTGAAAAATGATCTGATATTGATTAGCTCGAAGACTGGCTTAATACATTTTGCATGCTCATCTACTACTTACGGTAATAGTTTGTATGTAAAATGCCGTGGAAAATCTCCTCCTTAAAAACAGATTGTTGATTTTCTGGGGTTGCCTTTGGATTCTCATTTGGGATGGGGAGCACACTGTAAGAATTTGAGGGCTAACCTATAAACTTTTCCATTACGGACTCCCATTTTAAAATTCGTTACATTTTTGATCTGTTGAATAGTAGGCATTGAATTTTTGACATCTGTTAGTAAAAAGTATACGACTTAAGGAAATGGCTTAATGCTCCAACAACGCAAAGAAATGGTGAAAATTCAGGTCGGTATGAAACATTGCCGCTGAAACAGCTTTATCTATTGCATAACTATCATAGTAAATATGGATTTATCAGATCAGCCGTTATCGCATTCTGCATAAAGATCTTAGCTTGCATTCTTATAAAATGCAGCTGGCACAGGAATTGAAGCCCGCTCAACATAAATAACGCCGAATTTTCGTTTACAATAAATGCAGACAGGTCTTGACCTTTTTGGAAAAATCATTTTTAGTGACAAAGCCCACTTTTATCTCAATCGGCGCATCTGGCATTCCGAAAATCAATGTACAACAGTCGAGAAACCTCTTTATCCCCAAAGAGTTACTGTTTGATCGTGGTTTTTGGATCGGTGGGGTCATTGAATTTTACATCCTTAAGGATCATGATGGTGCTGGGATTATAGCTAATGTGGATAGCTACCGTAGATTACTAAGTGACTTTCTTTAATCTGTATTAGTGAATATGAACATAGAGGATTTTTATTTTCACCAGAATGGAGCTACTAGCCACACAAGCCGTCTTACACTTGCAGTGCAAGAAATTTCTTGAGGGCACTAGAGTTTTTTCTTTCGGGCTACGTGTAGGAATAAGTCCATATTAAAGACTCGCAAACAAGTGCAGCACTCTAAGCCACCATTGCAGCTGCTACCCCCCAGATAGAGCCACAGTGGTGAGAATATATCGTGCAACACTTCCTCAGCAGAATGACCACTTGTAGACGGAGTTGGGGTGGGCATTTATTAGATGTTATTTTCCACAAGTAATCGCAGCGTTTATACTTTTTCTACTAGTTCAGAATAAATATATGTATTCGTTAAAACTAAAATGATATTTCTCATTACCAAACATTGTAATGTCCGGTTCTTGGACTTACAGTTTGGGGTAATTCGTCATCGTTCAGTTTCCTATTGTTTAGTGTGTGGAGGCCGAAACATTCTTTCATCAGTTTATACATAGTTATATCTTTTGTTTGTACAATATAATCGTAATAATTTGTCACCTCGGTTTCTGTTTATGTATATTGAGGCCATACACTGATAATTAAAACATTTAAAAAGAAATACCCCATTCTTCCAGCACCATGATTACTTTCTCTGCAGCTACCCTTTTATTTCCTTTAATTGCACGTTTCCCGTTGATATTTCTTTTCGAAGACAATCGACCGATCTCTGGGGAGGACGGTTTCGTGGTACGGGGGTAGGAACACCAACCGTCCTGATCTCTTCTTCTCGTCCCGTGACAACTCTAATCAAGTCGCCCTATGTTTAATTGTAATTGGAGTATCTGGAAATTAAGGGTCCGCTAAACAAGAAGGCCCTCTAACGGAAAAGCGATGGCAAAAACGCCACCGGAACAAGAAGAGGAAAAAAAAAATACGGAGGAAGAAAAAATAAAATAAGAAACACCCCGTGTGCCGCGTGTCAAGAATGAGAGAAACGTAATTAACTTGAATAATTAAGAGGCAATGGATAGAGAGGAAGGGTGATCAGGAGCCGAGAAAAAAACCCACACTTTTCCTGAGCGGCGGTAGCAGCAGAAAAAAAAAACGGAAGCAAGAGACATATTTATTAGATTTCGAAATTTGTGCCTTTTCTTTCCTCCTGCGGTATTCGATTCGGACGGCGGATGAAAGCGAAATGGGTTGTTTTATTTATTAGGACAGGGGTTGCTTTTGCTGGAGCGTTTTTTTCTTTTGCTGCTTCGCTCTTTAGAGAGCACCAATTGCGGTTCGTTTCCAGAACTGATGGAGTGCCTTTCATGTGATTAAGTTAGTTAATTTTCGAAGTATCGTGAGCCGTCTGGTTGGAAAATTAACAATCAACGATGGAAAATTGAGTGATCCAACACACAATTCTGAGAGATATTTAAAACTATGAGAAACGATTATTTCTTCATGTAATTATTCCTTTTTGTGGATAGTGAATTAGATTGTATAAGAAAGGCGATAGAAATTTGATGTGTAATATAGAGCAAAAGTGTAAACCAAGACGAAGACTAAGCCCATGGATAAACATGCAGTTTAAGACAAAATATGATGTATTGGACATGCATCACCGTGGTCTAAACCATGATCACTTATGCATCTCTGGTATTATGAACAAAGATGCAGCAAATTGCTATAAGTGAATTCCGCAAGATACATAAGCTTGCGTGTTTAAGCACAACAAAAGTAATGCGAACTACTCTTACAGCGGCAGTAGAATGTCTCCTAGACTCCCTTCCTCACCATTTGCTTGTAGTGGGGGAGATAAGAATGATAGGATATGCAGGAAAGCGACACAACAATATTGTCATTATCATCTGGAAGGCAACCTTTGGCCGATTTGGACATATATATATATATATAAATATTTAACAGAAGTTTTGAGGTGGAAGTCCCAGATTGGATAAGCCGAAATAAATCCAACTACAGAGATAGCCTTGGTGGACTGATCTGGTTTGCAGGCGGCTCAAAAGCTAAAAATTCGAGAGTGAGGTGAAAAATACATTAACTGATCACAATTTCAATAGGAAAATATACCAGTACCTTTCAAGCATAGGTATACGCAACATTGCTTTGTGCAACAGATATCAATCAGAGGGATCATAAAAATAAGTGAATCTGTATTGACAGCTAGGCGATACTGACAATATTAGTGAACACCAGGATACAATCAAGAGTGGTCGAGGAATACATCTGAGCACTGAACAGCCTGGCAGACTGCAATAAGGTTACTTTTACTACGGGAGTCCAAGGAAACGAAAAAGCCGATGACTTGGCAAGAAAGAGATCATCGGCTTCTGGTTTGGGTTTTGACCGTGCAAAACCTGATTTACGATCTTGAAGAGTATTGAAATTAAAATCAATGTTTTTCATTGTATCTGATTGGGCCTTTTCCTTGATAGCAAACTTCGTTTTAAAGAACGCGTTTCACATTTAATTAGATTGGGTGACAGTAGTTTAAAGATTTTGTATGGTAGTAAATACTGTTTGAATGTCGGCTTGTGTAAGTCCTTATAGCATATATTAGCAGTAATAGTTTGCTATTACTACTTGCACACCCTTGATAGGACTAGGCTTCAGCGTTTGCAAAATTCGTGCCTTAGTTTTATCTATGGTGTGCGTAAATTTGGCAGAATTTCTCATTTACACAATTGGGCTGGTTTGTTAAACATCTTTGCTAGACCAGAATTTTCTGCTACCATCTTTTTATACAATATTATTGATTTCAAAAAATCAAGTTACTTTTTTCGTAAAATTTTATTTAGAACAGATACACATTATCAATGTGAGAGACAAAGGCTTACTAACTCTAGATTTTGGACCAGAATTCCACCGAGTATGTTGTTTGAGTCCGCCTTCTCTTTACCGTTAACTGAGAAAGAGTGTTTCGGTTAATATGTTGTATGTTTATACTGAGTCGGGTTCCAGAGAAACACAAAGAGTACTGGAGCAACACAACCAAGCATATTCATAGCAAGACTTTTATCAACAGATCATAAAAGAGGAGAAGTGAAGAACTAACTACTAAATTTGAATAGTCTTCACATTGTAGCAGCTTATCTAAGACGACATCCAGACGCACTGGAAGGACTCCTACAGAAAGCAGGGATCAATACCGCAAATACCCACTGCAGACTATGTAATAGAATGCCAAAAACCGCATACCACTTCCTGTTAGAATGAGAGGGTCTGAACGCAAGAAACAGGTAGTTTTTGGCATGCTAAAAATAAATCCAGGAGATTATTTTGATCAATCAGCCTAATGCCCGCATAGAGTAGTACAGGTCCCCACGATATTGGAATGGTTGGCATGATTTAATGGATAAAGACAATATAATATATTTACATATAAAGTCAAGAGGCTGCATTGTTTGCGGAGACTTTATGTTACACAACTTTCACCAAAGAAAGTACATTTATCGGTTTCAAAAACTCGCTCTTTGGGATTATACTTTTCGACAGCTTGTTGCTTTAAGAATGTTATAGTCGATGGTTTTGCAAACTATTTTGGCAGTGTATATGTATCTGATGAGATGGATGCTTACAACGATAGCTATACATCGCCCGCTTCATTAATTGGCGTAAGCTATATAACGGAGTCTGAAGTACGTACTACAATAAGAAAATTCAAAAATAAGATTACATCTGGACCTGACGGCATTCAAAGTTCTCTGGTGCGAGATTATGGTATCGTCTTAGCGCAGCGTTATCGATATTTAATGTCGCAATGAAGACTGCTAGTTTTCCAAGACTCTGGAAAGTTGCCAAAGTGTGTCCAATACTGAAGTCAGGTTCGTCGACGGATATAACTAACTACCGACTGGATTACTCCTAAGTAACTTGCGAAGGCTTTTTATATAGTATTGTATTCGTGCATATATCCTGATGTTAAAAATTTTATTTCACCAAACCAAAACCAGACCAGAAAAAAAGGTCAACCGTAAGGTACTTGAGATACATCACCAAATCCATTGCAGATGTTTTAAATGCACTTGGTCAAATTGATACTGTTTACACTGACATTGCAAAGAGGGAGATAGATAAATTACGTCATATTAATAAAAAATTTGGAAAGTTTTGGCCTTAGTGAACACCTAAGACAGTTTTTTGCTTCGTACCTTCGTGATCGAACGTAGTACGTTACTTACAACGGATTTTCGTCGAAATGTTATGCAGCAACATCCGGAGTACCTCAGGGTTCGAACTTAGGGCCCCTGCTCTTTATTGTATTTATTGCGGACCTCCTTGAACGTATTGATTGTGGTAAATGTATTTTCGCTGACGATCTAAAAATATTTCAAGAAATTGTTACTATAGACGACGAACAAATTAATTGCTCAATGGTGTACTTACAATAAACTCCAGTTGAGTATCTGGAAATCTACTGTAATGTCATAATATATATTATATATGTTCTGTTAAAACGGCTTTTCGAAATTCTAATTTGTTAAGAATGTTTATTATCCAACAGCAACGAATGCTAACTGCAGGTTAATGGAGGAAAAGACAAGATGGAGAAATAAAGAACAGAAAACAAACATTAAATATTATTAATCAACATGATCTCTATGTCTACATATATCATGTACTATACACAAAAAAATTGAAGCTAAATGAACTAAATGCTATAAAAAAAATATATTGTCCCATTTAAATTTTTTGATATAATTAAGAAATACTCGACCAGCAGACGATAATGCCATCTGGCCATTTTTAGTGTTACACCTATATATATTTTTATAAACATGTAGATTGTAATGTTTAGAATTAGTATATACTTAATATTATTCTTAATTTAAGACAACGTATAATAAAAAGAAGACCATTGAGGTATGAAAATCTAGTTGAGTTTATTGCCAGCAAAATATAAAGTCGGGGATCCAAGAAATCTTTACGTAAAAACAGTAAAAAGATAGGTAATAGAAACGAAAAATTCATTAGATAACAATAAGATGCGTATTCAAAATTTCTAGCTTCTTACAGTACCTACTTGAAACTTTACCAAAGTTTACTCGCAAATTACAACACGAAGTAATTCCTACTGATCCTAAAAGCGAACACACATTTTATGGCTTCGCTCCGGAAACAGCAGCAACAGTTCTTTCCCAATATCCGTCATAGACCTCGTTGGTAAAGGGCGCCATTCTAGCGGAAACGTTTTCCCTTAACTGCCGGCATCTTTCGAATGGCTTCGATCTCTCCAGAATTACCGGTCATTCAATCTAGCCGAATGGATTTCTTTTTCTTAATTGAGCCGGGCAGCGACCAGTGCGAAACCTGGGGTAGTTAAAAGACGGGCGATGTTGTGTTTAATGGGGTGGGTGGCCGGTGGCCGATACTAACAGGCGGCTACGAAAACGGGGGACGAACGGTCTAACGGCCTGTGATCGGGCTTCGAACGGACCCTCGTTCGGGAAGAATTAATACAGGGTGTTCTCAGACAACAAAGTAAAAAATTGTATTAGATTTTTTTGCAGTAGTTTGAGTGGACAAAAAAGGAAATGGAATACAAAACTGGAAAACGCCCAGAATTGTATTAATCATTTCCACATATTTGTAAGGGTGGACTAAAATCCGATACATGCGTATGGTCAGATAAAGAAAGTTTTATATTAACATTTGGTATGAAAAAAATGTAACTTGGATGATATACGTTTAGCATAAGACGATACATACTCGTAGAAAGCAAAAGAGAAAGGTAATCAGCAACACAATGTGGCAACCAAAGCAGTCTGTCTGTCTATCTAAATCTTGACGTTCTCCACTTACGCAGATATCCGTCGTAATCTCTGAATGCAGAAGAAAAATACCTAACTTTGTTGACCTTGAGTCAACCGAATTTGAGAATAAGCAATAGAGTGATTCAACGCCATATGAGAAACTTGATGGTATAAGAAAAGCGGAGATAGAAAGCAGTCGACAAGCAATTTGTAGGAAAGCCAAGTTAGCCAAGGTAAAGCTTAAAAGCTCCTACTTTTAACCAAAAATTAGCTACTGTGGATTTTTCTACATATGTAGTTGCACTATGTCCTGGAATGAAGATCCATTCATCCGACTACAACTGTAAGCGAGCTTAAACTAGTCGACAGACTACTACAAAGCTAGACAGAAAGTTTAGATATATAGACAGACGGTTTAGAACCGTCTAAGCTGCCTGTCTACCTGTCTAGATCATCTGTCTACCTGTCTTAGCCGCCTATCTACCTATCTAAGCCGTCTGTCTACCTGCCTAAGTCGTTAGCGAGGCCATGATAGACATCTGAAAAAAGCAGACGTAAAGTACCCTCAAACCCACCATATAAAATTAGCTACTGTGGATATTTCTACATATGTAGTTGCACTCTGTCCTGGAATGAAGATCCTTTCATCCAGCTACAACTGTAAGAGAGCTTAAACTAGTAGACAGACCGCTGCCCAGCTAGACAGAAAGTTTAGATATATAAGCAGACGGTTTAGAACCGTCTAAGCTGCCTGTCTACCTGTCTAGATCATCTGTCTACCTGTCTTAGCCGCCTATCTACCTATCTAGGCCGTCTGTCTACTTGCCTAAGCCGTTAGCAAGGCCATGATAGACATCTGAAGAAACCAGACGTAAAGTAGCTTCAAACCCACTATGTAGGAATTATGAGATTTTCTTCCATAGCTCTCCTAGCTATTATATTAACTTTGTTTAATTGTTTCTTAAAACAAAAAAAAAAATTAATATTCCGTCATGCACATTGCGTTCTTAATAATGCACAATTTTAGTTAATAGATGACAAAACAAAATAAGAACGGTGAAACAGTTATATGCGTTAATAAAATGACATATTGAAAAATAAAATAAATAAAGATATCGCTCTATAGGTAGGTAGATAACTTAAGTAGCTCAAGGTTGAATGTAAATTAATTAAAAGACAGGCATTTTTGTAATGCAGTTTTCTTTACAAAAGACAGAATAAAATGAATTCACATAGGCGATGCAGGTAACCGATGTGACAGTGTCGATTGATATATAGTATCGAGCTTACATTGCACTTGGAAAGGTGACTGTATATACATCCTTTGCACCTGTACGAAAATAATTACATTTTTTTGGTTTGTCAATAAATTTGTTTCTTCAGAATCCATATATGGAACCTTTGCTTTTTACTGTATTCAACCAACATTCGTGGTTACAGTACAGTTAGTTTGGAGAGCTTTCAGCTTCAGTTCGGACCCTCTACACCCTGTTTGTGAACGACAACTGCTATGCTATTTTACATTATTTGGTTTTAAAAATTATGTCTCATAAATAGCGTCTTCCGTTGTTGATTCATTGAAGAAGTCTTTCCCGGAAGTTGTCCATAGTTCTTCGTGTAATTTCCGGTGGAATGGCGGCCAATTCCTGGATGATTGCCTGATTGCCTGATCAACTGATGCTTGCAAGGTTGTTGGGCGATATTTGTAGACTTGCGCCTTTAAGTGTCCCTAAACAAAAGAATTACAAGGTGATCAATCGGATGACCTTGGGGGCCGGGCATTATCTCATCGCAAAGAGAAAAAGTGCAGGAAACAGCTTTTTAAAAATTGCCAGAGAACGCCGTTGTGGCTCCGTCTTGTTGGAACCAGACTTCTCCATCTTCGTAGTCCTCAACAAACTGGTTTAATTTAGCCAGGAGGAAAGTCTCGAACATGTTATGGCTGTCGAGTGGTCGTTTGTGAAGTTCCTGAATAAATATACAAAACGTGATGTACGATACACTAACTAGTCTGCTATCAGGAGATATTACATGTTCACCTAAATTGTATAAAAAGACAATAATACCAATCAAAAAAAAAAATTCAGAAAACTACCTTTGGGTTAGCACATATAAAACCACGAACCTAAAGGGTAGATGCATTCTAAACGTTATTGTCAGCATATTGAAAGCGAACTACCCAAACAGTATTTGGTCTAGTATATTTCACGAAACTGCTAATGTGGAAAAAATTGCACATTAATGCAAATTAATGAAAAATGATTTAGATAAAGTTTATACTGGTGATGTTTCCAAATTATTGCTATTTGTATCGGGTTAAGGCAGTAAAATTGTTAAAACAACAATTTTCTAATATGTTAATAGGGATGAATACGTTCAGAAAGTACATAATAAGCAATAAATGATTTGAATTAAAATAAATTAATAAATTATACAATTCAATTCATACATACAAATATAAATAGGAACAAATTAAACAATTTATTGCACACATAAACTAACACAGCAAGTCAACTAAAATTTTATTATAATCTCCAGTATTTTATAGAATTCCGCTTAGTCTTAGCTTCATCTGAATCAGTTTATGTAATCTTATAGTAGATGAACTCCGTATTTGTACCCTAGGTAAGTTAATAAAAAAAAGTCTAAACCATCGTGGCACAAATTCCCACATGAGTATTTCCTATGGGCTCCTTTGAAAACTTTTGCGGGCGCATCCACCATTTCCGTAAACACTCTGTACATAAAATCGCGTGGACATTACACCCAATACTACATTTACTGAGAGTCCAACGGACCGATTAAGTTAGCAACTCTCTTCGGTCCCCGAAAACCAATAACAATAAATGTTACGCGCGAAGTAATCAACGCGCTTATACGGCCCACTGAGCCCGCCGACGTACTCCCGTATATATCTCGTGTTCTCTGGACGTTGTTACGTCGACGGTAATGCCCAGGGAACGACGACGGATCGCAAATACTTTTGCGGCCGATCCCGAAGACCATAACACTAATTGGCGGGCCGCGGTATCGTAAAACCTGGAGCGCGCCACTCCGGCCGGCCGGCTGGCTATCTATAACCGGGGAATAGACGGGAAGCGAGTGCCCGCGTTTGTGATATCGACAGCGGCCGTCACTGCTATCGCCACTTTGCTTTTGGGGCGATCGTCGGGTACCCAAGCTGAGACTCGTAAAAGTGGTAAATACGGAAAAGTACTTTTCGGATATGTCGTTTGGGACGGAAAGGAAAATTGTTATTGTTTATTGGAAAAGGAGATTCGAAGTAGGTCGGTATCATACTGACAAAGTAAGGCAGTGTATACTATTAAGAGTTTTGCTCAAAAGCAACTAATGAGCTAATTTGTTTAACCCGTAACTGCTACGGACAAAAAAGATTTCCGCAACTGCTACTGACTTGTCATTGTGACCCAATATGAAATTACTACATAAGCAATATAATTTCGGTTCAAATTTTAATTTATTCTGTTAAAGTACCTGTACTAAATACAGGGTGTTTTGAAACATCGTTTAAAGATTTTAAGGGCATGTAGTACGATCGAAAATAAGGTTAAAAGTCATAATAAACATATGTTCACAAATCAACCGTTTCCGAGATAACAGCGAGTGTTCCTAGTAGTACATGGATATAACATATCCCAGTAAACAGGTGCTTATCAGCTATTGTTTTATGACAGTTTAATTTGACGTTTTGTGCAATTTATAGCAATTACAATGGTTGCGTATTCTAATGCTGAAATGAGCGATATGGTGTTCATGTACGGTCGTGCTAATGGGAATTCTTTACAAGCACGTCGCTTCTATGCTGAAACGTTTCCTGATCGCCAACTGCCTTCGCATGTGATGTTTCACACGGTGTTTCAACGACTAAGAGAAACTGGTTCGTTTGAGAAGCGGTCTTCTGATACTCGACGGCAGAGATTAGCATGTACTCCACAGATAGAAGATCGAATTTTGAATATTATTGATGAAAATCCTGAAACTAGTGTTAGAAAAATTTCGACTCAAGTGGGTGTAAGCAGCAATCTTGTTTGGAGAACTCTTCATCAGCAACTCCTATACCCCTATCATATCCAACGGGTACTAGCCCTTACTGCTCCGGATTATCAAGCGAGAAGGGCTTTCTGTGAGTGGTTTTTGCGAACAGCTGCTGATCGACCAGATTTCGCTGATAACATCCTTTTCACTGATGAAGCTGGTCTTACTAAAAATGGAATATTTAATTTCCACAACAATCACGTTTGGTGTGACGAGAATCCTCATGCTACCATTGAAGCTCGGCACCAAGCAACGCTCTCTAAACATCTGGTTAGGCATGATAGGGGAACGGTTGTTAGGACCGATTGTTTTGCCACAACGCTTAACAGGTCCTGCATACCTCGAGTTCTTGGAAGATACTTTACCTGAACTTTTGGCAGATTTACCTATAAATCTAAGACTGAACCTCTGGTTTATGCAAGATGGAGCTCCACCGCACTTTATGCGTGCTGTTAGGGAACATCTTAACAATGAATTTCCTAGGAGATGGATAGGGCGAGCAGGTCCCATTGCTCGGCCTCCAAGGTCTCCCGATCTAAACCCGTTGGACTTTAGTATCTGGGATTATTTGAAAAGTTTAGTGTACGCAACACCGGTAAACGATCTTCCAGAGTAGCGCCAACGAATAGAACACTGTTGCCAGATAATACGAGAAAAATCCTTGTTTTTGAAAGAGTGCGCGCTTCCTTTGAAAGCAGATGTAGATCCTGTGTCGAAATGGAAGGACGTCATTTTGAACATCTTCTTTAGTTATTTCTTCGAAATTTTCTTGACTTTTAATATATGTATATATCTGTATATCTTCTTGGTTTTTAAAAGTCGAATAGTTAAAAACTATTAAATTCAGTAAAACGTTTCGGTTTATTTACAAACCTTAGTCATTTACAGTTTTAAAAATTAAAGATGTAGAAAATAAAATTTTGGTGTATAGAAATATTTCTATACACCAGTTATGTCGATTGTGATAAATGTTTATTTGAAGTTGAGGGGAATAAACACCTGGTTGATTGATCCTTAAGATTCAGTTTTAATTAGGTCAGAAAACTAGCAGTTTGTTATATGATAATAAAAAAAAAGGTTTTGTAGTATGACACAACGTACTTATATTGAGTAAACTCAAGATTAGTTTCTCCAAAGACACACTTGACTTACGGATATTTCCGGCATCGCGTATAGACAATAGGGATGGGTCATCCGATCCATATAGAAACTTACGCTTCTCTTATACGACACAACTTGATCCGCGTCATTCTGCGGAACCGTTAGGCATTAACCGTGCACCCGCGTTGAACCTTTCGTGCGAAAAAATCGAGTAACAGTAGCGGGCGGCGATTCGCCTTCGGTCCTTCGAACAATAGAATGGAGCGCGCAAGAATGCTTACATATACAGAGATAGAATACTCGCGGATCGAGTGACGTTTAACTCCATTGTTCGGGGTGTTTCCTCAAATGATCTCTGGCGGTCAGGTATTCAGTATTTGCGGCGGCGGTAAGTTGATATTGACACCGCTAAGATCGCAACAGGTAATTCGTGATCGCGATGCCTTCAAGTAAGTTAATCTATTGTGAAACGGATACTTTTACCTTATTCTATTGTTTGGTGTAAGGTGAATCGTAATTATGCATGTTTTCGTCTATTAGAAGGAGGGCATCGTTAATATATAGGAATAACACTTTTGTAGTGTAATGCCACATTTAGAATTAACATTAATTTAAAAAAAAATTTGTTCAATTCTATACCGCAAGTCAGTTAAATCATTCAAAAGTGGTTCAGAAAGGCTGTTCCAAATGCAAGGCCATAAAAAGAGGTCACATGGTGTCAAATCACATGAAAGTGGAGGCCATGGAAATTCTATGCTTCGAATAACTATTCGATCGTCAAGAAATTGCCTCAGCAAATTCAATATTTCAACTGTACAAACAATAGGGAGTAGCTACATCTGGTTGAAAATAACAATTCTGGCTTCCAGTATCATCTAGTTGGTCAATAAATTGTTCTAAAATTTCCGTTTGGTATCTTTCAGCATCTAACCTGCCTAAACGTAGTAAAAACTGAAAAAAAACCATTAGAAGCATATTTTTTTTCTTACCTTGAAAAAGTATTGATCCAATTATTCGTCTGTGACCAAAAGCTAACATACAAAAAACATGCACACTTACTCTTTCAGTATATATCGGTTGTTGGATTATTTCGTGTGCATGCGCTTGAAATTCTCATATTTTGGGAATTCACAAATCCTGATAGGTAAATCATATTTCATCAGTCCAAGTGACTCTTTGTAATAACTCCTCATCAGTGACAATATTTGCTCGTAAAAAAATATGGAGTGAGGAGAAAATGCCTGTAGAATGGGTAAAAGGAAAAATTATAACAGCGCATAAAAAAGGTGACCAACAGATATGTAATAACTATAGGGGAATTACGTTATTGAATGTTGCGTATAAGATCTTGACATCAATTATCCAGGAAAGATTGACGAGGAGAGTGAAAGGTATAGTAGGGCAATGCCAATGTGGATTTATTAAAGGAAGATCAACAACAGATGCGATTCACAGAGTTAAACAAATACTGGAAAAAACTTTACAATATAAGATGGAGGTAGAAATGCTCTTCATAGACTTTCAACAGGATTTCGACTCAATTAAAAGAGAGAAATTAATAACAGCATTAGAAGAATTGGGGATAGAGAGTAAACTAAGAAACCTGATAAAAGTGACTATGAGAAGTCAGTTAGCATAGTAACACAAAAGGGTGAAACAAAGTTCTTTACAATCAACAGAGGAGTTAAACAGGGCGATTCTCTTTCGGCAACTCTCTTTAACCTAGCGCTGGAATATGTCATGAATATAAACAAAGGGAACATCAGAACGGGTGGAGGACAAATAGTTGCCTATGCTGACGACATAGTTATTATTACAAAGCAAAGAAAAATAATGGCTAAAATGTTAGAGGAAATAGTCAAAGAAGGAGGAAAAATTGGGTTAAAGATAAACCAAAATAAAACAAAAATAATGAAGATTGGCAAAAATCAAAGGGATGGAAGAATAAAGATAGGGGACTAACAATTTGAGCAGGTGGATAGATTCAAGTACCTAGGAGTGATGTTATCAAAAGACAGAGACAATAAAACTACAGAAAGAAAAATGAGAGTAAATAAAGCTTACCATGCTAATAAAACACTTTTAAGAAGTAAGCTACTTACAAAGAAGACTAAATTAACAATTTACAAAACATTGATAAGACCGACGATGACGTATGCAGCAGAAACAACGACACTTACAAAAAAAAAAAAGACGAAGAGGATTTAGAATCGTAGAAAGAAAAATATTGAGAACAATTCTAGGAACTGTGAAGATAGGAGATAATGAGTACAGAATAAGAAGGAACGATGAAATAGCACAAGAAGTGGGAGGCGAGGACATAGTGAGAAGAATTAAAAGGCAGAGAGTAAAGTGGCTGGGACATGTGTGGAGAGCAGGACCGGGAGCAGTAGTATATACGATGTTGGAGTGAGAACCGGGAGGCAAAAGAGCAAGAGGAACGCCAAAAACACGATGGTTGAAAGAGGTGGAAGAAGATCTAAGACAGGCCGGATTTGGCAAATGGAAGAAGAAGGTAGAGGACAGAAACTTATGGAGACAAATAGTGAGAGCGATTTAGAGGAATAAAATGGGGATTGATCTACCCCAATCTGAAATGGATCTAGAAAAAGAAGAACCCCACAAGGGGTGTTAAGCCATCATATATATATATATATATCTTTCAGCATCTAGCCTGCCTAAAATTAGTAAAAACTGAAAAAAAAAGAAAACCATTAGAAGCATATTTTTTTTTCTTACCTTGAAAAAGTATTGACCCGATTATTCGTCTGTGACCAAAAGCTAGCATACACACTTAGTTTTTCAGTATGTATCGGTTGTTGGATTATTTCGTGTGGCTTTACATGGCTCAAAATTCTCATATTTTGGGAATTTACAAATCCTGATGTGTAAAATGATATTTAATCAGTCCAAGTGACTCTTCGCGATAACTCCTCATTAGTGACAATCTTATTTAGTACCCAGATACAAAACTCAAGACGTCGTGCATAATTTGCTGGTTCCAATTCTTGTACCGCAGTGACACGATAAGAATAGAGTTCCAAGTCTTTGCGTAAAAGTTTATGAGTGATTCCAATGGAGAGCCTGCCCTATTCACTCAATTGCGTGATAGATGTTTTCGATACATCATCTGTTATTGGTTGAGCATTGGCAACAGCTACTTCAGTATGTTTCTTCGGTGCTCCACTACCAGCTTTTCATAGTATGCTACTAATTTCATGGAGCATTAGAGATTTATTCAAAGTTTTTCTTAAATTGCATGCAGTCAACAGCAAAATTTGGACACTGTGCTTGAAATTCGCTTAAGTAGTTTTGGACGGAATAAACCCATTCTCCGTGAACACGTGTAGCATTACGAAAGTAACATTTCAACTAGGAAAGTTCTTTATTGCAAATGACACACTGTAGTTGCAAGTTGTACGTGGGAGTTACACCAACAACCATCCTTTGCTTAGATAAAAAAAATTGCTGATTTGTACGAATTGGGTTAAAATGCAATACAATGAAAAAATTAAGGAAATAAACACAATTGAAACAGCAGGTTACTTTGCTTGTCCAAAGGTTATTACTCTGAAAATTGTCAAGCGTACAATTACAAATATCAAGTTACGACTTCCCTTTTCCGCTACACCTTAGTCTACCAAAAAATTGAATACGAAGTTATATCCTTTTTAAATTGTATTAAGTATTTAATTATGTGAGCAAAATAAAACTTTGTTAAACTATATTATATTTACATATGAAATATTTACTTCCGTAGTATTTGTACTTAACTTCCTTATAAAAATATATTTGGAAATTCTTTTACTGTTTGGTAAATATATAATTTATCTAAATATTACATATGAATTCTAGAGAATAATGGTAGGTGGCTGAGTGAAAATTCGTTTTCTTGTTCACAATTTATTTAATACATGATAGGTAAGTAGTTTCGACTGACCAGCCATCTTCAGATCAACGTCAAATAAGTTAATTATTTTATTACAGGATAATGTCTAAAAAATATATCTGCCTATGAAATTTACTGGATGGTAGATTTTTTTACCGCACGAAGTAAGTTTGTAACACCGACGACGACGTTTGTTTGTTTTGTTGGTTTCCGGGTTTCTCTGGTTCGGTTCTGATGGTATTTACCGCCTTGCTTATGGGCTTTCGATTACTTACTTGTATTTAAGATGCTCATTATTCATGCGTCGCTCCTCGTAAGCTGAAAGAGAAGGTTCACCCTAAATTTAGTGGCGCTGATCGTCAGTTGTCAAACGGTAAATTACAACCTCATGCCGGTTTCAATGGTGTTGCGTGTAATATTTACGTCGCTACAATAAAGTGTAAAACCTAAAATGGTAGCAACGAGTCGAAGAAAGTTCAGGGTTCGGACTACGCAACGAAATAGCGAACGTGTATCATAAATCAAACGTATATTTCTACATAACAAGTGTGACAGACAACGAATATATATAGGTAAGTAAACAAAACATGTACACTCGCAAGCCTAAATAAATATGCTCTTCTTCCAAATTTTCTTGACTTTTAATATTTTTACGTTTTATAAATAAAACAAAAAATGTTATATATTTCTATATACCAAAATTTTATTTTCTACATCTTTAATTTTTAAAACTGTAAATGACCAAGGTTTGTAAATAAACCGAAACGTTTTACTGAATTTAATAGTGTTTAACTATTCGACTTTTAAAAACCAAGAGGATATACAGATATATACATAAATATGTACAGTGGTGAACGCGTTTGAAAACTGAACGCGGCATCTAATAGCTATGGTTCATTTAATAACGTAAAGCGACAGTCTATTATCTATTATCGATTAGATATCAGTGACTGTGCTAAATTCGGCGGTACGGTAATGACTGTAAATAACACTCTGGGAGAGCCAAAAGCTATGCCGAAGCAACGGCCAGAGCGGACAAAAATCGGTAAAATATCTGCGTTACGCCAGTGGGCTCTGCCAGCGCTACAATTAGGCCGGGAATAGGAGGCTCCATGGATGTCAGAAGCTATGCCGACACACCAATCGGAACGGACTGGGAGGAACTTGGGGACCGGACTGGACTCCGACTGCTTTGTATCAAGCGCGCGGTTTAAATACACTCGCGGTTCACACCACCCGGTCGCTATGATGGGAGTTTGGCTTACGCGAATCGGACACCATCGGCGGGGATGATATTCGCGTCATAAACAATATTAACTAAATAAAAACCCCAAGTAAAGTAACATGGGGGAGCAACGCTGCGGCCCATGGGAAAATCAATCAAATAAACGGAATCAACGACTAAGTCAAACTAAAATCAAACCTAGATACTGAAATAGAATATCCCATGGAACGGCACGTTACAGATTTACCTGTAAAATTGTAGACAACTTTATTACCAACGATTTTACATGTAATTTTACTAGAAATTTTTTACAGTGTACATCCTACTGCTCATTATACGCAACTCCTTCCATCCATCGACTGACGGTGTGCTTAATGGCGCGCGAGAGAACCTTTCAGCGGGCAAACAAATCCGAAGGGGCCCCCACTTCGTCCGAAGACGTTCGGAATTCTTCCGAGGCAACTAACCGTGCATCGCCGCCACCGACGGAAATTTGTCTTCATTTAACGAGACATTTGTTATTCATTATATCGGTTTTCCTGCATTGATTCGACTCCGTGGCGCTTTGATAAAACGTCAATTTCATTAACGCGTCGGCGGAGAGACGGCGTCGTTCTTTCCGAAGGGGAAGGAGCGCAAACGAATAACGGGAGATGGAGAATCTAGCCGGGCACGGAGAAATTGATGATGCGAAAAAGACACTCCGCACCAGCCCCGTAGTGATGGTGTAGAAGACTCGGTCGCTGTTCTTTTTCGACTAATGCCGATGAATGAATGGGACGACGTTAAATTTAATAGTTTTCTCGTGTTTTCTTTTCCGTTCCGAAGGCGAAATCCTACCTCGTCCCCCTTCACTCCTCCCCTCAGCGCTCGATCGTTCATTTCGGGGATGAGGTTTCGGAGTTTATAGGGCGGAACAGCCGTGAAGCGACGCGGGTTACGCGAAGATCGCAGTAATTAGGAAAAGCATCGGTCACGATCGATTACCTCGGGGAACACCTCGTGTAATAGCAGCTGTTAGGGTAAGAGTCGAATTTTTGTCTTCTCTAGCAAATAAACGAAGTTTTTACAATCATTTTTGGTAATACTGAAATTATTAGAAAGAAAATGTTGGTAGAAAATCTTTTCAGCCAAATGGTGGTGTGCATTTGGATGAAAAGACTGAATGACACATTGAACTTTCTGTTTGACGCACAATTTGCATGAAACCTGTTTATTTGGTTGGTCGATTCTCCTTTGCGTTTTCCCCGGTGTTTTGGTTGCTGTATGCAACATTCAAGGTTGTTAGCTGATATTCATGTGGGAGCTAAAGGATCGTTCACGACTGCTGATGGAACTTCTGACATTTAGAACGAATGGAATGAACGCAGATACGAAAAAAAGTCATTAAACGAAATAATGGGACATCAACTCAACTTTCGAGCGATCGATTCAAAACTCTAGCTCAACCTGCAATTTTCTGAGATGACACTGATTTTATGATTGAACATAGCAGATACGCCCCCTAGCGGTGAAATTTCGAACATTAAAATAATTTTCGGATACTTCTGGTGGTCACATTGGTTATGTATTTTTTGTCCCGAATCTATAACTATAGCAGTTTCTGAGATACAACCGATCGCCACCATTACTGAATCACCCGGTACAAGGTATTTGAAGGTTAAATATTGTTTGCTGTGCTTGGAGATTCATTTGGTGAAATTCAGAAACTTGTATAATTTTGTTTGAGCTGGGAACAATTCCCTTGGTATAATTTATCAATGTTTCTTGTATTAGTGATTTGAATTTTCATATTTTGGCCTTTTGAATTATGAAAGGAAATTTAAATTCTTTAATATAATTTGAAATGATTGAATTCAGTATAAGTCCGGATAAAGATAAAAGAAATGTTTGTTATAATTTGTTTTATATAGTATATGAACCTATTGACCTGAGATTACATGTTAAAAAACTATTTGTCTTTCACACTTCCGTACTATCTACATATTTATCGATCAAAATGTACAAAATGACATTTCCAAGATGCAAAAAAAAACGGAACGAACACAGAAATCGCTGGGAGATATAGTGGGGGGACGGAAAAATCCACGGTAACACAAACTGACATTGACAGTTATACAAATGAGAACTGATACACCCTTTTCCATCCAGCCATTCATTCATTCGATGCTGTCCCATACCTTCTCCTATTTGAAATATTACTTGCCATCGCAGATTGTCGGCATGAGAACTACTACAAGCCCGCGTTACTCCCCTCCACTCATCCCTTTACCGTTCTGTAAACCCTCTGACGTGCTTTTCAATAATTTCTAATGGAAAATGCAGTGGAGTTTTCTTTGTCTTGAGGCACTGGCAACGCCGGAGCCATCCTCTTTTGGATGAACGATGTTCGTTGAGTAGTAACTTCGATAAAGCGAGTTTACCGTGTACACTCACAGTCAACAGTGATACTAAAACATGAACGAAGGATTTTTTTCAATACGAAGTTAATATCCTTTAATACAAACGCATATTTATGTATTAATATTTCAACTTTCACTTTTTATATTTAATAATGCTTTGCGATGAAATAGTTCAGAGTGGATTTTAACATTGCGACTTGGTCGTTCCTTTTGTGCGATACTGTACCGTTCAGGAATTGAAGTGCCACGTCGAATTATATGAGAGTAATATTTCCAATTGTCTTTAATTTCATTTCTTCATCGCTGCCTTGCGAAAGGCAAGGATGGGGTGCGGAAGTAATTTGGAGCCGTTCGCGAAATTGATATTGGATATTTATGCAGCGGCGATATATATCGCTCCGCCTATATTGCGTTAATAAGAAGACGTCGGCGAACAGGCAGTAGAAGTTGAAGTTTAAACATGAAGAGGGTGTGAGGGGAATTATAACTAGGGAGCAATTGTTTTGTAAAATTTTCCACCGGATTCGGTATTCGCTGACGGCGTTTCTCATGTTAAAGGTGGGGGTAGATACTTCGGAATTTATGAACTCATTTTATTAGTTGTTCCCTGTCGTTGAAGCTTTGATGTATTTATGTCAATCAACTGGATGAATGTCGATCAATAAGTAAGAGTTAATATTTCAATGTTATCTGTATAAGATGAGGTCATCCAGGATCTGAACCAAAATCATCAAAATAATTAATAATTGAGTTATTGTAAACAATTTTGAAGTCGTAGTAATTAAATAATTCTTGGTACTAGTACCTAGTTCCCTTACTGTCTATTTCCACATCTTTTATGATCCTTGGCTGTTTCTTTTTTTCCACTTGCACTGGGTGATTCATTAAGGGTGACCAACGGTTATGCCTCGGTAACAGTTGGTCTTAGAACCTAGAGAAAAATAATATAGTAATAAACGTGGCCATGAAAGGATTCTTAAAAATATATTTTAGTTTCTATTAGTCACCGCAAGATGGTGCAATTTGCTGTCTTTTTACATTCTTTATTCGTTTTAATAATTTTCCATTATCAAGGTTGGTGAAAGCAAATGTAAGGCTAATGATTATCTATAAGTTTGGTTCATGATACTTTGAGATTATTTTTTTTTGCCTGGGCTGCACTCACCTGCCTACCCACTAAACCTCCCCCTGTTCGCGATGTATGAGGCATGCCCGGAACCGCCCATCTGGGCATCTGCGTCGGGCACCTTTGGCAGTCTAATTAACTACTATCCAAGTCTCAGGTCTTGACCTGACTCTCTCTGCCGTTCTTCAGTCTCCTTATCAGCCATAATGTAGGTTATTAAGGTTCTTATATCAGTCCAATTTTGTTCTGTTTTTATCATAGTTTGTATCAGATGCTCTGGGTTCAGATCTTTACCCACTTTTCTGTAAGTCTGGGCGCGCCTAGCACTCCACCATTGACACTCAAAAATGGTATGCTCTACCGTGTCTGTAATCCCGCAGTAGGCACACTTGCCCGTGGTATCCTTTTTAAATCTTAGGGCGTACGATCTGAATACTCCATGGCCCGTATGTGCTTGCGTTACATAGTAGTTTACGCTGCGAGAAGGACATTTCAGCCAAGCCTCCAGAGTCGGTATCAGTTTCTTTGTCCACTGGGCTTTAGACATGTTTCCCCCCCCCCCCCCGCGCCTGCCATCTCCGTATGACGTTGTGTTCAGCATCACGTCGAGCATTCCCCCATTTAGGTGTGCCTGTTATAACTTGTAGCACCCAATTCGATGTTGTGCGATAAGCTGCTGCCACTCTGAGGATAGCCCGCGTTTGTTGTTTCTCCATAATGTTCCGATACACTGTCTTTTCAATGACCGACCCCCAGAATGGTACTCCATACAGCAACGTTTGGCATTAGCCTTGACAGTAGAACTGTTCTTCAGCCTTCCGGCACACTTGCTTTATGTGCTCCACAAAGTAGAGGCGCTGGTTCAACGTAATACCAAGGTATACTATGTGTGTTTTCGGAACAATTTTAGTGTTAGCGTTCATAAAAAAGATATGGTCTCTAGCCCTTCTACCCTTTAATAATATAGCTTCCGTCTCGTGCAAGTCTCAAGTTGTTCTCCCTCATCCAATTGTTTAGTCTGTAGTTGCTGTCGTTTACTTTGATCATCAGTTCATATTCGTCTTTTGCGAAGATGAGCATGGCCAGGTCGTCAGCGTATGCTAGCAAACTGGAGTCATCAGTTAGGTCTATATATAGTACGTCATCAAAGAGGACATTCCATAGGAGGGGTCTGAGTACGGAGCCCTGCGGCACTCTCGACTTCGCTTCGGACACCTTTCCCTTGGCTATTTGAACCTTTCTGCTCTGTAAGTAGCTGGCCACGATTTTGATTAAATATTGTGATATATGTCTTTTCTTTAATCTTTCTATTATAACGTTCCCATTTGCCGAGTTAAAGGCATTTCTTACATTTAGCGTGATTAATGCGCACCATTTATGTTTGCAGTTGAGGACCAAATCTCTTACTTTTTCTACAGCATGTACTGCGGAGCGACCTTCCCTAAATCCATATTGATTTCTTGAGAGACCACCTTTCATTCCTAATTCTTCTGAGAGTCGAAATCTGATTAGGTCTTCGTATAATTTACTTAAGGTGTTCAGTAAACAGAGGGGTCTGTATGAGGTTGGACTACATGGATCTTTACCATTTTTAAGCAGTAGCACCACTTTTGCCAGTTTCCATGTTTTTGGGAAAATCTGAAGGTTTAACAGTTGGTTCATTACTCCCAGAATCCATTTGGGATTCAATTCCACTACCACCTTTATGACTTCCGGGGGGTTTCCGTCTATTCCTGGAGCTCTGCCTGTTTTAATGGACTTAGTTGCTGTTATTAGTTCCCCTTCTGTAAAAAGCTTTATCTGCATCGGGTCCGGCAGTATGTCCACTATATTTTCCCGCTGCACGAATACTTTGAGATTGCACCTATTATAAAGTAGTAGGGGGAGCATAGTTTTTGTCACACAAAAGTCCCTATAGTTGTAGTAATTATCAATCGATTTTCCAATATTTGGATTCATTGTGAAGAGAACATGTGCCTTTAGCCTGCGGTTTTGTCCCTTGTGCTAACGTATGTAAATTAAAGAAAAATAGAACAGGAAAAAGTAAAGTTATTGGTAGTTATTACCTGCTTTACACAGAAATTAAAAGTGTAAAAATTATTCAAATTGTCCGCCCTTTGCTCACACATACTGCTTCAAACGGCGCGGTCACTCGTCGATCGCCGCACGCACCACTTCTGGAGGTATTGAAGCCACTGCTTTTACCAAATCTGCTTTTAACGCCTCGACATTCTGGTGAAATTTGGAGCAGACTTTCTCCTCTAAAGAGCTGGGATCTAGACTTCCCGAGGACCAATCTTCAGCAGCGATGAATTCGGCAGCGTTGGCTAGAGGCGGCCAACGCTGCATGAACTCATGGACAGGAGCGGAATCTTGCAGAAAGACCTTTCCTGAGAATAAGGGGTCATTCAGTGGCTTTACAATCTTTTCCAAAATATCAGCTAGGTAGTTCGCTGCACGTGGTTTGACTCCTTGCTCGCATAAATGCAGTTGATTGACACTCACGGGTCATAATTTTCTGGTTTCGGAACGGATGTCTGGGAATTCTTGCAGCAACTGCTTTTACAACTGCTGGTGTCCTAGTTTCGCCTGGCCGATAACTTCTTGCTTTGTCATCGACAGAGGAGATTTCAATGTATCGTTTCACTGCCCGATAAATGATTTTTTTTATATTTTTAACCGCTTTAATAAGTTGATATATCCGTTGCAGATTTATAAGATTTTTACAAAGCAATAACGGCGCTACGGTGTTCTTTTTTTACCCCACTCCATATTTACTGCTTAACGTACCGAGACGAGATTTCCTTTTCATAGTTTACATACTCACTTATAAATACGTCATAAAACAATAACGTGTCGAGACTTGCAAACATTCCAGTGGCTAGTTACCAAACAAAAAGAAATAAGCAGTGTATGAGTTGCCTGACCTCAATGGACCTGACTTTTGAAGAAACTTTCATTTCCGTAGAGCATACATTCCTTACCTGCTTTTTCTATGCTAAAATTGTCTATCTCGATTCCTTCTAACACTTCTCAAGTTTTTCTATTAATTGCTTTTTTTTGCAACCTGTTTGGTTTTTTACAAAACGATTTATTTTATCTAATCTTTGATGTATTTATTTTAAAAGCTAATCTTTCAATCTTACCAATGTTTATACTAATATTTCCTACAATGTAAACCCACATTAGACGATATGTAATCCATCAGATTGAGCATATGACGATTGCTGTTCTAAACCGTTGTCCTCCTGATGCGCTTTGCTCTGCCTATTCCCGTTAGCTGACAAATTAGCATCGAGCATTAGCGGCAATATGCGACCGTTACGCCTCAAATAAGCCGATATATTGCGATCTCTCACTACCAATACACGTACAAATACAGCTCCGAAACGATCCGTACAGCTATACAGCAGAGGGAATCAATTGTAACGGTTTATTGCCAACAAAGTCCACACACACACGCTGAAACCAATTCGCTACACAGGTATACATTATGCAACATCTATCAAAGCGCTGAACACGCAATATTCTCACTCAAAACCCATATCACTGCAAACAGCTAGCAGGTTAGGTGTTAAACATATTAACCGAGCTTTCGGTTTTGCGGTTTTGTACCCGGTTGGGAGTTCGTAGACGTTCAGCGCGTTATTCGGCAGTTTGGCAGCGCGCTGCGTCGATTTCCGCTCCGATTGGTCGGCTGTTCGTTCGCAATTGCAACGTATCTGTTATTGAAGCTTTTGATTTAACCGATTTACCGAACGTATCTCGGGTTTGGAGAACGTGTGAAGCGGAGGTTAGATATTCGGTGTATGGGGGACGTAGTCGCGATATTGTTTTTGACGGTCGGTCGCGGTTGGTTTGGCGCTGATCCGCGGACCTTTAACACGACAGGAGAAGGGGGAATGTTATGGTCTTCTGGAATTGATGCGTGCGACAGATTATTCCGTTCCGATGGACACGGGGGATGAATGTTTCATATTTTGCGGTTTTGGTGTTTGCGGTGTGTCGATTTTAAAGTGGGGAAGGGAATGCAGATGCAATCTATTGCGTAAAACAAACATCGAACTGCAAGGAATTATAATTAGTAAAGACATGTGTTTGGGATGAATTTTGTAATTAATGTATCTTTATTAATTTATTTGCCCAACAAAAATATTCTAATTATAGGAAAAATTAATTAATACGGCATATGTAACTCAATAAAAAAGACAAGTTCCGACCGGCTAAGTCCTCCACCTACTGTGACTCCCAGAAAGTTACCCCGGTAAAGGTAAATGCTTGTGTTTTATTTTTGATTTATTTTCAGCTTATTTGCATCATACCAGGTTTTTGTAGCTAAAAGAGAATTTTCTTTAATGCGATAAGTATGGTAACTAGTATCACTCCTGGCAATAAAAAAACGTGTCATCGGCATATAAACACACTTGGCTATAGATTAAATATTCTGGCAATTTTACAATAGTTAATTTAAACAAAAGAATAATATCGAAAAGAACATTTTTCAATGTTCAAAGTAAAGACACCCATAATCTCATTGTAATAATAGACAATCTCATTGATTTTAAGAGGAATATATCATAAGTTTAAATTTAAGCATATATTCATTTCAAAGATTTATATTTAAGGGTAATTTTAAATTAAGAAGTTGTAGATGTAATTTTTGCGATACAGAAATAGGTGAGCTGTGATTGGTAGATTCAAGGTTATACCAAAGAATATTTACACGATATGAACAAGAAACGACAGTTAGGGTACATGGAATAATTATATTTTCTATTGCGCAGGTTCGCCAGAACCGTCATCTTTCAGTTCATGCCTTACCACAGCTCAGTTTACTTTGTACATTTGTTTGAAAGGCCCAGAATTCCCAAGCGTACATTTAATTAAATTATTTATAAGAATGAAGATTTATCATACTCTAAAATATGCTAATGCTAAATTTAAAACTGTTTCGAGAAAAAATCGAAAAGCTGTTAATATTTTACGTCTGTAGGTTTCATTTTTAAAATATGACATAGGAGTTATTATAAGCATTGCATTAATAAAAATACGTTTACAGTAGAAAGCTCTAATTGTTTCCTTTCGCCATTTTATTAATTGACCGACCTATATCATCAATTGTCAGTAATCATACATATGTTGTAACAGTTTGAAATTCATTGCAATTTGCAATACCAGATGTATTAAAACGTTTGCATATTTCCCACTTTATCTAAACATTAACATTCAATAAGAAATAAACATTATTGCAATTAAGACGTAGCTGCCACCCATAGAATTGATTAATATTAAACGATTTCCAGATGTGAATCATATCACGATATTAATAATAATACCAAAAATTATATTTGAACAAAGAAAAATAATTATACATTTCGTCCACATTAATTATTACTCGTAGGTTACCATTGACGATGTGATAAACATTAAAAACAGTGTTCTTATAAAAGTTATTCTATTTCAAATAAAAAAAATCGTTAGTGATTTTGGAACTTGGAAGATAATCGTTGCGTCTACATTGCAAAGCGCAGGTTCGCCAGAAGTGTCATTACCAAGGTTATTAAATTTAGTAGTAAGTTTTTATTTCGTAAGTGTCGCTTCTTGTTCATATCATGTAAATATTCTTTGGTTATACTGGCGGACGTGACTGTGCTTGTCTATAAAGGGAGGTATGGAATGGGAAGGGGATTTGCATTTACAATTTATCTAGTTTTGGCCACGTTTTGCCATTGCGTTGTAATTTATATGTCGGTTTGGTTAAGCGTGTTTCCAATTCAGGATTTGAAAAAATGGAAAATGTTTCAGAGGTTTTATCTTCTTGGGGCTGCACAGAAGATACAATAAATATTTTCCAAATTAAGTATTGCTACTGCTATTTATGATGAAATACTTTATTTATTGACCCAGACTTCTTTTAAAGAAATGGCAAATTTATTTAGAAGATATTATATGTTTATCCACACAAATATTAAGCTATTGCAGATCATATCACATCCTGTAATTAAAATTATGAATTTCTTAATCCAAATAATCCGTTTTTTTTTTATTTAAATATTTTCAAACAGCATTTTTCAAACATACCTTTTATTCCTATCAATGATTAGTAAATGTTTAACTTTAAACATACGAATTATTTCTCTGGAGACTAAAATCGTTTTGGATCAAGATTAAATTTATTTTTATTTCAGAATAACTAATTGTTCGCACATACATAGGAACTTACCATATGTTTGTTATGAACAGTATATTTTTAAATTAAACATTGATTTTTATGTGCATTGATTGGAAAAAAATTGTGCTTTCGATTCAACACAAAACATAGTTGAAAAACCTTTTCCATTCAAAAGCCTCTCTTGAAATGTTATTTCATTCTGAAACAAGAAATTGTTAATTCAAACAATATTTGTTCCTAAAGGAGTAAATATTTACTTCCATATTTAATGGCTTTTATGAGCCCAGATTTAATGCCACTGGATTGTTTCTTATGGCGTTTCTACAAAACTGTTGAGAATGAATGTTCTAAAAAATACACTAATTTTTCGATTGATCAAAATCCCATTATCATTGACCCACGCCATGGACTTTATTGTTGCAACATTATCGCTCTTCGTTCCCATCCTCATCGCACTTCATCCTATATAATTCTCTATTGCTTTCGCACGCCCTCTGACGTGCGTCTACCGCTACCACTCACTTACTTAAAACTTCAACGAAATCAGAGAGAGATATTTGGATTGAATATGCTGAAAAGTAAGTTGGGCCTAATATTGATCCTTGTGGAACACCAAACACTACTGGTTGTATGTTTGGTAGACCATTCTTCCAACTGACTGCTTGCTTTCTTTCATTTAGGTAAGATCGTAACAATTTACTTGCCGCACCTCTCACACCCTAGTAATTAAACTTAGTTAGGAGAAGTTGATGTGATACCGTGTCGAACGCTTTACTCATAGCACATAAAATTAATTCCACAAATTCTTGACGATCTTGTGCCAGCCATATTTCTTCTATGGACTCAACCAAAGCCGTGGCCGTAGGTTTTCCAGCCCTATATCCATGTTGTGCAGGTGTTAATATCTTCCATGTTTCAAAAAAGGACACTAATCGTCTTCATACTATGCTTTATATAACACTGGTCTATAGCTTTCTTGTCTGTGTTTCTCTCCGTTCTTATGAACGGGTGTGATCTTCGCAACTTCTAGTTCCCTTGGGAAAGTGCCTTCTTTTAAACATTTATTTATTACTATTGTAAAAGGTTCCGCAATCTCTGTACTAACCTCCTTCAATAAACTAGCAGTCATTCCATATACGTCTTTGGGTTTTCTTATTCTTAATATTATGTATTATATCTCTTACTTCTTGCACATTCACCGGTTTCATGTAACAAAAATTATTGGGCGACTTCTCAGTATTTTGTAGCAATGTATATGGATCTACAATGCTTGTGTAGACATCTTTCTGTGTACTACTACCGATTTGAACTGCATTAAGTTGTGTATCACAATATGAAGTATCCTTCGTCTTCCCAGATTCTTATTTGACATCTTGACTATTTTACTGTGTGATCTCTTTTATTCCCAAGATTTCTGAAATTTGTCGTTTTAAGTATTCTCTTAAAATGTTTAGGTACACCTAGACAAGTTTAGTTGTAGAAAAAAGACATGCAATAAAATTGTTGATATATTGAACTTTTTTTTCTAGTCGGCTTAATAAAACTCATACAAGCAAATAATTTTTGCCTTAAAACTTTTTCTCTGCCTCTTCATGCGCATTAGCAAAATATTCAAAAACTCATTTTACCAACTCGCAGAAAAAAAGATGCATAGTACAACATACCTATATGTGATCTGCATGTTCCTTCTCATAGTGTCAATAATTTTTTTATTTTTCGGCTTCCTTTCTTACTAAAGTAAACATTTTGCGAAAAATATAACGTAGCAATTTTTGTATGTAGAATTAGAGACACTGCAGCCAAAGAAAGATATTCAGTTTTCGGTCGAAAGACGAAGGGAGTCGCTTAAATTCCAATCGTTAATTTTGAAATAATAAAATCATATTAACGGGATAGAACTTTCTTTGGCTTCAGGTCATGCTTCGTTTTTATTTCATTTGTCAGAAATGACAATGCTCAACAGTTGATCCAATTATCAAAGTTTTATGGTTTTGAGGGAAAAAAATGTAAGGATTAGTAAAACAGCAAAAATAATGCGCGTGAATAAATTATAACTTTTTCTGAATTTCTATTTGTATACTTGCTATTGTCTACGTGTTATACGTCATGGAATTTAGACAGAGGAAGAGTCTACACAACAACCAGGACTACCACCACACACGTTACGAAACGGCACAGGCGCAGACCAGAAACAAGATAGCCGTTACCAAAGTGACATATGCGCGTTAATTTACATACGAGCACTACGTTAATGGATTAGCTAATTGTGGACAGTTGGCGGCACTGCATCATACTACGTCACGCCGACGTATCGCTTGTCAACTAACTATTGACATGTATATTAGTATCTGGATGCAAATACACCGTTCACCGCTCGACATAAGCGTGCAGATACATATATCTCCTGCTTCTGGCCCAAAACGATCTGTAGCGTTCCCGTTTCGGGGACATGCGTGCACACCGACTGCGATTATAATTCGGATTACCGGCTTAACGGTGTGCCGGCCCGAGTAGTCGGACCGATTCCCGGTTACCGGGGAGTCTGCTATACCGTCCGTGTCTTATCCTGCGAATATGCTAATAGCCGGTGTCTAGAGTGACTGAATTACTGCAAACTACAATTGCCCGTATCTTCCTTATCGTCCTTTTAATGGATGGCTCCCGGAGTCTGAACTCGGGCAACGCCGGCCGGACGGTCAGTTTGTTCGCTCGCCGGAGGTTGTAGCGATAGTTGATGCGTTCCTCTTGATACCTTTAGATCTGCAGTTTGTGCGTGTGATGAATAGGAAGTTGATAGTGATTCAATTTTCGCGGAATAAATGGATTCTAATTGGTGGGGATGATAGGATTGTAGTAATCGGTGGAAGTAGTTGCTAAAACTTGTATTATAGAGGACGAACATCGTACATTTGTACCAGAAAATTTGAAAATTTAAGAAATGAAAGTGTGCTTTGTAAGTTCCTATGCGGCAAATCTCTTAAAACATTGAGTGGCAAATTACACGTTTTGATATTATTATATGTTAAATATCATGAAAATAAGAATTCGTTTTCAATGAAACATACACCGTGACATTATAAGTGTTACACCCAGAATAAATAATTTCTTCAACTTGATTTCTTGGCAATGTGGTAGTTTTACATCAAGAATGAAGCGATAACATTTGAAAGAAATTTTATTACCATGTAATCTAAAAAAAAATAATGTGGTTGGAGACCCCGTACCTGAGTACACTCCTGAACACGTCTAGGCATGACGCCTGAATGACATGGTCAATGTCTGCATGTCGATGGTACCTCGTTCCAAGCAAGTTGAACTTTGTGGATTAACTGTCTCAGAGTCTGTGGAGGATGGCGCAAAGTGGACAGTCTTTTCCCCATCATATCCCACACATGTTCGATCCCATGAACAGAGTGGCCATGGCAAATCATTAACTGCTTCTTGGACAAAGTTCGACGAGCAATATAGGGATGTGCAGTCTTGCTGAAAGAGGACGTGTGGACGGCCATCTAGATGATATCATCCAAATAACGCGCAGTTGTCATATTGCCTCGAATAAAGACAAGTGGTGACCGGCTACCATGGGCAATAGCACCCCAAACTATTACTCCAATAGTCCTATGTACGGAATGGTCCAAATTGCTTGTCAGAATAGGGCATCTCGGTAACCGTAACAAATAGGAAAAAAGAGTGGCCGAGTCTCGGTCTCTTTTTTCGAGATATTCTCAATGACGAAAACGAAACTTAGTTATATACTTTTGTTTTTTAATTATAGCAAAAAATTGAGTTTTTCGAGTTTTCGTGAATGCCCAATAACTTGCTTGTTTTTAACGATACCAAAAAACCGTTTTAATGTTTTTAAGGCACTTTTATGAGTGGAACCGACTAGTTAAATCAGTTTTTGTTATTTTATGCACTGGTTTTTTGTCTGCAGCATGAAGTTGTTTTTTTTTAATGTAAATCGTATTAGGCAATGACATAGACAGGGGTTTTTTTTCTCGTTTCAGAAATATATAGTTTATGGGGTCGATTTCCACGTAATGAAACATAGAAGAACTAACTATTTACATTTTTAATTAAGAAACTGTCTTCTAGTATTTGAAAATTTTGGAAAGTGTGTATTTGTTGGTGTGCTACATTGAATCAAATAAAAATGGCGCTTATACTGCTGATTTGTATTTTAATCGCTAGCTGGACAGAAGGCAACCCAATAGTAGAATATATAGTAGACTGAAGGAAAGCTTAATTAAAAAAGTATTCTAAAGAAGGAGAAGCAACTATCATGAACTGTTTCATATCGCTCCGGCAAACAGGATCCTTCCCGAAAAAGACTAATGAGCGAGAGCCTGCGCGAAGAAACCACACTGAAGCTGTTTTTCATAAAGTTTCTGAGAATCGGAGCACCAGCATAAGAAGAATTGCTGCCACCACAGGACAGAAAAGAGCGTCGATTCACAGAACTTTACGTGAAACTGGGCTACATCCATACCAAGTACAACAAGTACAAGATCTCTTACCTGCCGACTATGCAAAACGGGAAGAATTTTGCTCGTGGATCCTAGAGAACCAGGATCTCCTCCCAATTGCTTTATTCGCTGATGAGTCCACCTTCACTCGTGATGGGACTAACAACTCACGCAACGAGCACATCTGGAGCGACGAAAATCCCCATGCTTTCTCAGAAAGCAGATTTCAGCACCGATTTTCGGTTAATGTGTGGGGAGGAATCATCGGAAATGTTATTCTAGGACTGAAAATCTTTGATGGAACATTGACTAGCCATATCTACAGGAGATTCCTAGAAGAGCTTCTAATTCTTCTTGAAGATATCCCCTTGAACGTCCGTAATAGGATGCGGTTTGTCCATGACGGGTGTCCGGCACACTATGGAAAAGTGGTAACCGACTTTTTGAACACTGCGTTTCCAAACCGCTGGATAGGGCGGAGTGGAGCTGTCGCATAACCCCGCGCTCGCCGGACCTGACGCCTCTCGACTTTTTCCTCTGGGGCAATGTTAAGACCATCGTTTATGGACAGGAGAAGCGGGCCACCAAAGAAGAACTGGTAGGTAAAATCCAACGAGCATTTCAGGAAGTTCGTGGAAATATGGAAAAACTGGATAGAAGGACTGGTCAAAGAGAAGAGTTGTGTTTGGCAGTCCAGGTTCGCCATTTTGAGCAGCTTTAAGTGCTTACAGCGTTACTTGTTTATTAAAATCATTAAAACAATTTCTGCTCATTATTGTGGAAGTAAGACTGTAATTTAAATTGTTTGTGAAAATCGTTCCTTAGAAACCATTTCATGCCGAAATTCGAGCCAAATGCGTCTATGAGTCGTCTAAATTAGTTACCGTAACTAGTGACTTTCAGCGCTTTTGACCACCCATATCTCGAAAACGGTTGAGAATTGGACCTATGCTGACTAGAAGTGTTTTGTTAATTTTGATACAAGGAATAACCCTATGAAGTTATGCAACCCAACGAGGGCACAACCTGTATATACGACTTTCTTCATATAATGCAACATGTCATCTAGTAGTACTTACGAGCCTTGATTAAGCGAAATATGTGTCTGCTAGTAATGACTGTTGCCTATTAAATTTTATTTGGTAGAATTGTTTTTGTTGGCGGATGGATTATGTGATTGAGTGGTTGAAGTAACATTCACTAGAGCCTTATAAACAAGTAAGGTAAGAAGCCAGAAGAAAAGCTCTGCACTAAATCTTTCCAACTTTGCATAGTAATATATTTTTTTTGATTATTCAATATATAAAGTAAATAAAAAAACCATATATAAAGAATTAGGGTATTTTAAAATAAATTCGCTTTTATTATTAAAAAAAAATTACTAATTAATCCAAATGCTGCAACTCCCACGTTATCCCCTACTTTCTATAACCTTTTAGTCTCGTTGTCCGCAGTTTTAATAAAACCATTGTAATAAGTGTTTGAAAAGGGGATTTAAAAAGAAAAATTTTGAATCGTCACCGATTTACGATCTATATTATTTAAAACCTGAAATAACACAAATAAAAGCAGCAGCACCCAAGGAAAACCACTACAAATTTAAATATTGGTATATGTAAATATGTACGAACACGCCGCCACTTAGTGCTGTTGCAAGCGCGCCCTCTTGAGTTCTGAAGCTCGCGATACGTTCATTAAATCGTACACTTTTCGACACCCTCATTTCAACGCGCTCCCAGTCGACTCGCGTCAGACATTGACGCGTTCGGGAGAGCGTGGACGTTTTTTTTTTACGCGTATCGCGGCGTCGGCGATGGATACGCACTTAATAAATGATACGTGAACGCGTACAAACTCGCGAATAATGAACGCTACGGGCACGAGGAGGCAGCGACGGCGGAACGCGCGTACGGAAAGGTAGTCAGCGTGAATGCGGCGCGTAATAAACAGAGCAGCGCGTTGGCGAGTAACTACGAGGCGAAAAGCGGCTGCTGCGCTTTTGTCCCTTTTTAATTGGAACTTTGACGTTTTCGACGGCAACGCAGACGGATCTGTATAATGGAGAAATTGAAATATACGCCTCTTGATATGTGAAGACGGTCTGATGATTACACCCTCGCCAGACGGTTTGGTGGATCGGTGCTGAATTAATGCGCAATCCGACTGCTTTTTACAGTTATTCACTTATGCAGACAGCAAAGGGAAAGGAAATTTTCATTGATTATGCCTTTCAAAAAAAAAGAAAATTAATAAACAAATAAAACGCATTGGTAATAAACTCTGAACAGAACTGAAAATTCATATGACAATATACTGCGCCTCCACCAAAATTTTATATCCTTCCTCTCGTACTTTATAACCTCCAAAGATTGTTCGTGTGAAACCACACCCCCAGATCTTGAACGCTGTCATATCGATCTAAAACATGATTTTCGATATGATAGTCAATACCTTACATTTGCCGAGATTAAGGTCTAACGAGTTAATGACACTCCAGCTGTGTATAGCTTTTAAATCTTTCTGCAATGCCAAACAATCATCAAAGCTGGCCACCCGCCGAAAATTTTTTAAATCATCTGCGTAAAGCAACACATTCGACGAAACACAAGCAGGAAGGTCATTAATAAAAATAATAAAAAGTAATGGACCCAAAACAGAGCCTTGGGGGTACTCCAGAAAAAGAGTAATACAAAAATGAACGACAGCCTTGATATTCGACGTAGTTTACTCTATTGTTAAAATAAGACCCAAGCAACTGCACAATTTCCCCGGCAACTCCATAGCTGTGGAGTTTATTCAACATTCTTATATCAAAAGCCTGATACAGTGCTCATATCAGCAATTCGTTGACGGTTAACTGTAACTTACTTATCACGGTTCTGATTTACTCTTGATCGAGATGAGTTGATTTGGATGTGGAAATCTAAACAATCTAAATTTTATTACCTTGCCAATTCAAAAGCAGTGTAACTAACGGTAGAGGTTATCACATAGGATTGTGCAGCTACCTCCGCTTGCATCCGCAAAGACTTATCCAAATATGAAATAACTTAAGAGATACGCCAAATTCCGAATGCGAAAAACTAAAATATACATCAGGAACGTTCAGCGGAACCCGACATCCGTTTACCCTCCTATTCCGTACTAGGCAACGACCCACCGTCGAATACGGCCGCATAAGTAAAAATTCAAACGACTTCCACGCGTTTAACTGTTATATTTCTCCCGGTTTACTGCTGGCACGGCCGTTCCTGCTCATCCTGCGACCTCCTCTCGCCGAATACCGCGCAGGAATCGGCCGCTATGAATAAAACAGAACGATCCTAAGCGATTCCCGTTGCGCGGGGATCAACTTCTGCGGAATTATTCAATACTTTTAAGGATATAGAGTCACGTAGAGAGGCGGCGGCAACAGCCAAACGTTTGTATATTTAGTTTTGTCGGAATTATATAAATACGTTATGGAATTCGGTGGCGAACGAACAACTGGAAAAACTGACGGAAGGGAAACGGGAAAAACTGAAAACATAGGCGAGGTAGTGTGTACATAAAAACCGAAATGTGTCCTATACTTTATTTACAGCGGGTGTTTCGCTTATGTGTAGGTATAGGAGTTTATGCGGAGGCATTCACGGCGAGAATATAATGTCAGCACATCCCTCTTTATGGAGATGATTCTCCGGTATTTGAATGCCGGAAAAGTGCGCACGCTATAAACATTACCAAGCTGCGTATATATGCAAGTTTCTCTTTTATTCAATAAGTAGAACTGTTCGGTAGAGACTGCTCTTCCTACATTAAGTATGATGGTATTAATTTTTCAATAGGATTATATCATGCAATAACTTGAATTATGGCTTTTGTGGTCCTTAGAGTAATTTATGTAATCCAGTGGAAATGCAAATGGGTCGAAAAAAATTACAAGTTCTGGAGCTGGTATATATATAAGAAACTCCGAATCATTAAAAATATTTGGCATTAGGGTAATATACCACCGTACACCAAACGGAAATACTAGCATTAGAAACATGTACCCGAAGGACTGTTACCACCAGTCAATGGGGTTTAAAAACACAACATACAGGGAGATGAAGTATGCAGAGGAAAGCTCACAAATTTCCAGCGTAGACCTAGCCGTACACAAGTCTACCTCTCCTACGCAAAATATCGAAGGTGGTAGAGAAGGAATGACCATGGTCGTTATGCTCAGCCAGAAAAGGCCGTTCAGGTCAAGTAACTTAAAATCGAAGTTATCACTCGCGGCAAGTGATCGCAGACTGGCTGGAGGGCGCCACCCACTACAGTACATAATCACCTTATAGTTCTTCTTGGTCGTGGGACTCGAGATGCGCAAAGTTAAATACGTAATCCCTTCTCCAGAAGGAAAGAAAACTCAAGAAATTCAAATTAGGGCAAAGAGGCTTTATTTAAATAAGAGAAGAAAAAGTGGCAAGCAAATGCCGATCGCAAGGTTGCTTACACGACATAAAAAAGTAAAGACGTTAGAAGTTAGAAATCTAAAAAAATTTTTGCCTTAAATTAAATTGAAATTTTAAGAATGAATCTAACAATAAGTGGAACTACTTAAATTTAGCTAACATAATTAAGTGAAGAAATAAGAAAGTTAACAGGCTATTAAGATTTACACAAAAATATACTAAATGTCAAAATTAAACTCGTTAAATTAATTGCAAAGATTGAATGACAAATCGTAATGAAATTTCACAACAAAAACGTCCAATTCAAATTAATAGAAGAGTCGTTAAACTGCCTCTAATTCTCTCATGAACAAAAGAAAAATTGAAAATATCTAAGCTTAAGTGAAATTTCACAGTGGCTGTGGCTGTACGTTAGCAATCGGCGGAAAAAATTAGATTTCATTAGCGCAAAGCAATTGAATTTAACTTATCTTGGTGATGGTGGGTACCAAGGCAAGCTCCCAATGCGAGACATAAGTGAGGTGACGATCACAGTTAGACATACCCAATTAATAGATGAAAATACCAGACTTCAGACTTTCACCTGGACGGTGAAGGTCCTGTGAATTCGAATAAGATGAAAATAATCCTGTGGTGGTGTTTAATCTTAAGAAATTCGTCCATATCACAAGGAAAAGACCTCCACGGGGTACCTCGTGTGACCAGGTGCTCTCAAGAGGTTGTCTTACCGCAGTGAAGTTAAGCAAGCTCAAACACGTATTTAACTGCCTGGCGCTACAAATACTCTACAGCGAGATTAACTGGTCAACTCAGATTCACACTCTGAGCGATTATAGCCCACGTAGCGGACCTTTTCCTTGAAATAAATTAAGCGCTATAGAGCGCTACGACACGGCGTTAACTCAAAATCGATAGTGAAAACATAGAGAAAACTAGAGGAGAAGAAATCTACAAGTAATAGGACATTGGGGCTGTCAGCTGATTCATATCTTTTCGTGCAGTCAGTGGCTCAAAGACATTAGCATCCTAACCTCGAAACTGGCTTGGGACTGCCTGAAAAACCTAAGAACCCTATCTAGGTACAATAAAATTACTTTGGTGTGGGCGCAGGACCATAAGGACAACCACCAGGCAACAAATTAGCAAACACACTAGCAAGAAAAGACTCTGAAGCAATATTTATTGGACCTAACCCAGGTGTACCGATGATCAACGTGGTGTAGTGGCTGAGTGGATTGCAAAAACCACCAAGTACAATAGAACAGTTGGTTATCAGTAAATTCGCTGTAAAATGTAAATGCATCCTGCGCGCTAGTTTTATACAATAATAATCCATGGTATATCTGAAATCATCTTGAAATGACGACGACTTTTCACATAAAATACAGCATTTTTTTCTATTTTATTCAAATCAAAGCGATCTAAGAAAATTACAAAGTGTAAATTCCACTATCCCTAGACTGCCATTCCACAAAGCGATCTCAGTTTTGTGGTAATAAACCCGCTCTCGAGGCTGGCGAAGCACCCATCTCCTACGTCATACCCGACCGCTAAATATGTTCGAGAAGGGAGCAATGCGTAAGGAAATGAAGCGACAAAGTTACAAATGGCCCGGAACGACATTTAAAGGCGGCCGATCTAGTAGGCCTCGAATGCCTACTTCGATCTGTTTCTGGTTTACCGACCGCGACCGATGATCGCCCGCAGAAATCGCGAATTGCTGCTCCTTCACGGAGTTCTCCATCCCTTTATGAGCAATCTTGGCTGATTTCTCCTCGGCGAAAGCTCTCTAACAATTCTCTAACTTTCCCCTTTGAAATACTGGCGAACGTAAACATATTGACGAGATTTCGGTTATTCCCCGCATCTATATAGAATATCTTTGGAAGGAAAATTTACTCAGCTAATAATTACAAGTAAGCCATTAGAAATATATACCGGTTTTTTTATCTCTGAACATATATCTAATATTAGCATTGCCCTATGTTCAGTTTTGAAAAGAGCAAGTCAATACATTGCACAATTTTACAATGGCGTTCGATCTTAGAAGAGGTTTGAATTGCTTGTCGTGGCATAACTTCTTATCTGAATTGAAAGGAATAACTGTGGGAGTACACCAAGGTTCCATCCTGGGCCCCGTGTTGTTTATTATTTATGTGAATAATCTCTTAAGTAATATTGCAAATACGTGGGTGGCTTCATAAGTCACATAAATCATAACACTGAAAGTCTTTATACACTTTTGAAAGTTCGGTACATGTACTTATTATTGTCGTCACCAAATGTAGGACTGCTACTAAAGTCTCTTTTAGTGAAGAAACTAAAAGCTTAAAACTTAACATCATCGTTTTATTGTGGCATGGAAAGTATAAACTGTATAACAAGCTTCGTAGTAGTCTCCCACTTGATCCATAGTTTGTTGCTATCGTTGGGGAAGACGCTGGATACCATTAGCTACACGTGTGCTGCTGATGCGGGTCACTTCTCGTCGAAATGTAGTTAAAATGCCCTGCCTATTGGCATATCGTTTCCAGCGCAATGGTTTTTTTCACATTGGAGGAAAGATCGAAGCCGCATGGATTCAGATCAGGCGAATAAGGAGCGTGCGGGAAAACCTTTCATCACCAGCGTTGTAAACAGCACTTGAAAATATCTGCTGTATGGGCAGTCGTGTTATCACACAGGATAATGGCGTTGTCCAACAGTTCTGAGCGTTTCTCCCATACTGCACGGCGCAGATGGTTTCGCAGAAAGGAAAGGTAATACTGTGCATTCACCAATTGGATGGGGCACAAGCACATTCTGACTGTCATATGCAACAGTGACCATAACTTTTATCGGTGAAGAATTCTGCTGTACCTTGTGTGGCCAAGCAGATCCAGGACGACGCCATTCCTGTGATTACCGTTTGAGTTCAAGTTCGTATGCCTGCGTTCATGTTGCGTCGATTACAATGACGCCATTGAAGATGTCATTTCTTTCTCGCAAAAATCTCTCTAGATTTACACTTGTCTCGCAGCGGGTTTACTTCTGCACCTCGTTCGAATGATGTGGTAACCATTTTGCACAAATCTTGCGCATTTTTAACACATCCCTTAAAATTCGGAACACTGTCGACGCAGGTAATACATGTAGGCTGGACAAATTTCACAACAGTCCAATGCTTTTCATCGCTTAAGCACTGTTCGATTACAGCCGTCCTTACATCTTTCTCGTTCACTCTGCTGTAGATCGGCAGTTGATACACGCTCGCGTTTAGAACCTTCCATCCACCATGCCACTGTTCGATAAGCCAGAGCACGATCACCCAATGCTTGTCGGAATTCTGCATACATTTTCATGCATTTTTGCCAGAGAGAACTGCGATCTTCACGTAAGAGCGTTGTTCCAGCTTAATTACTTGATCATAAACAACTGACATATGAAGCGTTATCAGCCCAATAGCGCTGCACTGCACTGGCGTGGTATCGGATGTCAATATTAATATCTACATGTAGGATACTTTCAAACGTATATATTAAATTTTCAAGAAGATGTCAAAACTTTTAGCGAAGATGCAATAGGCTCGACGTTGTCATTGTTTAAGGCCCACAGATTGAAGGTATGAATATGAATTTTATACATAGGTGACCATACTAGTGAAGCGTACTCTAATTTTGATCTCAGATAGCAATTGTACAGTTGGGTAATTGTATCGGTAGATGTAAAGCTTCTTGAGTTACGTATGGCAAAACCCAAAGCCTTTAGGGACGTAGACGTCAAGTAAGATATATGATCCGAAAAGTACAAGGATTTTGAATCGAAAGTAACGCCCAAATCTTTCACAGTTGAGCATCGGTTAATACATGTGCCGTCCCACAGGTAGTCGTACATTACTGCTTGAGATTGACGGGTGTAGGTAAGTAGGCCATTTGAAACCATTTAATTCTAATCTGTGTTTTATTACACAGGTTGCAAATTGTTCACTCTTTGGTTACTGATGACAAAAATTTTAGTAAATGTTGCCGTAAAGAGAATTGAAAGACCTTTGGAATGACCTTGATGTGATAATTGATAGGTTTCGGATTTTTATATAAATCACAGAGGATGAATAGTTATTTGTGGAGGCTCATTTTAATTGAATATATAAATTTGGAAGACGAAGTGCCGTTAATAAAAACAATATGAAAGAAGCGGAGAATGCCTTAAGACTGTTTCCATTGCCTATATTTAAGAGATGCTAATGGTTACTTCTATAATTTACGGCAACGTTATTTACTGTTTTTAGAATCGACAGCCCAGCGTCTCGAAAATATACTTCCCTATACAGAAATTAATTAATTATTTAATTATACCATAATAAATGATAAATTTCAAACCGAACCAACACGAAAACACAAAATTACCCCATAAAACGTCCAGGAATTTTACTTTTAATACCCAGTACGCTCTTAAATCCATATAGGCAGGTTTGGATCGAGGAATTCAGGTAAAAATAATCTGGAAGTATTTATAACCTATAATAAAAACCGAAAAATCTCCAAAACAATAAACCGAACGCCAATAAAATACGAAACATTATTGAAGTATCTTCTCCGCGGTCCGCTTCCTTTTCTCTCTTTTCTTTCCGCTTTTATTGGGGAGGGCACGCAGTGCTCTTAAAAGAGGAATTTCTGGTCGACCGTATTGACTGGTTAGCGTTCGACGGCGTTTAAGGAGGCGAGAATCACGAAGGAACGAGATTGGAATAAGGTAATACTGACGAAAGAAAAAAAGGAATAACAATAATAATAATAATAAACAGGGAAATATACGTGGTATGAGACGCAGAACCGAAGAGCGATAAAGGCGATCCCCCATTTTATCATCTCGCGGGCGCATAAAATTATTAACACTGTCATAATATTCCAACGTTTACAGTGTGTTGTTATTTCTCGAAATTTAAACGATCGTGCGCGCGGGGTGCGGATAAAGAAGGAGCGAACACGGGAGACGAAGATAGGTGCAAGACGATGGTCATTACATCTGTCAACACTGCTTTCTTCAATGGCGTGTCAAAAAGGAGGACGTTATACAGCCCGTGGTCAAAAAAATATCGACCTTATTGCACTTTATTTTCCAAAAATTAACAGAAAGTACCTAACCAATTTAATGTTGGAGAGAAGTTGTAATGAAAGCATCGCATCATGAACGCAATTACATTTCTAGTGCGCGACAGTTGTTAAAATATAAACTTGACTTCTTCTTCCGCAACCGCTTGAATAATAATAATACTAATAACATAATAATATCAATTTATTGACGCTTTACAAATATATGTATACGTACTGCTATGTTATTTTCTATTAATTAAAATAAATTGATTTTAATTGGCGCCCAACGTGGGCCCCCAATTAAAATATGCCACGAAACCCTTATTAAATTTGCCCGTACTATCTTTATAGTATCATCCCGTGTTTTCTTTAAGCTCACAATAAATAAAAGAATGCCTGTATACTCAAAAATATAAATTATTTATTAAAAATTCGAATAATAAAGTCCCAGGTAAGTAAGTTCACTTACTATATACACTATCATAATTCTTTCATTATTTATACCTAGTATTCAACCTTTAATTTATTGAGTCCAGGCATAAAACTTTAAATTTCAATACATTAAAGAAATATTAATCTATACTAAATCATATCAAACTGTCACAATGGCAGTTAAAAATATAATAGTAGTTTATATACAGTATAACAGAGTGGGCCCTCAAGTAAATTTCTGCTGCGGTCACAAACGTAGGGAACCAGCCACTGGGAACCATGACAGTGGACAACAGACTCGGCACAATCCAGAAACAGACCCTTCAAAATTACGACTCAAACAAGAGATATTAAAAATTTCAACTGTATTTACAAAATCATACACCAAAATGCACTATTCATTGTCAAAGATGATTCCCTTTCACGTTTTTGTTTGGATTTAAATCTTGATCTTCATCACTATCACATACCCAAATTACATTATAGTTTTTCTGTTTTGACATTGAAACGATGAAAACTGTTGAATTTTGTAGCAATTTGTGAAAATTTAAGCAATTACTGTTTTGGAATGGCTGGTAAGATTACTTTTTAGTCAGTTAGTATTGCACAATTATTAGATTACGTGGTATCGCGGCAAAATCACTGGCGCTAACACAGTGTAAAAAATTTTAATGAAGAAACTTTGGAGCTTTGTGGAATTAAAAAATATGGGGACTCACGAGTTTGCAACATTTTTTGGTGAAATTCCTCCGGATGCAGAATCTGATGAGGATGTCGATGACGATAATACTGCATATGTAAGCCTTTTAGAACAAATCACGTTTGACGATGTCAACGGGCAAGAAATATCAGATGCAGAGAATTAAATAGGACAACCTGTCCTGGAAATTAGTGTGGATGACGATTTTAGTAGCGATGATGATCTCACTTTTTCGGAAATACGCCAAAAACTATTTATAGAAAACATTGCGCTAAATAGGATTCGTTAAATACGACTAATCGTTTGAATCCATTCACAAAAAATTCTGGTCCTCAAAATATTCCTACCCACGTTAGTAGCCCTTTTGGCGTATTATCATGTTTGTTTTCCGAAGAATTAGTTACACATATTACTGCGCAAATTAATTTGTATGCACTACAAAAAATTTAAGACCCTAGAAAATTCAAAAGGATGTTGAGAGCAAAATATTTATTGGAATAAATATACCAATGACTATCAAAAAATTATCACCAATGAACGGCTATCGGTCTTCTAACGAAGAAATTCAAGATACCTAAATATCAAGTCTACTGTCCAAAAATAGATTTATGTGGCTCTAAGCAAATTTATACTGAATGACAACAGACAATAACCAAAGAAAGGCGAAGCAGTGTTTGACAAACTTTGCAAATTGAAACCTCATCTGAATAAATTACTGGAAACATACAAGTTTTAAGTGTGAGTACCAATCTGTGATGAATCTATGATAAAATTTAAGAGTAGTTCTTCTAAAAACTAAAACTTACTGTATAATATCTATTTTTCTGACGAATCATCTTTTTCATTAACGCGATGCGGGAAACACATAAGCAACTGCTAGAGAAACTTAATGTATTGCTTGATATCTTTGGCGATCATCTCATAGGACCCCTATTCATTGACGGGGCTTGAGAATGGTCAAATGTATTTGAGCATGTTGGATGCTACAGTCAATACTTTGAACACAGCAGAATTGGAACAAGATTCAGATTTCTTGGAGAATAAGGTAGTATTTCAGCAAGATGGAGTGCTCCCATATTACGCTGCCAAAGTACGACAATTTCTGGATCAGCGCCTGCCAGATCGCAGTATCTTACACCACTTGATTTTTTCTCTCGGGCCATGTTAAACCTAAGGTGCTAATAATGTCAACGAAATTCAGAAATGTCAGGAAAGCACCTGAAGCAAGATTGTACTGTTGGATGGAGGTTAATGGTCATCATTCTGAACATTTAATAAACCGTTTCATTCTAATCGTATTTTGTTACACAGGTTTCAAGTTACTCATTTTTTGCTTACTGATTAAAAGAGAAGACTTTTTGAAATATGTTACCGCATAGAGAATTAAGTCCTAATTAATTGATTAATTAGGACTGCTGCGCCAACAGGAATGATTTTAACCCTCCAGCGGGCGCGCCTTCTGTAATCCCGTGAACAGGCGCGCCGCGGCTATTGCACCGCAAATGTCTTTTCTTACAAAAAACGCCATTTAATACTTTAAAATGTGTTTAATAAATAAAACTGAAACATATGTATCGTATAACCAAAAATAAATGTAATTCTACAAGTAATACTTAAAAAATAAATCACAAAATAAACTTCTTATATAAACAAAAATAAAAAAACTTCTTATTGCACAGATATTCAGATCAGCATTTTATTCTACTTCCATTTCCCCTTCTTTACATTTTACGCATGTAATATGTATGCAACTATGCTTTTTACAAATATTTTTTCCACACTTGCTACACATTTGTTTGGTTTTATTGTTTTTGTGAGTGCCACAAACGAAACAAATGCCAACCTTCACTGCTTCACTTCTTTCAGACCCATCTTCATTTCTATATTTGAAGAAAAAGAAATAAATCACCTTAGGTAGCGATTGTATCAGAGACCTCTCTTTCAAGTGATCTTTCATTAGTTCAAAGGACAATTTTTTCAAAAACACGCGTCTATTATCTTTGTTGTCCAAATTGTTAAATTTAAATATAACACGGGCATTTATTCCCGCTATATCGAGATGTCTAAAAAATACAGCAAGAGGCCATCTTCTTGTAGTTCTCGATACTCTATATGAAGCACACATCTGGTCCACTGTATCAACACCCCCTTTTGTGGAATTGTAGTCCAAGTTTACCAACGACTTCTTTGAATCTTCATCCGCATCTGAGGTATTGTGCATTGTGGACAGAAATATAACTGTCTTGTTTTTCTTTGGAACGGAAGAAGTAAGACAGAAATTTTCTTGGAATCCAAAAATATGAGAGTTGACAGGTCTGGTTTTGTTGGGTAAAAATTCGACTGGTATTTCTCTCTTATTGTTCTTCATGGTTCCCAAAAATGTTATTTATACCTTTTTGCAAGAGATACTCGGCCAGCGAATAGCTGCTATAGTAGTTATCAGTGGTGACATTTCTTCTTGTGTTCTCTATAGGGACAACCAACCTTTTCACAATGTCATCCGGTTTGTTAGAGGCAGCATAGGGTCCTGCTGGTTGCTTACCGCAATAAATTTCAAAATTAAGTGTGTAGAATGTTTTTGCGTCACAAAGTCCATACATTTTTATGCCATATTTGGCAGGTTTGTTAGGCATGTACTGGACAAATGAGCATCGACCTCGAAAAGGATGAAGTATTTCATCAATGGTACCAAATTCACTTAGAGTATAATAAGCCAGGCAATTGCTAACAAATTTTTGATGAAAATCATGTATCGGAGCAAGTTTATCCTGTAACTTTCTTTCATCTCGAGTAAATATGTTGTCAAATCTTAGAGAGCGAAGCAAGAAAAGAAAACGTTTGTAACTGAAGAGTCCACGTAAAAGAATTAGTCCTGTGCCATCTGAATCCCAGAGCTCCAAACAATTTGTATGACTACCTTTTTTTATGCCTATTAAAATTAATGCACCTAGGAGGGCTTTGATTTCAGATTTGGTGGTGTTTTTGCAGTCTCTTTCTCTCGAATATATTATAGACGATTTCTTATTATCAATATAGATGTTGGTATATGTCACGATATCATCAATCATTTCATCAGTAATGTACAAACTAAATGCATCAATTTCGCTTGTTTAGCATTTCCTTTTGGACCGGGTAGAATTTTTATGATTTTTTGCTTGCATTTTACCTGAAGAAACAGGCTGACTAATCCAAAGAGTCTCATTGTCTTTTCCAATAAAAAACTGATAATCTTCGTCTTGAGCGCGTGATTCAAATGCTGCTTCTTCTTCATCTGCTGATTGTTCAGAATCACTGCTGTAATCGTTCCTTTCAATAATTTCTGGCTCCTGGTCTGAGTCGCTGTCAATATCATCATCAATTACGTTACAATATCCTACACGTTCATGTTCTATCGTAGATCTTTCTTCTTCTAATTCACTTACCACCTGTTGCAACGCTTTTTCTAATTCGTCCGGGCTCAAATTTTTTTTCCACCTGCAACAAAAAATTAAAAAATCTATAAAAAATTTGAGCTAAAACGACATATATTAACGCATACGTACGTAAAGATATAAATATCAAACACAATAAATAAGCATCAACGCATGCTCAATTCGAAAAAACAAATACTCCATAAACATATTATACTTACATGACCGGGCGCGTCGCGGTAAATCAGCCGCAAAAATTGCACACTCTAACTTAAACGCAACACTGCAACTAAGGCCGACCGAAATAATGGCTGTTGGGTATTGAAGTGGGGTGACAAATGTATCTAGTACGAATACCTGGAAGAACGGCGGCGTCAGTTTTAATGCACAGCATTTACAAATAAAAATTTAAAATATGCGGCATTTTGCCGCGGGCGCGCCCGCTGGAGGGTTAAATCATTCGGCTCGTCATTAAAGGTTCGGAATTTTATATAGATCAGCACAGCAGGTTATTTGACGTGGCTTTTGCGATCGTTGGATTGGTCGAAGGTGGCATGTAGAATAGACCACCAGATCGCCGCCGACGGATCTTACACCACTTGATATTTTTTCTCTGGGGCATCTTAAGTCTACAGTGTATGCCACACGCTCAGCTTCCTTACAAGAATTACGCCAAAAAATTGTTAAAAGATGCCACCGAATAACTCCAGAAGTGTTGCGAAATGTCAGCAACGGGGTGGGGTGTTACATAAATTAAATTATGGATTAGTGCCCGTTACTGCATAAATGTTGATTTCAAATTTCTTGTTATGCTCATACTAAAACATATCTCTGAATCGGTATCTACGTTGATAGACAGTCGTTTGCATTTTGACCATGGTCTGTATATGAACGCTAGAGCAACATCAATAAAAGTTAATATCCCAGTATTTACGATCGGGACTCCACAGTAGCTGAAAATATTTCAGATTTTATCTGACGGCCGACGACTTTGTGTCCATCGCGGACGGCTCCTCTCGGACGAAGCACATACATACACGCACACAAACGCATGCAGGAGGCACCGAATCCGAACAGGGGGACGTCCCAGGGGCATTATCGATGTACAAGACGTTTATTACCTGTAGCCGGTCCGTTTTACAGAAGAATTTAACTAATTATTTATTTATCTAATTCTCGTTAATTTGTGTACACGGCGCGGTCGTCCCAGTCGCGCGCGTTGTCTTTCTCTCTCGCGCCCGTACGGAATCGGATGCGTCTGATCTTCGGGTACGGAGAAACGATTAAGAATTCTCGGTTTATTGCCGGTTTAATTAACGAATGTTTAATTTCGATGTTCACGATCGATTCCAATATGTTCTTACATAGATGCGCGAGTGACCGTCACTGAGTGGGAAAACGTTGAGAGAGAAAGAAGATAGAAATTATAGATTGAGAGAATGAGGAAAGTATTGTAATAGATTTGCTATTTTAGAAATCGAACAAAATTTGCGATACATCTGTTAATGTTATTTGTGCGCTTATAAATATCAGTATGAAAACGTAAGACATGAATCGGCTCTGCGATTCCATTTATTGAAAAATAATATTATCCTTCTCAATCTGTTTGCAAAATTCTTTAGATAGATATAGATAGGGATTTTATTCAAATAAGTAATAACCATTACAATACTTTGTCAATATAGATTTAAAAATAAAATGTAAAAATAAATGAGTAAACATATATAAGCACATATAACGGCGGGTACCAAGTGGGCACTGATAATGGTCTTCTACCTGATGTCTAATGACATTCGGTAATCCGCTAGACAAAGTGGGCACCACATCACCACGATTGTCATTAAAGGGATTAAAGGTATTGAAATTATGTAAATAAGTAATGGGCAGTAATTTGAGAATTTGAAATTTACAAATAACGGTATATAATACTATGGTCATTAAAGGGATTATAATATTATAAAACAGATTTTATAAAAATACCCGAAATAAGTAATATATAGTCCCTTCAGCTATTATAAGTAACATTCATTAGTAATATTTTGTTGTGACCAGACGTTGTTGAATTTGACAAATAATGGAAACTCATTTAGTGCAAAGTATTCACGGAAAAAATTTGTTAGTGGTGGAGAAATTTACGTTTTCTCGGTGTAAAATTTTAAAAAGTGGGGAAACTTTTTGGCGCTATACTAAGAAATCTACCAAATGTACCGCAAAAATCTTTACAGTGGGTGTTGAAAACCTTGTAACCAGAAGTCACCTTGTACATAATCACGAACCTGAGTAGTGAGTTCAAAAACAAAGATTCTGAAATAGGAAGATGGTTGAAACATACTTTCGGATTAACATATTTAAGCCCTGGGGAGGTTGGAGATTGTTTTGCATTTGATTTGTACAGCGACAAACCTCACCATGCAGATGCTGACAAATACGCAGACTATTTGTTGGAGACATACATCGATGAAAATGCAAAAGTTCCTCCAGAGTTGTGGGCTAATGCAAGTCCATCAATAATTCACACAACAAACGCCTGTGAATCATTTCACTCAAGATTCAATGGATCATTTTATACAACTCACCCATCCATTTATATATTTATCGAAAAACTTAAAGACTTTCAAATTGATACATATATTAAGCTTCAAAGTGTTCATATTCCACTCAAAATGAATGATAAGAAGACAAAAGTCAAGCTGGACACTTTAACAAATTTACGTTCACAACTGATTTTGGGAAAAATTACGAAATTACATTTTGTTAAATGTGTTTCATACTATTCAAACGTTGAATAAATAAGAGAAAGAATATAAGTAAGAATATTAGTGTATGTTTTATGATATATTTGTGTATGAATTTTTTTTTTTTTTAATTATGTAGAATATTTCTTTTCCTTAAAGCTATGTATGTAAATTTACAAATTATTATATTGTGTTTTCCTTTAATAAATATAATATGCAATGTGACAAATCTTAATAAATAAGTTGAGCAATCAGTACTTATTGCGTTTTCATTGCCTTCACTATAAATGTTTCTGTTGGTGCCTACTTTGCCTATAGCATTAACGCAGATCCATTTCATTGGTGCCCACTTCGCCTATGAGATTAAAACTTCGGGTACGTTGGTGCCCACATCGCCTGTGCCGCACATATAAAGAATAATCATAGAGACTAACAGACATAAAATTTAAGAGTTAAAATCGTTTGCTGGTAAAGAATTCATTAAGCGTATAAAAGGCGTTATTGACTAGATGTTTCTTCAGTCTTTTGGCAAATCTATTATTTGGGAAGCACTTCATATTTTCCGGTAGATGGTTGTATATTTTTGTACCTCAATAGTTCGCGTATCTCTGTGTTGTTTTCACTCTGTGAAACGGAGCTTTTAAGCGTTCTTTAAGACGCGGTCATAATTGTGCGTATCACGATTTCTGTCGAACAACACCAGATTCTTGTGTATGTATTTGGCGACGATAAGTATATACAATAGTACATAAGTATATATAAGTATAAGTTAGAAAAAACCTGGAACTCTGAATTTTTGGAATCCGGGGCTATTCAAAATTCTCTTTCATTTTAAAATATTTTTAGGGTCTTACCATTTCCGGTTATACCGGAAGTCGCCATACACTTTCTTATTTTAAATGGAACACCCTGTATATTATTGGATGATCAGATGCAGAATTTAATTCTGCATTGATTCGCTATGACTTTCCCTATACCTATTTACAACGGTTTTCTTGTTATGTCAATATTTTCTGTTTCAATGTGATTTCTGACAGAAACTGAAACATGTGCACAATAAAATTTCAGTTAACTATGTAGGTATTGCTTGTTCTTTACTTCTCTTTCATTAATGTCTAATCCTTTTTTCAAATAGGATTCATATTTTAAGAATATATGTAGTTAAAGTGCTTTGCAGAAGCAACTTGCAGAACAAACCAGTTATGGATTGATCTGTCGATACAACAAAACCTCCCCCAGCATACATATTTCAATAGAAACAAAAGGGACGCAAGGAAACAAGGGAAAGAACGAGGACAGACGACACGGATCGCCACTCTGTCGATGGCAATCGGATGGCGGGGAGGAGAAAGGAACGCGATACACATTTTACTAATGTACATCTGGAACAATGATCCGACGCTATCCCCCATCGACGCGACGCAGACGTTGTCATATAGCCGGAAGACACCACCGTCTGCTATTAGTGAAATATTCAGGCAATCGGAATATTGATTTTGCAATTTGAGTCGCTCCACAGTCGGAGGAAAAACGATAACGGCGCCGTTGCTTCATTTTTTTTTTTTTTGATCTACCAGATTGAATGTCTTTTAAATCGGTGCAGCCGCACAGTCGAAGCGATTTTTCATATTTTCCTTTATCTTTTTCCGGTTTGGAGAGTCAAGAATAGACGTTTTGTTACGGAGAATAAATGCTTTTCGTGATTATCTCAGACATTTAACTCAAATCGATGTTCGATGATTCACCTCAGAAGAAAGTACATAGTTTCTACGGTTATCTCCTTTCAAAACTTCTAATACTTCAACGTACAAGTTGTTGCGTAAAAATGACTTTAGTTATCTATCTCTAGATATCTATAGTTGTGTAAAGCTCGTGGAGAGAATGGTAATGAAAAGGCAAGCAATAGTTTACAAAACTAGCAGTATCGCTGATGTAATCATCTTTGCATCATCCAGAAATCGTCGAAAAATTGAAATAAGTCCAACATGTTATACATCAACGCGGAGTATCGAAAGGAGGCACGCCCGTCATTAAGGTCCGACGCTTTTTCCACATATATATATACACTCCGCCAAAAAAGTATCGCATAAACTAAAAAAGGGCATTTATGAACCAAGATATTTTTATACGTTCACAAAAAGTTTGCCTCGTGTATGTGAACTATAAAAACACTAACAAAATAAGGGAACTTAGCGTTTTTACTTTATTTTTTTCCTAAAAGAACACATTTAGAAAAATGCATATGTGTAAGGTTTGCTCAGTTGTTTATTGAAAGTCTTCCTATACGGACAAATTTTAAAGTGCGAAGTCAGAGTTCTGTACCAACGCTTTTAAAACTAAAATGAGCAATTTAACTTCAGAACAAGTGGCTGCTATAGTTGCTTTAATCGAGGATGGACGATCTCAAGCATACGTTACTAATTTGATGAACATCAATCAGTCAAGTGTTTCTAGAGCCGTAGCCAGATATAGGGAAACAGGCATTTACAGTAGAAGACCTGTACCAGGTCGTCCAAGATGTTCTACTCGCCAAGATGACCGCTATTTACTACTACAAGCATTACGTCGAAGACATGTAACTGCGAGACAATTGCAGAACGACTTGGCTAGAGTCAGAAATACTCGTGTGCGTACTCAAACTATTCGGAATAGGTTACGACAGAGTGGATTAAGAGCTAGAGTAGCTGTAACAGCCCCTGGTCTCACTAGGAACCACCGAGTGGCTCGCTTAAGGTTTGCCAGAGAACATGTAAATTGGAACATTAATGACTGGGCCAATATACTCTTCACAGATGAGTCAAGATTTGGTCTTTACACCTCAGATAGGCGTATCTCAGTGTACAGACGAGACGGTGAGCGTTATTCGCAGTGTAATATCAGACCTAGACCTAATTTCGCTGGTGGCTCTATTATGGTTTGGGGAGGCATCTGTTTAACAGGTCGTACAGAGTTAGTACCAGTAGACAGAGGTACACTGACTGCCCACAGGTATATAACGGACATTTTAGAAGAACATGTAGTACCATATGCGCCAATTATAGGAAACGAATTCATGTTAATGTACGATAATGCACGACCGCATGTTGCAATAATCGTCCAGGAATACCTTAACGATGTTGGTATTCCAGTTTTAGATTGGCCTGCGGTAAGTCCGGACATGAACCCTATCGAGCACGTGTGGGACCTCCTTCACAGACGGATACGAACCCAAAATGTTGCACCAGCGGACCTGCATGGACTAGCAAATGCTCTCCGTGACGAGTGGGAGAATTTGGATCAGGCCTATATACGGAGGTTAATCGAATCTCTGCCAAACCGTATGCGAGCGGTCATAAGAGCCAGAGGTGGCAATACTCAGTATTAAAAGCTACTGTTATGACATTTTTCTTTCCAAAATTATAATTTCTTGTTTTAATAAAAATCTCAAGTATGAGTTCTTGTTTTTATTTGGCCTGTATTTTATTTAAACAATCATAGAAATTATATCTTAGAGCGCATTAAAGTATATTTACAACTTTATGCTACAAACAAAGATTATGCGATACTTTTATGATTCAAAACTAAATTATGCGATACTTTTTTGGCGGAGTGTATATATAATGGCTGAGCATCCCAACGGGGTATCGCCGCTCCTAGAGCTTTCTAGATCTCCATAATACGGGTAGATCCATCCCCATCCTCTCCTATATCCTCTCACACACCTCCCTCCCCCTGTCCCTGTCCAGCGTCCTCTCCTGCCATCGATGAATACCAGCCTTGTTAAGGTCTTCTTTAACTTCTTGTAGCCATGTGGATCTAGGGCTGTCTCTTCCTCTTCTTCCTCCTGGTTGCCATTCCAAGATACTGCGGATTACTGCACCATTCCCGGCCCTCCACACGTGTCCCAACCATTTTATTCTCTGCCTCTTAATTTTTTTAACCACGTCACCTTCCATTAGCTCCTTTGTTAACTCATAAATAATTGGTTCTTCTTCTATATTCACCGTTGTCCATTTTTATTGGGCCTAATATAGTCCTTAGTATTTTTCTTTCTTGTATCCTAAGCTCCTCTTCTTGTTTCTTAGTCATCGTTATTATCTCTGCAGCGTATAGTTCTATCGGTTGTATTATAGTCTTGTAAATTCTCACTTTTGTTTTGTTTCCCAATATTTTACTTTTTAAGAGTTTTCTATTTGCTTGATAGGCCTTGTTCATATTAGTTATTCTTTCTTTTATTTCTGCGTCCCTGCTCCCGTCATTTGTTATTGTTACTCCTAAGTACTTAAAACTGTTCACCTTTTACTTTCTCGTTTCGTGTCTAGTCTCATTAGTTTTGTTTTCTCTTGGTTTATCTTCAGTCCCATTTTGTTCCCTTCTCTCACCATTTCATCCAGTATCGTTTTGGTCAACTGTCGATTTTTTGATACAACTACGATATCATCTGCATACGCTATTATTTGTGCTCCCTTTGTTCTTATGGTACCTTTATCTATTTTTCTTAATACATATTCCAAAGTTTCCTTGTCTTACCCCTTTATTTATTTGAAACTCCTCTATCTGTCCCTTCTGCGTGTTTACACTTACTCTTGTGTTTGACATTGTCATTTGTATTAATCTTCTTAATTTATGTTTGATTCCCATTTTCTCTAAAGCTTCCATAAGTTTGCTTCTTCTGAGGGAGTCAAAAGCTTGTTGAAAGTCGACAAATAACATTTCTATTCCTATTTTATGCTCGTGTGTTTTTTCCACTATTTGTTTGAGCGTATGTATTGCGTCTGTTGTTGATCGTCCTTTTATGAAACCACATTGATATTGTTCTATTAGTTCCTTTGTTTTGATTGCTAGTCGTCTCTGTATTAGTGTTGACAATATTTTATAAGCAGCACTTAGTAATGTCAGTCCTCTATAATTATTGGTATTTTGTTGGTCACCCTTCTTATGTATTGTTATAATTTGTTCCATGTTCCAATCCCGCGGCATCTTCTCTTCTTGCCATATTTTTGTAATCAATTGGCATATTCTTTCTTGCAATGCTTCTCCTCCGTACTTAATAAATTCTATATTGATGTTGTCTTTTCCAGGGGCTTTACCATTTCGGATTTTATAGATAATTTTATTTATTTCTTCCCATGTTGGTGTCTCGTCCTCCTTACATTCCATTGCACGATTTATTTTGTCGTCTTTTTCAATTTCTAGATTATCGTCGTGGTCATATAATAATTCTTTAAAGTGTTGTTTCCATACTTGTTTAAACTGTTCGTCATTTTCTACCATCTTTCCGTGCCTCTCCTTAATGCAAATTTTCCACATATGGGAGTTTAAAATTTCGAAAATAAAATCGGCTCATGTCAACCCGTGAGGATCCGCTGGAAGCGTCTTCTGACGGGGAATGGAATGGTGAAAAGCATTTGTCGACATCTCTAACCGATTTCGAGATATTTGAAGTAAACATTTTAACAATTAAAGTCAACGCTATAGCCTTCCAATATAGTCTATTAAATGCATCTTTTAACGGGGAATCGATTGGTGAAAAGCAAACTTCAATATTTCCAACCCTATTTGTCGTTAAAATTTTGAAAATGTAGCTTAAGCAAACACCGATATCTCTAACGACTCCCGAGATATTTGTAAAAGCATGCCGAAAATCATTAAACTTCGCTATTTTTTGCCCTTACTACCTAACTTTATGGGTTCTCTGGCAGTCAGACAACACTTAAAGGGATCAGTTCAGCAAGTAAGTGTTGATTTTAAGCTGGTCTGGGACTGCTTAAGCGCACAGCACGAGCCTGGGTTTTCAGCCACACGGGTGTGAGAGGAAATGAGGCGGCCGATGATCTGGCCAGACGAGGCTCGTCAAAGTCATTCGTTGGAGTTGGCCCTTCCTTCGACAATACCCAATCGTAAAAAGGTTTATCAATGAATGGATACAGAGCAAGTCCAAGGAATGGTCGGCTAAAATCACAAGGACAAAGACAGGCACAAAAGTTCTTAAGGGAAAGAAGCCTGAGATTTCTAAAGATCTACTGAGTAACGACAGATAGACCATCAAAATGACAGTAGGTCTGTTGACTGGTCATTGTAGAATAAATAGGCATATGTATAACATAGGACACTATCTGCAGATTCTGTCAAGAGGGGAAGAAACCCTAGTTCATGTGCTGTGCTATTACTAGGGTCCAGCGGGGTCAAGGTTTCTACTACATAAAGGGGCCGCTCTCAAAGATGATAGAAAGACCTGAATAAGAAGGCAAGATTATAGGGCGCTTTCTAGGACAAAGATTTTAAAAAGTCTCAGTGCAATAGGTGAAAAGGCGTCACCAATCGTAATCTAATCTACTTTGTGAGCAAACTGCTGCTCCAATTTTATAGAACTGCTGCTCAAAATGTCTTCCCATTTGCTTCAAATCTTTCGAGACCAAAGGGAACCATTTAGTTTTTCTTTCGTTTCCGAGATATTAGCAAAAATAAAATTAGATTCCTATGTTAAATCTTGTGAGATTTTTTGCCAAAACCATCTAGACAGCAAATATTCGTAACTCAGAGAAATATTGTTTCACATACATCCAGATTAAAGCTTGGAGAATCGATAATATAATGTAATATTTACGATAATAAACTCCAAACTAATTTCCTTAATAATACTTTTTGGTGTCAGTAACACAAACTCAGTGGACCAAGAATGAAAAAACGAGCAGAAATTAAAAACATTTCAAAATTCTAAAATTACCAATTTTTCATTAAAGCATCATAAAATTTCATCGAGAAAATACCACCGCCATAAACAAAGTAATAACCGACGGGATACGAAAAAAAGCGATACCCAATCCCCTATTTCCATCACGCGGGGATATAAATACTGAATACAAGCTCAAGAATCGTTACTCGCAACGAAGGGGATGCTGTCTGACGGACTCCACTTATTAGAATAAAACGCAGATCAATATGTATACAAGTCGAGGGGTAAGATCATCCCTCGGCTGCTTCATCCCCGCAACTTAGGTATGCACCTACCACCTATGTAGCACCGGTTTTTATTACTTATTAAAATCTATTTCCGTACCCCGCACATCGCCCTCCTTATATGAATATGTGCGGGATGTCTTTCGTATCCCCTTCGCTTTGTATTTGTATATCGAAACTCGTTTGCGTTCTTGCACGATGATGATGCCGGAGGGTTGGTGGTACTGAGAGCGTACGTGCTTTTGTTGATCGAGACATGCCCTTGTGTGAAAGATGTAGGTGGTTAAAATTACATGGTAGAAATTGAAATTGTTAATGGATTTTGATTTCGTTTGTGTATATAAAAAAAGCTGGATAAAAGAAGTATGGAAACTCAGCCAAGGAAAGGATAATACCTAATGCAAAAAGAATCTGTTTAATCAACTTAAAACGCAATAATTCAGTTTCTGGTTTTTACATAAAGAATATTGCATTTCAAATGGTAAAATAGTTCGGTGCATACTAAAACATTGTACAGGGTGTTCATGTGAAAATATTTTACTATTGCTAACGAAGAGATAGTTACATAATATTATTTTAGTAACGATTACGGAGAGTTGAGAGTGTCTTGCTGTCAATTCTGCTCTTCTTAAATACTAATATTATAAGAATAAGAATAATTTATTTGGTTAAGCGACACAAAATGTGTATGTAACCAGTCAAAATAAACAAGAGTATATATTAGTAAATTAAATTAAATTAACCTAAGTTCCACTTATTAACTAAAACTAACGAAAATTAGAGTTCTTATAATGAGGGAAAGCCAAAAATGAGAAGAATAAAAGAAAAAGAAAAAACTAAAACTCTACTAGTAAAAATAAAAATAACATTGTTTAGCGGCTAACTTCCAGAATCTGGGATTGATATTCCTGGAGATGGTCTTGGACGCGCACTAATTGTTTATAGAAAGCAAACACTGAGCACATTTACTTTAAGCATATATTTACACGTCACTTAACCTAATATACATATATACAAAAATTATTAAGAACGGTTGATGTTGCACTGTTACTGTTACTTGATGTTTTCTAGGTGAATCTCTCTGATTTTATAAATATCGGGGTTTATATACATTTGGGTACTGTGGGGGGAGGTAATTAGGGATGCAAAACGTCATAACCATTCTAGGAATAGCAAGGTTTTGGAAAGTATATTGAGATAATGAATTATCGTGAATTTGTTTCCTTCAATAAAGGCTTAAGTTTCCAATTACCTGCTTCACAAATAAGATTGGATGTTTGTTGATTAAATAAATTGATATTCATAGTTTAAACGTTAACAAAAATCCCAAAAGGAAAGTGAAAAAATCCCTTACCACAAAATTAGATAACAAATCTAAATACGTATTTCGGCAACTAAGTTGCCATCTTCAGTAGAAACAGTAGTGATTTGGTGAAGAGCATATCTTCCAAGGTTTACCTTAGCCGAAAACACTATGTTTAACACTGCTTTTCACTTGTTTCTACTGAAGATGGCAACTTAGTTGCCGAAATACGTATTTAGATTTGTTATCTAATTTTGTGGTAAGGGATTTTTTCACCTTCCTTTTGGGATTTTTGTTATAGTTTTCAAGCCACAGTCTCCACCCATCACAGGATAGTTTAAACGGATTAGGAAATACCCCCAGCAAAGGATAAACATGCAAACAAATTGCTAAATTACAAAGTTCTAGGAAAGTAGGCACTAAATAATTTCCTAAGATGATTTCAAATACTAATGAATTACAATAACAGAAATTGAAGTATAATACAAATATTAAACAGATAAAGATTTTAAATGACAATATAAAATATTAGTCAAATGAATTCGATGAACAATAAATACAAGAAATCGAGATTATATTATAGCTATTAAAGAGGGTATTGTTGTGTGCTTAACAAACATAAACCAACCAAATCAAAATTACTGATAGGAAACAAGACAGGGTTGAAACTTAAAAAGATCGAAAGGCTATCACGAGGTGCGCAATGCGAAATATTCAGACAACTCATAAAAATTGTGACACAAAAGAAACTACCTAACACCGTTACGAAAACTAAAAATCGAGCTTTTTTCTTTAATTTCTACGAGTAAGTGATTATAGATTTTAATGCCCATAATCTTTAAACCCAAACTTGTAACAGAAAGTGTACATCCTGCTGTATGTAGTTGATCTTTATTTCTTGTGAAGTGATATTCAGAATTTAATCTGAAAGCATTTTTATTTTTAAAAACGTAAACTGCTGCTTCCATTATGTAATTACAGGCTAACGGTAGTATTTTCAGTTTTTTAAATAAAGGTTTACACGACACACCAAAACGAGCACCCGTTAAGGATCTGATCACAGCTTTTTGGGCAAGAAAACCTTTCTCACAGCTGCTGAGCACCCCCATAACAGAATCCCGTATTTTAGCCTAGAATGTATTTCTGCGTAATATAACGCGAGTAGACACTCCATAGTCACCTCTGAACGTAGACAACGAAAAACGTAACATTTACTATGTATCTTATTCGCCAAACCTTGGCAATGCTCATTCCACACGCATAACCATATTGGTGTGTTGTGTGTGATAGCCGATGTTCAATGATAAAAGAACATTTCTGAGAAAAAATATTTTAAACAGACTAGAGATTATAAATGTGTATCTAGGGTGATCCATAAAAATAAAAGATTTTTTTTTGTTGCTAGGGCTTTATATTTGTGTATATTCATTCTGAAAAACTTTTGGTATTAACACAGTCCTTTTCTTGAAAAATAAAGATATGGTTGGAGGTAAATTGCGTTCAGGAGTCTCAAGTTGATTTTAAAAAGTACTCAAGGTTTTTGCATTATTGCAATTTTTCCATAAAAAAAAAATCTTACATGCTGCGTACTCTTTATATATACACTCCGCCAAAAAAGTATCGCATAATTTAGTTTTGAATCATAAAAGTATCGCATAATCTTTGTTTGTAGCATAAAGTTGTAAATATACTTTAATGCGCTCTAAGATATAATTTCTATGATTGTTTAAATAAAATACAGGCCAAATAAAAACAAGAACTCATACTTGAGATTTTTATTAAAACAAGAAATTATAATTTTGGAAAGAAAAATGTCATAACAGTAGCTTTTAATACTGAATATTGCCACCTCTGGCTCTTATGACCGCTCGCATACGGTTTGGCAGAGATTCGATTAACCTCCGTATGTAAGCCTGATCCAAATTCTCCCACTCGTCACGGAGAGCATTTGCTAGTCCATGCAGGTCCGCTGGGGCAACATTTTGAGTTCGTATCCGTCTGTGAAGGAGGTCCCACACGTGCTCGATAGGGTTCATGTCCGGACTTACCGCAAGCCAATCTAAAACTGGAATACCAACATCGTTAAGGTATTCCTGGACGATTATTGCAACATGCGGTCGTGCATTATCGTGCATTAACATGAATTCGTTTCCTATAATTGGCGCATATGGTACTACATGTTCTTCTAAAATGTCCGTTATATACCTGTGGGCAGTCAGTGTACCTCTGTCTACTGGTACTAACTCTGTACGACCTGTTAAACAGATGCCTCCCCAAACCATAATAGAGCCACCAGCGAAATTAGGTCTAGGTCTGATATTACACTGCGAATAGCGCTCACCGTCTCGTCTGTACACTGAGATACGCCTATCTGAGGTGTAAAGACCAAATCTTGACTCATCTGTGAAGAGTATATTGGCCCAGTCATTAATGTTCCAATTTACATGTTCTCTGGCAAACCTTAAGCGAGCCACTCGGTGGTTCCTAGTGAGACGAGGGGCTGTTACAGCTACTCTAGCTCTTAATCCACTCTGTCGTAACCTATTCCGAATAGTTTGAGTACTCACACGAGTATTTCTGACTCTAGCCAAGTCGTTCTGCAATTGTCTCGCAGTTACATGTCTTCGACGTAATGCTTGTAGTAGTAAATAGCGGTCATCTTGGCGAGTAGAACATCTTGGACGACCTGGTACAGGTCTTCTACTGTAAATGCCTGTTTCCCTATATCTGGCTACGGCTCTAGAAACACTTGACTGATTGATGTTCATCAAATTAGCAACGTATGCTTGAGATCGTCCATCTTCGATTAAAGCAACTATAGCAGCGACTTGTTCTGAAGTTAAATTGCTCATTTTAGTTTTAAAAGCGTTGATACAGAACTCTGACTTCGCACTTTAAAATTTGTCCGTATAGGAAGACTTTCAATAAACAACTGAACAAACCTTACACATATGCATTTTTCTAAATGTGTTTTTTTAGAAAAAAGAAAAAGTAAAAACGCTAAGTTCCATTATTTTCTTAGTGTTTTTATAGTTCACATACACGAGGCAAACTTTTTGTAAACGTATAAAAATATCTTGGTTCATAAATGCCCTTTTTTAGTTTATGCGATACTTTTTTGGCGGAGTGTATTTTCTTTAATTTTTTCGAGGTCGCTCTTCCAGTCACTCTTATTTCTGACCAATTTAATCAATTTTCTTTTACAATTCAGAAGGCTCCTACAGCCATACACATCTGCAGCAATCCCTCAAAAGGGTTTTATGCCCCAAATGCACCCGTTCCTTCTCTAGATCCACTTCATTTACCGGTAATCTAAAGGACATTTTCACGCGACAAGAACTGACACCATGCCATCCCGCCGTACGAGCGACGTAACCTTCCCGCCTTGCGCGCGGTCCTTCATCAGACCGGAGAGATTACCCAGACTGCCCGGAGAGTTCGATCTACCCGAACACGATCCAATAAGACGGTAATCCTGGCCGGACCACTCCAATATCCCCCCGTATTACCGGTCAGGATCCTGTTACTGATATATGGCCAGTGGCGCGATCCCTAAGTACCGGAATGGCGGAGGCGCCCACGGAAGAGGAAGAATAGCGGTCAGCTAGGAGCAGGATATAAAGGGTTCTGATACCGACTAGATTACTTAATTAATTGGTTATAACGCAGTTCATTGTGCCAGTGTATTATTGGAGGATTCGACCGCCTAGAGGGATATCTAATAGGCGATGTTTTAGTGGCACGTAGCGTCCGAGAAGGATGTTGTTGTTCTTGTAAGCTCTACTCCGCTCCGGAACGGTACGGACCTTCGTATATTGTAATGAGTTATCGGGATAAGCTTGTTGACAGTCTCGTTAATATTGAATGGTGCACGGTAATAGGTTACGTTGATAGCGTGAGGAGGAGGCCTTTAATGAAAATTTACGTCCCGTAGGCTACGGTTCTCGGCTCCGGGTATTGAATGATTGATACTCGAATCAATAGAGGCCGCAATCGTGTGCAAATACCGCTGTTCTTGGCTGGTCATCGTGCTGGACAGACTAATACGGTATGTATACACACCTATAGGTCAAATTGGGGAGTAGATTATTAATTATTTAGTAAATTAAAGCCAAAATTACTGCCGATTGAATTGTATTAGTGGGACGGCTTAAAAGTTGCTGTTAAATTGGCAAAAGAGACTTGTGTTAACCTTTTTTTTCTACTTGCATACTTGGAAGTTTCACTCCGCTTATAATTCTTTTAATAATTCTTCTTAAGACAAGAAAATATGTTTGAATCCTTAAGATAAAAGCTCTAAATCTAAACTGCAGATTCAAAATCTAGCCAAATTTTCTTTGAATATTTGATATGCATCAGGTATCATTCTACACATTTAAATTTATACGATTACTTTCTAAACCCACATCACAAAAAAACTAAAGAATTGCAAGCATAAACCCAGGCCAAAATGTACATGTGATGTACGATTGGTGTTTAGTTTCCTAAAGGTGCACCGCAAGGTTAGACTATTGGACCTTTAGCTAGAAGGTGAAAACATTAAACACTATATTATATGCAATTTACTTTTCTTGATTTACGTGAATGGTCTCAGCAACATTCTCAATGACTATATATCTGTATATCTTCTTGGTTTTTAAAAGTCGAATAGTTAAACACTATTAAATTCAGTAAAACGTTTCGGTTTATTTACAAACCTTAGTCATTTACAGTTTTAAAAATTAAAGATGTAGAAAATAAAATTTTGGTGTATAGAAATATATAACATTTTTTTTCAAAAAAATTCTATACACCAAAATTTTATTTTCTACATCTTTAATTTTTAAAACTGTAAATGACTAAGGTTTGTAAATAAACCGAAACGTTTTACTTAATTTAATAGTGTTTAACTATTCGACTTTTAAAAACCAAGAAGATATACAGATATATACATATATTAAAAGTCAAGAAAATTTGGAAGAATTCTCAATGACAGGACTTTGTATCAGTTTACAGATGATACTATACTTACTTTATTTGGTGATTATATATCAGATTTCTCTATATCAGTCACCTACGTGATGCAACGTATGATTAGTTGGTGCATTCGTAATGGGATGCTATTAATACCAAAACAGAAGTTATTCAGTTTTCATGTTACAACTTGTTTTGAACTGGGTCCCGAATATATGATCGTATGAGCCTACAATGCATTGCCGCTGGAAATTAGAAATTTCCATAACATGAAACATTTCAAAAGTAAGTACAAAGGTTTTAATAAAAAATGAATTTTATAGCCTTAAGTATTATTTTAATAAATAATGTATGTTTGTTTTTTTTAGCAATTGCTGACGTCTTGACGACCTATGGCAAATAAAATGTATTATTATTATTATTGAATCAATAATCCAACTAGTAACTAAATCTACCCTACAGCGATCAAATTATACTAATTGCATATGTAATTGGCGCATATTGGCACACATTGTTAAAATAATGACGAAGATTGACGATCTCATAAATATATTACTTTCTGGGGTTTGCCAATAGAAAGTTTTATGCCCTTCAGTTGAGTTGTTGTACCTTCGGTTGCATTTTCGCCATTTTATAATTAATAAAAACTGTCTGATAATAATAATAATATACAGTAAAGAAACTTTCTTCCAAGAATTAGGAAGTACTTATTTTTTATACTTTTCATAAAATCTTGGTGTCTAAAGAGTATATACGGATTTCACTTTGTGATTGGTATCAATTTTCTCGACATTTGAGTAATAAAATTGCTTGCCTGTTAAAAAAAGGTTGTCGGATATTTTACCCAATTATAGTACTGGTGGAAATAAACAAAAAAGTCTTAGTCAACATGCGTCAATTTTTTTTGTTCTCAAATTATGCATAAGTACACAAATGCAGAAATTGCCGATATGCATTTTATGTACGGTCGTGCGAATGGTAATGCCACTGAAGCACGGCGTATATATGCCGAAGAATTTCCAAATCGGTTGTTACCGAGTGATAAGATTTTCTCAAGACTTCATATCCGGCTGTCCGAAACTGGTTCATTTAAAATTAATGGTGGTTCTGGTAGACCTAGATCAGTTTCTTCTCCCGCAGTAGAATTAGATATTTTGAAACGGGTAGAAGACAACCCAAATATTAGCACCCGAAGACTTGCCGCAGAACTGAACGTCAGTCATCCTCTCATTTGGAGAATTCTGCGGGAACAGCAGCTCTATCCCTACCACATTCAACGCGTGCAAGTTCTTGCTCCTCTCGATTATGATGCACGTAGGGTTTTTTGTCATTGGGTTTTACGAAAGCTGGCAGAAACTCCTAATTTTGCGACTCAGATTTTATTTAGTGACGAGGCTCGGTTTACAAGAGACGGAATATTCAATTTCCATAACAATCACGTCTGGGCAGATGAAAATCCCCATGCTGTTGTTGAACTGCATCACCAAAACCGTTTTTCGCTAAATGTTTGGCTTGCTATTTTTGGAGACTGTTTAATTGGTCCAGTATTTCTCCCTAATCGTTTAACGGGACAAGTATATTTGGATTTTTTAAGAAATGAATTACCCGTTTTGTTGGAAGACGTGCCACTTTTTAACAGATTAAATATGTGGTTTATGCACGATGGAGCTCCTGCGCATTTTTCCATTGTAGTTAGAAATTTCTTAAATAAAGATTACAACGAGAGATGGATAGGACGTGGTGGACCAACTGCATGAAGATTTTAGTAGTTGAAGAGGACGGTCGAATTACACTCTTAGCGTAACATCTCCGAACATATGTCTCTTCAGACCTGCTTATATTCGATATTCCGTCAATCTACTTGGTTTTACTGTGATTTCCATGCCTAATGCTTATCTTACTATTATTTTATTATGATTCTGGAAAATTTTTAACAAACTTCGATCCACTTTGCGGCGCCGTGTATTCGTGAGCTGAACAGGTTCGCTTTTTGACGAGAGATACACAGACACAGAGACACATAGATGGAGTTGGGTAATGAAGGTTGACCTCCAAACATTGATAAAAAAAATAATTATAATTGTAACAATAATAATTTCATTACTAACGAGGAAACGCAGCAATTGAGAATGATTTAAAAATAGAATTATAGACCTGGCGGATTTTGTAAAGATTCGTTTGAGAACGTCAAAAATTTTTATAGATAAAATTAATTAATAAATGTCCTTGCACTAGAGAAGCTAAAATTACAAATATTTAGAAAGCATCCATTATACGTCAATAACCGTCATTTCTAACGAAGAGTGTACTGAATAATTTTAGAGGAGGAGGATAGAGTGAACGTTCTGTTATTATAATATTTATTTATCTCTTTTAAATAAAACCGAATACAATTTCTTCTACCTCCAATCCCCCTTTTCGGCAAATCCATTTCGCAACGGATCAGCAACATCCCCATCCTCCACACCGGAGCTTCGTATCGGGAGAACCGGAACCCTTACAGCGCACCGACCCACCAGCCTCGGCCACAAAGAAAAGGGGTAAATTAAATAATTATCATGGCCCATGCGATCCGATGTAATATGATTTTTTTCTACCCTCTCCGCGGCCCTCAGTGTGTTGTCGGTCTCTGGTACAAAGGAATTCGTCCTAATCTAATATTAATAATTAAAAATAAAAAGGTCGGAGGGGGCGCCTCGCTTTGCGTCGCCTCCACCACCACCCTACATCCCCCGTCGCCCTCGCGGTACCCTACGGAGCGTACGTTTTTCTCCCCCCTTGGACGAATGTCCGCGCCAAACAGCCAGTCTCCTAATTGGTACTGGCGAAATGAAAAGAAAATTATGTCTTTGTTTTCCGCGCCGGAGTCCGTGGCGTTATGGCAAGCAACCCTTGTAGTCTCTCCGGGTAGGTATAATATAATGCGTTTATATGTGATTTTCTTTTTTTTTTCCTGTTATTCTCCCAGGCGCTGGAGGTGGAGAAATTTTTATTTTGTTCGGTTCGGTAAAAACGGGATTCAAGATAAAAGAGAGGTGTTCGCCGGGGGAGTGTGAGGTACAGCAAAAGCGGCAAAAGGGTTTCGTAATAAAAGGAAAATATCTGCTTTTTAATTGAATAAAGGAAAGATATAATTAGATTTTTAATTTGGAGAAACGACGTATGCATGCTACGGAATTATTCCCGGAGATATATACGTAGGTCGTAATTAATTAAATGAAATTTTGTTTGATACTGAAAAGTTAGCAGCGGTATAGAGAAATTAAGGTAATTTAGAAAAAAATATTTGTGTGAGGAAAGATAGAATAGCACGAAATATGAAATGCACAAAATTTTAATCTATAGTCACATCATGATTCTCTCCAAAGATGTTATGTGAATAGATAACTCATTCTGAGATATACAGGGTGATTTATGAGCTCACCGACAAACTTTGCCATATGAAAGCGCTTGGTATTTTAACAAAAAAAACATTATAGGAACATATATCCGATTTCAATTATTTAAGGAAATAAAAGACTGCAAATTTTTTTTAAATTTTTTTTTATAAACACTTACATATTTAAATAAATTGCTCAAATCTCAAAATCATGTGAATAGTTAATTATATTAAGTGTTCAAAATGTCATGCTTCAATGCATGCTTCACAACGACGAACTACAGAGTTTTTCACCCGAACAAGAAGGTATGGTTCATTTCGAATTTGTGTAGCAGCATTTTGTATTCTTTGTAATAACTGTGGTCGTGTATTAATCTCCTCTTGATAAACAATTTGCTTCAGGTGTCCCCACAAAAAGAAATCCAAAGGATTTAAATCGGGTGATCGCGGAGGCCATGCAATTGGACCATTATAACCAATCCATCTGTTTCTAAAGTGATGGGTTAACCACTCAACAACTACCCGTCCGCGATGTGGTGGAGCACCGTCCTGCTGGTACCACATAGTTGCAATAACGTTAAGAGGTGTATCTTCAAGAAAGTCAAAGATGTTGTTTAAAAAAATTCTGTAAGTATTTGCGTTCAAACGTTCTTCCAGAACATGCACAGGTAATAAGGTATCGTTGAAGATTCCACCCCATACGTTGATACTGAATCTTTGTTGAAAATTACGTTGCCTAATCGCATGTGGGTTTAGTAATGACCAAATATGATCATTATGGTAATTGTTTATTCCGTCTCGTGTAAAGCATGCTTCATCGGTCCACAGAACATTTGTAATGAAGTCATTATTTTGAGCGTGTTGCTGCAATAACCAATTACAAAATGCTAGCCGTCGCTGAGCATCTCCAATTTGTAAACCATGAACATTTTGTCGATGGTAGGGATGAAGGACTTCGCGGTTCAAAGTACGCCATACAAAATTTTGACTTACATGCAGATTGTTTGCTATTCTCCTAGTACTAATTGAAGGATTGTCAGTTACAGCATCAATAACAGCTTCTTCCTGTTCTACATTAACTACATGAGGTCGAATAGCTTTAGCAGGAGCAGGATTACCTGTTTCTCGTAATCTACGGAAAGATTCCCCAAAAACTGAGTGATGCGGTAGATGACGAAATTGAAATCTTTCTTGATATTCGCGCACCGATTCGCGTGCATTTCCATTGCAATAACGATACACGAATATGATATCGGCATACTCTTCAGTACTGTAGGCGTACATTTGAAGAAGGAACAGAAAACAACGATTGAATACTGACATTAAACTGACACAGACTGACAATAATTGTGTTTGCGCTTCTCTCTAAGTACACTTTGTTTTCTTATTAATAAATCATATCAATAGGCATTATTCCCAAAGTAATAAAAAATTAAAATAAACTGAGAAGTCTTTTATTTCCTTAAAAATCTGAAATCGCACATATGTTCCAATAATGTTTTTTATTAAAATAACAAGCGCTTTCATATGGCAACGTTTGTCGGTGAGCTCATAAATAACCGTTATTGTGTTCGTCGTTGTGAAGCATGCATTGAAGCGGGAGGAGGACATTTTGAACACTTAATATAATTAACTATTCACATGATTTTGAGATTTGAGCAATTTATTTAAATATGTAAGTGTTTATAAAAAAAAATTTAAAAAAAATTTGCAGTCTTTTATTTCCTTAAATAATTGAAATCGGATATATGTTCCTATAATGTTTTTTTGTTAAAATACCAAGCGCTTTCATATGGCAAAGTTTGTCGGTGAGCTCATAAATCACCCTGTATAGTATGTACCTATTATTTCTTCGTTTTCAACATACCTTATTCGTGTATAACTTTGAAGCGTAAGTATGTGAGTATCATCCAGTGCGCAGCTGTACTGTGTATAATAATATAATAGAATCAAAAACAATATAAACTAAAGATTATACAACTTAGTTTGCAAATACTATTCAATTTCTTATAAACAGAAAGCGGCGATTTTATTGATAAAAAAAAAACGCTTTGGCAGCGTCCGATATCAATTCTTTCTACACGTGGAAAAATCTTAAACATACCTAGCAAACACAAGGGTTTTGTCGATGTACTATGCCTTTCAGAAGTAGCGACTCAGATTTGAACGGAGACGTAAATAGAGAGAAAAGGATATAAACCATTTCTGAACTGTGCAAGTCTAATACCTGCTGACTATATAGTAAACACTTGCAGTCCCGGCTGGCGAATGTGACGTTTAAATGATAAGAAAATATAAGCAACATATTTTTTTAGAGGCTCTATGGTGGTGTAGTTTTAACTGTATTACACGTCACAATAATGAGACAATGTTATTTCCGTGGCCGCTACAAGATCGGTTGAAGTAGGACGGGATGTGTTTGTTTATTACCTACTCGCAATCAGTTGTGGATTGATTTTTCGGGCTAGTATATAGAAAAAATGGGGTGGGAGGAGGGGGGGAGGAGGGGAATACGTAATTTCACACGTACAACGTTAATGATAATGAATGAAAATTAAATTTTCGATAACATAAAAACTTTTTCTAAAATTGATTTATCCTAATTTAAACTTTAGTCTCTTTTATTTAAAGTTGTTTGTGACAAACAAATTGAACTCAATTCCTTACCGAATCAAACTAAAACGGATCCCAGCCGACTTACAACAACTTAATAAAATTTCGTCGAGCTTAGATTTATGCCCGATACAAATTGGAGCATTTCGCATTCAGTACATGTTCGCGTGTGTGTTCCTGTCATGCAGTTTTCCTGGAAAAAAAATCGCCCGGCAATCTGAGCTCGCGCTTCGTCTATAGGTATGTGTTATTCTATGCGCCGAACCTCGTCGCCGTAATATCTTTATTACACTCCGGAGCTGACTTACAAATTGCGCCCCATTAAGGCGGCCATACGCTATACCGCGGGAAAAATTGCAAATATGTGACTGTGAAGTGATCTGGATGTTGCATGGTTGGTCTTGGAAAGAGAGCACGCCCCGATGCGATGAAATGATCCGTGAAAAATATAAATGGCATACCTTATTAGTAGGGAAACCGTTGACCGTAAATTTGGAAATTTTGTGAGGATTAAAAAGTTTTTTCTTACAAAAAAATTATATATTACGTCGATAGTAATGACTCTGTTAAAATAAATATAAAAATGTAAGTCATACGGGTCGTTAATGGATTCGTTTTGAACAATACTAGATACTTGCTACTTACCATGTTGTAATTAACTTTCAAATTTTCCGCCTTAAATCGCTAGCTTTTACCTACGTTGGTCACTTGAAAATCAGCTTTAAACTGAACTAAAAGAAGGTTAATCCCAAAAGGAAGGTGAAAAAATCCCTTACCACAAAATTAGATAACAAATCTAAATACGTATTTCGGCAACTAAGTTGCCATCTTCAGTAGAAACAAGTGAAAAGCAGTGTTAAACATAGTGTTTTCGGCTAAGGTAAACCTTGGAAGATATGCTCTTCACCAAATCACTAGTGGAATAACACTAGTGATTTGGTGATTTGGTGATTTGGTGAAGAGCATATCTTCCAAGCTTTACCTTAGCCGAAAACACTATGTTTAACGCTGCTTTTCACTTGTTTCTACTGAAGATGGCAACTTAGTTGCCGAAATACGTATTTAGATTTGTTATCTAATTTTGTGGTAAGGGATTTTTTCACCTTCCTTTTGGGATTTTTGTTATAGTTTTCAAGCCACAGTCTCCACCCATCACAGGATAAAAGAAGGTTGCAACTGACCAAATAGTTTACCGTCAGATTTTTAATGAAGTGTGCAAGTTTGTGATTCTTAATAAGCGGTGCATCGGATTACAGAGAAAACGCAACACAAAATACACTCCGCCAAAAAAGTATCGCATAATTTAGTTTTGAATCATAAAAGTATCGCATAATCTTTGTTTGTAGCATAAAGTTGTAAATATACTTTAATGCGCTCTAAGATATAATTTCTATGATTGTTTAAATAAAATACAGGCCAAATAAAAACAAGAACTCATACTTGAGATTTTTATTAAAACAAGAAATTATAATTTTGGAAAGAAAAATGTCATAACAGTAGCTTTTAATACTGAGTATTGCCACCTCTGGCTCTTATGACCGCTCGCATACGGTTTGGCAGAGATTCGATTAACCTCCGTATATAAGCCTGATCCAAATTCTCCCACTCGTCACGGAGAGCATTTGCTAGTCCATGCAGGTCCGCTGGGGCAACATTTTGGGTTCGTATCCGTCTGTGAAGGAGGTCCCACACGTGCTCGATAGGGTTCATGTCCGGACTTACCGCAGGCCAATCAAAAACTGGAATACCAACATCGTTAAGGTATTCCTGGACGATTATTGCAACATGCGGTCGTGCATTATCGTGCATTAACATGAATTCGTTTCCTATAATTGGCGCATATGGTACTACATGTTCTTCTAAAATGTCCGTTATATACCTGTGGGCAGTCAGTGTACCTCTGTCTACTGGTACTAACTCTGTACGACCTGTTAAACAGATGCCTCCCCAAACCATAATAGAGCCACCAGCGAAATTAGGTCTAGGTCTGATATTACACTGCGAATAGCGCTCACCGTCTCGTCTGTACACTGAGATACGCCTATCTGAGGTGTAAAGACCAAATCTTGACTCATCTGTGAAGAGTATATTGGCCCAGTCATTAATGTTCCAATTTACATGTTCTCTGGCAAACCTTAAGCGAGCCACTCGGTGGTTCCTAGTGAGACGAGGGGCTGTTACAGCTACTCTAGCTCTTAATCCACTCTGTCCTAACCTATTCCGAATAGTTTGAGTACTCACACGAGTATTTCTGACTCTAGCCAAGTCTTTCTGCAATTGTCTCGCAGTTACATGTCTTCGACGTAATGCTTGTAGTAGTAACTAGCGGTCATCTTGGCGAGTAGAACATCTTGGACGACCTGGTACAGGTCTTCTACTGTAAATGCCTGTTTCCCTATATCTGGCTACGGCTCTAGAAACACTTGACTGATTGATGTTCATCAAATTAGCAACGTATGCTTGAGATCGTCCATCTTCGATTAGAGCAACTATAGCAGCGACTTGTTCTGAAGTTAAATTGCTCATTTTAGTTTTAAAAGCGTTGATACAGAACTCTGACTTCGCACTTTAAAATTTGTCCGTATAGGAAGACTTTCAATAAACAACTGAGCAAACCTTACACATATGCATTTTTCTAAATGTGTTCTTTTAGGAAAAAAATAAAGTAAAAACGCTAAGTTCCATTATTTTGTTAGTGTTTTTATAGTTCACATACACGAGGCAAACTTTTTGTGAACGTATAAAAATATCTTGGTTCATAAATGCCCTTTTTTAGTTTATGCGATACTTTTTTGGCGGAGTGTATATAGGTAAATAATCTATTAAAAAAAATTACAATTAATTAATTTCGGATATTTCCTCCAAGTAAGATAACTCTCCTTTATTTTCTGTATTTACCACTAATTTTATTTTATAGTTTTATTTGGCACTCTTTATGAACTGTGCGTTGCTTATTAAGCTTCGGGTTATATTTCAGTATTTACTTTTTTGTTTTTTCCCTTAAATTTTACAATTTTGTGGAACTTTTTGTTCTATTTCTTAAATTTGCGTGCATTCCGTAATTCTATTTGTTTTTTTTTTGCTCAACTGTTCTAAGTTTTCTAAGCAACTTTTTTTTATTTTTGCGTAGGCCTCCTTGAAGATGCAAATCCCATCGATTGCATTGTTCCGAATCAGCTCCCAACAACACAATCGGCTCTGAATTCATATGATAAGATCGGTTACTTTCGAACGTAGTAACGTAACATGTTTTTTCTAATTGGATGTTGCCATAAACGTGGAGGGGGGGGGGGACTCTTGCCGGAACGTAATAAGGGCGATTAATGTGCAAATTAGAAAAAAATACTGTAAAAAACGTGTGCCACAATGACTTATAATGCTCGTACTTTGAACCTTGTACTCGCATTACATAAACGTCATTGTGACACTTGTGTTTTAAAATACTATTAATGGTTTTTACTTTTTCGCTTATTTAAGTTCCTAGACACTAACATATGATATCTAGCTTTGAAAAACACATTAAATCATGATGAAACTCTTACTTTATAACTATTTAAAACTGACATTTGGAAGTACAGATCTCATCAATTTTGTATTTTTTGTTGTTCTGCTGCTAGATGACTCTGACTTGACAAGTCGAAATTTTAAAATGTTAAATCAAGGAATTAAGTATGGTTTGTAACGCAAATAAACTAAAATTCACTCATAAAATTTATATAACATATACTGTTATGTAAATGTTCAAAAGGATCAAGTAGGTTTCATTAAATCCGCGTCGTTTTATTGTAAAAATCAAAGTAGGCTGATCGTTTTGAAATTTTGCATAACTCCTTTAAACAACTTTTCTTACATTAGTAACTCTTTGACCCATTGCTTACAGGGAACGTACTCTTTCTAAACCTAAAATAGTTTTTGCTCAACTGTAAAAGTCGGCTTGGGGCTAAAAAATCGAAAGTACACTAAAAATAAGTTTTACTTATTCCCCATTATACCTGTTGTGAACTCAATCCGGGGACACCTGTATAGTTTAACCCTTTTTTCAAACTTATAAATTACGGAATATAGCCGAATTAATAATCAGTATTTACACTTAATTTGTATTTATAATTAATTTAGTTAAAACTAGAAATGTGTATTTTCTCTAAATTTGATATCGATTGAGCACGGGTTAATGATATTTAATCGGTTCCAAACTTTGTACTGGTTTGTTTTTTGTATAACGAAAGATAACTACTGGGTCCTACTATTCAAATTAAGAGGAAAATAAATCCTATATAAATAAGGACCACCCTAGAGGTCATAGCGTATTATCGCTGTGGGTGGCTTGAATTATCCAATGCTGCACAACATATAGATGATAACGGCCATAAGATTAAATTTGAGACTTTTAAAGTATTGAAGAGAGATATCTCCGAGAGAATTAGACACTTACGAAACCATGATTAGATACTATATCTTTTTCCTAATTCATTCCATCGTCGATTGAAAATGGAAATTCACAACTTTTCGAAGCAATTGGCCCCGATTAGTAAAATTGTCTAACACGGAGTGGTCCAGTATCATGAGTACCTGCTGTTGTCCATTTAAAAAATAGTAAATCAAAAAAAAAGTTAAGAATTATATACATATTGTAGTAGAATATACACTTAACCGCAAAATTAACGCACCACTCTGACTTTTGGTTTATTTCAAGAAATATTATATATTTTCCGATTCATTAATATTAGTTATAATAATTTGTTCATTATTACGCCTTTTGTAGGTTTTTGTCTGTATTCTTTATTTCATTTTGAAATCATAGCAGATTTTCACGAGGGGCTTGTTTTTCAAGTAAATAAGCCTCACTTCTAAAATAAAAGTAGGCATTGTTTTTTAATTGTTTTACCAATTGATAAGATAACTGTCATTCGTGGAATACATATGTTTGCGATGGAACGTGCTAGACGAAATTTAAATCGTGATGAATGTGTTCAAATTGTAACTTTGTCCAATGAAGGACTAACAAATCGCGAACTTGGTAGAAGATTTGGCGTGGCTCATACAACGGTCGGTAGGGTTCTGCACAGATTTGTAGAGACCAACGATTACGCTAGACGACGTGGCCAAGGCAGGCCACGAGCTACAAATGCGGTGGAGGATCGATTTTTGATGCTTCGAGCACTTAGCGAACGGTTCACTACTGCAAGAAGCCTCCAAATACAACTAAGCGCGGTTCATGGCACTGCTGTTAGTCAAGATACCATAAGAAGAAGACTTCGTACTCAAAATTTACGACCTCGGGCAGCAGCTACTGGTCCCAGATTATCTGCAAACCACCGAAGAAACAGATTGGCTTTTGCAAGAAGGCATGTGGATTGGGAAATCCATCATTGGGAGCAGGTGTTATTTACGGATGAGTCACGTTTTTGCCTTGTAAGTTCTGATCGTCGTCCGAGAGTGTACAGAAGGCCAAATGAAAGATATTCCGCATGTAACATTCGAGAAACCACATTATACGGAGGCGGTTCAGTAATGGTATGGGGTGGAATATCTTTAACAGCTCGCACGGAACTTTCTATCGTTGATGGTGGACGTCTGAATTCTGAACGATACATAACAGACATTTTAGAACCTTTTGTGATACCTTTTGCACCTTACATTGGCGATGGGTTCATTCTTATGCAGGATAATGCGAGGCCACATGCGGCACATATTGTTACTGAATATTTAAATTACGTTAATATTCAAATCCTCGAGTGGCCAGCCTGTAGTCCAGACCTGAACCCAATCGAGCATCTTTGGGACATAATGGGGCGGAGGATTAGAAGTCAGCATCCACAACCTAACAGCTTAGACGAGCTGCGACAAAGTCTTATTCGCGTATGGGACGATATCCCTCAAGAAACCATCAGATCTCTAATTGAAAGTATGCCACGACGATGTCAGGCTACAATAACAGCCAGAGGTGGTAACACTAGTTACTGATAACCTAAATACGGTTGTGTTCGTAATAATAATGATCATTTTACATGATTTTGTTAAAGAAGTCATATTTTCAGTTTTTGTTTATTTCCTACAATTCATTTAAGTCAAACTTATTGTTATTATCGAAATAATTCTGTCTGTGTATTCTATTCTTAATATGTTTTTCAAAATGTATGATAATTTTGACTGTAATTATAATAAATCGAAATATATAAGTGGTGCGTTAATTTTGCGGTTAAGTGTATTTAGTTGTCCCTGAACTAGCTGTATGTGTGGTTTAACTTGAAAACGTATAATCAGCATCGCAAATCAAATTGTTAATATTTCACTATAGGAAGGGCTGTATATTGCAAAGTCATATTTTCATAGAAATACAACAAAAATCTCTGCAATGAGATAGATACCTGATTTTATTTTAGGGATGAGTTATTAAATAAATTGTATACCTGTTTATTTATAGATTTTGCGTTGCATTGAATATTTGACAATATTGACATTAAAAATAGGTACCTACTTAAAAGCTATTACATCAAACAAAAAGCGAATGATGCTTTCTCTGTATCTCCCTCGCACAATTAGGGAATTCAAAGTCCTCTTCGGACATCAATCCCTAACGCCAGTCTAAAACCATTGAAAAATCCCATAAAAGGTATTCCCCGGAATCAAATAAAATCACTCGAACCGTAATTCATGTCATATCCACGTCGGAAAAAGGCAATACATGGATACAAGATAAAAAAAAGAGCGACCCGTTTCACCCCACGCCATGATTCGATTACCGCAAAACCGGTAGGAATCACAGCGACATTCTTTTCGGGCCTCACACGCGCGCTCACGCAAATTGAATAGACGCGTCTCCCTACGGCTGGATATCACCGGGTACGGAAAAAAAATACCGAATTTGTCTATAAAATCACTTAACTCTCCCCCAAGAGGACTTTAAAATAACAAGCGCCGGTGCGCGATTCTGCACGGTGGTGGTCAGCTATTCGTTTTGACTTAGGATCGCATCTCCGTAGGGACGAGAAGAAAGAATGATCCGCGGGCGATCCATTGGGGGAAAAATCTAAAAAAAAAGGGAGGGATGATATTTTCAGGGCAATTGATAGTTTATGGTATTTTACAATTGGTGAAATATGTTGGTTATATTACGTGGCGGTTTGGAAACACATATATTAGGGGAAAGTTTTGATATATACCCATGGTTATCGTGCTAGATGTGATACAAACAGATCAACGGGCGTACATGATTAAATGATGATGAAATGACGACAACCCTTATATAAAAGTGAATAGAATATTGTGTGTAATGGTCCTTTCATTTTAAAAATATATTAGAAAAAAGTCTACATGAGGGACTAACTAAATATCTGACACAAATAATAAATACACCAATATGCTCGCCAAAAGAGTTAGGGAACCGGAAGGCTTACAAATGATCTCATTAAAAATTGATGTTATATTGGTAGGTATACAGATCTCACTTAGTTCTGATTTCCAAACTGGGTTGTATCGGCTTAATTAAACTCATTGCTTCGTATTTTTACGATAGATTCTCCTACATTACGTAAAATGGTTTCATATTTATTACGACAGTAGAATTATTATGATTGGCGATTTTAACGTTCCAAATTTCGTTAATAATGATATTAATGACAGTAAAAGTCATATTGTTAATAATTTTATTAATTTTCTTAACCTACACCAAGTTAACACTATATGTAATACTGATGGTCGTTTACTGCATTTGCTTCTAACTAATTTTCCGGAAATCACTTGCACAGCCAGCTGGCTAATGATGCAGGCCTTATAGCGTAACCTACCTTCCAAATTTGAGCAAAATATCTCAAAAACTGTAGGAGCTATACAGTAAAAAGTGAAAAAATCTTGAAATTTCAACACCCTGCAGATTGGTAACGAAGCGTTTTCAGACCTATGTTTATATGAAATTATAGGCACAAAATAAACCAAATAATTACCCCCTTCCTTATGTACATGATATTTAGGAACAGCCTGTATATCAATTGACTTTTTGAATTCCTATAATTCGAACTAAATGAATTAAAAGCAATTCTGAATACTTTAATAGAAGTAATCTTCAAAAATCGTCGAATAACTTTGACACAATTTGAAATTCTACGAAACTCATGACTACAAATATGTCTACTGGAGGATTGGTGAATTCCTTACATCTCAACAGATACGAAACTTATATTTGAAATTGTCTTTCTACTCACAGTCTGTTTCTCACTTCCTAATTCACAGATTAGCTGAAATAGTCTTGAATTTAAATAAAAATTCTTCGGCTAGCCTGATATGGGAACTTCTTAACCGTTGGATTCAGTTGTATCTCGATGTCTGGATTATGTCTTGTGGCTCGGTGAACCTTTCTGTATTGTTTCCTCCACTGGATATCAACAACTTGTCTAGATTTGTGTTATCTTGGATAAACTCGATTTCAGAATCAACACTAACACTATCAAGGTGAGTTACCTCTTTCTAATGCAAATCAAATTGTAGATGAAAGGTTTTTCAGGAAAATATTAATTTTAACATTTTAATAACAACAAATTTCGTAGCTTTGGAATTAAATTGTACGTTGGATAGTATCACCAGATATAGGCTGTTCTATTTAAGATAATAAAATTAATTTACTGCGAACGTCATCAAACATAAACAGGCGTTTATTAATACTCAGTATAACTGTGTGATTAAAATTCACTTCATTTCATTGCTTAGCCGCTTAGCTGAATGATGTTTGTAGGTAGACGCGTCTAACTTTGAATTATACAGTAAAAATCAAACTTAAATTTTGTACTGCAATTTCATAGATTTTATATACCTATGAAGTTTTACATAAACTTGCCTTAATTTGATCTTTAGATTCCAAATATGTCATTATATACAGGCTGTTCCATTTAAAGAAGGTAACTTTATTATGGATCTTTTTTCTCGAACACCCTATGTATAATTCAAAATAATTTTAAATTGTACATACAAAGGTCTAGCATTCAACTAAATAAAAAGGAATTCAATTTCAAGAAATGTTATGCTTTTCCATATAGAGCCCGCGCCCTATGTGGGGGCCCACCTGTATATTAAATGATAACGGTTAAAAAAATTCTAAATGTTCTGAAACATTTAGAATGAGTTAAAATGAATGAAAAGAAAACTAAAATGTAACTTGCAACATGCTTTAACCCTAGAACGTATACCGGGGTTACGAGTTACCCCAACACTTTCAAATTTTTCCCCTTAATTTTCTAGTTCACGGTAGATTGCGCTGATTGTCTAGGTAAGGTTAGTCGATTTCCAACAGAATTAGCACGTGTGTTGAAATTTGCGGTACCGTTTGTCGTTTTTGCAATACAAATTGTTTGGGGTTGTGAGTGACCCCAGAATACATTTGCGTACTGTGATTCTTTATTGCTTCGAACTGCAAGTGATAAAGAATTTGTGAAATATGTTCAAAGAAAAAAACGGTTAATTTATTAGATCTGGACTATGAGAAGACTGTGTTAAAATGGTACGACGAAGCAGAGAGTTATGACAATGATGCAGGGAGTGGCTGTGAGGACAATGTGGAGGAATTGTCAGAGCACAACGATGAAACTTCTTCTGAAGAAGAGGAAACTTCATCTCAACGTATAGAAGTTTTGAGAGGTAAAAGTGGTTTCACTTGGCGCCTACGAGAACCTGCCAAAACAAGAACTCCTTCGAGAAACATCGTGGTAAATGTACCTACCCTAAAGAGTAAACGTATAGTCACTATAAAAAAAGATGCTTGGGACATTTTATTTAGTTCCACAATTTTGAATGAAATTTTAACTCACACAAATGAAGAAATACATAAGACAAAGTGTCCATTACCAACCAGACACGAAATATATACATCCAATAGATGCTGCAGAAATCAGTGCCTTGATAGGCCTTCCGTATATCGCGGGTGATAGAAAAGATGTACATTTATCTACGCAACAGATGTTTTCTCCAGAGGCACCTCGAATCTATAGATGTATTATGCCAGAAGTACGTTTTAAATTTTATTTATTTTTATGGCAAATTTTCGCTCATAGTACGTGAGGAATTGATAGAAAATTGTACCAAGGACAACTCTGCCCATTGTTACGTCACTATAGATTAGCAGTTACTTGGGTTTAGAAGCAAATATCCTTTTCGTGTATACATAGGGTCTCAACCTGATATATATGGAAGATTAAGATTGTATGTATATATTATTCCCGTACATATTACACGATAAATGCTATTCCCTACATTGGTAAAAACACCAACCCATCAACCGAATCAGTTCCAATGTATTTAGTAAAAGAGTTATCCAAGTCTATTCATTGATCATATAGAAATATTACAATGGATAACTGGTCTATTCCATTGGCCCAAGAAATGCTGAGAGAGAAAGGTCTAACAATCGTTGCAACTATAAGGCAGAATAAACGAGAACTACCACCTTTTTACCTAACAAGAACTATCACCTTTTTACCTGACAAGAAGAAAACCATACTAACTTCCGAATTTGCTTTTTCAGACAACTTCACCTTAGTTTCATTTTCACCATAAAAAAATAAATCGATCATACTACTTTCAACAATGCACTCTGACAAGAATATTGATGAGGTTTCGAAAAAACCAGAAATTATTGAATTTTAACTCCATATACATTGTAGGGTTAATAGATAATTCATCATAATTCTACATGATCGTGTTTGTTAAATTTTTAAATTATAACATTTAAATCTGTTATACAAGAAATTAACATATTCGTGGTTGAAAGTTAATGTTTTGTGATTGTAATGACATGTGAGATAAATTATATCACAAAATATATATACTGCAGACTTACATATTGATCACTTTATAAATATAAGTGCAATGTAACAATAGGACCACACCCGCAAAATTTAATTCATCAATTCTCTCCAACCAAATTCCATGATATCCCACTGACAGCAACAACCTATATAATAAGTAATACGTCATTTTTAATGTTGCCAACAGAATCGATTTAGCAGATCGAACACCGAAGTTTATCTGAATAATTTTACAATTAATATCACTACAGACGCGTCAACTTACTCAGAGAAAAATAAACACAATTTAACTTGGTGAATGCCAGTTTTGCATAACAACAACAGCAGATACATAAATTAATTTTTGCCTGGCACTCGCCGAAAGTGATTTACACGGCTCGAAGGGCTTTCTTTCTCTCCGCACATTATGTATGTGTGTTACCTTACGTATGCAGATAGGTACGTGACAGAAGTGAGTCACAGAACGTTCTAAATTTACATGTGAATGTATTTTGTCACACCCAAGACGAATTAAAAACGGTACAGGATCACATAATAGGAAAACAATAATACTAATCATAATAATGTCAAAGGAGAAGAAGTACAGGCCTTTCTTCACCTCCACAGAGACGGTAATTAATTATTTATTTCCTGTCAACAATGGAGGAGAGGGAACACTCTCTATTCTAGCGGTCACCACATCGGAATACATCTTCATTGTATGGGAGGGTGTCCTTTGTGTCTGTCCATGTATGCTTCGATTCTTACTGATTCTTTTCTTAAGTAAAAGTCTATTGTTAGTGAATGGGACGATGTCTTTTGACACTTCGAAAAGAAAAATATATATATGTATACACAGGTTACAGTGGTGGATTGTCAGATAAGGTAAAGGAAGGTAAAGGAATATTGATAAATAAAGAAATTATAGCAGGACCCTATCAAATAATTGCAATGTAGCTAACTTCCTTACTATATATCACTTTCCGTAGATAAGTAATTAGTAGTGAAATAAGAAACAGGTATCTCATATTGAATTTACAACTAATTTGGAAAAAATACCCAGGAACTGTACGTCGCTACATTTTTTAAATTCTATTTGACAAGCAAAGTAAACTCCTTTAGCCTTTTAAATGTGTTTATTCTCCTAATTCCTAATTTTATCGTCTTTTTAACAAATTCGATACAAATCGTTGTTTTCATAGCTACCCAAAGGATTGCTGTTGATATAACTTCAACGTACAACCTGTAACTAACCTACAACTAACACTATGGTGTTTTCTTTAGAACAAAGAACTTCTTTAGTTAAAAGTGTTATTTTCGTAATGGCACCCGTGTTAACAGACAATGAGTTTATTCCGTCCAAGATTACTGAAGAATTAGAACTTCAAGCGCAGTTTCAAAACTTTATTGTAGATTACATGCAGTTTAAAATAAAGCTTTAGACCGAGCAGTAAGCTTGTTTCGTCAAGCTGGCAGCATCTTGCAGAAAGCTTCCCGAAATCTGGTAGTGGACCAGCGAAAAAACGTACTGAAGAAGTTAAAATGCTCAACAAAAGTGAATGATGCGTCGAAAACATCTATCAGGCTATCAGTATCTCAACCGAAATCACTCATAAACTTTAACATAAAGACTTGAAACTTAAAGTATTAATTCACCATCAGGTGTCACCTCAACTCAACGGGATTTAAACGTACAATATACAGGGAGTACAAGTATTGAGAGAAAGCTCACAAATCCCCAGCGTAGACCTACCTCCACACAAGCCTAGCATATCCTCTCGTACGCAGAATGTCGAAGGTGCTAGAGAAAGTGTAACTGTGGTCGCTATGCTCAGTTAGCGACGGTCGTTCAGGTCAAGTAACTTAAAATCGAGTTTAACACTCACGGTAAGTGATCACAGATTGAGTGGAGGGCGCCACCCACTACAGTACACAGTCAACTTATAGTCTCCCTTTGTCGTGGGGCTCTAGATAAAATCGCTACGGCGCACAGTGGATCGAAGTTGGTTAAAAATCTGACATAGCGTAAAAAGCCAATCTTCCAGAATCATAATAAAATGTGTATAAGTGTATAGTAAAATAAGCATTAGATATGGAAATCACAATACAAACAAGTAGATTGACGGAATATCGAACAGAAGCAAGTTTGAAAGTACATGTTCCGAGATGTTACGCTAAGAGTGTATTTCGACCGTCCTCTTCAACTATTAATATCTTTGGAATTAGAAACGATACGAAACTGCAATTTGCTCAGAGTAAACATTAATTATGTGTAACTCAACTGGCAAAATATTAGCAAATCATATTTGTAACTAACTATACAATTACCATTTCTTGAAGATGGTGTTCTATTACTCTAAATTTTAACTTCTATTAGCTTTTTAAAAAAATGCCCAAATTTGCCCAAAAAATGGAAAACTGTTTTGTCATCTAGGATCCTTCTAGTAGTTCCTCCAGCGATTTCAGCTGCTACTTCGCGCAACTTTCTGAGAAAAGACGTTTTGTTTGTCGCATTACCGTATCTAGCATTCTCATAAATGCACGTTAATTAATATTTCTATCAAAAATTTGTTAAGTTATACCATTTCAGTTACGAAACATTCGATGTATGTTTCATAATCTCTTAGTTCTCGGATTAAAAAGGGTATAAACCAATTAGCATAATTATGAGTATCGGTCATATAGCTCCATTATGAGATCGAATATGCTACTTCTTTAATATTCGCTGCACTTATTGTATCGTTCTCAATGTATTATAATATTAAGTTAGAATTGTGAAATGTGCTGTGTTAGCTTATAATAATCGATTAATACGAGATAAACAAAATGGGGTATCTTTCTTTATATACTTGATATGTTTTACTTCTTCGGTTCGCCTATACATTCTAAGAGTTATTCTCCATCTAGTTGGATTGTGGCTAATATGAATACAATTTATGTTTTACTATAGGTGCACATAAACAGGGAGATTATCTATATTATTATCATAAATGTATAAGGTTAAAGGTAATAAAAATATCACAGAAAATTAACATCTACTCGCATAGTAAAACTATGTGGGGTGGAAAAATACAAAATATTCTAAGTAAATTGGCATTTGTCTCAAAATGGTGACTCGACGGTAGTTCTGGGCTAAATACATAGAAACAAACATTTAAAAATACGTGCTATGGCAAACGATACAAGCATGTTTATATCCAGCTATAACAGCTTCAATAACCGTCCTAGATGTAAATGTAATCAGAAGATTCGCGATAATCTTACAAGTGATTACTACAGGGAAAGAAATTGATTGCGAGAAGGAACAGCTGAAAAATTTATATAGGTATGTATATGGTTTGTGCTATATGCTAGTCCACATACATAAAATTCTATTGCATGGCGCAGATATCATTCAACATGTTACTTCCTATAGGCAAACTTTCAGAAGAAGCTGCTGAAGCTGGAACTAAAGACCTTAAAAACCTCAGGGAAAAAATAGCAGAAAATGTAAGCGTTCAGCTACTAACAAAGATATTTTGAAAAGAATAGTTATTACATTCGATCCATATATTTCCCATTCAACGCGAAAATTAAACGAACGAAAATTGTGTTAAGTGAAAAGTAGGTACTGCTACTGTTTATCAACGACTTGTTATCAAGAGAGGTAAGCGAATTGTTTTACTATAAAGAAAAACATCACTGTTTAAAAGAAATTTCTATTAAAAACAGAGATACATAATTTTACATATATATGCTCTTTATCCCTGCTTTAATAGTGTCGACACGTTTAATTTATTAAGATACCAAAGCCCATGATTCTATCTTAAATGTATTTATGGATCACAATATTTTCCTGTTGCATATATTGTAGTCTACATTATAAGTTCCATCACACAGAAACAGTTACGAAACTTATATCTATATCTCAAATACGCTATTTCTTCCATTTATGCAGTCCCAAATACTATATACTTTTAGCTTCATTTTCACAAACAAGCAGTGACGGTACAGCAATATTTGTTTTACTCGATATAATATACAACCTTACCTATTCGACAAAATTTTCTTTCGTTGAGCAACATTAATTTTTAAGCAAGTTATTACCATTTCAGTCAATGTCCGCGTTTTACCGCCTTTCGATCCACTGTGCGGCGTACCAGGATGCGCAAAATTAAATACGTAACCTCCTCTCTAGATGGGAAGAAAACTCAAGAAATTCGAAGTAGGTAAACTGGGTAAACATTATAAATAAGGGGAGAAAAGGGTGGTATACAAATGCCAATCCTAACATTCCTAACATGGCACGAGATAAGAAAAAGTAAAGACGCTAAAAGTTAAAAGTCCAGAAAATGTTTGCCTTAAATTAGATTTTAATAAATAATTAATCTAAGCTGCGTTGAACGGTATTATATTTGATCTCAAAATAAAATTAAAAAGAAATTTGAATGAATATAAAAAAAGATTATAAAATTATTGAAAACAACGCTTACGACCGCGAAAGCCAGGCGATTAGAGCGAAGGAACTCAATAAAGAAACTTAAACACTAGGCGGTAGATCCTTAATCCCTCTCCCATCAAGAACTTGTGGGTTTCACAGTACTACAAAGGATCCAAAATTACAAAAATAAAATTAAAATAATCCTGAAAATTCGTCAATATCACCAGAAAAAGATACTCGCGCGCGAATAAGCGATAATACTAAAATCTCTAAAAATTAACGAAAAACAGGCACGAGCTTGGATAAACACAAACTGTGGAGTTCTCAAAATACTTCAAGTCGTAGCAAAAATTGCGTTTCAAAACCACAAGCTATACTACCTAACGGCATAAATCCTCTACAGCGAGGTTAACCGGTTACCAAAATTCGACGATTATAGCCGCATTAGCGGATACCTTTCCCCAAAAAAAGAAATAAATTTAGCGTTACAAAGCGGAGAACGCAAAATTCCCTCTCAAATCAAATGGTAAGACCGCAAAAGAGACATTAGTCTGATCCGTACGTGGTCAAGTGACCAAACAAGACGCTGCGACGCAGCGCCATCTCATACTCGATGATGGAGTAAACATATAGAAAAGCAGAGGTGAATAAATCTGCACGTAACGCAGGATTTTTGAATTGCCAAAACATGAAAATTTGGCGCCATGGAAACCTCCATGAAATAATTCAACAACCTCTACATATTGAAAAAAGCGGTGTTGGGCGGTTTTTGGTCATAGACAATTCTTGTTTTAAATTTTTATTGATTTTAGGTAGATTACACGCTGAACGATTCCGAAGGGAAATTTTAGAATAATTTATTAGATTACTGGATCATATTCAATGCCAGAATTGTTATTTTCAACAAGCCGGAGCTACTGTCCATTGTACAGTTGACACATTAGATTTGCTATGACAATCTTTTGACGATCGATTAGTCGTAGAAATTTTTTGTTCTCCACGTTCATGCGATTTGACACCATGTGACTTCTCTCTATGGCCTCGAATAGAAAGCAGCATTTTTTTTTTATAATTTAGGTGACTTGCAGCAAATCATACTTTAAATATCTTAAACTTAATAAACCCAATAAAGTCCATAAAACAAATTACAATAACACATTTCATTTAGCCAGTCAAATCATAATTTAATTTTCAATGACGTCGATTTCATTAATTATTAAAAATAAAAAAAAAAACGAATGGTTTATTACCCAATAAATTACATTGTTAATTGATTTGGATAAACTCGTTCTGCAGACGAATTTTAATGCACTATTTCGTGTGTATTTCTTCTTAAAAAGAACTGCACGAGTCGCCACTGGCTACCACAGCACGTAATTTCCGAACTGGTGGTGTCCCCTCTAGTTAGTTCAGTGTGTAGGTGTCATCACAATGGTTTCGGGCCAACGACGGAACACAACGGAGGAAGAAAAAAGCAACAATAGCTCCACGAAAATTGGTCCATTCTTCTTCGGGTTACTCTGAATAACATACGAACATACACGCAAACATAGCGCGCATTCACCGCACGGGGCGAAGGACTGTTTGTCAGACGCCCGGACGAGAGACAGTTTATATTTTAATATATATCCGATTGTTCGCCCTCGTGGTATTCAATAAGTCCGGCGACCAACGCACAAGAATACATAGGCAGACAAGGAGCGTTGTGTATTATCGATAATAGGTACGAATGGTAGGTGAGGTGTTGCCGAACGAATCACAACAATGGAGCAGATTCATCGGGATTTTAGGCTAATTATTCATCTATTTTGTCAGGGTCGATAATGAAAGGTTTTGTTCGAGAGAAGTGGAATGCGGGGGTAGTAATGCACTGGGTCTCCTTGTGTGTTGTGCATTAAGTCAACTTCCGCTGCTTGAAGGCATTGAATTGAGATGTGGAAGAATATACTAAACATTTGTGAATAAATAATTCATGAATTTAGTAGATAAATATTGGGCTTTGGTTTCATTGGAAATAATTCAGTCACATATACAAATTTTACTTGATAGGATATTGATATAAAAAAGGAGTACCTAACTAGTCTAACTAGTCTTTGAACTATGTGTCGATGACTTGACTGGGCACAGCAGTTTACTTCATGCTTTTCAAGCATCTTCAATTACTCATTTTAATTGCACACACTTTAGTCTACTGGATATACGTTTCGATAGCGAGGCCGTCATCATCTGCACTAAAACTATCCTTATTTATACCTAAAGAAATTTTACCACGAGGGCGAACAATCGGATATGGTACATTAAATACAATCATGGTTGACTGTAGTCATGTTTAGCTAATCACTAAACCGTGTAATTGTCTATTTCTTCTTTTTGACTTAACAAACTAGAATTTAAAGGTCCTAAATCTAAATTCATTAAAATGTGTTTGTTTCTATAAATTTCCTTACATTGCCTGCTTTATGATTCTCTACAAGCATACGTCGATCTACACTGGATTTGTTAAACCATCTAAATCTAAGGCGAGCATTATGCTTCTTATAACTAGTTTCGATTGATTTCCTAGTTTTCCCCATATATATATACTTGATCGGAATCTGCACCTGGCATCTTTTCAATATCTGATGTTTCTAAGTTAGGAGCTTGATCTTTAAGGTTTGTTAAAATACTTTTAAGTCTAGAGTGCGGTAAAACGCATTAATCCATTTGGAAGCCGAATATTCGAGGGGTGGTGGAAATAGGCCGGTGTCATTCCGTTCCGTTGGTCAATTCATTTCAGTAACCAACATACTTTCGAGAACAGAGAGAGTCAGCAGCATTTCGATATTAGACGCAACAATGCTGTTCCTAATAGGAAAACAATTCGGTCATGGACGTTGTAGGAATATCAGAATACCAAAAAATATTCAGTTTGTGAGAGCAGCTAATTGCCAAGTCGTCCTGCTCTTAGACATTCCGTTGCATTGAGGAGATCAGACGGCAGTGTGAGGAGAACTCTGCCCGCTGAATTGAAATTTTATCCCTACAAAATGATGATGTCGCAAAAATTGAGCCCAATAGACTATGCCTAGCGCCGAAATCTGTTTGAGCAAATTCTTGCACAGTTCATTTTCGATGCAGATTTCTTAGTGGGTCTGTAAATAAACAAACCATCCGCTACTTAGCTGCACATAACCCCAGAATTATTGACAAATAGTCGTTGCATTCCCCTAAACGTGATAAATCAGTATTTCTTTGAAGAGCAAAGCGCAACCATAAATTCCGAACGTTATACGGCATTGTTATGAAATTTTCTGCAGCCCAGAATAGAATATATTATTAAAAAAAAAAAAGGATTTGGGGAATTTGTGGTTCTAACAAGACGGAGCTTTAGCTCACATATCTCGCAATTCACTGCACGCTTTGAGAGATATTTTTCAGTCGTCTAATCTCTCAGAGTGGTGATATGTTGTGGCTTATATGGTCATCAGATTTGAGCATTTGCCATGTCTATCTATTGGGATATCTGAAGGAAAGAATGTTCAAACATCATCTCTCACATCCCATCAGAGCAATAGGACCAAATTATTCAAGAAGTCAACGCTATATCCTGCGAAATATTAGTTCTAAAGCTTATTTGTGTACCACAGATCCGATTTATTTGGCCTTTAATTGGATATAAAAATCGGAAAATTGCTTCTTCTAGACCAGGAAGTAAAACAATGTGCGTCCATGCGATATTTGGCACTAAAATATCCCTATTAATGGGTGGAACGCCTCTAGATTCTGCAAGAATTCAATGGGGATAGTACAATATATCAATAGATGTTAGTGTCCAGAAGTGGCAAAGTGTATTTCACAAAGTTTCGTGGAGCAACAACCAAAGAAATCATGGATGCGATGAGACAATCTCTTGCAGTCACAATGGTAGTAATTGTAAACTTGTTACCGGTATGTACACATTTACATACACGGAACCAGGACCTACAAACTTACTGTCTACTACTACACAGTCAAGTATCAGTAAGTAAATCGCACAGTGGCGAATATCAAGTCACTAAGTGAATTAAAAGAGGCTCCTCTCACAGGTATAGCAAATGATACCATGGTTCGGAAATATAACCTGGATAGATAGTATAAGGTGCAAGATAGATATTACCTTATGGGCTAGAAACCTATATATGTAAAAATCAAAAAGAGAGAAGTTAGATTGAAGTTAAACAGAAATATTAATATCTTTTCTGATAGCCAGTCACAGTTTTGACTCTGACCTGATCACCAGTTCCAAAGTTCATCAACGGTTTAATACATAATAAGTCGACTCCTTCAAATGCAACAATCATTAAAACAGGGGCGGGCAGAACAGTTATCAGGCAAACAAGGTCATCGATTTACCAAAAACTTAATGAGTTAAAAGAGGAAGACTGTCAAAACGACAGTAGTACCACGTTTTATACTAATGCAAGGGTCTGGAAAGGATAAAGTTTCTACTATTGGGCTTGGAAAATCTCAGAGAAGATAAGTATATACAAAAAACCCTCTCATAGAATATAGGTCTAATTAAGAAGGCAAAATTAAAAGAAAAGTCGCAGTGACAAAGGTCCTTCTGGTCGCTACAATCCTAATTCAATCTAATGTAACAGCCTATTGCTAGTGCGGTTTATTTAATATACTTATTATTGCTAGTACCTAATATTTGATTTATACTTGTATGATGTTTTCTACACATTTGTATGTTATTGATATAAAAAAAACACATGAATTCCGTAAGGATAAATCGACTTTGACCGGCCTAGCGGAGGTAATGAAATGTGTAATGGATGCACTAGATCAGCGCGAATAAGTTCGATTGACCTGCTGTGATCTTAGTCAGGCTTTTGTCTCGGTGGATCATGGATTGTTGATGGATAAATTGCATTTTTATAGGGTACGTGGCAGAGTGTACGAATTACTGTCATCGTATCTAAGGGATCGGCAACAATATGTTGAGATGAATTCAAAAAGATCAGATATGATGACCGTGAAGCGTGGTATACCTCAGAGGTCCGTGTTGGGGCATCTTCTATTTGTTATGTATATCAACGACCTAGAAGCCAACTTGTCTGCTGGTAAGGTCTGCTTGTATGCAGACGAAGAGAGAAAATAAATCAATGAAGGCAGAGCTAGTTATGCAGCAAGCAGAGCAGTGGTTTGAGGCCAATAAACTGAAATTGAATGTGAGTAAGACGCAACAGGAGAGAGGAGACATCAAGCAGTGAAATCCTTGGTATCAATGTAGACGCCAGACTTAATTGATCTGCACATATCGAACAGCTAGCGAAAAAGCTATCCACTGCCATTTACAGCATAAGAAGAATTAACGCTGTTTCTACTCAGCAAGCTGCCAGATTAACATATTTCGCGAATTTTCACAGCATCCTTGCATATGGTCTGCAGTTCTGGGGAATGGCGTCAGGGGCGGACAGAAATTTCCAACTACAAAGGAAGGCACTGAGAGCTTTAACCGGTCTGAAAAATGAGCAGTCATGTGAAGAAGCATTTGTTGATCAAGGTATACTTACGTTACCAAGCATATATATACTTACCAGCATCAAAAGCATCCACCGAGATAAGAAACATTTAAGTATGAATGGTGACACACACGAATATAACACCAGGTCAAGAAATGATTTAAAATTGCCATACCATCGACTGCAGATCACCCAAAGGAGTCCAGAATTCTGGTGTACTAAAATATACAATAAGCTCCCAGAAAGCTTGAAAGATGTACAATAGCTTAAAACGAACGCCAATGGCCAGTGCTTTCTATTCGGTGCAGGAATTTCTCGACTGTGATTGTTCTTTCAATTGTTAGTTTGCCTCATGTGTTTATACAATGTCTATTGTCATATACTTTTCAAATATTTTACTGCTTTTATACCACTATAACGATATTATGTAATTTTGACTTTATTGTAATTTTTATTGCAATAATTAAAAAAAAAAAAGAATATTCTGGGTATCCATCTATACAGCAACAAATGTTTACTAATTTTAGGGTAGGCAGTGAGGACTTTACCCATCAAAAGCGTACTTTTAAAAATGAACTCGAATAAAGAAAGGTGGGGAGAACAACATTACCTTTCATTTCATTTTCGTCGTTGACCCTCGTCCTCCTTTCCTTCCGCCCCACCCCTAACCGAGTTTCGCTTTTGGCTCACTTCCGTCCGCGGCCGAAGAAAAGGCCCGTCGCTGGAGAGGGCAGTAGAGGGTGTAGCGATGGGTGGGCGACTCGACGACGAACGGACTTTTCAACTCCGTAACGCAATAAAAACAACAGAAAAATTATCGCGGATGTAATATAATGAAAAATTCAAGGCGTATTTTTCTTTAATTTTTAAATACAGAGGGAAAACAGAGAGTCCCCGCTCGCGCTGCACCGGTCCGACTACAGATTCTTAATTAACATTTTGATTTTGTTATCTCGCGCCGAGGCGGGGCGGATAACAAGGGGCACAGCGTCGACTGCAATTAAAAAAAAAAAAAGATTCGCGATATACTCTTTCCGGGTATTCCGGCGTCAAGTTCAAAGGTGCTATTAGGAAAATACTAGGTCTATAGTTAAATGTTTTCTTCTTCCGATAATGCTTCCTTTCTCTCGTACGTTGGTGTTAATAATGAAGCGTACCTACAAATTTATTGTAACCCTAAAAGAACTATTAGTAAGCATATTGATCAATAACGATCCAAAATTGGTGGCTGAACACCTTAATAGCTGCCTATTAATAAGGTTGCTGATGTTGACTGCCAATGCACCTAAGAACCTTCTCAATAGATAATATTATTTCTAAGGCTTCCTCTTTTGTCTTAAACCTGTGAGTGAAATGGAAATTATAAGTATTCTTCTCTATACATATTCTTTCGGAAAGTACGAGATCAACCTCTTAAAGCAATGTATAGATGAGATTACGGGATCCCTAACATAATATATTATTAACAATTCAGTGATAAAAGGTAAATTTCCTAAAGAACTAAAAGCCTCGTAATTAAAACTTTTACTGAAGAGTGCTACTGAGCAGTCAATATCTGATTGTCGTCGTATACGTCTTCCTTGAGTTCTTTTTCAAAAATATTCGTAAAGGTCATGGCTGTTAGATGAATAAAGTTTTTGCAGAGTAATAATATTTTAAAAGGTCATCAGCATGCATGTCGTATATACCGTAATAGGACGACTGCTGAGCTGTAAAGCCAGGACGTCCTAACTATACCCTAGCCAAATCTTTTCGGCCAATAATCTTGTCCAGTTTTCTGTTGAAACACTGGAACGGAGTGTGACCGTTATATACTGTGATGTATTACTATGTTATTTTATATATATTATGCTCAATGAAACCCACAGAATCCATGAAATCAAAATTGCGTTATATATATTTGGGGGTTACCGAGCTAGTTTCGTGTTGGAAATACGAGTGGGATTTTACCGGCGCCTTGGTACACTTCATGGGAGTTGAAATGATTTATTGAACATGGAATTTATATAGGAGGAGTTGTTCGTACCAGCAGTATGCGTTTTTATCATCTTCTGAACTCATAATTTTTGTATTACGTACAAGAGATTTCAAGGTTAGATTGTGTTGATGTATAAATTGTAGTGTTTCTTATTTAGTAAATGATTCTACTCACCTGAGAGTATCTCTTTGTTATATTCTGGACACTTATTATTGGTTAAGGGTGGACGTGAAACCGTTAGAGTGGGACAGAATTACTCTCTATCATTTGAGATCTGGTTTATCTCTGAAGTTATTGAGAGCATTACAGATGACTCTGGGTGGTGTTTAGTAAAATTAAACAGTTGTTTACTTAATAAAAATTAATTGAGAATTTAAAAGATTTATCTACAAATTTCGTAGCAGTATATACATTTGCATAAATGTACCAATAAATGATGATATGATATATTCGAAAAGTGGTCTTACCGTTGTATCCATTTCACACAAATCAATATGCATACATCGCGGGGATATCTACCGAATCTGCCCTCCCGCTCAGTGGTGCTGCGGATAGAGAGATCATTAGTATTCTTAGATACTTTTGACGAACTTTTTGATAAAACGTTCTACAACAGTATTGTTAATACCCTGACTGGGCACGCCGCTAAGCCTACTTTCGTAGGATAGCTACGTTATGTCAGAGCAGAGACCAGTAGAAATAAATGTGGAAGATGTCAGAGTCATGGGGCTTGTGTATCGAGGCTGTCTCAAGAAAGAGTTTTGTCGCCCCTTCTGTGAAACCTTGTCCGTATGCTCAATATGTCTGACTACTACACCATTGCATACGCGGACGATATCACCATCTTATAATTGATGCTCTGAAATGTGATGCATGCGCCTTAAGATCTATCGAAAGTTGGTGTAGGGAAAGCAGCAAATTTACTAAATTAGCTGTTGGATACGGTCCTGTCCCATAAAATTTATGTGTGAATTTAAATGTGTTTACAAACATACATGTAGTATTTCTTTCATATGTTTTTTTACACGGCTAGAATTTTACGAAGCGAAGGGACCAGAACACCTTAAGACCTCAATCCATATAAACGTATATTATAGACACATGTACAATATTAAACATACTTATGTAAAAATTAGAAAAATTATTTAAAGAAAAATTAAAATACACAATATTAGCCGTCCCCCTACTTCGTTTGAAACAAATCAGCTAAAATTTGGGAATTTGATTTTGGGTACAGGACAAGGATCGAGAACGGAAGAATTGGATCGGTAATATGCGAATGTTCTCTTCTTGGTAGTCTTAAGGATTGGGTCCAGGTCTGTTTGAGGACAATTCTGGATGCTATAGAAGGTAAAATGCAGTGCTTGGGTAGGGACCGTAAGAATTTGAAGCCAGGAATTAATATTCCCATATTAATGTATGGGGTCGTTTTCAGAGATCTTAAAACATAATTTTCTCAAATTTGTCGGAATATATCCAAATCTTGTGTAACACAAAGTACACTCCGCCAAAAAAGTATCGCATAAACTAAAAAAGGGCATTTATGAACCAAGATATTTTTATACGTTCACAAAAAGTTTGCCTCGTGTATGTGAACTATAAAAACACTAACAAAATAATGGAACTTAGCGTTTTTACTTTTTTTTTTTCTAAAAGAACACATTTAGAAAAATGCATATGTGTAAGGTTTGTTCAGTTGTTTATTGAAAGTCTTCCTATACGGACAAATTTTAAAGTGCGAAGTCAGAGTTCTGTACCAACGCTTTTAAAACTAAAATGAGCAATTTAACTTCAGAACAAGTGGCTGCTATAGTTGCTTTAATCGAAGATGGACGATCTCAAGCATACGTTGCTAATTTGATGAACATCAATCAGTCAAGTGTTTCTAGAGCCGTAGCCAGATATAGGGAAACAGGCATTTACAGTAGAAGACCTGTACCAGGTCGTCCAAGATGTTGTACTCGCCAAGATGACCGCTATTTACTACTACAAGCATTACGTCGAAGACATGTAACTGCGAGACAATTGCAGAACGACTTGGCTAGAGTCAGAAATACTCGTGTGAATACTCAAACTATTCGGAATAGGTTACGACAGAGTGGATTAAGAGCTAGAGTAGCTGTAACAGCCCCTCGTCTCACTAGGAACCACCGAGTGGCTCGCTTAAGGTTTGCCAGAGAACATGTAAATTGGAACATTAATGACTGGGCCAATATACTCTTCACAGATGAGTCAAGATTTGGTCTTTACACCTCAGATAGGCGTATCTCAGTGTACAGACGAGACGGTGAGCGCTATTCGCAGTGTAATATCAGACCTAGACCTAATTTCGCTGGTGGCTCTATTATGGTTTGGGGAGGCATCTGTTTAACAGGTCGCACAGAGTTAGTACCAGTAGACAGAGGTACACTGACTGCCCACAGGTATATAACGGACATTTTAGAAGAACATGTAGTACCATATGCGGCAATTATAGGAAACGAATTCATGTTAATGCACGATAATGCACGACCGCATGTCGCAATAGTCGTCCAGGAATACCTTAACGATGTTGGTATTCCAGTTTTAGATTGGCCTGCGGTAAGTCCGGACATGAACCCTATCGAGCACGTGTGGGACCTCCTTCACAGACGGATACGAACCCAAAATGTTGCCCCAGCGGACCTGCATGGACTAGCAAATGCTCTCCGTGACGAGTGGGAGAATTTGGATCAGGCTTATATACGGAGGTTAATCGAATCTCTGCCAAACCGTATGCGAGCGGTCATAAGAGCCAGAGGTGGCAATACTCAGTATTAAAAGCTACTGTTATGACATTTTTCTTTCCAAAATTATAATTTCTTGTTTTAATAAAAATCTCAAGTATGAGTTCTTGTTTTTATTTGGCCTGTATTTTATTTAAACAATCATAGAAATTATATCTTAGAGCGCATTAAAGTATATTTACAACTTTATGCTACAAACAAAGATTATGCGATACTTTTATGATTCATAACTAAATTATGCGATACTTTTTTGGCGGAGTGTATTTTCATTCTTTTGATTTTCCAGAAGATAAATATGTTTATAGTCCAGATGTTCATAAAATTCAATATTCGTTGCAATTTTTCACCTTCATTGGGCGAGACATCTTTAAACCAACCCTGTCCGCTGATTCTATCTTGTTGTACGAATAGAATCAGTTCAAACGTGCTTTTCAACCAAACTGACGACAAATTAAACAGAACACATAGCGCCAGACATGGGCGGTACGCAGCAGACAAAGCGCAACTCGCAGAAAAGGAGACTACAGAGAGAGGAAACTCACCGTCGCATCGTCCCAGTAAAAAAAGGGTTTTTTTCTTTTAAACAAACACTAAATTAAAAGAATTCCGATCCCAGACCGACTGAGAAAAGGCCGGTCGAATGACGCTCGCCCCGTCGCTTCCTCTAGTCTTGATTCCGTCCCGTTCTTATGGCGAACTTGCCTCCGCTTCAATTAACCCTTTATGTTTACCCTTTTTTCCGCCTTTTAGCTGCTGTTTTTCGCCGTTCTTTGGCCGTTTCCTTGCGCGCGTAACAAGTGCCGTCCTCTTTCTCTATGTGTGTTCGTGCTTCTGACGTGCCGTGACTTGTTTTATCAAAGCCGTCGCCGGTTCCGCGAATTTTTCGTCCGCTCGTTACTGGCGAAGAAAGCAGATTGTACTGTTCGCAATCGTCGAGGGCGAGGCCGGTTTGTTTGTCGAATGTCGTGCGAATAAAAATCAAGTCGCCGTGTTATTTTAACCGGATTTGATGAAGGAGGTCGCGTTTAATTCGCTTAGTACGATCTCTGGATAGAAAAAATTTACGCTGAATTTACAGTTATTTAGCCCGTTTCTTATGATGATTTTACTAATTTAACGATATTCAAGTCAAGACAAAGTGTAGCTCACCGAAGCATCAAGTCAAACAATCAAAAAGGTTCATTAGTAATCGTTAAGCCGAATATCGCCATATGAAGACTAACAAGTCGGCATATACAGATAGCAAAAGAGTGTTGAAAGATGTGGCAATTTGTCCACATGGGAAATTACGATTATTACTGAAAATGTTCTCAAGAAATTTCAAAATAATTCATAATATGAATCTTCGACGGTCTTCATCAGATTAGCTATATTAACCCTTTCGCTTCTGAACCATTTTTTTTTTTTACAATGTACAACTTTTTTTGTATCTTGATAGTTGTATAAAATGTATTCTGTTGCCCAATGGCGACGCTTCTACGATAAAAATGACTTTATATAATCTTCCTAGGCTATCTTCCTGGCTTGTTTAGTTTAAGTTAACCCTTTCGGCCATGAACCATTTTTTGAGAAAATGTACGACTTTTTTTGTATCTTGCTATGAAATTTGCCTCAAAAGGACTGGCAAAAATACCAGGAAAAACCATATTGCATTATTTTAATTTTTATTTAAAGAAAAAAGCACATGCGATATATGTCCCGATCGTGTTTCCTGCTGGGACGCATTAGTCCCAGTTGTCAACTAAAATATACATTCATATAAACACAAAAAACTGAATTATTTATAAAAAGGTAATAAACCCATCTTACATAAGAACATAAGTAGTGAATTATGTATGAACATATGTATTTTGCCTTATGTAAAAAGCACGTTTTACATAAGGCAAATCCACGTGACAAGCATGTAACGTGCCGTTACATGGAAAAATCTCTTTCAGTATGTTATAGTAATTTTTGTTTAAATTAGTAATTAATTCCGTTTATTTTTGATCGATTTTCCCATGGACGGTAGCGTTGCTACCGCATGTTATTTTATTTCAAGTTTCTACTCTGTGAATTTTGTTTACCGCGTGAATGTCGTCCCCTGAGAACGGTGAGCGATTCACGCAAGCTCGACTCCCACCATCGCCACCGCGTGGGGGAAACCGCGAGTATATTTAAGCCGCGCGCTTACCAGTCTAGGAGAGTCCGGTCCCCGAGTCCCTTCCCGTCCACTTCAATTGGCGAGTCGGCATAGCATCTGACACCCGTTGAATTTCGAAATCCCGGTCTGTCGTGACGTTGGCACAGCTTACTGACGAAACACAGACATCTTTCCCGTCTAATTCAATTGGCGAGTCGGCATAGCATCTGACACCCGTTGAATTCCGAAATCCCGGTCTGTCGTGACGTTGGCACAGCTTACTGACGAAACACGGACATTTTTCCCGTCTAATTCAATTGGCGAGTCGGCACGGTCTCTGACACCCGTTGAATTTCAAAATCCCGGTCTGTCGTAACGCTGGCAAAGCTTACTGGCGACGCAGACACTTCAGCGTTTTATTTTCCCACTCTGGCCGTTGATTCGGCATTGTTCTGGCACTCCCAGAGTGTTAAAATACCGTCATTCACCGTACCGCCGAATTTAGCACCGTTACCGTAAATTTATAACCGTGAATACCGATAGCGTACTTTTGGCCGACCCTGTATATAGATTTCCGCATTAATTAAAACGTTGCTATCATTTACCGTGTTAAGATTACATACCGAAGCCCCGTAAACGTTATATTTTAAAAGTTTTTCACTGTACATATTTACATGCATTTGATTGTACATGTTTGTTTATATTTTACTTACATTTTTTTTTGCTGTATATATTCCTTGCCTATTATACTTGATATTTAGAAATAAACGTTTGATTTTCGATTCACTTTTACCGTTCTTGTTGCGTAGACCGAACCCTGAAGTTTTTTCTCCGACTCGTTGCTACCTCAGGGTTTACACACATTATTTTAGCGACACTATTATTACGCAACACGGTTCAAACCGGCACGAGGTTGTAATTTACCATTTGACAACTGACATCAGCGCCGCCAAACGAAGTTAAGGTGAACCTCCTTTTTCAATCTACAAGGGGCGACAAATAAGTCATAGGCATAAACGACAAGTAAGTAACCGAAAGCCCATAAGCAAGGCTTGAATGAACAAAAGGTAAAAAGCAACCAATCAACAACCAACCAAAATAAATAATAACCACACCCAGAAACAGTCGTTACAAGCAAATGGTTCTTTTTTCCTTTCCTTGGGAGGCACATCTTCTACATCTCGTCGGCTGGGTCCTGCGGTTGATAAATGATAGATAGATTTAATATTGCCAATAAACAAATAAATGTTGTGTGACAGTTAAAGATACAATAAACAAACACAATAAATAAAAAGGAATCAATAAACACGTTCATAATGAGGAAACAGGTCAAAATTTAAAATTAACAAATTCGTCAAAAGAATAAAAAGGTTGTTTTAGTAATATTGCCTTCAATTTGCGTCGAAATATGGTTAAATTAGGAGAACATATGACAATACAGGTGAAGGCAGTTTGTTGGAAAAGGAGAAGCCCATGAAGTACAGAGAATTTCTACAGAGAGAGGAGTTATTTTTCGGCAGATTAATACTATTGCAGTTACGGGTGTTGTAAGAATGAATGTCCGTTCGACAAGTATACCTGCTTCTATATTTATACACCATACTCACTGACTCATCGATAATTAATGAGTATAAACTTAAAATATTTTGGGAAGCAAACAAGGGACGACAGTGGGCTCTGTTGTCCACTCCGCTAACCACCCGCACCGCTCTCTTTTGTAATTTACAGATTTCAAATAAATTCGACAACAGTTGAACATGCTCGGACCACCTCAAAACGGTATCCACAGTTACACAGGGGATAGAAGACTGTCGTTAATAACAATATTAAGGCTAGTTTGTTGTTTATATAGTAAAAATTTGGTTTTGCTAGTGTTAAGGGCAATTTCGTTAGCATTAAACCACTCACAAATCCTGGAAATGTCGGCGTTGATAATTTTTTCTAAGTCGTGATGATTCGAAGCGTTACACGTAAGAGACGTATCGTCGGCGAAGAGAACCGTGTGTGATCGCCGGGCTACATGCGCCAGGTCATTAATAAATATTAAAAACAACGTTGGTCCCAGCACCGAGCCCTGCGGCACACCACACACGACCCCCCCCCCTCCCCAACCGCAGAATCAACGTTGTCATTGTCAGCTCGCAACCGTACAAATTGGCGGCGATCAGCCAAGTACGAGCGGAACCAGTCATTAACTTTACCCCTGAAGCTGTACCTTTCAAGTTTGCTCAGCAGAAGTGAATGGGCAACACAGTCAAATGCTTTAGATAGGTCGCAAAAGATGGTGGCAGTCATCTGTTTTTGATTAACATTTTCGAAGATGTGATATAGGAAATCATAAAGGGCATCAGTGGTTGACATTCCAGGCCTAAATCCGTATTGATAGGAGGAAAGCAAACCCTCAACCTCCAAAAATCTCCTAATTCTCAAATCAACAACCTTCTCGAACACCTCCGATAGGGTCGAGAGAACAGAGACAGGTCTGTAGTCCGACGACTCGAAGCCATCACCGCCCTTATGTGTTGGTGTAATTCTTGCGAGCTTTAAACACGATGGAAAGATAGCATCTTGAAGTGAAAGATTAATTAAGTCAACGAGTAAATCTAAAGCCCGGGGTGGTAGGAAAAGTGAAATGTTCTCCGACATTCCCCATTTTTCTTACGCATTTTTGGAACTTCCATTTCTTCTGCTAAGGATACCAAGAATTCTAACAAGGTGTTTTTTTTTGGGCCTTCCTTCTTAGGTGGTTATCCACTACTCAATTACTGCGGACATCAGTAATTTGTAGAATACTTTTCTCCACCATTTAGTCGATTATCTGTCCATATCATAGGTAGATACTTTCTGATCGGCTAGGTCGACGCTGCCCATAAAATTATTGTAAAATATCATCAATTCTGGAGAGTCGATATCCTTTTTACTGCCATCTCTCTGTGTACGTTGAGTAATTGCCACTGCATTGATGTGGCAGTTACTCATGGCTAAAACTTCTTTAATGTCTTTCCATTTCGTGGCGATTGTTCCTTCAGAATTACACAAGAAGAGGGAATTACCTCTTTCTAATTTCTCAGAAGAAAATTTATAAGAAATATACTGAAAATAGACTGAAAATGACTATCTTCTCTGGCATTCATGAACGTGTGCTTCAGGCAAGATAATACTTCCTCAACATAAGATATTTTTGATGCATTATCTGGCTTCTTTGGATAGTTGCAGTAGATTTTTAAAAGTAAAAATATACATCTATATCTACCAATAGCATTTCTAATGAAAGCATTCTGCAGTGATGTATTATCCGACAAATAATTTGTAAAAGCCGGTACTTTATCCTAAGACATCACTAATGTGATACCAAGCACTTTAATTATCTCGTATGTGTCGGTTTTGTTATATTTTTGGTTTGTTTTCTCCTCCAGAATTCTAATTCTTTCATTTGTATTTTGAGCAATAAACATAAAGATACTTTTTGGGAAAATTTTTAGAAAAACCTCTAGTTCTGTAGAGCCCCTGTTTATATTCAAAAATACAGCAGTGGGTCTGTCCGAGGGTATTTTCTTTCTGGGATTGTATAAACTAGAAACAGGAAACCAACTTGAAGCACTAGTATTATTCTGCCCCCGTCATCTTCTTCGTCGTCTGAGGACTCCGTAAGTCCTCTACGGCAATAGAATCCATTTCATTGCTGTGTAGGATGTCTTCGGCAACTCAGCCATCTATATCTAAGTCAGATTCCTTATAATCTTGATCGTCTTCGTCGTTGCGAAACACGGCTCACATCCGATAGATTCTCGACCATCTCTTCGAGCTCCTTTTCAGTTAAGAATCTCTTCATCTGGATAGCAATACACGTAAAAATTACTATTGGGACTATTACGGCTCATCAAGAATTACCACTGGAACGTATATATCCCAGCACACAGAAAGAAGAAAACTGGCCATGGAAATCACTTAAAATATTGAAACACTATTTATCTAGTGTAAGTTCTAACTTACCTTTAGCAATTAGCATAAACTTTTAACAATAACAAGCGAGTTTACAAAAGTTTTTGCAACCTAGCGTCATAGTTTGAGTGTTAACGCCTACTTTTTAGGTTATAACTCTTCGCATGCTCAATGAAAACTGTTGGTTAGGCAACTCATTATACAGTAGTACCTAAATCTGCTGATATTTTAACTTTATACGATAATTCGGCATCATTCGATCCCAGTAGTAGAGCTTGGGACATAAGTATTCCAGTAGGGACGAAAGGGTTCATTGTCATTGTCTCAAACACTACAATTTTGCGCAGCACCAAGAATAATACATCCTTTCAAACGATCGTTTTATGCAAATATCTAAACGACTACGTGCCTAAATTAAACGTAATTAAACGTGAGCCTAAAGGCTCATGTTTAATTACACATTAATTACGCTTTAAGATTTGTATTTGTTTCACTTAGCGTTCACAACATCAACTAATATGACGAAGTCTTCTACAGAAGCCAAAACTGAAACACACCTACCAAAAAATCTAGGCACAGACCCAATAAAGAACATCATTGTGGAAGATTAGCTTTAATAAATAGGACGCGTATTAAAGGTGAGCCAAAATACAATAATGATGAATGTATAGGTTAAATAAAACTGTGCTGTTACTACAATTGTGTTCAATGATTCGACCAATGAAAAGAGGATATCCATACGATTCTTTGCCTGTCATAACGTTGTTAACGTTTCATTGCTTTGGTAAAGGATTTCACTTTCGAATTTCTGTGCGCATTGACATGTTCAGTAACTACCAATTAGTTATCATCCATCTACCATAATATCTGCTTCCGTTTAAGCGGAACACAAAGTATTGAAAACAGTACACCTTTAAAACCTCCTAATTAATTAATCAACAGAAGAGGCAGTAAGGGCGAATTTCTTTCCCTGATATGCGATGATACGCCGGAATTGCATCCGCAGATTCCGCTAGATAGACGAGCGCGCTCCGAGCACGGAGTTGGATATCCGAAAGTGCTGCCGGATCCGACGTAAGACCGCAGGAGCTCCGGAGGTATTTCCTGCCCGGAAACCGGACTAAATGCTCTCGAATCCGGATACGTCTCTACGCCGGAATAAATATACATATATCTTTAAATAAATGCCCTAAAGTACGAACCGGTATAGCAGTGTTTGCATCAATCCTTTTAGCTAAATACTCAGGAAAGAATAGAAAAGATGTGCTGTCAAGCAGGGGTGCAGTAGCAATAATTAATGACACAACAATTATACAGGGCTGACCTATACGATGAAGAAGCGAGAGGGGAGCATATTGTGTAATATATCCACACCCTGTCTTCCACTTAAGCACTGTCAGGCTACGTCAAGTGGAAGTCTTGACCAACCGCTTTATAATTAAGATTTCTATCGTTGACTTGACGGTTTCACAATGCTTGGGTGCTTACGTCATAGCGTCACATAACCAAATAACGTTTGATCAATTGCCAACTTTGTTCGTAACTTCAATCTTTCATAAAAATATCACAGTGCAACCTAATATATGTACTGTTAGAGATCTATAACTGCATTCTGGAGAATATTGAAACAAAGTCTTATCCTGTTGATATACTTTGCGACCTGTCAAAGGCATTTGACTGTATCCAACATAGTATACTTCTGCAGAAACTTGATACCATGGGTCTTAGAGGCAAGGTAGCGGAATGGATTTCCTCATACCTATCTAATAGATTTCAGTTTGTGGAAGTAAGCACTAGTAATGCTAATATTAGGTACAAAACAATTTCTTCTTACTTACCGGTCAGTGTTGGCGTCCCACAAGGATCAGTCTTGGGGCCATTATTATTTTCATTGTTTATAAACGACATAAGTGATTTTATCAGCGATTTCGCCGTAGTGTGCTATGCAGATGACATTACAGTTATTGTTTCAGACAAAGAAATTGATGTTAAAGCTACTGCAAAATTGATTTTGGATAAATTATTCAACTGGTTTTGTGCTAATAAATTATCGTTAAATTTTAACAAAACAAAATATATTCTATTTCATACTGTTCAAAAAAAGATAAATAACTATTTAAATTTACAGATTTCAAATAATACAGCACTCTTTTTAGGAATGACTTTTACTTCCACCTTAATACGTACTGCCAGTAACTAATAAGTAAACTAAACAGATTTATTTTGAAGCTAAGATCTCTAAAGAATGTAGTTGAATTAGACATTTTAAGGATGATATATCACACTGAATTCCAAAGTCATCTAACATATGGAATTCTTCTATGGGGTTCTTCGTCCGCAGCGATGAAAGTTTTCCTTAAACAGAAGTCGGCTGTTAGATGCATTGCAGGAGTTAGTCAAGTCACCTCATGCAGAACTTATTTCAAATCCTTGAAAATTTTAACTCTTTCTGAATTGTATATATTGGAATCCAGCTTATATATTCACAAGCATAAACATATTCTCATGAACAAAAATAATAACTTACATAGTTACAATATCAGAGATCCACAAATACATTCAATGAGACATAATTTAAACTTAACCGCCAAAAGTGTAGATATCTTAGGTATTAAAATATATAATCACTTGCCGAATGATTGGAAAATTTTACCATTAAGAAAATTAAAAAAAAAAAATGTTAAAACGTGGCTGCAAACGAAATGTTTTTATTCTTTTTAAACATTTTAAGCCTTATTTTTCTCTCTTCTTAAGATGGCGAGTTAGTCTATTGTTCCGATATTAATGGTTTAATGTACATGTTCAAAGTTCAACATGCAGTTGAGAATTGGAGACTGTTTATTGATTCCTCGAAAAGAAGTATAAAAGCTGTTTTACTTCACAACGGGAATAAATACGCATCAATACCCGTTGGTCACTCAGTGCATTTGAAGGAAACTTATGGTAACTTGGCATTGATCTTGGATAAGTTAAAGTACAAGGAATTCGGGTGGACAGTTTGTGGGGATCTTAAAGTAATTTCAATGATACTTGGACAGCAAGGTGGTTACACAAAATTTCCCTGTTTTCTTTGTGAATGGGATAGTAGTGCTAAAGCTAAACACTGGAACCAGAAAGTCTGGCCGAAAAGAACATTGAAGGGCGGAGAGAAAAACGTACACTTTGAATCTTTGGTTGATCCTAAAAAGGTCCTTCTACCACGGCTCCACATCAAACTTGGCATGATGAAGCAGTTTGTAAAGGCATTGCCAAAAGATGGCGAGACATTTAAATACCTTTCAAGCAAGTTTCCTGGTCTGTCTGAAGCAAAGCTGAAGGAGGGAGTTTTTGTTGGGCCTGAGATTCGTAAGCTGATGAAAGATAATAACTTTGAAAATGTGATGACAGATGTTGAGAGGTCAGCATTGAATTCTTTTAAAGATGTAGTTACGAAGTTCCTAGGGAATCAAAAGGACCCGAACTCTGTTTAATTATTAATTTTTGCACTTTAATCTAATTCATGCCACTTATTACACTATTTGCCTGTGGTTGTTTGACAAAGAAAAGATGATAGAAAATAATAATCTAACAACCTTATCATTCAAAATTTGCTTTGCATTAATACTAAAACGTTGCCTACCCGATTACAAACCGAATGCCATTGACTTCACTGATGCCTTTCCCAGTCAGGTAAAGCCCGTTCGCCCTTTTAAAATTCAACGGGCAAACCGAACGTCAGTCAGACGATTTACTTCAGATTTCCGCACGAACTTAATCCACCCGAAGCCGACGTTACGTAGGACAACCCATCCATCCATCGGAGTCACGACGGCCGTCCGCCGTATCTTTCTCGTTCAATATTGAGAGAGTAGCGGGGATCACGTTTGATTTATATTTGATTCAGACGTAGACCCGGGACATGGTAAGCGTACGTGGATACATCATATCGGACTAGGCCGTGGCGTTTCCTGTATCGAATGGCTCGGATTTGGGACGCCGCCCGCGAACGACAACACGTACTGAATATTTGATTTCCGGACAGCCTCTAAAGCTCTTCGGCGGCGGTGAACAAGTACGGAGGAGGGTGAGGAGAGATTTGTAGGATTATATCGAGAGGAAAGATAGGAGAAACAATGGGAGAAATATTTGAAGTTGCATGATCAATAAGGGAAGAAATAATTACATAGAACTATAATCTCTGTTAGCAAGACACTAAAACATATTAATAGTAAATATATTTGTCGTAAATTCAAAGGAGAATACAAGCAATTGTCATATCAATGAATGCGGTACTTACAGTGTGAAATTATTAAATTAATTACAGTGATTTGCAGGAAAGCGTTTATTTAATAATTGTCATATCACTTAAATCTAAGAACTATATGAACATAAAAGTTTCAGTTGCTAAATTTAAAATTGTATACACTGCTGGATCTGTGACACAATTCAAAATATATAGACAGATAAATAGATAGATAGATAGATTGATAGGTAGATAGTGCACCTTTATTTCTGTTGTAAGTATGTATAATGTACATTGGATGTTTAACAACAACAACAACATTTAAACAGAAATAGGGTCAAATATATTAACTTACAATTAGTGAATACTATTAACGATTATTATAAACTGAAATTTAAAATTTTTCTATATCACACAGAAGCCTGTGTGTTTCGCTTTTGAATTTATTAAAGCACTTCTCGATTTTAAATTCATTGGGTAATTTATTATAGAATTTTAAGCTGTTGTACGTTATTGCTTTTGTAAGAACCTATAGTGTGGTAGGTTATAGTCATTTTTAAACTTCGTTTTGTAATTATGGTGTTTTTCGCCCACTTCAAAATATTGCCTGTGTTTGTATATAAATAACAAGCATTCGTAGACAAAGTTAACAGATTATTTGCCTTGAAAGTATTCCTTAAAGATGCTCTTACACTTTCTAACGGCTCGTTTCTGTAAGACAAACATTTTATTGACATCACCGGAAGAACCCCAGATTAAAATAGCGTACCGCATAATTGACACTACGCAGTAAAAAATTTCTGCATGTAAAGGTCAAAAAGGAAGTGGTAAAAAGTTTACGTGTTAAAATTAACACCTAATTTGGTTCAAGTTGCATTTTGTTACCAAAATCAATTAGGTAAAGACATCTCTGCCCTATATTTCAAATATTTACACCTGAGAATGTAAAAAGTTTACTTCGAAAAGAGAGTGGCGTAGGTATGTACGCCTGCGCATGGACAATTTCAGGTACATGTAATAAAGAGAGATAAACTTACAGTTCCCGCAATATATCTTGGCGAGCGGTGGGAGTGAGGTCGCGCAGGTAGTAGAAGGGGTACCTTACGTATTAGTAATGGGCAAGGTAGGGGAAAATAACTATCGTTAGCGAAGACTAGGCAGACTCGTGTTTAGTCGACTCTGGGGAAAGCCGGTAAGCAACACAAACCCCTTCCCCCCGAAACGAATTAACACGAGCCTGTCTGGTCCTCGCTAACGATAGTTATTTTCCCCTACCGTGCCCAACACTATCACGTATACAATTACTAGGCGGAATAGATGGGCGGTACAATTTGTAAACACGTTCACGACGCATCCCCACCGCTCGCCAAGATATATTGCGGGAACTGTACAAACTACTAACGGAGAATTGACACGTGATCGGATTCGTATTGAAACTTGAATCATGTGCCTCTGCTTTTTAGCTGTTTATAGTTTATACATATTTTATTTTTGTGTAACCATGATGTTGATATGAATTAAAAACAAAAATATGGTTAAATGGCTGAGTATTAGTGATACGCCTATCCTGTCGGCATATAAACATTGCACATCAAACGGTAAGTAATCAATTACACCATTTTGAACAATAGTTAGATATGTAGGCAGGTACATAACACGTATCGTTTATAACCTATATTATTTGTTGCTGTATTTCGTAAAATATTTGTCAGTTCTAAAAGATTTTTATGACATATTGTAGGTTATGTATATATGACTATGAGGGGTATAGATGCAAAACGCGACATATCCATATTTTTTTTTTTAAATGACCTATACACATACGTTCTCTACATAGAATTTTCTGGGTAAATATTTCCTTTTGTTCCTTAAATCAAAAAATTCATATACATATTTAAGATCTGTTTTATGGTAAAAACCCGACAAAATATTTTAGGAGGCAAACGGAATATGTCAAATATTTTTCTTGATTTTTGATATAATGGACATGGCGCGTTTTACATCTACACTCTTTTCGTGTAGAATATAATTCCCTGTTTAATCTATTCCCTCCATTCAAATCCATATTCCTTAACCTAACGGGTAGCGAGAAGTTTGAAATTTAAAATATTTATATTTTTGTTAATATCCAACTGTAGTATAATATTGCCGTGCTGTACAATGGTTTCACTATTTCTTAGGTAAATTAATCTGCCCATCAAAGGAGGTACGATATATTTGCAAGTTCACCGAAAAACAAATTCGGAAAGTAATGGCATTGACAGGAAACAAGATTCCACAAGAAGAAAACTTCCTAACGATTTTTGTTTATTTACTATCGCCATGTTCCCCAAAACATTTTTTCTAGTTTATCCCATCATTTGTTGATATGTCAACTCTGGTAGAAACTCACGTTTCAATTTTAAGTAAAACCATAACATCGTCTTATAGCAAAATTAGATTTAATAATTTAGCGAAGAAAAAATACAAGGAAAATCAATAAGGAAGGAATTAAGTAAACTAATATTATTTAATCATCAATAAATTATACAACAACTACTGCAGTATATTATTTACTCCTAAAGACAACATACAATGTTGGATTGTTATTACAAGTCGTGAAGATCTCATGAAACTTGTATTAGATTTTTCCTACGTACTTTTATGTGGCGTTGAAAGAAATTTTTTTCTTTTCTCTCTTATTAAACCTGAGAACGAATGAAGTATATGTTACCAGTTCATCGTAAGTTTACAAACTGTCTATAGTTCTAAGTTGTCCACAATTTTAATAAAAAAAACAATTCCATATAAAATAGGATAAAATCTAACATATGCTACAAATTGCAAGTGCTATTAAAATTTATTGATATCCTTAACTTTATTTATTTGAATATCCGCCATGGTATCGACGTCATTGTTGACGTTTGTGTTCCAATATGGCGCATTTCAATTGATTGCAGTTTTGAGTTCAAAATCAGCACTCTATCATCTCTATGGTCGAACGCCTTACTATAATCTAGAAACACTAAAACTGTGAGTAGACCTTTGCCTCTAGCCGTTAATAACTCTTCTAAATTTGTACCGCGGGTAAATCAGATCACCTCAGCGCATCGAATGAATAAAAATCGCTTTCTTCACGAAAACTTTACTTCGAAAGCATACAAATGTTCGACATTACTGCACCCGATCTTCCACGAATCGAACTCGCAGCGGTGTCACGCGCCTATCACAAAGTCGAAATCTGAAGGGAAAAAAAATGTCTCACGTTGTTAATCTTGTTTATATGCCGAGTCGTCTGCATCAATGCTCGAGCGTTCGAGCGAACGCAACCGTGACTGGTTGCAACGACTATAAAGGTCGCTAGGTAAATAATCGGAGATATACTCCGAGTGAAACAACTGCAGAGAATTCTTTCGCCGCACGAATAATAATAACAATAAATAAAACGGATATGTTACTGCGCGTTCCATGAAGGATGGCCGGTTAGTCGGGGAAAAGCGAGGTTAACATGTGGCGGGCAGGCGGGCGATCTCAGTTTCCATAATTATGACATCTTTTCGAGTATTTGAGTCACGTACGCAGATTTATACGGATTCCTTTATAACTGCATTTATTGCTTGGGTATTGCTCGTTACGGCGAGCCATGCCGTAGATGCAGATAAGCGTGAATAAACGTTGCGTTTCTTTTGTTATTCCTCCCATTCCAAACTATAAATATTATAAAATGTAAAAGTCGTTCGTCTCATCCTCGTTTCATAAATAAAACGACAAAACAAAGAAACGATCCCCTCGCTTGTTTAAGTGTTTCATAAAATGTTATAACACCCGAGAACTTTACCGACGGAATGAAATCAAATTTTGCTTACGGCTTTCCTAAATGCATATTGTATCATAAAAAGTTGCCGATGTCGATTACTAGATTGAGGCGACAATGAGAGAAAGTTGGAGTGTCACTGCTGCTACATCGGATAGAGCCGCAGGACATCTCTTTCGCGATATAATAAGGAGCGAATTCTAACGGGGAAATATTAGACGCTGAAGAAATGAAAGCGGGGAGAGAATTGAAATTTTGTCACATCGGTATTATATCTTGTTGCTATTGAGCCGGCGAGAAATGAATGGATATCCTAATGCTTCCGGGTATTGGGATATCCAGGACCGTATTCGGATACTCGAGTAATCTTTATTATAAGACAGAGTGCGAGTTTGTTTGCTCAAATAAAACTATAAAGGTGGAATATCAATTCTTTGTTTGTCTGTCATGGCACTCTGCTGGCCTTTCCATAGATCTGTCGTCTCCATAGCACACTAAAAAACTATTAGAAATTTAAAAACGCAATATCTTGTTTAATATTTAAAATAAACATGAAGTGTTATATGTTTTCGAAGGATTGAACTCCATATGTTACAAATATTTGGTGCTGCTTGGGGTACTTCAATAAGTAACTTTTACAGATACTGCCTCTCAATACTTTATCTGAATAGTAATTTTAAGTTGAGAATACATCTGATTCGCATTGCCGTGGATTTCCTTTCACACATGGAAGCAAAAAGTGTAGTACGATCCTTTACTCTTTTCATACGGGTTCAGATGTATTCTCGACTTTAGATATAGAGATATTTACTTTTTATTATGTAAGTATGGTTGTAGTGTAAAGTGAAATCTAGTATTATATGTCCATAGTTGGGTTATTCTTTGTAAAATAATAAATGATTTTGTGAACTGCACTTCCTAATTCTTTATTATACATACTACAATAGTCACTACCGGTTTTGACCAGTATTTTAGCCTTCTTCAGGTTATGAAAAACTTATAATAGTCAAAGATAAACGAAAATGAAGATCTATGCAAATTCATTACTTGTACAGCACTGTATACTTGACTACCAGAAATACAGCGTCGGTGAGGATTCGCCCGCGACGCCGGACAAGTATTCTTTCGTTTATCTTTGACAATTAGAAGAGTTTTAAACATCTGAAGAAGGCTAAAATATTTTAACCGAAATTAGTTAATTTTGAAATCATTTTTTTATTATAAATTCAAATCGGCTTATGCGATTTTAATAAGATTTGGCATTGCCAGTTAGTATTATTGGACGAATGTTTTGAGAAAATTTTAAGAAAATACTAATACCGGAAGTGAATGAAACACGCATGACCATTATGAAAATTAACATAATTTTTTTTGCTGTCTATAGTAGAGACACGAAATAATTTTCATTCGATAGAGTATTCAAAAGCGATCAAATTATGTCTCTTGTAAAATTTTCTTATTTTTATTCGTTTTCGAGAAAAACGAAAAAAAAGTGCTTATGGTCGTGCGTTCGAAAAAAGCAAAAAGTAATCCAGTCGCCTATGATTTCTATCATAAACAAATGAATTTCGCAGGGCTAAATCTACTGCTCAAGTAAAGACTACAGATAAACGAATAGGCTTAGTAAAAGTTCACGGTTTCGGAGATTCGGGGTAACTTATTAAAATTAATTTAAGAGCTCTTTACGAGTCAAATTATATTGTACATATCAGATATTACACAGGCAACGTTTTCTTTTTTTTTTTTAATAGAACAATAATGACAATAAAAATAATCAAAGCGGTAAGCAATATTACACAATATATAGGATAAATTATCACATAATAATATGTTTAAAAATACATATTATATGTAATCACTATACGGTAACATCACATAACAAAGTGTTTAAAAATACGTAATATATGGAAAAGTCACCTGTAATATTACACATTATAGACGGTAAAATCACATATTAAAATATTTAAAAATACACGATATGTGTTACGTAAATTTACAGAATGGTTTGTAAAATTCCATCAATTAACGTTGGTAATAAATTGCTAACATTAAGTTATGTAAATTTACAAGATTTTTTTTCCGTGTAGATCGCAAATAAAAAGCTATGCCAAAAATGACCTAACAATTTTAATTAATAAGAAAGTTATAACGCATAATAGAAATATCTTGAAAACGGTAAGATAAATTAAATTTTTTTTTCACCGGTGTCTTCATCTCGCAAAAGTAGCTCTGGACTACCTATCTCATTTCGTATCTCCTCTGCAAAGTATATTTACCCGTTATGTACATGCAATTTGGTCCAGCCTGTACATGGAAAGGTAAAGGAAAAATCGAAGACCGACCTGCAATTCCTTGTTAAACGGTTTCAAGAAAATAAGATTATGTTAAAATGCTGAAAAATGTATAACACTTTAGAGGGAATTAGACGCTTCCGAAACCATGTATATAAGGAAAGATTCGAACAATATATTGAATCAGGTTTGTTCCCTTCTGCATCATTCTGTGTTGATTGATTTGTTTGGGTAAACGTATTTTCTTCCTAGGTATTTTGTGTTCCTAGTATTTAAAAGGTCAAGGCGGGCGTTGAAGAAAGCACTTTGTAGATATAGGCTTCGGGTAGAGATAACTAGGTATGATTAGTTATTATATCTTTTTCTTCATTCATTCGGTCTTCAGTTGGAAATAGAAAACTGAAACAATTTACCAGAATTAATAAAACTGGCTAGCGCAGTTACATTCCTTATCTATCACTGAATAAATTATTAATATTATAAAGTCTAGAGAATAAAGTGTGGAAGGAATCTAGAATAGAACCTGCGGTTCTTTAATTTACTACAATTTATTGCACCAAACTAAAATAGCACCCCATCAAAATCTACACATCCATCTGCAAATACGGTTCTGTCTCCCTCTATTAACCCCCCTTGTCACCGCCACCCCCCGCCGACTTGCCGCAGCAACTTCTCCCGAAGAATTCCAGATAGAGAAGATGACTACCTCCCTCCCCCCTCCACTCCACTCCCTCTACCCATCCGACGCGTTCAGCTACGGCCCACTTTATTGCTTTTAATATGTACACAATATAAAGTTTGACAAGTTGCAGCGGAAATTCATATTCCCGAATATTGAGAATTTTACGCGCGCCAAGCGAAGACGCCGTATCACCGCTAGTTCGCGCCGCTTTTTTCGTAGCGTCGACAGCGTCTCGACGTCTCCGATAGGCGCGCGTCGCGCATTCCGACGACGTGATGGAAAACCGTCGCGACACTCAGTAATATTATACAAGTTATTGTGTTGTCGCGATGCCCGGGGCAATTTATTTGAATTCAACTTTGATATGAACGAAAGATGGATTCGGATGGAGGAGAGAGACGATGGGGATCGAAGTCGCAATCGGAGGTGGGGGAATGAGACGTGAAGTGGTTGAAGACGGTATGGGGTGGGGAGTTATGGTGTGAAGTTTTAGAGTAAAAGTCTGACATAAGTACATACGCAGTTGGGATGTATTTACTTTGTATCGTACGGAATAATCTATATCTCTATTAATATTTATAATACGTTGAAAATGGATATTGGTATACACGTGGAATAGCGTCATATCAGCAAACCTATAACATGCAAATTTTACAAATGTAATATGCAGAGATGGTGAAACCTGCAGACATACAGATCCAGACAAGTGTGGGTTTAATATCGTCTCTTGTAGAACTAATGACAACTACTGCTATTTATCACGACGAATTTCTGCAAACTACAGTCACTGGCATAATACAGCATTGTGTTTTTTATTTATTTTTTTTATCCGAACAACTGTATATTATAGCCTCTGTGTTTAAGACAATAAGTGCATTTTTTATATAATTTGAAATTCGCGCCAAATATCCCTACTATTTTTTATGTACACCATTTCTTTTTAAAAAAAGTGAGTCGGGTTGTTGTTGTATTAGGGTGGCGTCATGTCATAACTAAAGAAAATAAAACGTTTAAGAAATACAGAACAAAAGTTTAATTCAAAACACTCTGATACAAGAAAACAAATTTAAGAGTAAACATTAGTAATACATGCAATAGTTACTAATTAATTCTCTCCAAGCTAACTAACAAACTTAAAATTTTATCATACCGCAATATTTTTATTGTAAGGAAAATACTATTAGCTGAAGTATCAAGCCATACGGACATGGAGGAAAATGAGCCATCGCACGGTGGATCAAAAGGCGGTAAAAAACGGGCATTGCCTGAAATGGTAATAACTTCCTTAAAAATTAATGTTTTAAGACCGTAAATGTAAGTAGATGAAGTAGTGACTTTAGTAAGTGGTAGATGAAAAAATATTGTATGCATTACCGCAGTGAAGTGTCTTGATCGAACATTGACTTGATTGGTTGCCTACCCTCGTGATTTTCAAACTTCTTCGGAAAAGTGTCACTTTCCTGCTTTGATACAGGAATACTTAACTAATACCAAGTGAAATAATAGATTGATAAACAAAAATCTGCTACTCCCTCAACATCATCCGTTACCAATTCTGCAAACGAAACTTCAGATGAAGATGCATTTTTCTCCATTCCAACTACAAACACGGCGACTAGTTTTCTTGGATTAGATGACATTCCAAGAAGCTTAGGACATAACTTTCCCACTGTAAACTTAAAAAGCATTTTGCAAAGATCAGCATATGGAAAATCTATATTAAATTTCTATCACAAAGAAAATAGACTGGATGATAGGAACAGAAGTCGTCTTGTTGATATTATTATTAAATATTTTTAATAATAATAATAATATTTCTTTATTTGTAATAAGACAATTACACTTGCGTCTTAAATTTTTAAATATTCTAATATGTATATTACATATGCTTTTGTCAAAAGAAGAAGAAAAGATAGTGGTGGGCACTATCGATAGCGACTATCGATAACTATCGATAGTTTTGACTATCGATAGTTGACCATCGATAACTATCGATAGTTGACTATCGATAACTATCGATAGTGAGCTATCGATAACTAACGATAGCTGACTATCGATAATTATCGATAGTTTTTTTTTATAGTAATTTTTTTTTCGCGAGATGTAATTTTGAGAACTGTCTTGTATAACTAACAATAGCGTGAAAAGTGCTTTTAGATGATAATATGGATGGTCGAAAAGTACATGAATGTAAGTCGGGAAGATAACTAAACGTGTAGATACATAATAAATTATATTTTACAGCAATATAATGAGAATAATTAATTGCGTTACAATCATAACAGTAATATATTGTATAATTTATGTGAAAATTTGCGCAATTGGTTTTGCAGTCTTCTGACAAGTACTTACAGTGAGCGGCTTCTGAATCCCTGATATATTAGTCAACAAAAATTTGATTTTAAAAATTAAAAAAAAAAAATTATTTAACTTACCGATTATATATGTAAATGCTCAATGCTGCCGTTAACACATTCTCACAAAGCAAATATGGGTATGACAATTGAAATAAATAAAATAAAATTGAAAATAAATATAATTTAAAAATAAAAAGTAAATAACATTCTAATATATAAAATAAATACAATTCTGTTTATATTTAAAATGCTTCAAAAAACGGTCATAGTCTAAACAATATCTAAATTTTTGTTTATAAATATTAAAATTTGCCCAAATTCAATGGAAACACGACAAGCATTGTTTTAATTTATTTTTCTTTTCTGAGTAGCCTAAAGGTTTGTGTTATTTTATATTGTCTTGTTCATTAAAAAAGAATGTGTTATCAATCATCAACTACTCATTGAGTAGAACTAATTCCTTCTTTTGTAATATCAATGTGCGTCAGTGTGCACATCTAGTACACTATTATTTATTTATTTTTATTAAATTTTTATTATATTTATATATATGTATATATTGACGATACATTGTTCTTTACAAATGGCAATAAATTGAATTTGAATTTGATGATGAAACAATGAACCAAAATACTAGTGTTAAGACAATTTCCATTAGTATATTAGTATAACTATTGATAGTCGACTATCGAGAGTTATCGATAGTCAACTATCGATAGTCGACTATCGATAGTTGGTCCGACTATCGATAGTTGAAAATATCGATGGTGCCCACCACTAAAAAAAGAAATATATATATGTGTATGTATGTAGGTGCATAAATAGAAACGGGATTTATATGAGTCAATAATAGGAAAGTGTAAATGGCAGAACAACTATAACACGTACAGACAAACGACAGATTAAAAGAATAAATAAATAAATATTTAAAATAAATAAATGTTTAGGCTAGATACTCTTCAACCGTATAGCACTCTTCAGTGACTAGATATTCCTTGGTTTTGATTTTGAACTTAGTGGGTGGCAATTCTTTCAGTTCTTGTGGTGGCTTGTTAAACAGTTGAGGGCCCCAGTAGTCTATATTGTTTTGAGTCGTAGTTAGCCTATGACACGGTATTTGTAAGTGGTCTCGTTTTCTTGTATCGTTGGCGTGATTGTTTCCGTTTAGTCTGAAGAGTGTTTTATTGTTTTATATATAGACAACGACGGTAAGTATATAAAGTGAGACCAAGGTGAATATCTTCTCTGCTTTAAAGTGTGTATGATCAGACCATTTTAGAGTTGTATCCATCACAAGGCCTAGAAATTTGACCTGTGAGGTCTCAACTTTGTCTTTCAAAGTGAATATCTGATTTTGTGTTTTATTGGCATTCATCTTCAATTTATTAGCAGCAAACCAAGTTTCTGCTTCCATTACTACCCTTTGCGATTTTACCTCTATTTGTGTTATATTATAACCACTTACCAGGATTGAAGTGTCATCAGCGTACAGATACATATCTGCGTCGGGAACGTTTAAGGGAAGGTCGTTCGTGTATAAAATAAATAGTAGTGGACCTAGGATGGAACCTTGAGACACTCCGTATCTATTTTCAGCTTCCGAAGATGTGTCATTATTCCATATATTTATACTATAGTTTTATATCTGGTATGGCTTGTGTCTATAATCAACTGGAGTGGGTTTATGACAATCGAAGAAGATTGATTTAATTTTTTTTATAATAAAGAGGCTTCCTTAAACCAAAACAAAAAAAATATTTCTTTGATGACGTATTTCTTTGTTTCGATTCAATATTTTTGAATAAAGAACCAGACATTTCCAGTGGAAGAGGTATTTCTATTCAATTATTTCGTAGATCGAAAACAGGATCGCTTTTATGTTTATTAGTTAAGGATTCGAATGGAAAAAAATATTTGCAACAAGCATTTTTAATATAACATTGTCCCTAGATATTATTGGATACGAACAAAATGTCAGAAGATCGACTATCAGATTTTTGACACCTCTCAGCGGGTCGGCTAAACCTGTCAGTCACCGGTAACGTCGCGTCCCACATCAGAAAAAAAATCACACGATGCCAACTTACGCCTCATTTCACTTCGATCCACCCAGATCCCCTTTCGAACCTTCGTCTTTCTCCCACGCGTCACCGTCCGCCACGGAATAGAAAAGGAGTTGCTACGGATTCTTCGGCTGACCCCTCCGAGGCCCGTATCGATATCAAACCGTCTGACAAGACATTGCACGTTGAACGGAACACGTGGACGGCGTTCAGAATACCGAACCGCTGCTGTTACTATTATTAAAAGGCGTATACCAGACGATAATACATATTTATTAAGATTTTGACGGCATCTCCCGACAGAGGTGCTACGTAATTCTGGGCTATCGTAAGTTGTTGTTTCTTTTTTTCAATTTTTATCGCGCTGCTCTCCTGTTTTTTTAATTTATTCGTTGTCGTTCTCGTCCACGGCGCGCGAGACTTGATTGAAATTCTAATCGAAATGCCCCGAATAGCTGTGAATACGGAATGCGTGGCCTCCTGTGCTTTTTTTTTTGCTTGTCCGATCTTCTCTTCTTCTTAGATTGACGTTTATTAAATGTCAAATGTTGACGTTTGAGGAGCAGAGCGTTAGTTCGAAGATTTCTTGGCAGGCGAAACAAATAACACAACAGTGTCTATTCGTTTCTCGTTCATTGTGTGCTGTTTAGTCAATTTGAATATGTATTAACAAGTGGCTGACCTTGATCGTAAGTACGTGTGTATTAATGACTTTGTGCAAGTGAGCAGCAAATATTGTTGAGTATGTGTAATTCCATTTAACAAGTCTGCAATCTTTTATTTTTTCAATAAATTGGTTTTGTGGGGAAACTTATGTTCTTCCACATAAAAAACATAAGGAAATCCATTGTTCTAGTACTTAGCAAAACATATCTTTTGGCTAAAGATTTATTTTTAATAAAAAAAAGTACTGGCAATGCGGCAACCGATTCTTCTTAGTAACATGATAATTTTATTTAATTTAATCTTCTCGATTACTCTATCTACCAGATGATCATATCTGCTTCTAGCACATATAGTGGGCTATGTAAGCCTAAATTCTTTACTGAAAAGAAAAATACATTTTTAAGTGAAAATATTCTATAGATTCCAGGAATTTCAATTTGTTGAAGCTCCTTTCCCCAACCCAATATCTCTATTCGTGGACTTGATCTTTATTATTCTCCAGATAAACTAAACCAACTGTTTGTTCCTGTCATAGTTGAGCAAATTATGCTTCCATCTCCACAATATCCCAAAATATTCATACAATCACTATTTTTGTGTTTGAATGCACGTCCAAATTTATTTTGATTATATCTTGGAGTTTACCTTGCCCCTAGTATCGTCTGGTCGTCTATTCCTATACAAATCCGTTTGCTTTTAGAAGTCTCACCAACGGTTCTAACCCGCAACTCAGTAAATAACTTTTCGCATCCATCGTCATTAATGTATCTATTATCTAACGACTAATATAAAATGGCGTATTGGCGGGATGACTGCTGGCACTTATTAACTGCGAACATCAAAACACATTTTTGTTTGCTTTTATTCAGTATTCACCTTTGTTTCCGCAATTCCGCACATAATTTATATTTGTATCAATAATCAATATAGTAAAAACGCGTTGGGATATCTAATTTAATAAGATTCAAATGAAACAGATATTAATAAACAATCACCTACAATAATTAGTATAATGTATATATGAAAGTGTTTGAATTTTCAAACCTAATTGTACTCAATTCGACTACATTATATTCGATTCTTTAATACAAGAAAGTTTGGCATAGTATTGTGAACAAAGTGTTTATACATTGTAATAGATTTTTTAATAATTTGTAGTATTTCATGTTACAGTAATTTAAAACAAAAATACACTCCGCCAAAAAAGTATCGCATAAACTAAAAAAGGGCATTTATGAACCAAGATATTTTTATACGTTCACAAAAAGTTTGCCTCGTGTATGTGAACTATAAAAACACTAACAAAATAATGGAACTTAGCGTTTTTACTTTATTTTTTTCCTAAAAGAACACATTTAGAAAAATGCATATGTGTAAGGTTTGCTCAGTTGTTTATTGAAAGTCTTCCTATACGGACAAATTTTAAAGTGCGAAGTCAGAGTTCTGTACCAACGCTTTTAAAACTAAAATGAGCAATTTAACTTCAGAACAAGTGGCTGCTATAGTTGCTTTAATCGAAGATGGACGATCTCAAGCATACGTTGCTAATTTGATGAACATCAATCAGTCAAGTGTTTCTAGAGCCGTAGCCAGATATAGGGAAACAGGCATTTACAGTAGAAGACCTGTACCAGGTCGTCCAAGATGTTCTACTCGCCAAGATGACCGCTATTTACTACTACAAGCATTACGTCGAAGACATGTAACTGCGAGACAATTGCAGAACGACTTGGCTAGAGTCAGAAATACTCGTGTGAGTACTCAAACTATTCGGAATAGGTTACGACAGAGTGGATTAAGAGCTAGAGTAGCTGTAACAGCCCCTCGTCTCACTAGGAACCACCGAGTGGCTCGCTTAAGGTTTGCCAGAGAACATGTAAATTGGAACATTAATGACTGGGCCAATATACTCTTCACAGATGAGTCAAGATTTGGTCTTTACACCTCAGATAGGCGTATCTCAGTGTACAGACGAGACGGTGAGCGCTATTCGCAGTGTAATATCAGACCTAGACCTAATTTCGCTGGGGGCTCTATTATGGTTTGGGGAGGCATCTGTTTAACAGGTCGTACAGAGTTAGTACCAGTAGACAGAGGTACACTGACTGCCCACAGGTATATAACGGACATTTTAGAAGAACATGTAGTACCATATGCGGCAATTATAGGAAACGAATTCATGTTAATGCACGATAATGCACGACCGCATGTCGCAATAGTCGTCCAGGAATACCTTAACGATGTTGGTATTCCAGTTTTAGATTGGCCTGCGGTAAGTCCGGACATGAACCCTATCGAGCACGTGTGGGACCTCCTTCACAGACGGATACGAACCCAAAATGTTGCCCCAGCGGACCTGCATGGACTAGCAAATGCTCTCCGTGACGAGTGGGAGAATTTGGATCAGGCTTATATACGGAGGTTAATCGAATCTCTGCCAAACCGTATGCGAGCGGTCATAAGAGCCAGAGGTGGCAATACTCAGTATTAAAAGCTACTGTTATGACATTTTTCTTTCCAAAATTATAATTTCTTGTTTTAATAAAAATCTCAAGTATGAGTTCTTGTTTTTATTTGGCCTGTATTTTATTTAAACAATCATAGAAATTATATCTTAGAGCGCATTAAAGTATATTTACAACTTTATGCTACAAACAAAGATTATGCGATACTTTTATGATTCAAAACTAAATTATGCGATACTTTTTTGGCGGAGTGTATATTACAAATTCATATCGTTGTACTGTTAAAATATACTACACAATGTTAGATACAATAATGTAGTAAGCTGTACGAGAACGGATTAAGACTGGCTTTTACAATTGTAGTAACTATAACTACACTTTTTCAACTACAATATTATAGTAATCATTCCCTATGTACTTTTTTGAGTGTAGGTACCTAACGAACACCGAAATATAAGGTGGACAGTAGTTCCTTTCGGACTTGTTGCTGTACCGGCTACTCAGCTTGATACCAACCCTCTATCGTGATAGTGATATAGGTAAAGAGAACTGGGACATGCCTACTTCAACTATACGAGCCCTCGCTTAGACCGATCTGGGCAGGCTTCTAGGGCGCTACCGGGGACCTGTCGTGTTTTACAAACCGTTACCGAGATTCCGGCGATTATACCCGTGTTTATATCATGTAGGAGGCGTTGTCCTGGGTAGATTTTGCCCCGAGGTTAGGACGGTTAGTGCAGTATTAGAGAAAGGTGAGAAATACTTACCTGGTCGTAAGGGTAAACAATGGGATCGATCGCTATAAGTATTTCTTTCATTCTAAATCAAAATGTATATAGCGTCTTAAATGTACGCTTAGAGAAAACGTCTTGCTCTTAAATAAGTAAAATTGCCATAATGGTTCTCTTTTTGATGAGCGATTTGCAAGGAACGATTCCCAACCCGGAAATTCAAAAAATTGTGAAACTTTGGGAACATACAGATCACATACACACAGAAAAATGCATTCTGAGTTCAAAACAAAATATTGTTTCAACACAATTTTCTTATAGAGAAAATGAAATAATTATGTTGTAAGTAAATCTTTTACCACTAAGAAAATTGAAAGTTTTAATGCGAGAAAACATTTGTTTCGATGAATTTTCTTAACTAGCAAATACATTTGCTCCAGTGTCAAAGTGTTGCTGTCTTCCGAGGGACTTCCCACTGACCCGGAAGCCTTACGCAGGATCTACAACAACTTCCACGAGGCCTACGGTATCAGTCCGCAAGAGGTAGAAGCGGATCTCTCCGCCTTCGGATCCTATGTTTCCTCCGAAAGGACCATTCACCTCCAGAAGACCAGAGAATGCCAGCGAAACTATCTCACAGCTGGTTCGCCGAGAAAAAATTTTTAGAGGATTTGACGTGTCCACGGGATCTAGAACCCGTGAACTTACAACATCACGACAGCAAATTTAGTATGGTTTTAATCAATATCCAATCTTTAAGACATAAAACGGGTGAATTGTTCCCATTACTGGAAGACCTCGGTTTTCCCCAAATTGTTGCAATTACAGAACACTGGCTTAATCACAACGAACCCTTTCATATTCAAAATTATACCACAATATCAAGGTATAACAGAACTGATTCAGCCCACGGGGGGACCTTGTTTCTTTCAACTGGTGGGAATTTTTCACCTGTCTCTAAATTTGATTTCTTACTATCCGATCACTGTTTTGAGTTCTCCGCAGTGTACGATGTTACACTTAATCTGTACATTATCTGTATTTATAGAGCTCCAAATTCCGATGCTCAATTATTTTTGGGAAACCTGCTAAGTTTGCTGGAAGCACTTCCCACTAAGAGTAAAAAAATTCTATGTGGGGATTTTAATATCGACTTTGCCAGTAATTGTGCTGCCCGAAGATCTCTGCTCTCCGTGTTTGAAACCTTTGGCCTTACAATGCATGTTGATTCTCCCACCAGAATCACAAAAACCACAGCCACCATTCTGGACTATGTTGTGTCTGATCTACCCCCTACTATTGTTGAGACAAATGTTATCAATTCTGGACTCTCAGATCACGAAGCAGTGGCCACCAACTTCTCTTTAAACGTCGAGCATGACTCAAGACCCCGCAGGCTAGGTAGAATTTTTTCGAAGAGTAATTTTATAACCTTCGACAATTTATGTCTGACTACCGATTGGCAATGCCTATCCAGAAATTTGGAACGGAACTTTTCCGATTTTCTCGGTAAAATTGTTTACGTTTTCAACCAAGCATTTCCTGTGAGAACTATCAAACCTAAACACCGCAAACCCTGGACTAGTAGAGGAATACGTACATCGGCTAAAAATATGCGGTCGCTCCTTTACATCAAAAAGTTCTCATATGATCCTCACGTTTTAGATTACATCAGCCGGTATAGAAACACCTACTTAAGAATTCTAAAAGTTGCTAAAAGATTAGACTATGAAAACCGGTTAATAAAAACAAATCACCCGGCTAGAGAAACTTGGGCTATTGTTAATGATCTGAGAAACAAAACCCGCACCAATGGGCCGGTCTCCCCTGATCCTGATGATCTTAATCATCACTTTGTTAATGCTGCCAAAAACCTCATCTCGGATATCCCTCCAAGCAGTGACCCAATTTCCCTCTTACCGGCTGCCAATATGAATGCCTCCAGCTTCTTTTTAAGGCCCATTACTAAGTTAGAGCTGCAGCAAACAATTAGTGAGATTAAGAGTAAGTCAACTTGTAGCACAGACTTCCATTGCAATATTTCGGAACCTTCCAGATGTTGCCATTGGTTCCCTGGTCACTATAATTAATGACTCATTTGTGAAAGGTGTCTTTCCACAATGCCTTAAGACAGCTATTATCGTCCCTCTTCACAAAGGCGGTGATAAAGACGATCTCAATAATTACCGACCAATTGCCCTACTGCCTGCCTTATCCAAAATTATTGAGAGATTGATAAAAAAAACAGCTAATGTCTTTTCTAAAAAAATTTAAAATTATCACTCCCCGGCAGTTTGGGTTCTTGTCCAATTCAAGTACTGCCGACGCCTTATTTTCGGTCTTCACAAAATTAATTTGTAATTTTTCTTGACAATAAAGCATATTTATTTATTTATTTATTAGTGCAAGTAAATACAGAATGCAGTTTATTGTACATGCGCAGCAATACGTGGGATTTATTTGATATAATAAATAAATGTTATAAACCGTTAGAGTGCAGCAGCAAAACGCTATATCTGCGTTGTCGGTCAATTGTGTGACCGTTTTCTACCTTACAGAGTATTTCGTTGTGCGAATTTCTTTTAAGGAATTTGTTTAATGGAATCTTATTAGATTTACATGAATCAATGTACTTATGTCTAATTACATGACAAAAAAGTTGGTAAACATATGTAGCGATATATCTACCTAATAATATTAATGATGAAGTAGGTAAGTAAGCTGTTGCTCGAAATTGATTTGTTGGAGGATCTCAGAAAAATATTTCAGCGCAAGTGTTCTTTTTTATTAGAGTACAGTATTATCGGCATGCTGGTATGTATATTTATAATAATATAATTATAAAACCGAAAAGATATTCAGGCAGCACAATTTCTAATGGCGTGTATTTTTAATCGCATTCAACCTATGTTTTATTAATTCAAAGTATTAATAATAAGAAACTATAAAGCAAACAGATAGCTCATATGCATATTTTAGTGATTAGGCGGACATACGTACACCTCTGAAAAAAAAGTTGCATTTACAGCAATTTTAGATTAGAAGACTTTGTAATGAGGGATTTCTAAGCAGTCATTCATTTAACGCATTGTGGACTAGTTAGTTACGTTGAAAATACTCCTGAATTTGATTCGAGTGTAAGTATTTTAGTAGTGATAGTGATATTTAAAGAAACTCTATTCTAAATCATTGTAAGTACTTACATGTTGTAGTAGAGACTCTTACGTTGCTGTGCAATGAACTATATTGGATCTTTTACTGAGACCGTTTTATTTTTATAAGCATTAGTGAATAGAACAACTAAAGGTGACGAAAAAATACGCTAGACCTGGTGCTCGATAATTTATACATGCACAAGGGAATAAGCCTTACATGTGCTTCTAGTATCACTTTTATGTATCTGAACAATAAAGGTGTGTTTGTAAGTTAAGGTGGAAATATTTGTCTGAAATTATAACAATTAATGCGCCAGCAGCACATGCAAAAATTAATTCCGACCATATTCCTACAAACGTGTAGTAGAGTATCTATGTGAAATTTTTTTTTTGGGAACAACAAGTAGTTTAAGCTACTTAAGGGTTCCCTATTTGCAAATAAGAAGGAAGTTTTAAAAATGATAAAATATGGGGTATAATATTTTCAGAAGTTCCGCCTTATTTGCAAATACACCGCACCATTTATAAAATTAATGAAGCCACCTTAAGTTTTGTAACGGTCATTTTTATTTGAGCAGCGGTGTATACAGTATTATCATGTGCTTGCAATTTAATTTTTAAATATCTGATTTCATATTTTTAAAAGTCAAGTAATTTCACTTAACGTTTATAAGTTTAAAATAATTTAAGTTAGTTTAGTTGTTTGCGGTTTTGTTTAATATTTCTTTGGATTATTGTAAATAATAATTTTTTGCGCGAAGATTCAAGGCGGACGTATCCGCATAGAAATTCGTTCTTTTCGGCTATGGTTATTGTAAAGTGCGGACAGTTTAGTGCAAAGCTTAAAAGATCTAGGTAACGAATTAAAATTAATTATATATTTCTTAGTAAATTCACATTTTTAAATCACATAATAATAAGCTTTTTTATTTTTGCATATTCTATTATTTTAAACTATATTTTACAAGTGTTAATATTAACATGTTACATTTTTTTACGAAGAGCACATGGTAATTACTTATTACGATTTTAGACTTTTTTTTTTACTTGTTCCTTTATCTTTGGGATTTGGTTGCTGATTTTTGCTTCTTGCGATTTAATGAGACCTGGAAATAGTCCTCTATTAAGTATATGGGGAATTTATTGTAATACCTCGAGATTGGTTGGAAACTTTAATTTAAATCCATGTGGAGCTGAACTTCATATTTTCAAAATTTACTGGACCCCGTACATATTATAAGGTGAAGAATATCCACCAGGAGTACTTGGGTGAGCCACCACTTTTTATGGACCGTTCCTAAATATATCCATCAAATCGTCAAATCAAGGAACATGGACGTTTGCCGATATATGGGAACGTATAGCTTGCAGCTTGCACACATCTACCGAGGTAGGATTGCTCCATATTATTTTAATTCGTCGCATAATACCATAGCAGGACATTTCCATTAGTTTGTCTCATTTGTTTATATTTGCCTTGTTATATATTTATTAATCGTTTGTTTGTTTATTTTGTAATTATTAAGACTTTGTTTGTTATTTTGTCACACGGTGCTGTGCATATTTATTACTTTAGCATTTGTAATACTCATCAGTAATTATTAGTTACCTAAAAGAAATTTAATAGTGCTAATTATTTTCAACCTTAATTCAGTCATTTACACATTTTTATTAATACTTCAAACGACACCATTCATGTACTTTTATAGTACATCTTCATTACTATTTAATTTATCATAACTACCTGACGTGCCAATTGGTACCTAAATTATTTGTGCATTCTTGTACCTTAAACACCTTAGGTGAATATATATTTTGGTGGGGGGATGACAGCTGTTATCGCGTCGCGGAGTGAAATCTGAAAGGATAACAAACGTTAGTACCTTTATTAATTAAACAATAATATAGAGCCAATTCATTCAAATACTTACCTTTGTATTTTAAGTTTAGTATCACTCATCATCCTTATGTTTATTGATGCACGTCAACTCATTGCATTTGATTGTTAAGTACTAACTTATATTTTTAATTGTTTTTACTTTTATAATTAATTGTAAGTTAAATATCATTTGTTTTGCGTTTCACGCTGTTTATTAAACTATTTGCAATATTTACACCTTTACATAATTTATATATTTATTATAAAAGCAACTTTAACATTATTTTCATTAAATTTTATTTTGAACGAAGTTCTTGTTTTTGTTGTTTGCTGAATCCTGGCTTCCTCGCTGTTGGCCACAGCTGGCGCCCTTTTAAAAAGAATAAGAATTAAGAACCCACGCCCTTGCTCACGGTTCATGAGCGGCCGGACCAGATTTTTGCTGGATTATCTGGCAAGTTCTAGTGTTACAGCCTAATACTGTAACCGACTAACAATATTGCTATTGTGTGTTCCAGTTACTTGCCAGTGATTTCAAATTTAATTTAAGTGCGCATGTCCACAACCGAAAATTTCACGACAATCAGAAATCATTCTGATCCTCTCCAGCTAGTTTCAACTTAACCAGTTTGTTTCTATGAAACTATTTATTACAGACTGATAATTTATACTTTATGAACACCAAAATTGTATTGCGCATAACCCTAACGGTTTATGATAGTTTACAACTGCTCTATTAACAAAGCTTATATTAAAAAAAAAAACTATCTTGGTTGATAATTTTAAACTTTGATACCGCGTAGGTACTTCTGTAGAAGAAAGTACGCAGCAAGGGCGTAGATTTTCGAAAAAATTGATTGGTTTAAGCGCACTCACAGAACTTCAATATAAAACAGAGAATCACCGGTAATTGGTAATTGCACGACAGATGAAGCGGCACGTTAAATAACAAATTATTTATTTTATTAGTAATATGTCATAAAATTTGTAGAAGTTAATTATGTACGTTTTTACGTAATTAATTTTTTGCGTTGTAGCATGCACTTTACTTCATTTTACTAATACTTAACAAAACCAGGACCAACACTGGAGAACTGACATCTCGTGTTAGACACGTGTCTTTCTCGGAAGCACAGCTGATGAGGTGACTCTATTCGCAGCCCTTTAATCATTTTTACTATTAATTCCTGTTTTTCTCTTTCTGAAATATACAGGCATACGTACTAGGTACCTATCAAACGTATGGCATGTACCAAAGGTGCCGATCGACTTAATCACTCTCCGGCACGAAATCATCAAATCGTTGTCACATCGTGCGACAGTAATTGTCACGTAATTTAAGCGACTGAATTTGAATCTAATAGGTACCGTGCGATGCAATACGACCGACGATATCATCTTTTCCTAGATCGTAATCGAATCTCTAGTTAATCCTGCACACGCTGCGTTTATCATCGGGTTCTGACGTGTCCCATCTTTAATAGCTGCTGCGGATATCGTTTACACGGAATAAAGCAATTAACGCCGGTTATTCCCATTAAAATTCGCAATTATCCGACATTAAAGGCTAGACGGACTAGTAAGTAGTAGCGCTGCAATAGTAAATCCGCCATCGCTGGGATGTGCTTAACGCTTGCCTGCGATATTCGGCCCGATATAATGCCCTACTGAAGGTTTGTAAGAATGTGGCCGGAATTAATTTTTGTATATGCTATTGTCGCATTATCATAATTTTAGGTGGTTGTTTTATTTAATGTGATATCTAATATTTTCGCAAATTTACAATAGCATTGCCTGTAATTGCTTTTACTTTACTTTTACTTTTTTGAATCAAATTTAGACAGGTAAATTACACGGTAATCAGTTGGTAATGATTGGTGTACCTTTCCTGCAAAATTACTAATAGACATGAAATATGAGACATTAAATGGCTGTTAGGTATAAAATAACAGATAAAACTAAAGTAACTTACAGTTCTGGTTACGAGTATTGAAATCGCCATGCATATAGTGCACTCCTTACTGTGTGATTAGTAACAAAGTATTTATTTAATGATTTCACACTGTAAGAAGTGCATATTTGCCGTCCTGTCGGCCTTCTAAGATCTGTATTTGAGACAATTCAAATTGTGAGGAACCCAAGCATCTCGTTAGCTCAACTGGCAGAGCGCCCGTCCGATAAACGAGAGGTGTATTAGAAGTATATGGAGAACAAATCACCAGAAGTAATTAAATTTTGTATGTGCAAGTTATTCGAGGTGAACTACGTTTCTAAAACATTTTCATCCATGTAGTGTTGCCACTTCTAGCAAAACCTGGTAACAGCTTTTTTAATTCAAATAAAACCATGGTTGAATTCCGTATTAAATTTCATAAAACTTTCACAATTATTCCCCTATACCTATCACAAAGCGTTTAAGAGATATAAATTTATTTCAATTATTTCTTTTTTTAAATTTGACCTTTAGGAAGGTTACGCATATCTTCTTTCTTTTAAATAACTGTGAGTCCAATTTTTGAACGTGCTTTACGGAAACCTTAGACTCACTTTTTGTGTTATTTGAATTTAGTTACATTGTACAGGGCGTTTCACACGTTACCCTCAAACCACAAGTTACAAAAATTCCTTTAAGTATATTTTTTAAAATGGAACAGCCTGCATATAAAAGTCTGTTAAATTTACTTTTCGAACATGTATGGTGTTCCTATATTTAAATCGTTGTGATTTTGTGTTAGAAACGGTGGATTCGTTCCATATTTTTTGTAATAAAGAAATTAAGAAATTTATTTTGAACTTTCTCTATCATCCTTTTACCTTTCTCTCTTGCAAGGTTCCATATTACCCAAGCAAATTCCAACTTTGACCTTACATAAGCATTATATAATAAAATAACAGATTTGGTGCCCACATAATTTTAGGAGTTTCTCCAAATAAAGCCTAAATTTGTAAAACCCTCCATTGTAACTTCTTTAATACGTTCAGTAACTGAAAAAGATGACTCACTCTGAAAAAGCGCACCCAGATCCGTGATGCAATTCTTTGCGCAGAAGATAAGTGTTGTTTAATTATAATTATAATAAAAAATAAGAAGAACTTTTTCTTTGAGAAGCTTACAATAGCACACTTGTCTATATTAATAGTCAATTTATTGTCTTGATACCAAATAGGTAATCTATTCAAATCATCTAACAAATCCATTGCGCTGTCGATGGAATTAATTTCTGTGTAAATTTTACAAGCATCCGCATACAATAGGTATTTAGATGTTTAAAAAATATCAGGTAGATCATTCACGAAACTCGCGAACTGTAAAGGCCCTAAATTCCTACCTTGAGGTACGCCAGATGTGACTGAAAACGGTTCTGAGTTCGTGTTTTTGTAAAACACTATTTGTCTTCTCTTACACATGTATAACAAATTACAAGAAAAAACAAATCTGCGAAGCTTAAAACACTCGTGTTTAAACACGCGTATCCAAGGACTAGTCGCAGTAAAAGAAATAGTTTGCAAGTGCAGGGTTTGTTTTAGCTCGTCGCGGTAAACCTTCTGATATTTACTCCGACAACGGGATGAATTTTGTAAGCGCAGTAAGGGATATGAAAGAAGTAAAGCGCTTCTTGTTAGGCAGCGAAGGTTTTTTGAAAAACAATTTGTGGAACGAAGAAATCGAATGGCATTTCATGCCGCCACGCAGTCCTAATTTTGGGGAGCTTTGGGAAGCTGGATTGAAATCGGTTAAGTCTCACATTAAACGAATTGGTAATCGTGTATTCACTTTCGAAGCCTTTGTCACTATCCTAGCCCAAATCGAAGCAGTATTAAACTCAAGACCTCTTTTCTCATTTTTATCGCTTAACGCCAGCTCACTTTCCTTTTGGAAGAAGCTTGACCAGTGTTCCTAAAAGAAACTACATAGACGCCAATGAAGCTAGGTTAAACACCTACAAAAAATATCAACAAATCCACCAACAGTTTTGGGCTCAATGGTCGAAGAGCTACATCAACGAGCTTCAAACCCGCACCAAATGGACGACTAATCAACAACAAGCGATCGAGCCAGGGTGTATGGTATTACTGAAGGAGGAAAATCAACCCCGATTGAAGTGATCATTAGCACGCATTGCCGAGACACATCCGAGAGTTGAGGACATCGTAAGAGTGGTAACAGTGCGCTTGCCAAGTGGAAAGACAATGAAGAGACCAGTGTCAAAAGTGTGCTTGTTACTTATATACTAAAAACCAAGTTGACAAATATCGTAAATTTTGAATGTTTCCTTTCAGTGCATTTTTTGTTGATTTTTGAAAGCCAGAGTCTTTCAATGCGGTGGCTGTATGTTTAAGATTTTGCATGGTTTTTCACTAGTTTTTGTACACGTGGTGACATCTGTCGGTGGCTTCCACATTCTGAAGTGATTGGCGAATGTTCTTGCGCACAGCGCATATAACCTATTATTAAGAGAAAAGATGTCGATAGAGAAGTAAGACAATACGTTACGTGTATTGTACTTTAAGCTAATAAAGCGATTATACACAGAACAAAAGTCGTTCAAGGCGTAATTTATTTCCAAACAAATACGTTATAGTTAAATCATTTGTCACATGTACTCACTGTTAAACCGATTCTACTATAGACAGACAACCGATTCCTATCTTGAATATTATTATGTTATTACATGGAATATGTATTCCTCGACATATCAGACCATTTAATTGGGCAAACTAATCCGAAATATTGTAATTTGTGTTAGAACAAATACTACCCTAGCAGCGCAAATCATCGGCTAATGATCGGCTTTATATAGCGCCGATATCCTGATGTCGGGTTGATATTAAAGATATTGTGCCGATATCGGCTTTCTACCAGTATACGATATCACTGCGATACAAAAGATCCATTATCGGTAAAATATCGGTTGATCGTTTGATGTTTCGGCTGAACATCGGCTGGAAACTCAAGACATATGTATATCAGGGCGATATCATTAATAAACGCCGCTGCGATATTGATAGAAATGAGGTATATGGATTTGACTATTGTCATTTTTTTGACGATAGGAAGTCGGCTAATATCCTAAATCTATACGGACTGGTTGATTGAAATATAACCGCATTACAAGAGCGTTCAGATATAAAATTTCAACGTTTGAGACATCAATTGTGAAATTAAAATTAATATCGACTATAAAACAGTTTTAGAAGGTGAAGCGATTGATAACTTAAGAATATGCAAATGCAATTTTCTAACTCCGCCGTGATTATAAAAATTGGCATCGAAACGCAATGTTTATGGGAGTTAGATCTACGCGCAATATCTTACCCCTACCACCTACCACAATCCATCATAGCGTTCCTTATTGCAGTGTGAGCATGACGACCAGGTGAAGTGGTTGCCATTATTTATTTTCTCGCTGCATTATAGTAAGCGTTGTGCACATTACAAAATGGGTGAATGAAGCTTATAAAGGTAAGGAAATTTTTATGAATAATGTTTTATGTATGTATCAAGTATATAATTTAATGATTAGTACTCATTTATTGTGTAAATATGCAGCGTTAACAAAATGGAAGACGCTTGTAAATTTCTTATTTTACGTGAAAGCATGGTTTCTACAATATGTGTAGCGTAAAAAACGTTTCGCATTAATAGAATAAAATAAATGACAAGCGTAGTTCAGACAAATGAAAGCTTTTATACGATGCTGTATATATACACTAAAGAAAAACACTTTTTTTTAGATACGTATGTGGTGCTTAATTGGGGGAAGTACGTTAAAGGAAGCATATATCTAATGTTAAAACAAATCCTCTCGAAAAATATTAATGTAAATTATTCATGAAAATAGAGACAATCTAAAGAAGCTTTTGATAAATTGGAAATATACATAGTACTTCTAGGTAATGTTACATGCATTATTATTTTATTTGTAACTCTATATCAAAACTGTTATTTTTATTTACAGAAGCAATTAGAGTCAAACAGCCGGATGGGACAGAGACGAATATCAATAGATGAAATGGGGGCAGAAAAGAAAGGAAGAAGAATATAACGTGTTTAGCGAACGAATAATTTAGACGACTGGATTTTTTTTAGGTATTACTTAGAATGTTTGTTGTTATTGATTTGTTAAAAATTAAACTGTAACAAATGTTAAATTACTTTTCGTTTAAAATATGCACATATTGAGTTTGTTTTCGGTTTCATGTTTTCCTAGTTATTTTCAGTTTTTGTTTTTATTAATTAAGTCGTTAAATATTTGTGTCAATTACTCATAAATAAACATATTAAGTATTTTTACTTTTTCTTGAAATTTATTGCTTCATTTACTTTCTATTACATAAAGTCTTTCCTTCATAATGTATATTATTTTATGCGCATAATATTCTATTTTGTCATGAATTATTATACACAGAAAATTGTGGCAAACAATTTGAAAAACATTACATGTGCAATGTGATTATGAATCTGATGTATTTTTTCGGCATTGTTCAATATGAATATGACTATAGAGACTGCCCCGAAATTAAATGTTCAAACACAAAGGTGTTATAGTGGGTGTCATTTCCAGTCGAACTAATCCTAGGTGTGCTTATTATTCGATGCATAGTTTACGAATCATTTATTTTTTCTAAAAATCTTCCTTCATATAAACGTTCATTAAATTATCAACAAACAAAAGAGTACGACAATAAGAATGAAGTTAAATTGAAATTAAACATTGTGATATTATCAAAGGTACATCCTTTTGTTTAACGGCTTTGATATTTCAGAAGACGTTGATGGTTTCTAAATTCTAACATTACAAAAAAATACTGTTTTTGCCTATAATTTTATGAACGTTTTTTGTGGGAGATCTTTATAAAACTCGCAAAAACCTTATTAGAATTGAATAATCACATATGGGGCTAATTTGACTCGAAATTATACTCTTTATAACCCTTTTCTGTTTCGGGAACTACTTTTCTGACAGCCTGTATAAATATCCACTATCGTGGATAGACAAACTACATACTTATATGTAGAAATTAGTCATCACACCAATATCGGTGCGATATCCCAGGACGACTAAAACTTTATCGGCGGAACATAGAAAATGTTGAGTAAGTATCAATCATGTATCGGTCTACTGAGGATATTGTATCTAATTTTAATTGTATTGATATCGGATAGGTATTGGATTTTCGATATCGGATAGATGTTGGAATTTCGATATCGGATAAGTATTGGAATTTCGATATCGAACCAATATTGCAAAATGTTCACATTTTTTATCGGTATGATATCAGCGGCCGCTATAATTACGACATCGGTCAGCAATATCGACGAAGCTTAGCCGATATCATGCCGATTCTTGTGCTGCTAGGGTACTCTGCATATCACGCGCGATGGTCATGTTTATTAAGTTATTTAGAATAAAAATGTAAAATGTATGTGAATGCCGGGCATCAAACGCAAGCGTGTCTAATTTAGGAGATGAGACCGTTGCTTTTAACAATCATCAAATCACAGTTGATGGAAATATTCTTAAAAAAAAAATGCACATCAGCAAAGAATTTTTTAGTGGGATACTATGCACATCAGTATTTGTTGCGCATGTAAGGTTATGTCATATGTGTAAAGACGCTAGTACGGGCAATATTAAGTGGGATACGGGATACAGCAATACATATTAATTCACGTTGTTTCCATCAATAGTGCAACATTTAATTCTAGAACAGGTGCTGCATCAACCGAGCACCATAATTTTATTCTGTATTAAAAATTATTTGGATTACTCACTCGTCGAAGCTGATTTGAATTTGAAGTTCCCCATTCCTTTCTACCTTCTCTTTCCAAACTCCTTACTAAAGAAAAAATAAACATCTAACGTATTAGGTAATTTACGTCACCTACGACAATAGAAACAATTTCTTAAGACGTATTAACGAAAAGCGTGTACTTAGACGCTTTATACCATACCGACTGTCTACCGAACAAATATTCTACAGACTCGGGCTTGAATCGGTGCCCGTGCTTCATGCAAATCAGTTCTTTCTCCAACAAGGGGGCGACTGACCTGTTTCAGGTCGTTCGATCGGAATCTATAGGATCGATGCATTGTGTTTGGCGGTCGACAAATGCGATATCTATAAATAAATTAATATAAACGCATATTTTACGATCGTGAGCAGCTATTCCGGCGGCGAAACGCGACTGTCTCACAGATCAAGAGGGAATTGGAGGGAAAAAGCGGTGCGCGCCGTCTCTTTTTGTGTCCGGTAATTCTCGTACAATGGGTCATTTGAATAATATGTATCGGATAATGCTGACTTATGGCATTCAAATGTATATCAGATGCATTAAAGATTAACTTTTTTCTTCTTTAGATGCAACGAACGGTAGCAGCTAGGCGAACTTATTCTTCTTACAGTCGGTATATGAATGTAACTTATATGCAGTAGTATGGTGCCGGATCCTTATGTATTATGGGGATGTTGAAGAGCTTAACGGGTCTATAAGTAGGGAGCATGGATTCAATACTGGGTTGCATATACAGGGTTAGTAAAAAGTCCCGGAACGGTCGAATAACTTTGTTATTTGAAAATTATGATTTCTGAAATTTGGTATGGGGGTATAGTTAATATAAATGCATTCTATGCAATACAGTTAATATTTTTTTCACTTCCGGTTTAATCGGCAATACGTCCAACTTTTTTTTTTTTAAATGGAACGCCCAGATTTTTTTAACACTTTTGAATGCAAAATAAAAAATTACGTTCAGGAAGTATTAAGATGTTTATTTTTATTCACAAGAAAACAGTTAAAAAATTAAAAAAGTGTCCTAATACAGAAAAATCAAGATACCTGTCTATTCAGGTTGCGATTACAATAATTGTTCAAAATGCTCTCCATTTACAATTTGACAAAAATGTAAACGGTCAGTAAAATTTCTTATTGAATTTTGTATTTGTTCTGGAGTGATGCGATTGGTTTCTTGAACTATTCTCTCTTCCAATTGTTCAATATTATGGGGACGATTTTTGTACACTTGACATTTCATGTGACCCCAAAAGAAAAAATCTAATGGCGAGAGATCTGGCGAACGTGCTGGCCATTCGATTGCTCCTCTACGTCCGATCCAACGTCCCGGAAAAAATTTCATTCAAATAATCGCGGACATTATGGGCAAAATGAGGAGGAGCTCCATCTTGTTGAAACCAAAAATGTGCATTAGGGTGATCACCTATGTTTGCATTTGGAAAGAGGGCCGCAAATGCTGGAACAACCTCATTTCGCAATAAATTTAAGTAGACGTTGAGAGTTAAATTTCCTCTTATAAAAAATGGTCCTATGATGTTGTTTCCAACAAGACCAGCCCAGACATTCACCTTTTGAGGACGCTGTGTATGGACTTTTTCAATCCAATGCGGATTTTCAATTGACCAGTAGCGACAATTATGTCTGTTCACAGTGCCGTTGAGACAAAACGTTGCCCTCATCTGAAAAAATGATGTGATCTAAGACATTAGGCTGATGCTCGATCAATTCCGTCATTGTTTCGCAAAATTGTAGTCTACGATCTGGATGATCTTCAGTTAACTCATGGACGGGATACATTTTATAGGCTTTCATTCTTGCTGATTTAAGAATCGTATGAGCAGATTTTTGAGAGATCTCATGAATTTGACCTAATTCTGTTGTGGACACGTCATGATTTTCTTCCACTGTAAGTAACACATTCAAACTAGTTTCTTCATCTGTTGCTGTTAATCGACGTCCCCTTCTAGGTAAATCCTTCACCTGACGAAAGACTTCAAACTTTTGAATTGTTCGGCATACCGTACTTTTACTAATGTGACGATCCGGATAAACAGTATTAAACAAAATATGAACCTCTTCAAAAGAACGTTGACGATCACCGTACCCACGCATCATTAATATCTCAATTCGTTCTGATTCAGTAAGTTTTTCTGCCATTTTAAAATGTGTCAATGTTTAAAATAGGTAAATTTATAGCGATGCAAAAGTTAAAACGCTTTTAAAATTGTCAAATGTGACGGCAAAAAGAATGCAAACACTAAACAACAACTTTTTTCAAAGGTACCTTGATTTTTCTGTATTAGGACACTTTTTTAATTTTTTAGCTGTTTCCTTGTGAATAAAAATAAACATATTAATAGTTCCTGAACGTAGTTTTTTATTTTGCATTCAAAAGTGTTAAAAAAATCTGGGCGTTCCATTTAAAAAAAAAAAGTTGGACGTATTGCCGATTAAACCGGAAGTGAAAAAAATATTAACTGTATTGCATAAAATGCATTTATATTAACTATACCCCCATACCAAATTTCAGAAATCATAATTTTCAAATAACAAAGTTATTCGACCGTTCCGGGACTTTTTACTAACCCTGTATATGCAACATGTAACTGTTTAACCCTCGCGTAGCCAAAAAGGAGAAGCGATTTGCTTCAAAGCATTTAATGCTATGTTGTCAAACTTTTTTTTACCTGATTATATTTTAACCAATCTTCAAAAATGCTTATATAAGCATAGTTTTCTTGGAATCTTAAGTCACTTTTGTAATAAATAAGAATTTTATGCTTGGACTGCTACGAATTAAATATCTTCTGTCGTAAAACAAGTCGTAACTTGCAGAAAACAACAGTTGTGTGAAGTATTTGCTGTTGAATATGAAATTAGTGATGAAGATTAAAGTAATACTGCAGATAACGTAAAAGAAGAAATAGAGATTCTAGATGAATGCGATGTGAAAAGTAATTCCGATATTGCAACACATGAGGAGCCTGTAGTATGTTACATCTCAAGATAAGGTTTTCAATGGCGAAATCTCCTCCACACCCTACAACAAGAAGACGTGCTAATAACTTTGTAAATGCATCTGTTGGTCTCAAAGGTTAAAACTTTTAAAAAATATCGAGAATTAAAATGTACACACTACAAGTTAGTTTACATATTACTTCAGTACTAGAAGCATTCAAGCCTTCTATCACTGATAATATGCTGAGCCATATTATATGTGGATACACAAATATGTGGAGAAAAGCATATACGGAGAAGAAAATTGAAACAAATTCAAATCCAAGTCAGTGGATCCATGTAACATTGGCAGAGCTGTAAGAGTTGGTGTCTTGATTGCCAGTGGCAGAAATCGTGGAATAAAGCTAAACTTAGCAGAAATATGGAGTGAACATTCTATATTCAAGCAACCATATTTTACTGCAGTGCTCTCTAGAAATAGATTCCAAAAAAGATTCTTAAATAAATTTGCTTTGATGATCCTGATCTCCCTAGGCAGCAAACAAAAAGAAGAAAGTAACGATCCGTGAGAAGCTATCTGCATTATTTATAATGAATTTGGGAATAATTGCCTAGGTCTAGACAATTAGAGGTAGAAATTAGAAAACATCGGTTTTGCTTTGGAAACGTTTCCTCTGGTTTCGTTGGATGGATATAGGGAAGTTCAAGACTGTTTCTCTTGGAGTTGGTATTTTTTCCGTAGAAAAATTGAAATTTTCTTCATCGAAGGTCGGAACTTCTCATCTAGGGTGGGGAACCTGAGGTCCTATACCCTTTCATCTCTGATAAATCAAGCCGCGGGGTGTGAAAAGATAAGCTTGTAATTTAAAATTACACTGATCGGGTGGTTGGATGATCGTTTAAGTGCGAAAAATTGAAATTAATCAATAATTTCGTCTAGTTGGAAATTTTCTTTATGTGCAATTTGTAAGAGAAGAAAAAATATTAAAAGTAGAGATCAAACTGTAATAATTATCTGCTGTACTTGGATAGTTCTTCTTCAATACTGGGATTACCATAGCAATTTTCAAGACAGATGCAAAAACTCCAGTCAAAATAGAAGTATTAACAAAGTATGTTGGCGATAGCATCATAAAAATATTTCAAAAGCTGCGCTGAAACACTGTCAAGACCACTTTTCTTGTATTTTAGATTTATTATTGCAGGCCTTAATTCAAAAGGATATATCGGTTGGTATTTAAACAATTTACTTAAACAAACACAAACTATACAGCGTTGTCATGCGCTGTTTTTTCGCCTTCATTCTTCATCCGAGCGTACGAGACGGTTCTCTCTTCTCGGACTAACGGTATCGAAGGCGTCGTTGGTCTGGTCGTTTGCTCCTTCCTACATATTGTACTGCCGGTATACCTCTATGCCTATCTTGCTTTTAAATTTAACGTATTTTAGTGTTTTTGTCTGTTTTGGTAGTTTATTGTATGTTTTGATCGCATCCGGTGTTGGAAATTTTTCATTTTTGTAACTTGTGTTTTCTTCTGTATTAGGTGTGAATTAGTTTTCATTAAATTGTTGTTGATTTTGTGTATTATAAGGAGATTTCTGAATGTTATTAAGTATTGTAAATTTATTTCTTGCGTCTTCTTGTAAATGTCTTTTGATGGCGTCCATTTGTCCGTGTTATACAGCGTCTTCAGTATCTTGTTCTGCTGTCTTTGTAGTTTGTTTAAGTTTTGCTTAGTTGTATGGCTTCATATGTTTATTAGATAGCTAATATGGGATGTAAATGTGCTGTGATACACAGACTTTTTCAGATATTCTGGTACTATGTCTTTAATTTTCTGCATTCCTGCTATAATCATGATATTTCTTTTATCAAATTTTTTACGTGAGTATCCCATTTTAGGTAATTTTGTATGGTTAATCCTTGATATTTTATTTAGGTTTGAGTTATGGTTTGTGTTTTAATCGTGATGTTAAAAGTGGGTTTGTATGTTTTTTTTTTGTATGTACCATATACCCTGTTTTGTTCTCATGTATCGTTATGAGATTATTATAGCACCCACCTTCTATTTTTTCCACATCTTCGATACTGTGTCACTGCAGTTGTAGTGGTATACCACTAACATTTTCAATCGCAGTGCATTCCCGAGAAGGACCAGACTTAAATGTTTTGTCAAAACTTTTCTTTGCGACAGTAGCAAATTAGGATCCAAACATACCGCTCATCTTATCTGGGTTAGATGCAGTGCGATCCCCGTCGGACAAATGATCCAAACCATTTTCCATATCTGCGCTGCTTCTTTATCAGGATTCTTCAAAAAGCCTGAGTAGTATTCTTGCTTGGCTGTAATTGACATAGATTGGTAAGCCTTTTTTACCTGTATATGTCCCATCGATATTTTCAAATCATCCTTGTTTCTCTTCCTCAGCAGCCTTACAAGATTAATAGTACATAATATGAATTTTAGAAAAAAATGTCTAAAAAATCATCAATTTTTAAATCTTTGAATCTTGACCATGTATATATTTCATTTCTCTATTTCTTGGTTTTTAGGTCTTTAATAATAAAAGCATGAATGACTATAACGACGTTTCGCTTTATTAAAAGCTTTTTCAAGTTATAAATAAATGTAAAAAGTGTGATAAATAAGATGTTTTTGTTTAATAAATGACAAATTGTTTGTTTTCTATGATTTTGAAAATATTATTATGTTTTAATTAAAGATTGCGTTTTAAAATAAGATGTTTTGATTATTTATTTTTGAATTTTGTAATTAAATAGTTCTTTAAGAATATTGTATTTAGTTATAAAAGTAAATTATATAATTTTGTGAAATATTGTATATCGGTTTTATCATTGACTGCATTTTTATGTTTATATATTTGAATTATTTCTAGTATATTACGTGTTTTTAAATTTTGTTCTTTGTTTAAAATTGTTACGTTGTTGAAATCAAAGGTATGATTTTCAGTTATTTCATGTTTTTTTAAAGCTGTAAGATTTTTATTATATTTGTGTCCTTTTATTCTATTTTCCAAATATTGCATGGTTTCACCTATATATACATCATTACAGTTTTGACAGTCTATTTTATAAACTATGTGTGATATTTTACTTTTTTCAATTTTTGATTTTAATTTTGAATAGATTTGGTTTTGTAGTTTGTTTGTGTTTTTTTATCTCAAAAAGTTAGTGTTATTATTAGTTTAGCTGACAGAGCAATAAAATTAACAAGTCCAATTTTTCGATCAGATATTATTAACAAAGCAAAAAATATTCTAGAACAAAATAATTATCCAAATTCTCTTATAAACAAAATATTCAAACAAAGAATTTTTCTTTTTTATAATAAATCAACAAAAAATATAAATAATAGTCAAACAATTACAAAATTTATAAAAATTCCTTATGTTAAACATTTATCCGAAAAAATAAATCAAATTTTCAAACCATATAATTACAAAATTGCCTATCAAAACACAAACAAACTACAAAACCAAATCTATTCAAAATTAAAATCAAAAATTGAAAAAAGTAAAATATCACACATAGTTTATAAAATAGACTGTCAAAACTGTAATGGTGTATATATAGGTGAAACCATGCAATATTTGGAAAATAGAATAAAAGGACACAAATATAATAAAAATCTTACAGCTTTAAAAAAACATAAAATAACTGAAAATCATACCTTTGATTTCAACAACGTAACAATTTTAAACAAAGAACAAAATTTAAAAACACGTAATATACTAGAAATAATTCAAATATATAAACATAAAAATGCAGTCAATGATAAAACCGATATACAATATTTCACAAAATTATATAATTTACTTTTATAACTAAATACAATATTCTTGAAGAACTATTTAATTACAAAATTCAAAAATAAATAATCAAAACATCTTATTTTAAAACGCAATCTTTAATTAAAACATAATAATATTTTCAAAATCATAGAAAACAAACAATTTGTCATTTATTAAACAAAAACATCTTATTTATCACACTTTTTACATTTATTTATAACTTGAAAAAGCTTTTAATAAAGCGAAACGTCGTTATAGTCATTCATGCTTTTATTATTAAAAACCTAAAAACCAAGAAATAGAGAAATGAAAAATCATCAATGTACCAAATATAGGAGATTGTAGAAATTTTACTGTATGAAGTAAATTTACTTGTAAAATTTCACAGGAGATTTTTTTTACAGTCCACTTATGAAGCAGTAGGTTTGGCTTACTTCCCTAAAATACATAGTGTTGATATAATATGAATGTAAAGCATTTTGACATAACAATACATAGAAAATACGCAAAAAACAGAAAAGAACTAACTAGGATGGGCCTGATATCAAATAGCAATAAGAACGAAGAGGAGCTATTGGCAATAACCGACGTGTTAAATGGGCAATAAAATTATGCGAACGGGAAAATAGGAGTTAATGGTCGACTATCGTGCATCCATATCGGGGTACAGAATCGCGCTCGAATATAATAAATAAGTCTATAAATCCGGCGTCTTCGGCCCATAGCTTCGCGAAAGCTCTCATATTGAAATATTTTGACCCGCCATAAAATTGGTCGGTATGCAAGAACCGCCATCGCGCTCAGACACTAACGTGGTCTAATATCGGAGTGCCTCGCTTGATGCGATGAGAAATGTAGAAATATTAGCGAAAGACCGAGCAGACGGCTGCGAAATAAATATTTTACTGCCTCTAATAGGGACATCCATCCCGACAGCCGAACCATTTTGAAGCCATTAAATTAAGGCGGGATATATATGCATATCATATCAATTTCGCCTCTACCGCCTGACTCGTTGCACGGGATGATACGCCCGATTCCAACAGTAGTCGGACATGTACGTACATAAAAATAATTTAATATTCGAATATTTTCACCCTAGATGGCGTTAAACGCAGGAATGAACGTTAACGGGAATGGAGAACGCCTGTCGTGGTTGTCATATTGGGATCTGCTTTGGCTTAGAGTGAGATGAAGATGAAGAAGTGTTTATTTGTAACTGTAAAGGATGATAACTATTGTAATTTAACGAAAATTGCATTTTTAATTTTATTTCTTTTATCAATTAAAAAAAAAACACCTTTTGATGGTGTGTCACTTGGACTATTGTACGAAATTTTTTGTTTGAAATAGGACCAACAATTCGTACCCTTATATCCAGCTCACGCCATAATACCTGAATGTCATTGAGGTTCCTGTTTCCAAGTATCAAGAACAACCCGAAATGGTAACTGGTTGGTACAACATATTCAGAAAGCATTCCTTCATTGGCAAACCGTCTCAGAAACACTCTTTTACTTTGACCAAATAATTTAAATATCGATTCATTAACACATTATGTCACTGTTCAACCGTCCAGTCCCGTTGTAATATAATTATTGAAGGACAACATTGATATATGCTGTCCTTGTTATGGAAACCCATTGCATTGTAAAGTAGTTGACCTTTTTCTTGTATTAAATGTTAAAGAGGTACGCAACAAATTTATTTGTTCTCTAAAACTAGCAAAGATTTATATTTAAGTATGTCACTAATAGGATAAGTGCATTGCCTTTATAAGACAAACCCATGTTTAAGATTTACTGCTGTGAATTGGGCTTTGCTCCTACATGCAAAAAAGAATCCATTCTTTTAATAGGTTATCGCTCAGTACATTATTCGCAAAGAAGTCGTATAAGCACGGCGCAAGGCAAGGTATGTACAAATACGATCTAAACAAAATGCCTATATGTGGCTGCGGGACTCAAGTTTTCCGTTTTACTACGTGTACAGTGTATATGTTCAATCGAAATGAATTTGTGAATATTATTATCTGGAAATACCGATTTCTTCACCATCATTACAATCATGTGCAATTGAGATTGCAAATTAATGTAAAATCTGACGTATGTGAAAATTAGAATTACTGGAAGGATCCCACATAATAGTAATAATAATTCATGCCTTTACATCCCCCAACAGCTTTCGCAAATTACAGGGGGCATCGGCCGGCCATGAGTTATTATTACGGCTGCGCCCGTGGAGCGACTTAAGGTGTTTGTCTCTCAGCATTTGCCAAGGATTGAGGAAAACCACGAAAACCTCACTCTAAGAGCAGGCCCTGGGATTCGAACCCCGGACCCTGTGACTGATAGCCAAGCGCGCAAGTCACTGGCCCATCAGCCACATGACGAGTTTGTGCCCATTTCCGATGAAAACCCATATGAATGAAATTTGCTTTGGTTTAACTAATGTGGCACCATTCATTGCATGCATTTTCAAGATCTCCAAGATCATTGTTCATTGGGACAAGTTTTCTTTGGAGTTTTAAGAGAAATATTTGGATTGTAAATAAGATGGTGCCGTGAATAATTTGGCGAAAGAATTATTCCATACCAATCTTTTCAGAGTAGATGCATAGTAGGATTAACTAAAAATGCGCATATACAAAAAAGTTACACTGAAAATATACACTGCAATTATAAAGCCGAAAAATAAATAAAACAAAGCGAACAAGGCTGGAGGTATGCTAGAGACTACCCTAATAGCATTCACAAGAAAAAGAGCTCTCAGTCCCAAGACAATAAAAGTAAATAAACAAGACATAGACTGGAAAAAGGAGGTGAAATATCTAGCCCTTATCCTGAATAATAAACTTTTGTGGAATTATGCATCAGCTTGAAGTAACTAACAAGGCAAAAAAGGCCCAATGGTATAGAAACTTTGCAGGTAATAACTGAGGATGCAACCCAAAAATACTGCTCTGGATGTATACAGCAGTAGTGAGACCAAAAATCACTGATGGGGTAGTGGCTTGGAGCAAAAGAGGTAGTTTTTCTCGAAAGTGTAAAGATTAGCATGTGTATGCATAACGAGACTAATGAGAACCTGTCCAACTGAAGCTATGGACTAGGTCCTAAATCTCATTCCTCTTCACATTGAGGTGGAGAGCATAGACAAAAGGACCACCAGCAGAATTATCGGAGAAGGAATGGTTAGGCATGGGCCTCCGCCTCCTGAAGGTGATCAAACCTGGGACATGCCCCGAGATGACATGCCAAGAAAGTTCAGCTTTGTGAAAGAATTTACCACAAAGCTTAGCACCAAGAGCGAATGGGACAAAGACACCATCTCTAAAAAGAAACGCCATCAAATGCTACACCTCCGAAACGGCAGAAGGAACTGGAATAGGGATATATGGGCCTAGAACCAAATCTTTAAAAAGCTTGGGCATGTACCCAAGTATCTTACAGGCGGAAATACACGCTATTGAATGATACGTCCAGTTTAACATTGAGAGAACGTGAGAAACAAGGATATCCAGACGAATAATGGAATGTTCGCTAGCCGGAAAGTAAAGACGGGGTAGGCCAAGAGCAAGGTAGAAGGAAGAGATGTAGAAGTTACTGAAAATTTTGAAAAGATCTGACTGCAAGAGGGGAAAGCAAGAAAGGGATAGACAATCAAGGGAGAACATAATAGACTACGCCACGAGTCAACAAAGTTCGCAGAGAATCTCTATAATATGCGGACCTTAGGTTAAAACATTAATCTGGTTATAGATTTCTAATAGAGTTTCAACATACCTCACTCGTTGGAGATTTTTCAATTTTATATATTTGACGATCTACATCACATTTAAGTTTCTTGCGTATTATAGTAATACTTATCCCGCAACAGCGTTTGGGCCGAAAAAATGAGCTAGGATTCTTTTAGCGAAAGTATTCATAATTTTACACATAGAGAAGGATAACCTTTTCCATTTTACCTAGCGAGGTTAGGTTTCTTAGGTATTCGCAAATCATCTTAGAGATTTTTGTCTGTGAGCCCAGTGCTTTGATAGGTATTTAAGTGTCACATATTAGAAAAATCTCTTCTATCAATACTGAAGTGGACAAATCTTTTAATTTCTGCCATATTCCAATACTTGTCAAAGCTTTAGAAATATTTGATTCCAAATCCATACAGTGGAACCATCTATGAGCCATTTGATGGCATTTCTATTCGGTCAAGTTTACTGTCATTTTAATATCAGCCTTTATGTAAATTTCTGTTGCTACTGTTATACGTACACAGACTAATTTTGGTACCTTATAAATAATAATCCTCGTGGTAATAAGGTTAGTTTTTCAGATTCATGCTACTGAGTCATAAGTTATAATTCCTCCCACTATTTCTGTGTGCATATAAAGTAATGCTTTTGGCTTACATCTCCAAATTTACTGAGAAAAGTTTCTGCGTACATTTATGATCTTGTTGGTTTTGTTGGTTGCCTCAAGCTCCAACCTATTCAAGCCTAATTTAATGTATTATCTCCATCTTTTAATCTATGACCTGCCCATCTACTTTTGCGGTCTTGAAATTGGGTTTCCTTTTCCTTGTGAAAGCTGTTAAGATCGTCTTGTTGGGGAAATGTATTTTAGTGCATTATAGTATGGAAAGTTGTTATTAGCCGGCACTGAATTTAGTATGTTAATGGTTCGATGGTGCAACGAATGCAGCTTAAGAGCGGGGATGTGTACTCAACTACTGGAAATAATAAAATGAGCAAAGAAATGTTGAACGGAACTAAAAATATATAAGCTATTAAACGTAGAAAGCAATTTTGGAATGTCGGTCGTAGGAAGTTAGAAAATGGCTGTGACTAGAGTGTACGTATTTTCTTATACATAGTTATTAAATTATTATTCAATATTCTATTCATCCTTAATTGTTTTTTAAAGCTACACTAAGAACTCATAAAATAAAGATCGCCTTCCCATTTTGCTAAATGAACTAATATATTATATCAAAACCTCTTCGCTTAACACTAAACACAAATACGTATATTTTCCTCAAAGCATCATCAAACCACTGGATATATGTTCCTCCCAAGATAGCAAGGAAATAAAGATACCATCGTCCGAAAAATATGATTTGCATACGGACAAGAACGTCGCAATTTGTTCGTTCAGTTCGTCGACGTATATTACGTAAAATCTGACGGATTTTATCGCCTAAGAGGCCAGGCAATAAAGCCGTCCGACTAGGAATCGTTTATCCGAAAACATAAAAGCCACCGGAATACAGTCGAAGAGGAGACTCGACGGACCAGCACGATGGGCGGCTCTGACTGGCTGGCCGCAAAGCGTCACATCGTGATATTGAAAATTGCGAACGGAAGACTAATATTGGCGGTCTCCCAGGAGCAGTAAAACCATACGGTCTGGACCCAAAGTCACCGCCTCCAGATGACCACCGCGGGCGGTTTTATTGTACGGATGTAAAACCGACTTCGGGGGAGAAGTGGATTTGTTCTTTTTCGTTGTGTAGGGAAGAAGGCATCTTGGCTGTCTGGATATCTGTTTGATGTGTGTCGATTTGAAATTTTCGAGGTTCAAGGCGGCGGAGGCAAATTGGTCTGTGTCTCCCCATGTGAAGGTCCCCTATTATAGAATGGTTCTCTTTTTCTCCCTGGCATCGTTTTTCCACATTGATATCTTGGACTATATATAGTATATATATATATATCTTGGCAAAAAAATATTTGCTTTCAGCTATATTTTAATACCGACAATAATAAGACCGTTTATCTAACTATATTATAACGGTTAATTTCTTCCTAAAATAAATTATTTAATCGGTTTATCACATTTGGAATTGCAATTAAGCATCTAAATGTAAAATTTGTCATTTTATTTTAATTCAGTGCATATTAATATCTAATAATAATAATAATAATAATAATAATAATGTATATTTGTCGTTAGTTTCTTAAAAAAGAGAAAACTTGGACATTGTCTTATTACAGTTATTTTACAATAAAAACTATACCACAATAACAAAATTAAAAATAAACGTTGAACATAAAAGCTAAAAATTTATAAATTCCTTAATATCATAAAATCTATGTTCTAACAAAAATTCTTTCAACAACTTCTTAAATCCATACATCGTTGGTGCTAATTTAATTTTTTCAGGCAGTTTATTGTAGTATGATAACGATCGATACTTAGGACCACATTCAAAACGTGATGTTTTGTGAACCGGAATACTAAAGTTATTACATGCCCTGGTCGTCATTGTGCCATATACGTCCGAGTTCTTTAAATATTTATTAACGTTTTGCCTACAGAAAACTAATAGTTCGCATATGTATAGGCTACAAACTGGCAGAATACCCAATTCCCGGAATAATGGACGGCAGGACTGTGTGGAAGTTGCACCCACCATGCATCTAATTATTTTTTTTTGTAATAAAAATACTCGTTGCAGGCATGGCGTGGCACCCCAAAATATGATTCCGTAGCGCAACCTGGACTCTACATATACAAAATAAAACATTCTCAGTGACTGAATACCCACGCTACCTCGAAGAGTTCTTATCCCATAGAAGGCTGTGGCCAATTTCGCTTCAAGGGACGAACAATGTTTCTCATACCTGAGCCCTTTATCTACTGTGATACCCAAATACTTATAATTGTCTTGCTCAGGTATGGACTTACCGTCGCAGGATACATATAGACTGCTGGCTGACGGAACCGTGCTCATTCTGAACCTCAGCTTCTCTCTGTTCATTTTCAATCCATTATCCTCACACCACCCATTAAACCGACTTATACATTCCTCAGAGGCTATCGACACGTGGGCCATTGAAGGACCACTGATGACGCAGGTTGTATCGTCTGCATACTAAGACAACACGCAATCTCTCAGAGAACACCTCAGATCGTTGACGGCTACCACAAAAAGGCTTAGACCCAAGATGGAGCCCGGCGGTACACCAACTGTAATTTCCGCAACTTTAGAATAACAAGTGGTACGCAATCTATATTATTCTTGCACAGTGGCGTACCGACATATGAACGGGCCCTGGTTCCAGTTGTGGTGCGGGCCCTAACCCAACTCCCTTCCCCACAAATAAAAAAAAAATACATATTTTTTTTAATAATTATTGAATACATAAAAAACATTAAAAACAAAAAACAAACAATATAGAGGGATTATACAGCTGAAAAACAAAGAAAAAAATTATAATATAAATACATTGATTTACTCTATTTTTCGTTTTTTTTTATTTATTTTTGCATTAAATTTTTTTCTTGCTTTCGATGTGGCAAAAGATGTTATCAGACTGGATACATTCAAATTTTTTGCTACCACATTTTCAATAGAAATGATTGCTAGATTAGATAGCCGGTCTTGACTCATTGTATTTCATAAGTAATTTTTTATTAATTTTAATTTTGAAAACGTTTGCTCTGCTGTTGCTACCGTTACAGGAACAGTAACGAATATCATACAGGCTGTTACAATTTCAGAAAAGTTACTACTTGATGAACAATTATCAATTAATATAAATTTTAATAGATCCTTTACCGAATTAATAAACACTGGACTTATTCCCCATTTTATCGCTAACTGCCCCGCTTCACTTTTAACGCAATGAAACTGCTCCCGCAGTTCCTTCATATTTCGTAAGGCATTCTTGAATAATTTTGCAGCTTCACTAATACTTTCCGATTTTTTTTGAAGTAGTTTCGACAGAAGATCCGTGGATTGCAAAATCTTTGTTTCAAACACCACTAAAAAAAACAGTTTCAAATTTTTCTAAAAATTTTTAAGTGATTTTGCTTCAACAATTTCATTTTTTATTTTATTTGTTAAAATAACTTTTGAAAGTGTTTTCAATATGATTGAAAAATTAAATCGTAGTGCATGTAAGGTATTGTGCCTAGAGGACCATCTTGTAGGCACTAATCTCTTTAATTTTATTGTATCGCTGTCTTTGCCAGTTGGGTAAGAGTGATATCTCTGATGCAAGACGTGTATATAAATAAAATTGTTTTTAGATTGTACACGAAATTTTTAATGTGTAAACTGTGTATGGTTTATAATTTGTATAATAGTTTATTGATGTATGAGTGGCCACCGAAAAAGACCTATGGGGTCGAAATATAAGCGTATAAAGTAACTTTGGGATTTATTTTCTGATTACTCAACGTTGGAGAAAAAATGCACCAATTTAGTGAAATATAAACATACATTATGTACAAAACTGTTTGGCGCATTGATTCTTGTAAAAGAACGAGAGGTAAACCACGGATCACGAGGGGCCCAACGTTATGTGCAAAGCAATTCAGCATTTCGGACCTTGTAAAAAAAAGCGCGGAGAGGGCCGGGCCCTGGTTCCGCGGAACCCGCGGAACCATGTTCGGTACGCCACTGTTCTTGCATGTATTGCTTTTTATGTGCTTATATAAGTATATTATTTATTTCTATTACTTTCATTTGACATTTCAATGATTTATTTTACACAAATTTGGAACGAAGTTCCTAATGTGCATTAAAGTTGTTACAAAACTTTTATCTTTTATTTATTTTCACCATGAACACTTACAAATGGGTTTCGTATTAATAAATTAGAGAAAGTTTTTTGTTTGTATTGAAATGTATTTTAGTATAAAACAATTTTAAAGGTAAATGTATTGCTGCACAAGTACATAATAAAACCGTTTATTTATATTTATTTTCTTTTATTACTCTTTCCAGTAATTGAGTTTTGGAACCTTTGGTGTAACAATAACTATCACACTGACAAATGTCAATGCTAGGTTTTCCACTATCACCAAACAACAATGCACAATCTCTCGACGCGCGTTTTGCTAACCAAGTTAGCATCATCAGGAGATGATTAACAGTAAAGTAAAATTATTAAAACTACGATAATATATACAACAACGTTTCTATACAGGCGCATTTTTAACGAGGAGGGGGATGTGAACCAGTCCCTCCGTTAAATATTCGTCGGTTCCAAGAATTACTCTAATTACCGATATCGTAAAGGTACCTATACGATCTTTAGAAAGCTAGGTAGAATGACTATATAAGGAACATCTGTGCAAACAAGTGTTATAAAAGGCAATTACGCGTCTAGTAATCTATACAATACACTTTCTGGAATTGGCCCGTTGTCGGCATTCATATTGACCTTGCGTTTGGCGATTTCTACACTTTCATAAGCATCTAATTTATAACTCTTAATAATTTTACTTTACTGTTAATCATCTCCTGATGATGATAACTTGGTTAGCGAAACGCGCGTCGAGAGATTGTGCATTGTTGTTTGGTGATAGTGGAAAACCTAGCATTGACATTTGTCAGTGTGATAGTTGTTTTTATTACTCTTTAGTTACATATACTACTAGTTTGTATACAGAAAAATAAACTTGTTTGTGACTATAAAGATGGGTTGCTACAAAGCGTAGGTATACATACTCTATATAGAAGCAAAATAATAATTTTTAATATCTACATTTGATAGAGTACTTCAAAATAGTGTAAATGTATCTGAAATCTAAAACGTAAAAGTAGTGTACATATTTTTTCACCACATAGAGAACGTTTAGTCTAGACTTTGCACTGTTAGTCCGTGTACTTATTTTACTCTAAAACAAGTGGACCTGTATAAACACCGGCTAGTGTGAAATATCTACTCTAAATTTTTTAGTGTGTAGTTAGGTATGAAATCAAATTAACTGATTCTAGGTGATAATCAGGATCTAGAACACCTTAATCATGAATCTCACCTATAAACAAGTCAGAAAGAGAAGCTGTCAGTTGAATAAAAATTATGATATCTATACCAGCATTCCAAACAAAACAAAAAAAAACCCTTTCTATTCTCATATTCGCTCATCCATAACCTAACGAGACAAGCACTACGCATCCTAATGCAATTACATGTTAACATCTCCACTATTCAAGGAAACAAAAAGCAATAAAAACGTCAGAACAAGAACGTATCGGCAAATAGATGCATTTTAGATAATTCGAAATGGCACCGAAAACCGCCAAGAGTTACTTTATTGCACCTTCTCCTTGTCTCCATGCCCGTTCGTCTTTCACCATGGCAACCATCTACTGTTTCCTTGAAGCCTATTTATTCATTTTCTGGAACTGTCAACGTATTTATTACAATAAAGTATACTTATGAGTTTCTCGTTCTGTTTACACACAGAAATATGCAGCGGATCGTCATAGCAGCGCTGAGCGATACCGATCTGTTACGACTGCTGTTCTGGTACAACCTCGCTTACCTTTCTTACTGACTAGAATGTATAATATATACATCACACGTGCTACTACACCAGTATAATTTTATCTCGGTTTCTATCGATACATTTCAACTTTTAACTCATTTTTTCAGTGCGCGTCGTCAACTGCCAAGCTTTTGATATTTTCCTCGTTGATGCTTATCTAATTTTTTTATTATTTTATCAGTGTTATTTCACAATTAGGCCTCTGGTAGGACGCTAGGGACAGAGAAGAAGAAAAAGTGCGGTTTCATACTCATAGGCTTTTTTTTATATTAAATGGCACTTTAAAACGTTTCTAAAACAAAGGTGGATAAGATGAAGGTGGCTCGTTAAAGCAGAGGATAATACAGCTGTACGTACTGATACCCTGTCCTCAGTTTGGATGGGAGATCTGGAACCCTTTCGGTTGTAATTGTAATTTGAATTTATTATGGTCGAGACTTTTATCTGACCGCGGTTTTCGGTGGTGGTGGCGTGGTCAGAATTATATATCACATCGCGTCAGATAAAATTCTAAATGGATGCAAGTTATAGATAAATGAGAGGAAGATATGATACGCCGTTGTAAGGGTGGAGTAATTCAGATTGAGGTGTGAAGTGAATATTTAATTAGGGACCGAAAATAAAAGAATATAGAATAAAAAAAAATGTGGATTACTAAGGCAGCTTTTTTGACGCATCCATACATTTTTAGTCCTAAAGGTGGTCATTCAAACACAGATGTTGCAAGCAAGTGAAAAAGGTTTCACACAAAATTGCGTTGCTCATAAAGATTTACCCCAATGCAAACTTTACTAGACAGGCGTTTCAATTGCAAAGCTATGATTATCAACAGTTAATAATTCATACGAGTCTAGTGAAAATATTACGATAAATGATGGGTCTGGATGATAATCTTGGAATGAATAAAAGACCCATCGTGTACTTTGATGAAAGCTATGTTCATGAAAATTACACAGTAGGTAAATGCTGGCAAAATGATGAGTCAAGGGTGTCTTAAAAAGGGATGGTGCTGGATGGAAGTGGATTCTGGCTCATGCTGGAGGAAATATAGGTTTCATCCAAGGATATTTATTGGTATTTAAATCCAAAACTAAAAGTGGCAGTTACCATGACGAAATGAATTCTGAAAACTTTGCAAAATGGTTCACGACAGTTATGATTCTAAAACTACCAAGCAATTAATAATAATAATAATAATAACAGCGGTTTATTGACATCAAACATAGTATAAAAATAAGTAAGTAAAAGCTCAAAATTCAACCAACATGCCAAAAGGTGCAGGATCATCTGCTTAAAGCATAAGCCGCTGTTCTACCTCCAGCACCATTAATAACGTTAACCCGATAAATAAAAAATCATAAGCAAACAGTAATAATAATTCAAATCTAAGCGCAAAACGCATAAAGAGAAAAGTAATAGAAAGTTATAAATGAAAATGAAAATATATTTACTTGTTAAAGAAAGCACTCCTTCGAAATTGATGGAACAGAGAAAGCGGACTCAAACAACGCATACCTAGTGGAATTTTGTTCCAAAGTCTAACAAAATTATAACTAAACGATGTTTTAAAAATTTCAAGGTGGTGAACTGGAGTAGTCAGTAAGCCTTTGTATCTCACATTGATATTATGCACATCTGTTCTAAACAAACTTTTGCGGAACAAATAACTTGGTTCCTTAAAATAAATAACTTTATAGAAAAAGATGGTAGCAGAAATTCAGCTCTGGCAAAGATATCATGCAGCCCAATCGAATGTATGAGAGATTCGGTTAAATTTACGTATCCCATAAATAAATCTAAAACACGAATTTTGCAAACGCTGAAGTCTAGTTCTGGTGTCCAAGCAGTAATAATAAACGCTAATGCAAAAATTAAATCTTGAAAGAACCAAAGATTCGCATAAGGCCTTACGCAAACCGACATCCAAACAGTCTTTGCTGCCATACAAAACCTTCAAACTACTGTAACCCAATCTAATTAAATGTGAAACGTTTTCTTTAAAACGAAGTTTGGTGTCAAGGGAAAGGCCCAAATTACGCACACAATCAGATACAATGAAAACTTCATCTTTGATTTTAATTTCAATATTCTTCAAAATCGCAGCTCGGGTTTTTTCACTGCCAAAAAACAAAACAGAAGTTTTCTTATTATATTTATTCTAAGACAATGTTTTTCAGACATGTTAACAAGTGACTGAAAGTCACTATTTATGTACGAGAGGGCTTCACATATGTTTCCAGGACTGAAGGTATAATATAGTTGTGTGTCATCAGCATAAAGATGATAATTACAATATTGCAAGCACTTAATGGTGTTTGAGGTGAAAATTACATAAAGTAAAGGTTCCAGAATACTGCCTTGAAGAACGCCTGATATAATTGGGAGTGGAGAAGATAAACAACCATCATAATTAACCTGTTGGGATCCATTGAATAGGTATGAAAAGAAAAAATCGACAGAGTTTTGAGAAAAACCTATATACTTTAAGATGCTGAGCAAAAGAGCATGATTAATAGTATCAAAGGCCTTAGAATAATCCAACAATATCAAAACTGTAATTTGATTATCATCGATACTGCGCAATAAATCGTCAACAATGTTAGCCAACGCAGACTCACAGCTACATCCCGGACGAAATCCCGATTACTTCAAGGGCAAAACATTATGCGTATCCAAGAATGAACGAATCTGCACACTAACGGCTTTCTCTAATAACTTAGACAAAACAGGGAGAATAGATATAGGTCGCAAGTCAGTAAAATCAGTTGGAGAACTTGATTTCGGGAGGAGAGTAACAAGACTTCTCTTCCAAGAATCAGGAAAGACCCCCTCAAGCAGAGAAGAATTAATTATATGGGTGATCATGGGCAACAAATAAAGACAATAAACAGAAATCATTTTAATCGAAACGCCATCCAGTCCCGTTGCTCGTGATTTAATGGACTTGAGCAAAGATTCTACTTCATTTGTTGTTAGTAATTTGAAAGAAAAGGAATTAGTATTCAAACTATTATTATTATAAAAATTTACTATACTAGGATCAGCAGCAGCATTCGACATAAAGGTAAAGAAGTGATTATTAACTTCATTCGCATCCGACAGATGACAGGGCAACTCCACCTTCTTACATTTATTATAAATATTTAATGATTTTAGATAACTCCACAGCATCTTACTGTCCTTCAATCCAATTACGTAATTAAGATATGCTCGTTTTTCCCGACGTACAGTAGAGGTGGTAAAATTGCGTAACTGTTTGTAATAGTTAAAAGAAGCACTAGTTTTATTACTCTTAGCATCTCTCAGAGCTTTATCCCTGAGTCTCATTAATAGTTTAACATTATCCGTTTAATAAAGCACCATATCACCCTTCCATCTTGAAGTGTGAACTGCTAGAAATAGTGAAACAAATCAAACCACCTCCCGAGTACAAAATAGATAACTGTGCAATAGCTCATTGACATACCGGTTTAAGATTATCCCCTTACCACGGTGATTCCAATCCAACCGAATGAATTTGGAGTATGGTAAAAAGAAAGTTTATGATAAAATGTTTAATATTTCAGTACCAGTTTTGAATATTTTTGTCAATATTAATGTGACACTTTTAAACTTGTTCAACGTTAATCACAAATCAAAGTCTTAGCATCAAATATTTAATAAATAATAAAAAAAAAGCCTATTTAAATCCAAAAACGCTAAAAGCTCTCGTCGAATATGAATTTTATATCATCCACATTCGCATATTGCAACACTACGTGCCGTGATTTATAATGAAAGCCTTATATTATTAGAGCGCTGTCTATTTTCGCGCGACACGGCAGAGACGGCTGTCCCGTAAATCTGACGTGACACATCGCAAACAGCCCTGAGTGCGCGTCCTCCGCTACTTCAACCGGGCCGTCTCGAACTCTCGATTTACGCTCTTTAAACAGGCGAACCGTTCGCCATTCTTAAATTATAGATTAATAACGTTTCGCGGACTTCCTTTGAATCAAGACGGCACATAAATTATAAGGCATTAAGTTGTACCGAGAGCCGAACGCTCTCTTGAAATCATTAGTCAGCCTCGGACAGTTTTAGGGATGGGATTTATAGACGGTCGCGAATTTACACTATGACAGCGTGCACTGTGGCGGTTCTGCATGGAAATAAAATCTCCCGGTTGTAAATCTCTTCCATGACGATCGTCGCTGTGACATGAAACGCGCAAAATGTTGAATTAACAGTCGGAGTACTTGTCGTTGTACCGTTAATTCCAAGTTTTAAGCGAGTCTGGTTAAAAATACCGAGCAAGATCGGGTTGCCGTTCGTTACTTTCTTATTCCTTTCCATTCATACGTTTCCTTTGATGTTTTCGATACTTCTTCAATGATATTGTAGACATCCTTGAAGGTTTATCCTCATCGGAAATCGTCTTAATTCGTCTAATTACAACTTCGGGATGACATCAAAGACTTCGTTCTTTGGCAATGACTGAGTGAATCGACAAATTTTATCAATTAAATTTTTCATGCGGAGTTTCATTGAACGTTCGTTAGCTGGCGATGGGCAAAGTAAACAGCGAGGGAATAGCTAGATTGTTTTGGTGTGTTAGAACAGGAAGAATGTTTAATCTTTTGGTTTGTTGTATCTTTACCTTACACATCAATATATTAGAAAATCTTGTACGATATATTAGATTCTTTATCTATGCAAAGTGCAAGTCTAATAATTGCAACAGGCTGTTATCATTGTATATCAATTTATGCATACCAATTGAATTCCCGTTGTCAAGTCTCCCTAACACATTTGTCAACCCAAAACACGTTTTCTTTTCTAGATTGGTAACGATAACGGTCAATTCCAAATTTGCTATCACTACTGACTACAGTGTAAGTATAAATAGTCGGCATACAAAAATATTGTTTCTTCAAAGATATAAAGTTTGAGGTCATTAATAAGTAACAAAAAAAAATAATGATTTCATCAAATTATCTGCTATAATTCGTGAGATATTACTACTTTTTAGTAACATCACCCCTTAATGATTTCACAGTTTTTTCCATATTTTTTAAAGTCTGTTGAAAAAATGTAGATTCACGTTAGTAGGATGTATTTATAATGACATCCTTCAATCGTGTACTAAATTTCACCAAATTATCTGCTATAATTCGTGAAATATTGCTACATTTTAGTAATATTACCCTTCAACGATTTCACTGTTTCCCCGTATTCTTTAAAATCTGTTGGAAAAATGTAGATTTTCGCTAGTGGGATATATTTAAAATGACATCCTTCAATCGTGTGCCAAATTTAACCAAATTATGTGCTATAATTCGTAAAATATTGCTACTTTTTAGTAATATCACCCTGAATGATGTTACGGTTTTTCCCGGGTTCTTTAAAATCTGTTGAAAAAAATGTATATTTTTTAGTGAGATGTATTTGCAATGACATCCTTCAATTGTGTGCCAAATTTCACCAAATTATCTGCTATAATTCGTGAGATATTACCACTTTTTAGTAACATCACCCTTTAATGATTTCACAGTTTTTTCCGTATTTTTCAAAATTTCTTGAAATAAATGTAGATTCGCGTTAGCGGGATGTATTTATAATGACATCCTTCAATCGTGTGCAAAATTTCACCAAATTATGTGCTATAATTCGTGAAATATTGCTACTTTTTACTAACATCACCCTTCAATGATTTCACAGTTCTTCCCATATTTTTTAAAGTCTGTTGAAAAAATGTAGATTCACGTTAGTAGGATGTATTTATAATGACATTCTTCAATCGTGTACTAAATTTCACCAAATTATCTGCTATAATTCGTGAAATATTGCTACTTTTTAATAATATTACCCTTCAATGATTTCACGGTTTTTCCCGTATTCTTTAAAATCTGTTGGAAAAATGTAGATTTTCGCTACTGCGATGTATTTAAAATGACATCCTTCAATCGTGTGCCAAATTTAACCAAATTATGTGCTATAATTCGTAAAATATTGCTACTTTTTAGTAATATCACCCTGAATGATGTTACGGTTTTTCCCGGGTTCTTTAAAATCTGTTGAAAAAATGTAGATTTTTTTAGTGGGATGTATTTTCAATGATATCCTTCAATTGTGTGCCAAATTTCACCAAATTATCTGCTATAATTCGTGGGATATTACCACTTTTTAGTAACATCACCCTTCAATGATTTCACAGTTTTTTCCTTATTTTTTTAAATCTGTTTTAAAAAATGTAGATTCGCGTTAGCGGGATGTATTTATAATGACATCCTTCAATTGTGTGCCAAATTTCACCAAATTATGTGCTATAATTCGTGAAATATTGCTACTTTTTAGTAATATCACCCTTCAATGATTTCCGGGTTTTCCCGTATTACGCTACCTAGTGGTATACCTACATTGGCATCATATGGTTCAGCGTTTCCACTGTTATGTCTTACGTACAATTATTTTTCTGTCATTCAAGGAAAGAAATAATCTATTGGTTTAGAATACCACGAATTCCTGATTTATTCAACCTTTCGAACGCAATAACTGTGTCTACAATATGTCACAGAATTACTATTCCTAATTTTCAGAAATGATCGAGGACAATTAAATAAACATTTTTTATTAATAAACTAGCGTGCGGAAATTATTCAGTATCGAAATAAAAAAAAAAATGTATCATAGCAACCTATGAAAAACAACAACCATTTTCGTAGTTGTCAGTTCCTAATTTTCAGAAATGATCGAGGACAATTAAATAAACATATTTTATTAATAAACCAGTGTGCGGAAATGATTCAGTATCGAAATAAAAAAAAAATTTAATCATAGCAACCTTTGAAAAACGACAACCATTTTTGTAGTTGTCAGTATACGTCTGTCACAAATTAATTTTTATTAAATAAATTAGTATTTGTTTCACAAATATTAAATTAGCAGACATATATCTTGTCTATGGAGCAGCTTACGGTAATGTTAACGAAGCAAGGCGAAATTATGCGGAGCGCAATCTTCAGCGTCACATTCCCTGTCAAATATCATTTTCAGGATTGGATCAGCGTATTCGAGATACTGGTGAATTCCAAGGAAAGAAAAGAGATTCGGGCGCCAATCGTACTATCCGAAATGTTGACTTTGAGAACCAAGTTTTGCAACAATTTGAAAATAATCCGAAAGCAAGTCCTGGTGCCACTGCCCAAGCGATGCATACAAGTCACACATCTGTATGGACGGTATTGAAGGAATACTAGAAGCATCCGTTTCACATTTAAAAAATGCAAAACGTCAATTCCAGCTGACTATCCCAACAGAGTTCAATTTGCCGAAAGGTACTTAATTAGAATTAACGACGAACCTAGATTTTCTAGGAGTGTAGCATGGACAGATGAGGTATGTTTTACAAGAGATGGCTATTTTAATACATACAATAATAACATTTTCTAAAACCGTTCATAGATTACATCATCAATGGAAGTTTTCTATTAATATTTGGGCTGCGTTTCTTGACGGGGTACACTAAAGTCGAGTTGGCTAAGTAGGGTTGGTGCATTCACGTTATTATTAATTAGACTGCAAAGAAATTTGGCGCTCGCATCATTTCTATAAAAGAAACAAAGTTATGTATTTCCAGCAGACTAGAATAATCGGTTCCACGAATAGGATATACACCATCATCTTTAAAGGAAAGATACTTTGGAAATCTTTTTTGAACACGTTAAATAGTAAGGTGTTGGTGCAGTAATGTGGTTGCCAAACAACGGATGCGTATTCCAATCTATATCTAACTAGTGCAAAATACAAAACTTTTAAATCCAATGGATTGGTAAAATCTCTGCAAGAACACAACATCCAGAGAGTTTTGGAAGCACTTGCAGAAACATTAAAAACGCGAGGAGAAAATGTTAAGTGCGCATCAAAGAGTACTCCTAGATCGTTGAACTGTGACACTCTAGGAATGTGGGAGTGGGATGCAGTATAATTATAAAAAAGTGGATTAGCACATCTTGTGAAGGGCAGCACAGCACATTTTTCAATGTTCAAACGAATGTGATTGACCGCACACCATTCCCCAATAACATTAACATCCCTCTGCATCATCAAACAATCAGCTGTAGAGACAATACCGCGGTAGATCTTAAGGTCATTTGCATACGCTAAAGCCCCGCAATTTAACAGTTGAAACAAGTCGTTGATAAAGATGTTGAAGAGTAGGGGGCCTAAATTTGACCCTAACGGTACGCCCACAATAACGGAAAAAGGAGGAGATGCAAAACCATTATATTGAACGTAGCAAGACCTTCCGCTAAGGTATGATTGAATAAAATGCGTAAATCTAGGAGTAAAACCAAGAAATGACAACTTCTGCATAAGTAGAGAAAGTCAGTATAAATAACATCTATCTGTTGACGTTCATCAAGACACTCGCTAATACATTGTGTAATCTCTATTATATTGAACGTAGCAAGACCTTCCGCTAAGGTATGATTGAATAAAATGCGTAAATCTAGGAGTAAAACCAAGAAATGACAACTTCTGCATAAGTAGAGAAAGTCAGTATAAATAACATCTACCTGTTGACGTTCATCAAGACACTCGCTAATACATTGTGTAATCTCTATTAAGTTAGTTACAATGGATTTGCCAGCGATAAAACTATGTTGATGGATGGAAAGGAAAAGCTTGACACAGGCATATAATGTCATAAATAACAGTATTTCAAAAACTTTGCTATAGCTAGGAAGTATAGTAACAGGCCTGTAGCTCTCTAAGCAGCTGCGATCGCCTGTTTTGTGACCAGGCGTTATTCTGCCAACCTTCCAAAGCGAAGGAAAGACACTAGTCTGTAAAGCAAGGTTAAAAATGAAAGTGAGAGGTTCACAAAGTACAGGCGCACGGCCCCGAATGAGGAAACATGGCAAATTATCATGTCTGGCAGTAAAGCTGGCTTTCAGTCTACCTACCGCAAGAGCAACCTTATCAGAAGTGAAAACCCCAACGTCCAAAGGGTAAGAACTGACTACAGGTTGTTGCGCAGGTTCCTGTAACGACTGGAACGACGCAATGATGATCATGTGTATTCCTAGAACATACTCTACCAGAATTGCTTGAAAATATCCCACCAAATATTCGAAGAAATATTTTTTTCCAGCATGCTAGTACAACAGCGCACTTTGGATTAATTTCCCGAAATTATGTAACGTACAATTTCCAAACAGATGGATCGGAAGACATAGACCGATTTCTTGGCCTGCACGTTCAACACGTATGACTCCAGTCGATTTTTGTATTTGGGGTCATATTGAATCACTGGTTAATGAGACACCTGTTAGTACAGAAGAAAAGTTAGTGGCTCGAATTATTCTAACGTTTGATGATATTCATGAACATCCTCAGGTATGTCGAAGAATTCAGCATTCGATCGTTGCAACTTGTGTATCGGAAATACTGGTCGCAACTTCGAACAATTTTTATAAAGTTTAATGCAGTATTATTTTTAATAGAATGTTTCTTAACTCCATTCTTTCCTGTTGTAATTGAGATTGAAGGTTTCTAGTTTACCTTGACACTGAGAAACTAGTTTATTAATGAAGAAATGTTTATTTAAGTGTCCTCTATCATATCCGAAAATTAGGAATAGTTATTCTGTGATACCCTGTATAATTCTTGTTATGTCCAATAAACTGCATATTAGGATGGAGCGAAAAACTTTTTCTCGAACTTCAGATTTATCTCATTGTTGCCATCTTGAGATTTCACACCTTAGAATGAATTATTATTGCACTGGGCCCAGACTGAGGGCTTCGTCAGTATCAAACATTCTAAAACATTGACGACACTACTAGATTATAAAGAAGCACACGCCCATTTCGCAGTATGACGTACACACGAAAGGGAACATCCGGTAAAAAAAAAAGAAAACCGAAACAGTGCCAAGACAGATCGTAGAACGCGATGGGAGTCAAAGCACACTCGTGGAGGATGGCACTAACAAAGGGGAGAAAAGAGCAGCTACTACATAGAGCAAGTGCAACGATATCGAGAAGAATAGAGAACAAACGATCACCCAATGCCATCTACAGCCCGCAGTATGACCGTGTCATTAGGCATCATTTACATATATAAAACATTACATCCGATACATAATACAATAATATAACGAGATACATACGTACCGTGTACAAATACGAGATCCATCGCCTTATAAGATGCTTTAAATGGGAGGGATGACTGTATTTGTATATGTATATACGTGTGCGAGTCGATAAATTCCTGAATATTTAGCTGACAAATATCCGTGTCCCGGCGTATGACAATATTACATTACTTATGGTGGCACGGACTAATAGCCGAGCATTGTTGCAGCTACCGTATTTCTACTTGGGAGGTTGGCACCCCGTCGTAGTTGACCGCGGTGCACTCCACTGGTCACCCGTGGACCGCCATTTTTAATATTGTCATTAAGTATACTGTTTATTATCAATTATTGTTCCTTTTTTTTCTCTTCTCCTTCCCTCTTAGCTGTTTTCTGTGTGCGCACTCGACATAATATCCTCAACGAACACAAGGCAAATCCTTCGATTGGTCTCTTCTGTAATTCCTTGGATTTATCATTGCTTCTTTTCCCCTACTCTGTCCTTCCTACGGTGCAGTTGAAATTAAAAAGATTTGCTACAACACCAGACGATTTCTTTGGTACAGGTTGTAAGCGCAATATGCCGATCTATCTTTGACTTTATCAGACACATATTCGCTTTTAATAATCATAGTAAATAGAAGGGTACACCGTCAATAATGATACTATACAATTAGTTTCCCTACGAGTGCAAAACATGCCTATGTTTCATCCTTAATTATCTAATATACAATAAACCAAATTTACATAGTCTTAACATATACAATTAGGAAGTAGCTTACTCATCAATTAAAATATATATAAAATGATATACAGACCTAATCTGAGCAAAGTAAATGCCGGGATGGTATCTATTCTCCTACGTTCCCCTACAATACCCTACTGACAACTCTCTGCAAAGGTTATGTGACTTATTTTTAGCTAAATACCCCAACTGTAGAAGTTTCATCTGATGCGCCACTTTTTTTTTATATATTATAATATAAAAAAATTATATATTACGTCGATAGTAATGACTCTTTTAAAATAAATATAAATAAATACGTTAATGATTCGTATTGAGCAACTTTTGCTACTTACCGTGTTGTAATGAACTTTCAAATTTGCCGCCTTAATTCGGTAGCTTTCATTTGCGTTGGTCACTTGAGAATCAGCCTAAAATGGAACTAAATGCGAGTTGGTACTGACCAAATAGTTTACCGCCAGATTTTTGATGAAGTGTGCACGTTTGTGATTCTTAATAACCGGTGTATCGGATTACGCAGAAAAAGAAAACACAAAATAAATAGGTAAATTAAATAATCTATTAAAAAATAAGTAAAACTCTATCGGTCAAACGGTGAGAATGGCAAATCAACAGGTAAACAGATGAATTAATCTTGTTTCAACGTTCTTAAAATTATCTAACCCTTACTAAGCAAAATGGATGTCTATTTCTTGGTGAAGAATAATATATTCAAAAAAAATCGGTTATCCGTTCTAGGATTCCGCTGAAATTTGAATAGTTTTGAAGACAACAATCTTTAAATGTATTATGACTACTTAGAACTTGCAACAATCTTACATCTGGCTTGAATCACGTCTACAATTATAACGATGTCTCTACAATTAAAACTACTTGGGTAAGTAATGTTTTTACAGTGACTTTCCGATCACTATTTTATATTTATGATTTTTAGTTATTTTTTGGTTTTAGTTCTCGTAAGAAAACGTCACAAGTTTATGAAAATATTTTTACGATACCGTGTTTGTTGATATCTTGCCCGATGGTTAATTTCGGTTGTTTCTTTCTTGATATGAGGTCCGATATTCGGTCTTTCGCCGCTTCTGGTACGTCTGGGATTGAAAATTTCGGATATTTCTTCCAAGTAAGTTAAGTCTTTCTTCTTTTTCTCTTGGTTTACCACTAATTTTATTTTGTAGTTTTATTTGGCATTCTTTTTTAACTGTGTGTTGGCTTTGGGTTAAATTTCAGTATCTTTTCTTTTATTGGGGAGGACTGGTGTAATTTTAACAGCATTTTTTTGCACATTGGCAAGTGAGCAATACTTTCCTACACCAAGCGTGTGAATCCCTATACTGTAGTTGCAGATGCCTAAGATTGCACAATTTAAAGATGTTGGTATAATTGTTTATCAACACTTTCACATTCAAAGTGTTATTTTCTACATTTTTTGTTGTTTAAGTTTGAGTATTTCTCTATTGTGTGGTACCCGCACTATCTTTACCAAAACTTATAATTGAGCAAGTTAAAAAAAGGTTTCTTAAATGTATTCACTTTAAACTAGATGGTATTTATCCCACTCGTGGGACAGGCTATATACTTTTATTGAGTATAGATGACCTACCTTTTCTTTCTCATAGAATGATAGCAGTCCCAAACTCCTTTTAAAACTAATTCATCTCTCACTAATAAATAATAAACTATCACTACTAAGTCATGGTCCTCACCTGCTCGTCTAAGTCAAATATCTTTCATTATTCCCAGCTATAGTTCTAAATTATGCCCTTCATTCGCCACTATTGGAGCTCACACTAATATTTCTTATAAGGCCAGACGAAGTTTCTCAAGGTAATTGGTTGGAGCAGGCTTTTCCTTCGGCATTATAAAATCGCAAAGTAAACAGCGTATCAATGAATGGATACAAAACAAGTCAAAGGAATGCTGGCAAAGATCACCAGGACAAAGGCAGGCTGAAGAGTACTTGAGAGGTGTGAGTTTACTAAAGACCTACTGAGCAAAGACAGGAAGACTGTCAAAATAAAAGTAAGTCTGTTGACTGGTCATTGTAGACTAAATGGGCGTATGTATAATGTTACCTAATATTTTCGGCACCGAAAGTGACCGAGTGAAATCAAAAAGAAAACCAAAAAGTTGTTGCGCTACCACTTTACAAACCTTAGACTCAGTGGGTTGATAGTTGACAATCATGCAGGGTGCCAGCCGGCTCGTCGGCGAGGGAGTGGGTTGAACGAACAAACCCAAGATGGAACAAAAATTTCGGCGCCACCTGCTTAGGTTTACTTACCCTGTCATGCCCCCTAGATAAGCAGGAATCCAAGGTGTTAACGAGTACCAAGGGGTAAAGCAGTTTGCAAGTCGATACAAAAAAAAAACAAAGATAGATTTAAAAGTAACTCGGATAAACGTTTATTGCAAATATTGAATAAAATAAAATGAATATGCAATTATAAATACAGAAAAAGTTATGACAAAAAGCCCTACGATAGGACTCCAACACCGAACGCTATGGCCAACGCAATCAGTTTCACATCAATAATATAAAGGAAAATCTTATCCTAAGAATTAAAGTTAAATTTTGAAAAGTTTTAGAGTTACCAAATAATAGAATTTATTGAAACAAAGTTAAAATTTTGAATTATTTGTGCCAGCGGTGAATAAACCACCCTGTATATCACATGCCGATAATTAATCGGTTGATGTTATAATATTAAGTAAAGAGTTAATCTGTTACACTGTTTCAATTATACCCTCCGATCTATAATATACAAAATTTCTAGAATTATTGACTAAAACATTAAAACATTAAAAAAAAAAGGAAGCTAATTGATCGGGGTAGTTATTTAAGAAAGAACATTTTAATCGCAGTTATAATTTAGTAATAAAGAAAAAAATATAACGTGCAACTTAGCTTGTGTCTCAAACGGCAGTTACGGGGCTTGGATGTGATGTCCTATCCGAAGAAATCGTGACACGGGCTCGACTCGATAAGCAAACGAAAGCGGGAGGTCCGTTGAATTCCCCAAAGGCGGTGCAGGAACAAAGAAAGCCGCAGAAAATCTCAGCCAAGCGTGGGTATTCGAATCCTCACTTGAAACGACGTTGAAATTCCAAAAGTCCAAAAATAATACGACGATAAAACCTCGGTAGAAACGGGCTTTTCCAATGTAGCGAAGAAAATTTCAAAATGGCGTTGCAGACGCGTGGGTTCTCAAATTATCTCGAATTAATCGAATCCATCAGCCGTGGTAATCACATCAATATTCCACACCAAACACAAGCGAAGATACGGCCGATGATTATTTTCGGTAAACTTCCATTTAAATCCACATATGTGAGAAAATATCCGAAATTCCAAAAACAGGAAGAATTTACTCTTGAGAACACGTCTTACACCATTACCAAGATCAAAACGAAGATGATGCCGGAAACAGGAAACCAAGCGGGAGAATACGTCACACAACCAATCGGAAAATAGGAAATTAAATTTGAAAACTGACAACGGACAAGAGGTGCCATCTAACGTTGAAAAGATGTGAACACAAAATATGAAGATCTACAGAAAGCAATCAATAGAAAATCGATGCCTAGAAATCTATAAACGGATGAATGTGATACAAACAGAACTAACCTTAAAAATTGAACAACTGTCAAAACATAGAGAATGATTTACTGGAATGAAAAATAAACACAAACAAGGACCGAAATTAAGTGATACAAAATATCTGAAGGTGATGAAATTAAAGATTCTCAAATTCTAGCCATCATGAAACGAAGAAAACACAAAGGAAAGGACCAAAATGATTCGATAACGATACCCGTTGAGGAGAAACAATACATAGAAGCATCTCTGAAGTTAGAAGGCAGAAAGAAAAAGGAAATAAAAATACGAAAGCTTGTCGAAAAGACTGGCCGAGTACTACACAAGGTAGGTGAAGAAAAAAAACCGTAACAATAAAATAGGCAACTTCTGTCAAAAGGTGGAAGATACCTCAGTTCACGTGCTGCGCCAGTGTGAGGGTCTGACGAGGATAAAGTTTGTAGCGCTGGGTGTAGAGAAACCCACCACGAATAACTATGTGAAGGAACCGCTCTCAAGGATAAGAAAGCAAAGTTAGATGGCGCCTTCTAGGGCAAAGGGGTTCACAATAGATCTGAAGAAGTCGCGGTGAAATAGGTCCAAAAGCCCAAAAAGGCTAAGAAGCAACTGACAAAACTAAGACTCTAACACCTACATTTAGGTCATTAAGCGCTCCCCAAACGGCAGTATCATTTTGCGACGGGGGTTGGAATAATGCTTTCTTCTCTCGTATGACAGCGGCGTTTACAAAATTTCTTAGATTTTTGGGAGTACAGTCAATTTACCTATCTCAATCGCTTAAATCTAGGCAAGGACCAGTTTTTCTCGTTAATCATCTTAATATTATTAGTTATCCACGATTTATTTGTTTTTATATGTCTGTAAGACGCTTAGATAAATGAACATTTTCTACGATATGCTAGCTCACGAAACTCAAACTTATCTAACATATTCCCCAGGCTATTCAATATTTAGTCAACTATTAACTTTAATCATTCTACTCTTCGTGTGTTTAACATAAAATTTTAGCATTCAACAACGCAACATCTCCTCCGTCATCCACATATATACTTGCTACCACTTCCTGAACGCACGTCCAACGCTTATTATAATCTTAACTAAGCGCAGATAGTAGGCAAACAAGGGGGTCGAGACGATGGAACTTGTAAAAATCAAATTCCCCGTTACCATTATCAGGTGGTAGGTACACATAGGATTAAATATGCGGTAAGGGACGCCCGTAAACGCCACGCTATCCCGTCTAGCACAGCCTCTACGTCTCGAACCAGAAGTGCAGTCGAACTAGGAAACGAAAGAGGTTAAAAGGAGTAAAGGGAAGAGCATCGCCGACACGTAAAGCGGCGAGGAGGGTGGAAAATAAATCCGATGGAGCATCCCCTTACCCTTTTCTTAGCCCCGGTGTTTGTCTAAGATGCTGCCGACGCGCGCGTCTGGCTTAAGAACACTAATTATCAAAGTTAGAAACTGTATTAAGATTATGCGAAAGGTGAATCTCGCATCTTCGCCCGTTCCTGAAACGCGGGGTCGTCCTCTTAGCTGCCGTTTCCCGCCTGGCGGCATTAAATATTGTCAATTTAGCAATTTAGCAAGTTGTGTGCGCCTGATTTTGTCTGTTATTATAGATAATGGCGCGCTAAATTGGTTGACTTTAGTGCAGACGGTTTGTTTTAGGAGATTATTTGACAGGTGGCTGGATTAGGAGGCTCTTCCGAGCTCCCGGTGACGGCGGAAAAGGTAGATGGTGAAGTAGGGATGGGGGAGGGGGAAGGGGGGGCTGACGTCGTAGTTTTACTTACCTGTTCGTCGACGAACGTTTCGCGTCGAAGAAAATCGCTTCCAATCGTTTTTAATCGCAGTCGTCGTATGGGGAGATCGTTATGTGAGGTGACAGCTTGTTGGAATGATGCTCAGCATCGTTTCGGAGCGGATTCTATTGCGAAAGGTGACGGATCAGGAAAGAAATTATTACTTTAATAAGGCCACTTAACAAAATCAGTGTCGTCACAACTTAAGAAGATATCAGATAACAGTTAAACTTTATGCTGGAAGTTAACGATAATTATGTAAGACTAACTTTTTAGATTTATCTAAGTATGTGATGAATGATATGAAATTGATCTATAGTTGCCACGAAAATTTAAAGCAGTAGGTATTGCATTCAGTATATATTCTTATCTTGAAGATATTTGAATTAGTGTCCAAAATGTAACAAAGAAATAAGCCTCCTACCGATACCCTCAGGTAAGTAGATTCATTTACTATATCAAAACTACTATTATAAAGATTTCTATTATATCAATTCAGACTAAGAATTTAATCTGTCAATTTATAAACATAAGTAAAATTCAAATTTTTACGTCGCAATTCCCACCATATGAACTTTCAAAGATTAATGCGCCAACTTTGCCGTTCTTTTCCTGCTCAAGCCAGTAACTGGCACTGTGCTTGGGTGGAGGCGGTTCCATGATTGGGATGTATTCTTCTTCCCTCGCCGGCGTATTTGATGCCGATTTATAGTGACAATAGCAGAACCTCAGAGCGGATTCCGGAAGGGAAGAAGTGTTCAAGACCATATTTTTACAATCAAGCAGATTATAGAGAAGACCGTGAATTACAATAGAAAAGCCTATTTAGCCTTTATAGATCTAGAAAAGGCTTTCGACAGAGTCCCACGAGATATGGTATGGGAAAGCTTGAAACATAGGGGTGTGAACCAGAAATTAATAAGAAGTATTAATAGCCTCTATAAAAACACAAGAAACTATATTATCAGTAATAACTGCAAGTCGGAGGAATTTATTACGAGAGATGGACTGAGACAGGGAGGAATAATGAGTCCAGTGCTGTTTACAGTATTTATGGACGATATTATTAGAAAATGCCAAAATGATGTTCACAAACTGCAGGTAGGCTATAAAAATATGCAACCTGTTCTTATTTCTGAGTGTGCGTTTGCTTACGACGTTGTAATTATGGCGGGAACGGAACAACATCTGCAGAAAAGTTTAACAATATGGAATGAAGTGCTTTCAAAATGCAGAATGAAAATAAACGTTGAGAAAACCAAAGTAATGGTAATAGCAAAGAAACAACAAAACACCAACATACAACTAAACGGGAGAAGACTAGAGCAAGTACAACAATTCAGTTATTTAGGAGTCATCATCGATGAAACAGGAAGACAGAAAACGGATATAACACAAAGAACTGAGAAAAGCAATAAATTATATTATGCAATGAGTAATGCGTTTATCGGTAAAAGAGAAATAGCAGCAAAAACAAAAATTACTATATATAAAAGTATTTATAGACCGACCTTAACGTATGGATGTGAGACGTGGACATTAACAAAACGAATGAAATCGAAATTGGAAGCCATGGAAATGAAATACTTAAGAAAAGTCAAAGGTGTCACACTTAGAGATCACGTAAAGAGTACTCAAATAAGAGAGGAGCTAAACATGAAACCATTGATGGAATTTATAGAAATGAGACAGCTAGCCTGGTGGGGACATTTATGCAGGTTAAACACGGAGAGAGCTGTGAAACAAGTATGGGAAGCAAAACCAATAGGCAGACGGAGTAGAAGACGGCCACAGGAACAGTGGGATGGAGTGATGAGCAAGATTCTGCAGAGTAGAGGGGAGAGATGGAGTGAGGCAGGAAGGAAGGCGAAGGACAGAAGAATGTGGTGGAAATTTGTACATCAGAGTGAATTTTAGTTTTAGATTTTATAGACTAGGAAATAGGTATTTAAGTTATAAGTTATAAGTAATATGTATACCACTAATTTAATTAGCACCCTACACCTTTTCGGTAGAAGGGGATTTGATTATATATATATATATACACACCCCGCGAATGATACGAAGCCCAGTACACACTACAGATTACCTGAAGCCCTATCTTAAAATCAAAGATAAGTCTGTATATTTGATACTTATGCCCTCTATGATATAATAGAACTATGCGCATGCACAGAGGGGTAAGTTTAAATAAAATTTAGTTTTTCTAGAATTTTGTCAGTACTTAGGAGTCCCTCATAGTATTACGGTCACTACGTAGCCCAAGTGAATATAATATATATTGCTTGCTGATTGTACGAAGCCCAACAGCGTTGCCAGCGTATTAGTATGGTATTAGACCGTTTGTTAGCATTTTGAGTATCTTTTAATCTTTGTATGTAGTGGTTTTGATTAAGATACGTATAACATATGTATAACCCATTTACATTTCTTTTTGAAAATTATGTGTGATTCTTTGGGTAAATTAATAAATAATTGTTCCTGTATATTTTTTTTAGAAAATGAGGCGTAATGAATTTTTATTTAAAAAATTAATCGAATGGGAGGATACGTGTTTAAACTCCATCTTCAAAACGTAAATAAAACACAAGAACGTTAAGGAGTAAAAAATATATTGAAATAGTCCACAACAATATTGTTTCACCACACAGTGACTTCATCAGGTGGATGAAATTAACTAAACAGAATATAAAATTACACTCTATTTATACTTTTAAACCCAGGAGTGGGGAATAATTAAAATCCTTTTGTTCATTGAGCGCTAAACCTAACTTACTATATCTATTAATTTTTAAACATTCAAATAAGTCTAGTTTCTTACTTTTCTTATGAACATGCAAAATATCAAAATTATTATTAAAATTATGATTAAATTCTAAACAATGATTAGCAAAAGTAGAATCTGTCTTCTTATCTCTGTAACTTTTAGTATGTTCGGAAATACGCGTAATGAAAGATCTACCTGTCTGTCCTATGTACACCTTACATGGTACCGATTAATGGTACCGATAGACAGCTTAGTTTATTTTATAAATATATCAACAATGTTCATCCTAATATTAAATTTACCCTAGAACAAGAAGTAAATAACTCAATTAATTTCTTAGACTTAACTATTACGCGTATTAACAATAAACATGAATTTTCAATATTCCATAAACCGACACATACTGATACTACTATTCATAATTCATCACATCACCCCTTTAGCCATAAATTGTCTGCATATCAGAGTATGATTCATAGATTAGTTAAGGTCCCTATGAATAAAACAAACTTTGAATTAGAACTTAACAGAATTTACAAAATAGCTTTAAATAATGGTTACTCAGTGGATTTTATTAATAACATTTTAGCGAATAAACAAAAGTCTCATACGCTTGCTTTAATATACCCTAAATTTTTTAACAAAGAACCAGTTAACTATACTTCTATTACTTATTTTGGAAAAACATCAGAGGTAATCGGTAATTTTATCAAACGTAATAATAATAGCTATGTTTCATATAAAACTAATAATAACATTAGCTCGTATTTAAAGAATAACAAGGACAAAACAGATAGAAAGTTTAACTCTGGGGTCTATAGATTGACTTGTGAGTGTGGTAAGGTGTTACATAGGACAGACAGGTAGATCTTTCATTGCGCGTATTTCCGAACATACTAAAAGTTACAGAGATAAGAAGACAGATTCTACTTTTGCTAATCATTGTTTAGAATTTAATCATAATTTTAATAATAATTTTGATATTTTGCATGTTCATAAGAAAAGTAAGAAACTAGACTTATTTGAATGTTAAGAAATTAATAGATATAGTAAGTTAGGTTTAGCGCTCAATGAACAAAAGGATTTTAATTATTCCCCACTCGTAGGTTTAAAAGTATAAATAGTGTGTAATTTTATATTCTGTTTAGTTAATTTCATCCACATGATGAAGCCACTGTGTGGTGAAACAATATTGTTGTGGACTATTTCAATATATTTTTACTCCTTAACGTTTTTGTGTTTTATTTACGTTTTGAAGATGGAATTTAAACACGTATCCTCCCATTCGATTAATTTATTCAACCTATATTATAATTTTTTATCACTCCCGGTTTTCCCGGAAATAAGAAGAAAATTCATATTTTAAATTGAACACTCCGTATATTTTTGCATATTCGAAAAAATAATTATAAATAAAAAAGTTATGGACAGAACGTATGAGCTGGCATACCCGGTATACTGCTGACACTCTCAAGTATTGAAGCATATCATCAATATATTCTAATTTTGAACACACCCCTATTTTTATATATATATTTTTATTTTATTCTTATAAAAATTTATTATTATTAAAATATAGATATTTCATTTTATAATAATTGTGGTTTTCTCAGTACTCTATTAATAGGATATAAGTAGTACATAGGTGAATAGTATTACTTCGAGAACATCACGGTAACGGCCGACGAAAAATCAGTTCTGGGAAATATTGAATTTGTTTTAAATTGATATTGTATTTGCCAATTAGTATTCCTATTTGTATTTTTTATGTGCAATTTTGTGGAGTCATTGATGTTAGATTTCAATTGTTTTCACAACGTGTACTACAATTAAATTTATCTATTGTTAACAATTAACTGAATTATTTGCAAACTTCTAACCGGCTATTTGTCCATAGCAACGAACGGTTGCAGAACTGTGAATAAGCTAGCAGTTTCTCTTACTTACTTTGAACTTATTACGTAATTTTTGTCCTAAAATACTATTATCATTATTAATTTTATTAAATAAACTAAATAGCAATTTAAATAAGCAAAAATTAAAACATTGTATAAACATTGTAAGTAATTTAAGTTCAATCTTTTTAATTTCAAATAGTTCAAGCCTACATTCAATTTCATTATCGTAAAAAAAAACATTTAGAACTTCTCTTTCTATACAAAAAGTTCAGATTTTTCGCCGAGAATGTACGATTCTGAACACTACGGCGCCGCGCAGCATTGGTTGTGATCGGACTAGTACCTAGTTACTAGTTTCGTACAAATATATACAGAAAAACGTTCAAATCAGTTATAATTGCAAATAATACATTGTTGCCAAATGTAGTGGGTCCTCGTACAGCTTAAAACGTATTTGGCTCATATCAACCGTATCACATATACAGTGTATATACTCTTCGAATCGTACGCCACCTACCGTGGGGTATAATGAACTAAACGCGTATATATTGAGATCATATACCTACTTAAGAAGCCCATACTTTTTTTTGAAAGCAGTAGAGATGGCAGTACTAATCATAAAAATGCTTAATACACGCTAGTTTTTAGGAAGCCCGATTTGGGCTTCGTAAAAACAAGGAAGGCTTGGTATCATCCACACAATATATATTTTTGGGCCTCACAAGGGGGGTTTATATGTCTATATATATATATATAAATAATTTTATTTCGAAAGCAAAATGCCATTTAAGACATAGCTCGAAACAAAGTCAGACAAAACCATCTGAAATGACTAAAAATTAAATCGAATTAAATTAATAATAGTAATACTCGCATTTAAAGCATTTCTTTGTGTCAGATCTAATCAATAACAGCCCTTGAGTTGAAATTCTCGAAGTCTCCACTCGAATCCCCTTAAATTCCGGTTTCACATATATCAAATCCGGGTACAATCGACACGATAGGGCTGTTCCGGAGCAGACGTCTCCACTTTCCGAAGAGATAAATACTTGGGTCCCGTCCCTTTGCCGCCCATTCACGAGCCGACAGGAACAAAACAACTGCACCGAAAAAAAAACCTTCAGCCCGTGTGCGAGGGGTCGAAAAACGAATAAAATAAACTGCCGATGTATTGGCTGCGATCCGAAAGGACCTCGGGCAAAAAGGGACATCATTCTTTTCTGGAATCGGCGGTCCTTTCGCACATATATCTTCGATACACTTGTCGACGATTCGGGAGCCACTTTGGACATCTTTCACCCTACGAGAGTCGATGGAAGGGTGAACGGTTGCAGGTTGTTTCCGGTACGATCAACAGGGTGGACATCTGCGGTGGTGAATTGAGCTTGTTTGAGAAAAATTGTTTTTTTTGCTAGATATTTTATGGTGCGATAGTCAGGAAGTTGATCATTTTATGTCCATCATATAGAAAGGTAAGTGGGGTAGTATAAATAATGCTTTTATTAATTTGGCATGTACTTAGATAAAAATAGATATTACTTTCTTAATAATATAGTAATCACGTCATCACAAAAACTTTACATCATTGATTTGTTTATAAGCTTGCTCGAAATATGCTGGTGTCTGTATTATTACTAGTGTACAATTGTTAAAACTTCCTGACTGGTTAGTTCTCTCTCCTTAACGACTAGAAAGTCATAATTTTAACACAAGCAAGATGAGTTTATATTCAAGCAAATTTTTCGGCTTCCACATTCGAAAGTACAATCTTACTGCACTCATTCGAAGATGGAAAGCGTCACTTTATCGATCTGAACTATGAATTGAACTGCCAACTCATCACTTCCGTTACTTTACCGTCCATGGACGGAAGATTACGATAAGTATATACCGAATTGAAGTACCAACGTGTCACTTCCGTTACTACACCATACCCTTCTGTGAAGATTCTAGTTTTCCTGGGTTCGGTTGTAAAAATAACTGTCAAACAATCTGAGTCATTTGTATTTTGAATACTCCAAATGCAAGTACATTGATTTTAGTATATAGTAATCATGCGGTCCAAGCTCGTTCGATAAAATGTCACTTTCCACCCTTGATACGTAAACAATTGTTAATTAATATTGAAGTTTTTATTTTCACTGGAAGGGTAAAAGATGCAGATCATTATAAGAACTTAATCAGAGGCATGGTATTACATTTATTGTATTGTTTAAGTAAAAGATATATTCAGTACAAAATTGAAACTAATTGAATAAATAAGCGTGCTATTACTTCAGAAATATAAATCGAAACTATAACTTAAACGCCGCATTGAGTTCTAAGACAATCTTGTTTCAGTTTCACTTGCAGTAAAACATTGAATTACATGAATTTAAATTAAGAATAAATAAACATACATTTTCTTAAATCTTTGAAACCTGACTGCACGTGTAGATTTATCAGTGATTAGTATTATTAGTCAGTTCAAGTAAGTTGGTTGTCTAAGTTTTAAATACATATTTTTGCGCAAAATGCCGCGTTATACTGTGGAGGAGAGAGCTAAGATGATGCGGTGGTATCACGCTGGCAATTCAATTTTCAAAGGGTATGCGACGTATTTACAGCTAAATACCCCAACAGGCCTATTTCAAATAAAGCCACAATTTTTAAATTAAAAAATAAAACTGACAATACCGGTTCGGTCGAAAATTTAAAAACAGCACTTCCAACTCGCAGAATTTCCAATAATACGTCCGCTTTAGTATGTGCTACAGTTGAAATAAATTTGAATATGTCATCTGACACTATTTGCAATGATTTAGACATATCCCGTTCTTCCGTTCAACGAATACTCAAAGCAAATGGATATCACAATTATAAATATTCTAAACACCAACAATTATTTCACGGCGACGCATTTAAGAGTATGGTTTTTTGTAAAAAGTTAAGTGATTTAATTAACCGAGATGCTAATTTGGTAAACAATATTATCTTTACCGATTAATCTTCTTTTCCTTTGGCTAGAAATCACAATTCATCTGGGACACCATACTAGGCCAAGCAAAACGGGCACAGATATCTAAGTTCATCTAGTCAGCAACAGCAAAATGTAAATGTTTGGACAGGTTTGTTAAACAGCCATATTATTGGGCCTTTTTTTATCAATGGCAATTTGAACGCAAATGCATATTTACAATTACTGAACACTCACATTCTACCTACTGTACAGCAACTTCCCGACATAAATATGCGAAACATCTACTTTCAGCAAGATGGTTGCCCTGCACATAATGCAGTGGCTGTCCGAAACTGTTTAAGTGCACAATTTCCTAATCGGAGGATCGGAACTCGTTCTGAAAATATCAAACGGCCGCCACGTTCACCAGATTTATCTCCCCTAGATTTCTTTTACTGGCCTTATTTAAAAGAAATAATTTATGGCAATGAACAGGTAAAACCAGTTAATGTAGAGTAGTTGCACAATAAAATTGTTCAAATATCAAACAACATTAGCTCAGAAATGTTGGAGAATGTTAGAATGAATTTCTACAACACATTCGGATATTGTTTAGCCAAGGATGGGAGCATATTTGAACCTTTTGTTTGAAGGTACAATGATTTTTAAAAAATTAACGTTTATTTCATCTTACTATTAAGGCTTATTTTAGTTATCTATTTTACAAATTTATTTACCGAGAATTAATTTTTATTTGTCCTTCATTAAATTTACTATTTCTTATGAGGGTTTTGCCTTGAATTCATTAGAATGACTTTGATTTCCCTGTCATGAACAAACCCTAATTTTATATTTCTTTATGTATTACTATTACGAATAGAATAGTAACCGAGCTGGTGTGGAAGTTTATTTCATTTATTATTAAGAGTTACTTTTAAGTTTTCATTTTTTAAAATTATTCAGAATTAAGTTATATTTCCCCTTCGTTAAATTTGTTATTTCTTTATGAGGATTTCGTTCTTCATTCATTAGAATTACTTTAATTTTCTTGACATGAGCAAAGACTATTTTTAAGTACATAATAGATACTATAAATTACTGTTTTACGCTTTCATTACACCTTTGAGTTTATAAGTACGTGTGTCCAAAGCAATACATATTCCAACTTATTCATTTTCATAATAAAAATATAATACGTTTCACGGTCACTAAAAATTAATACATTTCTGTGTGTAGATTGAATAGCTCGCGCCAGTATTCGCGTGGTATAACTGTTTACTTTACAGGGATTATGTCTGTATACAGAAATACAGTCTGTCCACATTTCAATGCACATCATTGGCACCTCGGTTATTAGAAGACATAGAGCAATGATTAAATGGGAAATGTTCCGCAGAATTCAATAATTGCAAGAAATATTGTCTTAAATTTACTTAAACTGTTTAATATTTTAAAATATACACATACATATATAATCCGTCCTCTTCTACCTTCAAAGGTGTAGAGGTGCATTGCAGAAAATCCGCCATGCAGCACGATCTTGAGCCATCCGCTTTGCGTCACACCAACTTGTACTTCTTTCCTTTAAGATTTTAGCAACCTGCGCGTTCCATGTTTGAGCCGGTCTTCTTCTTGTCCGCTTCTTATCAATTCCAGCTGTCCATATGTGTTTTACTTTTCTACTATTGTCCATTCGTGAAATATGTCCAAACCACTGTAACTGTCTCCTCTCAATTTTTTGTACCACTGGCACTATCTCATACCGCTCCTGCAACAAGCTGTTTCTAATTCTGTCTCTACGAGACACTCCCGCGACCGCTCTTAGATATCGCATTTCACTCGCTTGTAATTTACTTTTTTGTGACTCACTTAATGACCACGTTTCACATCCATATGTCAAGATAGGAACAAACAGAGAGTTATAAATTTTTATTTTTGTCTTGTCCGATACCTCTTTTTTTCTGATAAAACTGTGTTTGAGTGCATAAAAGCATTTATTCACATTTACTATTCTGTTATTAATTTCATGTTCCATTTCACCCATTGTGTTTATGATAGTTCCCAAGTATTTCAAGTTATCACTTTGTGTTAAGGTCACATTGTCCACTTCTATGTTTATTATTTCTGGATTTCTTGAAATTACCATTACCTCTGTTTTTCCCTCATTAATTCTCAATCCGAAGTTTTTAATTTCTCGATTCCATATTTTTATACTTTCCTGTAGGTCTGCTTTTGTGTTAGCCAGGATTACGAGATCATCTGCATACATTAGTTCACTAATAACAATTTGAGATAGATTTTTTACTCCCACTCTATATCCCTTAGTTTCTCTTCGACATTTTTTCCCGATTTCATCCATTAGTGAGATGAACAAAACTGGACTTAGAATACCACCCTGTTTAACACCCCTAGTTGTTATAAATTCTTGGGAGGATGTATTATTTGTTCTTACAATGTTTCGTGTACAATCATAAATACTTTTGATTGCTTTCAGAAGTTTCTTTCCTATTCCTCTGTCTTCGAGTATCTTCCATATTCTTTCTCGGGGTGCGGTATCAAAAGCTCTTTCTAGATCTATAAAGCCCATATACACTTTGCTATTGTATGCTATAGCTTTTTCCACGATTTGCCTTAAAGTAAAGATTAAATTGGTAGTTCCCCTATCAGGTCTAAAACCACTTTGATTGTCGTCAAAATTTTTTTTTAAAATATTTAATAAAAAAAAAATTTGTTGATTTCAATTTTTTTAGTAATTCGATAACCCTTAATGTAACCGCTTCTATACCTTTACGTTTTTGAAACAATTCTTTTAGTGTAAAGAGGACTCCCCGATTGCCATTAGTTTTCAAATGATTAGCGCCATCTTTTGTTTCTCACCACATAACGCATAAATGTCAGCCCTTAGCAAGCGAGCCCAAATTCATCTGGAAGTTTAAAAAATTCGAGGAAAATCACATTTGATGTGCGATAAAAACCCGACAAATTCGACAGCTTTACATTCTTTAATACATTTTAATGACATTACCAAGTATTTTTCCTTGCATTTTCTTGAAAAACACTATGAATTTTTATAATAACTTTTTTTCAATGTTTTAAATATCATGGCAAAAGAGGTAAAACAAAGTTTTGTATGATTTTTTGTAGCAAATTTACAAAGGTATTACACGTAATATTATATATTTCAAGAAGCAACCGTTAAATTTAAGCCAATTAAAAAACCACATCATTCAGTACTTCGCTCAGTTAAATCAACTCATCAAACACCTTTGATGATTATTTATACAATGAAAAATCCAACCTAAACCTAGCAAAGCTATTATAGGTAATTGAAGAATTCTTTGAATATATCTCGCACTGCTTAACATCTAAGCTTGAATTATTTCCATATCCGCCATTTTTCTCACTTGCAGTGTGAACTTGTGTACTTTCTGCAGCGAGTACATTGATTTCCGCTAATGGTTCACGCGTTTCTTTTCAACCACCGATCTTCCAGTCCACAGCGCTCTGCGCGGTCTCGGTACCTAGCCATTCTTTGATCAGCACGCTTTGTACGGAAGCGATCTTGACGCCAGCAGAAAAAGCCCGAGTATGAGCATTGGGAAAACACAGGCGGGCGTGAAGAGAACACCAAAGAAGGAGGACTTGATAAAGACACTTCACGCGCTTTGACTCGACGTTAGGTGCCGTAATTAGAGAAGGCTGATCGTGCGGATTGGGAAAAACGTTGCGCGCTTATGGTTGTGGTAACGGTAGATGCGAACACTACACGATGCTAGCAAGCAAACGTAAAAACGCGAAAGGCATTGAGAAGCTGCGAGACGGACGAAATTAATTGAATTACGTAGGTGTTTGAGGTGAACTGCTGCTTTTTCTAGATGGGTGACGTGTTTTCGATCGTGACGAATTGATTTAGAGGGTAAAAACTCTTTGAAGTTCAAATTATAAGCCGCTGCATGCAGTAAGTAACAAGCACATTTGGAATATGGTAAAGAAAAAGGAAAAACCTCTATCAGGAATAACATTAGTGGTTTAAATTCGGTTAAGCAAAGGAACTAGTATAATCATTCAACAATAAAGCTAATCGAACAAGTGAATAAATCTCCGGTAAGGTTTATTAGAATGTTTTAAGGAACAAGTATATCAACAAGAAGATAATTGTCTCGAGCTATTACAAAATAATTTTGCAAATTGACAATTCGCATATGTTTTGTTCGCTATGCACATGCCTGTATTCGTGGCCAGCTAAGGCATGTAATTATCCAGAAATTAAAAATTGCTTATAACTTGAGAATAAATGAAGACGGAAGCATTATAAAATGTGGTTAGAAGTCTAGCATACAATATTAATAAAAAAAGGTTCTTTACTATTATTTTGTATCTTTAAAAATAAAGAAATTATAAGTAAAAAAGAAAATCCGGAATTTTGAGTTTTCGTTCATATTTGATTTTTGTCTTCATCATTAAATTTATCTTCGAAACACAGCACGGAACATCATGTATACGAGATCCTTATAAAAAATATGTTTTTGCGTCGATTCGTAACCATGGATGAGACATGGGTCCACTTCTTCGCACCTGAGACAAAGGCACAGTCAAAGCAATGGACTGGAATGGGAGAATCGTGTCCAAAGAAGGCGAAGACAGTTTATCCAAGCTATTGAATATCGCTGGGAAAAGTGTATCAAGCTAAAAGAGGATTATGTTGAGAAATAAAGAAAATTTTTTCCAAATTTGTTGTGTTTTCTTTGTTAGGTCAGCTAATTTTGGGATCGCCCTCATAGTTTTCCTATATCCTCTGAAATAAAGAAGTTCTTTATATAATGCCATCGAAATTGCCCCACACTGTGCTGTTACCAAGTTTCAACTAGAAATTTAAAATAAGATTCCAAATCTATTTCGTTGTCTTTCTTTTTTTTTTTTTTTTGAAAATTTTGTGCACCTAATTTTCTTTTTCTAAATCCCTAAAATTTTTGTGGTAAGCTGTAGTCCTTAATTGAGAACTTTTTTCAACTTGGAATTTAGAAACAAGAAAAAAGTCAAAATCGATACACTACTCTTTATACGGTAGAAACAAAAGGTCTGAAATTGATTCTAAACGGTGCGCAAACTTTTTGCATCGATATATCTATTCTCCCTGTTTTGTCTAAGTTATTAGAGAAAGCCGTTAGTGTGCAGATTCGTTCATTCTTGGATACGCATAATGTTTTGCCGTCGAAGTAATCGGGATCTCGTCCGCGATGTAGCTGTGAGTCTGCGTTGGCTAATATTGTTGACGATTTATTGCGCAGTATCGATGATAATCAAATTACAGTTTTGATATTGTTGGATTATTCTAAGGTCTTTGATACTATTAATCATGCTTTTTTGCTCAGCATCTTAAAGATATACGTTTTTCTCAAAACTCTGTCGATTTTTTCTATTCTTACTTATTCAATAGATCCCAACAGGTTTCTTATGTTGGTCGTTTATCTTCTCCACTCCCAATTATATCAGACGTTCCTCAAGGCAGTATTCTGGGACCTTTACTTTATGTAATTTACACCTCAAACATCATTAAGCAATATAGTAATTATCATCTTTATACTGATGACACACAACTATATTATACCTTCAATCCTGGAGACATATCTGAAGCCCTCTCATACATAAATAGTGACCTTCAGTCACTTGTTAACATATCTGAAAAACATTGTCTTAGAATAGATAATAAAAAAACTTCTGTTTTGGTTTTTGGCTGTGAAAAAACCTGAGCTGCGATTTTGAAGGATATTGAAATTAAAATCAAAGATGAAGTTTTCATTATATCTGATTGTGTGCGTAATTCGGGCCTTTTCTTGGACACCAAACTTCGTTTTAAAGAACACGTTTCACATTTAATTGGATTGGGTTACAGTAGTTTGAAGGTTTTGTATGGTAGTAAAGACTGTTTGGATGTCGGTTTGCGTAAGGCCTTATGCGAATCTTTGGTCCTTTCAAGATTTAATTTTTGCATAAGGGTTTATTATTACTGCTTGGACAGCATTGACAGAAGTAGACTCCAGCGTTTGCAAAATTCGCGTCTTAGATTCATTTATGGGATACGTAAATTTAACCGAATCTCTCATACACTCGATTGGGCTGGTTGGTTAAATATCTTTGCCAGAGCTGAATTTTCTGGTACCATCTATTTCTATAAAGTTATTTATTTTAAGAAACCAAGTTGTTTGTTCCGTAAAATTTTGTTTAGAACAGATGTGCATAATATCAATGTGAGATACAGAGGCTTATTAATCGTTTAGTTATAATATTGTTAGACTTTGGAACAAAATTCTACTAGGTTGCGTTGTTTGAGTCCGCTTTTTCTGTCCCGTTAATTTCGAAGAAGTCCTTTCTTTAACAAGTAAATATATTTTCATTTTCCTTTATAACTATGCTTTTTGCGCTTAGATTTGAATTTAATTACTTTTTGCTTATGATTTTTTATTTATCGGGTTAACGTTATTATCCTGCACCTTTTGGCATGTTGGTTGAATTTTTAGCTTTTACTTACTTATTTTTATACTATGTTTGATACCAATAAACCGCTGTTATTATTATTATACAAGATATTATCACCATACCTTCATGATAAAGTAAATAAATACGAATAACGAATTAAGATTGGTACAAACATACGGCATAAACTTCGGTTTTAAGTATCCAGTTTAATATTTTCAACTTTAGTTGTGTAACTAACATTGTGTGCTTATTTCCAAGATATGGAGCTATGAACGTCCTAATATCTATACATTAGGATATTCATCACAACACATGTTATGCTTATACGGATCTATTGATCACCATTTCCACGCACATCCAATTGTAGGTAGACAGGACAGGACAATTACCTAGATATTCCTGTATCGAGCACGCTAAGCACCCCCCTCACTAAATACAATTCACAATTACCAGTAAATCTGTCATTTAAGCGTGATTAACTCGATCATAACTGACAAACAGATGACATATCGATTCGCGTCTCTGTATCCGAATATATACTACATACCATATACGTATGCATGTACATCTGAACATATTCATGTACATCAATGAGACTCCTCCACGAGCCCCCATCGTCCTTCCATACCGTCAGAGCAGACATGGGGTCCGTCCTAAGTACAATATCTTGCCATATATACGCGTATGACAACGGGTCCACCCCACTGGAAGCGGAGGTATTCATTACACGAGACACAGACGACGCGTCTGTCAATAGCAATATCAATATTCGGGATTATAGGTTAGAATTTGACGAACGGCGCGCCGTACGTCACGTGTTATTGCTCAATTACCAATTGGAATTGCTCCGACGCGATTGATTTATTAGACATTGCCAACTCCGGACGCGTATATTAACTAAAACTGACATATGGATGTGTTCTATTATATCGCACGTCGATAATATAATGGTTAGGTATAGTTAATTATTATTAGGTATGATATACAAGTTGATTCATCGTCATCTTTAAGACTTAAGCTCGAGTGGGCTGTACCACTACAAGTAGAACTATTTTTTTTCTAATTGGATGTTGTAATAAAGCTAAAACAAAAGACGACGCAGTGCTGATATGGCTATTACAGCATACTGTGCTGTAATAGATTTATAGGGGACTTTTACCGGAATATTTTAAGTTGGCCGCATTGGTCCCTGACATTATTTGGATTAGTTTGTCATCCTTCCTGCATTTTACTAATATGCTTGTAACACTATTATTTCAATTTTGGGGTTATATAAATAATGTTTTGTACACTCCGCCAAAAAAGTATCGCATAAACTAAAAAAGGGCATTTATGAACCAAGATATTTTTATACGTTCACAAAAAGCTTGCCTCGTGTATGTGAACTATAAAAACACTAACGAAATAATGGAACTTAGCGTTTTTACTTTTTTTTTTCCTAAAAGAACACATTTAGAAAAATGCATATGTGTAAGGTTTGCTCAGTTGTTTATTGAAAGTCTTCCTATACGGACAAATTTTAAAGTGCGAAGTCAGAGTTCTGTACCAACGCTTTTAAAACTAAAATGAGCAATTTAACTTCAGAACAAGTGGCTGCTATAGTTGCTTTAATCGAAGATGGACGATCTCAAGCATACGTTGCTAATTTGATGAACATCAATCAGTCAAGTGTTTCTAGAGCCGTAGCCAGATATAGGGAAACAGGCATTTACAGTAGAAGACCTGTACCAGGTCGTCCAAGATGTTCTACTCGCCAAGATGACCGCTATTTACTACTACAAGCATTACGTCGAAGACATGTAACTGCGAGACAATTGCAGAACGACTTGGCTAGAGTCAGAAATACTCGTGTGAGTACTCAAACTATTCGGAATAGGTTACGACAGAGTGGATTAAGAGCTAGAGTAGCTGTAACAGCCGCTCGTCTCACTAGGAACCACCTAGTGGCTCGCTTAAGGTTTGCCAGAGAACATGTAAATTGGAACATTAATGACTGGGCCAATATACTCTTCACAGATGAGTCAAGATTTGGTCTTTACACATCAGATAGGCGTATCTCAGTGTACAGACGAGACGGTGAGCGCTATTCGCAGTGTAATATCAGACCTAGACCTAATTTCGCTGGTGGCTCTATTATGGTTTGGGGAGGCATCTGTTTAACAGGTCGTACAGAGTTAGTACCAGTAGACAGAGGCACACTGACTGCCCACAGGTATACAACGGACATTTTAGAAGAACATGTACTACCATATGCGCCAATTATAGGAAACGAATTCATGTTAATGCACGATAATGCACGACCGCATGTTGCAATAATCGTCCAGGAATACCTTAACGATGTTGGTATTCCAGTTTTAGATTGGCCTGCGGTAAGTCCGGACATGAACCCTATCGAGCACGTGTGGGACCTCCTTCACAGACGGATACGAACCCAAAATGTTGCCCCAGCGGACCTGCATGGACTAGCAAATGCTCTCCGTGACGAGTGGGAGAATTTGGATCAGGCTTATATACGGAGGTTAATCGAATCTCTGCCAAACCGTATTCGAGCGGTCATAAGAGCCAGAGGTGGCGATACTCAGTATTAAAAGCTACTGTTATGACATTTTTCTTTCCAAAATTATAATTTCTTGTTTTAATAAAAATCTCAAGTATGAGTTCTTGTTTTTATTTGGCCTGTATTTTATTTAAACAATCATAGAAATTATATCTTAGAGCGCATTAAAGTATATTTACAACTTTATGCTACAAACAAAGATTATGCGATACTTTTCTGATTCAAAACTAAATTATGCGATACTTTTTTGGCGGAGTGTATTTTGTATTAAATCAAGAAATGCTTTATTGCTTAATGGATAAGAAATTCTTTAACTTAAGGAGTCTTTTGGAATGTACAGTTATTTTGAATATTAACCGTTGAAGTATTGGCCGAGTTAATTATTATACCATGTCCTGTGGACAGGGAAATACTTTCTTCCAATATATTGTTACCTGCGACACTAATCGTGTTTTTAGTTGAATGGTTGTCGCATAATTGAGACTCTGATATAGTAGAACATCCAATGTTTCTCCACTCTTTTTTGTTCTTTGTCATTCTTGCTGCTTCTGTCCAATTCTTGTTTTGTTTCTTTAGTATCGATGCTATTTCATCGTTCCAGGTTTTCTTTTGTCTCCCCTTTCCTCTTTTGTATTGCACTTTTGCTTCCCATATCTGTTTCACTTATCTTTGTTGCTTCATTCGGTTGATGTTTCCAAACCATTTCAGTTGATTCCTTCCAATTATATCATTTACTGCTTCTATCTCCAGTTCTTCTCTAATTTGTTCATTCCTTATTCTATCCATACGTGTAACGCCCTTAACTGCTCTCAGATATTTTATCTCAAAGGCCTGTAGTCTGTTTCTTTGTGACTGATTTAGTACCCAACTGTCACTTCCGTAAACCAGGGTTGCTAAGAAAATTGTCTGGTATACCGTCATTTTTGTTTTCCTGCTTATTCCTCTTTTCCTTAATACTGATTGGTTGAGACTGTGATATACTTTCATTGCATTGTTTATTCTTTCTTTTACTTCGTTTTCTATATTCCCTTCTCTATGTATCCAAATTCCTAGATATTTGTATTCTTCAACTTGATCTATTTTTCCCTGGTTTAGGCTTATATTAAGCTGTTTTGTCTCTTTACCTATTATCATCACCTTTGTCTTGTTCGTGTTGATCCTTAAATTATTTTTCTTTAATTCTTTTCCCCATATTATTAAATTTTCTTGAAGACCTGTTTCCGTTGGAGCACAAATCATCATGTCATCCCCAAAGGCGCACTCTGACAGGTACACCGGCATTATTCTATTAAAACCTATATATGTCTTTTTAGTCCTATTCTCTACAGATTTGATGATGTCGTCCATAGCTAGTACGAGGAGTGTCGGGCTTAGTACTCCTCCTTGCCTTAAGCCATCGTTTATATCAAAAAACTCTGATTGGAGATCATGTTTCCTAACATAGTTTCTGTTATTGGCATATAAACTCTGTATGCTCCTTAACAATTTTTGGCCAATCTTTCTGCTTTTTAAACCCTTCCCATACTGTTCTCTGTGATACCCTGTCAAAAGCTTTCTCTAGGTCCAAAAATGCCAAGTATATCTCTGCATCTCTTGCTCTAATTTTCTCCATTAACTGCTTTAGTGTGAAGATGTTGTCCTGTGTGCTTCTCCTTTTCCTAAAGCTGCTTTGGGATTCGGCTAAGTGTTTTCGACTTATTTTGGTAAATTTTCTCTCCAGTATGTACTCGTACGCCTTGGACACGATGCTCAATAATGTTATCCCTCTATAGTTTATACAATTCCGGTTGTCTCCTTTTTTAAATATAGGTGTTATTATTCCAATTTTCCAGTCACCTGGTACCTTCGCATAATCCCATGCTTTGTTAAATTATAATTTACAAAATCGCAGAAAACTTCTGTAATTTGTTAAAGTAGAACAAGTGAAACCGCACAACCAGTCATAGAGGTCCCTAATAATAATAAATTCTGCAATCAAATTCAATTAGATGTATCTTCAAAACTGTTTTAATGCACAAACTACGAGCAGAAACAAATAAAAAAAAGCGCAAAAGAAATAGAAACAAATCCACGCAATAAACTACCGCAAACTCAACCCATAGTACTCCTCCCCACCCATCCAGTAACATCCGGAGCTAGCGGCGACCGGCTACCGCCACCGAAAACATTTGAAACTCTCACAAATCTTCATTCTGTCAATGTGGTATTTCAATATATTCAACTGTTCGGTGGCTGGAATTCGCCCGCCCGGACAACGGTCACTAGATTTAATAAAAGGACAGCGCGTCCGCAATGGCAGGACACTTTTTACGTGCGTACCAGCGTATGTGTCGCGCGCGAGCCTGTATGCGTTTTATATATGCGAATATATCTTCAAATTCCTTACGCCGGAACTTCGGACTGGTCGGATACGAATGTATGGATGCGTAGGAGAAAAAAAAAAGTTAGAACCTTTAAATATCCATACGGATGTATATATTAGGAACGTTTAGGTGAATTTATGAAATTCTTGTGGACATTTGTCGTGGTTATAACGGACTGTGATGAGATATTTTCGTCGCTATATTGGGGAAAAGCGATTCTAATATGACTAAGGTGGCCTGGAATAACAACTTTGCTCTTTCTGCAACAATAAAGACTGCCTCCTACAAAATAGTTGGTTGTTTACTTAAACTACTTAAATTTAACAAGGAATTCAAAAGTGCATGAATATGCAAGGTGGTGTTCCATTTAAAATAATAAAGTTAGTAGTTACTTCCGGTACAACCGGAAGTCCGCCATTTCTCAAACTAATTTTAACATGTGTAGAATATGATTCGAGGTAACATTTATTTGAAACATTTTTTTCAAAAAGACAATAATAAATTGGCTAGGGACCGTTGCATCTTAGGCTGGGGTATATATATATATATATATATTTGGACAAGGAGTCTTTGCCGTTGGGTAAATGAGTAAATGGATGATTTCTTGGGTAGCGGCATTAATGCATAATGCCGCTACCCAAGAAATCAGCCATTTACTTATATATATATATATATATTATATATATTTTCTTTATTGGGATGGTTCTGTTTCTTGGTATTTGCGGCATCAAACGGAGAATTGGTGATGAAATGATTAAAAAAAAGAAATAAAACGACATTTTACGTTTCGGCAATATATATATTGCCTTCTTCAGAAACTACAAGAAAAGGTTAACAATAACTATAATGTGAAAATATTTTTGTTGTTGATATTCTTACCTAAAATTACCCTATTAATCATTTCATCACCAATTCTCCGTTCGCCGCAAATACCAAGAAACAGAACCATCCCAATACAGTACACATCGGCAAAGAAACTCACTTAAGTTATATTTTCTTTTACCTAAATCAATATTGCACACTTTTGAATAGGCCGATATTTTTTGCTCATCTAACGCTCTATTATAAGTGTCTGGATCAACTTCTTTGATAATTTCGAAAATCTTTGCTAAAAAGTAAATGCACTCCAAAATTTGGACTCTGTAAAAATATTCTAACTCCCATCCATAATATCGTTACTAAATCCACCAGCAATAAATTTCTTTTCATCATATTGCACTCCACTAACGCAAGTAGGCACAAGACATCGGCCCATCGGTCGCCATGTGGCGAAAGTTATGGCCCCAATAAAAGATATCTTCGCATTATACGACGGCCATTAACCACTGCCGGGGACGCGTACAGATTTTAATTAACAATCTTCGCTAATTATGCCGCCCGTATCTGAGCCGGCCGATCGGATATCTACGAGTGCGCGCCCCCTATCGGTAGATCCAGAAAGAAGGAGCGTAGTGCGAGCGTTCGGCCGACGACTTCAAACGGCTATCGTCTATTTTTGCGCTGGGGCCGCTTATCGGAATCGTTTCATCTTTATTTCGATGCAATACTGCTGTTATTCGCAAACGATACGATGTCATTTGCTGTGAAGTCGGTGCAATGGCAGAGGCAATAAGTCCCGATGCCGCAGTGACGCGGTTGGTGTAGAAAGGAAAAGAAATTAAGGTACTGACTATCAGGATATAAGTTGTAAGGGTTGCTTCGGGATATGATTGAATGTAACGGAAATCTATACGGCTAAAGATCAGTGTAAAGGAGATTCGACATACTGTTCTGTTCTACTACGGTGAAAAATTATTAATAATTCTTTCTAGTTCGCCAAATATCGAAATTGGAAAAAATATCTCAAACTACTGTTATGTTATTTTGCTCAATGAAACCCATAAAATCCATGAAATCAAAATTGTGTTATATAAATGTATTTTTATTTTTTTTATCGATTTAATTATTTAAATTAATGGAAAATTCCGAGTAATAACTTACTTCCTTCGATCCTATAATTTTAATTAATGTCTTGTTACTATAATTTTGATGGTATGTTCTTGTCTTTCGATGAATATTCGACGTTGGCAATTTCAACCCATGAGTGCATGGGCACTTCTTTTTTTTTTTTTGTTACTTTTTCTGTAATAAACCATGTAAATATAGGCTATATGAAATAATGCTAGTGAAAGTTTTACAAATTTTGATGCCATTTCGATTTTACACGGCGCCCGTTTAAACGGACATCATGCATATAATACGAATATCATATATGTGTAAATAATTTACTATTTTAAGTTTATTGAACATACATATTTAATAATAATAATAATAATTCATGCCTTTACATCCCCCAACAGCTTTCGCCAATTACAGGGGACATCGGCCGGCCATGAGTTATTATTACGCCTGCGCCCGTGGAGCGACTTAAGGTGTTTGTCTCTCAGCATTTGCCAAGGAGTGAGGAAAACCACGAAAACCTCACTCTGAGAGCAGGCCCTGGGATTCGAACCCCGGACCCCGTGACTGATAGCCAAGCGCGCAAGTCACTGGACCATCAGCCACACTACAATATTTAATACACATATTAGAGGACATACAATACAACTTGGAATCAGTTATGTCGATCTTTTAAATTATTTTGTGTGATATTTTGGATGTAAAGCACACCCACATTTTTTGCAAACAAACTTGCGTTTCTTTGTGTATACTTTGCATCTGCGTTCTGTTTCATTATATTCAATAATATGGGCAACATTATCAAATCTAACCGCATCAATAGAAATTGTACTTCCAGATTTTAATGGTTTGGTTCCGTAGCTCCGGAGAAAAGACAAAGCCACGTAACGCCTGAATATCAACAGGCTGGCACAATTTGGATCTTGAAGTTTTTCATTAGTAATCATCCATTTACGATGCTAACATAAAAAAGATAGCAATATATGGGCCAGTACCATTTACGTTCTCTTACCCTAGTACCCGGATAATGTCCAACTGCCAAATATAACATACAATTCGTTCAAGGCGAAACTAAGATCTATATTTTTTTTGCATGCTATATTTATTGTTTCAGAAACAATTTTCTGCATCACATTTTCTTCGAAAAATAATTTAAAGAAATCCGTTGGATATTCAGCTAAATGTGCCTCCTCTGAAGGTAATTTTGGGTTACAATTTGTTGTCATATTGTATCTTGGAACAGTTATTGACCAGTGATGCGTTTTTCTTTTCTTCGGTGTTTCTATTAGTTCATTTTGAAGTCTTTCTCTAAGTACTGATAAAGGTATGTTGCTCTCTTCATCACTGCTTGCATCTTCATACACAATTTCACATGGTTGGCGTAAAATAGCTCCAGGCAAGTTTTTATATTGCCCACTCCTTCTTGGTCTGATCTATCACTGTCTTCATCAGTTTCAGCTAATGCTTCATGAGGATCTGGCGGTATAATATAAACTGTAGTGCTTTCAGAGTTACGGCTTCGGCTTCCAACGTAGATGTCCTCAATTTTTATAATGTCCAAGAGTTCATTTAAACTTAACCTAAAAAGCAAAAAAGCAAGTTATTGGTATTTCATGCATACTGGCCGTTTAAACAGACACTTAATAAAATAGTGTATTACAAAAAGCCTAAACTTATTACAGAATTATATCTATTATAGATACAAACAATAATGATGTTATGATATATTTATTGTGTTATTTAAATTTTAAGTTGCCATAGTGACCAGAAAAAATCATACTCACCCGTCATTTCTAGTAGAATATAATCCTGGATCCATTTCAATGGAAAATACAGTCAGAATATTCAGTAATACTGATCTATTACGAAGCACAAGCAAATCACGTGTTCTAAAACTGCAATTAACGGACAAATCGGCCACTTCATTATATACAGTTATTATGATAATAAAAATCAACGTCCGGTTAAACGGCCAATATGCACTAATGGGTTAATTCAGTCGTATCGTAAGAAACAATATCTATTTAAGGGTTGCCGGGGTAGTTTCGTCTTGGAAATATGAGTTTGTTGAAAATAAATGGGAGAAGGGACTTCCTTTTCGATTTTCCTGAGAGTATAGTAGCTTTTCGAACTCCTCATCTAGAAATTATTTTATTTATCAGTATGAGATTCTAAAAGTGTTGTAATTTACTTACTTTAGATGAAAATACTACTTGTTTTGTGCAAAGACGACGTATATCCAGTTATTTGGTGATTTGGGGTGGCCCTTAATCTAATCCTGGGGTTTTTGAAGATCAACATTCAAGGCAATTTTGACTGTAGAATTCTATTAGCGTCATGGTACACTTCATGGGAGATGAAATGGTTTATTATACATGGAATTTATATTAGAGGAGTTATTCGTGCCAGCAGTAAGCGATTTTATAATAATAATAATAATAATAATAGGTGTTTATTGGCATCAGAGAGTTTACAAACAGTTCATTTACAGAGTATAACAAAACTATGCTAAGTACACACATACATACATACATACATACACACACATACAAGTAATCCCTAATGATATGTGCAAGCCATACACAGGAGACAAAGTCACAATTGTTCACTCCCCGACGCCAAACGGTTCGAGATCAGCGACTTATTCGAAGCAACTGGTCTACCTCTCAAACCTTCCCGAAAAAAGAAAGAAAAAAAAAAACGCTATCAGAACCAGAACTAACCACAGTACCAATCAATTATACAGTAATAGCAAATATGCGGGTATCTATATGCAAGCCAGAATTAATTATAACCATATGATTCACAATAATATTGACGTAGCCGACAGGCGAAGGACATCGGATGCAACGAACGTAGATCAGACGGAGTACCATTATACAATCGCGCGATATTGTAAGAGAATGACCTTTTGAATATCTCCAGATGGTGCCGGGGCGGTGTAAGCCGTCCCCTAAATCTGATGTTGACTGCATGGACATCCGCTCTGAAAGTAATCTTTCGATAGAGATAGCTGATCACCTCTTGAACTCATAATCTTTGTATTACGTACAACAGATTTCAAGGTTAAATTTGTTGATGTATTAAACTGCGAAACCTAGAGATTTTGAATATGTGAGGTTAGTCATGATTCTGTGGGTTACATTTGCGAGCTATTTGTCAGTTTTATGTGTTCATTGACTTGGCGCTTTGATTGTTTAGAAGCAATGTAGATGAAAATTCGGTGGAAAATTGGAATTTATATATAAGTTATTAGTCTGAATTGAGATAACAGAAATCTCTATAAAAGTATTTCTTATTTAGTAAATGATTCTACTTACCTGAGACTATCTATACAAGATTTATTTCTTTGTTATTTTTTGAAGAATAAATTAATTTCACTTGTAATTTAGTCTTTTATTTAAATTAACTTATCAAAAAACATCACTAATTAATAACTATACAATAACATTAAAGATACTAAAATGTTAGATGCTATATTGGGTGTTATAAGGAGTATTTGCCAGAGCGATACATACCCCTTCCACGTCCCGTGGGTTACTGAATCATATAGTATATCTGCCTATTCGTTAAAGGTAGACGTGAAACCGTTAGAGTGGGGCAGAATTACTAATCATTACCCCCTATCATTTGAGATCTGGTTTATCTCTGAAGTTGTTGAGAGCATTACAGATCACCCTTGGTGGTGTTTAGTAAATTAAACAGTTGTTTATTTAATAAAATTTAATTTAAAATTTAAAAGATTTATCTGCAAGTTTCGTAGCACTACATATTTATCGTTAGTATATCGAAATAATCCATACCACAATGAACACTTAAACATACAAATGTAATTGGTAAACACTACTGGTTTATTTGCTCAATGTTACAGCTGTTATTGAGGAATATCTCGTTACTTTATAAAAGAATATGTGTTGTTTAAAATTATATATTTATTCGTATAAAGAGTAAAACAAAACAAGGTTGGGTACCGATATTTTGCACTGCACACAATTTAAGTAGTTAATGGAACTGAATTATAATCAGATTCTGGAATTTCGAAGATAACAAATCTAGCTTAACAATTGGTTTTAGGACACTGGAAGCAAAGAGACTTATTCAATAGATAATAATAGATGACGCTGAAAAGAGCACATCATTACATATGAACATTAAAATCTCTCCATCTCGAATGAGTGCATCAATATATTCGTCGTAGAAAACTCCCCCGAAACAAACTTTCCTTCATTCGATATACGTTTGAAAGAAAGAAAACACACAAACCTTAAAAAAGAGCAAAATCGTTCACGACCGACAATTACGCGAGCATCCTTGCCACTCGAAAATTCGCCGAAGAGGATCGAAGTGCGCGAGAAGCTCATTCGCAGGAGAACGGAATACAGAGCGCGATGCGGCGGGATTTTCGAGTAGGCCGTATGGCGGAATCGGTAGCAGGAGGCGACTCATAGCTGTCTGCCTATACTTACCTATGAATACCGATGGAGGTTCCGACTGACGCTGACGTCGGGAAGCGGTAGGCCCTTGAGTGGATTCTCAATTCAATGACCGCACAAAAAGTCTGTCATCGTATATCGCATACGTATCTTGTTAGTGTAGTCAATAGATCGTTTTCAAACGAGACGAAATTTTTTTATACTTCGCTTCGTTTCATATGTGATGAGTATCGTTGCTTTCTACTACCCCTGGTGTATATACAGTGGAACTCATATAATTTCGGTCAAAGAATTGTTAAAGAAGAAAAGGCATACGAGGTGTGTGATCAACAAAATGCGGTTATTACATTAAAATTTTAATTAATCTCCTTCAAAGTAATCTCCTTGGCTAGCGATGCATTAATCCTAACATTGCTTTCATGATTGGCAGCATTTCTGGAAGGCTTCTGCAGTAAAGGCGCTCAACTACTCCGGCGCACAACTACTCCGGCGCACAGTTGTGTGAAACGTTTCGTTTGTAGAAAAAATCTTATATGAGATAAAGGTTGCGCTAATTAAACGTGGTTGCAAGTGGCAATTATGTTTTTTTTTTTAATACTGAATAGAATAGAACTACAAAATCGGGCCGGTCCACCCGGCTTACCAATCAGTCGTTTGATGTCCGCTTACCGCCCCCACTCGGCAGAAAGTAGAAAGCCCGCGGTCCACCTGGAACGCACCACTTACGCCCCAACTCGGCAGACCAGCCCGACCGCAACACTCTCCGTTAACCCCCGTCTACACCTATAACTAAAACTTCTCTTTTAATCCCTAGTTTTATACCATATGGCAATGTGATCGACAAAGATTCTTAAATTCACAATTTATATAAATATGTAGATGAAAATATATAAATCTAAATGGTTACATAATTTTCTACATATGAACACACAAAAGATAGTAAATATTGCCAAAAACAAACTTCTATTAAAAGCACAGCACAACTGAAGAAAAATAAAAAATTACTAGACAAAATATTTTACTTCAAGGCTAGAATTGAAAACAAAAGAAACAATTATTATTTACAACAGAAGTTGAAGTACTTACTCCCTCTGTCCAGAAATAAGTGTCCGATTTTCATTGTTTTTAAAAATTAAAGAAAGGTGGCGCTGCTTTAAAAAATTAACTGCCATTTTGAAAACAATTTTTATATGTCAAGTTTTTGACAGCAGTTTGAAAGTTTTGTAGTTTTTCAAGAATTTATGTTTTCAATAAAAAAACAAGATTTTCTCAAGACTTGATGTAAATCTCCGGCTTAAAAAAAAATATGGCAGATGTGGTAAAATTGTTGGCGAGAAACCATGGTAAGAGACCTAATTTGACTCTAAACACAAGGCAAGCGGTTTACCATGCATTACTTGAATTGAGCGACAATAATAAACTGAAGCAAGGTTCAATCAAGGCGACAGCCAATAAATTCAAAATTTCTGTGAAAACTATAAGCCGAATATGGCATCAAGGACGAAAATCATTAGCCGATGGTGCTGAAGTAGCAGATGTCAGGGCACATAAGAAAGGACGCGTTGGTCGAAAACCAAAAAGTTTCGACCTAGAGCTAATAAAGTCACTGCCACTCAATAATCGTCGTACAATTCATTCGTTGGCTACCTATATTAACTTATCAAAATCAGGAAAATTACGGCGACACTCAAATGCAGTTAAACCTTATCTCACAGACGCCAACAAAATTGAAAGACTCAAGTATTGTTTGTCAATGCTGAAACCTGAAAGTTTAAATCTTCAATCACCCGAATTCATCGACATGCATGATCGGATTCATGTAGACGAAAAATGGTTTTACATTAGCAAAACAACTAACACATACTACCTTGTAGAAGACGAAGAAGAACCGTTCAGGACCTGTAAAAGTAAACGTTTCCTCACAAAGGTGATGTTTTTAGTCGCTGTTGCTCGTCCACGTTGGAATCATACCGAAAATAAGAATTTCGATGGAAAACTTAGTATTTGGCCATTGGTTTTTTCAGAACCTGCTAAACGGAGCAGTAAAAATCGCGCAGCAGTAACGACTGAAACGAAAGTGATTACTAATGTTACTAGAAAAGAGTACAGGAGTATGATTATTGAAAAATTATTACCCGCCATTCAACAAAAATGGTCAAGAAGCGCTTCACGCAAAAGAATTTGCATTCAACAAGATAACGCTAAACCACACATTCTTCCTGATGACATTGAGTTTAATGAAGCTGCGAATAGATTTGAAATCAGAATAATATGCCAGCCACCTAATAGTCCCGACACCAACGTTTTGGATTTGCTTGCAAAACTTTAGACGAATTGATCCGTAGTGTTGAAAACGCTTTTTTTGCATTAACTCCTGATACTTTAAATAAGATTTTTCTTACTCACCAGCAGTGCATGGTAGAAATTATGAAAATAAGTGGTGGTAACAACTATAAAGTGCCTCATATAAGAAAAGACCATTTACAAAGGCTTGGTAGGCTTCCAGTTTCTATAAATTTCGATTTTGAGCTTTATCAACATGTATAAGATATTACTAATTAATAATAATAATAATAATAATAATAATCTTTATTGCCCAACAGGCCAAAGCCCAATAACCGGACAACAACAAAGATATATATATATATATATATACTTATAGTATTAACAAACATGTACATGCTGATGAAAGAGAAAAAATAAATAAAAAACAAAATATATATTTAACCTAAATTAATAAAGTCAGATGAAAGAGAAAGAAAATGAAAACAAAAAAAACTAAAATTAAAGAAAGCCATCAAAGATAACAAAATCAAAAGATTATGCCCAGAACAAACAAATAATTAAATTTGAAATAGATCTCTCGGCTCTTGATTGCCTAGCCTGGAGAGAGTATATATAGGGAGACGTCGCATAACGTTCGTTCTTGCAAACGGAACCATAAATGTAGAGTCGTACCTCGCGCTCAACCTTGGCACCAAAAACGACATGCGCTCAAGAAGGGCTGGACAATCGATATGATTCCTGAGAAGCTTCATCAAAAATTTCAGGCATATTTCTTCTCTCCTGGTGTTCAACGGCATCAATCCATGTCTCGACAGAAGTTCAACCTGCGAGACGCCCATTTCCGGGTAAACTCCATCCTCTTTGTAAGTAAGAAATTTCAAAAATCTTCGGTGAATGCGATCGAGAGGTAGGAAATCCGATGCATATAGGGGATACCAAATAAGACATGCATATTCTAGTTTGCTCAACACATAAGCAAAGTAAAGCGTCTTGAGTACGAGAGTGTTCTTGAAATAAGTCGATATTCGCATTATAAATTCGAGAGCTTTATAGGCTTGTGAAGATATATCAGATATATGTGATCTAAAACTAAGGCCAGAATCGAATATTACTCCAAGGTCTTTAAACTCAGAAGTTGAACTTAGTTTATTGCCGTTAATGTGATATGATGTTGAAGGTACTTGCAGTGAACGTGAATATGTAACTACACAACATTTCTTGATATTTAGTTTTAGTTTATTCTTCTCACACCATTGATGGAGCACATTTAGGTTTCTTTGTAGTCTCTCTTCATCAGTGGCACAAGTAATCTCAGAAAAGATCTTAATATCATCGGCGTACCCAAGAACCGGGCAATCGATTTTCAGTAGTAAATCGTTTATGAACAACACGAACAGTAGAGGCCCAAGGTTTGATCCCTGAGGAACACCGGAGGGTAAAACAAAGTCGTCGGAAAGATAACCGTTGTAAGTTACATAACATCGTCTCTGAGTCAAGTAAGAGCGGATAAGTTTAAGGGAAGAGGGAACAAAGCCAAAAGAGGATAATTTGGCAAGAAGGATTTCATGATCAATTGAATCGAATGCCTTTGATAAGTCTGTATAGATTACATCAACCCTTCCTCTTCTGTCCAGGGCCTCCCCTACATACTGTGTTAATGTCGCCAAATTGGTAACTGTTGAGCGTCCGCACACGAAACCATGCTGCTCGAAAGAAATGGAGGAGCGAGTGCTATTGTAAATGCTCGAATATAAAACTTTCTCGCAAATCTTAGCGAAGTTGGATATAACAGATATAGGTCTGTAGTTGTTCAAGCACGTGCGATCTTCCTTTTTATGTACCGGAACAATTTTTGTTGTTTTCCAGCGATCCGGAAAAATGCTGGACTGTATGGAGAGGTTAATAATTACTCGGAGTGGAAAGGCGAAAACGTACCTGCAGTCACGGATCAAAAAGCTAGGTAATTGATCGTTTCCTGCTGTATGTTTGTTGGGTAGTGCGGCCATAGCTTTGATCAGCATGTCTTCAGTTATTAGTTCGAATCTATGCGGCAAAGAATTATAAGTTAAATCTGAAACTTGAGGAATGGAGCTTTTTGTAGTATACACAGAAGCGAAGGTGTTTGCAAAAGCTTTAACGATTTGAGCAGGATCAGTAAAAACATTTCCATCTTCGTCGTGCAGTCTGCCTGGAATCCGAGTTGTGCGCTTTTTAGTACGAAGAAAGTTCCATAAATTAGAAGGGGACGTTGAAATTGCATTTTCCATTTTATTTAAGTAAGACGCATAGGTTACCTTTATCTGAGTTTTAATTGTAGTTCTTAAACGTTTGAAGTCATTATAATATCTTAGATCTTTAGTTTCAATCCATTTCATATGGTAGTAGTTTTTGTTTTTCAAGTTAAGTTTAATTTCAGGAGTAAACCAGGGTGGATAATTGGAGTTAGATGGAGACTGATGTTTAAAGGGTACATAAAGGTTAAAAATTGAATACAGTGCACCATAAAAAGCGTCAAGAGCTGAATTTACGTCCTTAAAATCCGTTAGGAAGGACCAATCATAATGAAAAAGGTGGTCGTACAACGAAGGGTAATCAGCTTTATTAAAATCGTAGCGAGAATTACCAGCAGAAGGAAAGTTGTGTTCCTGATTAGTACGTAAGGACTGAATAATTATGTCAAGACTAGGATGATATAAATCTTCAGGCAATATAGGATTGTCAGAGCGCAAGATTTGAAACTTTAGTCCAGTATTGGAAATGAGTAGATCTAGAATTTTTCCATCAGCATTTTTTACTTCGTTATATTGTTTAGCATTGATTAAATGCAAAAAATTTTGAAAAATTGTTGTTTTATTATATCGTTGTTCATGGGACGTAAGTAAATCAGGTAAATTAAAATCACCAACTATAAAAAATAAATTACCAACAAGGAGACTCTCTAGAGCAGATGTAAGGGCTTCAAAACATACTGCAGAAGCATCCGGGGGAATATAAACAAGTGCAAAATGAATACAGAGATGTCCAAGAATGGTTTTACAAATCACTAAATCAACTAGAGGTATTTGAGCATTGATATGACTAGTATCAATAATTTCAAACGGGATAGTATGTGCAAGAGCAATCAAGGCTCCCCCACCCCTCGAACGGTGAATTGCTGCAAAGTTTCTATCTTTGCGGATAACATTGTAATTATTAGTAAAAAGTTCATTATTTTGTACTGAGTCATTGAGCCATGTTTCTGTTATAAGTACGATATCAGCAGAGGTCACAATATTATTGTTGAAAAAAGTATGGGTTTTCGTATTCATACCTCTAACGTTTTGGTAATACATTTTAATAGGAGCCAGTGGTCTGATGGGCACGGTTAGTTTCCCGGGTTAACATTAATAATAGTTGGAATTCCATTTTGATATCTGATCTTCAAGTTGGTTTCACCTGCAGCAACTCGAGCCGTCAAATCGGCCTTAACAGATTTAAAAATAGTAATTTGCTTAGGAGTACGATCTAGAGAAACGGACAAATGAGAATATTGGGGCTTATTCTTTACAGTTTTGAATTTTCGTATGGTTTTGAAAACATCATCGGACGATGCGAGAGTTACACGAATAGGTCGTAAACGTTGTTCCCGGGTAGGATCAAATCTGCCAAGTCTAACAGGTTTTATTTGATCGCTCTGTATACCTACTTCACCCAGTAAATTTTTCACCACCACATTATCTAAGTTAATTTGTTCCTGCTTTGAAGTACCACTTTCTAGGCTACCATAGAGAATGATGTTACGTGATCGTTTATTTCTTTCGTAAATTTCGTTAATGATATCTTCACCTGCCAATATATCAGCTGTGACATTTTGGGAAGCTCGGTTATCAGTTAATGCAGCAAATTTTATTTTCAAATCTCGAATTTCATCTTGCAAATTGCTTATTAGTGCCAACATCTTTGGAATTTGTTGCATTCCCGGTTCACACGCAAAACATATATACTTTAATTTACGCCTAGAAGAGGTTCGTGATGTATAACATTTTATTTCTGTGTCTGATAATTCCGAACAAGTAAGGTGTATAGGTCTATTACAACAGTCACATATGATAAACTTATCTGCTTTCTCATTAATTACCTCATTACATTTAATACACGACATATTTGGTAGCTCAACAAAGAAATTAAATGTTGTAAATGTTAGTGTATTGATATTTAGGATGAAAAAGACGGGGAACACACATTAAGCTTAAATAACTCAAATTATTCCTGAAAGTTTGTTAGTAACAATATTTGTAGTTAAGTTTCAATAAAATACAACTTTAAAAGAAATCGGACACTTATTTTTGGACAAGAAAAAAAATTAAAACGGACACTTATTTCTGGACGGAGGGAGTATTATTAATCCAGCATAGTAATTTGAGAAAGTGTAAAGTAAAATTAATTTTAATTGTAACACAGTGAACATGAATTTAAACACATTTAATGTATTATTCTCTCAATATGGTAATATGAAAAAGTACAAAGTAGGTTTTCATAAAGATTTATTTTAATAGGTATTGAGTTTCTTCACTCGAAGCAAGTTCTTTTTGTCTTCAAGTTAGATCTTAGTTTTGAAAGAAGAGGATCGGGAGAAATTAGTAATATATGGAATACGTCTTGATTTATCACCTCTCGAGATGATTTTCTGATATTGTATATTCTGAAATATTTGTAGTCGTTGTTCCGCGCTTCTTGTGCTTCCTCCGATAAGGTTCCGATTGGAAAAACTGCTTGATCGTTGATCGTTTGTCCATGTAATAAAATTTTATGGATCGATGCTAGCATATAATTCCAGGGATACAAAGATATAGCTAGGTGTGCGGTTTCACGTGAATATTCGCCAAATTTGATGGAATAGATGGAGTAGTTACTAGTTTAATACTTCCAAGATTACGGCAAATCTTTTAATAAAGGTTGCGTCAATTTTTGTAATTTCAGAAGTTATTGAATAATTTCTGATAAAATGAAGTGTTTCCAGTGTTAGTAGTCCCTGTCCCTTGCTTAACGACATCTACAAGCAATCACAGTCTTCATCAATTTTTTTTTCTTGCTTTCCTCCATGCACCGCAGCGGATGATCCAGAGGCTGATTTGTCAATTAAGTCAATTGAACGAAGAAGCAATACTTTAAAAGGGTCTTGTAACCAGTTTTGTAAATTTTGATAAGAATTTGGCTTTATTTTGATGAACTGCTTGGAATTTGATATTGAAATGGGGCAGGAATCTCTTCTGGTATTGCTTAATAATACACGCACGCTAATCGTCGTTCAAAAAAGGATAATTGGCTTCTAAGGAATACTCCAAACTACTTCGCGTTGGTACAAACACATTATTAGGTTGAAAATTCGACCTCCATATTTTCTATTTCATTGCATCATTTGTACCTACTAGAGAAGTAAAAACTAGAAATCAGAATCTGCTTTACTTGCACGAATTGAGCAAAGAAACAAAAAATATGCTACAAGAAAAACAGAATAACAGGACGGATGCAAAGAAACACAGACATACACACGTAACGAAAAAACAAACAACCCAAATTATACACAAAAAAAGAGGCAAATTTGCTCATTGCAAAATAGGTAAACATTATGTAAACAGCAATTTAAATTGCTACTACTATTGCAGCCAGTGATAGATGGTAATGATTTTTTATGAGATTTTTACATTAGTACACTATCAAACCATAGAAAGATCCTTCCGGAGGCAGGCGGAGTTAACTGAAAAAAAATGTTGGTTTTTAAAACACCTCCATATTTGTTATGATTAACTTGGAAGTTCATATTTGTTATATATTCTGTTTTAGTTTGTACTGCCTTAAGTTAAAATGACTAATAAAAACTAAAAGCATAGACATTTTGATTATACTTCATTAATTAACTTCATACCAAAACTTAATGCTTTTAGTTTCTGCTCTACCTTTATTCTGCTTATAAGGTCCTACTTAGAAAAAAAACTGTATATGTGTCCTACAATGATTTTCATTCTTTTGAATATGTTATTACATCTGGTGTGCCGCAAGGCTCTAACTTGGGCCCACTCCTTTTTGTACTATACATTGATGATCTGTTAGCATGTTTAACTTACCCTGCATTAGCGTATGAAGATGTTAGTTAGTGCCCCTTAAGACCATCTCCGATTTAGGAATTTTATTTGACTCGGAATTAACTTTTATTTCGCATATAACTGCAACTTGCACATCTGCAGCGTCAGCATTGGGTTTTGTTATATGTACTTGTAAGGAGTTTACGGATATCCCTCTAATTAAAATGTTGTACAATACCTTTGTTGTTTCTAAACTAGAATCTGCGAGTATAGTATGACATCCGATGTATGTGACGTATTCTCAAACCATAGAACGTATACAACGCTGATTTTTTAAATATATTTAGCCTTTAGACTAACAGGAAACTATTCTGAAAGAGGGGCAAATCTGGATCATCTGATGAATGAGCTTCATATTTTATTTCTTGTTTTTATCATTTATATTGTTATCCTGTAATTTGATGTATGTCTGTTGGGCAATAAATGAATATTATTATTATTATTAATGTGTGTCTTGTTGCACTTTTAATTAATTTTAGAAACAAAGCGTGTGGGGATCGTCAATGTACATTAAAGATACAGATAAAAAAAAAACAATAATAAAAGCTGAAGTGAATTTTCGAGGTTTTCTCCGCAGTTGTTTCCCATGGAACGAAACCAAAAAAGAAAAATGACGAATTAAAAAAACGCTCGGCTTTGGCAGATTTTTTTTTCCTTTACCATTAGAAGCTCAGTATTTTCATTTCAGGATCACAGCCACACACTTAACTTTTATCTTCCATTATAATTTTGGACCTGCAGCACGACAATCCATCAATTTCGTGCAAACGGACACACAATGTTGCTTATATCAAAAGTCTAGGAACAAGTTTGCACTCTCTCATCTAGCAAATTTTCGGCTAAAATGCTTTGCACTCAGCCGTATAAGATATTCAGTTATTCAGCATACTATGGAGTAGTCAATCATCAGTCCGAACGAACCACTTTTGCCATAGACTTCGTGATTTCTGGGTTGAAACCGCGTCCCAGTACTTTCTCTGGCCGACGTTTCGTCCACACTCGTACGAAACATCCTTCAGGGCTGCTTCTGAAGCAAGTGTGGACGAAGCGTCCACCAGAAGAAGTACTAGGACGCGGTTTCAACCCGGAAACCATGGACAACGGCTGCGGAAGTCTACGTGTTAATGGAACCAGTTTTGCAATCGATCCTTCACAACTACTGCAATCAGCAATGTCACTGTCCTACAATTATTTCCACAAACTGCGAAATAAATGTCTAAACAACTATGAGCAACAGTGTATGTGCTGTTCATCTACATGAGTTCGTATAAGTGTATCGCAGATATCCAAGATAAAAATGTCGAGTGGTTGCTTTGAATCGAACGTAGAAAAGGCCATTTCCTTTTCATTTCCCCATACGTGAAACCTGATGAGTAGTCTGACGATGCTGTGGTTGGAGCTTTACGTAAATTAAGGGTGAAACGAATCAAACAAAAAATATCAAAAAAAGAAAGAACACAAATTGAATTGAAGTTGTTCCTTTTCTGTTACTACGGTGAGTTCGCCTCTTCTACAATGATTTTCAGTTACTCTAGCCAGTGCTTCATATTCTATATGTGAAATAATTTCATAGATGAATAAACCTGGAGTATCGCGGTCGTTGCAAGAAAACTGTTTCTCCTTCAGCGCAATTTATCTTGAAAAGTCATTCTAAATATCAACCTGAAAAAATTAAGCACAAAACTATACTTTGTACTTATGATAAATACATAATCCTAATTTTACCATAATCTAGTTAAAGCTATAAGTTTTTGCCACAACTCCCTGTATCTAGATCAAAAGTACTGACGTAATATAAATTGAAAATTGTAAATTGGCATATCCTCTGTCAGAAACCAGACATTTTATGACAGATATCAAACAGCTGATTCTAAATGATAGTTCAATAGCTTTAAACGTTGAAGTGTTTGTGGTAATTTATATCCACGAGGTAAAAGAATCACTATCACATTGATACTAAAAGAAGATGTTACAGATTACATGTAGGTCAAACTAACGACTCAGAGCTCTTACCATGAAAAGGTTGTTAAATTACCAGACTGCAATTAAGACCTGTGCAAACAAGCCGAGGAATTTATTCTTTGGGTCCATAGGGCTTACTACATTGCTAACAACTGTACTACTCATAATATCATATATCGATATGTCAGTAGCATCTCACACAGCAATAACGTTAAAAGCAATGCGCAATATGTTCTTTAATGTGGTCAATTGCGTTGTCATTCTCTTGACAAATGGTCTCGGATGGTACGGGGGATATACCAGACAAAAATGCACGCTAGTGATCTACGAAGTCATAATGGTACTGCCTACTTTCGCAGAATTGTCCAACGCTATGCTCTTGAGCAGCCTCGATACGGAAATAAACAAAACGATTCTAGTTACATGCCTAGATCAAGTATATGAAGATTACGGCATAGACAGAGCAGTTCAGGAAAGCATCGATGCCATGCAGACGTATTTCCAATGCTGCGGTTCCGAAAAGCCTAAGAAAATCGGTAATTTTTACCCAGAGTCTTGTTGCGAGAATCATGAAAAGGGTACATGCATAGAGCCCTTTAAGCTAGGCTGTGCCGCAGCGATGGTACAAAATATCCTACCAAGACTGCGCACTGAGGGAATTTTTGGGGTTGTTCTCTTTGCAGCTTGTATTGTGGTGAATTGTACAGGTGACTACTACAGAAGATTATTGGGGGTATTAGAAGATTAACAACGATAAACTGCCAACCGCAACATTATAGACATCTCTGAGTTATAACTTTTTCGTGCAATGATATCTCTCACCAAAGATTATTCTCAAAGGTACGCTTATAGGTTACATACCCATTGTAAGCCCTAATTAACACAGTATTAAAGTACTGGACTAACAGGTATTTGCATCTTCTTACTGCTGTCACAAAATCTACAATAGTCAGATGTTCTACACCTTTCAAATATTGAAAATGGTCGTATAATACATTGGTCGATAACGTCAATGACATCAGAATTGGAACTTGCGCGGGAGAACTGCAACTTCTTTATATAGACTCTCGGGACACAACCACCCCTCCTAAGATAGTTTGACGTGGAACGCCCAATCAGAAGGTGCGCAGCAACAAAATGCAAGCGAATGATTGGTTGTGACTGATATTCGGAAGAATGCACAAATGCTATTTTTAACATCGAAAATAATACAGGGGGATAAAAAGGAATCGGGACAAATATGAAACTAAAATTTTAGCATACAACAATGTGCTTTTTAATAGCTATGGATTTATAGTAGGTACTTATCCAAACCATGTGAAAGTCTATGAATTATCTTGGTTTTGTATCCACAAAAATCGACAAAAATTAAATGTAATCCAAACATGGCGAAGTGTAGTGTTTGCTCTTTTACTGTTTACCGTAATGATAATTCAATAAGGTTTTGCTCATCATTATGTGCAAAAACTTTTCATGCTAAGTGTGTGAAAATCACCGATGTTGTGTTTGTCCATCTCAAAACAACAGGGGAAATCAAGAACTGGAAGTGCCCCACATGTGATGGTGATCCCAATCTCGAATCGGCAGACGCAGCTAATGTTCTAACACTTAAAGAAATAACTACAACGGGTCATACGTTGGAACTCGATATTGAGGATATCATATCTGCTAAGGTGAAACGAGCAATTAACTGTATCTCCGAAGAGGTTATTAATCTTTTAAAAAATGAAGTAAACAAAATGCATATCAACAACAGTAATCTGCACCAGGAAATAAGGTCACTGAAACACGAAATTGCCAAACTCAGGTCAGAAAACTGTAATTTACACCGACAAACAGAAAATATAAAATTATGTTCAAGAAATTATCCGAAAGATGGAGCGGAAAATGCGATAGTAGAATTTAACAAGGCGCAAATACTCCATCAAGACAAAAACTTTGGGAATGACAACAATACTCGTAAACATAAAACAAAAAAGCTAGGAATTTACAAAAAAAACGTTTCCAGAAGCTCTTAAAAACAATGTGCCTACTACACAGGACGTAGCTAAGAATTTTCAAAACCATAGCTCTACGAAGCTCGTCAACGAGTTTCGTCTAGTTGAAAATCGTAGGAAACAAAAAACTAAACGAAATTCAATAATAGGATCAGCTGTGAACTCCAATTTAAAAGTTGTTACTAAATATAATTTCTTATATATCACTCGCCTAGAAAAAAATTCTACCTCCGAGGCTATTATTGCGTACTTAAAAGATAAACATTTTACTGAAGTTGCTTGTGACAAAATGACCCCTAAGCACCCAGACATATATGCTTCCTTCAGAGTCTCTTAAATAAGTCTCAGCATGGATTTGTAAAAGGTAAAAGCACTGAAACAGCGCTTTTCGAATTCATTGAAGCGGTGTTGTCGAGTTTGGAGCAGAGGAAAATTACATGTGGTTTTTTCCTCGATTTGTCCAGGGCCTGGGACAGCATAGATCATCGTATGTTATTATATAAGTTGGAGAGCTATGGAATTAGAGGTACGGCTTTATCTTGGATACGCTCCTATATAATTTATTGAACACAGACCGCAGTAATTCGAAATAACAATTATACTTTTCGATCAAAAGATATAACACTAACCAAGAGTGTCCCGCAGGGTAGTATTTTGGGACCTCTTTTTTTCATTTTGTATTTCAACGACATCTATGCTGTGAAATGCCCAATGAAGATGGATTCCAGCCTGTCGACTGTTAACTATGCCGATGATGCCTCTTTTCTTGTCACAGGGGATACGCTAAACGCTATTACAAATACAAGTTCGAATTACATACAGAGTCTTACAGAATGGTTGAATGAAAACAATTTAAATCTTAGTCAGAGTAAAACAGAAGTAATTTTATTTAAGACCAAATCTGAGAACTACCCCTCGAATATTGTAATAGTTAACGCATCTTATGCTGTTAAAAGTGCAGTGCGTCTACTAGGTCTCACTGTAGATGACCACTTGAAATGGACACAACATATTGATGTCATAGTAAAGAAATTAAATAGTATCTGTTTTGAATTAAAGCGATTGCCAGACCTGGTTGACATATACTTTTCGCACAATGTACTTCGGTTGTTGTTATCCTCATATCAATTATGGAATTGTCCTGTGGGAGAGGGGGGAGCAGTGACATGCCCAGACTATGTTTAACTCAAAAAAAGATATTACGTATTATTTATAAAATGAACCGCACTCACAATCAGTCATGTCAGGGTATTTTCAAACAAAATAAGTTACTCACTGTGTATGGTATCTTTATATTTCAGTCCATACTTTCTCTTTTCAGAAACAAACATCTCTTTTCTCATAACACGTTGTTACAGGAGTACCCCACAAGAAACAGGCATGACTATTGCTATCCTCTTTGTAGATTGTCGCTAACCCAACGAAATATTACGTATACTTGCCTCAAGTTCTATAATGCTCTGCCAACTGACTTAAAAGTGATTAAGTCACTTACTACTTTTAGGGCGAGATTGTTTCATTTTCTTTGTGAAATGGAACCATATAATATTAGCGATTTTCAATTATACTGAAAGTATGTTACAGCCAGTCTCATAATTTACTGTTGTTGATGTCTTGTAATATCTTCTTTAGTATTACAATAAATTTATTTATTATTCATTATTATTAAAAAATGTCAAAACTACCTGATTATGATGATGGCACAGCATAATGATCTGCAACAACTTCTTAAACTTCAGAAAACTCAACTATTATTCTATGCATTATGATAAATTTACTATTTTTTTAATTTAATCTTCAGCAACAATATTAAGTCATTTTTTTTTTAATAAGCGATAAAATATGTAGGTAGCTGATTTGATTTAAACCAATATCAATTGGTTCTGCAATTTTACAGCAGAAAGCATATTTCTTGTATTTTATCAATAGCAATTAAATATAGGACGCATTACATTAAATTTATAAAAATAGCGATGTATCAAAGACAGAGAGAAAAAAAAACGACACTCTCCTATCGATATTCTGACAACACAGAATTGCTCGCTTAGACCCGTGACAGCTCGATATATTTCACGGGTAATCGCCCCCTATCAACTTCAATGCCGTCTTAACCCCGTATAAAAACGCCATAAATTCGAGGATTACGTATCGACAACGGGAGCCCATCCTGTGTCTCAGTTCTCCTTCTGAAAGAGGCGCTCTTAGGACGTTCGAGTCATTTTCACGTGATCCCGTAAAATAACCGGTTGACAACTGAATCCCGATAGATCATTCAGCCAGCTCTTACAATAACACATCGAAATTCCATTCTCGCCTCCTTTCCTTTAGCATTTTTTACTTCGTATTCTTCGATTAAGGGAAAGAAACGTAAAACGTACTTCTCTGAACAGCTGAGCTGCAGCGTGCTTCCGTATATATATAGATTTAGAGTAGAATAATCCGTCGGATAATTTATCAGTATTTTGACTCAATTCCTTCTTTAAAACTTTCCGTAGTGTAGTATAGGAGATCGTCTCTCCGAATAATACGTTTTGATTTATTGAGAGGATAATATATACCTTCATGCAGAAGAACCCAGGCAACAGTAGCCGGTTTTCACAGCTAAATACATACATCACTGCTCTTCGACTTATTTTCTGGGGCCCGGTGATCCCATTATAAACATGCAGAGACGCGACAGTGTATGATTCTTGTGCGCTGGTGTTATTCAAATTTCCTTCGAAGACATAATAGTCGTAAATACTATAATATAAGGATTTCTCGAAGGTTGCTCATTTGTATCGTCTCCAATGGTAAAGATTGTGATGGTGATCCAAATGATCCTTGCTTTTCGAAAAAAAAAAAAATGTGCTTACCATAGAATAGGTGGTAAACAATAAACATACATATAAAATATATATAATATTAAAGTGACAATAAGAGACAAAGAACGTAAGGACAAACGATTTCAGATAATCAGAGATGCATATGTGATCATCATACGTCACCGTGATGCATATATTAGACACAGATGCCCAATTCGCACAATTGCCGGAATAAATGGACAAGTCGAAAGGTCCGTCAAGTTGGCTGCCACACTTTAGATTTTTCAAACTTTAATAATGCCATCGTTTTGTGCTGATTTGTGCTGTAAAGAAAAAATTTTGTGCTCTTTCTATTCTCAAAGATATTGACGATTAAAGATGGGCAAGCCAACTTGAAGCTGCGGGCACACTTTCGAATTTTCAAAATTTGACTGTGCCATCGCCTTGTGCTCGTGTTGGGCTGATTTGTGCTGTGAAGAAATTTTTTTGTGCTCTTTCCGTTGTCGAGTTATTGATGATGAAAGAGGGCCAAGCCAACTTGACGCTGGGGGCACACTTTTAAATTTTCCAAATTTGACTCTCCTATCGTTTTGTGCTCGTTTTGTGCTAATTTGTGCTGTAAAGAAAAAAAATTGTGCTCTTCCCGTTCTCAAGTTATTAGCGATTATAGATGGGCAAGCGAACTTGCCGCTGCGAACGCCTCATCCCGGAGAAATATATTTTATTACGATATACATATCTGCATATTATAGAAATTGTCGAAATTGAAAGGTGGCTATTAGAGTAAAGGCATCAAACAAAGTTTTTGTATGCTATCCTATTTGGATATCCTACAATGCATCAGAGTAATGCATTTTTAAGATTTCAAGTATTTGTAATAGTTACTCGTCAACTTCACACCCACAATACAGTTTCGTTAAAAGTAAATTATGTTTTGCAACTGATTTTTATTAGTAAAAAGTACAAATAATAAGTGTAGCAAAATAATACGTACCTATATTAATAAATGTCCTTGTACCCAACTACATTTTTCGTTAAGATATTTTGAACTTTCATGAAGTAATTTATAGATATATTTTTTTTATTTACATATTTGTACCTTGCATAACATACATACGATAATTATCTCACTTCACTTCAAATTTCGCATTCTTTCATTAATAAATTAATAATTTCAAGATAATAATCTTTCATATAGTTTTTCTTTTCTCTTTTACACCAACATCTATGATAAATAATCTCCACAATAACCTGTCGTTATATTTTCATTATTACTACAATACTTACTGTCATTATGTTACATATATTTTTTATTTTCAGTTCAAGTAATATACAGGGTTAGTAGAAAGTCCCGGAACGGTCGAATAACTTTGTTATTTGAAAATTATGATTTCTGAAATTTGGTATGGGGGTATAGTTAATATAAATGCATTTTATGCAATACAGTTAATATTTTTTTCACTTCCGGTTTAATCGGCAATACGTCCAATTTTTTTTTTTTTAAATGGAACGCGCAGATTTTTTTAACACTTTTGAATGCAAAATAAAAAACTACGTTCAGGAAGTATTAAGATGTTTATTTTTATTCACAAGAAAACAGTTAAAAAATTAAAAAAATCAAGATACCTGTCTATTCAGGTTGCGATTACAATAATTGTTCAAAATGCTCTCCATTTACAATTTGACAAAAATGTAAACGGTCAGTAAAATTTCTTATTGAATTTTGTATTTGTTCTGGAGTGATGCGATTGGCTTCTTGAACTATTCTCTCTTCCAATTGTTCAAGATTATGGGGACGATTTTTGTACACTTGACATCTCATGTGACCCCAAAAGAAGAAATCTAATGGCGAGAGATCTGGCGAACGTGCTGGCCATTCAATTGCTCCTCTACGTCCGATCCAACGTCCCGGAAAAATTTCATTCAAATAATCGCGGACATTATGGGCAAAATGGGGGGGAGCTCCATCTTGTTGAAACCAAAAATGTGCATTAGGGTGATCACCTATGTTTGCATTTGGAAAGAGAGCCGCAAGTGCTGGAACAACCTCATTTCGCAATAAATTTAAGTAGACGTTGCCAGTTAAATTTCCTCTTATAAAAAATGGTCCTATGATGTTGTTTCTAGCAAGACCAGCCCAGACATTCACCTTTTGAGGACGCTGTGTATGGACTTTTTCAATCCAATGCGGATTTTCAATTGACCAGTAGCGACAATTATGTCTGTTCACAGTGCCGTTGAGACAAAACGTTGCCTCATCTGAAAAAATGATGTGATCTAAAACATTAGGCTGCTGCTCGATCAATTCCGTCATTGTTTCGCAAAATTGTAGTCTACGATCTGGATCATCTTCAGTTAACTCATGGACGGGATACATTTTATAGGCTTTCATTCTTGCTGATTTAAGAATCGTATGAGCAGATTTTTGAGAGATCTCATGAATTTGACCTAATTCTGTTGTAGACACGTGATGATTTTCTTCCATTGTAAGTAACACATTTACACTAGTTTCTTCATCTGTTGCTGTTAATGGACGTCCCCTTCTAGGTAAATCCTTCACCTGACGAAAGACTTCAAACTTTTGAATTGTTCGGCATACCGTACTTTTACTAATGTGACGATCCGGATAAACAGTATTAAACAAAATACGAACCTCTTCAAAAGAACGTTGACGATCACCGTACTCACGCATCATTAATATCTCAATTCGTTCTGATTCAGTATGTTTTTCTGCCATTTTCAAATGTGTCAATGTTTAAAATAAGTAAATTTATAGCGATGCAAAAGTTAAAACGCTTTTAAAATTGTCAAATGCGACGGCAAAAAGAATGCAAACACTAAACATCAACTTTTTTCAAAGGTACCTTGATTTTTCTGTATTAGGACACTTTTTTAATTTTTTAACTGTTTTCTTGTGAATAAAAATAAACATCTTAATACTTCCTGAACGTAGTTTTTTATTTTGCATTCAAAAGTGTTAAAAAAATCAGGGCGTTCCATTTAAAAAAAAAAAGTTGGACGTATTGCCGATTAAACCGGAAGTGAAAAAAATATTAACTGTATTGCATAAAATGCATTTATATTAACTATACCCCCATACCAAATTTCAGAAATCATAATTTTCAAATAACAAAGTTATTCGACCGTTCCGGGACTTTTTACTAAGCCTGTATATTATTATACATGTAATTATCTCATAATACATTTGTATGTTTTTTTAAGTAACAATAATATTTGTGCAAGATATTTTAAATTTGAAGACAATTTGAATACGTTCAGAATTAAGATTACGTTCAATAACGCACGATGTCCGCAATATGTAACATTGTTGAGACAAAGGGTTGTGGTGACTATTGGAATACTTGCTGAACTGACATTGAAACAAATATAAATGTAGTTAATTATAAGGTCATATATTTAAGTATAAATAAAAGAGAAGATACAATTAACATTCATATAGAATTTCATATTTGTATACCTGTTTCTATTAAATATAATAGAAATATTTCGAAAAAGGTATCATTTAAATGGGGGGTCTTGCACTTTATTAGACAGAGTTTTAAAATGGTTCGGCTGCAGGCGGATCGTCACTTCACAATCTTTTTCCTAGTGTATTACAGTAAACAAATCTGGTCGGGCATTGGTTTTTTTCATAAAAAGGTTTTGAATAGTTTCGTAAAGTCTGCCGTGCAAAGAAGAATTTTATTTGTTTTTATAAGTATATTCGTTTATGTTGTTTTTATTTTTGTAAGAAATAAATGTTTGGTTTTAGTTTTATTAAAAAAACATAATTATTAAATTTAATACCTAACCAATTTTCTATCCATCTTCCCCTATCCCCATTATTTACATGTTAAGATAGCCTCGGTTAGCGCTGTTTTGCATTACGCTCTACTTTGATGGAACGTATCCTACGCGTTAAGCGGGGTCTTACTGCATGTTAATTTTTTTTATGGAACAATCAGTATTTTATTTAATATTTGGAGATATTGCTTTGAAAGAATCAAATTAAGAGTTATAACTTTGCTTCCATTTGACTACAGCAGTATTTAAAACAGGGCTCTGCTCTTTCTATCTTCTAATGAATACTAAACTGTACTAAATTTTACAATGATTTTCATTTTGCGTCAGAAACAATTCATATTTATTTTAGATGCTAACTTTGTAATCTTCCTATTCGCTAAATCAAACATAATTGTATTCCTAATTCATTTGTATTAATAGACCGACCTATCTGCTTAATTTTACTTCACAATTGGCTGATCCCCATTGCTTGAACGTATGTACCTTACTATATTGCATGCCAAACTTTGAGTTCCGCAGGGTCAACTCCGGCTTACCGCTACGTTTATTAGAACTTGTACCGAAACTGCCAGTGGAACGGAAGCTACAATCCTATATATGTACCTTCAACTAAACTCAGACAATTTAATGTCTAAACACCTAGAATGTACAAATAAATAAAAAGAAAATCTTACAATTTCCATCTATCAAAAAAAAAAGGAAAAAGGAAACCGAGATGTATTATCCCCTTCGCATGTGTATAAAGCGAATTTATCTGACTGTCTGTTATAATAATTTTTCACCGAAGCGCATATATTACACTCCTCGACAATATAACCGCATATATCATTCGAATTACGTCTTTTATTGGACGTTTTTCTGTCGTATTTCGCGGCGAATGCGTTTTCGATTCCCCAACATCCCAAAAATGGAGACGTATCGTCTTCTCGCATCGATATTATTCACGTCTTTTGGGGTGCGTTGCGTGAAGTCTAAAGCTATCCGCTTTTCTCCGCAGAAGCGAAAGATTCACACACGAGAGACATCTCCTTCGGGGAGCCACACATCGGCGATTTACGAGGCGAAAGAAGCGGTTCAAGTATAGTTTACCGTTGAAAAGGGATATTTTTGTATGGTGTCTGATAACTGAAGCTGTATTCTTCCGTATAAAGTAAATTTTTTCACTTAAATTTAAAGACGAGATGAGACGAATACCAAAGATCGCTTCTATATGCTTTACCATTTGACGAGGAAGACGAACACCTCTACGAACAGGCTATTTTTGCCAAAATAATGAGTAGACATAGTTCCGGTTTTAACGATGTACCTTGTTGGATTCTTAAAAAGATTTAGTTTATCCTTTAGCGGAATTACTTTATTTATCTTTTGAGAGTGTTCTTCCTACGGTTTCTAAGGTGTAGGTTGTTCATCCCATACACAATAGAGATTATGAGGATAATGTTGCGACTCATAGATCGGTTTAGGATGGCTTCCGGTTTCTCAAATGCGTTTGAGTCCCCAATGATCTCAAGTTTATTAGACCATTGACATTGTGTAATCGCTTAATCATGGTAAGTGCACAATAGGCGTGTTTTGTGATCTTAGCATTACGTTGAGATGGGTTGCAAGGCACTCTGGGATCAAAGGCAACGAAATTGCTGACAAACTAGCTAGAAGCGCCAGAGAACGACCATTCATAGGTCCAGAACCGTCGTGTGGGAGTTCTTATGGCGGCATCAAAGCTTTTATCAGATTTGAACTCGCTGCTAGTCACCGCTCCTATAATTTTGTGTACAACCCTTATATACAGTATTTGATGGCCAAAGAAAGAATTATAACCGCTTTCTGAAATTGGGTCAAATAAGCACAACATACACCGTTTCGTGCTTATTGTAATACCATGTATATAAATACCTATACCAGCAGAGAGGCCTATATAAGTGTTACAGGACCACCATTGAACTTTTTTGTTATCTTTCACCATCATTAAAAGTTATTTTAGATAACCCGAAATTTGGACTGAACTTTAAAGTCAGATTAGTGCATCTTCTAATGTTAAAGATCCGCGTTCAGTACTTATATTGCATCTCTTTTCCCTATAGCGTAACGTCTTGGAATTCGGTGGGCTTATTCTTGAATCCCCCGTTTTCTTCATGAATTTCATATTTACGACAACATCAGCGTATTCCTACCTGACTTTCATGCTCCTTGTTCGAGGTTCACACTTGTAAGGTTTTATATTTAAATTTGAAAGTTACATTATTATGTTCTGTACGTTTGGTCGTATAACCTTTTTGATACTTCTATGAACTATCTTTAGAAGTATATGCTTTCAATATTGATGGTATAAGCATTTCTTTATCGATGCCTCGCCTGGCGACGGGAAGTGCGATAGATACGCACACTGGCCGAGGAGACGGTAGTAATAGAACCGAGCAGTGAACGTGCAAGATTAAAATAAAAAGGTTTAAGGCATCTACACGTGAATTACTGTATATTGAGGTATGTAATTGGCAATAATTACTATTATAGAGATATATAGATGCGAATTGAAGGGCTAGGTATTTTAACATTTGAGTAAGGTGTTGGTCTGAGATATACAGTTCTTATATATTATTTTAGTATACCTTCAGTTCTCACCTGCAAGTATTATTAGATGAATTTGCACCATATACAGGCTGATTTGTATGAACTTATGTAACTTATTTGAAATACGTATTTACAATTATTATTCTCTGTGGGTACGCCCAGTCCTACAATTATTATGATGGGACCAGCCGAGCTGAGTACCAGTGGTTCCCAAGGAGTGAGCCTAGCAGAGTACCAGTGGTTCCCAAGGAGCGAGCCAAGCTGAGTACCAGTGGTTCCCAAGGAACGAGCCTAGCAGAGTACCAGTGGCTCTCAAGGAGCGAGCCTAGTTGACTACCAATGGTTCCCATGGAGTGAGCCAGGATTCCAATGGACTGAGTCCATCTGAACACCAAGGGTTCCAATGGACCGAGCACAGCTGAACACCGAGGGTTCCAATGGAACGGCTCCAGCTGTTTACCAAGAGTTCTACCGGAACGAGTCACACCTCTGCGGGGAGAACGACCTCTCTAATGGTTTGAAGGGCAGGAGGCGACTACTGGCAGTGGTTGAGATGAAAACTATATCTTGTATCTAATGCTGTGAGAGGGCGTTGCTGCTAGATGATCAAGAAATAATAATAATATTAATAAAAAAAAAAAAAGATTTTCCACTAAAATTTATTCTCTATGCATTAACTTCGCCAACTCCCGTAAATCAATTTTTCCTCAAATTTCAATTAACAATCAACAACAGCATACATATTACACGCGTATATAACGTGATTCCACAATTTAGGCGCGATTTCTCCGCAGCAGTCGAGTCGGAGAGATAAGTGAAAACTGATGGCTCGGAACGGTCGCTGGCACTCATCTGATGGGCCCATACGAACAACGCAACGTTACAACGTAACTAATATGCTTTCCGACGGTTTTGGGCCTAATAACGAACGAAGAACAACAACAACAGCGGCGGCCACCCCCTCACGCTTGTCTCTTCCGCCGACACCCGCACCCACTCAGCCTGAGTGGAGCCGTCGGCCGGCAGATATTATTATTATTATTATTAACTGTGTGCAAGCGATAAACGGAACCGTTAGAGTCACGGTTTGATGGTATATTATTGCGGGATGGCACGCGAGCGTTTGATAGCGGCGATAGAAACGGCCAGATAGAAGGATAGTTCGGCAAAAATCTCTTGATTTACGATGGGCGATAGTTGCTTAGTAGTAATGCCAGAAATGCTGACGGCATATGTGTTTAGCACAGCAAGGTTCATTTGAATTATATTGGTCTAGTGGGTATTGATATCAGTAAAGAAGGTATTGCTATGTTATTTCCTATGTATTATGCTAAACAAAACCCATAGAATCATAATATCGACTATAAAATTGTTTATGTAAATGTATTTTTACCTCTTTATTTATTTTGTCAACGTATGTAATAATTTAAACTAAAAACTTACTTATTTCGTATGTAATTCAATTAATGCTTGTAACCATGGATTTTAAGGCATAGGTATGTCTTTCGATCAATGTTCGACGAGGGATTTTTATGAACGTATCGTGGAAACGACTTCTATGATCGTTGCCAGGGAGCCTTTTGTCTAGGAGATATTGAGTTTGTTGAAAGAACAAATGTGAGAGATTTCTTTTTCGGTTTTTCCTGAGTGTTGTTGCTTTTCGGATATTTATCAAGAATTTGTGAATATCTATTACTATTTAAATCTATAAAGTTGTCAAACTTACTTACAAGAATGAGAGTATTACGTGTATGGTGCTAAGATGATGGGAATGTAGTTATTTCGGGATTTGGGGTGGCCTTTCGTATAATCCTGGGATTTCGAAGAACAACAATCGAAGCAGTTTGCTGTGAGGTCGTCGGAACACCATTTGTAAGCTGAAATGATTGTTTTGAATTTGGAATTATTATTTGGATTATACTAGAGCAGTTTTAGTACCTGAAGTAAGCGATTTTTTTCATATTTTGAATTCATATCCGGCTTATAATGCATAAAGGAATTTGAGGTTATATTTATTTGAATGATAACTGTAAATCTAGTGAATTTGGTTATGTGAGGTTGTATTTGATTCTGTGGGTTAATTTCACGAGCAGTTGACATTTGATCTAGTTACACTTGATTCTATGACGAGAATTTAGCGGGATATTTGAATTTTATTTATATTAAAAACGAGAAATACCAATTTTTTGTTTGGATTAAGATTCTAGAAATCTTATTATTGTGATCTAAGATAGTAAAGAACTTACTTACCCAGAGATAATCTTTAGAACATTCGTTTCTTTAATAAGTAACTTAAATGTTATAAGCTATATTAATATAATAATCAGTGGTTCAGCGGAGTGACGTTATCCTCCCACATCCCGAGTGTGACTGAATAGAATAAGTATATCATCCTATTCGTTTACAGTGTACTTAAAACCCTGTGGTGGGAACAAATTTACTTTTCATGCCCTCTAACATTTGAAATCTCGCATATCTTTGGAATTAATGAGGGTAAAATAGATGACGCTGAGTGGTGTTTAGTAGAATAACAACAGTGTTTCCTTAATTAAAAATTTAGTTAAAATTTTAAAAGATTTATCTACAAGTTTCGTAGCAGTATATTTGTATAGGCGTATTATAGATTACCAGGAAAGGTTTAAATACAAATTATATACAATATTACAATAAGAATCGTCCAAGATCATTTCAAAATTGCTACGGGTAACATCTATCCATTTCCTTATAAAGATCAGATTTAAGATGTCATTCCCTTTTGAACATTTGCAGTAGGAAATTTTATTACTCGGAATGTCCCTTCGACAGATTTTATCAGGCATACTCGCATATGAATCGTAAACGTAGGCAAGGGTAAATATATAATATACATCATATCTGCTACCTGCGAATACGAAAATAGCTAAGGCGCACTGCGTAGAACGTTTGGTAGAAAGTATAGTTACATGGCCGTAAGGGTGAGACATTAATTCTGGAGTGCATTGTACTTCTGTGTGTCTTTTACGTTCGTTTACGCCATGGACCATCTAAGTAACATACAAATACTTTGAAACCATTAAATAACAATCTTCTTCTTTTAATAAAGTAAACTCTTGGTTTTTGTTCCTCTTTAGTAGGCTCTAGAACTTTACTTAAACCAGCTTCTATATTCTATATTCCAGTATAAAGAACTTCACATAATTAATTTATCTGATTAAAATGTCAATTCTAGCTCTTAGAATGACACTATATAGTAATGATGAAAATTGGATATGCTCCATGCTTGGAACTCTGTGTCTAGTGAAAAGAACTATAGCTGATTTTTCCTGCGACAATGTGAAACCGACAGTATTCAACCAGGTGACGAACTGTTCTACGTTATCATGTAAAATCCGCATACAAGACTCATAGGTTGGTTGTTCACTATAAAAACAAATATCATCGGCATATTGATTATTACAGACTGGTTAAGATTGATCAAATATTGTTAGTAAATCAGTAAGGTTTTCTCATTTGAAATGCTTAATTTGAACAGGTTGTGAATGTTATGATTTAAAATAAAATTAGATTAGTAATTTGTTGTTGGAGAATAGTGATTTAGCATTTAACTACAGGGTAAGGTATCTGTAATTCATAAGTAACTGATTACAGAAATTTCTTAGATATCCAAGCAAAAATTACAATGTGATTTTAGGTAACCCTGAAAATTTAGTTGTTTGTTTAAGTTCAGCATCTATAGACTATTAATATCACCAGCGCCTCCACCAAATTTCTATAACTGATAAAACCCTCTCAAAATCCCCTGAATGTTTCTTACAGAATCGATTTATGGCCATTATATGGATATATATGCAAAAATACGAAACAAGAACTCTTTATTCATTAAATGCATACAACAATGTAGGAACACTACGCTTGGTTGTAAATTCCATTTTTGACTCGATTTACTAATGTGTATGTCCTCCTCTAGCCACAATTATCTCTTGGCACCTGCGTGGCATGGATCGCACAAGTCGGCGGATGAGATCTTGCGGAATGTTTTGCCATTCTTCGACAAGCACCTGACCCAGCTTTTGGAGAGTCTCTGGTGCATTTGCACGGTACCTAATGCGTCTATCCAGCATATCACACAAGCGTTCGATAGAATACAGGTCTGGGCTCATCGCATGCCATTCCATTACATCAATATTGTTCTCCCGTAGAAATTCAGTAGTAATCTTGGCGGTATGAGGGCGAGCATTATCGTGCATAAGAACGAAATTGGGAGCCATATCATACGGAAAGGCACCACGAGACTTGTGTTTATATAGGCTCTGGCATTTGAACGCCCAAGGGCTATTGCAAGTCTATAGTTATCCTACCCCAACACATGACTAAGGTATCTCCAAACCGATCCACTTCTTGTACCGTGACGGCATTGTACCGTTCTCCCATACGTCTCCAGATACGAACTCGTTGTTCACATCGAGTCGGGCGAAACCTGGACTCGTCCATGAAGAGTACGGATCTTGATTGGCGAAGTTGCCAGTTTATGTGGTCTATGGCAAACCTTAATCACACTTGCTTGTCTTCCCTGGTCAGACGAGGTGCTTTGACTGGGCGCCTAGATCGTAAACCGTTCTCCCTGGGTCTTCTTCTAATGGTTTCGCCGCATACTTCAACCCTATAAGCAGCTCGAAGGTCATTTACCAGGTCTCGAGAGGTACATGTGCGTCGAGAGGTAGCGCAATTGACTAAATAGTAATTTTGTTTAGGAGTTGTTGCCCGCTTCCGGCCTTGTCCAGCTCCTCTCTTGTAAAGGTCTTTCTTTTGTGATCGTTTGCAGTCACGATGAACGGCAGATTTCGAAGTGTTGGGATCTTCAAGGGACAGTGACAATTTTGTCAAAATTGATTCCTAGATTTCGTGCTTCACACGGTTTTGGAGTTGTGTTGAATTTTGCACATTCCCTAGGTGATAAAACAACTTTTTCTTAAACTCCTCTATTCCTACAATAAATAAAGGCCTATACTATTTTTTTTTTTTTGCAAAATTTGTGCTAATTCTCAGCTATGTGGAGAATTACGGCTATTTAAGCCGTAAGCAGTGTATTTGGAAATATCTAGAAATTGCTTTCCATTATCGATACTGACAAACTTTCCCCAACAATTATCTAACGTCACCCCCAAAGTTCACACTCCCAAACAATTGAAAAATAACTGCCTCGGTGCCGACACAACTCCGACAGTCTAACAACGGTTAAAACGGCACGGCGGCCTTCGAAACGAATCATCAACAATCGTAATCGCAGCCAGCGATCGCTAATTCAATTGTTAGGAAACAACGGACGAACGACCAACACCGTACCGTAGTAACACACTTACTTCCAGGGTTCGATGAGGACCACGGACCCGCTCTCCAACTAAACAATCACTTGACCATCGACTCGTAAGGGTCACTAATGTTCTCGCCCCCATTAACCCTAGACTGTGGCGGTCGGCAATTGAAGATTTCAACGGAGTCGCCCTCCGTCTACCCCTTCTTTCGCTCGGGCCCGGAGTTGCCCCCCCCCCCCCCCCCCCACCCCAAGCTACCCGCTACACTACACAAATTCCCGATGCCGTTATTCGAATTGCGTTCGGTTCATTATCAGAGGTGGTCGAAGGCAGTAAAACTGTATTGTTCTAGTTTTAGTGCGTCGAGGTTCGACGCTATAGAGTGGGAGGCCGTGCGTCCACCACGGTCAATCTTATTGCCGGGAGGTTCGTCGAAGCTGTTTTAGTGTTCGTCGGTGGACGTACGCTTGATTGTCTCGGCGGTAATGAAAACTTTCGTAGGTCCCGATGCGGCGGTAAGTGGGGGGTGATATTCGGATGTTGTATTCCCGCGCTTGTTTTACAGTTGTAATAGAATGTTTTCCTCGTTTAATTAAGGGTTTTATTGGTATTCGGAATAGGTTGTAATTAAGGCGTAGTCGCATTAGTTACCTCGGTAATGAGTTCACAATTGTGATGCTTAAAATGTCAAAAACTGTACCGGGTGACTAGGAAGTGGACATGGTAGTAATTTGTCTTCTTGTTTAGGGACCTTAAAATAATATAGTGTTATATTATTTATCTAATTTATTTATTAACCCATTCATGCTTTGCTGCGCCTTATACTTTAAATAAGAAAATGGCGAAAAAATGTATATTTTACTGTATTTTAAAATTGCAAACTACTTTTTTTGTCACGTTCAATGTATTTTGTAGGTGTGCTTTAAGAATGGCATCAGGCATAGTTTAGATTAGATTAAATTTATTGTTCGTCCAAGGAATACAAAAAAAGCATAATCGGCATGTCAAATTCGATACAATAAAAAATATAAAAATGAATATATGTAGATATAAATAAAGTAAGAAAATACAAAACATAAACAATATTACAACATACTAACGTTCAAGGACAGCTACAAATTCATCAACGGAGTATATGCAGTGAGTGAGTTGATAGCTTTAAAGGCACTTGATAAAAGATTGAACAGCCGAAGCCTCGCAGAAACGGGAGACCTTTGGGTTATACGAAGCCTACTTAACGGCAAGCGAAAGTTGGATCTAGAGTTCAGAGGAAAGTTGTCCTGCTAAGCAAATGTGTGGACAAGGATCTCCAGAATATATACGGAGGGCAGAGGTAAAATACCAAATGTTTTAAAGAATGGCCTGCACGATGTGGTAGCGCCGATACCTGCTACACAGCGAATTATGCCCTTCTGAGCGATAAAGACATCATGCACGTGAGTAGATAAGGCCCAAAAGATGATCCCGTGAGTTATTCTGGAAAACACCTGACCATAATAGAATGTTATTAAACAATCCTAATTTTCCTACCTAAGCTTCCGACAATGAGACAACCAACTGAGCGACTCGCGCAACTGTACCCTAGAAGATTGATGGAGCTCTGACCCGTCAACAACTCACCATTCAAATGAATGACTACATTGTAATTTGCTCTGGACTGGTGAGCATGAACAAACATGGAAAACGTCTTTGAAGTATTAATATGAAGTCCATTGCAGCTGAACCACTCACAGAGCTGAATCAAGAGGGCGTTAGTACGGTCACGCACACGGTCAGTGTCGGAAACCACACCACTAGTGTGATCTGTGTCCAAATACAAAGAAAAGTTAATAAATTCTACAATATCATTGATAAAAAGAAGGAATACTACTGGGCCTAGGACAGACCCGTGCGGTACACCAAGATATGTCGGTAAAGTGGAGGAATACACACGTTTAGTGTTATTTTCAGATTTAAAAGATACTTTGACATACTGAACTCGATCGGATAAATAGCAGCAGAACCAATCAACAACCACACCACGGACTCCGTAATACTGAAGCTTATCAATAAGGATTCGATGATCAACACAGTCGACTGCACGCGTCAAGTCGCAAAACACACCTCCAGGACACTGACCAGCGTTCAAAGAATCAACAATTTCATTTCATTTATGAACGAGTAAAAAAATGACCTGACTTTACTGAATCTATCTTCCGGAGAAATATTATCATTATCGCAGCAATGTAAATTGGATATAATGTACCCAAATCTGTATCTCGACATTGCATTTGCGAGTCACAAGTCGTTGTGTGTGTCGGCGCTATTTTCCCAGTACATTCTATATGTTGAGGAACTTCAGCATACCCGCTTAGTAATAATATTCTGAAAGAAAATTTTGTTTCAGTTTCAGTTGTATTGGAAATTTTGTTCTTCTTAGCGGCATACATTCGTGAATTCGTGAATTTCACAAACATATCAATAACGTCGTCGTCAAAAAATTGCAAAAACAAATCTGTAGGTGAATAATTTTGATTGACAGTATGAAATGTAAGCCATTGAATTGGTAATCGTTGAAGTTGATATGTCATCTTCATCATCTGACTCGTGATCATTTTTATTCCTATTCACATCAGCTTCAGCTCTGCTAACCCTGCAAGGTTATTTGGACTCACAATCCCCAGAATCTTCACCAGTTAAATCTTCACAGGCATTAGTTGGCGGTAGCATTGTTATTATAATTTTCGGATTACTTTACTGATTATCATCGTTTTCTTCTAGAAAAGTTACTATTTCCCTATTTCATTCAATATCAGGCCACCAAAAAAGAAAAAATATTACATTTGCTTATTTATTTACATCAGCTTGGCCAACGTTGTCAAGCAGTTGTCATGTTCACGTCATGTTCTCATAAACGTTTCGATAATTGACAGCTGTTTAAGCAATTCTAAATTCCTGTGCTATTTAACTAACTAAAGATGTAAACATACGTAATTGGTATTTAAAAATGTCCACGGAACCCGAAGCGGTGGAACTGCAAATTCAACGTTGTGGACCTTTCGACGAAGATAACGCATTCTCCCAAATCAAGGATAGATATCACTCCGAAGTTACACGTTAGAATGTGTATAAGTACTACAAATTCACACCTCTAAAATGCCTATTTCAGCACAAGCGGTAAATCCACAATTACAAAACATTATAAGTAATCAAAATATCCTTCAGTTAACAAGCGAAGTGGACGGTGTATTCTTCAAATGCGACAGGTTCGAATTGGTGGTGAATATGCGAGGTTACAATCCCGAAAATATTAGGTGCAGTATTATGGGCAACGCGATAGAAATAGTTGCTCTACAGAATGCACAGGAAGCTAGTGGCCAAGGGACGTGTGAAAAGTCTATAACCATGTCAAGGAGATATCAGCTACCTAGCAATGTAGATCCTCACAATAGCATATGTAATTTATCATCTGATGGACTTTTACACATAGTGGTTCCGTGGAAGACATAAATAAAATATGAATAAACCATTATTTGTTTGAAAATACTCTAATTTGTTTCTGAAATTTGACATCTCTCCCACATTCCATGGAAAGACTTTCTTTTTTGTGGGTAGCAGTGTTGGACCATTAATCTTCAATGGGACAGCATAAATGCATGAAAATACATATAAATGAAAATGCTCGAAAATAACAGCAAGCTATAGACTTTAAAATTGGGCTTCAGCTACTACTATTTCTTAAAAAGAAAATGGTCCTTTTGTGGAACAAAAGATCGCGAAAATTGGAAAGATAACCCCCAGAAGGTTAAACAGTATCTCAATTTAGATTAGATTAGATCAGATTAGATTACACAAAAAAAAAACTTGCAAATTTTGTTACAATTGTATTTCATATCGCTACAAATTACAGTAGATAATATATGCACCAGGCGCAATCTGTAATGAAAAGTCACACAAAATTGTGTCTAACGTGTATAAGAATGTGTATTACAATTTGTAAAAGAATTTGCGACAACAATATAGTCAGTACGGTCATTTTATTTTTGAGAGAGCTTACTACAATATTGTAATACTTTATGCAATTTCCCTGAGAGACAATTTCTAAAAACAAATAAGACTGAATCAACAAAGCTGTCGTAATTTTTACGCTAAACTGTGCAACACTTTGTAATATGCACTCGTAAGGTGTGTTACAAAGTATAACACTAAGTAAAAGAATATTTGAGAAACTCTGCGACTGAAAATGGCGATTCGCACTACATTTATTGAGAACGCTTCTACTTGTATGGCTGTTGTGCAGTAAACAATGAAAACTATAAGTTACTAGAAATTGTAATAATTATTATCACTACACTATCTAACGCTTTTCACGAAATATATTACAATTTAATAAGGAAGTGTTGTAAAAATTACTACAATTTTATATAGGTATATACTTACGCTGGTCAATGCTATATTTGCACAACCAAATAGTTATTCTATTAGTTGTCAGAACATTATACATATGTATGTACTTAGCAAAGCGATAAGGAAATAGAAATTAATAAAAACAAGAATTTTATGGAAAAATACATTTACTAGACAACATTTTCGACGTAACACATTTTTATTGAAAAAGATACTGACTTGAAACACAAACATTTTTTACTCAGATTGCTTCAATGAAACTGAAATGCCACCTGATCGCATTCTATTGGATACTCAGCACCCAATGCAAATATTATTTTAAAACATGCATCCACAACTTTATATTTGATATAAAGTGCATACGTATGAGTCCGTTACGTTAAGAAGTTCTCCAACTATTATTGGTACAACGTGATCAACTCAAGACGCCCTCAGCTGATCGAAAAATTTAGGTTGGAAACACTGTGAAATTGGTAACACGACTCCTTGCTTCATACACTACTGTCATTTTGACGTTATAGGTTACGTTGGAATATTTTCAATATATTATTACAAGTATACAAATCATCAAATTAAGTTATAACCTTTATTATTCTGTAAAAAATTGCACCTAATAAGATAATAAAGTCATAAAATCTAAACAAAACAGATAATGTATTGAGAATTTAACAATACAGAACACATTAGCATGGAGTGAATAATTTTAATATTTACAACCGCTGTTCAATATGCCCACTATCCTGTTCTAAGCATAAATTGATTCTTCGTTTCATGCTGTTAAAAACATTTTGTAAAGTGTCGGGGGCAATATTATATTTACTTCTTGCGTAATAGAATTTTCTAAATCTTCTACGGTATGTAAAACATTAGCAAACACCTTATTTTTCAAGTGGCCAAAAAGGAAAAAATCCAATGGAGTTCAATCTGGTGAATGGGGGCTGGCCAGCGGTCTCTACTAAGAAGTCGACCTCCATAAAATTTCTGTAAATAGTTCAAATTAGCTTGCGCTGTGTGAGGAGTTGCACCGTCCTGTTGAAAATAACCATATTGCAATTCTTCATCATTCAATTGATTAATAAAATTTCAGTTTGTACAGATAATCTCCTTACAGAAGTATTAGGAAGAATTTCTATTGTATTTCGTATATCAACAAGCACATTTTCTGTAACGATTCTTAGTTCACGTTTGCGTTTGACATCTTCACCTTCGAAAATGGGAAACCCCAATATCGGTATCCTGTTCATCAGTAAACAGCATTGTTTTTCTTGCTTGAAACACATTTACGATAAATATGAAATTAAGATTTTTAATTGTAGTTAAAATAAAATTCTTTATGCTTACCAGCATTAGAAAGCAACAAAAATTAGAGCTGGAGCTGTATTAAAAAATACAATTTCAGAAAAATAGCAAAATTATTGAAGAATTAAAATGTATACAACAAAATACGCAGAAATAACACAAATGACTCTATGTAAACAATAACAAGAAGCGACAAGGTAGCCAATAATAGAATAGTAAAATACCCTAGTCAGCTGTAAAATTTTGTCACTAAAGGGCGTCTTGAGTTGATCACTCCGTATCTATTGTACTGGAAACTGAAATCTGGCGTTTCTTTCTGCCCGCAACTGTAGCTACACATCCAAGGCAGAAATATTCTGGAAATAAACACAAATTAAGTTTTGTAGTGTATAACTGGAAATATGGAACCCTATGTAAGCATTCTGTTAAAATTAAAAATTAACTTCCCTATATCTTATTGTTATAACTTAATTTTTTACATGTTAATTCTAACAGAATTCTTACAAAATAGAGGCTATTAACATAATTCATAAATGTAAGGTTTATAGCAATAGATATATAAAGTAGTTGATATACTCTGTAGGTAGATATAGGTGTTATATGCATACATTAAAAAAAGAAAGAAGCCAATGTAAACCCATAAATATGTATTGCGATTTCAACATATGTAACAGAAAGTTAGAAAATTGTACTGTCTGGAAATTATTACACATCAGTAAAAGGTGTAAAAGCCACCGATATATGGACAATAGAAAGAACTTGTGCAATTATGATAACAAGCGTGCATTAATATTATATATCCATAAAATTAAAATTACGTCTACATAATATAAACTCTCGTTTAGCGTCACTTAGAATTAGATAATATTATAATTATTTGTTATTATGACGTAATAGATTCCAGACAACCCAAGAATTACCTATTGCATTTACCTCTATAGGTAATTATTGTATGTATATAAACACGTATCAGAATCAGTCATAGGTAGTTACACAGATAAAGAGAAACAATTTAATGCTAAATATATACATACACGCCTATACTTTTGTATTCCAGATATATTTCAATGTCTTACCTTTAAAAATGCTCACCAACGGTTCTAACCCCCAACTCAGTAAACAACTTTTCGCATCCATCGTCATTAATGTATATACAGGCTGTTTTGAAACATCGTTTTTCTATTTTATGTTCAAATGCAATAACATCTTAATAAAAATCGCTAAAGCAAACTTATTCTGCATTTGCGATAAAATCGCTGCACTGAGAAAAATGGATTGTAGAAATTAGATCGTAAATCTCTTTATGTTAACTACTAACATAATTATTGTCAAAACGACAATATGTGGCGTATTAAGAGTAAAATAACCAGATGTTATCATGCTTATAGTAAGAGGCAAAATCTGGATGTTACCATCTACATCTTATGGGTGTAACAATTAATATACTCTATTGCTGAAAGCCTATATAATGACGTGGATTATATAGATAGTCGCTGGGATGGACTGCGATATTATCAGGTATTCGATGCATATTCAATTTCTAACATAAATCTTTGTAACGCTATTCCCACCCCTTGCTCTATTCATTGTCGATCTTTACCGAAGAAATCGACCAATCAGCTGTTTTGCCACTGACACGTGTTATGTACGTGTGATACAGGTGTACGTATTCGTGTCGGTGTATGTTTGTGTCTCGTCCTCGTTGATTGTTGTGCACCGTGAGCAGAAATGGATGCAAACGTGGAAAACATTTTAATCGAGTGCGGGTTTCCAGAGTTAATTGATATATTCAAAGGCAAGTAATAGATATTATATGCATATACTTCGTGGTGGGTACTTTATGCTTTGATAGCACATTAACCTAAATCTAACCTACTAGTGATTGTTATGTTAATGAAAGTAATACACGTTGGATTTTTGTAATAATGGTTTTAAGGTCAAATAAAAAAATAAAATCAATATTATAGTTTTTATTGTGTAATATTCCACTTTCCCTATCCATGAACTGAGTAAAACCTTGTATAGTACTATATTTTAAATTACAGGTAAGTATCGCTGTATAGTGCCCGCATATGATCCATTATATTATTGTTTACTATCTACTATTTTAAATGCTAAGAGACGTTAGATTATTATAGTAGAAAATAATATTGTAAGTACTACAAGGCTATATAGTAAGTATGAGCATCATGTATCGTACATAGTAAAATATTACATTATACTGGGTACAATAAAAAATTTAACAGTAATTGTCAAATATAGTCAGTGCTACTAGACATTTTTTTCACATTTACTAACATGTATGCTCAAATTAATAATACAAATATAGTACACCAACTTACGACTACCATACGAGTTAATAAAAACTATTCACAGAAATTTACTATACAGATATTGTCACCGGTAATATAAAATATGATTGTCCCTATAGGAGCTATAAAATATATTAAAGTATACTATATTTATGTTAAAGAGTACAATCTATTTCTCTCAGTGTGTTATCTCGTAAACAGTTGATTTGTGAACATATGTTTATTATGACTTTTAACCTTATTTTCGATCGTACTACATGCCCTTAAAATCTTTAAACGATGTAAAGAGAAACACCCTGTATTATCTAATGGACGGAGTACCATAGGACACGACATAAGAACACAAAAATCACACGACCACCACCATGTACGCCTTATTAACGACTAATATAAAATGGCGTATTGGCGGGATGATTGCTGGCACTTATTAACTGGGAAGATCAAAACACATTTTTGTTTGCTTTTTTTCAGTATTCAGCTTTGTTGCCGCAATTCCGCACATAATTTATATTTGTATCAATAATCAATATAGTAAAAACGCGTTATCGAATTTAATAAGATTTAAATAAAACAGATATGAATAAACAAGCACCTACAATAATTAATATAATGTATATATGAAAGTGTTACATTATTTTGAATTTTCCAACCTAATTGTATTAAATTCGACTACATTAATAAATAAATAAATAATAAATAAATTTTATTAGAACCATATTGCTGTAGCATAGTAACAAGTCAATAAATAATCTAATGCCTTAAGTATTAAAGAAATAAAAAACGCACATGTATATACTTAAAAGGTAAGTGACATACATTTAGTCATTTGACAAACAAACATAAATAGAGAAAGATATAATACTACCAAAAGTTTTCCAAAAAGAAATCATCAACTGTATACAAGGTATTGTTCAAAAGTTGTTGTTTAATTTTTTTCTTAAACTGAATTTCAGGTAAGTTTTTTACAGGATTTGGTATGGCGTTATAAATCTTTAAGCACTGGTATAAAACTGTTTTCTGTATCTTGGTTAATTTCGTTTTAGGTGGTAGCAAATAGGCATTATTTAACCCTCTAGTATTTTTTTCATGTTGTATTTCAAATTTTTTTAAAAAAGTCTGTGTAATATTTTTTTACAAAAGATACACATTCCAGTATATATATCGATGGAAATGTAAGTATTTTGTTTTGTTTGAAAATTGTTTTACAGGAGTCTCTCCTTCCCAATCCAAAGACCGCCCTGACACACGATTTCTGCGCTATGAAGACTTGACTTGATTCCACGGCATTTCCCCAAAACATTACTCCATACTTAAGTTTTGTATGTACATAGCCGTAATAAGCAATTAGAGCAGAACGTACACTAACACTACGCGAGATAGTCTTTAATGCGTAACTAAAACGGTATAAGCTTGTCGATACCTCTCGTACTTGGGTAGCCCATGATAATGCGGCGTCTACTTTTATGCCTAAAAAAGACACTTCCCGCACTGCCTGCATGATACTTCCATTAATGTCTATTGACAGTTCCGGCACTTCGTTATTGAATATCATTATTTATGTTTTATCTAAGTTAAGTTTTAAGTTGTTATTTGTAATACAGTTGTTTAATGTTACTATGCTGTTTTCTAGTTTAACTAACAGTTCTTCATATTTCTTTGCTCGGAGTACAACCAATGAATCGTCCGCAAATAAAACCACCAAACTGTCAACGGCATCCGGCAGATCATTGATGTATAGGAGAAAAAGTAAAGGTCCCAATACGGAGCCTTGGGGCACACCCCGCGAGACTCCTGCCCAATCGGACTTCATCCGATTTCCATCAACATCATATGAGAGAACAGACTGCTTTCGTCCCTTATATTCGATTCTTTAATACAAGAAAGTTTGGCATACTATTGTGAACAAAGTGTTTATACATTGCAATAGATTTTCTAATAATTTGTAGTATTTCACGCTACAGTACTTTAAAACAAAAATGTATTACAAATTCATATCGTTGTATTGTTAAAATATACTACACAATGTTAGACACAATAATGTAGTAAGCTGTACGAGCACGGATTAGGACTAGCTTTTACAATTGTAGTAACTATAACTACATTTTTCCAACTACAATATTATAGTAATAATTACCTATGTACTTTTTTGAGTGTAGGATTTGTAACCTATTTCACCACGACCTCCTTCAGATTTATTGTGATCCCATTTGTCCTAGAAGGCGCCCTCTAATTTTGCCTTTTTAATTCGGCCTATCATCTTTGAGAGCGACTCCTTTATGTAGCTATTCGCGGTGGGGCTGTCTACTTCCGGTACTAGAAACGCCAGGCCCAATTGCACAACACATGAACTGGGGTTTCTTCCACGAAACTTACTTTTTGGATATACCTCATATGTGGTAAGATATGGTGAGATAGAGTGAAAAGCCTGCGGATTTCAGTTTGAGTAAAACAGTATGATAGTCTACTCTATGCGATCAAATACCATCGAGAAATCTGTGGAATATCACACTGCTTGGTCATTGTTTCCCAAGAATTCCCAAATGAATTGAATGACGATGACAAAGCTAGTAACACTAGATCGTTTCGTAAACGAAAGTTACATCGATAATTAGCGAAATGATAGTGCATAGCGCTAATTAACAAACCCGTAAAACTTATCTCTAATATAACAAGAAACGTACCGTACTAACAACCGAACAAAACTGTAAAATATGAATCGCTTACTGGCACCAAGGACGTCGGGTAGCAGTACTGCTTTCGCACTTTCGATATCTGCGTATCAACTCCGCGGGTAGTCTGAGATAAGACTCGTAAACGCGGGTACAGAACTGCTGAACGACGCACTGCCTTTATGAATTAATAAATTCATTAATATATTACCCATCGGTGGAAGACTCGACTCGTCGACTGTTAAAAGCGAAAGCCGCAGGTTGAATAGGGGGGAACGTTTTTAAAAAATGCATTTATATCCAAAACCATAAAATCTCGCGCCTCTCCAATCTATATCTTTATACAGCGTCGCGGTATAAAATTTTATGCTCATTAGGGGAAGATTGTTGTCGCAGATATCCGACTTGGGCATTTGATTCTACATAACCATTATTTCTAATCCCTAACCAAGAATGAGACTATCTATGAACAAACTTAAAGACAATTTTACTTATTTGATCCACTTCTTTAAAATTTAAGAGAATATTGTTTCTTCTCCCCTCGAATCTGCAAATTCAGCTAATTTTTTAAGACAAGATGGAGACAAGAAGGGACCACCCGATTAAGCCCCAGCAAATTATTACTTTTATTAATATTTACGATCATCGTAAAATGGTGTCGAAGCTCCGATCGTAAATTATTAAATACTCGCTAATGGGCCCGCTTAATTGGCCTATTAAAAAATGACGATGCCATGTCTGGATGTATAGAAAGATGCGTTTGGGGTTGCAGTCGATCCAATGATCGTTGTATCGCGTTCCTTTAATGTGTTTACAACTTGGATGTAGCACAAAGTATTGAATAATTATGTTGGTATCGTAAAATCGGTTCTCTATACATATGTACATAGGCTTAGAATGCGTCGTTCTCTAATAGTTAGAGAAACTGATAAATTCGATTTAAGAGAAAAAATAACTTGCATGAGTGCGTAAAGATGGTGACGGTTAATTTTATAAGTCTAGAAACATAATTTGCAAAATAATATTACAATCGTATCTTGAATTTATCAAAAAGTTTAACCCTGTTTCATATTTACTATAGGTACACTTGTATCATTCAGATCAATATGACTCGAAACATTACAAAAAAAGAACGAAATTAAATAAACAAGTTACTAGTAACTTTATATATACAGTGTGGCAACCGTTCATAGCACGATGCATGTATTTAGGTCAATTTCATCGTCAGCTTTCAGAATTTCAGGAAGCTACTGAAAAGTTCATGCTGCAAAAAAAAAATTTCAATAATTTCTGTTCAAAAAACGCTTGACCTGAGGAAGGTTAACTGTAGCGTTCGTCTTAAGTTGCTAGTAACAATTTATCTATCTATCTAAGTTAAGCCTCCATTTACCATAAGTAAGTTTGTTATTAGGGTAAACCGATGCCCCTTACTACAGCATTATACAATTTTGGAAAAACATCTACCCAACAGATTTTGCCAACAAGACTTAACTTATCAATACGCCTTCTCCCTTGCTTTGCATTTTTGTCATTAAATCGAATTACGAGATGTCATGGAAAATATTTCCAATTACATAATAATAATAATAATGATAATAACTTTATTGGCAGTAAGATTCGCGTTAGCAAATATATGCCTTGTCAAATACAATATCACACAATAAAATAATAAACATATATATGTATATCTGTGAACATATGGTTTAACAATACCATTGCAATAAATTTGTAAAAATGTAGTCAAATAACAATAATGATATAATTAACAAACTGGTCATCAGTTAAAATAAGCAAAAACTAGGCATGAAATTCATCCACAGCATAATAGCACCTATCCAGCAAGTACTTTCTCAAATTTCTTTTAAAGGTCTCCAGGCCCCCTGTTCGTCGCAGGTCTAATGGCAAACGATTATAAATTTTAACGCAATTGTAGCGAGGAGACCGCTCAAATAATGACGTCTTATGGCTGGGTATGCTGAGGTCTTCACCACCACGCGTACTGTAAACAGAATTGTACCGACTATTTGATGCAAAGTCAATCAAATTTTTGCGCGTGTATACGGCACATTCGTATATATACAAACTAGCTAGTGTTAAAATACCGTAACGAATAAAATGTTCTCTACATGAATCCCTACTCTTAAGACTGAATATTGCACGCAGAGCTTTTTTTTTAACAATAAACAGCCTCTTAAATTTGGTGGAGCGACCCCAGAAAATTATGCCGCAGTCGTGATACCACACAGTCGTTGTAATAAGTAATTACTAAATCAGTGGTTACATTTTGTATAAGCACGCTGATTGCAGATACCAACGAGGTCACGGATTTGCAGACATGGTCTATGTGATGCTCCCAAGATAGATTTTTGTCAACCGTGCAACCCAGGAATTTTGACGTGCTACATTCAGGCACAGATGCACCATCTAGACGAACAAGTACTGAGGCATTGCATCGTCTGTGACAATCAAAATGAATGAAGCATGTTTTAACTATATTTAAGGTAAGACAATTATTTTGTGTCCATTCAAGCATCGTACGTGCACACTCAGTACCGTTCTTTGAGAGTTCCGAAAACCCGGCTGCCGCAAAAATTGTCGAAGTGTCATCGGCATATTGGCACAACTTTCCCGCACTAAATTCGACATAAAGATCGTTCACAAATATTAGAAAGAGCAAAGGTCCCAATACTGATCCTTGTGGGACCCCTATATTAGTAATTTTTTTCTCAGACAAGGCTTTGTTGTGGTCTTGAATTAAAACCACACTGTTTGAACGATCTTTTAAGTACGAAACAATCCATCTATTGTCCAATTCCATATTGTTCCAGCTTTTTTATTAAGATTGAGTGATTCATAGAGTCAAATGCCTTAGACAGATCAAACATTAAGGAACCAACTTTTAATTTATTGTCTAAATTATCAAAAATGTCTTGCATAACGAGGAATAGCGCTTCATCAATTGACCTCCCCTTCAAATAACCAAATTGACACTTCGCAAACAATTGGAATTTCTGAAAATAATTGTATAAACGCGTGAACATAAGTTTTTCAAATACTTTAGAAAACACAGACAAAACAGATACGGGTCGATAGTTTGCAATATCTTGTCGATCACCTTTTTTGTAGATTGGGCAAACTTTCGCTAACTTAAGGGATGAAGGACATGAGCCCTGCATAAAGGATTAATTGACTAAGTAAACTAACGGATGTTTAATGTACTCAGCCACATATCTAATTATACCCGCCGGAATTTCATAGTTGCTCTAAATATCTTTAGAGCAGTCTATTTATACCACAAGCTTTTCATAGATTCTCCTTATGATGGATAAGCCTTTGCAAATAACAACAATCCTACGTAAGCTTCAAAAACAGTAACATCTAAATTTCTCCAACCCTCACCATAAATCTTTCATCGTTCGAGAATATATATTAAAAGGAAGAAGCCTGCAGAAGTTACACATTAAGCTTAATGACCTAGAATGAATATTATTCATTATAAATTTCTTTAGATAGTTTAAACTAATCACAAAAATTATAGGTAATAAACTCAAGAAGGTCCAGTGGAAGTCAGTAATGTTTCCCCAAGATAATATTTTCAAGAAATAACAAGTCTCTAACAAAACTAGCTTCAAGTCGTCGGGTCTTCCAGCTAGATGCTATCTAAAGCAATTTATCGTCGATATTCGTTACTTCAAGGCGCATTTTTACAACCGAATTACCCCACCCCGCCGATTCTTCTTCCTCGCCCTCCCGATCTATGGGCGGTCATAAATTGGAACCAGCGCATCCCTCGTCCGTGAGGCTGAAGCAGCGTCCGCGGAAGGAAAGAGATCTGATTGTCGGTAATCCGCTGCCACTTCACTGCCCGAAGCTTGGAAATTATGAGATTAAAAGACGGATGATGATGCGACGTCTCGAGTGGGACCCTTTGACTTGAGCCCGGGGAACGGCCCCGCTGGTCCCGGGATTAGGCACCGTTATTTATGGGGTCATTTCTGATACATCGCTCTCTATAGGCAATCAGCGATCATTGAAGGATGCTAATTGCGAATTATCCTTACTTCAGGAAGTAGCGGCGCGTACAGAAGGCGTGCCATCAGAAGCGGCGTTGTTAGCATACACGTCGTCGTTAGAGTTCCGATGCGAGGCTGTAGTGCAATGGGAGATTTTTAAACGATCCGTCGTTTTTTGCACGTTTCTCAACGCTCTCGCATAAATTAGACGCTATTCGTCGGTGCTGTAGGCCTAATCAGTTGCTGCGATGTCAATTAGGTTCTATTTGTTTTTTTTGGTGAAAGGAGATATCGCAAAAATCATGACAAATATAAGAATTTTAATATAAATTTTTTTTTACCCTTTGGTTATGTATTTAGTCTACTTCGTTTTCTTTCGAGAGTGTGGTCAGGATGATAAATCAATCGATCCCTTTAGTACATCTTTACTACTACGTTGCGTTGCTATATTGGCAACATTTTGAAGCAACCCACCTATAGTTTTCGTGGTGGTTTCTCCCAGCGCATGGACAGTCAACCTCTCCTTGCGAAAACCGCATGGTGTTCATGCAGGCCGCCTTTATCTTCAGCTTCTTTGTCCAGTCGATTCCTTATGAGCACTTCCAGCAGTTTACTCATTGCATTAAGCATAAATAATGCTATGTAGGAGGCAGCTAATTCAGGGGGTTTACCACTTTTTACAATCAGAATGATTCTGCCCACTTTCCACGCATCTGTTTTTAAAATTTCATTCATTACCATCGGTATCCAGCCAGGCACAACATCGACCACTATCTTTATGTCTTCAGGTGGAATCTTATCGATTCCAGCCGCTTTATCGGTCTTCATGATTTGTTGCTGCATTTTGTAGCTCAGCAATCGTAAAGGTGTTAACGTTAGTTGCAACACTAATGCAACTAACCGGAGCAAAATGCTCGATCTAATTATAAATGAACTTCACACGAGGCAAATATCTCCATATCTGACTAATATCATATCGAGTTACACATTATGCGAAACAGGAGAGTTATGGTTGGCCGGGGAGTGGTCATTGGCGGCGGATCTGGTGTTACGCAGGGCTCGGTGCTGGGACCAACACTGTGGAACATCCTATACGATAGGGTTCTACAGCTGGAGCTTGTGGTAGATGCTACTACGATACACTTTGCGGATGCTCTGGCATTGATTGTGGCTGTCAATAATAATTTTCCGCCGATGGACAAAGTCAATACGTGCCTAAAGCAAATTATTAAATGGATGACGAACCATAAGCTTACCCTGGGGCCAGGAAAAACCTAGGCCATACTTATAAGGAGAAGGAAGAAGAGAGACCACGTGAGCTCATTATGGATGGCACGAGAATATCTCCCTCAAAAACAGTGAAATATCTGAGCGTGGTCCTTGAAGAAAAGAGGAATTTCAGCCAGCATGCGGTTGCAGTCACGACCAGAGCGGAAGAGAGGCTTGCCTCTATCGGCAGAATCTTACCAAACGCGTCGGGAGCCGTGAAGTAGTAAAAGAGCGGTGCTCTGTGGAGCATTGCAACATCTTTTTTTTTATACCTTCATGGGTCGAGTTGCCTTACGGGGTAATAAGGTAACTCGGCCATAAGACTTATTATGCCCCCACGATATGTTAGCCTTCTCGCCCTGGTTGTACTTGAACAAAGAGGTCCGCAAATTGGTCGAGAGTAAGGTATTTCCTAGTGAAGCTGAAGACAGGCGGAATGTTCTCTGTCCTTCTTGACAGTGGTACTGTCTGTTCTATGTAGTTGAATGATATGGTCTCCGGTTTTGCCAGAGAAACCTTTACACCTACTACATTTTACTCTGTATGCTCCTAGGGTAGCTTCTGACCGCAACACCAACTGCAGCGGAGGGAACCCAAGAATGGTCTCCATGGCCGCAGTCGGCGTCGAGGACATGGCTCCCGTGATACCTATGCAAGCAATTGCAACATCTTACTATACGGCGCTCCTATTTGGATAGGGGTCCTCAAGGTACTGAAGTACACAAACCTCCTAATCCGGGTTCAGTTGTTGAACAGAACTGTGTCTGCGCAGACGCTACAGGTGATCACACCGTGCATCTCTGGGCGCATGGAAGAGCGAGTGCATTTATTGTGGCTAACAAGACACGATGGAGCATATTGCCTTTGAGTGCCCCCGATGGAATGACCCCGGGAAGGTAGAGGAGGAGATCGGTGTATTAACTCCCGACAACCTGGTGGCCCTTATGATTTCTTCCACGGGGAAGTGGCGCAAGTTCCATGACATGCTTAATGTGATCATGAGCAGATAGGAGAGAGATGGTCAAGATGACCGGAACGCACTTAGGGTAACTTACTTACTCGCGGATGCGACCATACGGTGTTCTCGTGATGCAGAAGTCCTACAGGATGGTTCCGGGGAGCACTGAGAGTGAGAGGTGATTTTAATGGGATACCAGTCTTGCACTTACCGACAGGGAGTCCCACACTATCGCTCGGTGATCGATCCAAGCTGACGACGTCCCTAAAGAATTTCCACCTACCAAAGAAATTTAATTTTTATATTAATGACACCACATTAAATTTTGATAATATTTTCTTCCACATTGTATAAATAACATTGGATGGATATTATGCATTGCGCATAGTAAATTACTTTCATAAGCAATGGCTTCTCCTCAAACATAAATGTAAAATTTATCATAACAAGAATCATTTCAGAGAAAAGGGAAAATTTAATACATTAGCTAATCGTTCTGAAATCAGCTAGTTACTGTTTCATAGGAAAGATCCTGCAAATCACATTTAATTAATTAAGAATTTCTTCTTTCTTCCATGGAATCCTTCGAATCTTTCCATCTTGAAACAATTCCATTTCGTTTTTATAGAATCCCCTTCTACCGCTACAACTGCAATAGCAGATATCCGCTAATTTATGCAACGAACATTTTTACAGTTCAAAGGAAACAGAAGATTCCAGGCGAAATAAATCCTTTCTTCTCCCGATCCTTTGAACCGTGCGAAAAAGAATACACAAAATTGGAGCCGTAATTTCCTGTGAACGGGGCCATAATTGAAATCTCCCAACACTTTCGTCCTGCCAATCTGCAATCCTATCCCAGTCCCCTTCCTCGTTGCTCCAGATGCTCTTTGAAAAGTAAAAGTCGTCAAATACTTTAAGCGTAACGCTTCGAAGCGGCTGGCTCGTCTAGTATCGAAACGTCTTAATTAATATCGGACGGAATGAGTCGATGGTAAGGGCACCGGAGATCGGTCTGTGCGCCCTTGTTTGCACCCACCGACTTTATCGCTTTGAATTTTTCAATTAATTACTGGAAAGAATGAACTGTGTTCGTCGCGTTTTGAGGTGAGGTAGACGAGTGGGGATGAGGTGCTTCCTTATCGCTCCACTGGGTGTAAAAGAAAAGAAGGCCAATGAGATGGAAAAAAAAGGGATCTCTGTATTAATTTGCGTCCTGGATTAGAATGTAGTTGGTAACCGAAGCGTGAAACGTGATGAATTTCCATTTATAGCTTTATTATAAAATCTTTTAAGATGTTTATATCTGTTAGCTATTTGGCCGATTGCATTTTATGGAAACAACATGAATATGAAACAACGGATTAAATAACCTTGACTTGAATATTGTAACAAGCTACGTCAGTAAATTGAGGTTAATACAATTTGAATATTGTATGTTAATACATACCTTCTTGGTGTTCTATATCTTTTAATAATAATAATGATAACCACAATTATGTGGTGTGAAACGCTTCAGTTTTAATAAACCTTACTCATTTATATTTCCTATAAATTTAAAAATTATATTCCATATTTTTTTTTATTTTGTGGACAAGATAAGAGATTGTTTAGCAAATTTAATGTCAAATTTATGTTTATGATTAAATATGAAAATCATCATTAATCTTTAGAAAAAAATTACAAAAAAAATATATGTTGTTGTTTACATTATTTACTCATATATTAAGAATTAAAAATATACAGTTATTAAAAATTCTCTGTCAGTATTGTGGTTAACTGAATTTTTCTGTTAAGATACATTTGAATTACTTACTTCAACTATAATGCGTGTTTTCAAGTTTTGTTCTTTATTCAAAATTAATATATTGTTAAAAAATTGTATTTTATTACATACTAGGATGTTTCTGAGAGATGGCTCATCCTTATGATTTTCAAAGAATTTGTAACAGAAAAATGAAATTTGGGGTTTAAGTATCAGACATAAATTAATATTTTTTTACATAATCAAAATATTATATTATTAATTATTATTATTATTACTATGTTTTTCATGTATTATTTCCAATTTATATTTTGTTTTTCTTGAATATTTCGCTGAATCTTAATTTTAGGCCACATGAGTTTTAGTACTTTTCTACTCGCAATTACATCCTTTTTCAGAATTTGTAAAAAAAAATGCCATGTTCTATTTAAAAAAAAAAACTTGACCTTCGTATGACCTTCATACGTTCTCCTTGGTGTACGACTGCTTAACCATCAGATAGGACACTTCTTGTAGTAATACGTTTACTTGAAACTTTTTTTCATAAAACTGACTGCTTCCAAATTTGGGGGGGGGGGGGGGGGAGCACGATAAATGGACCACCCGGTATAGCTACAAACTATAGATAAGTAATTTTACCACTTCAAATTCTGTAATATTTTCTACAAGCAATAATACTTCTTCTATAAATTCTAGAGTGCAAGAGAACTCTCTAGGATTTTGCATATTGAAATTACAAAAACATGCACAGCATTTCTGCAGTACAATAAAGAAATCCTCAGTCCTTGTATTCAATTGTTACATTCTATCGTATTTTTCCGTCATCAACAAATAGAACATTTTAAAATTTTATCGGTTTTATTAATTTGGATGATCACCATAATGTTGGATAATGCCAGAGATAGTGTTTTCTGAATATTTCTTTCAATGAACATTCATTTCTCTAAAAATAAATCACAAATAAAACACATTAATTTACATTACACAGTAGGATATTCATGCGTAGATAATCTTTAAAATGCCAAAATAAAATAAATACAACTACAACACGTATCAGAGGGCATTTTATTGCAACCATATGTCCTTAACGATGCTGGTTAATACAACAGGTATTTTTATATTACTACTATACTATTTTAGGAATATTTATTTACATATTATGTGCTTGTATTAACTTAAAGTAAACAATGAGATAAAATAAAATAAACACTTACTATTATTTTCCTAAATAGAGCACAACAAGACCATGTACGTTTGGACACGAATTTTATTGTACTAAATATGAGCCTGCCCATTCCCTATTGTAATTTTTATAATCCCGAAATGGTGAGGCAGTTCACTGATATTCATACCCTAAATTTCTTTGCCCTAGTAAATTTCCAGTGTATTTTCAAATAGATTAGGTAATATTTTGTATGTTCTGTAAAAATGCAATTGAATTTTTTTAAGACACATTAAAATTACAGGTTATTGTGTCATTTCGTCTGAATATTAATCTGTAGTAGTAAATTTGATAGGTTGCAAGAAAATTGTAAACATATATATCTGAAATACGCGTTATAACCAGAAAATATGGTGTCAATTTTTTGCAGTGTGGGCGCAGATAAATTTTTCTGAAATTTTGCAGTATCTCTGCACAAGTCGACTTTATTTTTACCAAAAGGCATTCTTAGAAGAAGGGTGGCAAACATGGATCTCAGAGACCCGTAAATAGTTAATTGTCATGATGATTCTTTTTACAAATAGTTTTTGGAAGAATAGAAAATGGAAGTAATTATATTTCCTATCTTTTAAAAATAAAACTTAGTAATATACTTCTCGACATCTCATACATTTCAACGAATTCCATTCCATTTCTTCCTGCTCGAAGAAATATGGCAAGAACAATGACATTAAAAAATCATGAATCGGAACTTCTCCAACCTACAGCCGCTTCTGTAGCACTCACCCACGCGACCTCCTCCTTTAACACCGCCCAAGTGAGGTGCACCCCCGGCGCGTCCTCCTATCTCTGATACTTTTCCCGTTTCGCGTCTCAAACCGTCTAGAGTTTTTGACAAAGTGCGACTTCCCGGTAAACGACTGATTTGGGAACTGGGCGATATTTCACGATCCTTCTTAATATAATAATATATTCGCGCGATAGTCCCGGATATTTTCAAAGTATACTTTAGTATCCGATAATTCGTCCCCCATGTCCCCTAAAGGGACTAGCCTGCCGTATCGGCAGAAGAGACTGCTTCCGGAAAACTTTAAAGTTTTATAACGATGCTTTACGACCTGACAAACGAACTGACGCTCACCGGTAGGCTCTCTCGCAGGAGTCGTGTCCTGGAAATGCCGGCCGAATGGTGTGGGTATACACACAGGTAGGTTACTGGTGTAGCATACATATCTTTGTAGTAAAAAAAAGTAGGTGGAGATGTCGAGAATGTAAAAGGAGTTTCACTATTCGAGAGGTGTATGTTTCTGTAAATTTCTGAATGTAGGGTAACATCTACTATGCATGTACCTATTTATGTGCCTTGAAATGTTATTTATATTTTTTTCTATAACTGGATGTTACAATAAAGCTAAAATAAACGACGACGCAGTGCTGAAATGGTTATTACCGCACACTGTGCTGTAATGAGATATTAACGCACTGGTGAGACACTTACCGGAATGTAAATATGTTGACACTGCCAATATCTGTAGGGATCTAAAGGCAATAAAGATATATTATTATTATATTATTAATTTCCGAACCATAATATGTAGGCTTTATGCAACTATCAATGTCATATGCCTCAAAGCAATAAAAAGATATTTTTTTTCTAATAAGTATCTATAAGTAAGCAGATATATATAAAAGCGAAATCAGAATCAGAAATGTGATTAATAGTAACCAAGAGATGAGGACACAACTAAAGACAATTCAATATTGATATCAAGAAGTTGAAACAACCGCTTTTCTTATATCTAAATCATGTTGAAATCTTTTCACTTTTCTCCGCAGTAAATTATTATTAAGTGAAGTGTGTATGTTTCTAGTAGGTATATTTATTATATCTTTGGGTATTTCTTAAAGAAAACAAAACTGTAAACACCTTTAGAATAAATAACATAGTAGAGAATAAAGGCAATTAACAACAGACAGAGAGGTAAAGCTATGACTCGCGGTGAACAGCTGTTTCAAGCGGCAGTTTCGAGTTTCCCCAGTTTGTCGCTTGAGGGCGCCACGTTACGGATGCATGTGGGTTTTGTGAAAAAATCTTTATTTGTGAGTTTTTAAGACTAACAATGCGCATAAATGATATCACATGTACATACTACGATTTAGTAAGATAGAACAATCCCGTTTCTAGCACATTTTGATTAAAATTATTACTAAAAATTAATATAGATATAATTAACGCACCATCAAAAATATATTTTATTACTTCATAATTCGAAGAATAAGTTGATTTCACATTTTAATCTATATGTCCTTTCATTTGTGATTCTCGAAATTGCTTTTATGAGTTTAACAATGAAAACCAGGCACTTAGGCATCTTAGGAAAAGCTTAAAAAATAAAACCAAATTAATATTTACGAAAGTCGTACTGAGAACGAAATTAAAAAAGAAAATTTCAAGTAAAATACTTAAATAAAGTATCCACTATCTACTACTCTACTATGCATATGCAGTTTTCTTTTAATTATTATTTTAAGGGAATTCGCTACTCATAAAATGAAGAAAAATACTTTTTTGATCCTTTAGGAAATTCTCGAAGTGTTTCTGCACAATTTGCAACAACCCCAATCCAAGAAATCAAACTGGAAGTTTGTTTTTTCAATGTTTGTCAAGTTGGTTGAGCAGAACATGATTGCTTCTAAACAAGAATGACATCCATTTTCGACAAGTAATCGCAGAATTAGCACTTTGAATTTAAATAAATAATTTTCTGCTACTTAAGAATAAATAATTATTTATTTTAAAATTAGAATGCGACTTTCTATTGGAAAACCTTTTACTAGATACTTGACGCTTTGTTTAGGTTTGTGTAGGTACACTTAATGAATGTAGAATATCATTAATTTGGTGTTGCAATATATTCACTATTAGTGTTCTTACTTTTACTTTTTCTAACGATTTTATTTAATAATAATTATATAAGTATTTCAATTCTAACAAATAAATTATAGAACTCAAATTACTGATGACTAGATCGATGAAAATGGATTAGATTGTTAGGGTGGTTTTCATTTGCATTTGTTATAATTATGCTTCTACAGAGATGCTGCATTATTTTTCTATAAAATATAGCAGCAAGATCCCGAAATTTATATATAGCTTTGTTTTCATAATTCTTACGGTATCTTTTATTGGAAACAATTTTTCCAGTTGATTTTTTGAAGTTGCAATCCATTTTCTTAAGTAATAATTTAAATATTAAAATATGCTACACTGGAAGATTCTCCAAAGGACCTGCATGAAGTCGGTTGAATTGATCCAGCTTCGAACGCAATCCAACGGCATAAGATTGTTTCGAATGCAAGTCCTAGTAAACTATGGGAAAGAAAAGAGGCTTGTTGAAAAAGTCGAAAGTACAGAAATAGCGTGGGTAGACAGACGCGTTAAAAATTTGGTCTATTAAAAGTTAAAGGTAATAACAAGAAATAGTCGCCATAACGTAATTTTCATGTTATGATGTTCATTCATCGATCAGAACCTGGAATTGTAAAAGAGTCAATTGACTTAAATTTTGCATAGTTTTACAATTAAAGAGCGCTCTAATTCATTTATTATAGGTTAAGACGATCATTGCCTTGTAAAAATCGTTGATTTTACTGTTTTTTTTTTTATTATTATTTTGAATCATGATTTAAAAATGTGCTTCTGTATTAATGCTGAAGATTTCTTATTTTAACATAAACTGTTTAATTTACCTGAATATATTTGTGGCTTTCTTAAAAATATCCATCATTTTCCTTACACATCTCAGATTTATCGACAATTGCCAGATTTTGGCGAACACTTCGCTATCAACAAATTATTTTAAATTTAACAGTAACTAAGTTTCCAAATGAGGAGGCAATAAGCTAGATTTAAAATTAATTTCAAGGTAAGTTGCGCAATCTTGTAACGTCCAATCAAACTCCAGAAACGCCCTGAGAATAGATTTATTATTCAAGAGTCATTTTTAGTGTATTCCTCCGGAAATATATTTCAAAACGTAAAGTTAAGATAAAGGTAATAACAAGAAATAGCCGCCATAAGGTAATTTTCATGTTATGTCAAATTTATTCATCGATATTCATTAATTCAGAACCTGGGATTTTAAAACAGTTAATTGATTTAAATTTTGCATAGTTTTACAATTAAAGAGCGCTCTAATTCATTGATTATAGGTTAAGACAATCATTGCTTTGTAAAAATCGTTGATTTGACTGTTTTTTCTTTTTTTATTATTTTGAATCATGATTTACAAATGTGCTTCTGTATTAATGCTGAGATTTCTTATTTTAATATAAACTGTTTAATTTACCTGAATATACTTATTTGTAGTTTTCCTGAAAATATGTTGCGCAATCTTGTATCGCCCAATCAAACTCCAAAAACGCCTTTAGAATAGATTTCTTTATATTTCTTATTCAAGAGTCATTTTTAGTGTATTTCTCCGGAAATATATTTCAAAACGTAAAGTTAAGATAAAGGTAATAACAAGAAATAGCCGCCATAAGGTAATTTTCATGTTACGTCAAATTTATTCATCGATATTCATTAGTTCAGAACCTAGAATTCTGAAACGGCCAATTGATTTAAATTTTGCATAGTTTTACAATTAAAGAGCGCTCTAATTCATTTATTATAGGTTAAGACGATCATCGCCTAGTAAAAATCGTTGATTTTAGTGTTTGTTTGTTTTTATTATTATTTTGAATCATGATTTACAAATGTGCTTCTATATTAATGCTGAAGATTTCTTATTTTAACATAAACTGTTTAATTTACCTGAATATATTTGTGGCTTTCTTAAAAATATCCATCAGTTTCCTTACACATCTCAGATTTTGGCGAACACTTCGCTATCAACAAATTATTTTAAATTTAACAGTAACTAAGTTTTCAAATGAGGAGGCAATAAGCTAGATTTAAACTTAATTTCAAGGTAAGTTGCGCAATCTTGTATCGCCCAATCAAACTCCAGAAACGCCCTGAGAATAGATTTCTTTATATTTCTTATTCAAGAGTCATTTTTAGTGTATTTCTCCGGAAATATATTTCAAAACGTAAAGTTAAGATAAAGGTAATAACAAGAAATAGCCGCCATAAGGTAATTTTCATGTTACGTCAAATTTATACATCGATATTCATTAGTTCAGAACCTAGAATTTTAAAACGGTCAATTGACTTAAATTTTGGATAGTTTTACAATTAAAGAGCGCTCTAATTCATTTATTATAGGTTAAGACCATCATTGCCTTGTAAAAATCGTTGATTTTACTGTTTTTTTTTTTATTATTTTGAATCATGATTTACAAATGTGCTTCTGTATTAATGCTGAAGATTTCTTATTTTAATATAAACTGTTTAATTTACCTGAATATATTTGTAGTTTCCTTGAAGATATCCACCACTTTCCTTACATATCTCAAATTTATTGGCAATTACAAGATTTGGTGAACACTTCGCTATCAACAAATTATTTTAAATTTAACAGTAATTTTTCATTGTGTCCAACGTAAATAATTCCAAATAAGGCGGCAATAAGCTAGATTTAAAATTAATTTCAAGGTAAATTACGCAATCTTGTATCGGTCAATCAAACTCCAGAAACGCCCTGAGAATATATTTCTTTATATTTCTTATTCAAGAGTCATTTTTAGTGTATTTCTCCGGAAATATATTTCAAAACGTATAATTTGATTATATCACAATATATAACATAGCTTGGGTGTCTTAAAATACACATTCAGAGATTATACTGGCCAAATACAAATATGAGAAAATACCGAAATCACATTATCACAGTTCAGATCACCCCTTAATAGCCTAAAACAAATAAACAAAACCGAATAAAAAAGCCATGAAACCCCTCGGAAGGGATCTGCCAGCGACGAAATAGAATCGAACGTTGGCCAAGGCGTCTATAAGACGCTGCCGGGCTCGCCTTGGGTGGAACTTCGATAGCGTCGCGGGTTTATATGTATGTATAGCATATAACGGCTCCCCGAGGACCGGTAGTCCTTACAACAGTCGAGGACTCTGGAGGACTGAAGCCATCAGGGTAGCCATAGATGTGTAAAATAACTTGTTACGGACTGATAGCCATCTTTATTGGAGATTTCCGCGCCATGTTTGCCTCTCTGAGTGACATTCGAAGATAAAACACCACGAGTTGAGGACGACGGGCATACGTGGGGAATCTGTGGCCGTGACGGGGTGGGGGGAGTCCCTTTTTGCGGTTACGAGAAATATGAAAGTAATGGCTTGGAGAAGTGAAGTTTTATAGAGGTTAAAAAGAGTTTATTGGCGATGTTTCCCTTTCTCTTTGTGATTCTGATAGAATTATCTGCGCAAAATCATAAAATGTTTAGCGAAATGTGTTGGGCGATACATATTAGATGCTTCCAATTCGTATTTTCGTTATTTTTAATAGGGTCGAATCGGCTTGATCGGCAAAGGTGTATTTTTAGCGCAGACCAATACACTGGGAAAGGTGATTAACCCAGTGCATATTGGCCGTTTAAACTTACGTTGATTTTTATTATGATAATAACTGTATATAATAAAGTGGGGGTGATTTGACCGTTAATTGTAGTTTTAGAACACGTGATTTGCTTGTGCTTGGTAATAGATCAGTATTACTGAACATTTTGACTGTATCTTTCATTGAAATGGACCCAGGATTATATTCGACTAGAAATGATGGGTGAGCATGATTTTTTCTGGTTACTATGGCAAATTAAAATTTAAATAACAGAATAAATATATCATAACATCATTATTGTTTATATCTATAATAGATATAACTCTGTAATAAGTGTAGGTTTTTTTGCAATGCGCTATTTTATTAAGTGTTCGTTTAAACGGCCAGTATGCATGAAATACCAATAACTTGCTTTTTTGCTTCTTAGGTTAAGTTTAAATGAACTCTTGGACATTATAAAAATTGAGGACATCTACGTTGAAAGCCGAAGCCGTAACTCTGAAAGCACTACAGTTTATATTATACCGCCAGATCCTCATGATGCATTAGTAGAAACTGATGAAGACAGCGTTAGATCAGACCAAGAAGAAGCGGGCAATATAAATAACTTGCCTAGAGCTATTTTACGCCAAGCATGTGAAATTGTGTATGAAGATGCAAGCAGTGGTGAAGAGAGCAACATACCTTTATCAGTACTTGGAGAAAAACTTCAAAATGAACTAATAGAAACACCGAAGAAAAGAAAAACGCAGCACTGGTCAGTAACTGCTCCAAGTTACAACATGACAACAAATTGTAACCCAAAATTACCTTCAGAGGAGGCACACTTAGCTGAATATCCAACGGATTTCTTAAAATTATTTTCCGAAAAAAATATGATGGAGAAAATTGTTTCCGAAACAATAAATATGGCATGCAAAAAACTGTAGATCTTAGTTTCTCCTAGGGATCAAAATTTGTAAAACTTTCACTAGCATTATTTCATATAGACTATATTTACGTGGTTTATTACAGAAAAAGTAACAATAACAAAAAAAGAAGTACCCATGCACTAATGGGATAAATTACTACAACGGAAAATATGATGTTACAAATTCCTACATTAGCCCAAAATCAGGTGTCAGGGAAACGCATTAATATTTAATGTGCTCTCATTCTCCAACAAATTTGGATCTTGTTCCAAGTTTTGCGCGATCAATTGTAAAGATGGAAACATCACTTTAGTTTCTAAAAAGAACTTTAAAATGACGTTCGTCATTTTTGACGAATTTTGCAATGAATTGTCTCGGAGAAGCTTTCATGCACACATAAAATAGATTTCTTGTGTCAAGTAAATATATTTCTTTAAAACGTTATACCTACTTCTTTCAAATATATCTGTGTTTGAAATAAGAAATTATACTTGTATAGAAAAAAATATTTTACTTAGCTATAACAAATGATATTCTTGCTTGTAAAGCTTGTTTTAAGAAACTTATATTTTCCCCAAGAAACAGATTTCTCTATGTAAGAAATAATAGCGGCAATGAAAGAATGGTGTAGATACTTGAATTAAGAAAATATATTCTTTTCTTAAGGATTTAAATATTTCAAGCAAACCCTTTGTATACTTATTTTAAGCTAAAAATCGTTTTAAACAAGATGATGCAATTTTCATGGTGGGGTGAGCGTGGCTACGTGACAAACGAACGATTACCAATAATGCAATAGTTTTTAGCGTGCATCGAAAGGTATTGTGTAATTACTGGAAATCGGTAAGTAATTCATAATGTCCTTATTTATTAAATAGTATACAACAAACATACTTCATAGTATACGTATTGATATGTGGCTGATATATAATTAAATCTGTAGCTAACTGATTTAATTGAATTGCTTGTGAAAATATGATTGAGACAGTTTCTGAAAATGCATTTTTTAACAGTATTAATAATTTTTAATAATAACGAAACAACAACAGTGATTTCTTAGGATATTATTTTATATCTATATTATACATTGGACATCTTTCTTATAGAATAAGATAGGTTGGGTTACTAGTTGCTCTTAAAATATTGTGCTTGTTTGTACCATGTTTGAGAGAGGTTTTTTTTTAGGAAATATACACTTGGCCGTAAAATTTCATTTTTTTTTTTCTAAATTCAATGTATTTTAGACGTTGCAGAGGATGAACAATTGCAGAGATCTAAAATTTGGTTGAGAGAAAGATGAGAGCCATGGGATGAGGTCGTGGAAAAATGGACGCAAACATACCGTTTACGAAGAAACGATAAAGCAAAAACTGTTACTGAATTTCTCCGCGAGTAGCCTTTTTTTCTCAAGTTTTATTGGCATCTGACAATGCATATATTTTCTAGATCTAATATGATAATTTCTCTGATTCGAGTAATCTTGGTACTTTTTTGTTGTTCAACAAACCTTTAAAAAATTAGTATGCACCTAAAAAATTATCGAATGTTTGCTGGCTATATATAAGCTGAATTATTAAATAATCATATGTTTGTGTGATTATTTTTTGACGTTTCTAAAAACCAATAGAAACTTTTAATTTCATTATAATTGTGTTCTGGCAAATAATTTCCAATTTATTCTCACTTTCTTGTCATATTACTATTGATAATTTATTGAATTCGCTGTAAAAAAAAGTACATATACCTCTTTAGATACCCGGAGATGCGGAAATATTAATGAAGAAGCAACAAGAGACCGCCACTAACCGCAAGGATTGTTTGCAGGCGTATATATCATTGTTACATTTCGAGTGCAAGTATAGATTAATATGTATAATAATATTGTTAGATTTACAAAAAAAGAAAAAATAAATTATGTTCAAAATTATTTTTTTAGTTTTACTCAAATATGAAGGATGTTGTAAGGGTAGTGATATAGATAAGATAATCAAGCAGTAATTTTGTTTGCTGTATAAAAGTATTTAAATCGAATGCGCCTTTGTACATCTATATATATTGCTATGATATCAAATTACCTAACCTACCTAACCTCAACAGCATACAACATCAAACGTTTGTTATTGAAATAAAATGTATTTTTAATTTATGTATTTAACTATTTTGTAAATTTATTGTAAAAATTCAAACTAAACACTCACTATATCGCATATAATTTTAAAAGGGCACGTTTCCATGGATTTTTTAGGTATAAAGTTCCTTCGCTGATTGTACGAACGTAGGTTCACTTAAGGTGTCGTATCGTTGGAAACGATTTTCTTTCATCGTTGCTGGGATCTATAACGCCTAGGAGATATGAATGTTGTTTAAAAACAATTGTGAAGGACTTCTTTTTCGATATTTTCCTGAGTTGGTTGTATTTTCAAAAACATCTAGAAATTTCAAAATTTAAATAATTATAAGAGTTATTTAACTTAAGATTTACTTACCAAGGATGAAGTGTTGTGTGTTTTGTGCAAAACAGAAATGTTGTAGATCATTAATATATAAAATAAAAAGCAAAATGTCCCAAGTTCGATCTCTGCGAAATGCCCGAAGATGAAAAAAATTGAGAGGACTTATACCGATTATAATGTATATAATTACATCTGCCACTTAAGTATGACTGCATTACCTTTAGTAAAGGAGTAGTAAGCCCAAATGAAGATAATTTCCGAAGTAAAATACCGTGATCAATGCTGTCGAATGCGCTGCTAAAATCTGTATAAACCACATCAATTTGTCGCTGCCCGCCCAGTTCCTGGCAAATAAACTGTGAGATGGTGAGAAGATTAGTGACACGACACATTAGTGTTTCTTAAATACAGGGGAAATCTGATTTCATCAAAAACATGAAAAGTTTTTGCTTAAATTTATGTGTTTTTGTAATTTTCTCAGATGCTAAAAAAGATATTTAGATTTTGTTTCAGAATTGGTGGTTTTGAGACAAGCAAATATTTTTATAAAGAATGACATTTTTTCGTTAAGCTACAAATAAAATTGTTTTCGCTCTTGTTAATCCATCCGGAGACACGCTGTATATAATGACAATGTAAGTGAGGTAAGCTAATTCATTATTAATTACTCCACATAATATTTAAAACAGTTCTTAGAAAAAAAATAAGTTTTGAAAGCTGTTCACCTAGTTTTAGTAGACACTAATAAAGAAAATATAAGGAATCATTTATATAACAGCATGTCTAAAGATTTCAAGTTTGTAGGTTCATGGGGAACTTTTAATCCTAACTAACTCGCAACCAGTCAAACGCTTCTCAGGTATATGCATCTATACGCAACCAGTAGTGCTGATGTGAGCATTATACGAGTGGATGCATTACCTAAATTTTTCCCTTACACACCTATTATGAAATTTGTAAATATTTTAATGCTTAAAATGATTCCTTCGTGAAAATTACTTTCTTTTTTAATTATAAAATAAAATAGTATTCTTATACAAAAAAAATAATTACGTAATCCTACATTAATTTTAATATTTAGTAGATATCTTCCTTCACCTTGCTTCTATTTTTTTCAACCATAAGAAACGGGAATGCTCTTGTATAAACACACGACGACAAGAAAGAAATTCTCGATACTCCCACGGGAAAACAACACCAACAAATACACGACCGCAATAATACCATATAGCCGCCTTCGCCCGTCGAGGAGACATCGAAAAGATCCCCATAAAAAGAAACTACTTCCGTCTACTACTGCGGGTGTCACATTTCGCGGCGACCGAACCTAGACGAAAGATCGGTTCTGCACGCCATGCGAGGTCCCAGTTGCGGCTATCCGCTGTCAAAATCCTAAATACTTGTGGGATATTGGGACCGCAGTCGGACGCGCGCAAATATGAAAGAAACCCGATCTGATATTAAGGAGTCCCAAATCGTTTCGCTTGGAGGCCCGCAGAGCGAGGCTGACGTCCACGGCAGTATAAACAGAGATGATGATGCGATGCTCCGTGGTTTTATAGTGTGTTTTTGTTTTTTCCTTTTTTGTTTTTCTTTCTAGCTGTTCTATACGTGTTAAATGGAAAAGTAGGAAAGACAGATAAGGGTAGTTGTACTGTATCGCAAATAAAGTGGATTTATCACAAATAGACACTAGATGCGAGTAAAAACAAAATGCTTCAGGTTTCCACTAGATACTCTCGCATCGAATTTGCACAATTCTACATTTTGCATCAAAAGGATTTACATGTAATGTACAGGCTGTCCCATTTTCGACACTTTTATAGGGTAATTGTTCTCCGTAATTGTTAGTGTTATACTAACTGTTAGAGTAATACTAATCAAACTTAAAATGGTAAAACAAAAATTTGAAAATTTTCGTTCGCGTAAAAGATATGGAGGAAAATCAAAAAATTCTCAATTTCAAAATTCTCTATATATTCTTAGTTAAAAGAGATACAGAAAAATATTTTATACAAAAGTTTCTTTATAATGACTGTTGAATAATTTGCGGTTTTCAGAATAAGTATACGGGGTCAAGTAAAAAAGTTATCGGACCTGACCTATTTTTTTTAATGCAACATTCTGTTTATTTCTTCCAAATTTTCTTGACTTTTTAATATATATATGTGTAGATCTTCTTGGTTTTTAAAGTCATATAGTTAAACAACTATTAGAGTGAGTAAGACGTTTCGGTTTACTAATAAAACCTTAATCATTTACATTTTTAAAAGTTAATAATGTAGAAAATAAAATTTTGATGTATAAAAATATATAACATTTTTTGTTTTATTGATAAAATCAGTTTGTTTTTTGTTTTAATTTGAAAAAGTTTTGAAATGTTTTATATAAAGATTGTTTTGTGAATTGTGTCAGTTGTATTAGTCATGGTAGGTTATGGTTAAATATGAAAAACGTTACTAAATTTTTATTAAAATTTCATTTATAGAATTAAGTTTAAAGTTAAATAAAGTTTAGTGAAAAATTGTGTGTCAGTTTTATCATTTATGGAATAATTATGTTTATAAATTGTAATGGTGTATATATCGGTGAAACTATGCAATATTTAGAAAATAGAATAAAAGGACACAAATATAACAAAAATCTTACAGCTCTAAAAAAACATGAAATAACACAAAATCATACATTTGATTTTAACAATGTACCAATCCTAAACCAAGAACAAAACTACAAAGCACGAACTATACTTGAAATAATCCAAATTTATAAACATAATAATTCCATAAATGATAAAACTGACACAAAATTTTTCACTAAACTTTATAACTTAATTCTATAAATGAAATTTTAATAAAAATTTAGTAACGTTTTTCATATTTAACCATAACCTACCATAACTAATACAACTGACACAATTCACAAAACAATCTTTATATAAAACATTTCAAAACTCTTTCAAATTAAAACAAACTGATTTTATCAATAAAACCAAAAATGTTATATATTTTTATACATCAAAATTTTATTTTCTACATTATTAATTTTTAAAAATGTAAATGATTAAGGTTTTATTAATAAACCGAAACGTCTTACTCACTCTAATAGTTGTTTAACTATATGACTTTAAAAACCAAGAAGATCTACACATATATTCTGTTTATTTTAATCTAAAAAGATAGCATTTTAAATTATCTTTTCAAAAATATAACACACCATGGATGATATTGGTTTCCTATGCGATTTATTTAAACTTTATTACTTTAAACCACAGTAGGTTATGAAATAAAAGCTAATACACATGACACCTTTATTACTTTTTTGATAGCACTAGCAATTACGGAGATACCCTGTGAAAGTGTCAAAAATGCGTCACCTGTACAGGTGTTCCATTAAGAATTGGGTCTTTGATTATAGCATTGTTGTTTTCAAAAGACACTTTTTCTACAAACATTTCACAGAATCGAATGCTTGTATAACTTAGAAATATTTCTGACTATACAGAGTCTTCCATGAGCAAGCAAACGAATACTTACTTCGTTATTTTAAATGGTACAGCCTATATATTATTTTAGTTTTCAATTAATAATAATAATAAGAATAGCCTTTATTTTGTCCAATAACTCTACAGAGTAAGAAAATATAAATAAAGTCAAAAATAAGAATAAAGCACATGCTTGTGAGCTACCGCACAAAATAGTAAGTTCAGATGCAATACAGAATGTATTGCCCTGCTTTTAAACTTTACCCTTGATTTAGGTAAATCCTAATAAAAGAAAAAAACTGCATAAACAAACACCAAAACTAAAAACTATAGTGCATACAAAGCATAGAATAAAGTGATGTAAACAAAATCCAAAAATTTAAAAAGTGTGTGAAAAGACTACAAATGTACTCTTATAACAATGATAAGTGCCTGATAAGTGCCTGCGAACATATAAAAAATGGCAATCGCACGTGGAAAAATAACATCATATAAACTACTATATGTTTATCTTTAATAACAACGTTGTTAAATGATTCAGTGAATTTTTAAGTCGCCTTTGTATATAAACAATTAAATAAAGTTGCAAATTAGTAAATATACGTTATTATCAGGTCATAATACAAAACCAATATTACATTGTTTTAAGAAAGAAGTGATTTAATGCTATTTATCTATGATTTTGTCAGAAATTATAGTACCTATTTTTAGTAGGCCAAGCTAATTGTTTCACCACAAACAATTAAACGTCAAAACTGTCAAAAAATAAGTTTGTATATGTAATACCTTTTTCTTCATAAATCTCATTGAGTGTTTATATATTTCCTAATTTAATTCAAAATACGCGATATTCAAAAGAAGAATTTGTTGATTGGTAGAATCGTTGCATCTTCCTAATGTTTTGGATGTTTAACGATCAACCCTTACGTGAGTTATTTTTACGTTTTCTGAGTTTTGATTGGCTCATTAATTTGTAAATCTTACAGTGTCATTCTGATGAAGCAGTAATAAAAACTACGAAAGCTTGATTTAACAGTGTTTTGAGTTTTTTATTTGCATCTTTGACCGGTTTACGGAATATTACTGCTTAACCCATTTATATATATAATATATTTTTCCTTTTTTATATTATAATAACCTGATACAAGTATTTCTTGTTGTTTTTTTGTCGTTATTGTAAAATAATCAACTTTCTTACATCATATATTTATTTGCTTTGTTTATAAAAACATATAAAAATAATCGACTACATTAAATCTTATTACACCACTCGATGTGAAACCTGTCTATTGCTGTCTCTCACATTTCGCATTGTTTTAGCGAGAGATGGTAATAGTTCTGTGGAAGTTTCGGCACTATGTGCAATGCTGTCCTAACAATTAATGTAGTCCAGTGTTTGTGAATAGAAAACAAATCTTAAAAGGCAATTTTTTACGACATTTTATTTTTGTTTTATGTTTAGGTAGTAACTATACCTAAGTTTTTTGTATAAAAATCGTTTTCGATAGCAAGATAAAATTATATATGCTTTTAAAATATTGAAATTACTTAACGAAATTTAAAAAAGCAAGTCGTAGCCGATTAGTTACCCTAATAAGCGATTTCAATGTAATATTTATACATATCTTACATACATATCGCTAATATCCTTCCTGTAGTTAATTACATTTATATATATTTCTTTGTATTGGTAATTTCTATTGTTTCATAGGGATAACTTCGTGTAAAATATATTCATGCATGTTATTAATGTAAGAAGCAAACTACTACATTTTATCGAATCGTTGGCTACTCAGAGCAGGAAACCCAGTCCATGTCAAACACGTTTGATTATAGAATGAATATGAATGCAAGCGTCAATTTGGAGTCCAAAACAACCCCTAAGTGATTAACAATTCTAACCGATAGGATCGACATCCCCTTTAAAAAAAAATATCTTCGTAAGGCGATGATCTACGAGAACATACAAAATAAATAGAATTAGACCTAAAATTGACCCTTGTGGCACACCCATGCTAACAGAAAACATTTGGGAGTCCACATTGGTACTTATGTAAATTACAAATTGTAAGTGAGAGCCTAGGTATTGTTGTCGCTCGCTCAAAAATGCGAGTAAGCATTCGGACGCCACACCACAACCTTCAAGCTTGGAAACAAGTTCTCGATGTAGTTCATCACATACATTTTGTTGTATTTTTCTTTTATTAGTCAATTCTATAACTATGCCACCACAAGGTTACTGTTATGCAAATTATTAACTTATTATCTTTTGGTAATGATTTCTTTCATTTTCCCTCCATGAAGGCAGTTGCTGGGTATAGGCTGGAGACTGGCCACCAAATCCATTTCAACTCCATCCAAATCCATTCCCGAAATCCTCACTATCATAACCGCAAAATCCGAGAATCCATTGAAATCCATAAACACCCTAATAGCCTTAACCGTGACGACGGTTACTTCCTACACCTGGAAATCCCTCTTTTCGAAACAATTCAACCGTAACCATCACACCCCACTGAACCGTAAACATTACCCGCTTAGAAACCCATCTCCATGTGTCAGTTCTTCAGTTTTAGATCAACAGCGACGAAGAAAGTAGCCCTGAAGATGTGCCGTGCAAGTGTGGACGAATCGTCAGCCAGAAGAAGCACTAGGACGCACTTTCAACCCGGAAACTAAGAAGTGCATACTATGGTTTATATTTTCTTCATTAAATGACCGCAAGGTGCAAGACTTACCTCTTCCCTGCATCCCTTGTCCTAAATTTAATTCCAGACACAGTGTTCTATCGTGCAAACTGTTGTCTAATCCGTAGGAGATCGTCATTAAGATGTTAAGTAAAAATATATCGATCGCGGTAAAGCTTTCATTTGTAACAAGAATAGGCCATCACACCACAATTTAGCTGCAATCTAATATTACAAAGCTCTACAAGATACTCGGTCTTACAAGCGTTTATGTTAAAATCACCACTAACAACAAAATTAACGCTGTCACTGCTTAATTTATATAAAACTTTTGATATGCAATTTAAAAATGCTTATTGTATATTACCTGTTGTGGATCTAAGCTATCAGAAATTCATGATGATTTCGAGAATCAAAATTTCCATCCTAAAATATGTGGTGATCCTCTTAAACAGTGCAGGAAATACATATTTGTAAGATCTTAGTCAGCGCCTCTCAAAAAGGGGTTCTTTAATCTCAAAGGATCGCAACCTTCACTTATAACAGCGGTACGTATCCCCAAATACTCCAACCCCTACATTTTTCCCCCAGCAACTTGACCAACCGGCATTCTGCCGTCGGCTGCCGCGACCAAGAAAAAAGAACCGTTCTCTAATTCAAATTTAATACGCTACGGATGCATGGGTATTAATGGACTGCTAACCGGAAACAAGAGAACGGAGCAGACTGGCCGTTAATAATGAAGTATTACACTTCACTAATTAACAGTTCGGAGCGCGTGGTCTCGGCGAAGAACAACCGTAGATAATTCCTTTAGCGGCAGTCGTTCCTCTCCTAGCTCTCTCATCTGCTACCCCTTCAGACCTCCTCCACCCTTTGACGATGGACATGATGATACTGTCGACGATAGTATAGCGAGTTGCAAAAGTGTTTGTACGTCAGTAACTATTCGATTAAATATTCGGAAGAAGCTTAAAAGGAAGTCGAAAATAGTAAACAAGGGATTGAAAGGGCTTTGTATGAAAGTTAGCCAAGCTGAGATAAAGTTTATTGGATATTAGTAAAGTTATCATCCAGATGTTTAAAAACTTAACAAAAAAAAATACAAAAAAGGAATCTGTGTTGTAAGTCGTCACCTTGTGTTTTTGTCTAAGCTGACGTCTGTGGGGTCATGCGTGAACTTAAAATCTCGACTATTTTTAGTTTTCCTATGATCTACACACAATGGAGAAAAGAGTCTTATATTATACATATATCACCGAATTCCCCATTTATAGATCTTTCAAACTACCGTAGATAAAATTTTTCTAAATGTGTTATAGCTGACCCCCACCTCCTTGCTAAAAGGAAATTGAACGAAAACGCGCAAAATATATTCACAAGCTCAACAACTGTAACATCAGTTGTATCACTTTCACTTGTGGTATTTAAGAAGGTCAAAGGTTTGGTGGTTTAAAACTTCACTCATATCTAAGAATATTTAATTGAGCTATCGGCATGCGTACTTTTCCAGGTTTATGAAAAATAGCAAAAAAATACACCTGTTTTTAAGAAGGGGGACGCATATGATGTAAACTATACACCTGTTAATATTTTACCAAACTTTGTCAGTATATTCGAGAATATTTTACATAATCAACTGTCTTTTATGGTCAAACCTTTTCTGTCAGCTAATCAACATGGTTTTATTTATATGGACGGTCTCCGTCAACGAATTTAGATGAGGTTGCTCAATGACTCCCTAATAAGGGTCATTTGAACATCGTCGGCAAGTTGATGTATTGTATACAGATCCCACAAAAGCATTTGACGTTATAGATCATACATTGCTGCTCCAAAAATTGTTTAACTATGGTTTTATCGCTCAAGCCATTGACCTAATTACATCATACTTTAGCACGTATTTATTACGCCTGTTAATGGTTGTAACTCAGATAATTGCCTAACATAGATTGTTGTTCCGCAAGGTTCACATTTTGGTCCGTTATTATTTAATATTTATCTAAATGATCTATTATCTAAACTAGATTGTAAAGTTATGCTGATTACCTTAAGATTTATTATAAAATTACTAAAATATTATAAGAGTCTTGAGATTATAAATATTTGCTGTGGTCGCAATAGCGTCTATCCAAACGCAAACAAATGTGTTATGTAATATCCTATGCAAAGTGCGACATTGTCATATCGTTTCCATATACCAATATTTAGGTAATTACATATCGGAGATCTTGGAGTAGTTTATGACTCACAACTGTCTTTTAGTAATCATATCGTAGAAATTGGAAATCCTTCTTCTAAGTGTCTGGGATTTTAAAGATCTGCATCTAAATCTTTTTTAGATCTTAGCGTCAAGAAAGATTTTGTATTTTACTTTTGTTTGTATAAAGCTTGAGTATGCATCTATTATTTGATATATCTGTCATCATTATCAGCAAATCGCACTAGAAATAATCCAGAAACGATCTTTAAAGTGTATGTCATGCGAAATTGATAATCCTACGCGAGCTTATTGGATCGTCATGTCTTTGAATGAAACACAATGTCCAAGAGTTGCCGCGAGTGATAGATTTCTTGTTAATTTATTTAGTAACAAAGTGGATTGTTAATTCTTATTGTCCCAGTTGCACTTTGTTGTCCCAGCTGCGCTTTGTTGTCCCAGTTTACGATATTAAAGTATGTTATGATCATGTGTGTTAATGATCTGGCATATGGATTCTTTTAGGAAACCGCTGGCTACCAATGTGAACAAAGTCGAGCATCAGGGTCGAGAGAATTTCAGGTATGTTTTATGACAACTTTGGAGAAATATTCAAAGACTGATCGGTGTCAAATACACATAACTCCGATGAGTCCAACCTATCCGATGATCCCGGAAAAAAAGCGCAGAATCTACAGGCGTGGTATAAAATACCAAAGAAAAGTAATGAACCACTTCAAAAGTTGCACTACAGTCAAGGTCTGTGGATCAGCTGATTGTACCGGATGATCCAGCAAGGGTGGCGACCGGCTGTATCTCGAAAACTGCTAGTCCTATATCTTCAAGATAAAAAAATACATAACCAATGTGGCCACCATAAGTATCCGAAAATTATTTTAATGTTGTAAATTTCACCGCCAGGGGGCGTATCTGCTATGTTCGATCATAAAATCAGTATTATCTCAGAAAATTGCGGGTTTATCTATACTTTTGAATGGATCGCTCGAAAGCTGACTTGATATCCCATTATTTTGTTTAATGACTTTCTTTTCGTATCTGCCATAATAAGGGACGGGGAAGCCAATCAATTGTTCAATATGTAAATTTTAATATCTCCGGAACCGTTCAACGAATCTGAATATTTTTGGGCTCGTTCGATGGAGCATTTTATGGGTTTTTTAGATAAATTCCCGTTCTTACATTTAGTTTAAAATAGGTGAACTAAAAGGGGTTTTCTGTAGTGGTTATTGCTGCCAGTCCCAAGCCTGGTGAAATGCGAGGGGCAGGTGGCCGGCGGCGGCGCTTCGCAATACGCATCTATCGTGAAAAACTGAAAAATCGCGATTATCTCCAAAACCGTTGGATCCTGTGATGGGTGGAGACTGTGGCTTGAAAACTATAACAAAAATCCCAAGAAAGGTGAAAAAATCCCTTACCACAAAATTATTGAAATAATCGGTTTTGTCCATAATTACTAACTTGTTGCTCTTGTCGGCTTTAACGTAAAAACAGTCTTTGGTTCTGAGATTTTTAATTGTGTTCCATTCATTATTTACTGTACATTGTTTGTGCTGCAGCAGATTTTCCCGGATTTGAACCTTACAGGCACCCCTCACGAAAGATTTTGCAGAATCTGAAAAACCTTTGATAGAGGTCTCGATGCCTGCAATAATCTCCTCCATCGGAACCTTGCTGCTTGGCAAACAATATTTTAGACCTTTGTCTAATAATTTTAATTCTTTAACATTAAAATTCTCAGATGACTGGTTGACGACTAGTGTTTCTTTCATAGAATCATCGACCCTAGGTTTCTGGACCCGCGGAACAAGTTTGTTAAATTTCTTATTTAAAGTGCGAATTTTAATGTTGAGTTTGTGATCGCAAATTTCAACGACGTTTCTATGAAAACGACACCAGTCTTCGTGTTCGTAATTATTTAGGTTTTTGGTTAAACCTAAATGCAAATTATATAAATCAAGTTCTAACCTACTTCGTTTACTGTACTGATATTTAATTTCCGAATTCAGCCATTTGGTTTTCGCGTGAAAAATTACTTGGTTACTACTTTTACAATTCGATGATACATCAACTTTTATGAATTTAGGAAATTTTGTGGTAAGGGATTTTTTCACCTTTCTTTTGGGATTTTTGTTATAAAACCGTTGGAGATAGACACAATGATACAAGTATAAAATCGAAAGCAAATTAAATTTTACATCCATTTAGATAAAAATTGCTATACCGTTCAATATAAAAAAATCAAGTTATCCATGATTTTAGAGTTCGAAAATTACAGATCCCTATTTAATAACGCTGTAGTTTAAACGCAACAATTTTAAAATAAAAGACGTGTGCTGTTTCATGGTTAAGCGAAAACCGAAAACCGCATCTTCCTAACTTTCGTATTTGCTGAGGTATTTCCAAACACCGAAGACACTGCAAATGTCATTTTTTTTCGAAAAACGTCATGTAATTCAGAAACGGTACAACTTAGCCCCAATGTATCCCTAACGTATTGTTATTTAAATTTACCAAGGAATCCAAAACTGCAATAATATACAGGGTATTCCATTTAAAATAATAAAGTTAGTATATATTTCCGGTACAACCGAAAATCCATCATTTCTGAAACTAATTTTAACATGTGTAGAATATGATTCAAGGCAACATTTATTTGAAACATGTTTTCAAAAGACAATAATAAATCGGCTAGGGACCGTTGCATCTTAGGCTGGACACCCGGTATAATTACTAGTGTCGCAAGCTAAATTAAATTGTTGAAATTTCAGTGAAAACCGCATCTGAAGATGCAAAATTTTAGAATCTTTTCTAAGATAAAGGGAAAACAAAGGGACAGTAAATCTGAAAGGCAAATACGGTCATCCCAATCCTAATCTCATCTTATCCACTACTATCATGACACACTATACAGCATAATTTGCTGTACAAATACTTTTACTAGCCACTATATATCGAATAGCCACTCACAAAAGCAGCCTTCGAGAAACGTTAGACGAGTAAGGGGTTAGGCAGGTCGACGGGCAAATGACCATTTGCAAATTGACCGAATCTCCAGCCGTTTACGGAGGTTTCGTTCGGTAGGTGGCGCTGAAAAGGGGGTTAATTTCTAGGCGTTTTTACCCGTGAATATACGTCTGTCGAACCTTAATTATTTGCTACTACTGGACTAATGACGAGCCAATTAGAAGACGATTTTGACTGGCAAAAAGTCTACGCTGGAGAAGGTCTTGTTTCGACTATAAGAGGATTGTGTGTTTGCCGGGACTGTGGCTTCGTTAGAGACCTTGTCCATGGTTTCTGATACAAGATTATCAGCGAAAACGTGTAAATAGCTAAGCGAGAGAAACTGCTATAGTGGAATCGCTTGGTATTGTTGAAATTTTTTTGGTGGATGCGCTGATGAAAATAATAAGTCATCGCTACAAATCAGGTACTTTTAGAAATAGATGAAGCTTTTCAGTGTATTAGGATCATAACCGTTTATAATGCAAAAAAGCGATAAAATATTGTTAAAATGTTTTTTGTTGACGCTTATATAGGTTTAAAATTATTCTGAAATGTACAGGGTGAAAATTACACATCGGTAAAAAAATACTAATTTGATTAGTAAATCAAATTATTTATTATTTATTATTATTATTAATTTTATGGCTGGTATTATTTATATGCTGTGCAACACTGGATCATTCAAGCCTGTCATAGGAGTAATAATGTCGACGTTATTTTGTATGTTTCCGTGGTCCAAAATAAAGAAGTGTTTTTCTTATTATTATTATATAATCTTAAAAACCGCTGAAATTAAAATTTACATAAAAAAACAGGGTGTTTCATTTAAATTAACGGTTTTATTTGCTTTTAATGATAGTGAAATTTAAAAGTTCTTATTTGCCCTGTATAATTTTTTTAGTAGTATTGTTAGTTATTTATAATAATTTGTTCCATTAAAATTTTCATAACATTGGTGTGTAACTTTTTTTTGAGCCACTCTGTATATTTCGAAATAATTTTAAAACGTGTTCCTTATGAATCTATATAACCTCTAATCAAATTATTTTAAAAATATTATACCACTTTTCGTATATAAACCGACGCGAACATGTTGAACCAGCCAGTATTCCACCTAAATTTCGCAACATTGTTTTGTAACCTTGTCTGGATCACCCAGTGTATTTAAAAATAACTTCAGAATGTCCTCCTTATGAACCAATGAACGCGTAATTTCGTATATAAACTGACGCGAATGTGCTGCATCACCCTATATAGAAATTTCAACGACATTTATTATCCTCATTATCGCCAAGTAAACATTTCCCCTTATCGCATACTTTTACCTTAACAATAAGAGTTCAAACTTATGAAATAGGTCGTTTAGATGGCGTACTCACTGCCTCACAGTCGACACGACCGCTTTGAATCCTTGTTCTCCTCCATTTTCTCTTTTTTTCTTTTTAATTAAACGTAATAATTCTCGATGCTCCGTGCCGATAAAGATGTGACCGAAGAGTCTAGAGGAAATGTAATTTTTAATTTAGTGACGGGAGAGTGGAGCCGCTCCTAACAGTCCGGTCCTATCTTCGAGCGTCCCGGACTATGACGCTGATAAAAAGTAATTAGAAATAATTCAAATCTTGAAACGGCGACGTTCCGAAAACTACGAATGTCGTAGAAGATGGGAATGATGTAAAAGTGCACGTAGGATGACTCGTGAGTCGTTGTCTCGACAAGAAATAATGTTCCTTCTTAAAAGTGTTATGAAAAAGAACGTGCTTAATATGAGCAATGTAATAACAATGACCATTCTCCGTGCAACTTTTTTTTTTTAGAAAAGGACGCGCTTTAATTGAGAAACGCCAACTTGCTTTAATAGAATATGGCGTAAAATCCGAATCTGCAATACAAAATGGGGGTTCCCATTAAAGATTTCAAAGTAGTCCCCCCTCCCACTCTGGGGATGCGGGGGTGAGGTGGGGGATCGAATTCGGCACAATTCAGTACGCCCCCTACATTATAAAAAATCTTATTAAGATACTTTTCTGATTTGATGCAGTGTTTTAGAGATATTCCGTTGTCTCAAGATAAAAAACTGACCCAGTATATATTATGCAACATTGTATTTTATAAAAATTGGTATAAAGAGAATTTTTTCCAAAACGAAAAATAAACTTATAGTCAAAGATCTGGTCTTTGATGTGACAACCTATATATTTTGGTGGAGGGACCGGTTTACAATAGCTTTTAATACATTTATGATCATGTCTGCTGCATTACTTTGTACACGTGCTTACCGTCCATTAAAAAAATTACGATGCTAAAATTATTGAATTTCAAACAACTTTTCCAAAAAGATTATTGACTCAAACAATCAGCAACTAGTATATTACGAAGATATGTTTGCTCCATAAAATCATTAATTTCAACGAAAACGACAACTAAACCCTTAACCGCGTATGATTTATTTAAAGCAATCCCTCCTTGCTTCATACGACGCGAGAATAGGTACCTACATATAAGTCGGGCGCTTCTCCCGCTCTGGCAATTCTCAGATTTTTCCCTTAACCGCCGCATTTTAATGAATAAATAACGGAATGGTCGACAGTTTAATCTGCACGGATAGAATTGAAGTTTATAAATTAAGTTTAAATTAACACACAAACACGTGGGTGCCTCGCCGGTTTCAAATTAACGGACGTCGGCGGAACGGTAGAGCAGGTTAGGCATACGAACGCAGGTATTTACGGGATTGCGGTGCATTTATACGGACGCTATAAATACGAGTAGTAGTCGGGATAGTAGCTAGCAAACGTTTCTGTTGTGGATAGGTACATATATACAGTGCTAGAGTTAATTTTATTGGTCATGTTGCGTACTTGGCTTTTAAAAAGTCCAATCGCTAAATAAATGGCTCTGCGGCAATGCCTCACAAGCATCAATTTCTTAGGCTTTATCTGCCCCATTAAGAAAAAATACATCATTATTATAATAATAATTCAAGATTGCTAAGCGTTCATTCCTATTACCAAAAAAAATCAACAGTTTTTTCAGTCTAAACACCTCCCTATGTAGTAATAAATATGTCAAGCACAGCCCAACCATTTATCAGATACATTACGATATCTTTTATTTATTTCCGTAAAACACTACGTCGCTGCCTGAAAAGATAATACTTCAAAAAATAATTTCCACAACAAATTATTTTAAATTTGTGATTTCTGTGATAGATTTGTTAATTTGACGCCTTACTAGTATATACATAACTAGAAAAAAGAAAAAAATGCCAGATACAATATTATAAAAAAAAAAAATATATATGATAATGTTTCGTTAATGATGCTTTGGCCATTAATGGGTTTTAAGAAAACCTTTTTTGGCAATTGTTAGCTTAATATGATGAAAACCACGCAATCGGTCATACACTATAAATCACTCTTAACTGTTATTACTTATGTAGTTCTCATTTCTTGTTTGTTTTTGCTGGACGAAGCTTCGGAGAATGCCAAGTTCCTGACATCATTTGACGTACTGTATAACTATAACTGGAATTTAGCGTACTAATCTGGAGGAGTTCTGAACTCCGGCAGTGATTTTTTACGTGCCAAACATCTCATTGATACGGGGCATACAGTTTTAATTCCCATCTGAGAAGTAAAAATGCTCTGATCCTATCTACAATTAAAACCAAACTGCCCCGGCCGAGAATCGAACCCATTCCGTTGAAAGAGTGAAACGCAAACATGCAAGTCGTTCAACCACGGACACGCCATAGCAGTACCAATTATCCCTGCAAGATGGTTCTTCTATTGTTTAATTTACATAGAACGAAGACTTTAGCCGTGATTTTTATTTTCAGGATTTGATTTATTGAATGGAATTACCAAGTGCCCAAAATGATTGTGCATTGCTTTGAATTTAATGAAAGAATAGGTTGAACTAAACATGGATTAAGATTAAGGGTTTTCTATTCTAGATGACTTACAATAACACTTCATTTGCCGGCTGATGGTCTAGTGGCTAGCACGCTGGCTAACACTCATGGGATCGCGGGTTCAAATCGTCCTTTGGTCACTTGCGATAAGCGGTTTTTTTTTATGCCGTAGTGATGATTAAGGGAGTGATTTTGCTCTGCGAGAGTGCCAAAGACAAGCATCAATTGCTCGGACTTCATCTACCACATTAAAAACATAATTCACAAGTTAGAAAATTAATTCTATTAACATCTATTGAATTTCAAAGCGTACTAGCTACTACAATAGATTCGCTTTTATCTTCTCCCGTTTATAACATGACAAAAACATTACCTTAAAGCATAATTATTCGTGGAACTGTAATCGTGATAGTGTAAAGCACCACATCTACGTCATAAACAAAGTAACAAAACTAGATTTTAACTTGACGTGCGCGGTACGTCTACTAGGACGGCCAGGTCTACGCGACCACCGGGACCGATAGCTATTTGTATTAATGTATATTTACGGAAATTGTATCAATGTGTCCCCGGATTGTCATTCCGGGAAACGGAACGTCCGTTCGCACCTCTCGCAAGCTCCGAATTTCGGTTAAGGGGTTTAGTGGCGGCCGGCGTCGGAATTGCCTGTTAATTCGCCGCCACTCGCGGACTCAATTTCAACTTGATATCGTTAGTTATTCGGATTTTAAATGGGAACGTTTTATTGCCGACACTGACGCAGAGATGCGAACATACACGTTTAGTTTATGCATATAGTATGTATAAGAACGACGATGGGACGAACTTGTAGGTGAAAAGCTAGCAGGGCACGTTTCAATTTGATATTTTCAATGAATTTCAATGCAATTCCACTGAATTACTGCATTACTTTGTTGTCAACTTTTAAAACAATAGATTAATAGTCGCTGAAATCGCATTTTTAAAACCCATTTTTGTATTTTTTATCACCAATTTTTGTATTAAGGAAAGAATCATTTAAGTTACTTTCTTGAGTATATCAATTGATTAACTCGACAGGCACGAGCCGGATCTCTTACGCCTCCATTTCAAATATGTGGATTTATAAAAATGACTTCTATTTTTTTGCCATCTCGGGATTCCATATACCTCTGTAAGTCGTATGAAGGTACTGCGAAATACAATGGGGAACGTATAGGGACACATATTTCACATCTCGGAACCTATCGAGATGACTAACAGAAGACACACAAGAAAACGGCCAACGGAAAGCAGGTAAACCCACACAGGAATCCATGGATGAGGATTATTTCGCAGCTGTTTCCAAATGTCAACATTCATTTTGTGCAGTGGGTAATTATAAGGTCGTAGACACTAGCAAAGTAATCAAGCTACTTGGTAATTCTACATTTTCTGAAACTAATTGTAAGATAAACTCATCCAGCTTGGTGTAAAACACAATTGAATAATATTTTATTGGGGTCTGCAATTTCATAACCACATTGACATTTAGGTGACACTTTTATACCCAGTCTAAACAAATTTGCTGGATATTTGCCGTGTCCAAATTTCAATAGAGCTATTGTTGTAAGATAGTGTCTAGAGACTTTAGCTTCTGAGTAATACAACGGCTCTCTGCTGAATGTCGGATTTATATAGGTATATTGTGTCATTTTTGTATTACAAGCTTTCTGCCATGAATCTTCCCAATCTCTGATACTGAGCATAGATTGGTATGTAATACCATCAGTGCTACTTAGTTTGGCAAAGTTATCAACTTTCTCATTAAATGTGATACCTGAGTGTCCTTTATACCTATAAAATTTTGTAAGAATATGCATTATTTTTAAGGCAACTGTCAACTTAACGATTTCTGCAACTATAGGATTATCTGCCTGAGTTTGTCTTGGCTCGCTATGGAGCCAAGACAAACTGGAGTGGTATACCACGTCATATAAAAAAATAAGTGTTTTTCCAAAGAGTTTTCCAAATCTGCTATAAAATATAGGGTGTCCTATTAAAAAAGAAAAAAAAAAAAAAAACAAGTTTGATACGCCACTGGAATACGGCCACGCCACTGCTGGCCAGAAGTATTTTAGAAAAAAAGCGAGGGTACACTCTATAGAATGAGCACGGGTCATCATTCATGATATCTACAATATGTAATTTTGGTATTGTATTCTTCAAAGTAGTGCCCCGCGTACGCAGACGATGTGGTGCTGATAGCCAGAAGCCGGAAAGAGCTGCAACGAATAACCGCATGTCTAGTAATGGCAGCAGAAAACATGGGACTGAAGATCAATGAAAAAAAGAGCCAATATATGAGAATAAAACACAAGGACTCAAGCGAGGCGCTAGAAGACCTAAAGGTGGAAATGCAAGACAGGAGCGTGGAATATGAAGAAACAAACACCTATATATATTTAGGAACACTAATAGATAACAGATGCCAAGAGGAAGTGGAAGTAGACCTACGTCTGGCAAAGGGAAGCAAATGTGCCGGATCGCTACACTCGGTCCTTAAATCGAAAGATCTCTCACGCAATATAAAGAAGAGACTGTATAAAACAGTTATAAGACCAACCCTTTTGTATGGCTGTGAGTCTTGGACCTTAACCGAGAAGCTGCAGAACAAATTAGAAGTATGGGAGAGGAAGATTATACGAAGAATTTATGGAGGTAAAAAAACCGAAGAAGGATGGGAAAGACGCAACAATAGAGAAATATACGATCTATATCAAGACCCCACAGTAATGGAAGTCATAAAATCCAGACGGCTGCAGTGGTTAGGACATCTCGTCCGGATGGACATTTCAAGATCCGTCAAAGAAATTCCATGGAAGTTGCCAGGAGGCACTAGGAGGAGAGGTAGGCCAAGGAGAAGATGGAAGGAGGCGGTAATGGAAGACATCAAAGAAAGAAGGATAGAGAACTGGAGGGAGAAGGCCAAAGACAGGAATAGATGGAAGAAAATTACATGCCTATAGGCCTTGATGGCCTGGAAATGCCTTCTTATATAATTCTTCAAAGTGGTATACAATCCTTTATGTTTCAGTAAATAAACCAATTTAATCACTCCTCTATCAATATCACGCGTACATATTATAACCTACCCGTTCCATAACCAAGAGATGGCGTCACCACCCACTCAACTCCCGGATCATAAATATTTGAAACTCATCGTCCAATTAACCGGAAAAAAAAAAAACGAAACGTAGCACGACTCCTTCTTACTGTCGGTCGCAAAGAAAAAATTACCGTTTCATCAGTGGCCGGGGCGACAGGGGATGAGAGGAGGCTGCGCAACGTGCCTCCCTCCCTGTCTACCGCCGATAGGGGCCCTGGCATCCCCGAAGAGGACACTAGATGTCGCCTGGGGCGCTCCGCCCGACGAAAATTAAAAATTAGAAGACGAACTGCCGACGGTTTGATGAGAGGAGGTGGTCGAGGCGAAGAAGAAGTATCCGAGACGTTGGCGAAGGCGAGGGGGTGGGGGGGCGAGTAGGAGTGGGGTGGCCAATGTGCGGAAACCAAGCGGGTTTATTTTTCCGGGGCGTTTAAAACAACTATAAATAATTGAAGACGAGTGATGAGATTGGGGTGAGAGCGATAAGGCGATGGCCTTTTTTCCGAGGCGGACGTAGGTGGTATGGGGGACAGTAATTAAAAATTTTCGTGCCCTCCAACGCGAGCGACGGAAGCGTTCCGGTCTCCTTTCTTATCTGATGTATTTCCGCAGTCATGTCGCGCATGTAATACATCCATTTTTTAAGAAGGACGACCGCCACCTCTGCTCCCACACTCTTTTCAACCCCCGCAGCGCCGACGCTGATGGAGTCACGGAGTTCCCGAACATAATCTACTGGGTCGTCGTCGTTGGCAATGTCTCGCTGTGGAAATTAAAGAAAAATTGTGACGATGATCTCGGTGTGATAGGAAGGAGGACGACGTCTTATCAGGAGACTGATGGTGTATGCCGGCAAGAAGAAGAAATCGTAATTTTTGGAAAGGAATGCATGGATATTAATTAAGTTTAATTTAAATTTACATATTTTTAATAGCGTAAATTATTGAACGACAAAATAAAAGTTCTTTTTGACAATTTCAAGCTTAAATGATTATACAGGGTGGACCACCTCATACAGCATGAGCTTCAATATAGAAAAGCATGGGATTTTTTGCAATAATTTCTATTCAGTTGCTTTTATATGAATAATTTTAATTATTTTTATTCAAGTATTTTATACAAATCATACATATCACATTAATAAACCTTTTCCTAAAGATTGCAATTTAGATAATAATATATTGCTATGATATCAAATTACCTAACCTACCTAACTAACAACATACAGCAACAAACGTTTGTTATTGAAATAAAATGTATTTTTAATTTATGTATTTAACTACTTTGTAAACAAATTGTAAAAATTCAAACTAAACACTCACTATATCGTATATAATTTTAAAAGGGCACGTTTCCATGGATTTTTTAGGTAAAAGTTCCTTCGCTGATTGTACGAACGTAGGTTCACTTAAGGTGTCGTATCGTTGGAAACGATTTTCTTTCATCGTTGCTGGGATCTATAACGCCTAGGAGATATGAATGTTGTTTAAAAACAATTGTGGAGGACTTCTTTTTCGATATTTTCCTGAGTTGGTTGTATTTTCAAAAACATCTAGAAATTTCAAAATTTAAATAATTATAAGAGTCATTTAACTAAAGATTTACTTGCCAAGGATGAAGTGTTGTGTGTTTTGTGCAAAAATGATAGTAATCCATTAATTTCGAAGAATTGGGGGACGTATTTTCTATTCCTGGAGCCATAATCGAGGGGCTTCGATACAACTTTCGTGGCTGAGACATCGATAACGCAGATTTGGAGCTGAAAAGATTGTTGCAGAACTGGAATCAGTATTTGGAATATAAAGGAGCTATTTATCGTAATTAAAAGTAAGCGTTTATTCATCTTTCGAACTTACAACCGGCGTTCAGAACGTAATTAAATTCTGAGGTTAGAATGATTTGATAACAGTGATTTTTAGTTTAGTTTAGAGTTTTGATGTTAAACAAACGTTTGCTGTTGTAGTAAGGTTTTTGACAATACGCGATTGTATGACGGGAGGTTAGCGGGAGATTTGAATTCAATATTGATATTTAAACAAGATATATTGAGATTAGTTTGGATTAAGATTCAAGGAATCTTATTTTTGTATAATTTAAATAGTATTTGAACTTACTTACTTACCCTGAGAGAGAGAATTATTCATCTTAATTTGTTCATCATTTTTTTATTAACTCGAAATAAACAAAGTTATGTATAAAAATTTGTTTTTATTCACTATAACATAATAACATCACAACTAAATAACTAAAATAGCACTTATTAAAGAAACAAAGATTATAACAAGTCAACTTAAGGTAATAACCATAGGTTGTCTAGAGTACTACACCCCCCCCCCCACGCCCCAGGAGTTACCGAAGAATATATAGTATAGTAGGTATTGATGCATAGCTTATCTCTGGAGTTTTTTTTATCTTAAATAGAGGACGCTGCATGTCTGAATGTTAATAAAACAGTGTTGAGTTAATTTAAAATCAATTTAATAAAATTTAAATAAAATATCTACAAGTTTCGTAGCAATATATTATTATTATTATTATATTATAACATTTATAGTACGTGGATATTTAAAATAATTATCAAAGCATTACTATGAACCAGCAGTTCCGACTACGTATGATAAAACGGAAGACTGATATGGTCGAATTATTGGTTCCGGATGCCCCATCTGTATTGTCCTAAACATTCATACACTAATCGCTACTTCATTCCATTATACTTCCATGGCGGAGATTTCCGCTTTGGGATTCTCGATGTCCGCTTTGCTCTGGATCAGTTTCAATTCGAGATTTTGAGGTGTGCAGCCTTTAGCAGAAGCATACTCTTCCGTCCTCTTAAGCACATTCTGTAGAGTCGCAACGGTCCTCTCTAAAGCTAACTTGATATTGTTATTCGACTTGTACGTCCATGCTAAAAACGCAGCCGTAAACAAATCTCCGGCTCCAGTAAAAGACGCCGATATCTTCGGTATTTCAATCATCAATCGCACGCTGGAATCGACTCTACTGCTAGCGAAAGTCATTAACTTTCCTGCTACGTCCGAAGAAGAAAGCACGATGGTCTTACATCCCCTATCGTGCAGGATATTGAAAGCTTTCCAAACATCGTCGACGGTTTTCACGGAATACCCCGTCAGAAGTTCGATCTCGAATTGATTCGGTGTTAAAATATCCGATAATGGAACTAGGACGTCCTTATAAACAGGTAGGAGTTCTTTAGGTACGTACATGTGTCCATTATCGCCCATAACGGGATCACACAATTTACGCCATTACCATACTTTAAATTTGGATTTTTCGCCTTCATGTGCTTGAGGAAGTTCGCGATTCTATTCAGATACGTCAACGAACCAACATAACCTGTCAATAAATGTGTGTAATTATCTAATCCGTTCGACACCAAACCAACAATTAAATCGTTTAAATCCTTGTCTGTAAGTACTTGTCCCTTAACGTTGGAGTACCCCGCGTGATTCGAGAATTAGACCGAATTTATAGCGTCCACGTCGAAACCTAACAGCTGAAAAATTCGAAAAACCCCGGTTCGAAAATCGAATTTGCTTAATTTTGAATTATATGTTCGAGAAAAAAACAATTACCTTTTTTGAAATGGAACAGAGTGTTCAAAATTATCAATCCCTCTTAATACACAAAGAGATTTTTAAGTAATTAATTTAGGTTTGATAATATATCTGGGATAATAGCCTCGAAAGCCGATGTTATTCTTTTTTTCATATTCGGAAGTGTATATAGCATATACGAAATCTATAATACCGGAAGTGGATACACTCTGTAACTTTTTTATTATTTGAGCTAAAAATTTAAGTTTTGGAAGGCTTATAGTAGATCACGTTGTGAATTTTTGCAATAACTTTTAATGTGCTGGTTACCTCCGGTTTGACCAGAAGCGTTCCCAACTTTCGATTTCTAAATGGAACACTCTGTAGTTTTTTAATTTTTTCAAATCGGCGTGTTATTCTACGCATGATAAAGTCATCTGGGGATTTTTTCTTTCAAAGTAGGTATGTTTCATAAATTTTAAAACATAAACTAGGTGGCTGTGACTCTCATAAAACGCTTTTCTTTTACATTGTTATTATGAGAAATCATTCAAATCTGATGTTTTTTCTACGTGTCCTTAGATATTTTTCCTTAAAATTTCAAAATAATGACGCAGTATTAAAAACTTTTTATAATAACGTTTAAGATAACGTGGCCAACTTGGTGTCCACCTCTTCCTATCCACTTGTTTTGAAAAAGAACATTTTGCTGGTCTTGAACATTAGCATGAAAATGTGCAGGGGGGGGAGGGGGGGGGTCTAATTTTAGCCACATTTTTTCTCTTGCAGCTAAAGCAATATTGTCCAAAAGTTCTTATAGGTGGTAACGCTGAAATCCTCAAAATGTTTGTCCATGAAGATTACAATTAAAAATATAAAAACCAATCACATTCAACCCTACGATTCCTCCCTATACGTTAAGAGACCATCGGTGTTGGTGCTCTAGAATCCGGAAGAAATGCCGATTTTCACCACTATAAAAATGGAAGTCTGAAATTGTCTGTTAAAAATATAAAAAGAAACAAGCATTCATGCGAGCATAAAAATTTAAAAAAATCATCTTCACTGCAAAGCTCATTGTAATCCTAACAACACTTTGCTTACTTATTCCTGTTTCCCGGCTAATTTTGCGTTAACTAGTATGAGCATTTCCTATAATAGATCCGACTACAAGAAACTTATTCTCTTCATTTCCTACAATGGACTTCCGTCGCTTGGCTTTCTCATATTTTACGCCTCCAGAAAATTTTTTTGCAACATGTACAGATCTCTAATAGTTTCGCTAGATTGCCGCACCTCAGACGTAACCTAACCGTGACTGTTTCGGCGAGTACTTTGTTTTAAGGGAAAACAATTATTAACATTTCATAAAAATTACATAAAAATATTCAAATGCCTGATTTATATTGTTACAGTTGTAAATATTATCCCAAAATTCATTTCTTAATATTTCAACAAAATGTAGAACATTGGTTTCGTTAAAATATATTAATAATAATAACATACCTTTATTTTCCGTACTCACAAAAGTAATTCCATAACAACATCGTATAATATCAACAAAGAGTAGGAAAAAGGGCGGAGTTCAGTTACTGCTACAAATAGCAGCATCTGTTCTTCCACTCAACCCACAGATAATTAATATATAAACAACAAATAACCTAAAACTAAGTTAAACGTAGAAAATAATGTAAATAGAGCTAAATGCAGAAGTAAACGGCAAAATCACAAAAGAAGTAAAGGCCACGCAAACCATCAACCCATCTGTTTAGTAAATAAGTGCTGACGTAATTTCTTTTTAAAAGTATATAGGGAGCATTCATTTTTTATATCCATTATGATAGAAATCATAGGCGACTGGTTTACTTTTTGCTTTTTTCGAACGCAAGACCATAAGCACTTTTTTTCGTTTTCCTCGAAAACGAATAAAAATAAGAAAATTTTACAAGAGACATAATTTGATCGCTTTTGAATACTCTATCGAATAAAAATTATTTCGTGTCTCTACTATAGACAGCAAAAAAAATTATGTTAATTTTTATAATGATCATGCGTGTTTCATTCACCTCCGGTATTAGTATTTTCTTGAAATTTTCCCAGAACATTCGTCCAATAATACTAACTGACCATGCCAAATCTTATTAAAATTGCACAAGCCGTTTTGAATTTATAATAAAAAAAAACGATTCCAAAATTTTAAGTTCAAGGCCGCATAGCGCCCAAACTACGCGACTTTGGACTAATGGCGGCTTATTTTGGTCTAAGAAATATGTGGCAGGCGTGTGGAAAGACCTTTTACAGACACCTTATATAATACCAAAAGAAAACAAAAACAAAATTAAAATCATAAATACACTCCGCCAAAAAAGTATCGCATAATTTAGTTTTGAATCATAAAAGTATCGCATAATCTTTGTTTGTAGCATAAAGTTGTAAATATACTTTAATGCGCTCTAAGATATAATTTCTATGATTGTTTAAATAAAATACAGGCCAAATAAAAACAAGAACTCATACTTGAGATTTTTATTAAAACAAGAAATTATAATTTTGGAAAGAAAAATGTCATAACAGTAGCTTTTAATACTGAGTATTGCCACCTCTGGCTCTTATGACCGCTCGCATACGGTTTGGCAGAGATTCGATTAACCTCCGTATATAAGCCTGATCCAAATTCTCCCACTCGTCACGGAGAGCATTTGCTAGTCCATGCAGGTCCGCTGGGGCAACATTTTAGGTTCGTATCCGTCTGTGAACGAGGTCCCACACGTGCTCGATAGGGTTCATGTCCGGACTTACCGCAGGCCAATCTAAAACTGGAATACCAACATCGTTAAGGTATTCCTGGACGATTATTGCAACATGCGGTCGTGCATTATCGTGCATTAACATGAATTCGTTTCCTATAATTGGCGCATATGGTACTACATGTTCTTCTAAAATGTCCGTTATAAACCTGTGGGCAGTCAGTGTACCTCTGTCTACTGGTACTAACTCTGTACGACCTGTTAAACAGATGCCTCCCCAAACCATAATAGAGCCACCAGCGAAATTAGGTCTAGGTCTGATATTACACTGCGAATAGCGCTCACAGTCTCGTCTGTACACTGAGATACGCCTATCTGAGGTGTAAAGACCAAATCTTGACTCATCTGTGAAGAGTATATTGGCCCAGTCATTAATGTTCCAATTTGCATGTTCTCTGGCAAACCTTAAGCGAGCCACTCGGTGGTTCCTAGTGAGACGAGGGGCTGTTACAGCTACTCTAGCTCTTAATCCACTCTGTCGTAACCTATTCCGAATAGTTTGAGTACTCACACGAGTATTTCTGACTCTAGCCAAGTCGTTCTGCAATTGTCTCGCAGTTACATGTCTTCGACGTAATGCTTGTAGTAGTAAATAGCGGTCATCTTGGCGAATAGAACATCTTGGACGACCTGGTACAGGTCTTCTACTGTAAATGCCTGTTTCCCTATATCTGGCTACGGCTCTAGAAACACTTGACTGATTGATGTTCATCAAATTAGCAACGTATGCTTGAGATCGTCCATCTTCGATTAAAGCAACTATAGCAGCCACTTGTTCTGAAGTTAAATTGCTCATTTTAGTTTTAAAAGCGTTGGTACAGAACTCTGACTTCGCACTTTAAAATTTGTCCGTATAGGAAGACTTTCAATAAACAACTGAACAAACCTTACACATATGCATTTTTCTAAATGTGTTCTTTTAGGAAAAAAAAAAGTAAAAACGCTAAGTTCCATTATTTTGTTAGTGTTTTTATAGTTCACATACACGAGGCAAACTTTTTGTGAACGTATAAAAATATCTTGGTTCATAAATGCCCTTTTTTAGTTTATGCGATACTTTTTTGGCGGAGTGTATAAGTACGTCAGAAATTAATGACAAAAGGAATAAGAAATATATTGAATTATCTTTTCATTCAACTTACATGAAAAATCTATAATTTTTTTTCTTAATTTAATCTCGATATTGGTCTAAATTAGCATGAAAAGTATTTAAACATTTTACATAGAAAATCCAATATCTGTTTACCAAACCACACGCTGCGCTGGGGCATCCGTATAACATCTAGAAATATCCACCCGACAGATCCGTATGCATGTGGAAAATGCTTCTGATTCTAATGCCGCGAGGGCCTTTAGTTCAATGGCGTGTTAATAACGAATTTCGAATATAGTTTGTGAACTATTAGCGCCCGGCCGGATCGTCGATCCGTTATCCCACTCATAAGCGCCGAACTATGTGCCCGCGTCTGCTAATTCGGGAAGTGCTCGCAGCAGAAACGGCCGAAGAGTGGCGGTGTACTGGTGTAGACTGCGGAATACGAAATTGATACGCGAAGATAATCACATTAATAGTTGTTGGCGGTGTGCACTTCTGTAGTTCTCCGGCTCTTATGGCCTGTGCGAGTTTTCGGCGCCCTATAAGTTATAATATGTACGCTGTAAATCCGATGTTCCGCGTGTGCGGAAATCAGTTTCTACATTATCCCGTTATATCGCGGGATTGTGTAGGGCAGGGGTCTCCAAACTACGGCCCGCGGGCCAAATCCGGCCAGTGTTACCAATCCGGCCCGCGATAGCTAATGACCTTTAATGAGCTTTGTTATTGTTGCCATGATAAGTTAGATAAAAAACACACTATGATAATAACCCGGTTTTATTTACTTGCTAGGTAAAGCTTAATAAAGTAAAGTATAATACGCAGAAAATTTAACTTAATCGTAATAACTAACAAATAATTGAAATAAATCCCACTGACATTTACATATAAACTAGTGAACATCTCGCGGTTTCACCCTCGGTAGTTATGTTGGGATAAAGAGTATCGTATATGCATGTATATCGGTGTTTGGAATCAATACATCCTAAATCGCAGATATGATTTTTATCCTGAAAATCCTTCACGAATGGAAAAGCTAAATTAGCACGAATGAAACCGCGGGCGTCTACTTGTAAAAAATGCTAATGAGATTTATGTAATTGTGATTTTCCACTGACAATAGTTTGTAGTTGTGGATTAATTTTACTTGTACCAATTATTAAAAGAGATATAAGATGTTCATCGGTTAACTTAGACCTGTAAACATTCTTTGTGTGCTTCATTTTGGAGAATGTTTTCTCACACAAGTAAGTAGTACCAAAAACAGTGGAAGACTCTTATAAAATTCCAACAAAGATGAATTTTGATATTGTCGCGTACTCGCTTGTTTATCTTATTGCTAGAGGTACTATTATTAAAATTGTACTTACCGGGGGTTACTTCAGTATCTCCTTCACTAACTACTTGGGAGGAACTTCTTTTAACAATCAAACTTCAACTAACAAGATTATTACAACTATATTAATTATTACATACAACCGCTCACCACCCGTACCCACAATCAACTCCCCGATATTTTCCATACGCGCCTCCGTCGAGCCCTCGCTTCCTGTGTCTTCGATTGCGTAATCTCAAGGTTTTTCTTGAACACAGGAAACGAGGCTTCGATTTACGCGTATGCACAATTCTACATACATATGCATTAACGCATAATGGAACTTTCCGTGGCAATATTTGTTCTTAACTATATCACTGCACTGTAAATCAATAATTTCCATTTGAAGTTCAGGGGCTAGGGTTTCAATGTCAGTATCAAAAAGATTTTGAAAAATCTTAATTTCATGCGCAATGACATCAACGTCTGAGAAACGAGTATCAAAATTTATCTTCAAAGCACTCAAAGCGTCGATTGCAAAATCAACGGGAAACTCGGTTTCAGTAGTGTAGCTGAACATTTCACACGTTTTAAAATGTGTGAAGCATTTCTTACGTAACTTTGATTGAAACAGTTTTATTTTCTGTCGGAAGGATTTGATGTTAGTGTATAAATCAGGGAGAAGCTGGTCTTCTCCTTGCAATCTCAAATTCAATTCATTTATATGTTTTGTCAAATCGACATAAAACGCTAACTTCCACTGCCATTCGCTATTTTGTAATTCGTTAAGATGGCGATGCTTTTTATTCAAAAAAATTTCAATCTTTGCTCGAAGTTCAAAAAAGCGCTGAAGGACTTTTCCACAACTAAGCCAGCGTACAGCGGTATGATATGGTAAGTCATTTTCTCCAATCTCTTTAATAAACTCGCGGAATTGTCGGTGATTCAACCCAGTGGATCTGATGAAATTAACAACTGATATAATTGGTCTTAGAACTTCAGACATATCCTAACATTTTCCGCACAAGGACTGTTGATGAATGATACAATGTAGCACTAATGGTTTTGAACCACCATCATTTTCTACAGCCTTTGACACAAGTGCAACGACTCCTTTATTTTTACCACACATGTTTTTGCCTCCATCAGTTCTAATAGACTTTAAGTTTTTCCAACGAAGGTTCTTTTTATTAATGGCATTTTCAACTCCCTTAAAAATACTTTCCCCAGTAGTCGTGCCGTGAATACTATCAACATCAAGAAGTTCTTCATACACTTCATAGTTTCTATCTATTCCTCGAATAAAAATCAACACCTGAGCAGTATCTGACACATCTGTTGACTCATCCAAGGCCAGAGAAAACCACTCCAGATGTCGACTTTTCTTGTATTCTCCGAGCCACGGTGTTTGCTGACAAACTGACAGTTTTAAATAAATTTACCTTTTCCGGGTACATTTCTTCGGCTACTACAATTACGCATTCTTTGATCATTTCTCAATCGGTAAATGGTTTTCCACGTTTTGCCATTTCAAGAGTCACACGAAGGCTGGCACGAGTTGCAGCCTCTTGTTCAGTATTGGCTTTTGTAAACAAAGATTGCTGCGATTTCAATCCGCGTTTCAGAGCCTCAAATTTTTCTGTCCGCAAACTTCCTGTATATTTTGAGTAATTCTGAAAATGTTTCTAAAAAAAAACCATTTTACTTTACTTTTTTTTTAGTTTCTAATTTTTATGTTCTATATATGTGTGTAGTTCTAAGTTTTGTGTTATATTTATATAATATTTTTTATTTGATTTACTTATGTTTACTATTGCATAATAGTTAGGGTTGTCATACGTCCGTATTTTGTAAGCCTTGCCCGTAGATTATAAACTGTCCGTAGTTTGTACGTATTTCTGCAAGGCGTCCGTATTTTTTTTTCTAGTTTCCAATTTGTCGTACTCAAGTCGCAATTTTGTCATTTTATAGTTGTTTTAGCATTATAGAAAATTAAAACGGTTTTGGCCCTTGGAACTTATTCGAGTAATCAGAATGGCCCTAAGACTGGAAAGTTTGGAGACCCCTGGTGTAGGGGATATTAGGAATTCGAAATTTGAAATGAGTCTAATGGAGATCAGCGAAAATAATTGAAAATTTAGGTTAGAAGTAGGGTTTGCAATCCCGCGGGACTCTTGCGCGGTTGCAATGAATCCCGCGGGATTCTACGGGATTTTCCAAAGGTTTGTTAGATGTTCTAATTTTTTTAAATCTGTTGAAAATATGATCTTAAGAAAGAAACAGTATTGATTCAAATCGATTTAGAGGCAGTATGAAATGTGCTCTACTTCTCGTGTTATATGAATGAACATTAGCCGAACTTTATTGCTATTTTTGTAAACATACACTAGGGTTTCTAGAATATATACACTAGGCACAGGCAATATACCCAATTTCCTGAACCATGGTCTGCATATTTGATTGCTACTTATGCCTGCGATGCAACGAATTATTCGTTTTTGGACAAGAAAAACATCGTGCGCATGCGGCGAAGAGTCCCAAAAGACGATACCGTAGGACATTCTGGTGAAAACCCGACCGTAATAAAATTGTGGAAGAGAAAGAATTGTAAAGAGAGTAAAGATATCATTAAAATTGCTACTTTTAATGCATATTCAGAAAGCATAGTGTATAATACCAAAAGAAAACAAAACATAATTGAAATAATAAATGAAAGTACATTAGAAATTAATGACAAAAAGAGTCGGTCATTTTCTAATTGTAACGTAACACATTTTAATTGTTTCTTTTTTATTTCGCTTAATTATCGATATATAGCTTTGAAAAACACCTTAAATCACAATAAAACTCTTATTTTATAACAATTTAAAACTGACATTTGAAATTACAGATCTCATTAATCTTCTGTTTCTTATTGTTTCGCCGCTAGATGACTCTGGCTTGACAAGTCAAAATTTTGAAGTGTCAGATCAAGTAATTAAAGTATGGTTTAGTAACTATTGAATGATACCACATTTTGTACAACTTTTGCGCGTCCCTATTTGCATTTCATATTCCTTTTAAGTTCACGCTCTCCAGATCCATCTACGGCAGTAACATCCAGGCTCGTATCACCGCGGTAATTCCTCGCTTAGCATCATCCCATCAGCACCCCTTTTTAAAATTCATCAATCGAAATGGAGCTGTAAAATTGATGCGGCGATGGCAATCGAGTCCTCGTCGAAGCCGCTCCCGTATACCTGCATAGTAGTAAGCGTTCGACAGCCGTAACCGACAACAACGTACCAAATGTAAATGATGTCATTCAGTTAGCGCCGTGGCGAACCACCCACACAAACGTGTGCGATACGAACAGTGTTCCGTATCTACTATCACGAAGTGAGCGACACCATGCATAGATATTGACATATCAATAACAAATACTCGTGGTTTAAGCGATGTGTGGTGCGTTTTCCAAGCCGGAATAATCTGTCGACCTTCGGCGGGCGGGCAGTCTGTCGCATTAGCGACAGTAGGAGCAGGAGTCGCTCGACGTGTAGGTAGGTAGGAGGTTCGCTATCGCACAGATAGATTGCGTATTGAATTTTTGATAGCAACAGATGGACGGGGACCCAAAGAGTTCGGCCGAAACTGAACGCTGTCGATGGGGGTGTTAGGGAAGAGGGGATGCGGCTGATTGCGCGGGAATTTTCGATCAGGGCGGTTAATTAAGGTGAAAAAACGGTCGGAAACCCTTGCCGCGGTAATCAGAATCGAATTTGTAATGTGATGCGTAGAGATTGTGTATTTAACAGTTGTATTACTGGACTAGCGTTTTGAGTTGGAACACAAAAGCAGTAAGAAAGGGATAATTGCATGAAACAAATCTAGTCCTACGAAACTTTAACAATATTGTTTAATTTTAATTTTAATTATATATTCCAGAATTTAAACATCTATTTAATTCGATTAAATGCCACCTGTGATACCCTTAACAAATTCATTAATAAAACTACTAACTCAATTTACAGGTGGCCCCGGCTGTAAATCTTCCCCCTTCCGATTGATTTTGCTCTCCTACTAACGAAAAGGCTGATATTGAATTCTGCTCGCTGTAAATACTTTGAATACTCAATAACATTCAATGAAATTGTACTGTGATTGCTCTTTTATTGTTAGATGATGCACTTCTAACTTTTTATCAAATAAAACTAAATGTTTACGTAATTGTGAGTTTATTTGTGCTAGTGTAATACCAACGAAAATGTGACAGAGAAATAGTTTTTAAACATATTTTCTCAGGTGAATAGGTTCATATACTATATAAAATAAATTATTACCTACAAATAAATTATTTTATCTCTATTCAGACTAGAACTCAATCGTTAAAAATTATATTAAGCAATTTAAATTTCCCACCAAAATCTTAACGGCAATTCATAACTCAATACGTTAATATATGAAAAATCAAATCATTAATAACAAGAATATTTTAGCAAAGAATTGTCACCAACCTCAATAAAACAAGTAATATACAAGATTCTAAATTTCACTAAATAATTTTGACATACGGCAAACAAATAAGGTTAATTATACCTTACAGGTATTTTAATTTAAATAGTTCAATAAATGATAGCCTCGCTTACAAGAGGTTTGTACAACATCTCCAAAACATACGTTCAAATACCTGAAATGATCTCGTGCAGAAACCTTTAGCCTCCGACGAATATCAGCTCATTTTGGTTTCTTTGGTCTCTTCTAAAGTAATCGTCCTCATTCTCCACAATTTTCTTCACTGGCAGTTCTTTCATCACTTCCCTCTTTATAGCAATTATGACACATAAATCGGTCGTCATCGTCGCTGTCGGGAACATGCTTTTTGTGTTTCTTGGGAATGCAGGAATGATGAAAATTATTTTTACAAGTGTCACATGTTCTGTATTGACTCTTAGTTAGGCGCTTTTTACAAATAAAACAGACGAGACCTTTTCTTGCTTCTTTTGATTTACAGACTTTCTTATTTCTGCAGTTTGCTTTAGTTGCAACTTTTTCTTCACTTCGTCGTTTTCTTTCTAATTTCTTATTCTCCTCTTCTAATTTAAGAGCCCTTTTAGCTTCAAAACTTTTTTGATAAAGTCGTGACGTTATAGCAAATGAAACGCGCTCACTTTGACGCTTATTTTTGCGGTGGGGCTTATCTGTTATTTTGAGGTAATCGTCAATACATTTATTTATTATTGGTGAACTAGAAGTTTGGTGCGTAGTATCGTTGTTGTCGTTAGTAATTGGTACATCTACAGTTTGTCGCAGATTTATATTGTCAGTGGTTTGACTCATTGATAAAAAGTTCACAGTATCAGGTAAATTTCTAAAGTTAAAATTTTCGTCCAAAATGGGTGAAGTTACATGAGATGCCGAGAATGTTGTTATATTATCTGCTTGCCTAACTATGATGTTCCAAATCACATTAATGTTTTTCAAATTGTTAGCATTATATGGGGTTTTCTGTGGCATTATCTTATAAATATAGACAGTGTAGTTATTGGACAGTCTCAGACTCAGTTATTAGACACCTGTCCAATAACTAGTTAGAAAGTAAATAGTTCAGCATAGTTAATATTAAAAAGAACAGTATAAAAAAGACCTTTAATTTCTTGCATAAAACAAGGAAATGTGATTCGAGTAGTAATTGTACAGATGTCTAATAACTGGAATAGTTACATTATTTATTTCAGTTCCTGGACACCCTTAAATGCTAACCTACCTAAAGTTTGTTTTTGCCGGTTTGGATTCTAGATAGTACCTTCACTATATTCAAATTTCCACAATAACTTGACAAGTTTCTTAACAAAACTACAAGAAAACTGGCACCTTTTACACGTTCAAGAATAACACAATATCCCGTCAAAACAGAGACAACATGGGGTCGCAGTACATTACGAACAAATCGAATATACATACATAGTGCCATCTATGAAGCGAGGAATGAACTAATATAAGTAGGAATCATATTTTCATTTATTCAAAACGAACTGTCCAATTACTGCCATGTGTCCAATATCTGGGTAGTTTACCCTGCTTTGTCTAAAAAATAAATTCAATTTAAAACATCTACCTGAAATATGTAAGACAGACACGCCGCTTAAATGTTGGTTTACATTTTGAAGGATAGTTAATTATCTCAGAAACGGATTGAGTTAGGTATAACTTGCCTTTATTTAGTCCGTACTATCAAAATACGACATAATATATAGCGTGTTCCATTTAAATTTTTATAACGATGGTGTGTAGCGTTTTTTTGAGTCACTCTGTATAAAGTTCTTGTTGATTTCTTTCTCCAAAAGCAGTTTATCTCCTTAAACAAGTTATAGAAGCTCTTGATCCTTTAATAACAGTTTATTCATAGAAATGCTCATAAGCATGTTATAGTCTGCAAGGCAGAAAAATATAAATAAACAACCATAATTAACGCAGGCGAGATCTTAAATATATCCTAATTAGTACGTTCAGATGTCGCCGGATGGCGTTAACGTCAACTGCGGGTGTCCGCGTCCCCAGCGCTACTCCGCGTCCAGCACAGAATTTATGCGTTTTCCCCGCGAACTTTTAAATTAGATAAAAGTACAACTTCCCGGTGCTTCCATGCGACCCGGTCCGTCATAGATATAATTTTTAGATACTCCCGCCTACAGTGCGTTCCCTCGTCGTTCCAACAGAGGACGGAGACGCGGTATACAGGGGGAGCGAGAACATGGATGCGCGCCACGAAAGACGGTATTTCACCGGAAGGTCATTTTTTAACCGGGCGAAATTAATTTATTCGTGACGCCGGCTATACCTATGTGATTACCCGGCGAGTCGCGACGTTTCTGGTGCGCTTTTCACTTGTTTTATTCGTAATTTTAAGGGACCGCTCTCTACGAGTTTTAATTGTGAATTATTACGATTGCCAGAGGGTCCTTACCCTGTTCGGGTCGAAGTGGAAGATTTTTTTTTATTATCCTGCCTCCCCTCCGAGTTGCCTCTTGTCCAGGCGTAAATATAAACGTAAGCAAAAACGTAGATATAAACACACAACTGTATACAAACGAGTGCAGAATATTTGCGTTACCGCAGGTAAAAGTTAATAGATAAATTCATATGGTGTTGTTCTGGTGATAGTTTGAAGAAGTGAGAATACTTCATTGACTCTTCTTTACTTCTTTGGGTTGAATAGTATGGTTGCAACTAATACTAACACGTAGATGAGGAATTAATTGACGATGTAACTAGATTACGATAGACTCTCTTCAGAACAAATTGATAGGGGTTAAGAGTTCTCTGTTATAAGCTGCAGTTCGTTACAATGAAAGGTGAATTCGTTAGCGAAGGTTCTATAAACTACTTTTATTTTTCTTAATTATTTGCATATGGTCCACGGAAGTTAGCCCAAGTAACAAATGCTTAAAAAATTAAAAAAAATAAAAGAAAACCAATACTAAAAAAAATATTTAGTCAGCATTTTTTAGATTTGGTTTTGACAGGTTCCATATTATGTTTCTCCATAGTCATCTATTTGGATTTTTCTGCGGATTACGTTTGTTTACAAGTGAATAGACGATAATAAATGATAAAATTGAGACAACTACGGCGATAAAAAGAGCAACAAGAGCGACATTATCTCGTCCGATCACTGAATGTTTGCAGCATCGAACCGTGTTCGAATGGAAATGAAAACACGGAGCCTAAGAGCCGCATTGATGAAGTTATGTCGAAAACAATGAAATTTGCGATTACAGTAGCTACAATACGAAAGAATAGATGTATTAGCGATGATACAGTGGTATTAATAAGTGATACCAGAACGATTTCCGTGCGTCAGAAGGACTATTAACATAGTGATTAGTGAAATGGAGTTGGTGCTATGTAAATGATAAGATTGTGAGCGGTATGTGGAGCGATCAGTGAAGTAGAGATGGTTTTATAGGGATTATTAACGATATCGTATTTTATAAGTGATAAGATTGTGCGATATGTAACTAAATATTGGCTGTATAGTTTAGATCAGAATCTCCCAAACTCTTTTTTCTCATAGACCACTTTGAAAGTTTTGCTGGTTCCGGTGGACCCCCTGCAGCTACCTTTCTACCATATTCCCAAAACTCGACAAAAAATGTGAAGATTAGATCTAACTATGGAAATTTGCGTTGCGGCTGAGTCATTTGTTAATTAATTAATTGATTGTGCTGTGAGTGGATGTCAAAAAAGTAAAGTTAGCCAATCAAAAAAGTGATTTCATCCAACTTTACTCCTTTGACATCTACTCACAGCACAAGAAACCAATCAATTCTCACATATTTTATTTAGAAAACTCCCCATTCGGAGTGGTAAAAATAAGAAGAAAAATAGTATATTTCCTTGTGTTGTATTTATTCAAACACTAACTATCACACTGACAAATGTCAATGCTAGGTTTTCCACTATCACCAAACAACAATGCACAATCTCTCGACGCGCGTTTCGCTAACCAAGTTAGCATCATCAGGAGATGATTAACAGTGACTGTTAATAACTTGGTTAGCGAAACGCGCGTCGAGAGATTGTGCATTGTTGTTTGGTGATAGTGGAAAACCTAGCATTGACATTTGTCAGTGTGATAGTTATTGTTACACCAAAGTTTCCAAAACCCAATTACTGGATTTATTCAAACATGCAATCATTACACTATTAATTATTATTGTTATCATATTACATTGTAATATGATTAAAATTAAATAGTAATAACGCAAGGTAACTTCTACAATGACAATTACAAAATAGTCATAATTTTAGTGGGAGGGATGTACTTGATGGATTGACAGCAAGTTATCAATATTTGGCTTCAGTTGTGTTAGGAATAACCACAAATCTTTCCGTTCTGTGATATTCAATCTGCTCCTTTTTTTTGTTAAAAGGTTTGTAACGACACTAAAGCTTTTCTCGACAAGATATGACGAGGAAAACGCTATCAAAAGCTTTCTCGCAATTCCCCACAGTCCAGGATATTTTTCGGGTATTTCTGCCTGCAGCCAAAATGTTTGATACCCTCTTTTAAATTTCACCTTCAGTTCCTCATTAGTGCTAAGCTCGAGTAGCTCCTCTTGTATTATCACATTCTCCACTTCCGTTTCATCAAGTGGATTTATGATCCATGGCGGTATTTCCATCGTCAGAATATCTTCAAATCTGATTTTAAAGTCATCATGCAGGGCAATTAAATGTTGAACGTATGTGTGAATATCCTCATCAAAGCATTCTACCTGTGACAAGTTTGGAAACTGGGAAAATTCGCGCCTACTAATATTTTGCTTCAAAAATTTAAATTTTCCAAGAAAAGCTGAAATTACACCCTTTGTTTTTATTAAATTGAGGCTGTCCCCTTGTAATTGTAAGTTAATGTCATTAAATTTTTTGAACAAATCTGTCAAATACGCGATGTCTGCTTTCAAATTGATCAGGTTTTCTTTTAAATCTGGACCTTTACTTTCCAGACACTCTAAAACTGATTCAAAAAGTGAGGAAAATCTTGTTAAACATGCACTTTCCGACAGCCAGTGTACTTCAGTATGTAAGAGCAATGTGCAAATAAACGCATATTGAATGCATTGCTTCTTATTTTGTTAACTGCATTAATCACAAATTGAAGCGATTGGTACAATTTAGCACTCAATTTTTTCGCTATTAGGTGCTGTCGGTGGATGACACAGTGAATTGCAGTTACCTCTGGTATAATTCTTTTAAGATGGCTTATAAACCCACGACATCGCCCGGCCATGGCAGGAGCTCCATCTGTTGCAACCGAAATAACGTTTGTGAATGGAATCGATTTTTCCTTAAAAAAATCACTCAGGAAATTAAATATTGATTCACCTTTAGTGTCCGTCTCCAAAGTTTTCGAATAGTAGCGAATAGTAGCTCTTCGTCTTTCATAAATTTCTTCGTCCATAACAAATCGAGCATATGCCAATAATAATGCTTCTTGCTTCAAGTTGACTCGTCCAGTTGAATACAAAAATGAGTTGTTTGCAAGTTTTTACAAGTAAAAGTCTGCCTACATTGATAGATGGACTCAAGCCAACATTTTAGTTTTTCATTATCGGAACCAGATAAATTTTCGTGGACCCCCGCTTACGAATTGTAAACCCCCATTTTTTTGTCACGCCAAAGTAGACCCCCGTCCAGTCTCCTGGGGGGGAATCACTGGTTTAGATCGTTGTTACAACAGATACCATTTTTAGTCAGTTTGTGATTAAATATAAAGAGCTTATATATTATCTCAAGCAAAGCAAAAAATTACAAGATAACCCTGGATTCGATACTCACCTGGAACCATATCTCAGCAAGCCATAAGAAATTGAGTCTTAAACTTGAGAAGATATGCTGGATTTATAGTGCAGCCGTGAAACCGATCTTTAAATGCGGGGTTTTGGTATGGTGGTTTAAGACAATGCAGACAAAGGTAACGATTTAACTGAGAATATGCAAAGACTTGCATGTATATATATAACAGAGGCGATGTGGACTATACTTGCTACAGTCATGAAAGCTTTGGGTACTGTCGCCACTTTATTTAGTGATCCAGGGATTTGCCAGAATGGGAGCATACTAGCTAAAAAAATGTACTGGTCTGGATTGCTTATAAGTCAAGCCATATGACAATACGGGTAGAAATATTAAATATGCAAATGGCTGCGTATCAAAAGAATGCTGCGTTAAGAATCCGTTCCAAACAATCATTGTAGAGAGGAGTAAATAAAATAAAAGAGTGCCCAATGTCAGACAACTAGTGTATCAGTGGGATATCAGTGTACCCCAATAGGATTGCAATCAAGGATCCAATTTTTGCTAGCACGTTCCGCGTATCTGTTATTGTAGTGATTATATCCCGAGTGTCCATAATGCATGGAGCCACTTGTAATGAGCAAGGTTGAACCTTTTAAACTTAATTTAGAGCACCGTGCACTAGATGGGCTGGATTTTTTTCATTTGTCATCTCGCGAACGGATCCGTCGAATTTCTCTACAGGGACGTATTCAATTAATATTCATTCATCGGACGCCACAACGTGCATGTGTTTCTACCACATGTCGCGGTGATTTTCCGTCGGTTTTAATGACTACATGCATGCGTAAGAGGGAAAAAATTGGATTCGTACGCCCGTACGCTTTTTTTTGACAGCTCGCGGGTGTCGTTCGGCGGAAACACGTTCCCCGTTCGACTCCTGAGTCGAGGATATCGGCTACCGGTGGCCGGACGCGTCCTGTCAATTTTAATATTAAATTAACAGCGCCGCGTCGGTTTTTTCCGAGTCGGTCATGGTAAATCCCTACGCTGCCTATCAACGGGGCTGTTTTTAAATGTTATGGCTGTTAATTTTAACGCATGCTGAGCAGTGCTTTCTGTTTACGTATACAGGGTTTTCCACGGTAGCCGTTCGTTCAGGAGAGGGCTGGATTCAATGCCAGAATTGCCAAGACTGGGCACATGATGCTTGCGATGGAGTATCGGAGAACGATGAAGAATTTACTTGTTTAAAGTGTAGGTACCTCAGATTTAATTTAAAAGCAAAACATTCAAAATAAATACTTGTTTTCTAAGTATACAGTTCTTAAAATATACAATTTCTACAAACGCTATTTTCTTTTTGCCTTTTTGTCAAAACTCTATTTAAAAATTAATTATTAAACGCATGGTCCCCTGTGCCCCAGCACTCAGGGGCACATAGGACCAATGCAAAGCATCGAAAAAGTAGCTATAGTTGTTTGTGGTTATTCTTTATATTAAATTTACGGTTGGAATTCAATAAAGTAATGTACATACAAAGATAATTAGATTTACTCATCTTGAGTGATCCTTCTTTTTAGAAAATATAGGTAAAAATTCCTTAAGATGTCCCCTGTGCCCCTTCTTCCCCTACCCGATTTAGAAGAATGTAATTCAGATTTAATGTATTAAATAATATAAAATTATTTTATGGTAATTCTTAGTTAAGGTATTTTTACTCCACTCTATTTACCCTAATATTTAATTACATATTGTTGCTGTCATACCAATTGATCTTAAGCTTGTTTGTTCTTTTCAATCAATAGCATTACATAGTAATAATATAGATAATTTATTTAATAAATTATTTATTTTATTACCATCTAATCTACGCTAACTCGCATATACAAAAATAAAATCGACGCATTGTGGAACTACGACCAATAACATTTACTTTCCTATTGCTATAACGTCCCGTTTTATTCCTCTTTTATTCCTGCAACGCAAATTACTACCGAAAATACTAGTACAGCGTTCGTCGACAATTTTCAACCTTTTACCGACCCAATTTCGTTAATGGCGTTCGACCAATTCGCCAATTCGGATTTTCTTCTAATTAACGGCAATTACCCCTGCAGGAACAACGGTCGGCCACTATACACGCCCTCTAATTAACTTGTCGTTTCTGTACGTCAGTCGTACAGTATGTTATCTTGTGTTCCGTCGTATTCGTACGGATATAGGCACATGAGCACACAGACATTGAAGCGGTGGTAGATAGGACCGGCCGAAACGTAATAAGTATCAAAGTATCGGATCATTAAGCAGGGAACAATTAGGAAATTTCGGACAACGTGTACATTGCTATACTGTTGTATTTTTGGATGTGCATTGGACATATTAAGTATCAGAGTTAGTATTTACAAACAGCGTTGCTAAAAAGTCTACAGAGAGCGCTTTGTTTCTCTAGCATTTAATTGATCTGATCTGATTAACTATACATCACATGGTTTGTAATGTAATTGATCATGCTTAGCTCTATTAATAGTAAAACAGGCGTTCAATACTTTTTATCTAATTTTTATTTTCTATTTATTTTACCATGAAATTTTGAGATTCTGTTTACAGTGACCGTTAAATATCATCAGACAATACTAAAAGTTAGGGCATAACTATAGGAAAGTTCAGGTTAAGGTTATAAAGTAATTACCAGAGCTCGGTAGACCGTACGGGTTCATTCTTATATGCAGGGATTGCGAGTGCATAATTCAGTATCGCACTGTTAGTGGAAGATCTATGTTGGTCTGATATCCGAAATATATTTCTACACATGTGCAGCTTTGTTGTTGTATATATTGTTTGTCTGCCGCATATATGTTAAAAGCCGGAAGGCTATTAAAACCCATATATCCTAGTTTATTACATGTAACATGTGTTACATGTAATGAATTTCCAAATGTCGATAAATTAATAGCGACCTGCAAAAAAAAAACTTCCGAAAGCTCCACTACGAATAAGCTTGTATAGAAATAAACTTTCAGATCTTCCTTTGCCACCTTCTCCTGTTATCGCTCGGTGGGGAACGTGGGTGGAAGCTACTGAATTTTATAGTAACAACTTCAATGTTCTAAAAGACTTTACGGAGCCGTTGCCCAACGACGGCATTGTTGAATGTAAATTAACTTTACAAACAGACAGACAACTTACTAAATGAATTGCAATTTAAGCAACGATAAAATATTTTGACAACGGAAAAATACAATTAGTGGAAAGTCTAAATCACTTAAATAATATAGTAAATCAATTAAAACTTATTTGGACAAAAATTAACTCAAAAAATTACGGCAGTGTATCAACCCAGATTTACATACACTACATGAACTCTGTATTAATCAAAATCCAAATAGCGATATATTCACAAAATAGAGTACTTTGCCTAGAAAATCGAGCCCGTTCACCCGGCCAAATTAAATAGTCGTTTGATGTCCGCTTACCACCCCAACCCTGCAGAGAGAGAAAGCCCGCGTTCCACCTGGAACGCACCGCTCTCCGCTAACCCTCGTTTACACCCGTGACTGGCTTGGGATCGTCGATACATCCTGTATATTCCTTTTTCTCAATTCTTGCCTCTCACATGTAAAAAGACTGGACGCTTCGCGTCCCGTTGTCGTATATTTGTATGATTGGTTTGGGATCGTCGGAACACCCTGTATATTTTTGATACCATATCTTAAATTTGCTCCATTAACTAGTTGAGAAGTTGAAAGAACTTTTTCTGCATTTAAAGATATACTGACATCAAAGCGAACCAGTTTTGCAGCTGAAAACTTGGAACAGTCGCTCATAGTAAAGATTAATTCGCCCTTATTTCTATGAGCTGACAACAATTAAGGGATAAATAAATTCTGATAGACTGGCAATATTAATATTACTTTATGTGGCCGCTATATGTTTGCAAAATAGTGTTATGCATTTATTCATAGATAACGGCTTTTAGTTGACGATGTTTTTGTTTTTTTAATATTGTTAATATGTATGTATCTTACCGCAGATTCTAAAATCTACAGGATAAAGTCTATTCCATCGCCCACCACTCGAACTGGAAAAACAAGGTTTTTCATTCATATTCGCCGGCTGAGTATGAGTCACCCGTACGGGCTACCGAGCCTTGGTAATTACCTAAAAATGTTCATAATAGTCAAAAATCGCACAATTTACATTTCTGCTCTATAGCGGGAAATTAAGTTTGCATCCCGCAAACGACGTAATGTGTGATGAAAAATGCAATTTCGTAAGCGGCTGGCAAGGAACAAAGTTTCGCCCTCCTTCTTCAGCCCCACTGCCAATCTATGTTCTCCGTTCTTCCTCATACATCTTCAAAGGCTTGCTAGAGTTCTAAGCAGTAACTCTTCTCTGGTTTCGCGTTTCGTTGCCCCATAAGTAAAGTCCATAGGATTAAAATCGTGCAGACGAGGGACTGGCCAGTGCACGAAAGCGTTCCCTCCTATCCACCAGTTTGGAAATGTTGCACTGAGTAAGTGTGTGACAATGCGCAGTAGCTCGTATTGGAATCAGAAATGCGTACATTGAGAGACACATTTCAAGCAATAACGGAATCTGATCTCGTAGAAAATCTCTAAGCATTGCGTTATTAAAGTTTCTCTCGAAGACAGACGGTCCAAGCAGAATGTTACCAACGAAATCGCATGCTAGCTTTCAGTGTCCCGGATATGTTCGTTGTGCAAATTAGTGAGTCCCACTCTGGTGAATGTGGCTTCGTGAGAGAATAGTGTATCTTAATTTTCTAAAATCCAAGCAATCAAAATTCTGACTGACTGGATATAGTACAGACAAATCATCTTCATGTAGACTGGATCAGCAGTCCACGGTATGTACCGGTAGGGTGTCGCTGTTGTAGGTAACGTATTTGGTATTCTTCTTTTGCCATATAAAAAAAAAGTATAAACGCGTTGAATTAGTGATTACTAATTTTTGCCAGAAAATACAGATTCTATGCCATAGTGCATTGGTATGAACGGCACTATATGTTAACTTATTTGAGCAAACAAATGTTATAGAAAACGTTAAAAATTGACAATTGATTTTTAGTTCCAAACAAGCAACTTTACTGTACAACTTTGCATTTTACCATAGTGATTTTTCGTAAGTTAATTTAACGAATTTCCGCAAATTCCAGTCGGACATTTTGAGATTTGATAGCGCCGTGTGACTTAAGGAAAGACCGCACAACTTTTTTGAATTTAGATTATCGATTTTGAATTGTGAAGCGCACTATCTGGCCCCTATCCAAATTTTTCTGGCCACTGTGTATATTCTCAAGATTTCGTAATACATACGCCATACTTATATACAAGTAGTTTAAATATTAAAGAACAAAAATTCGTAGGTAATTATCCAGCAAAGATGATTACACATTTTTCCGACCTTCGCTGGGGTGGCGTTTAATTTCCCCAAACTCCGACACGTTAATCCAAACTAAACCCCCTACCTAGTCAGTCAGTCCCAAACGGCGACCGTCTCATCTCACTTAAAATAAGAGCGCGAACAATTAAAACACGAAACGGAATGGCTAGGAATCGACGCGCCGTCGACCTCATCGTCCAATCCCCGATTTCTTCTCTCAGGGCGACCACCCCGAGCGCCCCCGTCCTACTCTCATTCTTCAGCGGCGAAACATCGTCGCTAATCGAATTAAAAAGTAATCAACTTCAAAAATTATACATCTCTCGTTCGGAAGGAATTCGCCCTTCCCGTTTATCCACCTCTTACCTTCATTCTCCGTCTCCTCCGCCAAAAATAAAGAAGTAAAAAAAAGCACGGCGCGATTGGCATCGAGATCAGATGAAGGAAACCGTGACGTAAGAAAAGTTCTGACTGACGAGAATGAAAGTGTAGAATGGAAGGTAGACGAGGTGAGTGAAGTGTGGGAAGGGACTGCGGAATGCGACTTGGGTAATAGTTAAAATTTATAGCGGATTAAAAATTAAAAATTATCTCGAAAACGTGTTAAATGGCTGAGAAAACAGGAGATAATTTCGGATTTCGATGAGCGCCGCCGAAGACACGGGAGGCGAGGGTCGAGGGCAGCCGTGCCTTTTTCGGTAAGTTATGGCCAGTTAGGGGTTAGTTTTTTTTTTTTTTTTTTTAGTAATGGCTGATGCTAGCGTTTGAAACCTCAATGGTGAAAAGGAGAGATGCAAAACTAGAACCAGCAATGATACATCTACAGTTATTGACCGTTATAACATAGAATTTCTATCACACTGAAAACGAGAGAAAACATGGAAATTAAATGGTATTTTTCTAATTCCCTATTTAAAATAAATGTAATATACAATACTTTAACTATAACTTTTTAATAAAAATGCGTTTTTATTTTACAGTAACAAACACACTTTAAAATTAGTCTAATTCGTTTAAGTATACCCTCAGAGTTATCTCTCTCATTTTTACAAAGTTATAGACAACAAGTTTCGTTCTCGATAGATTGCTGAATACTTGGATGTCTGTAAAACTTATGCTTTTGCAACAGCTGCTGTTGCGGTATTATATTTATTTCTTCAGAGGCCAAGAAGACCCCAGGGAGAGGGACGAGGCTGTTGGTGAGTGCTCATTCCGAAAAAAAAAATGCAGATATTATTTTGTTGCAAATTTTATATCAATGGTTTGCTAGCAACAGGCTATCTCTAAGTATGGAAAAAACAACATTTTTATATTTCCATACAAGACAAAGAAGTATTCAGCCACATGGTTTATTTATAAATAGTATTAACTTGAACCGGTCGAGTAGTGTGAAATTCTTGCGTATAACTAGGCAGCATAACATGCTTTGGAAAGAATATTGTCATGACCTTGCTAAACAATTTTCTCAAAGCTTATTTGTTTAAATCCGTGAGAGGCAGTTTATCGCGTGGTACCTGACTCTCTGTTTATTACACTGAGATAAAAAAACAGACTTCAGTATGGTATTGTTCTGTGGGGAACTGCTCCCATGCTCAAGATATATTCATTGCGCACAAGGCTGTGTTGAGATGATGCAGGACTAAGAAAATCTGAATCATGTAGACCCTTATTCACGCATTTAAAAATACTACCATTGCCATCTTTATACATTCTTGAGGCGTTTTGTTACATCTATTCCAACAGACACATTATCATTATTATCACTTTTATCTTTCTTATCACCTTGTCATTATCCTGATATTTTTTTTTGCCCGGGGAAAAATCCTTTATGGACAACGTGCGTCTGGCGCGACAGTGTGGCGAGGCATACCCACTAAAAAAACCCCCGTCGGACTTTCGAGATCTTACCCACCCCCTTCCCCGGAACCACTAATCGTATTACTTCAGGGGGGGGTTGAAAAAAAGTTGTTCGAGCCTGTTCCTCCTTCATTCATTTCGTGTCCGCTCTAGTCTCTGGTCGATCTCTTTTCTCTCCATAATGCACCTTATCCAGCTGTCCACTGCACTCCAGGCTTCCCCGCTCCTCAACATGCTAGATATTATGTTATGTGGCGACACAGTTTCTACGATATTTTCAGCGATTTGCTTCTCCGATATCCACCTCGGGCACTCGAAAAAGGTGTGCTCCACTGTGTCAGTCCCGTCGCAATAGCGGCATTCCGACATTGGATTTAACTTGAACCTATGTAGGTATGCTTGGAAGCAGCCATGCCCCTTTAAAAATTGTGCCATATGGTATCCAACCTGCCCATGGTTCCTACACACCCAGGGTAAGATGTTGTTTATCAACTTCTTAGTCCACGCAGCCCGTCCATTATCCCTGTTCCATGCTCTCTGCCAGTTGTCCAGCATGTTGGCCATAGAAGTCGCTCTGCAGGCTGCACGCCCCCATCTCTGTATCTACTCTCTGCAGCACCAAGAGATCTATGTGTGGTGGGGTTCTCGCCACTACCAGCAGTGCCTCTAATGACACCGTTCTGTACGCCCTCACGGTGTTGATGGCGATTTTTCGTTGTACACTCAGCAGCTTCCGTCGGTGCACCTCCCTTCGCATGGCCTCATTCCATATGGACGCCCCGTAAAGCAGCACTGATTGGGCCGTTATCCTGATATTAACATTAGTGTTATTATTATTATTATTATTACTATTGCTATTACATTTAATTTTTTTTTTATCTTTCTTAATTTTGTCATTTATTTATTCTGATATTATGATTAGTGTTATTATTATTACCAGTAAATTTTATTTTGCTTTCTTTTCTGACGTTTCCTATACCTTTGTAGTTTTGTGGTCTTTTGGAAATAAAGTTTACTTTACTTTACTTTACACAATCTTCTTCTTTAATGATGCAATACATACGCATGACACCAGATAATAATAATGAATATGAATTGCGTAGACCAGCTGACACTCTCCATCTCACTAGCCTGGGCCTTATTAATATGGGTATAAGAATTTATAATAAGATCTCACAGTGTATAGATGTAGGGGATAATATAGAAGTTTTCCGTAGAAATCTTAAATTCTATTTACATAGCAATACGTTCTACACCTTGGATGAATTTTAATACCGGTCACCTACGATTTTTCTGGTTTTAGTTTATTTAGTTATTTAATTTAAATTACTTTGTTAAAGAATAGTTTACATTTTTGTTTTTCAATTTATTAATTGATGATCATTTGGTTATTTTATGTTGACTTTTACATATTATTTTTATGCTTTGTGTAATAAATCATATTATTATTATTATTAATATATTGAGTTACTAATTAAGCTTATCTAAGCTTCACTATAAATTAAAACAATGTTTTCAACCAATACTTATTAAAAAACTTATAATGCGTTAATATATTTTATCCAGAACTCACTCAACAATATAATTATTTATTATTTATTATTTGTGGACTTGTAGACAATATTTCTTAAATTTAATTCTATTGAATACCACTCAGAGTCATCCGTGATACCCTCCACAATTTCATGAATATATCAGACCCCAATTTGCAGGTGGCCTTGGCTGTAAATTTTCCCCACTCTCAAATGATTTCGCTTCCCTACAAACGACTAAGAAGTTATGTAACTCATGGGGCATGGAAGGGTCCTATCACTGTAACTAATTCTCTTTACAAACTCTTAATATACCATTTAATATCAATGAATTTATCATGTGATTGTTTAGTTATCATTAAGCAATATCGGATAAAACTGATTAATAGACAATTCTTAATTTATTTAAGTTAATGTGATTCTAAATAAAATATGCTTAAGAAATAAGCTTTCTACATATACTTTCAGGTAAGTAGGATCATTCACTATATAAAAATCACAATAATAAAGATTTCTGTTATCTCAATTCAGACTAAGAATTAATTTTGTCGTTTTACAAACACAAGTAAATTCAAATTTCCCAAACGACCTTTCATAAGTCTATGCGCCAACGCATGAAAATGAAATATACTGACAGGTAAAAACATACACAAATAATCCAAAGAGTTGCTACCAATCGTAGACATACAAATCACTAAATAAAATGACAGTTAATCAAGAAATATTTAAGCTTGAAATACCTTGTCAGTATTTCGAATTAAATAGTTAAAAAGAAAATGATAATATCGCTTACTACAGGTACAAATAACTCCTTCAATATACCTATGTTCCGAATTACAGAAGTCATTTCAGCTCTCATGAAGTGTAACAAACACCAGCAAGAAATCCCCAGCCAAACTTGCCTCGAATGATGTTCTTAAAAACACCAGGATTAAATCAGGGCAGATTCCAGACCATCAAATAACTGTTTTCATATCAATTTTGCACCAAACATGAAGTACTACCATTCAGAGTATGTAAAGTAAACTATTTTAGGATTCCAAAATGATAAATAAACAAATTACTAACAATTTCTAGATAAAATGTTTCGAAACAAAAATTTTTTACCTCAGTAGATCGAAAAAGAAGACAGTTAAACCATCTCATTATAATTTAGTATCGTGCAAAAAAAAAACTGTCTGCGCTCTTAGGGCCCAATCAATGAGAAAAATCAAGCGTTGAAACACACCCATGTTGTACCAGTTCACGTCGTATCGCTTTAGAATCACATTAAATCCAATTATTATCCGGTACACAAGCCTGCAGAACTTTATTTTACCGTTAATTCTTCCCCGATACGAGCAACTTTTCAATCAACTCCCCTTCCCTATTCTCTTCCTTGTCCTTGTCACCGACGCATTTGTAGTCATCGTTAAAGTTTGCGAACTTTATATTTATCTCGCCAGTCTTCGAACAATATTCAAATCAACGATTACTAGAGGAAAGCGGCGTTGATTCGCGTATAACGAATCCGCTTCCTTGCCTCACGGCGGTAGAGATATAGTAATGCCAGACATCCTTCGCTAATTATCGATGTAATTTATTCAGAATTATACCACCTAGTGAAGAATTATGAATGCAGAACTGTCACTTTATATATATATACGTCTGACGCCCCATTTCTCAGTGCCTCACAGGTGGGGGGTGAGCTACCATACTGACTGGAAGTCGGCGTATTTCGAAGTTCGGAATTTAGTAATGAATTGATCGCGAAATATGAGTCTTCGGTACGCGGTTTAAAGGAAAAGGGAAGATCAGCGGTACTGAAACGAGTTAGAATTGACTGGAGAGATATGCCACGAAAGTAGTATTAATAAGTGTATACATAGATATTGCTACGAAACTTGTAGATAAATCTTTTAAATTTTGATTAAATTTTTAATTGAGTAAACACTGCTTTTACTACTACTAAACGCTATTTAGAGTCATCTTTTATACTCTCATTAATTCTAAAGATATGCCAGATCTCAAATGATAGAGGGCATGAAAAGTAAATTTGTCCCCACCACAGGGTTTTAAGTACACCGCAAACGAATAGGATGATAATAATAATAATAATTCATGCCTTTACATCCCCCAACAGCTTTCGCCAATTACAGGGGGCATCGGTCAGCCATGAGTTATTATTACGCCTTGGCCCGTGGAGCGACTTAAGGTGTTTGTCTCTCAGCATTTGCCAAGGAGTGAGGAAAACCACGAAAACCTCACTCTGAGAGCAGGCCCTTGGATTCGAACCCCGGACCCCGTGACTGATAGCCAAGCGCGCAAGTCACTGGACCATCAGCCACAGTACATACAGGGTAAAGGTGACAGTCGTTAGCACATTTAGGTTGTGGCGATTTTTATATACAGGTCACAAAGTATCCCGTGTAGGAAGATCTATAATAACTAAGCCATTCCAAATAGGAAAGACATACTATATTCAGTAACACTCGGGACGGGGTAGGATATTTTTGCTCTGTTGAACCACGGATTGCTATATCAATAAAGCTTATAACATTTAAATATCTATAATGTGACTGTAGTAGTTATTAGTGATGTTCTTGTAATACATTGAATGAAAAAAAATATATAGTATAATTTATTTATTTAGAGTTGAATAAATCTGAAGAACAAAGAAATGAATCTTCTAAAGATTCCCTCAGGGTAAGTAAGTTCTTTACTATCTTAGATACACAATAATAAGATTTCTAGAATCTTAATCCAAACTAAAAACTCGTATTTCTCGTTTTTAATATCATAAATACAATTCGAATCTGTCGCTAAATTCCCGTCATAAACCATGTATTACTGAATCAAATGCCAACTGAAACTGCTCGTGAAATTAACCCACAGAATCAAATACAACCTCACATAACCAATTTCACTAGATTTACAGTTATCATTCAAACAATGTAACCTTAAATCCCTTTGTACGTTGTAAGCAGATTATAAGTTCAAGAGATGATAAAATCGCTTACTTCAGGTACGAAAACTGCTCTAGTTTAATTCAAATAATCCAAATAAAATGGTGTTCCACACCGTCCCGTTGTTCTTCGAAACCCCAGGATTAGACGAAAGGTCACCCCAAATGTCGTAATAACTGGATTCCCATCATCTTAGCACTATACACGTAATACTCTCATTCTTGTAAGTAAATTTGAAAACTCTATAGGTTTAAATAGTGACAGAAATTAAAATACGAAAAGCAACCACACTCAGGAAATAACCGAAAAAGAAGTCCCCCACATTTGTTTTCAACAAACTCAATATCTCCTAGACAAAAGGACCTCGCAAATGATCACAGAAATCGTTTCCAACGATACGATAGTATAAAAATCCCTCGTCGAACATTAATCGAAAGACATAAAATCCACAGTTACAAGCATTAGTTGAATTAGATTAGTTTAAATTATTACATACTGCTGTGTACTGAATGTACCAACAAAAATGCCAAATGAAATTAAAAATAAAAAATTAAATTAGCTTTTTAAACTTAAAATATCTTCCTGCACGTAAAAATAATAACAGATCTTATATATAAATTGTGTACACAAAAATACAATATCAATTATTATTTAATGAGTTCCGTGATGAACGAAATAAAATCAGAAACGTGAATTCAAAACTTGAAATCAATAATCACAAAATATCAGCAATGAAATACACCTTTATATATCTGCTTACTTTCGTATCGATCAAGGAACTGAACTCACAAGGTTAAGCAATCGCATGAGTATAAAAATCTCAGATGCGTGCGATGCAACGCACACAGATCTGTCCGCAAACGGACGAACTCGCAAAACAAAACAATATATATACAATACCAGTGAACGCAAAATGTACACCTGACTGAAATTAATATAAACAACTGCACAATAAAATAAACAAATTAAACAATCCAAAACATTAACTAAATCTTATTTGAAAATAAAACAATTTGAAATTTCTCGCAGCATTGACAAAAGCTTATCGGAATGAACACGAAAAAGAAACTGAATTTTCGAAAACCGGAGTGCCAGACCACAGCAATACGTTGACAAAAATAAATAAATAGATAAAAAATACATTTACATAAACAATTTTATAGTCGATACTATGATTCTGTGGGTTTTATTTAGGATGATACAGCGGAAATAACAGCAATATATTTAAGTAAAACAGCCACCCGGAAGCGGCTCATGACCTAATCTTGGAAACACCATATCAGCAAAAGCCATGAAAGGAAAATAGCACTAGGAACGGATTCAAGTTTCTGCCTACTAGGCGCCATTAGCGCCACTGGTAGATCGCCTGTTAGAGAATCAAGAAGTTAGATGTGTGCTTCCTAGGCGATACAAGCCAAACTCTAAAGCCACAAGCCGAACGTAGTTGGTGACGCTTGCTAGGCATGAACCCGAATTTGTCTCTACTAGTACTATTCCCCTTTAATTGCTTTTGTTAGTACAGTAATATCAACAATAGACCACCTTGCAAGCAATCTCTTTTTTCTTTTTTAGCAAGACGGTGCACCTGCTCATAACAGTAACCTGTTAAATTACTACCTGAACGAAGTATTTCGGAAGCAATGGATAGGAATCATTGAAGGAAAATGGTCACTGGATTCTTTGAGGAATTTGAAAAAAAACTAGGTTTAAAACTAAGTTTCTTTATCGTGTATTTGATATAACATTACAAAAGATTACAAAAATCAAAGTGCAACAAACAGACCTATCTGATCACAATGCCCCATAATAAAAATTAGTCATGATAATAATAATAATAATAATAATTTATTGTCGTCCAACAGATTTCTCCATGAAAAGGACACAAAAATACAAAAAAGGAATTAATAATAATACTAATAACTAAAAGTATTAGATGAATTAGTACAATCACATACAATATAAACTTATTAAATTATAGGCCGATTTCATTAACTTCAAATGTTGGTAAGATATTTGAATACTGCATGTTAGTACGGCTGGAATCATTTTTAAATAAGCATGATATTCTAAACAAAAACCAGCATGGTTTTAGAAAAGGCAAATCAACTACAACAGCTTTATTATCTTTTTACAAAGTCATTTTAGAAAATATTGATAACAAAAAACTTCCAGTGTCCATTTTTTGCGACTCCATTTTTTGCGACTTCAGTAAAGCCTTCGATTGCGTTCAACATTCAATCCTCATTGAAAAGCTACATGAGTATGGTATTAGGGGCAACGCTGCAAGCTGGATTACCTCTTACTTACATGGTCGTATGCAATATGTTACAATCACATATAAGAGTGAATTTGCAATTAATAGATACAAATCCTCCTCCATCCCTATACTCCAAGGTATAGCGCAGGGATCAGTTCTCGGACCTTTGCTGTTTAATCTATATACTAATGACATTTACAACATCGTATCTAACTTTTCAATATATATGTATGCAGATGACACCACTCTCCTAATTGCTGAAAACAACCTCAATCAAACTGAGGCAGCTGCAAATGCGGGACTTGTTCGACTGCATGAATGGTTCTGTGCCAATAAATTAAGTCTGAATATGGATAAAACACATGTACTTTTATTTCACACACACCAACGCCTTCAACATACAACATGCAATATTAATATTAATAACAACTCAATAAAGCAGGAGCATTCGGCAAAATTCTTAGGTGTATCTCTGCAAGACAATTTATTATGGTCTGATCACTGCAACAGACTGGTCACTTTACTGCATAGCAAAGCTTACTTATTTAGAAGTCTGAAGAATGCCCTTCCTTTAGAGACCTTACTATCACTGTACTACTCGGAGATTCAGTCGCGGTTGACCTATGGCATACTTTTATGGGGAGCTTCACCATCTGCTAAACTGGTCTTTGTTGCACAAAAGCAAATTATTCGAATACTTGGTGGAATAAAATCAACAGAATCGTGCAAACCACTTTTCGGTACATTAAAAATCTTAACTGTACCATCCATTTATATTTTAGAAGCCCTCAATTATTGCAATTTGAACAAACATCATTATAATCAAAATAAAAATATACATAGTTACAAAACGCGGCGAGCGTCTGATTTTCATTTGCCGAAATCTGAATTGTCCATTTCAGGTAGGGGAGTGGAATATATGTGTCGAAAGCTCTATAATAGTTTACCAAATGAATATAAAAGGCAGACGAATTTTAAGAAAAATATTAGGGAAATGTTATTGTGTAAAACATATTATAGTGTGGATGAATTTTTGTATACTTAATTCTTTATTCATTAATACCTTATTTTTCATTTAGTCATTTATTAATTATTATTATATTACATTGCTTTATTATTCTTAAGTTACTTTTAGTCTTTTAATTTTGTAATTTTAAGTTTAAGTTTCCATATTATGTCTTTCTCTTCTTTTGTTTTTGTTGTGACTGATTCCATTATCTTTTCATTATGATATTTTGAATCAATAAACTATTATTATTATTATTATTATTATTATTATTAAACACAAAGTAACAATCTCAACATTAATTGGTTAACTCATACAGTATAAGTGCAATATATATATATATAATAAACAACGAACAGCAACAAAATGATAGTAACAACAATAATAATGATATAATATACGTTTAAATTAGTTTTTCAGTAGCTATTGTAAGTATTTTAGAAAGAGGGGTAAAATTGATGTCGCAAAAGGGGGATATTGAATTAAACGCGCGTGACATAGACACCATCGGAGAGTTCAAAGCGGAGTTAAGGCGAACGTAGGGAATGTAGAATGTCAAGGTTTGACGGGAGGAAGGACGGGGTATAAGAAATTGAAGTTGTGATAATAGATTTGATGAATCAATCTTAGTATGGACCAAGTTGTAAATAAATTTTATTAAAAGCAGCTGGCGTCTCACTTCCAATGACACGATGTTAAATCGTTCAAGTAGAAGCTGATAGTCGAAACCGCGACTGGGATAAGCATTTTCTTCCTTGTACCATAAGTATTTTAAAAACTTCCTTTGTACCCTCTCAACAGCCAACTTATGAGAAGCGTAGTAGGGATTCCATATCATGCAACCGTACTCTAGTCTCGATCTAACATAGGTAAAATAGAGAAGCTTGATGGTGTTTATGTTGAAGAGGAAGCTGTTTCTGATCAAAAATCCTAACATTTTCATCGCAGAAGATATAATAGTTTCTCTCTGTGTAACAAACGTGAACGATGCATCAAAGTAAATGCCTAAATCCTTCACCAGTGTGTTCCGTGCAAGAGATATTCCATTTATGTTGTAGTCAAAGTGTATTGGTTTTACTTTTTTTGAAAAGCTTACGACTTTACACTTTTCGATATTCAAATGAAGCTTGTTTATAGTACACCAGTCATCAATCTTGTTTAGTTGTTGTTGTAGTGAAAAACAGTCAGATATGCACGTCACAGAAGCAAAGATCTTAAGGTCATCAGCAAATATACATTTTTTACTGCCAATGCTCTCCAATAAATCATTAATAAATAGCAGGAACATTAAAGGACCTAAATTGGACCCCTGCGGCACTCCAGAAGTGGCTTGGAAAATGTATGATTGGTGTCCATTATATGTAACATATTGGCATCTATCTGATAGATACGATTTGAATAATGATAGTAGTGAGTTACTGAAGCCAAATGTCTTGAGCTTCTCTAGTAGCAAGCAGTGGTCTATATGGTCAAACGCTTTGGATATATCTGTGTAGATAGTGTCTACCTGGCCTGTCACATCCAATATGTTATGCACGAACTGACTGAATTCGGCTAAGTTTGTGATAGTGGATTTCCGCTCCATGAATCCATGTTGATGTTCGGATATGTAATTTTTAACTGACGGATATATATGTGAGTAAAGAACTGCTTCAAACACCTTTCCAAAGTTATTTAGTATTGATATTGGTCTATAATTTTTCACATTACTGGAAGAACCACTCTTTACCATTTTACTCTTTGATCATAATATTGACTAAGAAAACAACTACATATATGACGAAATTTTGAAAAATAACTGCAAATAAATCTTGAAACGAACTCTACATCCTTTGTTTGAATGGCACTGGTTTCTATACAATGGAGCATTTGCATCGATAATTTCTCGGCTGTCACTTCCTTCGCAGGCTCTTCGCGTTCCGCATTCGAACTCATTCATTTTCTCATGATAGGTATGTGTCCTTAACTTAATTATCCGATAATTCGTTTAAGAATCGCTCGCATCCATCTTGCGATTTTGTCACTCATCGCCGTGTAACACGTAATCGTATAAGAACCTCACGCAGTTTATTACTACTGATGAAATCATTTATTCTGTCCCAAATTAATAATTCGATTGATCTGAACTGCTTAGTATTAAAGGAATCTGCGGAATAGTTATACGTCGTTCCGTATTTATTATTAACATTCTGCAGATAAATAGCTGTATCAGTCGATTGGGATACATAAACGATGCAAGTTCTCCATTCAAACTGTTTTTCCATCTCTCATCGGCTAAATAATTCGGTGAAGATCTACATAATAAATGGTAACTAATTACTCACACTACTAAAGATTAAGCTTATTTCCAGTACATTATTTGCGAAGAATGCCAATTCAATTGACATCCAATTCTTTCCAAAATTAATCATTTTTTGGGGACCCCAGTGCAGAATTTTTTCTTCTTCAACCGACGATCATTAATATCGTTCCTCGCATCTCCCGTTTCAGCAATCGAATCCGGCAAACTCGCCACGTCCCGGAAGTATCAATAATAAGACAAACACAATAGAAAAATGACAAAAGACGATCGGTAATGGAAGGATACGAACAGTCGCAATATAATTGATGACAAGTTATTTAATGATCGCGGAGGAAAGGTCGTTTGGAGATAGGTTTCGGAATGGGAGGGAAAGAAAAAGAAAAAAGACTACGGGACAATCTCCTAACAATTCGACGTGCTTCGTGTATTGAAACGCATTTGTGGGTTGGAGAAGGAGGAGAGCCGAAGAAATGAGAGATGAGGGCTTGTAGACGGAGAAGATTCGGCTGATGCCATTTTTTCTTTGTATACTCGCGGGGTTTAACAATGGACGGGAAAACAATGTGATATACGGCGGTCTGTCAGTCGGTTGATAGGAGGAATCAATCCACGGTAATTCACGATGGACTCCTGGCATATGTTTTCGGTTTTCCTTTCTTCTTTATATTTATAGCTATGGATTGCTCGCGTTATCTTGGTAAATAAAGGAGAAGAGAGAACATTGTATTGTGTTTTTTCGTTTTGTCGAGTGGCAATGGTATTTGGGTAATATTATTGTATGTTTTGAGGGGGCGTCTATAGTCATTCACTTGCTTGGGACAGAGTACCATTCTGTAATTGCAATTTTAGTCACCCACGCATACCATATTGATTAAAACGGCCAATCTAATATCTGCCCTACATAACATTGGAAATATTTCTTAGTGTGTCGAATATCTATTTTAATTGACCAATTATTTATTTAAACAAACACAAACTATACAGTTTACAAAATGTATGTATATACAAAAAAATGGTCGTTTGGTCCTTCCTACATATTGTACTGCCGGTATACCTCTATCCTTATCTTGCTTTTAAATTTAACGTGTTTTAATGTCTTTGTCTGTTTTGGTAGTTTATTGTATGTTTTGATCGCACCAGGTGTTGGATATTTTTCATATTTCTAACTTGTGTTTTTTTCTGTTTTTAGGTGTGAATGTGTTCGTGTTTTGTGTGTGTGAATTTCTGTATTAGATGTGAATTTGCATATCTCCATATGTTTATTAGATAACTAATATGGGACGTAAATGTACTGTGATATACAGACTTCTTCAGATATTCTGGTACTATGTTTTCAAATTTCTGCATTCCTGGTATAATCATGGTGTTTCTTTTTATCAAATTTTTTACGTGGGTAAGGTAAATGTGCCAATACCCGTCATCTTAAGCGCAATTTTGGCATGTATGCCACCATAGAAATTAATTATTTTTAGTTAATTAGTTGTATTGGCAGTGTAATGATTTTTATACTATTGCAGACTTATACAGATTCAAATTAATTATATAATTTGGGCTTGTAACTTAGTTTTTATTAAAATGAACATATAGTGCCAATGTACCAAAATTCGTCAGTCGAAATGTCGCTGTGTACCAGATCTCGTCGAAAACCGTTTTATTATTCGTCAGTGTACCTATTTTTACGAGGAAGGAACACATGTAAATACATTAAAAAAATATTAAGATTTACATGAAATGCAAATAAACTTGTTAGTAGTGACTTTTACTTTGGCACACTTTTCGTGTATCCAAGTTTTGCATTTCATACACTGTATCATATTTTCTACAATGTTTTCGTCACAAACTGGACAGTACCAGTTAGTCTCAGAGTTTTGTGGGCTAGGTTTCTTTTTCTTCTTGGCTGGTGCGCTTCTTTCTAGTCTCTTCCTTTTTCTTTCTTCTACTTCCTGTTGCTTTTGTAATTTCTTACTTTCTTTTTTTCTGTAATACTCCCTCCACTATTCAGAAGTCGCTACAGCAGGTACCTTTTCCTTTTTCTTTTTGGACGAGGAGCTTGGAGTACTTGGCCAAAACAAAAGAGTTTTGAAAGGTGAAGCAATATTTTTCGGAATATTTAAGTTTGTATTCGGAGGCGTGCTTCTTCCTGACATATCATTATTTTCATTTAAAATATTGTCTGTAATAGAATTTTCAGGTTCATGCAAACGAGGAATGGTTTCCTCATTAATTTGTTGTTCCATAAATATATTTTCTACAATATTCTCTTTATTTACGTCTAATTGTTTCAACAGTAGTTAGATTGTGCGTATTGTATTCTACTAAACTACCATCTGCATCCAATTCAAACATTATAGAATCCCTATTTCCTAGAACATTCTCTAAAACATTAGTAGTGGAATTGTCGGTATTTGCTGGATCTATATTAATATCTTTCTTCATTTGCCTCATGTCATACCACAATCGGAATAAACTCTTATCTTCCACATCTCCGTTCCAAATCTCTTCTGATTTTCTAAAAAGCTCTAATTTCTGTGGTGGAATTAAACTTTCAAAAAAATGTAAATGATCGGTAACATCTTTTTCTTGTAGAATTTTTTTGTTGTTTTGGTTCGTCGGTTTTAGTTTTGAAATAGGTAATTTCTTCAGGGTTTAAAGGAAATAGGCCGCATGCTTTAAATCCAATAAGTACTACTACCGTCTTGTTTTTCTCTGTTTCATTCTTTATTTTATTTATTAAGTCAATTGTAGCAGATATGGTTCCCGAGTTTTTTTGAAAAGCATATTGATTTTTATGTATGATGTTATTACATGATAGATATGCACTTAGTTGTATTTGTATGCTTTCTTCTAATATTTTGTTTAATGTGGAAAGTAGACATATTGGGCGATAATTTTCTATATTTGTCTTGTTGCCTTTTTTATGGATAGGAATGATTATTGTTCGTTTTAAGGAGTCAGGGTAATGTCAACTTTTTATAATGTTGTTGGTTAATTTCACCAATATTGGTGCTAATTTATTTCTGTTTTGTTTTAATATCTTTGTAGTTATTTTGTCATATCCTGGTGCAGTATTGCTTTTTAATTGTAGGATTATTTTGTGAACGGTTTTCTCTGATACTTCCTGGAAATGCAATTGCGTTTTTACATTGTCGGTTTTGGTTGTGACGGGTAATTTATTTAGTTTGCAATTTGTTTTTCTGCTAGAATCTTGCTTATGTTTGCGAAATATTTGTTGATTTCGTCTGCTATTACTTTTGGGTCCGGCGTTATGGTTTCATCATCCCTCTCTATTTCATATATTTCTCGATTTTCTTTCTTTCTGCTATTCAGTTCTATAGTAATTACGTTCTATGTTTTAGTTGTGTCTGTTTTGTATTTCTGGAACTTTCTGATGTAATAGTCCTTCTTCGCTTTTCTCATAATGTATAGGCTGTTTCTTGTATCTTTTCCTGATAAGCGTGTTTATATTTCTCATTTTGGGGGTATTTTACGTGTCGTTTCTAATATTTTTTGATTTGTTTCAAAAAACTTATCATCTATCCATGGGCATTTCTCCCTTCTTTAGATCTTTATTGTAATTCGATTTTTCTCTATCATTTGCTGCAATAAAATAGATAGTTTTTCAAACGTTGTAATTTCGTGTTTTTAATTTGTGAAATTTGCTTTGCTAAGTTTCTGTGGTCGGTTATTGTTTTTTCAAAATATTTGTATTTCCTAACTATTTTGTGTATTTTTATGTTTGTTTTTACCGCATAGTCTGACAGGTCTGTTGAAATTATTTTTATGGTAATTTCTTTTTTGATATTTGTAATGATATGGTTAAGAGTCAGTATTTTGTTTTATATATATCGCTATTCCACCTTCTCTGCCATCTCTAGAATTGAATTCAGCGTTGTAGTTTTGAAGTTGATAAAGGTGTTGGTCTGTGGGTGACAACCAAGTTTCCGTGAATGCAATAACGTCAGGGTAGTTTTCTATTCTAGCTATTGCCTCTATTTCTGCTGCGTTAGTTTTGATGCTTTGTATGTTTAACATATAAAAAGTATACATTTTATTGATTTTTTTTATGAAGTGTGTTTTTACTTATTCTAAGTTACTTACATCTGATTTGGTTCTGATCTTTATTTTTTTACTGGATTCAGTTTTTATAAATTTCCGTCTTTTTATTCTTCTTTAGTTCCCTTGCATCGTAAAACAGAGCATTCACCCTTCTTGTGCCTATCAACAGCTACTACAATATTGTTCTTAAAAGAGAATCTTATAATGCAGCAGCAAACCAGCAACAATCCCTACCCTTGATCATGAAAACAAAATAAAAGATAATGTTTTTGTTTCCTCTTTTGCCGGATGAACTTTACCGAATTAGATTTAAATCAAAAAGTAAATCCAGGTCCCAACGACCTTCAGTGATTAAAGAATTTAGTGTATATCTTGTTCAAATATTGACTTATATAGTAAATTTATCTTTCACAGAAAGACTTTTTCTACAAATACTACACACAGAAAAATGCATTTTCAGTTAAAAGCAAAATATTGTTTTAACACAATTCTCTTAAAGAGAAAATGGATTAGTTTTATTGGAAGTAAATCATTTACCACTAAGAAAATTGAAACTTTTAATTCAAGAAAACTTTTGTTTCGATGAATTTTCTTAACTAGAGAATATATTTGCTTAGTGCAAGTAGGTAGAAATGAATTGTCTGAGCTTAGATCTGTAACTGCATTACCGGCTTACGTCACGGCCCTCTCCTGGATTGAGAGTTTGCTTGTGTCCCGTGGATGGAGACAATAGATAGAAGATATAACTTGAAAACGCGATAGCGATGTAAGTGAGTTTGCACCCGGAGTGACGCTGATTTAATATCAGTCGTTTAATGTGCTATATATTGGCACTTATTAATCAATTAACCAGTTCATGAACGTGACACCCCCATATTTTTATTTATGAAAATCTTATAAATAATGGTCACATGTCCAAATCCAATGGGTTTTCCGCCAATTTCTAACTCAACCTTGATATATGAATCGCAGGAGAATTAATATAAAGAAAAAATGCTGAAATATAATAAATATTGACAATCACTTATATTACGAATAATAATAGAGATAAGTATAAGGATTAATTACTCGTCTACCTGCCTACACTTTTTATTAAGTTATTTTTCATACTTACACCTATAGCATTAGAAAGATGATAAATTGACCATGATGGGAGCTACCCTTCCTGTGTTAGATACATTCCAGGGTTTCACCCCTACACAAGTCAGATTGGCCGAGCGGTCTAAGGCGCCAGATTTAAGCTCTGGTTCCCCAACGGGAGCGTGGGTTCGAATCCCACATCTGACAATATTTTTTTCTTTTTCTATAAAATATATTCGTCCGCTTCTTTTTTGTTTGTTTGAAATACATAGCGAATACTGCTCATAAAGTAATAAGTAAGTTTACTAACTACTGCAGATAACTTCTGTTGTAAAATCGCCTTTAAGCTTTAAAATATTATCTAATTAAGTTGGAACCATCTGAAAAAACTTTTAACAATTAGTTTTAGAAAGAAAGCTACCTCTTAGGATTTTACATGATTAGATTTGAGTTTTTTCCAAAAATATAGGTACCAAGTTTGCTGAAATTTTTATAAAGGGTAGTTGATTGGAATTAAAAACTTCATTCTAGTTTATTCAGAAAAATCTGCGTTCATCATTTTTTATAATTTGATTCTCTTTGAAAAAGTTATCTACAAATCATACATTGACTTAGTATTAGAGATACACTTAAGGTTTGTTTAAGTGTCTACTCCAATCTACTTCGTCTGCTCTAATTGTAAGCAAATGTTGGGCGTTTCTTTGTTTCAAATTTAGGTTCCCTTATTTTTTATTTGTACTGCAGTAGTGTTCTGAAGTGAACTTACGATCTGCCCTCCTTCCTCAGTGTAAAAAGAAGGAGTAAGATGCTTATCCTTACTTTCTATATTACAATTAGAGCAGATGGTGTAGACCAACGCCGAATAGATATACAGGCCTATAACATGGTGTACTTTAATACCTTGCTTGCAGGCTTTCGATTCCTTACTTACTTTTAAAATGCTTGTTACTTATTCGTAAGTCGAAAGAGGAGGTTCACCTCGAGCTCATTCGGCGGCGCTTGTCGTACTGCCAGTTGTCCAATGATGAATCACAGCCTCGTGCTGGCTTAAACGGTGTTGCGTCTTATTCACGCCGTTACAATAGAGTTTCAATCCCAAAGTGGTAGCTATGTGTGTGAGTGCGTGGAAGTTTGTGGGTTCTAATTTGAATTGCACAACAAAACAGTGAAAGTGCATTATAAATCAAACATTTATTCCCATACAACGAGGAAAAGAGGTAAATGTCAAAACATATGTATGCACAGTTTTGAACATACACAAATAAATAGAAATATGAGATGTCAAAGTGACAAAGTTCTTGAGTTTTTGGAGAATATTATGAAAATAAATTGGAGAAATTGAACATGTATGGATGCAAATAAATTATACTTTTGGCAAAAGTTATGAAAATGTTGACGTTGTGAAGGGCTAAAGGAAGAGCACCTTTTGGTGATTTAGTCCTATTGACATATGGGATATGATATGTACGTATTGCTGTGTACTGAAGGTACCAACAAAAATGCAAAATGAAATTAAAAATGAAAAATTAAATTAGCTAGCTCAAAGGATAAAAATTTAAAAGGGCGCAAAAGAACAATTAAACTCAGGGTTACTCTCACAATTAAACTTATCATGAAAAGTAAAATGTGGGTGAAAGAAATCTGAGTTTCTTTAATACTCCAAAAATTTAAAAGGATTAATCAAAAATAAAAGAACAGTATTTGGAATGACGTCAATAATCAATAATTTTATTATTTAAAAAAAAAAATTAATTACAATTTCGCAGGAAAACAAACCTTGGGCAAAAGGTCCTGGCCGAAATCAAAACTGCATTAGACTCTAAATTAAAAAGGGACAATGCTAAATCCTTTATCAAAGCAAAAGGTAACAAATAGTTCAGGAAGATAATCCTTTTCATATCAATTCAATCCACGCGGTTTCAATATTAAAACAACTAAATTAAACGTGGACAATTCAAGTAATTTACATAAATGAAAACTAAAAGCAAGCACAATGTTTCTATTCATCCAACCCGAGGTGATTGATTATAAAATACAAAACAGTAAACTAGAAAACGGAAAATTTAAACTCTAAAACATTATCATGAGGGAATTAAAACTACTAATCCATCTTCCTGCACGTAAAATAATAAAAGATCTGACATCTAAATTGTGTACACAAGAATATAATACCAATTATTATAAAACGAGTTCCATGATGGACGAAATAAAATCATAAACGCGAATTCAAAACTTAAAATCAAAAAATCACAAAATGGCAGCAATGAAATACAATTTTACCTCTACTTACTCGCTCGTGTCAATATCAGAACTCTTCTCTTTCAAGGTTAAACAATCGTATACATATAAAACAACAGCTGCGTGCGCTACGCCTAACGCACAGATCATAGAAGAAAAAAAAACTTCTAAGAAGGACATGAGCTACATGAGCAAATGCTAACAAATTAAAAAGTGAAATTAATTTAAACAAACTGAACATTTAAATAAATAAATTAAACAATCCAAAACATTAATTAAATCTTATGTAAAAATAAAACAATTTGAAATTTCTCGCAACATTGACAAAGGCTTACAGAAACACTGAATTTACGACAACCGGGGAGCCAGGCCACAGCAGTATATATACAGATATTCATTAATTTGATTATTATTATTATTATTAAATATATGTACAGTGACAAACAATCAAATTTCGCGGGGCTTCGGCAACTCTTTTAAAATTTAAACGCGGAATCTAATGGCTTTAATTCTGTTAACAAAATGAAACGCCAATTTGTATACGGGAGACCGTCGAAAAATACGCGGACGCAGACTGACGGGTTAGACATCGGTAAGGACGCTAAACTATGCTGAACTGGAATGATTGTAAATAAAACCCTGGCAGCGTCAGAAAGCTATGCCAATGCAACGGTCAGATCGGAGAACACCGGTAAACTGTCTATGTTACACCAGAAAAGCTTTGCCGGCGCGAAAAATTAGGCCGGGAATAATTGAAATAATAAGCTGGGCGTATATCGGAAAGCTGTGCCGACACATCAGCCATAGCGGACTGAGGAAATGCCTGCGTTACACCGGAAAAGCTTTGCCAGCGCTAACAATCATGCCGGGAATAATTGAGATAAGAAGCGCGACGTAAACGAAATTAAACAAATAAAAACTCAATGAAACAAGATAACATGCGGTAGCAACGCTACCACCCATGCGAAAATCAATCGAAATAAAAAGGAATTAACGGTTAATTCGAAATAAACTCAAATCTTAATACTGAAATAGATTTTCTCGTGAAACGGCACCTTACAAAGTAAAAAAGACTATAGAAGAGAATTTGGTAACACTGCAATTTGGTAATTGTGCGAAATCAAGTTCGAATAGAGCAAAAACAAACTCTGTAGGACATTGTTTGTTAATGACCATTTAGGAAATACACATTCGAAATTGAATTCCGAAGATTGGAACTCCAATTTCGCCAATATCTAACGCAGCCTTAACTGTTCCACGTTACCGACGGGTAAACAATTAAATGCAAGACAGCCAACCGTTCGCGAAACTTGTTAAACTGTTCAACAGCTACTCGCAGCCCTGTTACTTACCCCGAACACATCCGCTCCGAATAGCGAACGCGTGTAAGTATGTATGTTATATCTACACATGTTCCAGACACTTACTCGTACATACGCAAATAGGAATCTATGTGTATACATGCGCGCCGTAGGAAGCACATAGGAGGCGCACGGCCGAAGCAACGGTATATAAATTGCAAGTTAATAGATTCGTAATAATGTCTAAGGCATCGCAGTTGGCGTCGACGGCGTCCTATGCTTAAAACTTGGAATAGTAGCTGGCACAGGATCGGCCGAGAACTAGTGCATGCATGTATTGTAGTAGGTGCTGCAGTCCCGACGGTCTGTAATTGTTTTCGAATTGCACGCGCGACCAACTTAAATCAGGGCCTTAATTAAATACGAACCGAGAGGGAACAGGCTAAGATACGACTGCGACGATTCCTGGACCTACAAGATCCTAAATTACAGAGGCGACTAATATCGGAAGCAATTTGCGATTGTCCAATTACGATACGTACATGTGTGTTAGTGCCTGACAGAAGCGATTCAGTAAGTAGGAATAACGCATTCCCCAACAAATAACTTGGTTTGAGAACGATGCACACAGAAAAATGCATGTTTACCTTAAATAAATTTTGGACCAAAGAAATCTGTGTTTCAAATATCCGCAAGACAAGGCAAAAATCGTCTTAATAGCATAATCTTTGTGTAAGAGGTTAGAACTCTTGGATGAAACTACCTTTAGTCTCTACTTAAGAATATCGTTTACTTGCATTAAAAGCATTAGTCTTGGAGCAAAATGTTAGAATTCTAGAATTAATATACTATACAGGCTGTCTCCTCGTTGAGTTGCATAACTTCATAAGGTTATTCCTTGTATCAAAATTAGCTAAACACTTCCAGTGAGCATAGGCCAATTCTCAAACGTTTTCGAGATACGGGTGGTCGAAAGCGTTGAAAATCACTAGTTACGGTAACTAATTTAGATGAATCATGGAGGCAGTTGGCTCGACTGGTAACTTAGATCCAATGCACTTGACGTAGGCTTTTGGACAGTTATCATGTAAGCAGTGTTGTTGTATTTTTGACAGTTTTGGATTTCGCTCGCAGAACATTTAAAAATGCCTGTTTTTACGAAGGAAAAGTACGCCGACATGATATTTTTGCATGGCTATTGTGGAGGAAACGCTTCAGTAGCGACAAGCGAGTACGCAGAACACTACTCGAACCGAAGACATCCTTGTCGGACAACCATCACGAACTGTTTCATATCGCTTGTGCTTCTTTATCTACCATACTAGAGATGCATAGGTGATTATCGGTTTGGATACCACGATTTGTGCCCAATACCTCACATTTGATCGTAACCCAGAAGTTTTTGCGTGGACGCTTTTGGCCAACATAAGTGTTGCGTCTGTTCGGATTCTAATTCACTAAAGCTGCCAATTCCAAGCAAGCTTGAAGTCACACCAAGGTGTCTCACTTCAGTCAGAAGCTTCAGACCATCTAATTTCTTTGTTCTTGTGAATGCTATTTTGGTTGTTTTGGGGAGACCTCCTCAGTTCCTTCTTGTGCAACCTGTAGAGCGTTCTGCTTTTTGTTCCACACTATGTTAGAATAATAAGATCACCTGCGTATCATAAAATTTTTCGAGGACCAGAAATATCTTTCTACGATCTCTAAAGATCATACTCATCATATATAACAATACTAATATGCGACAGGGAGTGGTATAGGAAATGCCTAAGTATTTAGCCTCGTTAGCTTGCGGGTGTTCGCAGTTATTAACTTTAACTGGCGGACATGTTCCTCTGCGCATTGTAAATGTGACATGTGTGGATTTAGATTCATTGGCCTTCATACGCCATTTCTATAACCAGTCCTAGATCTTGTTGAGACCGATCTGAAGATTCCTCGAACCCGATATTGGATCTGAGTGGGAGGCAAGTACCGCTGTATCGTCCGCAAAGGTTGCCACAGTAGTGAGTCTTGTTGTCGATAGGTCACTCGTGTATAGAAGATAAAGGATAGGACCCAATACACTCCCTTGCGGTACATCAGAGTGGATAGGATGGATATCAGAGTATTGATTGTTCTGTTTGACTAGGAAATACCTATCGGACAGGTAGGATTTTACTAGTTGATAATGAGGGAGTGGCAGATTTTTCCTTAGTTTGTAGTGCAGACCCATGCGCCAAACCTTATCAAAAGCCTGTGTAATACCTAGTAAGGCTGCTGAGAAATATCTTTTAGCCTCAATATCTTTATTTATTTTGTTGACAATTCTGTGAACCTGCTCAAGGGTGCCATGTTTGTCGCGAAAGCCGAATTGATATTTCGGAATTATATTTCATTCTTCAATGATTAGTTTCAGTTTTTTTTGTACATAGATTTTCTCAAACACCTTCGAGAGCATAAGCAGTAAGCTAATAAAACTATAGGAGATGGAAGTTCCATCTGGAATGGGGCCTCTAGTAATTGACTTATTTCTTCTTCTTCTTCCTTCGTACCTTCTGAATTGGAATGGTTCGAAAACTGGTTGCAAGTGTTTAACAAATACTTCTGCTTTGGCTTTGTCATTTCTCGCCCATCCGTTATTTTGATCTTTGATTGGTGGATCTGCTTGCGGTGGTCTTTTTAATTTCCTAATTGCCCTGCAAACGGAATAATCATACCTTTCAGTTCGTGTTAGACTTTGTATGTTTTGATTTTTTAGTTTCAAAAGCAAAACTTTCAGGGCTTTGATTGCTTTGTTTAAGTTTCTCTTATTGGACTCGCTTCTTTCTTGTTGCCGATTTTCCTTTCCATGTTGCTTCTCGGCAATTTTTTGTTTTCACATAGGATGACAGCATTACACCAAGGTACAAGTCCAAGTAAATGAATAATAGCTTTATTGTTAGCATGTGGGATGTTATTCAGGCTTTAGAGGCATCCAACCTCATTCCAAGACTATTTGTCTTGATAAAGATCTCAATGGCGCTTTTCCTATAACCATAAACTTCTTCCCAATTCCAACTTCGGATGTATGGAATCAATATATAACATCACCAGTTGTGCTGCTTTCAGTAGTATAATCATTATCATTTGCAAACGATAATACAGACACTGGTGAAGAAAAATATTACAAAATTATATGACTTACATTCATTAGGTTATCTTCCAACATGAGAACACAGATATTTTGTTCTGAATTAAACATAGTAAGGTTATTCGAAAAGAACATAGAACCAATGAAAATTTGTTTTAACCAAAACAACTACCTTTTGGAATTCTGTTACCTAAAATTTTCGGCACCGAAAGTGACCGAGTGAAATCAAAAAGAAAACCAAAAAGTTGCTGCGCTACCGCTTCACAAACCTTAGACTCAGTGGGTTGATATTTGACAATCATCCAGGGTGCCAGCCGGCTCGTCGGCGAGGGAGTGGGTTGAACGAACAAACCCAAGATGGAACAAAAATTTCGGCGCCACCTGCTTAGGTTTACTTACCCTGTCATGCCCCCTAGATAAGCAGGAATCCAAGGTGTTAACGAGTACCAAGGGGTAAAGCAGTTTGCAAGTCAATACAAAAAAAAAAAACAAAGATAGATTTAAAAGTAACTCGGTTAAACGTTTATTGCAAATAAATATTGAGTGAAATAAATATGCAATTATAAATACAGAAAGAATTAATGACAGATAGCCCTACGATAGGACTCCAATTGCTAATTTTGCTATGGCCAACGCAATCAGTTTACACATCAATATTATAAAGGAAAATCTTATTCTACGAATTAAAATTAAATTTTGAAAAGTTTTAGAGTTACAGAAAAATAATTGATTGAAACAAAGTTAAAAATTTTGAATTAAATGTGCCAGCGTTGAATAAACCAACCCTGTATATCACATGCCGATAATTAATCGGTTGATGTTATAATATATAGTAAAGAGTTAATCTGTTACACTGTTTCAATTATACCCTCCGATCTGTAATATACGAAATTTCTAGAATTGTTGACTAAAACATTAACAAAAAAAAAAAGAGAAGCTAATTGATCGGGGTAGTTATTTAAGAATGAACGTTTTATTCGCAGATAGAATTTAGTAATAAAAAAAAATATAGCGTCCAACTTAGCTTTTGTCCCTCAAACGGTTGTTACGGGGCTTGGATGTGATGTCCTATCCGATGGAATCGTGACACGGGCTCGACTCGGTAAGAAAACGGAAGCGAGAGGTCCGTTGAATTCCCCAAGGGCGGTGCAGGAACAAAGAAAGCCGCAGAAAATCTCAGCCAAGCGTGGGTATTCGAATCCTCACTTGAAACGACGTTGAAATTCCAAAAGTCCAAAAATAATGCGACGATAAAACCTCGGTAGTAACGGGCTTTTCCAATGTAGCGAAGAAAATTTCAAAATGGCGTTGCAGACGCGTGGGTTCTCAAATTATCTCGAACTAGTCGAATCCATCAGCCGTGGTAATCACATCAATTCCACATCAAACACAAGCGAAGATACGGCCGATGATTATTTTTGGTAAACTTCCATTTAAATCCACATAAGTGAGAAAATATCCGAAGTTCCAAAAACAGGAAGAATTTACTCTTGAGAACACGTCTTACACCATTACCAAGATCAAAACGAAGATGATGATGCCGGAAACAGGAAACCAAACGGGAGAATACGTCACACAACCAATCGGAAAATAGGAAATTAAAATTTGAAAACTGACAACGGACAAGAGGTGCCATCTAACGTCGAAAAGATGTGAACACAAAATATGAAGATCTAACAGAAAGCAATCAATAGAAAATCGATGCCTAGAAATCTATAAACAGATGAATGTGATACAGACAGAACTAACCTTAAAAACTGAACAACTGTCAAAACATAGAGAATGATTTACTAAAATGCAATAAAACAGAAACAAGGACCGAAATAAGTGAAACAATACAAAATCTGAAGGTGATGAACTAAAGATTCTCAAATTCTAGCAACCAAGAGAGAAGACAGCACAAATTGAAAGAACCAAAATGAAACGATGAAGGTAACGTTGTAGAAAACCAGACGTAAAAGCAACTCTGAAGTAGAGGGCAGAAAGAAAAGGAAAAAATAAAGATACGAAAACTTGTCGAAAAGACTGGCCGAGTACTACACAAGGTAGGTGAAGAAAAAAACCGTAACAATTCATTCTCGTAAAACTTTTACCTTCAATATTTTTGCAGAAAATTGTAAATGACAAAACGGCTTCCCCATTGAACAGTTGCCACAATAACCCAAATTTGTCATTAACTCATAGTCCTACACAGACAATCAGTAAGCACCTATAATCTCCCAATTAATTTCAATTCAACAGTACAATTTACATTGTTCCGGCGAATTTCTATGTGGCGAAAGGGCAATTATACCCGCTACTTGCGTTCGGTACGTAAGCCACACGTAGCATAACTTATACGGGTGCCATTTGCCCGAAATTCCCTAATAAGGGATGGTGTAAATTATCTACACACCGTATTAAAACGTAATTAGTATTTTCCATAACTCGGCGTTTTCGGAAACCGGCACAAAATCAAACAGGAATTAAGAGAATTCATGGCACATGTGTTGTGCTCGACGGTTAATAGGTAGCGAGGAGGATTGCGGCCTCGCGGGCGAAAGGATAAAAGCGGGCCCCCAGTCGAAAATTCGAACCCCTATTCCTCCTATAAATAATTGTTAATATCCGTGCCCGCGTCTGGGACCAAAGTGGCGCGCGGTTGCAGTCAAATATTAATGCTACGTTTTTGGCTGGTGCGTTTAGCGTTTGAGAAGATTCGAAATGTGTTTCTTAATTAGACTATGGTAAAATGGGGCGAGATTAATAATGTCGGAAATATTTGAGTCTATAACTTTTTCATTTCATGGGATATAAGTGTGTAAATACTTGAAATAGACGTAAACCAGTGTGAGGTTTTAATGTCTATGAAAAACAAAATGATTTCTTTAGCGAAGTTTAAAAAAACACAAACAGGACGAAAAGATAAAAAGTTACCAATAACTATAATACTCCAACTATGCTAAATACTTGGGTGCTATATTAAAACGGGCAGTTAGGCAGAATCCTCCATATAGCACCAATGACTAACCTACAGAAAAAACAGCACATGCTACACTGCGGAAATTACAGAAAGTGTGTGCCTGCCTGGAAATTGCAGGCGCCATGCATGCTATGGGGGTTATAATAAATATCACACCCCTTCATCCACATGTTAGAAAAATGACGGCCCCCAGTCCCTACAAGCTAAAGTTGACACTGTTACCTGCAGATTTCTTCTCTTCTGCTTTTCTCTACCTTTCCTCCATCGAGTCTGGGATGGCGCTGTGTCGCGATAGTTTGGTCACTTGACCGCACACGGTTCAGATTTAACTCTCTTTGCCGTCTGATCATTTTACCTGAGAGGATATTTTACGTGTTTCCCTCCGTACGCTTAATTTTTTTCTTTTCTTGGGAAAGGTAACCGCTAATGCGGCTCTAATTGTTCAGAGTGTGAATCTAAGTTATTTTGGTACCCAATCGACCTCGCTATAGAGGATTTGTACTGTCAAACAGTCAATTACGTGTTGCACGGCTTACGACTTTGAAATGAAATTATTGCTACGCCCTGAAGTACTTTGAGAATTCCACAGTTTGTGGATATATAATTGGTTTTCCGCTTATCTCATTTTTCGATGATCACCTATTTTTCGTTTTTAGTGTTACCGCATAATTCTACTACGGTAACATAGCCTATTTAGAACCCCGCGGAGGTCGTTTTTTTTTGTGATATAGACGAATTTTGAGGATTAGGTTATTCTCATCTTATTCCAAATCAGAGGGCCTTCATCCTCAGGTATTTTCATCTTATCATCGAGTGCATCTACGTGTGATCGACGCCCCACTTATATCTGGCAATGGGAGCTTGCCTTGGTACCCACCACCACCACCAAGATAACTTGAAATTGAATATATTTGCGCTAATAAAATCACAGAGCTGTGAAATTTCATCAAAACTTGGACAATTTTAATTTTTCTTTTGTTGATAAGAGAATTAGAATCAGTTTAGAGACATTTCATTTAATTCTAAAATTTATTTTATTTAATATGCCATTCAATTTTTGTTCTTGGATTGAACGTTTTGTTATTAAATTTCATTACGATTCGAAACTTCGTTTTTTCCTTATATTTCAGTTAATGCATCAAACTTTGCAATTAATTTAAGGAGTTAAACTTTGACAGTTAGTATATTTTTTGTGTAAATCTTAATCACCTCATAACTTTTTTTATTTCTTCCCTAAATTTAAGTAGTTTCATTTAGTGTAAATATTTCCTGAGCCGAAAGCTATATTTAACACTTTTTTATTTTGAATTTTGCTATTTTCTAAACCGATAAGCTGTTGGCTTATTCTCAATTTTATTTTAAAGGTGGCTATCCACTCGCTGGGCCATTTTTTTTTTTGTGTTTTGGAAATACTTTTAACTCGATCGTTTGTAGTACTTTGAAACCCACAAGATCTTGAGGGGGGTAAAGGGGGGTGAACAATTTCACCACCTAGTATTTTAAGTTTTTTCTTTTTTTTCATTACGTTACTTCACTGAGTTTAGGGGTCATAGCCGTTGATTTAAACAATTACTACTTTTATATTAATTCAAATTTCTTTCTTTTGAGATTAAATATAATACCTTTCAAGAAAATCCAATGTAATTACTTACTTAATAATTTAATAATAATAAAGAAGCTATTGACTGTATTTCATGGTCTTTAGAGATTTCATCTCTATATATTATATGGGAGGATGGTTAATTTGGTAAAGGAACCACTAGAATCGATGACACCTACATTATCAACGGATCATGCTAAAACTAATGAGATATCAACTACAATTAGAATTTGTGGCAGGGAAACAACTCTATGTAGCAGTTGCTTCGGCGAGAGATCCTGATCCAAACAAACATTATAACGCCGATTACTTAGAAGGTACTAGAGTAGAGCCGCGATGATCAGGACACCTTCGGAAAGAGGTTTGCTAAAGCGAAATCGTCTAAAAGTCTACTACTACAAAGGTTTGAGGTGCCAGAGCTGGGAGCTGCTCCATTATAAAGAGGAGACAATATATTGATCCGAACTGATCAAGATAATAGTATCTACGAAAACCTTCAGATTTCGTTAAGCACGGGGGTTAACTGGCAGTTCTAGATAAGGGTTTTTGACAGTATATCGTTTCAGTTGCAGTGAGCAGAGGCTTCTGTGCCTCAATCCTTTTACATTACAATCTAGAATTCATTGTGCTCAAATTGTTTTGCTCATTCCTTTTTATATTATTGTTCTCAGTGCCACATTGTTTTCCCTGTAACTAGGCAATGTTTTGTTAACCGTGAGCTGCAAGAAATGATAGCCACAGTGATATCAAGTGATGTTTCTTTATATCACGCTGGAAACAAAATATATCCTTTTGCTTGAGATACCGTCAACTAAAAGAAGAGCAGAGGGCGGTTTTTTTGATAGTAGAATCTGATTTAGAATTTTATTCTTTTTCATGGCGTCATCTTACTAAAACTTAAAATCTCTACTACAACTTCCATTAGACATAGCTTCAAATACCACCAACCTAACAAGCACTACATCCAAATATCCCCTACAAGCGACCCATTTTCTCAATTTCCTGTCCCCCTTCCGCTGTCTATTTCTGAAGCTGGAAGCATAGCATGGCGACTCGGTCGGGTCACTTCGCTGAAAAATCGCCACAATTTCCCCGTCAAATTGTTCCCGTATATGCACGAGATATATACATACGCGTAACTCGTCTTATTGTAAGATAAGCGCATGACTCGAATGCGTGATTTGATACGGGGCCGTTTGACAAAGTGATGGCCATTTCTCCTGGGGCCCGGAACCAGGGCCACGCGGCTTCTTAAATTGGCGGCGATTTTCTCCGAGAACGGGACCAATGCGCGAAATAAATTGAAACGAATCGTTGCCTAGGTGTAATTTGAAAGAAAACTACATGAATTTATCATCGCGAAAATGGCAACGTGTTTATTGTATATGGGAAAGTTAGTAGGTTAAAGAGTTCTTACTTCTAGTAAGAGTCATGGAGAAATCACTACACAAATTGATTTGTGTAGTGATTTTCCTTCAAGGAAAACAACAGTCTACAAGTAGATGTGAAGGAAATAGGATGGTAAATTTGACACCTTCATAGAACTCCTAAAAAGGGTTATTTCATTGAAGAGCTAAAAAAAAATTCTGAATGATTTATTGCTAACATATGATAAATTTCTAAACGCAATATTTAAAGCGTGCAGTTAACTATGTAACGACGTTTTACAAAACTGTATGTGCCGTCTGCTACTGTGTTTACTTACTGTCTGCTTTCTATTTTACTTACTGACTTTTGTAAAGCTTATTACTGATTACTTTTGCGCAGACCCCTGTAGGTCTAAATCTCCGCGTGTGGTCTCACCTCGTGACCGCACGGCGGCGCTAGTTGTGCGATCCGGGTGTCAACGGAATATCAATGTGAACTTGATTGGTGTCACCTTTTATTTCGTCGTTACAATAATATTTCAACCCTGGAATGGTAGCTGTTGGCGTGAGAGCGAGGTATCCAGGGTTACTATAGGAGTGTGCGCAACAATTTAAACAGTGAGAGTGTGTTTTTTAATCAAGAGTTTATTAGCATAACACAAGTTTGAAAGACATCAGGTATGTACAATGACAAAAACAGATGAGTAACAACAACATATATACCAATTGTCCGCCTGCGTCCGCATTATAGCGATCCTGTAGTGTAAGCGAGATACACAGAGGTATCCGTGCATTAGAACGGTAAAGAGGTATACGGAATATTCGACTGGATTACATTAGCATATTGCTATGATGCACTCGTGTTTGCCAAGAAATCCACATTTCTACGCTGTCGCCGCACAGGCGCAAGAGCCGTCGCTCGCGCACGTGCTTGTCAGATGCATTTTATATTTCGTCGGGAGAACTACTCGTTCGTACTATTTAATAAAACGCGTTGTTGGTAGGTAGATAACGGTTATTTTAAAAATGGAGTACTATACGCCGGAGCAAAAACTCTTCATGAATATACACTTTTACGGTGGTAATTCCGCGGAAGTAACTCGGGATTTATTTGCAGCTAATTTCCCCGAAAGTCAAATTCCCAATGCAAGCACCATTCGTAGGACCGTTAATCGATTTGAAACTACATTTTCTTCAGTAAATAATAAAAATAAAGTTGTTCCGGATAAGAATGTAAGCGATATAGAAATTCGAGTATGTGCTTTAGTTGAAGTAAATCCCACTATGTCATCTCGACAAATTGCTCGCGAATTAGGTATCTCTAAAACAACGGTTCATAAGATTTTACGTACTAATAAATATCGTTCATACAAATTTACAAGTTCACAAGTACTTCTTCCCGATGATTATTATCGCCGAATGGAATTTTGCGAAAGAATGATAAATAAATATCACGATAAGCATTTCGGTATAGAAAAATACTTAAACTTTCTGCAAAATATTAATTAGATGGCAAAAAGGAACGTGTTGGTGTATTACAGATTTTAACGGATTTTATTTCTTAAGAAATTCAAGGTGAATAAAAATAAGTCAAACTAATAATGAAATAAAGTATATTTTACATGAAAATACAATAAAAATAATAAAGGGCTGGGCCTATAGGGGTAAACGCGTGAATCTTTTCCGAAATTTCGATTTTCCACGATTTTCGGTAACGAAGCGACAATTCCCAAGGCCGATTCCCGCGCGCCGGCGAGATGGATTACGTAATATTGCAGGTAGTCGTGCACCGAACATCAAAACATCGAAACCTTGAACGACGACGAATTTGATGTGAAGTAAGCACAAAGGAGATCGAAGATTTCTCTCGTACCTAATTTCTCATATGTCAGTAATTATATTACTACCAAGCAACTATTTACGTTTTACATATAACTATGTGGATGTATGAAAAATCCCCGTCGTAAGATCTCTTGGGATGGCTTTATGTATGTCAGAAAGAAATTTTTTTTTTGTTAATGTTGAAATTAAATAAAGAAATCAATTATGTTCTCTCCTTTTCAATTTTATTGATAGTTTTATTCTTTGTTGTTATTTCACCCTGTAACGCTGAAATTAACAAAAAAACAAACACATTTAGATGCTACTCCGGGCTTTGACCGAAACTACAGACCTATGTTTTACTTCTTAATATCAAGAATGTTAACAGATTTAATATAAATACAATAATAATAATATATTGGACAAAGGTTGCCGACGGTAGACGTCAGAACAAAAACTGTATGTCTTTCCACATTTGTGCAAAATAAAGCCGATACAGATTACGAAACCTCTATTCAATATACAAAAAATTTCATGAGTCACAATCAGATACCTGGAGTTGGCGGTAATGCCGACAAAAACTTGTTATTACAATAAAAACCGATCAGAAGTATAACATTTTGTTTTAATATTTTAAATACAGAATATACCAAAATACCGGTATTCATATTAGTCTAATATTATTGGTTTTGGTAAAGCAGGTCGGTATTGCATATTGCTTAAATGTAATACTACTTAAACAATTTATTGGGATTTCATAAACATTATAAGAATTATACCACCGCAGAAGTAAACAACAATTAACCAAATTTTAAACGAATAAATAAACATTAGCTATTTCTAACTGACATATCCGTATTTGCCAAACTCACAATCACTTCCGAACGCACCGAACTGCTCGCTGCGTTTAGACTACGCATTAGACCGGACATTTTGGGTGTCCGTGAGTGTACATACGTTTCATACACATCCACAAACATGGATAAACCACTGTTGACGCGTTTGATATTGAGATGGCGTCTTCCCGACACTGTGAGAGTAGAGGCAATACATGAAGTACCGTCTCGAGGTTCGCAGTCTCGCACCTCGAGCAGGATTCGTGAAACGGTACGAGGATTGTCGTATTATCTCCTAATTAAATTTCATTAGAGATAGGTCTGCCACGGAGTATCGTATTAGCGGTAGGTGACAGCTGATCTTGAGACGACCGTGCGCGCACAACGTAGACGGGTTTCGATATAAATGCATCGGAATCACAAATGCCGACGGAATTGTATCTAATCGACGAAGGATGCGCGCAGTGTTAAACCTAGACGAGTAATTTTCTCTGTGCTTGTGTGATTTGAGAACGTTGAAGATGTGGTAATCGAAGCTCAGATGTAGAGTCGCGCATAGATGTTGCACAAAGTAAATATACATGCTATAAGGACTATAAACAGTACTAATATACAATTACACAAAAGAAGATTAATAATAATAATTTTTATTGTCCAACAGGCCAAAGTCCAATAACAGGGCAAAAAAATATTAACAAACATCTACATGCCCAAGAAATAATATACTTCTCACCAGTGGCCAACAGATGGCTGTAACTAACGACTGGCGTAATCACAGATAACAATTTCTAAGTGGATTAATTTAAATACTAATTAACTGAAATGCACTTTTTCAAAATTGAATTTGTTCAAAACAGCTTGATCCAAATGGTGGTTTTTCAGGTTAGGGTCCACAGACGATGGGGCCCGCAAATCAAAGGTACTACTGCTGAGGTTGAAGCTTTCACAATAGGAAAATAGCACAAGAATTAGAGAGCCGGGCCCGTTCACCCAGCCAACTAATTAGTCGTTTGATGACCGCTTACGCCCCAACTGTATATTCCTTATTCTTAATTTTCGCTGGAAATATATTTAATTTTTTCATTTTTTTAAATTTTTTCATTTTCTTCTTATCTTCAAAATATACTTTACATTGCTTCCTTTTCTATATGTTATCAATTGTAAGATATCTGCCACCAAAATAACCCTATTAATGAGTTGGAAATAAGCAAATTACTAACAAAAAGAAAACCTTTCCCTTTTCATTACATAACAAAATAATCGTTCACTTCATACGAAAACAATTAATTTCCCCAGTTGTACCCCACCCTGCCTTCTCTTTTTTTTTGTCATCCTCACAATACACACGGCCAAAAGAGCATCAACTCATCACGAGCATTTAACCAACCGCCACCAGTGGGAGTCTCCATCCACACGCCGCCCCGGCAAAATCAAATTACTGAACTATGCAGTAATTTCGAGACCTGCCACGAAGGAGAGGAGGCAGCACCGTCGCCGTCATATTAATCCGTGTTTGGCGGGCCGAAAAACCGTGCTCCGGGACTCGCACCGCCTGGACTTTTTCACCGAAGTCGGTAGTCGTAGTAATCCGGGTACCTGCTCCGTCGCCATCCGCCCGAGCGGAAAAACCGGGAGGTCGAAAAATTTCCAGCGACGGCTACAGAAATGCATTTCCGTATGGGGAGGACGTCGGCAGTGCCGTCCGAAGGTTTAACGGGAACGGAGGTGGGGGGAGAGGTTTGTTCCAGGCAGATGTGTCAACGTTCGTCGTAGTCGCACGGTTTATAAGGTTAAATGTACTGAAAATATTTACGGAAAAGCGGACAGGGTGTCTGCTGCAGGATTGTCTCTGGGTACGTTGGGGGTGGTCGGTGGTTTGTGGAGGAGAATGTACGATGGGAATTTATAGAAATGCGGCGGAAATGTTAAAAATCTATATTAAAACGTTTCTCGGCATTTAAGAGAAATTCGCGCGTTTACAAATGTTAAAAGTAGAAAGGACAAGTAAAGAATGCTTAAAATATACATGAAAGTAAGTGGAAATATCTGAAAAGAAAAAAGTTTTCTGTAAATTATGGCAGATTAATACGGCAACTCAAATGTTTTACCTCGCTAAACACATTGAGAAACACTTTAGGTAACCCGAAAGATAAACCGAACGACAACAAAAGATCGTACATTACACAATTGGATGCGGGGACTGCAATAAAGTTGGACATAAAAAAAAAGTGCAATCGGAAGGCTTGAATCACCCAGTATTCCACAACACATAAATGATACTGGACATAAAATTAACATAGAAAACCTTGAACTATTGCAAAATATAACATCTTCGAGGGAATTATATACTTACGAAACCATGTATATGAGGAAAGATTCTAACAATTTATTGAATGGTGCATCTTTGTATCATAATTAATAAACTAAAAATTCAGCATAATATAAATATATTAATGCTTCTATATCAGTAAGATTTATAATTTTAATTCTTTGCTTAACTAACCTATGTAGCATTTCCAAATGAAATCTGAAGTTATAGTTCCTAAAAAAATGAGCGAACATTAACATTACCTTACCTTGAACAAAACCTAATTTTCTGTATTTCGTTCCCTTTCAATTTTAATTTATTAGCAGCATAGCAATTTTTATCCTCTATAATGGACTTTTCCTTACTGTGAATTAAAGAATTATATTGTACTACGCTGCTGATATCAGTAGTGTCATTAAATACTACAGCGTTGTCACACGGTAAATCATTTAGATACGTGTTATGAATGAAATTGGGTCAAGCTTAGATCCTTGGTATAAAATTGGTACAATTGGTACAATTTAAACTCTCAAAATAATTTTTCAAAACTTCACCTCGCAAACCATAATGTTTTAACCTCTTTTTTTGTATGTGATTCATTAATGGCATTTGTTGTATCTCCAATGTGTCTTTATAGAAGATTTAGTTTTACGATAACTGCACTGTTACGAACAAAAAAAAATTTCGAAAGAAATGGTTGACTCTATTTAAAGTAACCCTGGAAACGTTACTACATTATATATAAGTGCGGAAAATTTTAAATCAATTTATATCCATATTCACCAAATCGATAAACAAAATTCCAATAATTCTCAACACATAGATAGTTAATTCATCACTAATTTACATTCTTTTATTAGTTAAATCAATTAGGAATACCTTAATTCTATTAAATGTGATAAATAGGGACTAAATACCATCAGGCAAGTCTCATTTTCCCGAATAGGGCGAAAAAGGTTGCGAAAATGCGAAAATTATCGCGCGAAAATCAAAATTATAGCGGGGTATCATCGGCGACTATCCTCTTAGTTTAACGACAGCGAGACGCGCAGCGTTGAATCTTTCTTGAAGTAAGACGCATTTGAAAAAAGAATATAAAAATTAAAAAAAAAAAAACAAAAAATTAAGAAACATTCAAATATCAAGAAATTACAATTTTTTTCAACGGGATGCGTAGTGTCAAGTTTAACGAAAGCGAAACGCGCAGCGTCGGGAGTCTTCTTTAAAGTTGTAAAGTGAGACGCGTTTGAAGAAAAAATAAAAAGAACAAAGAATCAAGAAAAATTGAAAATATTACACACATAAAAATTTTACGGAGTTGAATTAAACGGAGTTGTAGCTTTCCCGAAAATAGTTAAATTGTCACTAAAAATTTGTTAAAATAACATTAAAAAGAAATATTTTACACTTTTCGGAAATGATTCTAACAACACCTGATGTAGTTAGAAATTTCCAACTCCACAAAGGAGAATTATAATATCCGTCGACGGTGTTACACATTCTTTAACATCCGACTCGGATAATAATAACACCAATCGGAAAACAATTTACCAACTTGTGGTGTTGATAAAGAGTTTAGCAACGGCAGGGAATTGACGCAACACCAAAATGTGAATTAATATATCATTATATTGAAATTTTAATTTCGTAAGGTTGTTAGAAGAATTCCGAAAAGTGAAGGTTAATTCCCTAAAGTTGTTAAAAACGGAAAATGGTATGTAAGGTAAAATTGAGGGGTGTTCCGTAGTTGTGTTTCAGTGCTTTGAGGTGGGGCAGGATCGCAGCTAGCGCAAGCGCCTTGTATTTGGCTGCAGTAGTCAGTGTAGGTATTTAAATACGTGACGTACTAAGTAACAATGGAAAATACATTATTTGTGAGGGTGAAATACCAAAACTTGAAAAAGTGGATAAAGATAACAAACGTAAACATAGATGTTCATACTATTAACAAAACAGGTAAGTGTTCTCTAATTGTTATATGCTGCACATATGCATGTCTTTATAATTCACAAGGTTGGGCAATAAGTATAAGATAACCTTCAAGGAATTACTAGAGAAAGTGTCATTGTATATTGCATATCATAAAATATAAGATAATTAGATATTTCTAAAACATTTGCTATTTATGCAAAATTTAATAACAATTTTTAAATGTAAGTATGCAAAACTTCAGGATCTATAGACGCTTTTCCGTTATTATCTATACAATAGACTCACGATTATGTGACCTAAAGTTGGATTTTCTCAGGAGCAGGTTTTATGCGTCGCGTACAACACAAAACGCCTAGTGCTTTGCGCCGTTCACCCAATTCAACAAAATAGTTGGTGTCGCGCGCCAACTATTTAGCTGGGCGGACTGGACAGTATAATACTCTAAGCGTTTTGTGTTGTACGTAACGCATAAATCCTGCTCTTAAGCTGGATTTTCCTTCGAGCTGTAGCAACATCCAAAAGCACAAAGAAATTGAGATTGTTTGTAGCGCAAAGGTTTAATTTCAGAATTAATAATTGCTTATTAGTTAGCTTAGTAATTTGTAGTATATGTTTCTTGTAGTTGCTAATAAATTTGGCATACCTGATGATAAAAATTTTTTTTTTAAGCTTGTTACTTTTAGTCCATTTTATATGGTTTAGTCAACGTGGCGTTACATTAGTTGTAAAATTAGAGGGAGAAGAAGTTGCCAATTTGATGCCATTAACTATTTTTTTCTAATCGGATGTTACAATAAAGCTAAAACAAACGACGACGCAGTGCTGAAATGGTTATTACCGCACGCTGTGCTGTAATGAGATATTAACGTACTGGTGAGACGCTTATCGGAATGTTATATGGGCGATTAATGTGCAAATTAGAAAAAACACTGTAAAAAAATCGTGTCACAATGACTTTGTAATGCACCTTCATTGGATCACTCGCCGCTCCGCAGCTCGTTATTATATTATTATATACTTGTACTCGCATTACATAAACGTCATTGTGACACTTGTTACCATTACCATACATCTACATGTATATAAACTAAAATTTGTTTTGCATTTTAAATACATATTAAAATACATGTTTATGTCTTTAGTAGAAACTTTGTTTTTTTATGCTCTACCTTACCTTTCCCATTTTAAACATTTTTTTTTCAGTTTATAAAATCAATTATTTATTAATCTTTTTGGATTACATAAAATAGTGATCCTCACTCCATAAAACAGTAGTATGAATTCCGTAGCGGAATTTAGTTAACACCGAAGCCGAGTACATTTACTCCGTAACCTAACACTGTGAAGGTGTCGACGCAGCACCGCAACTGGGTTCATGTAACTCCGACACGGAGTTCATGTTACACCATAACGGAGTGCTTGTAACTCCACAAAGGAATTTATGCAACTCTGTAACGGAGTTCTGCCAACTGCACAAAGGAATTTATGCAACTCTGTAACGGAGTTCTGCCAACTCCACAAAGGAATTTATGCAACTCTGTAATGGAGTTCTGCCAACTCCACAAAGAAATTTATGCAACTCTGTAACGGAGTTCTGCCAACTCCACAAAGGAATTTATGCAACTCTGTAACGGAGTTCTGCCAACTCCATTAGGAAATCAACCAACTCCGTAAAAGTGTAATTTAACCCCGAAGCACGGATATTATTATTAAATTACACAACTCCATCACGTTTAACTACTTGTGCATTTGGTCGCGAGGGACCAGACGGTGAGAAATCGGTGTTGAATCCAACACTGTATTTCTTTGTGTGTAAGAAATTACAATTTTTTTTAACGAGACATTCAGTTTAACGACAGCGAGACGCGCAGCGTCAAGTCTTTTTTAAAGTGAGACGTGTTTAAACAAAAAATTAAAGATAAAGAAACAAAAATTACGAGAAAAAAACAATTTTTTCAAAGAAAGACACGAAAATTTGAAAACAGTAGAAAATAAAAAAAAATACTGATAATACATAAATAAATTACAACTCTATTCTAAATTCCCATATGTATTATACGCGATTAAAGAGCGAGCTGCTACTCAAGGCACCTGTTTCACCCATTTGTTTTACCAACTTTATCAATAGGGCGCGTTCCAAGGTAGAACGCGGGCTTTCTAGTTAGATATCTAATGTGCTGTGGATGTGACACATACACGGAGAAAGTCAGTAGAGTGTCATGAGTCATACAGTTGTATTACAAATGATTACCATGTATTACCATTATTTTGTTAATTTTGCTATTGTTGTTACAAAGTGTGATATTTTAGTTTCTATCCATAACATACTGCAGAAGTGACTACAAAATTAAAAAAGTTATATATATTTTAAAAGTGAAGTTATGAATATTTCTTATGATAAAATCTGAAGAACGTCTTTTCCTACACAAGACAAAAAAATTTAATCGTCAGATTATCAACACGAAAGGTATTAATGGTTCTGTATTTATGTACCCGTTGAAATTCTTCTTATTTATTCGCTTTTTGCATTTATTATAAGTAACATGCATAATTTATTAGTTACTTCTGTCTTCTATTATTGACTTTCTCCGTATAGCTGTCATATGCATGGCGCACTAGATAGCCAATAGAAATCTAAAAGGCCATATCTCCGGTCATATTTACAATAAGTATAGGATGTAATATATTTCTGAAAATTCTGCAAAATTTGTTCTGTGGCTATGTCATAGCCCAATATAGTTTAAATTTGAAAGGAAATAAAATGACGTCATCTGTCAAAATTTTGAGGTGATATTAGAAAGTAGATTTCATACCCAGTCCTAAATAGAAAACTGCATCAAAATATCTAAACAATTTTTTAGTTTATACCATATAAACGAAATTAAAGAAAAATATAATTTCTTAAATATGTACATCGAATTTGGGCCAACCTGTACAATATTATTCTTCGTTAATAGATAAAAAAAAAATACCATTAAAACACATTTTGTTAATTTCTGCTTCTAGCATAGCTATGAAATTATGGAAAGGAAGACAAAGGTTCCGCGCAGTTAGTGACTTTAAGTTGGTACAACACTTGTTCCATCGAATTTAGAACGCTGTTCTGTCATCTGATCTTCTTTCATCAACCACCTCGTGGTCATGACGTATTTGACCGCATCACACGCACTACCCTCGTCGCGTAAGTATTCCCGATTAATTTTGGTCGGATCGCATTAGTATCTAACCAAAGAGTTCGCCCGCAAGACACGGATTTCGCGACACAAGCGCCATCTCTTAATTGATGCGTAAAAGGCGATGTGAGCGCACCCGCCCTAAGTCGATGAAATATGCAAGCGGCGATGTCGGTATTCGGTGCCCGTGTAAACAATAATCAGCGAAGGCATCCGTCACAATTAGCGGAAACCGCATTTCTTGCGAGTCATACGTCTAGGGGGCGCTGCGGTAGTCCGGGATTTACCGGCAAACGTCCGGATAACGGATATACAGATCTACCAAGACGTGCGGTGAGGTTGTTCGGTAAAGTTGCTCGCCGTTTGATTCTTTAACGATCTCCCGTTAAAGTTTTCGGGTTAATTTTGCGAGTTGTTAGTGGCAGGAGGTTTTAGAACTCTATCATCAGTAATCTGGTGTAGTCTGCAGTTGGAGCTCGTTTTTCTGCAGTGCTGCAATACTTCATTATTTGAATACGAATGAAACTTGATAAGATGTAAAGATTCATTATTTTGCGATTGTTTCGCAAATTATCGATTTAAACCTAGTACAAATAAGTTCTAATTTAGAACTACTATTTTATTAGTCAACACAAGCCACCAAATTGTTACATTTGCACTAATTAATTGATTAAACCATGAAAAACACGAAAGCTTCGTCTGAAACGCTTTTTTCGATACTTGATAGATGGCGCTGAAATTTGCAAGAAATATTTTTTGTGAATTTTGGGGTTCTCGAAGCGTAACCTCTTCTTTTTTCTATCCCATCACGCTAACCACGTGAGTGGGGGATCCGAAAAGTGGGATCGCTGCTGATTGGTGGAAAATAAAAGGCTTAACAGAACTAAACAAAAGAAATGAAAAGGAAGTAAACAAAAGAAATTAAAGACTAAAACGGTTCTTAATGAATTTTAATTGATGAAGAGTGACTCAAAATCCTTAAGCAAAAGCAAAATAGAGCGAAAAGAATTCACCGAAGATCTTAGATTGATGGTAGTTCGGCAAGCAGCCGAGGGATGACACTACCTGTACTAAAAGATTAAACAATAAAATAAAAGACATTACAGAAGTGCAAATCTAACGTTACAAGACACACCTTGTTTCGCTATTTTTACAGCCGCTATTATTTAATATTCGTTACAATTCACCTCAATGGCAATACTTACTGAATGATGCTTGATTGGGGTGAGAAATGAAGGGCGTTATACGATCTAAGATAACCTTTCAATAAACATTTTAGAGCTGAGATGGTCAGTCAAATAATCAGGTTTCGAAATACAGGCAGGGTTAAAGACCTACCGAGATCAGGAAGACCAAATGCATCCACATATGAACAATCGTTGGATGTTTTGTTATCGTTCACAGATGATCCTCGTATTAGTCTTCTGAGGTCTGTGAGTTTCATGAAACAAGTGAATCGAACCTTCATAGAATATTGAAGAACAATAAATTACACCTTGATTGATACCATATCTAAAGATAAGTTAATCGAAAAATTGGAATGGTATGGATTTCAGGAAAAGGAGCTGAACTTGATAAAAACTTATTTATGCGAAAGACAGCAAGTAACAAAAATAAACGCAGAACAAAGTACCGTTACGTATGCTGAATATGGTCTGCCACAAGGAGGTACACTTCCCCCAATCCTGTACATTTTGTATACGAAAGATCTTTTAGATCAATCTCTTCACGGTCAAACCTATGCTTACGCTGATGACACATGCATAATGTATAGTGGACATAGCACAAAACAAATAGAAAGCAATATAAATATAGACATGGAACTCTTGGAAAACTGGTGTTATAACAATCTTCTTACTATTAACGAAACCAAAACAGAATTTATGATCTTTACAAATAAGAAACTACAACATGATATACAAATAATTTTAAAGAAACAGAAACTAAAAGAAGTTCAAAATACTACATACCTAGGTTTGAAAATACAGAATAACTTAAAATGGGATATACATATACAATCACTAATAGACAAAAATGCAAAATTAATAGCAGCAATTCATAAAATCAAACATATGTTACCAGCAGCGTATAGAAAACCTATCTATCATGCACTGTTCACTTCAAACAACAGCTATCTGATCCATATTTTGGGAAACACAAGTAAACAATATATTTCGAAACTACAACGGCAGCAAAATAAAGTACTAAAAATGCTATACAATATGGATTATAGAACACCGTCAACAGCCATATATAGGGAAACTGAAGAATTAAATATAAATCTGTCAATTGTATGCAATAACATACTATTGCTGTATAAAATTGAAAATAAACAAATAAAAATCAATGTAAAATTAACAACAAACAAAGAGATTCATGACTACAGAACACGAAGGGTATCACACATAAGAACAGAAAGATATAAACGCTTAAAGTATACGCAAATATTAACAACCAAAACAATTAACATGCACAACACTATACTCAAAAATATAAAACAACTCCGATATGTACAGTTCAAAAAGAAAGTGAAAGACATTATACGAAATAGAACGAAGTAAGAAGACACAACCAGACTAGACGACGGACGAAAACCAGGAGGCCCTCCACACCGGTAGCCCGGAATATCCAATCTCGAGGCGAAGAAGAGGGACGCAGCGGCAGCGATGTGTGTGCGTGTTATATTTTGAATATTTTTTAATACGTATTATATGCCATAAAGTTAACTCAATAAATAAATAAATAAATAAATATAAGGAAATCTTTTTTGTACAGCTTTTACTAATATTTATAGTTTCATCTGCAACGTTCTTAGTGATTAAACTTCGACGAAAAACTCGAAATTCGACCCCACTCTTTCCAGTTCTGGCGCCTCCACCATACTTAAATACAGGTTCAAACAAGAAATATCGCCGTAAGAACCACCTTCTAAACTCTGCTTCGACGACGACGACAACTTTCGAACATCCACCTCCCGAACCACCGCCACCCCCTCATCACCGTCACGCAATCCTTTCTCCTTTCTCGTATCCCGTTCACCCCCTTAATCACCAATTAATTTGATTTATCCGCCAAGTTGTTAATGTAAGGTAATCCTAAATAAGAAGTTATTAGCGTCGGCCGTAAGGTGGCGACACTGACGCGGCGTACAGCCTGCTGCTGCTCCTCATCTACTACTTACTACAGAAGACACCGAAGTAGACGACAAATCATAATAATAATAATAATAAAATCCTCGCGTAAGGGAAGAGAGGGTTCGCGATGCTCGCAGAAAGGATAAGAGCGTCGGGCGGCTTTTCCGTTTTAGAGGGGTGGGGGAAGGGTTGATTGTGTAGAGGAAACCGGACCGCGTACCGCGAGATTTCACCGTGAAAATGGGACGAACTAAAGGGTGGTGAGGAGACGACGAAGTGGATAGGGCAAACATCGCGACCAGACGTATCACATGTTAAGTCCCTTAATACGGAAAGAGACAAAGTTATTCTACTGTAAAGCCTCTCTCCCTGCCTAGCTGCTGCTTTTGACGTACCGTTAGGAGACACGACTAATTAAATATAACATATATTATTATTATATAAATACCGCCTTCTCTTTGTTCGTGTCGGTGGCGGAAGAGGATTTTCGTTTTTGAGGTCGCAAGCCACATAGTGGCACTACATACTAGATATAATTATTACTATTATTACCCTGATGATGGCTCGCGTACGTCAGAAACGTCGACTGTCGCTAAACAGCGGCTTTCGCGTATTACCAAACGGTAGTTGGGAGCAGATTCGGATCCGGCGACAATGGCTAAAAATACGACGACGCATTAAAATCGTCACGGTGAAGCGGCGCTGCCAACTGCAGATATTCGCTTCGCCGAGGTGCACGTTTCGCCTGTGGAGTTTTCGGTTTATTTAGTGTGTTTAACCGTGAATAAATATTTGTGCACTGAGAAGGAAAAGGCGTGGAATAATGCATCGTGTCAGGTCAAAAGTTGACTCTCTAATGCGAGAATTACAACTGCTGGAAAGCTCTTTTGTCATTAGCAATGACATTTAATTTTAGCACCGCAGATTATGTTGCTGTATATTAGATGATTTTAATGAACGAATGATGATTTAAGAATTGCATATTAGCTACTGCTATAATAGGATCCTAACTAGCAAATGTAGAGCGTAATCTGTAACGCAGTAGGGCAAATTAGGGATGCTTTAAACACGAGAGGCCATTGAATCTGTTCCATGATTCGTAATGCAAACACTATTTATTTTTATGTTGGTAATAGTGTAAATGTAATAATGTTTGCTCTCCTTTACTTATAAAATTAATGAATATATATTCCGACTGTATTAAAAAAAATAAAACACCATCATGAAAGAACACAGCGCTTGCTTCAAGAGGCCTTTCTCTCTTCTTTTGCGTGTTGCAGAACTGGGGCGCAATATGTTTGAAAGTCGTACGAAACCCCGCGGTTATTATGTAACGAAAGTATATGCTTATGAAGGCATTAATTAGTAGAGAAATAAAACACCAAATATAATAAAAAAAAAATTATTCTTCCGAAACGTTTTAAATTTTAATTGGAAATAAACACTAAAAATAGATGGATCACAATTTAATAATGATTTAAGGTAAAAAAAATTATATTTATAACCTATCTTTTTATTTTTTCATATAATTTTTATTTCATAAACAACTATATGTTAAGATAATTATGAAAAGATTATTAAACACAAAAAAATTCTTTGCATTATTGCTTCAATTTTATTCTAACTTATTTCTAGGTGAAAAGGCATTATTTTAATCGAAAATTAACTAATAACTAATAAATTAATTAACTCTAAAAATTCTCTCTTTTAATCTGGAATTCGAGATATCAAAATTTGGTGGTTTCTCTTTGGTCTGGATCTTGGGATATTGAAATTTGGTGGATTTTCTGTAATCTGGATTTTGAGGTATTGGATTCGCTTTAATTAATCGAGATGAGGTGTTTTTGAAATTACTTTTATCTTCAAAGTTTTTTTTAATATCGATTTCTAACTTCAAAGTTTAAAACTCCAAACAGAAAGGTTTAATGAACTAACAAAAATCGCGTTTTTACTTTATGTTTTAATAAAAATACAACCGGTTTCGAAACTTATCAGCATATCATCAGGCCAGCACCAAGTTTATCAATAAATTAAATATTAATTGTTCTAATCGTAACTAATTCTAAATTAAGTTAAAATACATGTTAAGTTAATAAATTAAAACTATGTAATAATTAGACTTTGTTTAATAAATCTTATAATTAAATAATATCAATAAATTCTTCTTTTGAATATTTCATATATTATATATTAAATAATATAAGAAATTAGATAAGAAATACACTAACATACACACAATTATTTTTTGACAGTTTTGGCATTTAATTATTACGGAGAAGCAATTACCTTGCCCTACTAAAAATAGATAGTTTCCCATAATTATAGACGAATGACATTCAATTTCTTTTTGTTTTCAAAGAATCTATCATTAGTTTTTATATTTTATAATCCGACACTGACATATATTTATTCATTCGTAGCTTTATTCAATTGTACAGCGTTAATAGATAGATATAGATAGATATTTTATTCAAATAAGTAATAACTATTACAATACTTTGTCAATATAGATTTAAAAATAAAATGTAAAAATAAATGAGCACATATAAAGAATAAACATAGGGACTAGCAGACATATAATAGATTGCTGTAAGGAATTCATTAAGCATATAAAAGGCGTTATTGACTAGATGTTTCTTCAGTTTTTGGCAAATCTATTATATTTTTGTACCCTAATAGTCCGCGTATCTCTGTGTTGTTTTCACTCTGTGAAACGGAGCTTTTAAGCGTTCTTTAAGACGCGTGTCATAATTGTGCGTATCACGATTTCTGTCGAACAACACCAGATTCTTGTGTATGTATTTGGCGACGGTAAGTATATATACACTTGTAATTGTTAGTATTCTTTCGTTTATAAACGCCTGCCTGCATGACTCTTTTCGTTGCAGGTTACGCATTGATCTTACAGCTCGCTTCTGAAAAAGAAGAAGAACACGCTCAGCTTCCGACGACAACCCCCAGAACTGTATACCATAAACGGTGACACTGTGTTCGCATAGTATGCAATTCTCGCGGCCTGATGAGTGGATACGGCTTTTATTCGGCGTATACTATAGACAGTGGCGGTCAACTTTTTCGCAAGTTCGCTTACATGTACACCCCATGATAATTTACTGTCAAGATGGAGAGCCAATAGTTTGATGTTGGTAGTACCGTCCTTTCTGTTTAGTGAAAGGTCAAGATGTTGCGTTTTATTAGAGTTTAGTTTAAGTTTGTTCGCTGTAAACCACTCCTCTGCTTCTTTCATCACTGCTTTTGTCTTATCTGACAATTCACTTTTGCTTTGCGCTTTAGATACCAATGAAGTGTCGCCTGCGTATAAACAGATGGTATCCGCTGTCACGTTAGCTCCTATATCATTAATATATATTATGAACGGGAGCGGTCCCAGTATCGATCCTTGAGGGACGCCACGTTCTGTGATTATCGTTGTGGATTTATTGTTGCCCATTTCGACATACTGATGTCTATCCACCAGATAAGATGCCAATAGTTGGTAGGTATTTCCACGGATCCCGTAGTAGTACAGTTTATCGAGTAGTGATTTATGATCCACTGTATCAAATGCGCGACTACGATCGCAGCATGTCAATCGCACGCACTCTTCCTTATCCAGTGCAGTCAATATTGCATCCATCACCATCGTTAAGCCCGTCGTGGTGAACTTGTCTTTACAGAATCCGTGTTGAACGTTGGATATGGTATCGCTCTTGTTTAGGAAGATTATAAGTCTTTTCATTATTACCAACTCAAAGATCTTTGAAATCGCCGGTAGTATAGCTATTGATCTATAGTTTCCAGCATCGTTGATGTCTCCTTTTTTGTGCACCGGCACGACCTTTGCGATTTTTAATTCCTTTGGTAAAACTCCATCCGAAATACAGCTGTTTGTGAGCGTTGTCAATGATCATTATTAATATATCAAGCTAACTTGAAAATTAGTGAAACATTCATTGGATTTACTTCAAATCATTAATTCTCAACAAGTTATGATTGTGTGCAAAATGTTTTAAAAGACCCGCTGTCATTTCGTGATTAATGTACACATTTTTGAACGCTTTTGATCTTTTTTTAAGCCGGGGGACATAATGCTAATGTATTAGCAAAAACATTGCTGAATGAATCGCAAACTATTTTATATTCTTCTTCTAGATCTTATAACAATAAACTAATCGCTCAAAGTTACGATAAGGCGTCCGTGATGAGGGGTGAAACAAATAATGGTGTCCAAGCTATTATCAAAAGAACATTTCCATATGCATCACATTCGCGGTACAGTGCGATAGAAATGTAAAGTTTTTATTTTGTGCCTCCCCATAGATTCTTCTATGTGTTCTAGAACGAAGAAGCTTTTCTGTTGTGTGGAAAATGATTAGGGAAATAGTAAATCTATCCAGTAAATATGGCAGAATGCTATTTAGCAGAATGAATATAGCTTTATATTAACTGGTACAAGTAGAATTAAAGCAGGGATGAACACGTATTCCTAAAAAACAGAATATTACACCTATAGTCATTCTGATTACCGTCGGTAAAAGCATTACTTGATAAAATAGTAAATACCAATCAACTGTAATTAATTAATTAATCTGAAAACAACTTTATATTTAAAGCATAATAAAACACTGAAAGAAATTATACAAATCTGATTTCCAAATCTCGCACTTACTTTCCATTTTTGCAACATATTTCTAACACTTATTTAATTAGTTGGTTATAACAACACATAAAATATAATTTAAGGCGACAATAAACAGTGCCCTGGATACGGTTCGTGCCAAAACAACAAAATATCTTTCTACAACACCACTTTCATCTAATACAATCAAAGACCAGCCGTTTGATTAGCATAAAGATCCAGTAACGTTTCATATACAATTCCGATATTGCTACCCGTACAATAATCCCAGGACATATACGCCGGGAAATATGCAGGAAATACTACGTACTTTAAAACACCAGCACACATTCATATTCGGATATATTGAACGTTCCCACTTAAGCAAATTGAAAAGCGTCTCTCCAGCCGTATATTCCATCTCCGTTTTCAAATATTCAAATAGGGAACGTGCACTGGCGACTCGGGACCCGGATCGGGAGAGACAAATCAGGACCAATAACTTCTAACCCCGGTGCCGTGCTCGCTGCAGTCGACGGGGCCTTAAGGGACCCGCCGGCCCGCTGTATGTACTATCTAGTAGGTATAGATTTCTCCGCGTTGCCGATATTTAAATGATCTACGACCCCTGCTGTCGTTGCGGCAGCGTATATCCGAAAGGGGTTGCGAAATATTTCACAATCGTATTTTCTGGTAGGGTGAACACTTTCGGCAGAGCCGCCGCTGCCCCCGTCTTTTGTGCGGATATTTGTCTGTCATATACAGCAGGGGGGAATTAGCAGTAAACTCTGGGATGCGTAAATATATCTTTCTTTTAATTATTATATCTAGTCGTAAGTAAAAATATAACTCAATAATGTTTTCTCCAATTGTGGTAGATTAAATTTATTTCTAAAAATATTGCCAAGTAAAGCATTGAGTACTATTGAGAAGATACAACGTCAAGTGCAAATATAATGTAGCAAATTACGTGATGCCTGTATTAATTCTCCTTCATTTATAGAAAAAAAAAACCGATATCGATATTATAAACGACACGTAAAATACCCCCAAAATGAGAAATATAAACACATTTATCAGGAGGAAAAGAAAAACACCCTGTACACGATGAGAAAAGCGAAGAAGGGCTATTACAGCAAAAAGTTCCAGAAATATAAAACAGACACAACTAAAACATGGAATGTAATTACTGAACAGCAGAAAGAAAGAAAATCGAGAAATATATGAAATAAAGAGGGACGACGAAACCATAACGGCGGACCCAAAAGAAATAGCAGACGAAATCAAGAAATATTTCGCTAACATAGACAAGATTCTAGCAGAAAAACAAATTGCAAACTCAAATAAGTTACCCATCACAATCAAGCCCGACAACGTAAAAATATAATTGCAATTCGAGGAGGTATCAGAGGAAATCGTTCACAAAGTAATCCTACAATTAAAAAACAATACTGCACCAGGCTATGACAGAATAACTACAAAGATATTAAAACAAAACAAGAATAAATTAGCACTGATATTGGTAAAATTACGCAACAATGCTATAAAAAGTGGACATTACCCTGACTCTTTAAAACGTACAATAATCATACCTATTCATAAAAAAGGCAACAAGACAAAAATAGAAAATTATCAACCAATATGTCTACTTTGCACATTAAACAAAGTATTAGCAAAAAGCATACAAACATAACAACATCATACATAAAAATCAATATGCTTTTCAAAAAAACTCGCGAACCATATCTGCCACAATTGACAATTGACAATAAATAAAATAAAGAACGAAACAGAGAAAAACAATTATGAAAAAAGCGTTTGACACTATCTCCTAAACGAAATTAGTCGAAAAAATTAATGCTTTGGGAACAAAGGACTGCTAAAAATTATATCCGGGCTAGTCCAGATTAACACTTCAGTCTTCTGCAAAATATTTATTTCTCTAATAAAACCGTATTTTAAAAGTGCAATTGAAAAAAGCAGTTTATTAGTTTTCTAATAGCTTTACTACAATCTATATAGGTGAACCAGATTTACAATTGTATTGTATGATTTCTAGAATCGCAAAATATCCTGGAGTTAGACAACTAAATATGCTTAATGTGCTAGTAATTGACGTACCTTCGTCATTGACTACTAAAATTACTAAACTTATATATTTGCAATTATGTCAGAAAGAAAAATAAACTATCTCACCCAGGTGTGTAATCAGATAATAGCATAATTACATCTACAAACAATTAATACAAAAAGAAAGGTGACAGAGTATTAGTGTCGAACTACAGTCCTGTATCTGTACTTCATTGTTTTTCTAAAATCTATTAGACATTTAATTCTCCCGTCTCAGTTCGGGTTCATAAATAGCAAATCTGCCTCAACGCTATTTTTTGTACATTAAATTTCATACATCCTTTGTTGGATGAGGGTGGTCACGTGTGGTCTATTTTTCGAGCATTCTCAAGCTTTCGATACAATTGATTACAAGCTACACTTATCTAAACTATCTCGATATTCTGTTCTTGGACCCCTTCGTCTTGTATTACATGTTAATGATCTTGACCGGTTTCTTTCAGTCGACAATTTTTGTCAATACGCCAATGACACTACGGTGATCATCTGGGGTGTTATGGTGATGAACTCTCACACTTTGGTAATGAATGTGCTATAGCGATGTCTGGGTAGTGTAATGATAAGGCTTAAAATTAAATAATTCTAAAACTTCAATGGTAGCTTTAGTTTAGCTAAATGGTCCATTGATAGATCACTACTGGTGCGACTTTGTCCGTGCCTATGGTGTGTGAAACCTATTCTCTGCGCTGTCGAATTGATAATCGTTTATCTTGGTATAATCACGCGTCCCAATTATGTTCCAAACTATGTTCGTTTTCATATGCCACATATATATTGCGACCTATGTGCACGCCATATTCGTCAGATCTAGCGCCTTTTTCCTGTTTCCTAATTTGAAAAAAAGAAACTCGAGGAAGAAACAGTCCGTGTTTCTCTCTGGTCCTTGCACTTTAGATATTGTTTCGATGACTTTTGTCTTGAAAAGCAATTAGCTATTAAGGACCTGGGTGTTATGTTTGGCACTAATTTTTCCTTTAAGCATCATATTGCCAAGCTTTGCTCCGACGCCTCAAAATCTTTGGGATTTGTGATACGTATTACTAGTAACTTGCATGACATGACATTCACTTGATTAAAACTTTATATTACGCTTTCGTTCTTTCCAAACTCAAATATGCTTCCCTGATTTAATAGATAGATAGATAGATATATTTACTTCCGCTACCAGTGGTAGATAGGTAAATTATAAAGAAAGAATAACATCAACAACAACAAAATCAAGTAACATACTGCTGTGTACTGAATGTACCAACAAAAAAGTAAAATGAAATTTAAAAATGAAAAATTAAATTAGCTAGCTCAACTGATAACAATCTTTATTACAATGCGCAAAGGAACAATTAAACTCGGGGTTACTATCATGAAAAGTAAAATGTGGGTGAAAGAAATCTGACTTTCTTTTATACTCAAAAAAAATTTTTTTTTAAAGGTTTAATCAAAAATAAAAGAAGGAAGATAATAATTCTTTTTTCAATTCAATCCTCGTGGCCTCAATATTAAAACACCTAAATTAAACGAGGAAAATTCAAGTGATTTATATAAATGAAAAATAAAAGCAAGCACAATGCTTTTATTCACCCAACCCGAGGTGATTAATAAATAATTACAAATCAGAAAAATTTACAACGAACAAAAAAAATTAACTCTTTAAACTTAAAGTATCTTCCTGCACGTAAAAATTATAACAGATCTTATATCTAAATTGTGTACACAAAAATACAATATCAATTATTATTAAATGAGTTCCGTGATGAACGAAATAAAATCAGAAATGTGAATTCAAAACTTGAAATCAATAATCACAAAATGTCAGCAATGAAATACAACTTTATATATCTACTTACTTTCGTATCGATCAAGGAACTGAACTCACAAGGTTAAACAATCGTATAGATATAAAAATCTCAGATGCGTGCGATGCAACGCACACAGATCTGTCGGTAAACGGACGAACTCACAAAACAAAACAATATATATACAATACTAGTGAACGCAAAATGTACACCTGACTGAAATTAATATAAACAACTGAACAATAAAATAAACAAATTAAACAAACCAAAACATTAACTAAATCTTATTTGAAAATAAAACAATTTGAAATTTCTCGCAACATTGACAAACGCTTATCGGAATGAACAAGAAAAAACTGAATTTACAAAAACCGGGGTGCCAGACCACAGCAATACGTACTCCCACTAGGATACATTTTGCACATTCTACACTGAATGTACGGAGGCTGCACCCCATCTACGCCTACCAACACCACGGATTGCCCATATCTTCTTCAACGCAACAAGATTGGTGTGAATCTTCGCCGGAATCATTATCATTAGATTCTGTATAATCCGATTTGCACAAAAGTATTCATTCTTGTAAAATTGTACAGATCGAGATTTGCGTTAAACCATACCAATTCTGTGCTGGTTTCGCGACGGAATACTTAAATTCCTCTATTCTGCAGGCCCTACGGCATTCGAAACCTTTAAGTAAACTTGTTTGTCACTCCAAAACGCAAATAGAATGTACTTGCAGGTCGTATTTACGAAATATGCGAATATACAAAGTTTTCTCTACTTACCCAGCTTTTTAGCTTTCGCCCTTGAATAACTGGAGACACCCTCCTCTACTCTAGATGCCCAAAATTTCCACCTCCCACGCGTTATTACGTTTTCGTTAGTCTTTAACAGGTCCTCCGACACCATGGGCGCATTACGCCATTCCCTAAGTCGGCGGGTGGCAACCCTTTTGTACCGTCCCTAATGAGAATTAAGATTCAAACAGCGACACGCAGATATAGTAGAGTAAGAAAATATCAAAGTACACGTCTCACCCCACATTCACTCGAAAAGACTCCTAACTCCGAGCACTACACACGTAGTAAGTATACACTCGATGTATATACGTATATATGTTTTTCTCTTTGTGTGTATATGTAGTCGACTATAGTGTTCGTCACGTGACCTGTCGGCAATTCCGAAACGGAATGGCTAAAGTTAACATACCCTGGCGCTAATGGAATCTTCGCTACCTATATACAGTTGACAGTAATAAAGTACATTTGTATATACATATAATACGCGAGTGTAGTGTGAGTTGTAAGGAGTAAAGCTAATAATAATAATAATCATAATACAAGGCAACGCCGCTGCGCCTCTGCGTGCTTTGCTTGCTTTACCTTTGTGTGTTACTGGTAGAGGCTGGGTTTTTTTCCTTCTCAGCCCCGCCAAAGTCTAATTGCCCTGAGTGCGTCTTCTGAGATACTAATTCGTATACGTAATATTAAGACATTTATGATAATAGGAACGCATCTCGTTACGACACCGACTTTATGTTACTTTACGTGTGTTGTTTTAGATGTATTATTTAAGGTAATTATGCCTACTGGTCTGGGGTTAAGGTGTCGCTGGCTGCGTTGTTTTATCCTAATCAAAGCTAAGGCCTCGCAAGGAATAATTAAAGTCATTATACAGTGCTGTGTTATACATATGCATAGCTGCTGCTTCCACTATGGAAAGCATGGAACTGAAGAAGGTGTTAACGTAAAGAATTAAAGGAATTTATAATTAGTCGTCTTAAGTTAAAAAAAAAAAGACACAAAGGCTTATTCCATTACTGTTTGGGAGCAATGGAAAGGTTACGATCATTGATGAAATCTATGATACTTAAATATATGATCTAACTAAATGGTCTAACTTTAGTAACGTATATGAATATGAATAACTTCTTTACTCTGGGATTTACAATAATATTCAAACTTATTTGTCACCAAAGCATTTGCTCCATCAATATATTCGATCGTATTTGAGCAACCATCAGTGTTATATCTCCTGCAATGATTTTCACTCCCATGAATTTAATGTACTAAACTAGATTCTCTCAAATTACTAAATTACACCTTTGTGGTAAGTAAATTTGATTACGCCTTTATAGCTTGGTAACCGTTTTACGCATCGCCTAGTTTGTCAGCATACATCGGCAGTTTTTGAAATTTTTATCCTTTAAATCAGATCTATTATATCCAGCAGTGGGCACCAGTTAGGAACAATTCATCAAAAGAACCATCGTGGCCGCGTGGGGCACCGCCACAATGCAAATCGTGCACTTAACAGTATTAGAGTCATATAACTCTGTGAGTTCGGTGCCGGCAAAGCTTTCTGGCACGACGCAGCGCTATCCTCCGAGCTGTGAGTTCACTACCGGCAAAGCTGTCTGGCACGACGCAGCAATACTCCTTGCGCTGTGATTTCGGTGCTTGGAAAGATCTCTGGCACGACACAGCACTAACTTGTACTTTAAAAACCGGTTTCCGTTTATGGCGCCAGCAAAACACTCTCGCACGACATCGCACTAACTTTAAAACCGCCCGCATCTTTTTGATATAGATTTTACTCGTTTTATTATATTGTCTAAATTGGGCAACTAAACGGTCCGGCATACGGCAAATAATATTTTCAATTATATATACTTGTTTATTGTCGTCACTCAGCTGTTGTTTGTTTTTCCTTGCATCTATTTTATAGAAATTATAATTTTCAATTAAAAACACGTTTGAACCCTTTTAATTGTTGCGCGCACATTTATCAGAACCCCGGCTGCTCCCCATTCGCACAAACAGCTACCATTGAGGGATAAAGTATTATTGTAATGACAAATTGCAACCACTTACCGATTCTAGGCGCGACATTTTAAAAACATATTTTAGCCGCACTTAATTTACATGTATTAACAGTTTAAATGCTTATACGCATATCAAATACGCAGTAGAATATGCAAAAACAGATTGCTCTCTTGAAGATTTTCAAAATTGAGATTGTCGCTTTCAAAGCGCTAGTAAATTTTCTTTCGTAAAATAATTAAATGATTTTTTTTACTATTTTTACTTTCTTTTAAGAGATTTTATTTAACAATAATTACAGTCCTAACAAACGAATTATAAAAGTCGAATCGCTGATGATTACATCGAGGAAAGTAGAGAGAATAAAATGAAAATTGCTCGACCTCAATTGAACAACCTTCCTCTTCTGTAACACATAATAAAAACGTTTTCACTGTGTGAATTTTCTACGGCTTCTAAGAATAATGATCCTCTCAATATATAGATATTAAGGGGCGAACTCAACGTTAGAGGAAACATTTCGATTACTTACTTGTCTTTGAAATGCTCATTCCTTATGCGTCGCTCCTCGTAGGTTGAAAGAGAAGGTGCACCCTAAATTCGTTTGGTGGCGCTGATCGTTAATTGTCAAACGGTAAATTACAACTTCGTGCCGGTTTGAAAGGTGTTGCGTAAAATATATGTCACTACAATAAAGTGTATACCCTAAAGTGGTAGCAACGAGTCGAAGAAGGTTCAGGGTTCGATCTACGGAATGAAACAGAGAAAGTGCATCATAAATCAAACGTAAATAGACTCCACAGATAAGCTATGCCTCAATACATAGATGCCACTATAGCACACAAGTGAATGAAAACCTTCCCCTCTACCTGTTTTGAGTATACAGCATACCAATCGGGTGATACTATTATCTTCAGTAACACCTGGGACGTGACGGACTGTAGTTCGTCAAACAAAGAAGTATATTATTACTTAATTGACGTGTTATACTCTCTGTTTCTTTAATAAGTGCTATTTTAGTTATTTAGTTGTGATGTTATTATGTTATAGTGAATAAAAAAACAATTTTTAATACATAACTTTGTTTATTTCGAGTTAATAAAAAGTGATGAACAATTAAGATGAATATTCTCTCTCTCAGGGTAAGTAAGTAAGTTCAAATACTATTTAAATTATACAAAAATAAGATTCCTTGAATCTTAATCCAAACTAAACTCAATATATCTTGTTTAAATATCAAAATTGAATTCAAATCTCCCGCTAAACTCCCGTCATACAATCGCGTATTGTCAAAAACCTTTCTACAACAGCAAACGTTTGTTTACATCAAAACTCCCTAAAAATCACTGTTATCATCAAAACACTCTAACCTCAGAATTCTTTTACGTTCTGAACGCCGGTTATAAGTTCGAAAGATGAATAAACGCTTACTTGAGGTACGACAAATAGCTCCTTTGTACAGCAAATACTGATTTCAACGATGCAACAATCTTTCCAGCTCCAAATCAGCGTTATCGATGTCTCAGCTACTAAAGTTGTATCGAAATCCCTCGATTGTGGCTCCAGGAATAGAAAATACGTCCCCCAATTCTTCGAAATTAATGGATTACCATCATTTTTGCACAAAACACACAACACTTCATTCTTGGCAAGTAAATCTTAAGTTAAATGACTCTTATAAACATTTAAATTTTGAAATTTCTAGATGTTTTCGAAAATACCACCAACTCAGGAAAATATCGAAAAAGAAGTCCCTCCAATTGTTTTAAACAACATTCATATCTCCTTGGCATTATAGATCCCAGCAACGATGAAAGAAAATCGTTTCCAACGATACGACACCTTAAGTGAACCCACGTTCGTACAATCAGCGAAAGAACTTTATACCTAAAAATCCATGGAAACGTGCCCTTTTAAAATTATATACGATATAGTGAGTGTTTAGTTTAGATTTTTACAATAAATTTACAAAAAAGTTAAATACATAGATCAGAATACATTTTATTTCAATAACAAACGTTTGTTGCTGTATGTTGTTAGTTAGCTAGGTTAGGTAATTTGATATCATAGCAATATATATATAAAAAAGGGTAAGTAAACAACTATATGTATAATCGTATGCATGTAAAAATATGTAGCGTGGTGAACTTTAAATATTTACGGGGACTTCGGCAACGCTTTGGAAGGCTAAACGCGGAATCTAACAGCTATGTTTCGGTTAATAACGTATGGCGAAAATCTATGTACGGGAATCAATCAACAAGTACGGGATCGGTTTTTGTGGGCTACGATGGTTAAATATCGATGACGGTGCTAGATTCGGCGGCACGGTAATGACTGTAATTAACACTCTGGGAGCACCAGAAACAATGCTGGCGCAACGACCAGAGCGGAGAAAAATCGGTAAAACGCCACGCCAGTGGGCTCTGCTACAATCAGGCCTGGAATAAGGAGCTCGATGGGTATCAGAAGCTATCCCGACACACCCATCGGAGCGGACAGGAAAGATATCTGTGCTACGTCAGTAAGCTTTGCCAACGCTACGATCAGATCGGGAATAAGAAGATCGACTGGTATCGGAAGAAGGGTGAAAGTCGGGCTTGCGTGAATCGGGCACCGTTGGTGGGGACGAAATTCGCGTCATAAACAAAATTAACTAAATAAAAACTCGAAATAAGGTAACATGTGGTAGCAACGTTACCGCCCATGAGAAAATCAATCAAAATAAATGGAGTTAACAACTAATTCAAGCTAAAATCAAAACTGGATCCTGAAAAAGATTTTCCCATGGAACGGCACGTTACAACGTAAAGGAGGAATGTCGAAATATATGAAGACGGAAACAAGCAGATATGATTAGAAGAATAACGCAGGAGACCCCGCCAAGAATGATTTGGTACATTGGAGAGAGATACCATACAATCTTTGCCTGCTTTCGTCCATCTAGTAAGTCGACTTTTAGTTTTATACTAAAGTATAAAATAGTTTTTTTTTTGACAAGCTAACAGTAATGATAATACAAAAATAATCTATTAAATCTTAAATTCAGTCCTTGAATTGTGAGCAACAAATTGCAGTATATCTGTTAAAGCAAGCAACCATTCGAAGAAAAATATTTTCCTTTATAAAAATATGTTTTCATCTAAGAAGCTTTTAAATTAAGCGCACCCATTAATACCCCACAGTAGCCATAAAACGGCTCTAAACAAAGTAGACATAAAAAAATACAGCATCGGCATAAATAATCGCCGCAAAAAACCACCCCAATTTCCTTTCGAATGACTAATGGCGGCATTGAGAAAATACACCTCGATATTTCATATAATTAAAGACGTTATCTCCGAGGCCCGATATTGATGGGCGCTCGCTGCCGCGTTGGTGGCCCCTCACCCCTTCATCTACCCCCCTTTTACTTTAATAAAAGGGAGATTTTGCATACAGCCCTGATTTATTGGCACTCATCAGACACTCTATTGTGATCGCAACGAGGCTTCGACACCAGGAGGAACGGACCATTTACATTAAAGAGATCCTCCTGTCTCCTCGCCCCACCTCGCTGGCGTTCGGTGCCGATGCCGGCGGTTATAATTTCGACGCTGATAACTTCGAAACGGATAGATGAAAAACAAGCTCTTATACTGGTATGAATGGACGGTTATTGCGAAATATAATGGACGGAAATGGATGTTGGGTCGGTTGAGAATTCTGAGCCTCTATGTAAATTCATTTGAGGATAGTTCGCTCAGAATTAGGGATGATAAATCCATTCATATGTGGTTTTATTTATAATATATTTGCGACATCAAGATTCAAGAAGATGATGCGATATAAAAACATATCACACCCATTAAATTTAATATTACAAACTCAGAACACAGACCAAGCACGAAAAATACAAAATTTTTAGATATTAATTTTATTTTATGAGTGAATTTGAGTTTAATTTGCGCTATAAATCATATTTTATTTATTTGATTTAATATTTTATTTATTAAAATTGACTTGTCATATAAGAGTCATCTAGCGGCGGAACATGATAAACAGAAAATTAATGAGATCTGTAATTTTAAAATGTCAGTCTAAATTGTTTTAAAGTAAGTGTTTTATTATGATTTAATGTGTTTTCTAGGGTCTAGCAATTATTAATAATTATTGTAAGAAATGTTCCATTTCAGTATGGAATAATCGCGTTCAAATATTAATAATGATGGTAAGATCATTCTTCAAACGTTTCTTAAACCGCAATTTTTGATTTTTTGCCTCAGTCTTGAACAACTGTAAGTGAATCACACATACGGTTAAAAAAAATTGTTTATTGTCTTTAAATAATGTGTGCATTTAAAATAAGTAAATTTCTATCAAGTTTCGGTATAATAAACCGTTTCAGAAAGGTGTAAATATCTTCAGTTGCGCACCAATTGTAATATAGCATGAAAGGTACCAACAGCGTAGTAGCGGCTAATGAATCCGGTGAAGAATTGCGATCTGTATGGCAGGAAATACGAATAGGTGTCCCACAAGGATCAATTTTAGGACCGATACTATTTGTGCTGTACTTAAACGATTTGCCGAATGTCACTGAGAGTTTGATACTTATGTATGTGGATGATACTTCCGCGGTGGTACGAAGTAATGAAACGCAGAACTTACTGACAAAATTAGGAAACACAATGTCCACGTATAAAAATTGGTTTACAGAAAATAATCTTACATTAAATATAAAGAAAACAAAATTTAGAAAATTTGGCAATATTGAGGATATACTTGTCAATGTTGAGAGTGAGGACCTTACCTATTCGGATCAGGCTGCATTCTTGGGTGTAATTCTGGACAGTGACTTGAGTTGGAGACGTCACGTGGAGGCCCTTGCTGGCAAGTTGTGCACTCAGTGTTATGCACTGAAATCGATAACAAAAAGTGTCAGTGTTGTCGGCCGCGTTGTCGGTGTACTATGCTTGTGTGTTTTCCAGACTAAATTATGGAGTGATATTTTGCGGCAACTTGGTTGAGGCGAGCAGGAACTTCATCCTACAAAAGAGATGTTTAAGATCTATATACAGTCTCAACCAAAGAGACTCTTGTGTGAATATATTTGAAACTTATAAAATACTAACTTTGCCATCATTATATATACTAGAATGTGCTGTCTTTGTTAAAACACATTATATAGACTTTTTTAAACAATATGAATTAGAACCTGTATATAAAACGAGAGGTACTTACCATAAGCCACTGTGTCCGCCATTCACTCATTTGTCAAAAATCCAAAAAAACGTTTTTCATCAGTGTATAAAAATCTTTAATCACATACCAGATTCCTTAAAAAGCTTACCGGAAGTACAATTCAAAAAATTATTAAAACGTTATTTGACTGGTAAGGCATTCTATAATGTAAAATGAATTTTTTTACGAAGAGGTCCAATGATGTCACTTGTTACTTTTTACTTGTACTATAAGAATGTTTTTTAATATGTTGCTGTGTATTATATATATAAGGTGTCTGTAAAAGGTCTTTACACACGCCTACCACATATTCCTTAGACCAAAATAAGCCGATTTAAGTAAACTTATCTTAGTCCAAAGTCGCTTACTTTGGGCGCTATGCGGCCTTAAAGTTAAAATTTTGAAATCGTTTTTTTATTATAAATTCAAAACGGCTTATGCGATTTTAATAAGATTTGGCATGGTCAGTTAGTATTATTGGACGAATGTTTTGAGAAAATTTCAAGAAAATACTAATACCGGAAGTGAATGAAACACGCATGACCATTATGAAACCTAACATAATTATTTTGCTGTCTATAGTAGAGACACGAAATAATTTTTATTCGATAGAGTATTCAAAAGCGATCAAATTATGTCTCTTGTAAAATTTTCTTATTTTTATTCGTTTTCGAGAAAAACGAAAAAAAGTGCTTATGGTCGTACGTTCGAAAAAAGCTTAAAGTAATTCAGTCGCCTATGATTTCTATCATCAACAAATGAATTTCGCATGGCTAAATAATAATAGTGTCAAATCTAAAATACCTTAAAGCTTCGTGATTTATCATGGCCTTACAATACACCAATGCAGAATATACCGATATGCTATTGGTATTTGAATTTTGTGAAGGAAATACTCGAGAGTGTGTTAGGGTGTATTCTGAAAGGTTTCCAAATCGTCGAATACCAAGTCACCCAACGTTTGCTGCCGTTGAGCGACGTCTTCGGGAGACCGGTCGCTTTGCTCCTGCAACCGCTGATTATGGAAGGCAGCGTTTTGTAAGGGTTCCTGAAGTTGAAGAAGCAATTTTAGAACGTGTTGAAGAAGATCCAGAAATAAGTACTAGACGAATAGGTAGGGAAGTAGGAATATGTAAAGATGTCGTTCACGCAGTAATTAGAGAACAGTTGCTATATCCATACCATAAAATAGCAGTTCAAGATCTTTTAGAACATGATCCCGAAATGCGCCTGGGTTTTTGTCGCTTTGTTAATGGGCAAAGAGAAGCAGATTTAAACTTTGGCAACATTATTTTGTTTACGGATGAAGCTTGTTTCACAAGAAGAGGGGTAACTAATTTCCATAACGAACACGTTTATGCAGTTGAAAACCCGCATGCCATAAAGATAAATCATTTTCAACACGAATTTAAACTTAATGTGTGGATTGGAATAATTGGCAATTTTATTGTTGGTCCTGTTATTCTTCCACAAAGATTAACGGGAGACATCTACTTGCAATTTTTACAAAATACATTGCCAGATTTGTTAGACGATTTACCTCTACAACTTCGGAGAGATATGTGGTACATGCACGATGGAGCTCCACCACATTTTTCAGTAGATGTTCGAAACTACCTAAATCAAGTATACCCAAACAAATGGATAGGTAGAGGTAATGACGCTCCTGTAAATTGGCCTCCACGTTCACCATACTTAACTCCCGCTGATTTTTTTGTATGGGGACATCTTAAGTCCGCGGTTTACAAGACACCTGTGGCTAATGAAGCACAACTATGGCAACGTATTCAACATGCAATAAGTGGCCTTAGAGGTGATGGAGAAATTTTGCAAAGAGTACAGTTTAGTTTCCTTCGTCGTATAAATCTTTGTATGCGTGTAAATGGAGAACACTTTCAACAGTTTTTGTGACATATTTATTATTTGTGTTCATGTTTCAGTTATTTAATTTTGTTAATAATTTGTGTATAAAATAACCTGATGCGCATTATTAAAATACAAATTTCGGAAAAAACCATTAGAGTAATCAATTCTTATAAAGAGTGCCGTTTTTGTAGTAAATAAGTTACCCAGAATCTTCGAAACCGTGAACTTTTACTAAGCCTATTCGTTTACCTGTAGTCTTTATTTGAGCAGTAGATTTAGTCATGCGAAATTAATTTGTTTATGATAGAAATCATAGGCGACTGGATTACTTTTTGCTTTTTTCGAACGTACGACCATAAGCACTTTTTTTCGTTTTTCTCGAAAACGAATAAAAATAAGAAAATTTTACAAGAGACATAATTTGATCGCTTTTGAATACTCTATCGAATAAAAATTATTTCGTGTCTCTACTATAGACAGCAAAAAAAATTATGTTCATTTTCATAATGGTCATGGGTGTTTCATTCACTTCCGGTATTAGTATTTTCTTGAAATTTTCTCCAAACATTCGTCCAATAATACTAACTGATCATGCCAAATCTTATTAAAATCGCATAAGCCGTTTTGAATTTATAATAAAAAAACGATTTCAAAATTTTAACTTTAAGGCCGCATAGCGCCAAAAGTAAGCAACTTTGGACTAAGATAAGTTTACTTAAATCGGCTTATTTTGATCTAAGGAATATGTGGTAGGCGTGTGTAAAGACCTTTTACAGACAGCCTGTATATGTATCATCCTGGATTTTGAAACTTAAAAACCTTCCCCGGTATATAGTGACTGTGTGACTACATATCGGGGAAGGTTTTTAGGAACCTATCCATTTCTATATGCCCGGCTTCGTACACCGAATATCTGCGCGTGTATTGTATGTGTCCCCGATGTAGATCCCCCGTAATAAATATCTATATTTAAATGCGTTCGAATTCTTCGAGCTGTAGGAGGGACGACATTTGATATGCGGCAGTACTGTCAGGCCAAAGCTGACGTATGATTTGTGACTCCGATCCATCTACCGGGGCTTTCCTACGCGTCTGACGTACCCTGCACGCCCGCTCTTTTTTATTATTGTTATTATTTTTTACGTCGCTCGCGTCCGCCCCGCGATCGTACTAGTAAATGTACGATTTTTTATCGGTTAATGGCGCTTACCGATGATAAATTTTAAAGATTAGTCGCGGCTTCCGGCTTCACCAATTGTAATCATTAGAACGGTGCACCTACCATGCTATTTATTTTCGGGGGCTGTTGAGGCGATTGATGGGGTGTACGTTTTGAGAAAATTAAAATGTTTTTATTAATGGTAACATAGATATTGTACACGGTGGGGGTGTTCAGCGAAGACTGAATCTTCAATCACAGCTAAATTTTTCATTTCGGAAAAAAAACGCTTTCTACAAAAGTTTTATAAAATTCAAAGCTGTTTAACCTAAAAATATTCTTGATCATACAAGTGGACCCCAAAAGTAAGCAAACGCATGAACATGCGTCCATTATTTTAACCCAGATAAAGCCGAAACTATTTTTTTCTTTTTTCTCAATGGTTTAAAAGATTTATCTTTATTTGCGTGTAAAGAAACATATTTTATTTATAAATAAATATGATATTATTGACAGTTTTGTAGAAAATGTGTGTCCTTTTACAAGGACAGTGCACAGAAAAAAAAATTACATAACCTAACGTTGGCCACAAACCGACCAACGTAATATTATGTGACATTTCAGAAAAAGAACTATACTTTTACACATTAAATATAGAAAATTCGCACATTATACACTCCGCCAAAAAAGTATCGCATAATTTAGTTTTGAATCATAAAAGTATCGCATAATCTTTGTTTGTAGCATAAAGTTGTAAATATACTTTAATGCGCTCTAAGATATAATTTCTATGATTGTTTAAATAAAATACAGGCCAAATAAAAACAAGAACTCATACTTGAGATTTTTATTAAAACAAGAAATTATAATTTTGGAAAGAAAAATGTCATAACAGTAGCTTTTAATACTGAGTATTGCCACCTCTGGCTCTTATGACCGCTCGCATACGGTTTGGCAGAGATTCGATTAACCTCCGTATATAAGCCTGATCCAAATTCTCCCACTCGTCACGGAGAGCATTTGCTAGTCCATGCAGGTCCGCTGGGGCAACATTTTGGGTTCGTATCCGTCTGTGAAGGAGGTCCCACACGTGCTCGATAGGGTTCATGTCCGGACTTACCGCAGGCCAATCTAAAACTGGAATACCAACATCGTTAAGGTATTCCTGGACGATTATTGCAACATGCGGTCGTGCATTATCGTGCATTAACATGAATTCGTTTCCTATAATTGGCGCATATGGTACTACATGTTCTTCTAAAATGTCCGTTATATACCTGTGGGCAATCAGTGTACCTCTGTCTACTGGTACTAACTCTGTACGACCTGTTAAACAGATGCCTCCCCAAACCATAATAGAGCCACCAGCGAAATTAGGTCTAGGTCTGATATTACACTGCGAATAGCGCTCACCGTCTCGTCTGTACACTGAGATACGCCTATCTGAGGTGTAAAGACCAAATCTTGACTCATCTGTGAAGAGTATATTGGCCCAGTCATTAATGTTCCAATTTACATGTTCTCTGGCAAACCTTAAGCGAGCCACTCGGTGGTTCCTAGTGAGACGAGGGGCTGTTACAGCTACTCTAGCTCTTAATCCACTCTGTCGTAACCTATTCCGAATAGTTTGAGTACTCACACGAGTATTTCTGACTCTAGCCAAGTCGTTCTGCAATTGTCTCGCAGTTACATGTCTTCGACGTAATGCTTGTAGTAGTAAATAGCGGTCATCTTGGCGAGTAGAACATCTTGGACGACCTGGTACAGGTCTTCTACTGTAAATGCCTGTTTCCCTATATCTGGCTACGGCTCTAGAAACACTTGACTGATTGATGTTCATCAAATTAGCAACGTATGCTTGAGATCGTCCATCTTTGATTAAAGCAACTATAGCAGCCACTTGTTCTGAAGTTAAATTGCTCATTTTAGTTTTAAAAGCGTTGGTACAGAACTCTGACTTCGCACTTTAAAATTTGTCCGTATAGGAAGACTTTCAATAAACAACTGAGCAAACCTTACAAATATGCATTTTTCTAAATGTGTTCCTTTAGGAAAAAAATAAAGTAAAAACGCTAAGTTCCATTATTTTGTTAGTGTTTTTATACTTCACATACACGAGGCAAACTTTTTGTGAACGTATAAAAATATCTTGGTTCATAAATGCCCTTTTTTAGTTTATGCGATACTTTTTTGGCGGAGTGTATATACGTAATTAATTCCATAACAAGTAACGGAAATTTAATTACATTATTTATACTGTATTATATTGCACACTATGTATAGTAAAATTCCAATACTTACATCTAAATATTACAAACTGAATTAATTGTTTACGGAATAAGTAGATGAATTTTAAGTATTAATTTTACATAAATAATAATGGAAAACTACCAAGTATCATCACGTCCAAAATTTGAGCACCAAAATTGGACTCAATTTCTTGCAACTACAGGCTACACACTTTTATTATGTAAATAATGTAAGTAATTAAAATCTTAACGTGACGGACGCATTAGAAGCCACAGCTCAAATTGTTTTCAAAAACAATTTTCTTTTCCAAATAACAAAAATGTTGCTCACATTTTTTTCCGGTTAATAATTTAATTACTTGCATAAAATATTGCGAAACAAATAAAAGTAAAATTTTAACTAAAAGTGTGAGTCTATATTCACCTAGTTTCGTCCGACCTACAGGTACATATGAGGATTAAAAAAAGACCTTGTGAATTATATATAGGAACATTTATACATAATTACATATTCTGCTATAATTTTTATTACTGAGTATGTAGATCAAAATACCAAATAAAACATGGTGAAATTCCAAATTATTTTTATACGAACTTAAAATATAAAAACATAAACTTCCAAAATACATCATTATAATGTCGGGAGATAACAGGCACATATGGTTATAAATAATACATTACAAACTAAATTAAATTAAATGCATCTCAACAGTGTCTTGCAAACTGTGAAATCGAAGTAAATGTTGTCGAAAAGCTTTGTAAGTTTTAACCTCAACATCACATTTGGTATATGAACTACTAAATAACACACCATGCCAATTCCGATGTAAGTATTGATGATTGTTGTAGTTTGTTATAGTATTACAATTCAAATTACAATTTTTACATTTGTACCTATAACATTTTACTCACGTTTGTAGAAGCACAATATTAAGGATAACAGATAGGTAACACTTTAACGATAACCGTTTATACCTGCCGAATGTGTGCAGAATAGACATAAGCATAATATACACATAACCCTAATAACCTATAAATAGAGGGCACGACAGTATGGTCGATTTACAGCACTTATTATGGAAATAAGATACGTCAGACTTACTTATACTGTAAACATAATATTTATGTTGTAAAAGTAAACCGTAAAAAATAATATTACATATTTAATTCTTTAAAATAGAAACACATTGTCAAACTACAGTTTTTATTATTTAAATTTTTAACACAGTATAAAATACGTCTTAATGCATAATATTTTAGGGAAATCTTATGTAATTTTACAGACTTTTTTTACTGTGTGGCATCATCAACGTACACAATCAAACTAAAACAAAAAATATAAAACATATATTTTAAAAAATACACCGATTTAAATCTACAGTATTACCTGTATGATATTGTAAAAGATACAGATATGCTCAGATGTATTAGCCATCAATATTTTTTGCGAATAATCAAAGTAAATTGAGTACAAACTAAAACTCTTAATTTAAATGCGTTATAAATGGTATTTTAATAAAGAATCTTAATAATTTGTTGCATTTCTGTAAGCTTCTAATACAGTTGTAATACTTTGTTCAGTGCGTAAAAAACTGATGTCTCAGAAACGCGAACATGCATAAAAATTTAATAGATCTAGGAAAGGACTGTGAAATGCTATTTCTATACATGTTATCCAGTTTGTCACAACGTCGCTTCTAAAGTAGGGAAATTAGAATATTAGTTCAAATGTATTTAAGCAACGATGCTATTACAAATTTCTAACCAAGAATCTAAGTTAAATATTAAAAGTCAAACATGTGAAATGAATTATAAATTTAGATTTTGAAATTACCAAGAATTCGCGCAAAAATACGAGTCCGTATTATCTCCAAAATTAATTCTCGATATATAGGGGAGGTGGTTAAAGCATATTTACTACTTATTAGTACTAGTACAGTTAGGAATGTAAGTAAATTCAGATTTGATAGTCGTATCTTATTTCCCTAGATTTCTTTGGCAGAGCAATCAAGATACTGGCTTAAACGGCAAAGAGGAAATGAGCAAGAAGCGACGAAAATGCCTACCAAAAATAGTTAACACTGCTTAACTTTCAAGTCCCTAGCCAAGAGTTGGCATGCCTAACAGGGAAACTATAATCAGGTACCAGAAGTTTAAATTTAATGTTATATAAACAGTAGTATGTAAAATTGAAGGTTAATAAAATCTATTATCAGAAACTTGTTTAATTAATATATAAAAATTAAAGTGCTACAAACTTAAAAACAAAATGGAAAGAACATTTTACTGACAATAAAATAAGTATATTATTAAAGATTGCAATTAACAACAATTATTTTACAAGAACTGTAAATTAGTTGTTAAATATTTGTTATATATCACCTTATAATATATAATAATAATACTTGATGTATTAAGGATATGGAAATTCAAATTGTACTATTTTGACGCAGGCAAATCGTCGAGCCAGATAAAAATCTTACATGGGGTAATAAAAACGAATTTTAATTTTTCTCCGAACGTTTTATGATCAATAGAGCGAGTTTCTTATCTGCCACCCTCCCCCCGACGAATAGATTACAAAAATAGCGGATATATACCATTTCCCCGTATTCAAAAGCGGCACTAAAAACATCTTTCGCACGAACAATAAAATAGAGAGGCTCACTTGCTTTATGGCCCTCCTACCCTTCCTCCTTCAATCCGATACAAAAATGTATGCAAGTATTATATATGTATATGTATATATTGGATGTGATATATCGCTAGACGGCCCAGCGGGTGGTTTTTTCACTATCCCCGTCTGCAGCGAGTCGAGCTGATGGCGGAGGGCAGAGGAGTCGACCGCCCGATCTTCTCCCATACCCTTGGCGCACATTCTGCGGCGCGTTTCCGTCATAACAATCGCGAATAGGAAATAAAGGCGCTTCGAACTTCTTCGGGAACACTTTTCGGCACACTCTTCGATGTGTGCTGTTTGATTTTACGACTTTAGAATATTGTGAGGCGTCCCTTCGTGCTGGAAACCGCCACGTTTTTATTGACCAATTTTTGCGGTTCGCGGACGATTATCGCTGCTTTATAATGCGTGCTACGACTGATTCTACTGGGACTATATATCTGTAAAAATTGCGAAATTGTGACGATATATTCGGGATAATATGATGCCGTGACTAATAAACGAATATTTGTACTAAAAGATTGCCTCCTTGTAGGGAAAATAATAATATGATATGATAAAAAAAATTTGTCATATTACGAAATGTTAAGCTTTTTACTCTATATATATTTTTGTAGATTTCATTTTATCCTAAAAAATATCTGTAATATTTTTTCACTTTGAAATCACTAAATGTGTGTATTCTAATCAAATTTACGCGGCTAAATATTTTTCGAGCAATTAAAAAAAAATTGTCAGATGTGGGGTTCGAACCCACGCTCCCATCCGGGAACCAGAGCTTAAATCTGGCGCCTTAGACCGCTCGGCCAATCTGACTTATAGTAATGATTCGTATTACATATATTTAAACTACAGATGTTTTCAATTTAGCAATATACCTAACAAATTAAGGCATATTACGAAATTAAAATACACTGTGGTGTATATATGTATAATTCGAATACGGTCTACTATAAGTCAGGTTGGCCGAGCGGTCTAAGGCGCCAGATTTAAGCTCTGGTTCCCAGATCTCGTCCTCAATGGGAGCGTGGGTTCGAACCCCACACCTGACAATTTTTTTTTATTGCTCGAAAAATATGTAAACGTGTAAATTTCATTAGAATAAACATATTTAGTGATTTAAAAGTAAAAAAATATTACAGATTTTTTTAATATAAGACGAAATCTATAAAAATTGTAAATAAAAGAAATATGTATATTGGGATCATAAGAAATTTACTTTTACTTGTTACTGGCCTGTATTCTACTTTTTACCTATTTGTCAATATCCACGATTGGCTATTTTAAATATTATAATATATGTACCTAGTTTCTTTTAAATTATTCATTTTTCTTGACTTTTTAATTTATAATTATTATTACTTACGCATTTATTTTGGGAATTCGAAAAAACTAAATTCTTTCTTTTACTGTTATTTATTCACTACGTTTCGTTAACAATTTATTGACTCTTTCAAGTGTACTGAAGACACAAAACCGAATTACTAAATTTGTAAAGAACCTGTCAAAATTATGTTTTATTTAATTTTGTTTTTAATTATGAATATTACAGAATAAAGATAAAAGGCAAACAAATAACATTGTTTCTGGAGAATTACTGTAAAACATAATTAAAGAACAATAAAATGGCCGTAGGTTATTAATATAAAATTTACTGTTCCTCATTATACGCAAATACAGATACAACTGGCCATACATCCCATTTGTGTTTTAACTCTTCGTTTGTTAATATATGTATCTACATAGAATTTTGTGTTATACATTTTTAATATGTTTTGTTTTTAAGAATAATTTCAAAACGTATACTTTTGATGTATCATAATAATTACCTACACCGATAATAACAAAAAAATAAATTAAATTAGCTTTCTTATTGTTAGTTAAACAATTCAAAATAAATGCAAAAACATTTGTTTTAACACACAATAAGTTTTATATTTTATACTGATATGATTTTTCTACTATGTGCGAGCAAATGAGGTTTCAAATTGCTTTTTTTGTACACAAAAATAGTTGTAGTGAATACAATGAAATGTTTTTTCTCCACTGAATGGTTACAGATGTTATACGACAATCGAAGATAAGATCACTATGGCTTTTCGTGATATCGTTCAATTCGATATCGTTTCAAACCGATATTCAGCACACAATAATTGTTAAATTTACAGTGAAGTAGTTGTGCTCTACACAGATAAAAATACGGAGTTGGATTTAACACCGTTTCAACACTTTTCCGGTGTTCCCTCGCGACCATCCGTTCAAGGAGCCTCCATTTAAGAGTTAAATATTTTACACCTCAACGGAAGAAACGTGGAGGCAATTTCATCCTAGAAACTGTGAATTTCCTCCAATAAGGAGGATGTTTCTCCTCTTACGAAGGTAAAACACTCCGCTGGGGGGTTAATGGGAGCTACTGAAATCCATATCAGAGGTAACTACATCCTTAATAGATGAGATTACCACCGCCAAGGAGAGATTCTAACTCCATTTGAGAGTACATTCCCTCCTTGACAGACGAAAATGCCTCCGTTACGGAAACTATTGTTCCATATCGGAGGTAACTTTTTCCGAAATAGAAGAAATTACCTCTTTTAGCCAGCGTTTCTAATTCCATATCAGAATTAATTGATTTCATAGCGAAGTTACTGGAAACCAAAACGAAGTCTGTGGGCGATTGCAGTCACAGTACCTTTTATACGATATCAACTATGTGTAAACATCATATAGATATTACATAGTCACAATTACCGATCACAATTTACATTCAGTAAGAAGTACAAAGATTATGAAACAAGCGTAGCGCCATCTGTACGACAAAATCTATAGTATCATATTTATGTAGCTAAACGAATTATCAGTATTATGATATTCCTACTATATAGATATAAAACTATACAGCATTCATTTCATTTCATCTCATTATTAATGCGGTTTCCAGTTATGTATAATAATCAAAGTAAGGTGACTGTTGCTAGCACCTAATCAAATAAACACAACACCTTTTGATATTCTGATACTTTATGCGTAAATATATATTATATTTCTTGTCTGCCATTTCGGTTCATACACGATGTGTATCTGTACATACAGAACTATACGTCTTATGGCTAAACAATAAAAGGAAGGGTTTCTGCTATTTGACGCCATTTTCAAGTGCTTTCCTCATACAACGTTTACGTATGCGTTCATCGACGAGCATTAACCAAACTCCACTTTGGACAAAAAAAAATCCCGAAAGGATTATTTTTCTCCTGTTCGGTGTAAAACTGATGGAAATAAATACGCAACTAAAACTATGTATTGTATTCAAAAAAATAACTCCGATAAAAACGGAATATTACATGAATCGGATACATTTAACAGCGTTTAGTAGTTGAAATAAGAATAACCCTGATATGGAGAGAATATAATATGCAATGAATACATTTAACTGCGTTTGGGAGTTAGATATACAAATATCCGTAGCGGAAATAATAAGGAGGATGTTTTCTCCGTGTTGAAGTTAAAATATCACGGAGGACATTGTGAGCCTCCGTTTCGGTGGGGATTTTCTCCGAAAGGGATAAAATGCCCACCGTTTTGTAGATATACAACTCTTTTCTCTACATAAAGCCTTCCGAATCGGAGACTCTGTATTTCACTCCGCTATATTTTTACCTGTGTACGATTTGTCCTTTTTATATTAAAAATTTAAAGAACAATAAATAATATTCTAAACAATTTTTAGTGAAAAGTAGGCTCGATATTTTTTGGTTAAAACACGTGGGCATTTACAATAAGCGACGCACGGAAATATTTACCGGTTTAGAATATGGCGACAGCATGCGCAAAGTAGTTCTGCTATCATCAACGAGGCATCAAAACAATAATATGGACGAATCAAGTGAAAAAGAGAAACCGGAAATTGTTACGTTTTATAATTTCAATAAATTTGGAGTTGATACGGTAGTCCAGCTTTGTTCCAACTGCGATGTATGAAGAAGTACCCGTAGATGGCTTATGCTACAACTATTCCCAGTGTTGCCGGGATAAATACGAGAATAATTTATAATAAATGCATAGATTATGAATCTTCAACAATGATAAAACACGATCTAAATATGGATATTTGGATATTTCAGATGGTACGATAAACATTTGTATCAATAAATTGTGGTTGAAATCTCCTCCATTTCCTCCAAAAGACTTTCGCGTCATTCTAAAAGCATTAAAAATACAAAATTCGTGTTCAATGCGACGCGATTTATTCCTATTTTCTCCGTCCTTTCTAAAGGAAGCAATCCATTGTGAACAACGGAAGCAGAAAGATGACGAGCGTTAAAAATCGAAACGACAACCCCATCCCTCCCCCCCTCCCCCCGCCCGAATTTGCTTGCCGTCTCGTCAGCCAGTGGAGCGGCTGTCGGTCGCATTTATCGCTACATTAAATATAGTTTTGAATATGTATAGAGAGCTTCACGGCGCTTCTTACACGGGAGTTCCGATGGATTCGAAACCGGGCCGTTCCGCATTAGTCAAATGACCCGTTCTCGTTGAGAAAGAGAGAATTATAAGGAAGGAGATCTCCTCCTTAGAACCGATGCCGGAGAGGGTTTCCGAAAGGGACATAAAAACTTAGTGAAATATCGTGGGGAAGGACGTCATTGAATAAGATTGCGGGATCGTCGTTGGTTCTTCGCGAAATTGAAAGATTATGTTGTATTGTCGGTCGGTTTTCTGTATGTACCTCGTTCTCTGTCTCCTTCTTCCGGCCTTTTCCGTTGTGCGAGTGGTAGAGACGCAACGCCGATATGCAAATATTATAGAAATCCATTTGTATATTGCATTCTTTACATCGTCGAAGAGATGCCGTTGAAAAAATATGTATCTCGCTGGGTTTCAAATAAAGTAAAAGAATAAACAAGATCTCACAAGTGTTTTTAACAATAGTGCATTCTTTTGTAAATGTAGGAAATAAACAAATAAAAATCAACATACACAAACTTCATTTATTTTATTTTATTTTCCAAAAGAGAACTCATCGCACGTATAGATGCTCCGTAAGATAAAGAATTCTAGTATGACTGCTTTAAGATCTCCCACAGGCTTTCACACTCTCTAGGGAGGAAGGAAGTTATATATCTTCACAGCCCCATAGTTTGTGCTATTTTGTGTACTATTGGTACAATGAAGCGTAACAATCAAATCAGATTATCCAAATTAATTAATTAATTCGAAAGAGTGACCTGTAGTGTATAATATCAGGGTGACTCAGCTTTTAGTTTACAGGCATTATCTACTTTCACTGTATAGTTAGCAAAAAGATGTTATGTCGAAAATGACATATGCAGTTTTTTATTTGTTCGTGACCTTGAAAGAGATTTTAAGATTAACTTTGATTTTTTAAAAGGAAACATCTATTTTTTAATGTTGCGTATTATTTATCAGAAATTAACAAACAAGTTTTGTTTGACACATTTTTTAATTTGCCTTGTCAGTTTTGAAACAATTCGCATTAAGTTGGTACAGTGATATTACAAACTTGTCAATCCGAAAAGCCGGGATCTGACGGTCTCGGTTTTATAATAAAAATTTGATTTCTGTTATCTTCAGTTATTTACTATGCCGTTTACATACGATTCAAATGAATATGTAGATATGTTATTAATCTACGGAGAATGCAGAAAGAATTCTCGAGAAGCTGCAAATTTGTATCGAGAGAGATTTCCGGGAGGCACTTATCCATCACATACAACATTTAGCAAAGTAGAGGCAAAGTTACGAACTGGTTCACTTCCTTCTACTGTAAAACATGCCAACCATAATGCTCCTGCTAGAAATGAAGAGAATGTGATCAACGTTTTGGCATATGTATCTGTAAACCCACATGTATCACTTCGATTTTTGGCAGAAGAAATTGGAGTTAGTAAGGATACAGTACATAGAATTTTAAAAGCGGATCGATATCATCCATTTAAAGTTCATTTATCACAAGAGTTAAGGCCGAATGATTTACAAAGACGACTGGATTTCATTGCACGATTGCAAGTTCTAGAAGATGCTAATCCAAATCTTCTTAACTGTATTTTATGGAGTGACGAAAGTCGTTTTCATAATAATGGTGTTGTAAACAAACATAATGCTCATTACTGGTCTAACCAAAATCCGCGTTGGATGGAGGAAACACGCTTTCAAACGATATGGGGAACTAATGTTTGGTGTGGAATGTTTAATGGGCATCTCATTGGTCCCCATTTTTACGAAGGAACCCTAACAGGACAACGTTATTTACATTTTTTGCAACATGTGCTTCCAAATTTAATGGAAGATATTCCTCTTAATGAACGAGTAAATCTAATTTGGCAGCAAGATGGCGCACCACCCCATAATGCGCAAATTGTGACCGTTTACTTAAATGCTCTTTACCCCAATGGGTGGATAGGAAACAGAGGTTCTATTCCTTGGCCTGCTCGTTCTCCGGATTTGTCGCCTCTCGATTTTTTTATGTGGGGTTATTTAAAGGAATTAGTATACCAAGTGCGGTCGGCGGACCTCGATGATCTGAAAAATCGAATCCGCATGGGATGCCGAAGTATAACGCAGGGGATGATACTTTCATCTTGCACTAGAGAATTGTGTCGTCGCTTAGAAGCTTGTGTCCAAGCTGGTGGAGCCCAAATTGAACATTTATAAAATTAACTACTTTTAATTATTAAAATATTTCTTTAAGCTAATAAAAATTGCTTTGAAAAAGTTAATATGAATTGTTCCAAAACTGACAACGCAAATTAAAAAATTTGTCAAACAAAAGTTGTTTGCTAATTTCTGACAAATAACATGCAACATTAAAAAATATGTGTTTCCTTTTAAAAACTCAAAGATGACCTTGAAATTTCCTTCAAGGTCACGATCAAATAGAAAACTGCATTTGTCATTTGCGACATAACATGATACCAAGTAACTTTTATTTGAACATTGTTTTGGTAACTATACAGTAAAAGTAGATAATGCCTGTAAACTAAAAGCTGAGACACCCTATATACCTATATAATTATATTGCATGGTTTTCACTGTGATACTTTATCAAATCAAAGACCTTTCAACGAATATTTTAAGGTTAAGAATTCGTATTTCAAACTTCTATTTCAAGTCCCTAATAAAAGTTATATATTAATTGTCTTTCCACCGACTAATAAAAGTTATGTACAGGATGTCCCACCGAAGACTGGATCTTTGATATTTTGAAAAGGTTTAATACTTTTGTGTGGTGCCTTATAATACCTTTTCGGGTCGAAGGCGTGAAAAGTTTTAATAATTGTACAGAAATGTATTGGAAGTTAGATATTTAATTCTTAATAATTAATTCTAAAATAAGACGTAATTGTGATGATATTAACCCTGGTTTAGTATCTGAAAGGTAGTCTAAATAAATTAACGGTATTATTTTATTTGAAAGTCGATTCTAAATCTCTTTGATTTTATAAAACTAATAAATTTAAAGTTTACAAACCTTGAACACTACGCCCTCCTTCAAGATTGTCTGGTTGTCTTTGGAACTAACTGGCCTTCTTTCTCGGTAGTATTCAGAAGCGAATCCGAAATGACTCGGTCGAGATTATGCTCTCCCTATAGAAGGCCAGGACTAGACTGCCTTCGTGTGCTTCTAGGATCTGGGATTATGGATTCTCTTTCTTCAGGTTTCAAATTAGGGTTTTTAGTCCTTGCATAAATGGAAAATGGGATTTATTTTTGTTACATTTCGACATTTCCATACTACGAGGTAGTCGTTTCTGGTGGATATTTAAACGCTTGTAAAAGCTGTAACTATGATACTTTAGTAAATATACCCAATTGTTATTATGCGACGTGGGAAACACATGGTTGCCCTAAATGTATTTCTGTCAGGTTCTCTATCTCACAAACTTTTCTTAGATTCTCCGAATGGCTGATAAACTCTAGCAAATGACTACAATCGTATATCTTCTTCGAGATTTGCCGTTTCAATTATTTTCCTTTCTCCAGACAACATTATTAAATGTAACTAGATATGAGGACCACAACGCGATTACTGGCATACTTTGTAATTCATGGTGTTTGATTAATGAATCAAGTAGGGTAAAGTACCTAGTTATTGGCACTTTAAGCGAACTTGTATCTTATACTGCATTGCTTTAAAATACTTGGTGCAATTTGGATATCATTTTCCGTAAAACATGTGATTCAAATTTTGATATTAAATAATAACAGAAAATGTTCGTATTCCAATCCTTTTATTTTTAAGTATCTTTTATGTGCTACATGTTTCGGTCAAGCAGACCATCTTCAGGCAATAAAATTGTCAAAGGTATGTTATGTATAAAAGAATGATGTGTCAAATTTTTTAGGTGCATCAAGAGAGTAAATTTTATATATACTATTATCTTAAAATTTTCCAACTACACTCCGCCAAAAAAGTATCGCATAATTTAGTTTTGAATCATAAAAGTATCGCATAATCTTTGTTTGTAGCATAAAGTTGTAAATATACTTTAATGCGCTCTAAGATATAATTTCTATGATTGTTTAAATAAAATACAGGCCAAATAAAAACAAGAACTCATACTTGAGATTTTTATTAAAACAAGAAATTATAATTTTGGAAAGAAAAATGTCATAACAGTAGCTTTTAATACTGAGTATTGCCACCTCTGGCTCTTATGACCGCTCGCATACGGTTTGGCAGAGATTCGATTAACCTCCGTATATAAGCCTGATCCAAATTCTCCCACTCGTCACGGAGAGCATTTGCTAGTCCATGCAGTTCCGCTGGGGCAACATTTTGGGTTCGTATCCGTCTGTGAAGGAGGTCCCACACGTGCTCGATAGGGTTCATGTCCGGACTTACCGCAGGCCAATCTAAAACTGGAATACCAACATCGTTAAGGTATTCCTGGACGATTATTGCAACATGCGGTCGTGCATTATCGTGCATTAACATGAATTCAAGAATAACATATTTTCATGTTATTATTTAATATCAAAATACATCACACCAATCCCCTGGGACACTATATATAGATGTGATTCAAAGTTTTTCTTCTTCATACATCCTAGCTTTTTGGGAATATTTTATATTATCTTTTAATAAAAATAATATTTGCAAAAAAAATGTGTAAGTGCATTTGTATTGGCACTAAGTAGTAGTTATTGGCATATCTGCTAAATGCAATTATTGGCACATTATAGTGAATAGATGAGAGTTAGAAGCTTAGTCGAATTTAACTGTAATAGAGAAAAATATTGAAATAAACATATTTACATACATGTGTATCGATAGCATAGGTATACTACTACATACTACTAACTGAACGGGATTTGCAGATAAAGAATTCTACATACGAGTTGCATTTTTTTAAGCAGCTGTAATGATACGTTCGCATACATTTTTGACACTTAATACGGAAATTGCCAATTGACAAATTATTTGCGCAAGTGTTGCATATTTTATTATTTTTTGCAAGAGAGTTTTCTGTTTCTGAACTTCGCAGTTCATCATCCTTTTGAAATTGGTTGGTATCAAATGTCTGCTTTATCATAGAGTCTTTATTGTTCGTGCGATTTAAGAAATTTTTAACATGTGCAGGTTTTTTCAGACTTTTTGTTAGGTTTTTAGCAGCTGCTCGTATTGCCCTATTCTCCTTGTTTTTTCTCTTCTTTTTCTCTTCTTTACTTTTCTGTTTTTCCTTTTCTTCTTGAATTTTCTTCCACCCGCTTGATGTTATTACAAATGCCATTCTTTCCGTATCGCGGTTACCGTTTCTCTCTTGTGTAGTCGGCCACAGGAGAAAATCTGTTGATTCTCTTTCCTGAACTGTTTGGTTGTCGTGTAATTTGGTGGATTGACTTGTAGAAGGAATACCTATATTTTGTGATGTATAAATATCACCTTGGACGTTTGAAATGTTCTTTTCGATACTGTCATTTATAAGAGTGATCTCATCGTTATATAGCTGCGTTATATAGCTACAAGCTTGGAAACACTGAAAATGTTGTCGATGCAGGGCTGGGACTCTGTGTACAATAGAATTCTATTATCGTTTTCTATAGTAGTAATATGGTGATTTGGTACTCTGTGTGCCTATAGTACTGTAGTGAATGTAGGAATAGAAATTTAATCGCCTCATTGGGTGAACACCAACCGTTCAGAATAATTTGCATGGGGTTTTTACTAATTTTTATGAAAAAGACAACACAGGTGATGACAGGTGGCATCAGGCAGTCAGTGAGAAAAGCTGTTAAGGTTAGGACTGCGAAAAATATTTGCATATTTATTAACAGAGTAAGAGGCACGTGATTTGAAGGACCTCCACCGGTCTTATTCTGCTCCATACGAGCTTTGGCAGCTTTACATTTAGTTTTTGATTTCCAGTCAGTCACTGCCTATGAAAATCATAATAATCATAGTTACTACAAATAATGCATATTTACTTTAATAATAAATTTTTATAATTAAATACATGAGAATTTTTGTTTTCCATGCTACATGAATATAAATTTTGTAACTATAATTGATTTTCATACATTACATTATTGTTATAGAACCTACTTTTCTCCATTCATTTACAGATTTCTCACCATACCCCAAAGCCCCAAAGCATCAATCTGTTGCAGAGATTTTGCCACAACATGTTTCCTTCTGTTTTTCCTTGAGCCACATTGAAGCGGTTAGTTATAAGCTGATGATTATTTTCAGCTTCATCTAAAAACAAGGTCCAGTGTGCTGTTGTGACCCTCATGTTTATGTTTAATAACTACAATGTTAGATAGGTAGAAATTATTAACTTTATATTCTTTAAATATAACTACACTAACATTTCAATTGCACCACAATTTAAACTAATTCCTACCGTATTCCTACTAAAAGTGTATTGTATACACTGAAGTAGATAGCAGGTAAGATTAAAACATGTGATATTTGTAATATAACGAACTTACAAGTGTATTTTTATTATATTTTAAAAATATAAAACTCAAACATTATACACCTCTTTCACTGGATCAATGTGAAATCAAACAAGTATGTGAAGTAAGCTATCAACTGGTAAACTACTATCCTTTTCTAAACGATCTATCTATCCTTTAAAGCGAGGTGTCTGGACGTATCGAATCTTAGGCGACAATATGGCGGCATATAGAAAGCGACTATTGCCACACTGAGAAAAATAGATAGTAACAATAGGGACAACTAACTTTATAGTTGGTTGTATTATAATTATATTAGAGCGTACCATCTTCCTAATAAACAGTAATATATGGATGAATACTGGGTACTAGATAACGTATTGTTGTCCTTGAGTTAATATCATTCATTATATTTATAATACGTGGTAACATCTTTTTTTCTCCGTGCACACAGAGTACAAATGATGTAGAAACGAAGCGATAAATAGAATTCTATAGTACACAGAGTCCCACCCCAGGTTAGAGTTCTGTTTGTCACTCTTGAGGGTTGTGAGGTGTCAAGTGTATATTTTACATACACATTGTAAATAAATTTATAAGCACCAATATTTTAATGTAATGCTTCATGCCAGTAGATATTCTCAGGACTTTTTCCGTTCGGCCTAAAAATATTGTAAAACTATCATCACCAGACGGTCTGTACATTGACACAATTGTGACTTTAATTTTATCTATGCTTATTCTTGCAAATTCTAATGTTTTTGGTACTGATAGATAAATAATAATAAATAAGACCGTTTTCATTATTGTATGGTCCTTTTTGGTGTGGTACCATGGATTGCAGTTTCTTCAATTACACCTTGCATAAAATTAATATTCTAATATTCTATCTTTCTTTTTCAATATTCAATATTAAGATTTGCACCTCCTGACATGAAACTAAAGTCCATCTGATGCCTCTACACTGCAAATGTTGCTCCATTTCAAGTTTCAACCCAAATACTGCTACGACATCATTGAATAGACGACAAAACCCTACCACTGCGACTATGAATATGCAGATCCGGCTTTAGAGTTCGCCAAAAACCCGAAATTCGACCCGCTTCTCGCAATTGTCCCGGCAATCTCTTCACAGTTATCGTTGTTATTGCTTTCAAGTCGTGTGCGGAACAGATCAACGAAGTTCCAACGACAGCCGATAGGCACCCTCCCTCAGCCGTGTAGCGGTAAAATGCGAACGTCAAAATTTCCATTGTTTTCGTAGCCGGACGGATTCCGCGAGCCGAAATTAGTGTATTAACCGACTTATTGCGGCGCGTATCTTCGACGACGAGGACCAAATCCGGTCCCCGCAACGTTTTAAATACGTGCATACATCGATTGCGTATAACCACGTCAGAGACGGCATACAGACGTATATATGTTCGTAGATTTCGGGGGTGGCTTTCGGATTTAACGTTTCCGAGATTAAGCCCCGTAAATATTGAGAGATACTGGAGAGATTCAGGGATTTCCCGTTTTAGATTTCGTACGCGTGCGATATCGGATGTCGTTCTGAATTTCGGTATTTTCCCTATACCGTAATATCTACTTCGGAAAGCCAGCTTAGTATTTTTCTTCTCTGATATTTGTAATACATGATGGGAATTCGTAATATAGTCTGGGAATCTAAGAGAAGGCTTAGCCTTGCTATTCATTTATTGATTTCTCTTGATGAATGTACTATCAGAAAATAATGTCTTGAATCACCCACTTTTATTTATTTATTTATTTATTCTTTCGATATTAATACAATAATAATGCCACGGAAAGTTCCACTACATAGAAATAAATAGATGTAAGAGATAATGTATTGTATCAAGGGATGGGAGCTGGTATGCCGGAACCTCGTCAGCACTTTGCAAGACATCGGCTGGTGCGGGGATTAAAGGAGAGGTATTGGCATTCTGGTGCTGATCACTGTACAAGGGGGTAGTAATAAAGAAGAAAGTGGTGTTTTTTTTTGAGACAGACTTCCGGCCTGACTGTTTCGGTAAGTAGGGGAGATCCTTGTACTTTGGGACAGCTTGTACTACGGGACACATAAGTTTCTTATGGTTTACATTTATATATGAGGCCGATATTCTTGTTAGTGAAGCTATTGTACACTAGATGGCTACATATGTTATAGTACAGAGTGGGCCAAAAGAAACCAAGGGGTGTAAAAGTTTAATAACTTTTTTGTTTATTAACTTTTTTTTATTTTTTCTTTCAGATTATATAGACAACACTTGGAGAATTTATAATGGAGAGGTTCACAACTGAACAGAGAACCAGAACAATAGAATTTTTAGAGATCAATTATTTTAACGCAAAGAGCATATCGTCGACATTTTAACCCGACTATTTTCTTTGGGGTTTTTTGAAGGAGCGAGTGTATGTGAACAAGCCAGAGACAATCCTTGAACTCAAGGCAAACATTGTTGCAGAAATTCGAACGCTACAGCCACAAGTTTTGAAAGATGTTATGGAAAATGCTCTAAAAAGAGCCCATCAGACGGTGGTCATTTAAGAGACATCATTTTTCATACTTAGTGTAAAAAAATTTCCATTTTGTATATTATATAATCTGAAAGAGAAAATTAAAAAAAATTAATAAACAAAAAAGTTATTAAACTTTTACACCCCTTGGTTTCTTTTGTCCCACCCTGTATATTAAAATTCTCAGTGCTATTTCATGTTTCTTGTGATAACGTGTTTTGTCAGTTGTGAAGTAATTTTTTATCTTTGAACATCTAAGTCGCTGTAAGTTAAGGTAAGCTATATAATTATTTTTTGCATATAATGGTTTGAAAAGCAGATTATGGGTAATGTAATTTTATAAGAATATTTCAGTTTATCATTAAACTTGTAATGAAATTAATACTTTTGTAAAAATACAGCTAGCTCTCACTTGTACTTTGGGACCTGTCCCAAAGTACAAATCATATTAAATGGTAATTACAAATGCCCAGAAGCGAATCAAACAAGAAAAGAATAAAGCCGAATGAGGAACATGTGACAGCTGCGGCTCGCTTAATTTTAGAAAACAATTTCACCGTTAGGCAAGCTGCTAACCAGTACGGAATTTCGAAATCTACTCTTTCTCGACATATTCAAAAGCACAAAGCAAGTGGAAGTGAAGTATTTACGAATTTAAGAATGGCGACTATATTTTAGCAAAAAAGAGACGAAAAAAACAAGGAAATATTATGTTGCTAAAATTATAGATATTGACGATAATACTTCCAATGTAAAATATTATAAAAAAAAATAACTTAACTCAAAAGTTTGTAATTGGCGACAATGTAGAGTACGGCTTGCCAAAGAGTGATACCGTATTATCACTTGGAAAACCGCAATTGGTTGGAGGTACTGCACGACAGAATGCGGGGCTCAAATTTGAAGTAGACTTATCAGTTTATAAAATAGAATGAAGTTTGTAAAAGCGTCCTAAAGTACAAACCTCTGTGTCCCAAAGTACGTTACTAGGCTTGTACTTTAGGACGTAGTGGGTTTGAAAGAAAAATATTTTTAGATTTTATTTCTTTAATTTTAGTATCATTTCTTATGGTTAGTTTGATTCAAAACATGTTTATCTTGAGTATTCTGTGTTATTATTTAATAAAAATTATATGTCGCAAATAGTCTGACGAAAAGTTTTTTTTTGTCCCAAGGTACAAGGATCTCCCCTACTCTTGAATTATCTTAAGTGAGTTGCCTAAGCTACCCCCAAAAGTCGTCCACCCAAAGTACAACCACCACGGCAATAACATCGTCTGCATCATCAGCACCTATATGTAGTACGTTTTATGAAAATATAAGACCCCTACAACAACAACAACCTATTGCGACCACGCATTATGATACTGTTAAACCTAAATCAAACGCCACCGCAGTACTACCAACATAAATTCCTTTCGACATTGTTTCGTCGAATCTTTTTGATACTGGAAGTAACAATCAACCTACATTTTCCTTTCCAAATCAACGGCAACCTACCATCGACAAAACGCCTCTTTCATCAAGACGAGAAGTCACATTAAATTTAGATACGAATACGCAAAATTTACCGTACCAAAATTTCGCAAAAAATTCAAATGACAGTCACACCATCGCGTCGATAGGATTCCATAAAGATCCATTAATTCCCAAATTTACGGAACCATCAACATTCGATCCCGCAGAAGATAATCCGCTCTCTTTCCTCAAAAATTATAAACTAGTAGCAAACTGTAATGCCTGGGATGAGTGCCTGCAGCTTTGCTACATTTCAAATTATGTGAGAGGGTCAGCAGCCATTTGGTTTAGAACTTTTTCGAAACAAAATCCTAATGCGGACTGGGAAGAAACGGTAAAGCAATTTAAGATAAAATTTATAGGACTCACGTACGACGAAGATGGTAAATTTCGGTTAGCAACAAAACGGCAGGCGGTTAATCAATCTATTCGAGTCAATACTATAAACAAACACAAAACCAAAACAAAAAAGGAAAAAGGGAAACAGGAAAAAGCTCACACCCAATGCACTGTATAGAGCAACACCAAACCTTGTAACGTGTAATATATTAATTAAGTAGTGAATTACTGTCCCACTTGTGCGTCAAACAAAGAGCGAGAAAACGAATCGCTAAATGCCCTCAAAAACCGTGAGTACCTAGTATCACATGGAATCGCATAGTGCACTCTAGTTGTTTGATAAGAGTACGTCTTTTAAAAAAATTGAATCCTATGTATCGGTGGTGTAAAGGTGCCCTTAAATCGAATGTTCAAATTATGTACATCCGTACTGAAAGTTATTTTGCTAGCTCTTACCGCCGTTTATATTATATTGAAAATTGAACTAGTCAACTATTGGATATCTTTTCTAAAAATGATAAAGGAAATAGATTTTTTTTTGTATTGTACGATATTGAAACACAGCAGGGGTGAATCTTAAAAGATATAAATATAAATGAACGAAACATATAGATTTCGTCATAAGGATATGTTCCAGATTGCGAAAAACCTATTTTTAAAATATTATTTATATAAGTCTGTTTTTATCTATTTATTTCTTTATTGTCAATGTATGTAATAATTCGAATTAAAAACTTATTTATTTCGTATCAATTTCAATTAATGTTTGTAACCATGGATTTTAGGGACACATGTCTTCCGATGAATGTTCGACGAAGGAGTTTTAATTATGTCGTATCGTTGAAAACGATTTCTTTGGTACACTGTAAAAAAATTTCTAGTAAAATTACATGTAAAATCGTTGATAACAAAGTTGCCTACGATATTACAGGTAAATTTACTTCATACAGTAAAATTTCTATCTACCAGTAAATTTCATACGCTGATGTATTTTTCAAACGTTGATCTGTAAAATTCATATGTAATATTTATATAAATTGTATATTTACCGAACAGTCAAGTAATTTTGGCATGTAATTTTATAAGGAAGGCAGGTAAAAATACTTAGAAGGTGAATATTACAAGTGTAAATATACATTGCACAGAAAATTCCCTTGCATGTGTGATTCTAATTACAAACTTATTACTTTTTACAGCATACTGTAACTCGAATTAAATTCGTGTTTAGAGTGCCGATGATTCCCATATAAATTTGAAAAAACATTGAGGAATATAAATTGTATAATTTTACTTAGACATCACCATTAATATTCCGTAATGTTATCAAATACACATATGGATATCACAGGCTACTATAAATAGTAATTTAATTGAAAGCAAAGTATGCTTACTATAGGATTATAAAACATAATAAGTACCAAAACAATAAAATTCTTAGTTATTAGACAATTTTGTTGCAGCTTCAGAACTTGCAAGACGTCAATGTTGTTGAGTTATAGGAATAAAACTAAGAATAAGCAAATACATATTTTATTAATCTTCAGTAGAAAAAAATATAAATTTCCTTTATCTGACATTTAATGGCTATTTCCGAACCAAATGCTATCAAATTCATTGAATTTTGCTCTGAAACAAAAAAAGAGAAACAAATGTTACTTCCATTATATTATTATATATCAGTAAATAGATCAAATGAAATTAATGTAAATAGGTACCTACAGCTTGTGCACGAATAAATATTCCACTACAAGAAGGAAAAGATTAATATAATTTTTACTTATCGCAACACCCAATTGATGAAAAATCATTAAAAACGACTACTGAATTATTACAGCCAAGTTATCTTTAAAAAGTCTCTTATACATTATACAAAAACGAATACAAATTGCATCATAGGTTCTCACATTTCTCTACACCGGGAGCAAGATCCTGAGATGCAATTACTGTAAATATAAATACATTATTTCTTTATAAAAGTAATGTATTAAAGGTTTTGTTTTAAGTAAATAAGCTGTAACAGTTTAGAATTCGTTTTAATTTAACGGTGAATCGTGGATAATAGTGAAATGTTTAATATTGGCGTCTGTTCCATCATGAATCAGAATACCCTTCAAAGTACTAACAATAAGTAAAATCGGTGAAATATTTAAAGCAAAAAAGAATTGCTGTATTAACCACATGTGAGAATATATTAAAAGGAGCATTTTTTTAAAAGCATCTTACCTAATTCTTTTAATTGTTTATGCGTCACCACAATTGACATCGCCACGTGATATGACCGAGCCAATAATCACTTGAACAACTGACTGGAATTACCTACGCGCACAATCTTTAATAAGATTTCTTTTGAGGATATTTTTATTTATTATTTCGTTTTTTTTTTTCTGTAAAATTAATAGATGTTGGTAAAATTACATTTAATGTGCAATAATTACCTGAAAAATTTGTCACTTTTACATTATTAAGTAAATTTTAGTAGCAATCGCAAAATATTACATGTTTTTACGGTACTTTTTCTTTTAATTTTTATTACATCTTAAAAGTACATGAAATAACTATAAATTTTACCGAAACTTCTCTTTCCATCTCAAATATCCTGGAAAAAACAGGTAAAACAAGGTTTACATGATTTATCGTAGTAAATTCACAACGTTATTTCATGTAATATTTCCGATTTACTATAGTAAAATTACTGTAATTTTTTGCAGTGTAGTTGCCAGGGTATCTTCGTCCTGGAAATATTGAGTTTGTTGAAAACAAATGTGAGGAAAACTTCTTTTTTTTCGGTTTTTCCTAAGAGTAGTTGCTTTTTCGAATCATTATCTAGAAATTATTTTATTTATCACTTTAAAGTTCATAAAAGTTATAAAATTCACTTACTACGATGAGAGTATTATGTGTTTTGTACTAAGAAGATGGGTATCCAGTTATTTCGAGATTTGGGGTAGCCTTTCCTATCATCCTGGGGTTTTGAAGAACAACATTCGAGGCAGTTTTGCTATGAGACCTTTTGGAACATTAGTTTGGAGCGAGAAATGTTTATTTTTAAACATGGAATTATTATCTGGATTATACTAGAGCAGGTTTCGTACCTGAAGAAAGCGATTTTATCATCTTTTGAACTTATAATCAGCATATAACGTATAAGAGATTTTGAGGTTATAACTGTATGGAATTACTAAGATCATAGAAATTTTATTATGTGTAACTATTTACTAAAGAGCCTACTTACCATGAGAAAATCTTTAGCAGATCCATTTCTTTGTAATTCATTTAGGAATATCTTGATTAAATAAATTTCACGAATATTTACTGGTAAATTTTATTCAACGTATACAAGAACATTACTAATTAATAACTTTACAGCCACATTAAAGATATTTAAATGTCATATGCTATTTTGATACTTTAATCAGTAATTGCAACAGAAGAACTATATCCTCCCGCATCCCGGGTGTTACTGAATATAATATAGTATCTCCTTATTCGTTTGCTGTGTACCTGAAACCAATAGATGGGGGCAGATTTACTATTCATTGCCATCTAACATTTGAGATCTGGCTCATCTGAAAAGGTAAATAGAGAAGACTCACAAACATCATTTTCATGGGCATAAATTAGAAAACATTCAAATTTCAGTCTTTATGGAGTATAATTAAATATAGTTATAATTATATATATATCTATTATATATATCTATTTACATATTTTTTTACGTATTTTAACACACTTATAAGACTTAATATTAATTAATTAATTAATAATCCAGACTACGATACAATTGCGCAGTGTTGCACCCAATTTTCTGAATTCTACCGATCATTACTAAGTAACTGATACGGGTTTTATGACTGATACTGTATGTAAAGGCTCCTGTACATATTACGTGGTGTCGCGTTCAAAGAGAAGAGTTAGGAAACAATCAAGCTGGATGTATACAAGTTGAGAGGTCCTGAGACAACATATACACAACCTTCCTGCAGCCTATACCACCTATTCTCGATACACACACATGCACACAAATATATTCGGAACATCCATATGGATGTAAGCGAACTAACGGCACCTGGCAAACATCAAATGCAGGTCGCCGGATACCCTGATTGCTCAAAGGCATCCTTTTGGTGTTGCCGATGCTCGCACTACGGCGCGGGTTAAGACAACACCAAAACAGGACACACGCCGGTTCTCAGGAAAGACACAGACGGACGCGACGGAGGCATCAGGGGACGGCACACAACAAATACCTTCGAATACAAAGGACTCGCAGGTGTATGGGCGGTTACGGAAGCGTAACCCTTTCCACCGATTAGCCGCCTTCAAAGGGAAACGCTACTCTCCGCTTGTCCGCGAGGGTGGCATCGTAAAGAGACGAGTCGACGTAGAGGACGGAGGGATGGAGGGTAGTTAGTTTACACGTTTAAAAATTACAGATCAAATAGAGCATCTTCGACGGTTGGTGTTGTATTGTCGTCGTATTGTGTTTTGTATTCCAGGGTGGGTGTATTTGTAGTGGTAGGCGACGGTGTTTAACTTAGTTTAATTAGAGGGACGTATCGTTTAATTCCTATTTGATGATCAGAAACGGCTGAGTTCTTGCCGGAGGTTAATTAAGAGAAGAGAACGGTCGAGTGAAATAAACTATTTGTATTATTTCCCTTGGATTGGGATATTCAAAGGGATACTTTTAATTCAAACAGACAATGGATTAAATTCTATTATAATGGAAGCAAAAGGTGAGGTTGAAGCCGGGTTATCCTGCAACATAAGCAAATCACACGTAACAAATTCCAATAGAGCGTAAATAAATGATAACTCCAAAATAATAGTGGAAAAAGGTATTAGGATAAAAAGGGTCAGTTTTTACAAGAAAGACTACACACTAAAAAATTTTAGTAAATTTACCAGGATTCCTGCTAAAAATTCCAGTAACATTTGGGGGGAAATAACCAAGAATTGGGTATTTTTACGTTTTTTTAACAAAATTACCTATACTTTTGGAAATTTCCCACATATCGACCAATATTTTTCAATTGTAGGTAAAAGTGCTACGTAACAACATAATATTACTAAAATTTTTATGTTTTCCCAGGGATTCTTATTAAATTATTTCGTGATTTTATCCACAGTTAGGAAATTTACGTAGGAAACCAAATACATGCGTACAATGCGCGCATGTTCAATTTTATGGGTTCAATTTGTAGATAGATAGCACATAGCACGCACGGAAGTGGCAGTGGTCGTCCTTTTTGTTTTATCTATAGGCATATTTAGGTAAGTGACAAATTTAAAATAAATCTAGTAGTTAAATAATACATTCATACTACTGAGGGTGACCTGCAGCTGCATTTTCATAATTTACAAACGTTGAAACATATATAGGTATGTGCATATACAAACACACAATACACCTAATTGTGCTCCAAAAAAACACGTTAATATGCCTCGATAGGGTATATAAAATATATTTGTAGTTTGTGTATTACCGCAATATTAAAGTAAATGGTTATAGATATTGTTTATTGCAGTCACATTTCGCTACTCTGAAGTAGAGGTTATGAAAGTATTATTCAACTTGTCTATTTATACTTAGAATATTATCTTATACCGATCTATGCATTTATTTTTATGGTTAAGAAAGCGTTTAGGTATAACAACTAAACAAGCAGAAAACTATTATACGCTTAGTAACATTAATGATTTCTTCTACCAAATTTCGAATGCACAATATATATAATACAGTTAGCCTTCTTCAAACTTTATTTTTTATATTCTCTTCAAATAGGTAATTTAAAACCTATATTTTACACACATTACACATTGCATACTAAGATACTAATTAATATCTAGGTATTCATTTTTCATCAATGCTTACGATCTTGTAAGTATATCAATAATGAAAGAAGATCAGTTGTTTGTTGGAGTTCCTTCAACGGTACATCATGAAGACGCATCCTGATGCCGACACCAAAAGCAGCCCTTTTTCACACTCGAAAAAGAAAGTTATAAGTTCTTTATATTTATTAAATTACCTGTACTATATATTTATAATAATAAAATACCCACACAAATTTTAGGGATATTCCTATACAAAATTCCTTTATGTATGTTTAGGAATTTTCCTAAATACATAGTAAAGCTCCATATGAAATTTCCATGCTAAACGATTTTTACTAGGGACCTTTTTTTTATCGTAAGAAATGTACCCAGTAATTTCATTTTATTTAGTATTTTTCATACACTAGTAGTAAATTTCCTTGGTAATTTTACTCGCACAAACAAAATACCTATACGGTTTCGGGGTAATATAATTGCCCCGAAACGGTACAGGAATTTTACCAAATCTTCTTTAGAGCGTATACCTATCCTGTTCCATCCAACACTTTTTCGCGGCCTATATGTGTTTGTCTTTTAACTTCACAATATAGTGCAAATATAATCTTGATTTCGTTTGTACACTTTAGTTTTCTGATATTGTTTATTAATCGTTTTTTTAAGAACGCATTTTTTGCACGTTTAGTAGTAGTAGGACGGTTGTCATTTAAATATATAAAAGTGTGAAGTATAAATAAAGCAATTCTTTCAAACAACTAAGTCTCGCTAGCGTGATGGAGTTGTCAAGAAAATTACCTAAAGGTGAAGCCTTTAGAGTTAAAGGAAAGCAAATTATAATCAATGTATTTAATTACTTTACGGAAAATGGTATGACTGTGAGTGCCGTCGTTTGTGAAACCAGCAAAGCTGTAAACTGTTCAGACCGCAGCGTATACACAATACGAGACGAACTAAAGAAAGGACCTTTATCAAGTCCAACAAAGCAGAAAAAGAAAAGGAAAGGAACACAGGCAAATGATCGTTTATGATGAAAATGTGCAGGCACTTCTATGTCGAAAGGTGCATAATCTTTTCATGGAAAACGTCCCACCTACGTTAAACGTCATCCTTTCTGCTCTAAATGCTGATAGTGATTCCCCAAACTTCAAACGAACAACACTGTATAGATTTTTGCATGAAAAAGAGACCAAGTCATTGAATGGTTAGCTTTAAAGTTGGTAGATGGTTAAAGGATAGTTGGTAGAAAGGTTTGAAGATGGTATGCTAAAGAGAGATTTGTCATTTACAGTATCTCAATATGAAAAATGCAACCTGAACCAAATTGCAAAAGCAAACGGCTGCGAAATTCTACGTTTACCACCATGTCATTGTGATTTCAACCCAATAGGAATGGTATAAAACATTATATCAAAATAAGCAATTCAATATTTAAAGCTAAAGATATGTCAGAGCTATTTACCAGAGGTTACAACAATGTCACAGATCATAACTGGCAAAACTATGTCGAACATGTTAAAAAAATGATGGACTGCAAGATGACATCGAAGAATTTGTTATTAATCTGAGATATTCATCTTCATCTGAAGGCGCCTCAAGTGCCTCTTTAACGGATTGATTTTTATAAAATATGTATTTCATACATGTATATGGACATAACAAATATGATTACTATTTTGTGGATTTTTCTAACTCTATTATTGCTTTTCATATTACTATTTAATACCTATGATTTTGTATTAATATTGTTATAGTTATTATTATTAGGTAATTGTAATAATACCATTTTTATATAAACACAGCTATTTATAATAATAATGTCAAGCATTTGTTAAACTTCTGTTAAACAAGTTTATGATTAGCACATAAAATGTAGGTAGGTACATCCAGTAAATAGAGTCAATATTTTCAAAAATTGAATGTTCTTTTTTAGTTTAACATATTGGCTAATTTTCTTAGAATTAACATCAAAAAGCTAAGCTAAAGCGAGAAATTCTGAAATTATAAATATTAAATCTATATGAAATGGAAGCAAGATTTGTTATATTATGGTATTGATGGCAAATCTGAAAAACGCTATTCTAAAGATTATGAAATAAATATGCAATGTCATACCTAATATATACCTATTTACCTATTCATAAACGCATACATATTTTGTACATAATATGTATGTTTTATATCAAACATACTGCTGTGTACTGAAAGTACCAGCAAAAATGTAAAAATGAAATTTAAAATGAAAAATTAATTTAGCTAGCTCAAATGATAACAATTTTATTAAGGCGCAAAAGAACAATTAATCTCATGGTTTCAATTTTAAAAAGAAAATTGTGGGTTAAAAGAAAACTGACTTTCATTAATACTCCAAAAAAACAATTTAAAAGGTTTAATTAAAAATAAAAGAACAGTAATTTTGAATGATATAAAATTCTATAATTTTATTAAAAAAAAAAGAAAAAAAAATGTTAAATACAAACTATGCAGAAAAAAACCTTGGATGTAAGATCCTGGTCGAAATAAAACTGCTGACTTTAAATTACAAACGGACAATTTAAAATCCTTTTACTAAACAAAAGAAAACAAAAAGATTCAGGAAGATAATAAATTTCTGCAAATCAATCCACGTGGTCTCAAAATTCAAACAACTAAATTACACGTGGAAAATTCCAGTAATTTAAATAAATGAAAATTAAAAGCTAGCACAATGCTATTATTCACCCAACCCGCGGTGATTAATAAATAATTACAAAACAGAAAAATTAACAACGAACTAAAAAAATTACTCTTTTAAACTTAAACTATCTTCCTGCACGTAAAAATAATAACAGATCCTATATCTAAATTGTGTACACAAAAATACAATATCAATTATTATTAAATGAGTTCCATGATTAACGATATTTATTCAAAAATGTGAATTCAATGCTTGAAAGTGAAAATCTCGAAAAGGCAGAAATGAAATACAAATTTATATATAACTCTACTTACACGTGTTATCAGGGAACTGCCTTTACACGGTTCAAACAACCGTATAAGTCTCTTCTCCGGGTGCGTGCGAAACAACGCACCAAGAGCTGTCCGTAAACAGACTCGCAAAAACAAAATAATATACACAAAACCCGCGAAAGCAAAATGTACAAAAGAATGAAATTAAAATAAATAACTGAACAATAAAATAAACAAATTACACAATCTAAAACACTAACTCTCTTATATAAAATAAAACAATTTGAAATTTCTCGCAACATTTAAACTCTTAACGGAATTAACAAGAAAAATAAACTGAATTTACGCAAACCGGGTTGCCAGACCACAGCAATACGTATATGTCACAGTTGACAGTTAATTATTTGACGTTAAATTCCATGAAAACCTGTCATTTCATAAATTTAATCTTGGAATAAAATGTGAACCAAACAGTATTTGAAAAGTTTTAAATATTTCAAATGTATTTTCAAATGTCTTGTCATTCATTATCAGTTGCCAACCTCAGTTAATTGTGGCAACAATGCCGTCTGTTTTCATAAGACACGTACTAAATACTAAGGTTGGAACGCTCTTTTAGCGTCATCCACAGTAAAACTGAACTACACATACAGTTTTAAGTGGTCATTTATCTTTTATATATAATTTTTGTACCTTGAGTAATAAAAATGAAGCGATAATTTACTAGGTTATTTTGGTGAAAGTGCCGAAAATTCAATTATTCCCTTTTATAATACGTAAAACGAAATTTATTGAAATCAATTGCATAGATTTACGAGAAAGAAACAAGAATTGTAATAAAATAAAACAAAATCGTATTTTACCCTCATTGATTACTATTTCAAGTTTTCTTGTGGTTTTATTCAGAAAATTCGTAAAACATGACATGCCGCGCCATCTCTTCGCACCACCGAGAACTACGTGCTCTTTACCAAGTTAGAAGCACTAACATGCTGCGTACTTTATTCGATAAATACGGCTTCCTAAGTCGTTATATTTTTAACGTTAATTCTGAGAGTGAATATTTATATTGTACTTCTGCGTTAAATGTTAAAAATAACACTCTAAAATCGTTATACATTACATTAAAGAGAGAAAAAAAGATTTTGTACTTATTCATTTAATTTATTTCGTGAACAACAGGTTTCACATAAAACTAAAATAAAAAATAGCTACCTCGCAATGAACATTACGATGAAATATAATTATTGATAGTGTATTTGTACTCCAATCTTCACAATCGATTTCTCTCAGTGTACTAATTAATAAATAAAAGTTTAAATAATAAAACCATTTGTATAAAATGACCAATCAACAAATACAGGATACCTAATTACTGACTTAACACCATTAGACTTTTATCTATTTGGATTCTTTAAAACTAAGATATTGCAAAATCGACTTCACAACTTGGAGGAATTACAAGCAGTCATCTAACCAGAAATTCAACATATTAATGAAAATTAATTACCACACGTATTCGAGAATGTCAAAAGAAGAGCGAATTTATGCTTGGAAGCACATGGTGGACATTTTGAATAATTTGACGATTTTTTTTTATTTAATGTATATTGTCAGAAAATTGTCGAGACAATTGTTGGATTAATTAAAAACGTAGTAGGTAATTTTATTAAAAAACGGAAAATTACCCAGTTTTTTGTGATTTTCCCCCAAATGTTACTGGAATTTTTAGGAGGAATCCTGGTAAATTTACTAAAATTCTTTCGTGTGTATGTATTTAATTTTATTCTTATATCCCAACCACAATATTTATTAGATCGTATCATTACAGCATGAATCGTCCATTTGGAACGCCACTGATAAGAAACATCCCGTAACCAACGTGACAAAAATTTTGTGTAGGGGGAAATTCAAATCATTCTCAATCGTTTACAACCACACTGCACACAGGTAAATAATTGTAGATAGTCCTTTACGGTCTATATTAAAATACTTTTGGATGTAGACGTTTTTGATGTTCTCTGAAAGCACCAGATTACTGTTTGTAATCCACGTGTTCCATATTACTGTTTCATTTCTTGGTCTTTCAGCAACTTACAGTTTTCCTACATTACGCAAGCGCACTCGCGCACAAAAAGTCCCGGCAAGGTAAGCATGCTGTTAGCTTTAAACTAGTCTCTGCGAGCAGAGATAAGTTACCTCAGGAGATGGGTAACTCACTTATATATATTTGTTAATATTTTTTCGTCTAAAGTACAAAGGAACGTTCCTAGAGGGCGCGCAACAAAACAATATTAAAATATGCTTTTATTTATTTTTTAATTAGTGAACTTTATAATATATAACTTTCAGTTTATACTCACTAAACTATCCGATAAATTGCACTTTGTAAATGGTTGTCGACTATAAAACTAAAACACCGCACCGTAAATAAATAAAAACACCACTAATACTTAAAATAGCACAAAAATAATTAGTATGGAAATAGCAAATATGTAACAGACGTGTAGTAAAATCAAAAAGCCACAAATGATAAATCACATGAATGAAGACAAAGGTTGCAAGATGCAACCACGATGCAACTGTAAAAAATAGAACCACCAACTTAAATTTTGTATACAAAGTCACTTCCCCAATTTGGACTCACAGCGCCATCTAGAAACGTTCTTTGTCACCACCAATTTTTGTTAACACTTTGGCCCATTAAACTTAGCCATCTCCTTTAGAACATTGTCTCTGCTGCAAGATTCTCTGCTACCCAGGCGAAATATGTTACGCACACATCTTTCACAAGTTGCTAATATGTCAGTAACTTCACCACTTAAGTCTGTGTTAGTTGTTGTTTTTATGGTTAGAGAGGTGTTTTCTGCATAAAGTACGGTGCAATAAACTTCTCCTCTGAAGACTTAATCAATTTAACCCATATTTGGCCAATGGTGCGTATACGCACCAACCTACTCAATATTTTTTTTTTACTTGAAATGTTCTAATATTTCATAAATATTGGTTTTGTGTCGAAAAATTAATGATAATCACCACTATTTTTCATATCTATATGTGTCTTATTTATTAAGAATTATATTTGTATGAGTTTAAAATATGGTGTACTTTGCTTATGGGGTAGAGATGTAAACAGTTAGAACTAATATATACTTATTGTTCATATATTGCATATTCGTTCCCACTGTATTATTGCAATAACATTGTATAATCATATTGCAAATCTTCTACTTCTATGTTCTTTACTAACCTAAAAAAAATGTTGAACAGATGTAATGGTGCGTATACGCACCATTGGCGTAATATATGAACAGATAAATGTGACAAAGCGCATGACAGACTAAGAGTCGCCACCCCCTTCTCACTGCCTCTTTATTTAGTTTTGTTTAGGTTATCACGGAGTTAGGAATTATATTACTGTTATTTACTGGCGTTGATGATAATTTTATAGCGAAATGGCGACAAGAAGGTTTTTGACACAGAGAGAATTAGAAGAGGCAATGGAAGAGGTTCTGGATGAGCTAGATGATGAACAAGGTAAGAGATAATTTTTTTATAAGTGTGTATTAGTGTTTAACGGTTTTTCTAAAGAAGGTGCATTGAATGCTGTATACATCCCACCGGAGGTTGACGAATTGACAGACGAAGAGGATATCGACGATAATGAACTACTAAATGAAATACCGCTAGATGGAGAAATTGCCGGTACATTTGAAATAGATGTTGGGAGTGACGACGATTTATATGACGAATCAGATGAAGAACCTCTTTCCGAAAAAAGAAGAAAGCTTGTACAAATGAATATACAGAAATCGAAAGAACCTAAGTGGGAAAAAAAGGAAGTAGTTACGCGCACTCGTTTTCCTGTGTCAAATGAAATGGAAAACTTAGAAAATATAAAGAACTCTTTGAAAGGAAAGTCGCCACTGGAAATTATCTTCTTATATTTTGATGAAGAAATTCTATCTATGATAGTAGACTTTTCCGTAAAATATGCTCGTGACAACAATCGCTTCGACTTCGACTTCAACATAAACGACCTAAAACATTTTCTTGGTATCCTGATACTTTCTGGCTATCATATTCTACCGCAAACAGATCTCTATTGGAGCAAAGACGAAGACAAAGGTGTTGATATTGTAAGAAAATGTATGAGCAGAAACAGATTTAGAAATATCAAGAGAAACTTACATCTATCGGACAACGCAAATTTAGATAAATCCGACAAATTCTCCAAATTGCGACCATTTTTTGATGCAATAAATATTCGTAATAAGCAGTTTGGTATATTTTCGCACAATCTTGCTATTGACGAACAAATGGTTCCATATTTTGGTCGGCATTCGTGCAAGATGTTCATAAAAGGAAAACCAGTTCGATTTGGATTCAAGTTATGGTGTTTATGCTCATCTGATGGATATCTCTTTACATTCATCCCATATGGGGGAGCAAATGTTGAGAAGCAAAGATCTCCTTACGGCTTAGGAGGGCAAATAGTTCTAGATCTTCTGAGTGTCTTAGAAAAACCGTTGCACCATCGTGTTTTTTTCGATAACTATTTTTCATCATATAAATTATTTGAAAAGTTGTATGAAATGCAATATTTCGCAACGGGTACCATCAGGGATAATAGGACAAATAAATGTCCCTTGGAAAACGGAAAAATCTTAGGAAAGAAACAAAGGGGAGATTATGACTTTGCAGTTGAAGAAAGCATTGAACTTAGTCTCGTCAGATGGAATGACAATTCTGTTGTTACGGTTGCTAGTAATGTCTTCTCTGTTCAACCTTTAGCAAGTACCAAAAGATACAACCGAAAAGAGCGAAAAGAGATTCAAATTTCACAGCCCACTATGATAAAACAATACAATTCATATATGGGAGGGGTTGATCTGCACGACAATGCTATTGCTAATTATAGAACAAGCATAAGAGGCAAAAAATGGCGGTGGCCTCTGTTTATCAACACCTTAGACAGTTCGATAGTTAATTGCTGGAAGCTCTACCGTAAAATAAATAATTCCAACATGACACAGTTGGATTTCAAGTCATATTTAGCGATACGACTTCTGAAAAGTGACGATGCGACCGCTGACAAAACTGCTATCGGAAGACCACCAAAGGAGCCAGTTCCAAATGAAGTACGGTTGGACAACGTGGGGCACGTGATAATAAAACATTCTGAGAAGGCTAGAAGAAGATGCAAGCAGTGCAAGAGTCATACTATATATTTGTGTGATAAATGCAAAGTTCATTTACACCCTGATTGTTTCGAAATATTTCATAAATCAGTTAAATAAAAAAATTTTTTTTTGTTCACTTCCATTCATAGATTTGGCCAATGGTGCGTATACGCACCATGTCATATATAGGTATGTTATTTCTTTTGTTTTTAAATATTTTTTGAACAAAAGCTATGTAAAAACATTATTATGAATAGAAAATTGTAAAAAAAGATGTTCTTTTTATTTATTTCATAACTCGGCCGTAAATGGGTTAAGACCATTACCACATATAGCTAGCCATAATCTCAAGTTTTTTTATATAGCTTTTAGTTGTTCACAGTATCGATAACATGTCTAATTGTAAGCAAAGTTTAATTGAAATTTGTAATGGTTAGTATGTTTTATTTCCATTTCTTTCACAATAGCTTTGATTGGATGTCTAAGTTTTTGACAACATTACCATTCAATGTTACTAACAATTCAATATTTCCCTAGCTCATTTTTTGTTATTTTTTTTCCTATATCTCCTGATTTACCTTTGTTGTTCGTCTACAACAGCGAACGGCGAACTATCCGTTGTTCGCCTGACAAGTATATCAAACATATACAAACACGTATTCATGCAAAATATTTGCGTATCCGCGATGGGCGAACGTTCTAGGGAGTGGGTAGACGACTCCGCCTCGCCTCGAAGAACAGGAAATATCACGGCAAAAACTGCGCTTCTGAATTTTCATTTCATAGTCGATGTTTATCAGACCGTTATGTTCCCCATTCATATTTCAGACAGCACGGCATGCCGCCGTTAGCTACTAGTAGGCTCCTGTGTATTTCTATGCATGTATTTCGAGGAAAAACTTTTGACGTGTTTCAGAATACTGTCTCGCGGAACGACGACGTCCCGATTCGGTGCAATATTCAAACTGAAGGCGTTCCCGCGTCTCTTCGGTTGATGGGACGATATACGGACATCTGTGGTTCGTATATGTGATACGTATGCATATATATTGTATTACCGCGGCGAAGATGGACAGTGACGGTGTGTAAACAATGGAGCTGCCAGAATGTATGTAGTATAAAAGTTCTCGTTACGTTGGTATATGGGATAATGGGCACTACGACTACCTGAATGGAATCAAACAAGTGAGATGACGTTATGAGGAAAGGCAGTATTTATAAATTTTAAGATAAAAAACGGAAGTATCTACTCATCCACCCATATGGCAACTGAAATTTCATGTGATTTATAAAGAACAACAGGCTTTTTAAATACAGTTCTTGTTCTTTCATTGATAAGTTTTGATGTCCTGTCATTTTTTTACGGAAACACAGTTAGCTAATACTCTACACTATCTATGTAGCTGCATTGGTCCCTCGTCATATCACTAAATTCTTGAAACAATGCCTCACAACCAACTATTTCGTTTAGAATGGAACTTCTTGTAAGCAAAACGATGGATTAGCGAGAGGAAGTCCATTCAGCCCTGTTGGGACCAACCTCTTCATAGACAAATTTGAAAGCAATTGATTTAGCAAGTGAAAAGCCGAAACTCTGGTGGAGCATGCTCTATGTAATGTTATGGACAAAATAAGAAGTATGATGCAACGTTAAAACATCAAACCGTTGTTTATGCCTACTCGGAAAGTTTATAACTTATTAATTGTAAGGCAAGTAAAGGAGAAGAGAGATCCACTATCTAAGTCAAGAGTTTATTGCATACCATGTCTTCGTAGAAAAATATAAAAAATGGCTTTGTCAACCAAAAAGATTAGCACTTGCTGAACATATACTCATTGAATCTAGTCACAGAGCTACATTCGATCAAACAGTTTTCGCCAACCACTAAGAGTTATTACTGTCGGTTGGATAGGTGATCAATAAAAATTTACAACAATAAAAATTACTTTAGCAGGGATGAGGGGCTAAGGTTAAACAATACCTATCTGGAAAACAGGGTTTGAGAAGCTTAGGCGTGATTATCACAAAACAATCCTTGAACACACCCGGTATATTTGCATAACTATATAGAGTGAGCCAAGAATCTGTCATTTACAAATCCTTTGAAAATGTCGATCATAGAAGTTAGCAAAGCGGGAGGTGATATTTTAAATTTAAATATATATTAACGAAAATTCAATACAGTAAAACCCGAGAGCGGCTATAGTATTAACAGCAATTTTCAACAAATTTGAGAAATGCTTTGTGGTAACTGGAATAAACTACAATACAATAAATCAAATCTAACTATAACTGAACAAACCAGTGTAATTGGCCCTTGCATACATATTGCTATGTTATTTTATTTAAATCATGATTTCTGAAGCCCAAAGAATTCTTGAAAATTTAAATTGTGTTTATACTTAAAAATACTTTAAAAATTTCTATTAATAACCTACTTGTGCTGTTGCCATAGTTTTGACGGTAAGTTCATATCTTTCAAATGAGTGTTCAACGTTGGGAATTTTTAATTCAGTCGTTTCTGTAGCAGCACATCTCAATTTTGGGTTGCCGGGTGAGTTTTGCCTTGGAAATATGAGTTTGTTGAAAACAAATGGAAGAAGGGTCTTCTTTTTCGATTTCCTGAGAGTACAGTATTTCTTCGAAACATTTTATCCAGAAATTTGTTTATTTTTAACTTTAAGTTTTAAAAAATGCTGTAATGTACTTACTTTGAATGAGTGTTTGGTGCAAAAATGATACGTATCCAGCTATTTGGTAGTTTGGAGCCGTCCCTGATTTAATCCTGGAGTCTTGAAGATCAACATTCGAGGCAACTTTCTGGCTGTAGGTTTGCAACTGGCGTTTTGGTACACTTCATGGGAGCTAAAATGATTTATTTAACACGGAATTTATATAGGAGGAGTCGTTGGTACCAGCAGTAAGCGATTTTATCATCCTTTTGAACTTTTAATTTCGAAAATACGTACAAGATATTTCAAGGTTATATATTTGTTGACGTATTATATTATGCAATTTAGTAATTTTGTAGATGTGAGGTTGGTCATGATACTGTGGGTTTAATGTACGTACTTCTTGTCAGTCTTTTATGTTCATTGCGTTGGCGCATTGATTAATAAAAGTTCCGATGATGGAAATTGCTATGGGAAATTTGAATTTCACTTATGTTTATAATTCAATAAATTTAACTTCTTAGCCTGAATTGAGACAATAGAAAGCTTTATAATAGTGTTTTTTTTTTATAATAAATGAATCTACTTACCCGAGAGTATCTGTAGAAGGTTTATTTCTTTGTTACAAATAGACAATAATTTTAATAAGTTGTGCTTCATTTGTAAAACCGTTTTTATTTAATATAACGTATTGAAAAATATCCCCAATGATAACTAAATAATCAATTAAATATATATTGATATTAGATGGTATATTCAGAGTTATAAGGAGCATTGATCACAGCGATATATTCACCCCCACGTCCTAAGGCTTACTGAAATGTTCATATTCGTTAAGAGAGGGTACGAAACTGTTTGGGTGGGTATGAATTTTACAGACAAGTATAATTTGAGATCTGGATTATTTTTGAAGTTGTTGAAACTATTACAGATGACTCTGGATGGAGTTAAGTAAAATGAAACAATTATTTCCTTCATGAAATATAATTTAAAAATTAAAATATTGTCTATAAGTTTCATAGCAATATATTAGGCAGATTTTTTTTTTGTAAGTTTAAACAATTTTTTAAACGAATGTCCTGGAAACACATGGGATAAGGCAACATAAACACCGTGCTGTGAATTGGATGAATTGGCGTGTCACAAGCATGTGTGATCCATGTTTTAACTTTCTGTCATTTCTTTAATGACTTGCCAAAATATATTTATTTTAGAGTAATATATATGCAGATGATACATCTATAGTCCTGATTGCTAAAGAAGTAGAACTAAGACTCAATTTCGGGAATTTATACTATGATGCAAACAAAAAAATAAATTGATTGTTCTAGACGAAGAATACTGCACATAAATGTTTCGATGGATGTTTTCTAAGAGGACTATTCAACTCCACTAAGTTGCTAAGTGCCTATTTCCTGGTCAATCCGTCTCGATTATGTGTACGCTAAGTCAAGCACAACATGCTTCTGCAATAGAAAGAATGGAAAATGCCTTAATTGTAATGTTAATGTTTAATGCTGTTGTTTGTTCTAATTTTGTCATCATATATGTAGGTATACATATTTTTTTAATAAGTTTTTGTTTGTTTTATCTATTGTTTAGTTTTCTGAGGACATTTTCTATGACAAAAATGCTCAAAACTGTGGTACTAAATGTAGTGAAGTTAGTGGTGAGTTCTTTGAAAGTGTGTAGACATGTTCTTCTTAAACTATCACTTCTTATTAATTATTATTAAGTTTTTTACTTTAAATAGCTTTAATATTTATTGTAAAACTTTCATATTAAATTGTTAATTGCATTTTATAGAATTGTTAGCTACAGCCGAAGCCTTGTCAAACAATTTCTAGTGGCAAACAGCAAACAAATCGAAAGCCTTTTCAAAATATTCGGTATCGAAGATACGATGCAATTACTAAAAAAAAGAACAAATTTTCCCTATTAAAAGAACATCAATCAATTTGTCACAGCCACTCCCGATACAAAACGACACCGCCAGCGCGCATCGTCGATTAATAACGAATTAAAAGCAAAAAAGAAAAAAACGAATCCGACAATTCGTTAAACTAATACGTCGGTCGACGAAACGGGGAAAAATTAAACGGGTAAACAGAGAGTTTAAATGCAGCTTCGACGGGTATTTCATCAAAATCAAACGTCACCGATCCCATCCCTGACTGTCTCCTCGTCCCACGGGTTGTCCGGGCGCGTGTCATTTCGCTGATCCGATGATGAAAAATATTTCCGACGTCCACGATCTCGCTATGAGCGATGACATTGTCCTTCGGACGGTAATGAAATTTTCACCGGTACTGGCGGTCGCTGTCGAAGTTTTCCTGCAGTGTTATGTATGTATTTGCACTTATTTTTTTTTTTCCTTTTTGTTTTTGTTATAGGAGAATTCCCAGAAGGGCGAAGATCACACATGGGTCGTCATTAATATTTCCTTTTAGGTGGTTTATAAACGTGGAATCAATTTTCTATCAATTCCACATAAATGGTAATGTAATATTTGTTATAGAATCATTGTATGCTTTTGCGTCTGCAGTATGTTTATTAGATGAGATTGTTTAATTTTTTAATCGGAGTGTTGACGTCTACAACAAAAATAACAATCTAACACATCGACAAACAGCAATGGATTCAAAATAGATCCCAAAAGGACTCCTTTGGGATAATGAAAATTTGGGTTTTAAGTACCCAGTAGCTTGATTGACATAAATCTGATTCGTTAGCAATCGAATAGCAAATTATGCTGGACCAAACCAAAGGCTTTTGATAGTTCAAAGAGAAGGAACCATACTGTAGTTTTTTTAGATAGTATTTGAAATGATTTTCGATCGGTGACTGATTTGTTACACGAAATATACAGCCCCAATCTCTACAAAGTAAACGGCGGGGAAGTACATATACTCCTACCGTCTCCCACTTTACCTAACAGCGAGGTTTGGCGCTGTAGTACGATAATAGCACGTGTAGACTGATCAATGATTAGTCAGTTCAAGTAAGTTGGTTATCTAAGTTTTAAATACATATTTTTGCGCAAAATACCGCGTTATACTGTGGAGAAGAGAGCCGAGATGATGCGGTGGTATCACGCTGGCAATTCTTTTCAAAGGGTATGCGACGTGTTTGCACTGTTCGTAGAATTTCTAATAATGCGTTCGTTTTAGTATGCGCTGCAGTTGAAATAAATTCGAATATGTCATCTGGCACTATTTCCAATGATTTAGACATATCCCGTTCTTCCGTTCAGCGAATACTCAGAGCAATTGGTTATCACGATTTTAAATATTCTAAACACCAACAATTATTTCACGGCGATGCATTTAAGCGTATCGTATTTTGTGAAAAGTTAAGTGAATTAATTAACGGAGATGCTAATTTGGTAAATAATATTATCTTTACCGATGAATCTTCTTTTCCTTTGGTTAGAAGTCACAATTCATCTGTGACAATATTGATATTTAAGCTCATCTAGTCAGCAACAGCAAAAAGTAAATGTTTGGACAGGTTTGTTAAACAACCATATTATTGGGCCTTTTTTATCAATGGCAATTTGAACGCAAATGCATATTTAGAATTACTGAGGACCCACATTCTACCTACTGTACAGCAATTTCCCGACATAAATATGCAAAACATCTACTCTTAGCAAGATGGTTGCCCTGCACATAATGCAGTGGCTGTCCGAAACTATTTAAGTGAACAGTTTCCTAACCGGTGGATCGGAACTCATTCTGAAAATATCAAATGGCCGCCAGGTTCACCAGATTTATCTCCCCTCGATTTCTTTTACTGGGGTTATTTAAAAGAAATAATCTATGGCAATGAAGACGTTAGACCAGCTAATGTAGAGTAGTTGCGCAATAAAATTGTTCAAACGTCATACAACATTCGCTCAGAAATGTTGGAGAATGTTAGAATGAATTTCTACAACACATTAGGATATTGTTTAGCTAAGGATGGGGGCATATTTGAACCTTTTGTTTGAAGATTCAATGATTTTTAAAAAATTAACGTTTATTTCATCTTATTATTAAGGTTTATTTTAGTTTTCTATTTTTTTAATTTATTTATCCAGAATTAATTTTTATTTGTCCTTCATTAAATTTACTATTTCTGTTTGAGTGTTTTGCCCTAAATTCATTAGAATGTCTTTGATTTCCCTGTCACAACCGTAATTTTATATTTCTTAATTTATTACTATTACGAATAGAATAGCAACCGAGCTGGTGTTAAAGTTTATTTAATTTATTATTAAGAGTTACTTTTAAATTTTCATTTTTTAAAATTATTTACTCAGAATTAAGTTTTATTTTTCCTTCGTTAAATTTATTATTTCTTTATGAGGGTTTTATTCTTCGTTCACTAGAATTACTTTAATTTTCTTGTCATGAGCAAAGAATATTCTTAAGTGCATAATAAATACTATAAATTACTATTTTACGCTTTCATTACATCTTTTGAGTTTATAAGTACGTGTGTGCAAAGCAATACATATTGCAATTTATTCATTTTCATAATAAAAATGCAATACGTTTCACGGTCACTAAAAATTAACACATTTCTGCGTGTAGATTGAATAGCAAAACAACCGCTGCGCTCGCGCCGGTATTCGTTGTGAGCTATGAGTGGCTATGACGAATGACTGAATGTAGGGGAATACCTACTGCAGTGACAAGAATGAGCGGGAGACGCACATGCGTGGTATAACCGTTGACTTTGCAGCTATTATGGCTGTATAGTATAACTTTGAACTCTCATATCTATAAAACTAAATGTCACCTCTCGTTGAAACTTTTTTCTATTAATATCTTATCATAAGGAGTTGATTCACATATGAATCGATCCCGAAATCGAGGGCGAAAAACTCGTCCTTTTTACAGTCATTCTTTGATGTCATACCTTAACTGTACCAGGAACACATAACCAAATTCGGTTTCCTTTAACATATTTATGTCTGAGATTTTGAAAGCTCAATGGATATTCAAAAACTACCACTCATAGTCGAAAGTTGCAGTGCTGCAGTTATAAGAACAAAACTCATTTCGGAAAGATGCTCTTCAGTTCTCTAGTGGGTCCTTAAATCTTAAATCTGTTCATTCTTGCATCCTCGTATTTTAACGACTGACTGACTATTCCGCCGAGGTATCCGAGGAATTCATCTCCTTTCTTGCGGTTATACCTCAAGAAAACACTGACTAACAGTATCTATATAACGTACATACGTCTTTAGTAGCGGTTCCAAAGATGTATGGCAGCGCACCGACGCCTTCGGTCTACATATATCAAAGTTTACAAACCGTCAGAGAACATTATAGCTGCCAACGTTTATGACGTATGTATTACTTGTGCCTTACGTGTCGGTAGCACACGAGATATAATAATACAAGCGGAGATGTATTACTGCTAAACGAGAGTAATAATACACAAACACACGGGATAGGGAGGGATAAGGGGAGCCGGCCGCAAAAGGAACTCATCTCTAAGACGGCACAAAGGGACCGTTGAGTGCCAGAAATGCCCCTCGGTGGAGCGCAGCGGCTCCGGGAGAATTAAATTTTATCTTCGCGGATTAACTCCGGTGGGCACCGCACGCTCGTGCTCACAGTTTGCAGTTGTCAAATCTTAACACAGAACCCTCCGCTCTCCTCTACAGAAAGCCTATTTTGGAACGCGTTCCGCTTCTCTGTGTTGTCTCGGATTCTTCCGAAGCGGGAGATCCCCGAAACATTAAAACGAAAGGTGGGAAGAGAAGGCGGCTCTCACTTATACACATTTATGCACCTCCTTCACTGTTACGTTATTATTAGCGCTATTATTAAAACCCGGGACCATAACGCTGATTATTATCGCAGTTACCTAGCGTCCTACTAAAAACTTTCGCATTTTCCTCTTACGGAACCTCCTCCGCTCGAATCCCCTTGGAGAAGGTGTCAGGGATTTACCTGCCTTATACTTATGTACACGGATGCGGTAGCTGAAACCTACTCGCTTTTCTCACTCCTTTTACTCCGTACACCTAAATACCTCCTCTTCCGTTTTTAAGAGTTTAAAACTCTCCGCTCTCAGAGTGTAATTTTGCTATAGTTTCTAATTATTGTTATTGTTCCTGGAAATGGACGCCTTAAACACTCGGGATAGGTTTAAAAAGGTGAAAAGGAGCATTTTCGATGATAATTTTTACATTTCGACGCGGATGCAAACGTAGAACGCCATCTCGTGGGTATTGCATAAATTAGCTGATCGTAAAAGGGTTATATGACTTTCAAAATATCAAGTAGCAACGTTTGAATAGGAAATAAACCATTTTATTTGCAAAGTAATGTGAAGCAAGCACCGAAGGCCTTATCTGAGTTATACTTTGCATGTTTATTTCAGAACTTGAAAGTACCATACGTGTGTGGGCATAATTATACAGGGATTCTTCCAAATTTTCTTGACTTTTTAATACATATACGTGTAGATCTTCTTGGTTTTTAAAGTCATATAGTTAAACAACTATTAGATTGAGTAAGACGTTTCGGTTTATTTATAAAACCGTAATCATTTACATTTTTAAAAATTAATAATGTAGAAAATAAAATTTTGATGTATAAAAATATTTAACATTTTTTGTTTTATTGATAAAATCAGTTTGTTTTTTGTTTTAATTTGAAAGAGTTTTGAAATGTTTTATATAAAGATTGTTTTGTGAATTGTGTCAGTTGTATTAGTTATGGTAGGTTATGGTTAAATATGAAAAACGTTACTAAATTTTTATTAAAATTTCATTTATAGAATTAAGTTATAAAGTTTAGTGAAAAATTGTGTCAGTTTTCTCATTTATGGAATTATTATGTTTATAAATTTGGATTATTTCAAGTATAGTTCGTGTTTTATAGTTTTGTTCTTGGTTTAGGATTGATACATTGTTAAAATCAAATGTATGATTTTGTGTTATTTCATGTTTTTTTAAAGCTGTAAGACTTTTGTTATATTTGTGTCCTTTTATTCTATTTTCTAAATATTGCATAGTTTCACCGATATATACACCATTACAATTTTGACAATTTATTTTATATACTATATGTGATTTATTATTATTTTGATTTGCTATTTTAAAATTATAAGGTTTGATAATTTGATTAATTTCTTCAGAAAGATTTCCACCAACAACTTGAAACTAAATGTCGACAAAACAGTATTTATGAATTTCACCGCAAAATTGTCAGATATAAACAGCAGTCAATTGCTAAGGGTCAGTGGAAAGTCTATCCAACAAGTTCAATCTGTGAATTTTCTGGGACTACACATTGAAGCACATCTTGGTTGGCAACAGCACATGAATGAGTTATGCAAGAAACTTTCACAAGCCTGCTTTGTATTATACAGACTGTCCGAGGTCGCTAGTGTCGAGATAATAAAAAATTATTACTATGCTTGTTTTGAGTCACGCATCAGATATGTTTTGGGGAGAAGCGTCTCATGCCATGAGAGCTTTTCGACCTCAGAAAAAGCTGTACGTATTATAACGGGAATGCCAAAGCGTCACTCCTGTCGTTTACTGTTTAAAAATCTTGATCTACTGCCACTTCCATGTTTATTTATATTCGAATTACTTACTTTTATTAAAAGTGCTAACTATAGCATTCCACGCAACAAGGATTTTCACGAATATTTTACTAGGAGTGCAGACAGTTTCGCCATTCCAACACATCGATTAACTCTCTTTGAAAATAATCCAATGTATACTGGCATCAAATTATTTAATATGCTTCCCCCTATTATTAAAGATTTAAATACAAAACCCTTCAAATATGAATTAAGAAAATTTCTTGTTAATAACTGTTTCTACTCCTTAACGGAGTTTTACTCTAAGTTGGGTTAAATGTCGATTGTGGCTTTCCATACAGTTATGTGTAAGGTTCCTTACTACACTTTGTATAAAGTGCTCGCCAAATCGGATGGATCCAAGCTGCGCGAAGGTGCTTACGTCACAAACTACTATTCGTCAAATAAATATAGCACAATAAAGGCAAATTCACATGTTAAGAATTATGCTAAATAATGTTTAATAAAAGAACAACTTTTTGTTTTTAAATGTTCGACAGGAATCATTTATTATTTGTACATACGATAATATATAATTTCCTTATTATTTTTCATCATATTAATTACCACACAACCTTTATCATATGGTGAATTAGCCTTAATTTATGTTTGACCTGAAACGTCAGTTTGTTTAAAATTTACTTATAGGTTAGAGTTTTTACTTTTTCAGAAGTAGCTTTCAAAAAAGCTTTGATGATATAAAATAAACAACGGGAAATTAAACACAAGAAAATAAAGGAAAAACCGAGCGACAGAAGTAAATAATAACGTAATGCAGAATGTAAATAAACAAGATGGCGGAACACTATGTTTATTAGACGGTCTTATGACATCGCTTCTCTCTCATATCATTACACTATCTCTATTCAGAACGATATTTGGTATTTGCGCAAGATCCATCCGATTTGGCGAGTACTCTACATTTATACTTATAAGTTGCTTTTAGTTTTTCATTAATTCAGTTGATTGACTTATCCTATACCACCATGTACTTTTTTGTACCACTTTGGTCTAAAGGATAAATATATTATTATTATTATTATTATTATTAAAAATAGAAAAAAGCCTCTAAAGTTTGTATTTTGTGATTTAAAACTGTTCCGCTCTAAGGGGACAATATATTTATTGCCTTATTTGCTTCCATAAAAACCCAATAATAAACAAATCGTACAAATCACTAGTAAGTATACCAGAAAAGCAAATCCTTCAATTCCTAAAACCATATCTCTATACCCTAAGGGTAGGAGGCAATTAAAAAAAATCACACGAGTAGTCTCCACTCTCATACATCACGCGTCCCATATTTCCATCTCATACATTTTGCAAAACATATCCACATCGTAAACGCTTCACATCGCCATCAAACCGCCAGCGCTGCCACACATAAACACCGAGAAAAAACGCGGACTCACTAAATCACTGAAAAAGTAATTAGATGATTCCTGCGAGATATATTCCTCTTGCTTTTTACGCACTGATTACATGACATCATTCTATATTAAAATTAAAAAGTGAGGCGTGTTGGGCGCCCACCGCCCACCTCTCACACCACTACGCGGCTCGATAACCCCCCTCTCCCCGCCTCGAACGCGGCATACTTCATCCGAGCTACGGGGAAAAAAAAAAGACCGGGGTTGGAACTCGTTCTCATGGGTGTCGTTTCGTCATATCGGACACGGAGGACCTCCGTACATGAAAGACTGAAGAGCACGCGTGCGAGGGAAAGAATTGGTCGCGATGCGAGTCGTGCGAGAGAATGAGATCGCGTAATTTTCGATCTGACGAGAACAAATAGGTCGTGGGGGCGGCGGGGAGGATAGACGGCCGAGCGGGCATGGAGAAATATGAAGTCCGTATAAGTGATTATCCTCCGCTAAATGGCGGAGAGGACGTAATAACGATGATGATAATAACGACGGCGACAACGGGAACGACTATATAACGGTGAAGTATTTATTTTACTTTGAGCGCAGCGATATTTGTGCGTATGGAGAAGAGTTGTGCGTAGTGAAGAAGAAAAATGGTGGAGGCGCTGGGGATGCGTCAGTTTTTCTTGGTGCAAGCGACATATATGTGTATGAAATAACACGAAAGGATAAATAAGCATGTCTTTGAAAAATTTCTTGCAACCTAAGCACACTGACTAAAATGGCAGACAAGAAAGCACTTTAAAACATCAGTTCAAAATATGTTAGAGAAGGCGTAGAATACACAAAGTTTACAAATTTAAATAATAAGAATTTGGAAACCCTAATTGGACTGAGGATATATCCAATACAACCACACCTACTTTGATAATTGAAATATTAAGTTTAGATCAAAAATTTGCTCTTAATTATCACAAATATGAAGTACTACCTATTGAAACATCTACGGCAAACGTTGGAACAGGTATAAAGGAAATTTTTTGATAACTTCGCAACCAACAAAGTATGGTTAATGGTGTCGAAATCTTTTGCAAAATCAGTATAAATAACATCGACTTGTTGACGATTATCCAGAGTCTCACTAATAAACTGTGTCACTTCAATTAAATTTGTTGTGGTTGACCTTCCAGACATGAAACCGTGTTGATTCATTGATATAAATGATTTCATCATGAAAAACATCTGTTTGTATATCACACTTTCAAAAACTTTAGCAAAGTTAGATAAAACGTTAATAGGTCTAGAATTATGCACATCAGATTTGTTCCCTTTCTTAAAAACAGGGGTCACTCTGGTTATTTTCCAGAACTCTGGAAACACACTCGTACGTATGGCCAAATCAAGGATTGTGGTAAGTGGTTCAGAAAAAATAACCGCGCAATCACGTACCAGAAATCCAGGTATATTGTCATGACCCATGGTCATATCTGCTTTAAGTTTTTTAACACTGTAATAAACGTCATTCGAAGCAACAGCAGATAATGAGAGAGGAAGAGTATTTATCTGAGTGCACGTTGAGACACCCGATAAGGACTGTACGTTTTGATAAACAGTTGAAAAAAAGCTAGCAAAGTTATTATCTATATCTGTAGGAGTATTCATGAATGTGTCATCATAATGCATTGCACCAGGTATTCTGGAAACGCCGCGCTTACTGTTCATGAACTGCCAAAAGAGTTTGGGATTGCTAATTATATTAGTCTCCAATCTAGTTATGTATTGTTCATATGCCCCTCCGATCTTGTTTTTAACCAGCGAACGTAACCGACTATATTCATTAAAATACGTTTTACATTTAACATTTTTCCACTTTTTGTAGTAATATACGAATATATACAGCGAAAAAGAAAGGTAATTGTCAAAACATATGCATGTACCGCCATTAACATACATAAATATATGTATAGTGATGAATCAGTCAGAGCGGACTGGGAAAATGCCTGCGTTACACTAGAAAACCTTTGCCAGCGGTAACAAACAAACTGGGAATAATTAAAAAAAAAAAACTCAGCGTGTATCAGAAAATTGTGCCGACACATCAATCAGAGCGGACTGAGAAAATGCCTACGCTACACTAGAAAAGCTTTACCAGCGCTAACAAACAGGCCGGGAATAATTGAAATGAGTAGCTCGGCGTGTATCAGAAAAGTGTTGCCGACACATCAGCCAAACTGAACTGGGAGGTACCTAGGGTCTCGGGAACTCTTTACATGCTTGTGTTAAGCGCCCGGCTTATATACACTTGCGGTTCTCCCCACGTGTTGGGATGGTGGGAGTTAAGCGTATGTGAGTATAAGCAAATTAACTCTCGACCAACTTGCGGACCTGTTTGTTCGAGTACAACCAGGTCGAGAGGGTTAAGACATCATGGGGGCACAATAGGTCTTTAGGCCGAGTTGTCTCACGGGGTTAAACCTGCCCATGAAAGCAAAAAAAAAAAAAGCACTCGAGAACAAAATAGTTAAATACAGTTACGCGCAAGAGTATTCGTTCACTTACGTCTCTCTGGTAATCAGGGTTAATAACTAACTGTTTAATGCACGAATCTATTTTATTTACACATACCATTTAACAAAGAATAAACAAAATTTCACGTGCAAAAAAAAACATTAAGAAATAAACAAGTCTGGTATTATTTTCTGTCGTTCTTCTATAAAATCTTTTTTAAATCTTCTCTGCTTTTAACTGACTTTTCCTTACAATTTTCAGGTTCATCTCATATATGTAATCTATATATATATGTTACCAAAGCTTCATAAATTTCATCGCTCCTTAGAATTATTATATAATCTTGTAGTTCCAAGCATTGAGCAATTCCCTTAAATTTGCATCAACAAAATGGTTAGCTCGCAGACAATGCAAGACGTACACGACTACAGCTCACGCATTATTTGTTGACACAAGCCCCGCCCTCATGTGCATGTGTCGTCATACGCTCAAAAAAGCGACCAGAGTCGAGTTAATGCTGGCGTACAGTAATGCAGATACATATTACAATAAAAACTGAAGGAATCGCGAAGATAGTGTTCTCACGTGCGAGTTATAACGTTTCTCTATATTTCTTCGGGGGTGTCTCACTCCATTGAGCACGGCCTCTTGCTATCGCGCATTCGCCACTTGAAATTACTTGAGCTGTGCATGTAAAATAATGGATCTACAGTTCTACATTTATGTTAAGACGAAGAAACCACAAACAATCTTTGTGGCATTTGCAAATACCGCTCTAATAGATCAACTAATTAATAAAACCTAAATCATTCTTATCTCCGTGATATAAAATCGTTCCGAATTTCGTCATCTTTATCGCATTATCCGTCCGAAGAAAACAAAGTAATAAAACCGTAGGTCCATAAATATATCATATGAAGACAAACAATCATTACATAAATGGACCGTAACACCGCAACATTACTAACGGCAAAAACCGCGAAAGCTGCACGAAAAGAACTTCCCCTTAAGTCTGTTAAGTTATTTTTGATATATCTTCATAATCTGTTCTGAAGTTTGTTAGTTCAACTCCGTTACGGCGAAAACTACTGCCCGAGCTCCCGCCCGCGTTGTCTCGCTCAAACGGAGATCGCCACCAGTGATAAATAATGAAGACAGCGTCAGCCGTGTCGAAACTTGCCCGGAAACAAAAGTTCCCAAACGAAGTAATGCTGTATCTATTACGGTCAAATCGTTTTTCGGATACCACCCGCTTGGGCGCTCGCCGTATAACATAAATAAGTGGAAAAGTTTGATAAGCTCTACTTGAGTGGTTTTTCGTTATGGGAATAATCAGCGATTATATTGGATGTCGTTCACGTTGATAGGTTTTAAAACAAAAGAAGAAGGAATCTATTGAATATTGAGCCTAGATGACTTTGTTCCTATTTTCTATCATAAAAGTAAATAAACTATAACATAAATGAAATTCTATTTTTTTGGCCGATTAGTTAAGAGTATAAATAGTTATATCAGTCAAGTTTTTACGAAGATATGGAAATCTATAGAAACAAATGTCTCTGTTGCATTATGTATCAATTTGAGATCCTTAACTTTCAGTCTTTACAGTTTGTCAAGGCATAATTCAGTTTAATTTACCTAACATTGTATGTAGTGCTTAATTTATAGACTTCTCAATTTTTGCATGAACTATGTGCGTTTTCTACTATTTCTCTTTTTTGTATGTACATATACATAATTTTTTGTATAAATAACCCTGTAATTGAATTAACATCTGTTGGATTATTAATAAATAAATAAATTTATTGAAAAAGAGAAACTCGACTACAAAAACATACAAACACAGATAGAAAAAATCGATGAGAATAAAGTAAATTCTTTCAACAAATTGTCAACTTTACTACGAAAAATTATGGAAGAAAACCAAACAATACGGAAAATAGAATTGATTGATGAACAAGTGATAAAGCAAATAAAAAAAAAGAAACAAAATGTATAAAAAAAACATTCAAAGCATCGACAAAATGAAAACTACAAGGTGATATATGATCAAGAAAAACTAAGTACCTTGTATACGATGAGAAAAGCTAAGAAAGATTACTTCATTCGGAAGTTTTAAAGGTATAAACTAGACACTTCAAAAACATGGAACCTAATAACCACAGAGTTAAATAATAGAAAAAAGGATAACAAAGAAATAATGGAAATAGAAAAAAAAAGACTCGACAATGACAACAGATTCTAGAAAAATTGCAGAGGAAATAAACGAATATTTTGTGAATATAGGGAAAGAACTAGCAGAGAAACAGATAGCTAACTTGAAACACCCTCCCACACCGACTACTAACCCTAGATGGACAACAAATTTTAAATTTAGGAAAGTTACAGAAGAAGAAACACATAAAATAATTTTGCAATTAAAAAACAATAAAGCACCCAGACACGATCACTTAGCTGCAGAAATAGTCAAAAAATTCAGGAACAAAATATCACCAATACTTATAAGATTAATAAACCAGGTAATAGAGAAGGGAGAATATCCAAAAATTTAAAATGTTACAGCATAAGTGATTAATAACATTACATGTGGTAGAAAATACTATTCCTGAAAAATAAAAAGCACTGTTAGAGGTAGTGTGTTCCCGATATAAGTAAATATTTTTAGTTGATTGAAGCATCAGATAATCACTGATAACATGTCAGTGAAGTAATTCATCACAGCCTCATAAACAACATGAAAAATCAAAAATAAATAATCAGAACTCCTAAACTTTAAAATAAAAACTAAAATAATATTGTTCAACAAGTATAAAATCTAAAAATGCAATTATAATAAAATAATGGAAAATAAAATATTTAATTTTTAAAACAGAATTGTATTCAACATTGCAATAAACCTGCAATTAGCTAAAAGAGAATATTATTCTTAAACAATAATAAAATTTGAAGTAAATTAATTTATTAAGTGTTCAAATAAACCTCCCTCTTGATAAGAACAGTAACCCAACCGATTATAAAAATTCCGAGGAACATTTGTTAACATATCTGCTGTGACAGTATTACTGATTTCAATAATTCTCGCGCGCAGTTCCTCTAGGTTTGATGGCCGTTGATCACCGTATCCGTATATTGTATTATGTAAAAAGGGTCATAAAAAGAAATCGATTGGAGTTAGTTCAGGGGACCGCGCTGGCCATTTAATAGGGCCCGAGTTACCGATCCATCTGTTTTCAAAAACCGCGTTTATAAAGTTTGTTACAATGCGTGTATTGTGTGCTGAGCAACCATCTTGCTGAAACCAAACTTCATTTATATTAAATCGCTCCCGTATTGCCGGAATAATATTATTTTCAAGTAACTGTAGGTATCTATTTCCGTTTAAATTACCGTTAATGAAAAAAGGCCCAATTATATGATTTCCAATGATACCTGCCCATATATTTAGCTTCTGTGGATACTGCGTTCGCGTTGGTATATATAAATGTAGATTTTTACGCGACCAGTAACGACAAACTGCGCGGTTATGATGCCCGTGTAGGTAAAATGTTTTTTCATCTGTGAACAATACGTTGTTAAAAAAAAATTGGTTGTCGTGATATTTATTTATCATTCTTTCACAAAATTCCATTCGGCGATAATAATCATTGGGAAGAAGTACTTGTGAACTTGTAAATTTGTATGAACGATATTTTTTAGTACGTAAAATCTTACGAACCGTTGTTTTAGACATACCTAATTCGCGAGCAATTTGTCGAGATGACATAGTGGGATTTACTTCAACTAAAGCACATACTCGAATTTCTATATCGCTTACATTCTTATCCGGAACAACTTTATTTTTATTATTTACTAAAGAAAATGTAGTTTCAAATCGATTAACGGTCCTACGAATGGTGCTTGCATTGGGAATTTGACTTTCGGGGAAATTAGCTGCGAATAAATCCCGAGTTACTTCCGCAGAATTACCACCGTAAAAGTGTTTAATCATGAAGAGTTTTTGCTCCGGCGTATAGTACTCCATTTTTAAAATAACCGTTATCTACCTACCAACAACGCGTTTTATTAAATAGTACGAGCGAGTAGTTCTCCCGACGAAATATAAAATGCATCTGACAGCACGTGTGCGAGCGATGGCTCAGCGCCTGTGCGGCGACAGCGTAGAAATGTGGATTTCTTGGCAAATACGAGTGCATCATAGCAATATGCTAATGTAATCCAGTCGAATATTCCGTATACTTCTTTACCGTTCTAATGCACGGATACCTCTGTGTATCTCGCTTACACTACAGGATCGCTATAATGCGGACGCAGGCCGCAATTGGTATACTGTGTTGTATATTATCTAAATGTATCTACATATAAAATGTGTCGATAAAGTTTTCAAATATCAAAAAAAAAAAATAAAAAGTCTCTAGTTCTTTAGTGTCTTTCCCTGGGTCCATGTTTAATCACACATAAATCCACGTTAAATAAACAAATAATTCTTCGCTGCATGTGCCAATCCTATGTACTAGGTATTGCGTTCCAATAGCGTGAAATTGCTCAAAGTTGTATATAGTTTCGTGCAGTTACCTATATGAGAAAACAATAATACGACAAGCGGTTAAGTATAAATTTCGCCCGCACATTACCTACTACACTTTAACACGCCGTTATAGCATTAAATATGCGCAATATGCCGCCAGCGTCTCTAACAGAACGGAGCACGGGCAACGCCGATTCTATCGCTCGCCGCTCTAAATATCTCGACCGCCGACAACAGGCGGGCACTTCGAAACCGAACCAACGTGTTGTCGCAGTTTCATAAACGACGACAGGCGCACGCCAGCACGGTAAATTTTAAAACAATGTAATTTTGTCAACCGGGGGCAACTGCAATTAATAAATTCGCGGACGTTGCTTGCCGCGGTCACGAGCATGTTAACGCGAAGGGCACCGTAACGGAATTGGGAGGAAGGGTATACCTATCTTACCTATTTATTGCCCCCCGGCTGGAAGTTGATCGCGTTTTCACATGAATCACGAATTTTTTCGATCGGTGATCGAGATTAGTGTTGCATGTCGGTAACTCGGATTGTTTGGAATTGTTGTGATTGTAAGACCGTGGTGCATGATGACGTTTACAGTGTAGATCGATGGTGGGGGTTGCGAAATGGCAATCGTGAATCGATTAGAGGGGAATATGCCGACTGTGGTAAATTTGCCGAAAGTAGGGATAAATTCAGAGTATCTACCACGTTTTTCAATATTCTTAAACTTACTGTAAACAGGGATCTTCCTTAGCGTCTTTAATGGTCTCTCCACAGGGAGAAAATATTGATACTGCTCAGAAAGAAATTTACGACAAAAATTATTGCGAAATTGGAAAAGAGTTCAAGCGATAAAATTGTTGATAAAAATGTATCATACTGTAAAAGTTTGACCTACATCAACATGTGTATAAACAAGGGTTAAAAGTTGTAATATTTCTTTATTATAAAAATAATATTTTACCAAGACTCATCAGTAGTCATCAGTGCTACTAGGTGACAATTTCAATTGTCTTTACGACTATACATACAGGGTGTTTTGAAACATCGTTTAAAGATTTTAAGGGCATGTAGTACGATCGAAAATAAGGTTAAAAGTCATAATAAACATATGTTCACAAATCAACCGTTTACGAGATAACAGCGAGCGTTCCTAGTAGTACATGGATATAACATATCCCAGTAAACAGGTGCTTATCAGCTATTGTTTTATGACAGTTTAATTTGACGTTTTGTGCAATTTGTCGCAATTACAATGGTTGCGTATTCTAATGCTGAAATGAGCGATATGGTGTTCATGTATGGTCGTGCTAATGGGAATTCTTTACAAGCACGTCGCTTCTATGCTGAAACGTTTCCTGATCGCCAACTGCCTTCGCATGTGATGTTTCAGACGGTGTTTCAACGACTAAGAGAAACTGGTTCGTTTGAGAAGCGGTCTTCTGATACTGGACGGCAGAGATTAGCATGCACTCCACAGATAGAAGATCGAATTTTGAATATTATTGATGAAATTCCCGAAACTAGTCTTAGAGGAATTTCGACTCAAGTGGGTGTAAGCAGCAATCTTGTTTGGAGAACTCTTCATGAGCAACTCCTATACCCCTACCATATCCAACCGGTACAAGCCCTTACTGCTCCGGATTATCAAGCGAGAAGGGCTTTCTGTGAGTGGTTTTTGCGAACAGCTGCTGATCGGCCAGATTTCGCTGATAACATCATTTTCACTGATAAAACTGGTTTTACTAAAAATGGATTATTTAATTTCCACAACAATCACGTTTGGTGTGACGAGAATCCTCATGCTACCGTTGAAGCTCGACACCAGCAACGTTTCTCTCTAAACATCTGGTTAGGCATGATAGAGGAACGGTTGTTAGGACCGATTGGTTTGCCACAACGCTTAACAAGTCCTGCATACCTCGAGTTCTTGGAAAATACTTTACCTGAACTTTTGGAAGATTTACCTATAAATCTAAGACTGAACCTCTGGTTTATGCAAGATGGAGCTTCACCGCACTTTAGCGTGCTGTTAGGGAACATCTTAACAATTAATTTCCTGGGAGATCGATAGGGCGAGCAGGTCCCATTGCTTGGCCTCCAAGGTCTCCCGATCTAAACCCGTTGGACTTTAGTATCTGGGGTTATTTGAAAAGGTTAGTGTACGCAACACCGGTAAACGATCTTCCAGAGTTGCGCCAACGAATAGAACACTGTTGCCAGATAATACGAGAAAAACCCTTGTTTTTTGAAAGAGTGCGCGCTTCCTTTGAAAGCAGATGTAGATCCTGTGTCGAAATGGAAGGACGTCATATTGAACATCTTCTTTAGTTATAATCTATTTTATGTTAAAATACAATAATATCTTAATAAAAACCGCTAAAGCAAACTTATTCTGCATTTGCGATAAAATCGCTGTTATCTCGTAAACAGTTAATTTGTGGACATATGTTTATTATGACTTTTAAATTTATTTTCGATCGTACTACATGCCCTTAAAATCTTTAAACGATGTTTCAAAACACCCGTATATATATATTATACGAATAATAAATCTAGAAATTATAATTACATTTCCTACATCTTGCAATGTAATACTGTCAAAAGACATGAAGGCTGCTTATTCTTATGTATATCAGGCAGAATACTGCAAAAATCGGCAGAACAAGAAAAATTAATCAGATCATACGACTGAGGGATAGAAACTCCCTGAATTTAGCTTTAAATACCGGCACAGACAAACTGTGGTAACTGAAAGGAACAGAATTCATGACAGTGGCTTGGTATGAAAAGCACCGCTTAAACATTTCGATGTAGTGCCGTGGCGTCTCTATTTTATGTCTATGGTCTTATAGTTAATAAGGAATATTATTACTGTTATTTTTTTATCCTAATGTGGAGCTATTATAGTATGCAATTATTAAACCATCACTCGGAATTCTTTATTACATTTTCACCCACATTCACTTGCACATTTTTACATTAGAATTTTAGAATGTCATCTGCAATACAGCATTATTGGATATAATAATAAATTTCTTTTCCGTCTTCAATTCAGGAGTATATTATACCCGGGCAAAATCCCATATTTCCATATCAATATCACAAAAGCTGCACACATAGATATTAGAAGCTATAAATCTCGGAGTGACTCGCGTATTCAAATATACGTTACATATATTTATGGTGGCAGAGACTACCGACTCTCGGTATAGAGGCGCATTGGGGACTTGAAGACAGTCGCGGATGTCACCGTTATGTATGTATTTTTAATATCGGATTCGAATGCGGACATCGCAATCGGGAAAATATGTATTGCGTAACGTCTTGAAGTGTTTTTTAATATCTCCCCCGGTGTGTTCGCATGCGGGTTTTATTGAAAATAAAATAGCGAACGCGTGGGGAGAAAATGTGCACCGATAGATGAGAAAAATAGAACTATTCACCGGTAAATGCGTCGTAATACGATATCTATATTTATTTGCAGATTGTCTAATAATAACAACAATATTTATTTTCAATGATCCAATTCAATAATCAACTTTGGATGCAATATTTGTATTGATATAATTTTATTAGCATTAGTCCGCTTTGTGTTGTTGCCAGAAACAAATTTCATTATTTTAATGCAGGTTTGTCTTCAAGTTATGATATTCAGGATGTTTCAGACCACTTGTCCACCATCTTGTTCTCGCGTCGTCATTAATGTATATATTATCTAATGGACGGAGTACCATAGGACACGACATAAGGATACACAAATCACACGACCACCACCATATATGCCTTATTAACGACTAATATAAAATGGCGTATTAGCGATTGCTGGCACTGCGAAGATCAAACACATTTTTGTTTGCTTTTATTCAGTATTCACCTTCGTTTCCGCAATTCCCCACATAATTTATATTTATATCAATAATCAATATAGTAAAAACGCGTTGGAATATCTAATTTAATAAGATTCAAATGAAACAGATATTAATAAACAAGTTAATCCTACTCCTATAGGTATATTAGATACCTACCTACAATAATTAATATAATGTATATCTGAAAGTGTTACATTATTGTGAATTTTCAAACCTAAGTGTACTAAATTCGACTACATTATATTCTACTCTTTAATACAAGAAAGTTTGGCATACTATTGTTATGCATCGTAATACATTTTTTAATAATTTGTAGTATTTCATGCTACAGTACTTTAAAACAAAAATATATTACAAATTCATATCGTTGTACTGTTAAAATATACTAGGCAATGTTAGACACAATAATGTAGTAAGCTAGTAGTGTAGTAACTATAACTACATTTTTTCAACTACAATATTATAGTAATAATTCCCTATGTACTTTTTTGAGTGTATTAACTAACTAAATAAAAATAAATTATCAAAATCTCTGACATTTCTTTCTATTCATCGTTCTCTATAGGATTCAAAGTTCCTATGCACTTGACCTAGTTCTTCTCTGCTTATGGATCTACATGCTTCCCTTATCCTTATTTTCATTTCATCTACATAGTACGGACGATTTTGATAAATATCTTTCAACCTTCCCTAAAACTAAAAAAAACTAAACATCTCTGGTGATCTAGCTGGCCATAAAAGTGCGGATCCTCTAGTAATACATTTATTCGAAAACATTTCACATAATTTTTCTCTCACATGCACAGCGAAATGTACAGGACAGCCATCATGCTCAAAACACGTACGGTTTCTTGTTTCCAACGGCATGTTTTCGAGTAGCATTAGTAATGCGTTTATCAAAAAGTTGCTGTACCCATTCCCATTTGGCGTTTCTTCAAAGAAGTATGCTGCAATTATCCGGTCACCCAGGATACCGCTTTTGACGCAGAATTCATTTTTGCATCGAATTCGATAATTAGAAATATAATGTTCGACTTGAAAAAATTGCATTTTCTAAGATTAAAGATGTCTAAGTTGGCTATAGATTTATGAACACTCCGTATAATATGTAGTGGTTTCTATGACAGTATTTGGTACGCACGACTATTTTTCTTATGCCATAAAAACATGAGTTTATTATCTCGAACGGTTTATAAAATACTGAATACTATAAGAGATGCAAATGTCAAAATTTTGACAAAATCGTGAATATCTCAATAAAAACGGTTAAATTTAGAGACAGTGAACTTCAGTAAAAATTGTATTCAAACAATGTGTAGAATTGATTGAAATAAGAAAACACATATGATTCCTTTTAAAATAAGAAAATTGCTATCAACCTCCGGTATAATGGAATGTTTCCGGAAGTTCAAAATATTTTTCTAGCTGCTATATATCGCGAGAAAAAGAGAGTGGACGAGTGGTCTGAAACATCCTGTGCATAAGAATGATGTGAATGAATAGTATGTTCTTTGGTGTATATGTAGAAAGGGGACAGATTATTTTATGTCAGGTTGGCCGAGCGGTCTAAGGCGCCAGATTTAAGCTCTGGTTCCCAGATGGGAGCGTGGGTTCGAACCCCACACCTGACAATATTTTTTTTTACATTTAATACATTGCATTAGATAAATATAAAAGAATTATCTAAGTAAACATAGTTGCCTACATACATATTTGGAACGTAATAAGTAATTCTAATAATACTGATCTACAATTACTTGTAAAATACAGGTTTATGACAGAAATAATAATAAACTTTGAGTGAAGTAGTGAGGTTTTATGCAGGTGACTTCGTGCCCTCGAAAGTCAGCAGAATGTTTCTCTTTAAGGATAAAAAAAAACCTATCGAGATTATATGTAAAGAAAAAAATACGAGAAACAAAACAAACTCTTCACTTTTGAGTAGGATATTTAATTTGAAACGGGTGAATTTGTTTTCTGCCAATTGGTCTAATAAGAATTTGCAGGTTTTAAATAAAATAATATTAATTAGGAGCAAATGGAGAAGCAGATAAAGTAGGAATAGTATAACCGCTCACAAACTTTTTAATAATTAAAATCCGACAAAGAAAGAAACTCACAATACCGGTTAATACAAATCATAATGAGGAATTGCACAACTTTTTTTTATGTCATAGAATGATAGAGAATGTTGTAATATATAGCCCATCATTAAACCTTCTTTTAAATTGTTTCTCATTAAGGCATAATTAATTTTCTTAAAGTGCTCTGACGTCACAAGTTCTTTCATTCATAAATTCTTAGTCGGCATGATTTGGCAATGGAGCGATAGTCATCGTAGTTCGCATCATCATCGCAGATAAATAATTTTAAGTTCGCTGTTCGCATGCTTTGCGCGTACAGATGGCGTAAACGTATTATTACGATATTCTGTGTTTATTTTACGCGGTTTGAAGGTTATAATCTTTGAGAATTCGTTCTTTTCCGATAAATTGGAGAACTTTAAGCGCAAACTAAAACAAGATGCAGAAATAATGCCGAATCCCAAATTCCTTTGTGACCATAACCTGCATAGCACCTTAATAATAATCGTATTTCGCAGCCGGTAAATGACTGCAATCTGTGATTATTACGGGGGAGTAATTTCTATGTTGCCATATATCCACGTTCATTCATAAAATTTTACTACGTACTTGTGACGTATAAAGATCTTAAAAAATTTATATTTCAAGAACTAATTTACAGAAAACCGTCAAAATTTCAGTGTAAATATATATTTAGGTCATGTACAAAATAACGTTATTTTAACAAGAATTTAAAAAAAGTGCAATTCCTCATTAAATTGACCGTAAAATGGTGCCCCTAGCGGTAAAAGTGGATATTATCAAGTAATTCTGACAGGCTACGCAATTGGCAACGCTGTAAAAGCAATTACACATTACTAATATGCGCGCAACACAAACAGAAAAAAAGGAACGCTAATAAATGTACCTACAGATGCAGCGTTCGAGTGTTTTATTTATTGTTAGTGAAATGGATTGAGTTAGTTTTATAGAGGTATTCAACGATCTCGTAAATTATAATCAAGCGCGATATGTGACGTTATGAAGAACTTTACCGAAGAGAATGAACGTCTAATAAAGGGATGCATGTTCATGTCGTCACGTCTGTATTATTATCAAAATGGACACATGCCTTTTCTATTTTATAAAGATTATTTTTTTCTTCACATATCAAATAAATAAAATATTTCCATAAATATATCCCTGATTTTTCTAATGTTTCTATAGTATCCTTAGGGTTCCCAAGAATTCTTTGCAGTTTGTTTCCTGAATTATACACTAAACTGATGTTAACCTTTTTAAAAATCTTACTTAAACCGCGCGTAATTCTTGGTTCATACGGTATAGATAACATTTTAGGTTTCTCTACCTCGGTCGCTAAACAACTTGTGTCCTGAATTAACATCAGTTTAGTGTATAATTCAGGAAACAAACTGCAAAGAATTCTTGGGAACCCTAAGGATACTATAGAAACATTAGAAAAATCAGGGATATATGCTATTAGTTGCAAAGATTGTAATTTAGAATATGTTGGGCAAACAAAACGATCAATTTTAACGAGATTTAAAGAACACATGGCACATTTAAAGTATGGACGTTTAGAAAAATCAAGCGTTGCTCACCATGCTTTTAACAACAATCATAGAATTAGCGTAGAAAATTTGAAATTACTAAAGAATGTAAACAAGAGTTATAAATTAGATGCGTATGAAAGTGTAGAAATCGCCAAACGCAAGGTCAATATGAATGCCGACAATGGGCCAATTCCAGAAAGTGTATTGTATAGATTACTAGACGGGTAAGTGCCTAGTATAACACTTGTTTGCACAGATGTTTCCGTATATAGTCATTCTACCGACCTTTCTCAAGATCGTATACTTTTACGACATCGGTAATTAGAGTAACTCTTGGAACCGACGAATTTTTAACGGAGGGTTGGCTCGCATCCCCTCCGCGTTAAAAATGCGCCTGTACAGGAACGTTGTTGTATATATTATCGTAGTTTGAATAATTTTACTTTACTATTAATCATCTCCTGATGATGCTAACTTGGTTAGCGAAACGCGCGTCGAGAGATTGTGCATTGTTGTTTGGTGATAGTGGAAAACCCTAGCATGGACTTTTGTCAGTGTGATAGTTAACTTAACCGAAGAGAATAAACGTCTAATAAAGGGATGCATGTTCATGTCGTCACGTCTGTATTATTATCAAAATGGACACATGCCTTTTCTATTTTATAAAGATTATTTTTTTCTTCACATATCAAATAAATAAAATATTTCTGTGAGATGGAACAGACAATTACATGCTCGATTGTTAAACTAATAACAGGCTTTCTGACCCTTTATATTGCAGGTGGATCGGTGAAAAAAAGGTCCAAAATTGGGCTAAAAGTATTACATTTAATCAAGTTCACTACCGTCTAACCGATTGGAAACACGTTTTTATTTTAACACTGACGACAACCACCAAAGTGAACCGATCGATGGGTTACAACAAAGTTTGACAATTTTTCACCAACGAAACCGGTTTCCAGAAAGAGAAAGAGGGGTGTAGGTCGCGCCACCACGTGAATCTCTAGTTTTCGGTTTTAATATCGCTTTTGGGAATACGCGATAAATTCCACCGTAAGTATCGTGTTAAAAATAATACGCCCGCGAGCACGATAACCGGAACCCGCGTCCCGTTATGCTCTAGCGCACGAAAGTATTTATTTTTTTATCCACGCCGGTAATAATCCCCTTATTAAAAGCCGGATTTATTAATTAGAACACATAAGTTATACTGATACGTAGTACGTCCTGTGAGCTGCGTGCGTGCTTTCGCTTTAATCATAGATGAATTTCGTTGGATCACGGTACGGAGGTTATTATGTCGAAGTGGGAGTTTTTCGTGAAAAAAAAATGTAACAGCCAGGGCGAAAGTAATTTATAAATGTTTAGGGGACTATTATAATGAAATATTTATGATCTAAGTAGCCAGATTATAACATACAAACAACGAGCTAAACTATATTGAAATCCATGGGAAAATTATTAACTAATATTAATAAACTGCTGCTACTAAACTGCAGATTTCTTATTCTATGTTGCATTTTGTGCTCAAACATCGAATCATAGGTATTATTTTTCACGATTTCATTTAAATATCCTTCTAGAATGTATTCTACTGGTTCTTTATTAAAAAGACCGCACTGGTTTTACATACTTCAATAAATTTTCTCTTCTTTTTACGTATAACCTATTAAGAGACCGTGCACAAAGACGCTAATCACTTTGAATCAAACCCCGTCTTTCACGTAAAGATGAACGAACGTCTTTACCCGTGTCTCTCGGATTATAAAGTCATTTTCCGATAAACGAAAGAAGGGAACCGAACATCAAAGCCAATCGCTTGACTCGACGACATCACAGAAAACGCGAGCCCGATATCCTTATCCGAAATCACACGCAAACTCATCCCGCCATCGATCTACGAATTTTGAGCGACGACGATACACACCGTCAAAAGGCCCAGGGAACTCTCTTGCGCATCCTCTTTCAACGTAGGTATGTACTGTACAAAGGAAGACGAGTGAAGACGAAAATATCGAATTAGTGAACGTTTATCGACTGGTAATCCTTAAAGACGAGCTTGGTCGATTGATTTAAGATGCGAGGGAAAGACGGAAAGGCAAACAAGCGTACTACGTAGTCGCGTTTGATGTGAAAAAGTCAAGATGGGGACGTCTTCTTTCACTTAGCGGGTGCTTTTTTGCGTGGGATGAGATTCGCGTATAGATATTAGGGAATATGGGATCGTTTATGAAAATTCGAGTTTAATAGGGGAAATGGGGGATGAAAACGAGTTATGTGCAACGTTAGGCGGATTGGTTCAACAAGGGAAGACGATTTTCTTGTATAATGTGGGATTGACAGATGTAGGCGATTGAATGTAAGTGTTTATGATGAAAAAATATGTGGGGATTCGTAAGGATTTTGAGATTCTATGTTATGAAAAAAGATTGCAGCAAATTCACATCGCATCCTGTGTAAAAGATACATCACCCGTCACGTAATTCTTTACATATCATAATTTTGTTTCTTTTATTCCTTTAAAACCTTTCTACCGTTAGGTGTAAGGTCATTTCGAGATTGAGGTTAATTCATTGCCCTTATCTTCTCTCTCCACTTTTTCCGGTCTTTTGTCATTTCTCTTGTCTCAAGCCAATTCATTTCTCTCTCGGTCAATGCTTCCCTTACCTCATCGTTCCATGTTCTTCTTGGTCTTCCTCTTGAATTTTTTCCAGATATTTTAGTTTCATAAATTTTCTTAGTTGTTCTTTCTTCTGACATTCGACAAATATGTCCATACCATCTTAGCTGTCCTTCTTCTATTTTCATTCGTATTGGTATCACTCCCAATTCTTCCCTTATTTCCTCATTCCTGATTCTATCTATTCTCGTTTTGTTTACTACTTTTCTTAAGAATCTCATATCCATGGCATTTATTCTGGATTTATGTTTTTCGTTTAGTGTCCAGGATTCGCAGCTGTACATCAGCGTTGGCCTTACTATTCTATATATTACGTCGACTTTAACGTTCTTTTGCACCTCTCTTTTTCCTAGGAATGTCCTTTTCATCATATTATATATCTTTCCACCCTTCTTCATCCTCTCATCTATTTCTTTGTCAATCTTTCCATCTGCTGCAATTAGCGTCCCGAGGTATTTGTATTCGTTGACCTGTTCAATTATTTGTCCGTTTATTTTAATGTTATGTTTCGTTTCCTCTTTTGCCACTATCATACTCTTTGTCTTATCTGTATTTATTTTCATATTAATTTTTGTAAGTTCTTCATTTAAGACGTTTATATTATGTTGCAGGTTTTCTTCGGTCTCTGCCACTACCACCATATCATCGGCATACATCAACTCTGCTATACTAGTGGGTTTCATTTTCCAATATCCCAATTTTAGTTGTTTCATTGTTGGTCTTGCCTTCTTTATTGCGTCATCTAGTACACAGGAAAGCAAAATGGGGCTGAGAACACATCCCTGTTTAACACCTATTTCCGTTTTGAATTCTTTCGACTCTTCATTATTTATTCTTACTATATTTACGGTATCCTTGTACATTGATTTTATGACTTCTACGGTTTGTTCGTCGATTTTTCTCTTTTTTAATGACTTCCATATATCATCTCTCCTTACCCTATCAAACGCTTTGTGTAGGTCGATGTAGCACAAATGTAGTTTTTTATTTTTATTAATCACTTTTTCACTGGCTTGCCTCATTATGAAGATTAGGTCTTGCGTACTTCTTCCACCTCTAAATCCATATTGCGTATCTTCAATCGTTTCTTCCACAATATCTCGAATTCTTGTGTCCATTATTCTTGCTAATATCTTTCCCGGTATACTTGATAGCGTTATTCCCCTATAGTTTTTGCATTCTCTTTTATCACCATTCTTAAAAATGGGCAGGATTATTCCCGTGTTCCAATCCCTTGGCATTCTTTTTGATTTAATTGCGAGGTTCATTATTTTTTGGAGTTCTTTAATTCCTTCCCATCCTAAATATTTGATCATCTCTGCCGTAATGTTATCTGCTCCCGGTGTTCTCCTATCTTGATTTTAGCTATAGCCTCCGTTACCTCTCTTTCAGATATTTCTTCCATTTCTGGTTCCATTTCCATTTGATTGCTTTCATTTGATACGTCTCTGTCATTCTTGGTCAACTCTTGGAAGTATTCCCTCCATCTTTCCATTATTTTGTCTCCATCCGTTATTATCTTTCCCCGTTTATCCTTTACGTCCATCATTGTATATTCTTTTTTATTTCTTAACTGTTTTAATGTTCCATAGAACAATCTCTGATTTTCTCTAAAATTTTGATTAATTTTTTCTCCGAATTTTATCCATGTATCCTTCTTCGCTATTTTTACCGCATTTTTCACTTTCATTCTCTTTTCTTTATATATATTATAATCTTCCGATTTTTTAGTACTTAAGTATTTTTTCCATAATTATTTTTTCTCTTTAATTAGTCCCTGGATTTATTCGTTCCACCATTCCGTCTTTTTCATGTTTATATTTCCTACTTTCATATCATAATTGTGCAGTCAATTTAGCAAATTTTCTTTACATGCTCATGTAAAACTAATTTTTTATTTTAGAAAATTACGTTATTAAGTTGGAATACTTTTAATTGATTAAAAAACAACTGCTGTGACCAACAAAAGAGCTGTTTATTTATAAATTATGGTGCAATATCAAAATAAAAACAGATTAAACACTATTTACTTTGTAATTACGTCGAATTATTACAAAGAATGATTTGGGCTCATGAAACATGGTTTCTGCCATCTTGACTTGTGAATTTAAAAAAAAACATGAGACTTTATAGCTATGTAAACCAACACGAAAAATTCAACAAACCCCACGTACTGAAAAACTGGTGTGCAGGCAGCTTTTGGGCACAGATGAATAATTGGGTCAAGGTAACAAGAAAATATGCTCCTAATGATTCTTTACAATTTCTATTGATTTTAGGTAGAGTAAATACTGTACTGAAACTTTGAAACTATTTATTGATTGATGACATTTGGATGATATTAAAAGCCAGAATTGTTCCTTTCAACAATTAGAGCTACTCCCAAATGTACTGTTGCAACATTGGACTTGCTGATACAATTTTCTGACGATCGAATAGCAGTCTAAACACAAAAATTCCTTGACTTGTATGTTCATATGATTCGACACCATGTGACTTCATTTTCTGGCATTACATAAAAAACAGCATGTCTAGAACACCTGCGGATGATTTAACTGACTTACAGCAAAGGAGGGAACACAAAAACTTGGGAATTTTATAAACTGTACAACTACAGTAGGCGATGTTCAGTTGGCAGTTCGACAGCGGTCAAGTAAAAATCATTATAAACACGTGTGTTACTTTTTGAGTTGCCTGCTTGTTTGTTAACCTCCTTGGTGTAATCATCGTATCGTTTAAGATAACACAACCTCCTAATACCCAGATATTTTGTTTGTTTACGGTTTTTGTAATGGAAACATGGGCCAATAAAACAAAAAACCTTTTATAATTATTTGTATCCATAATATACTATACAAGTTATTTCAACAAACACAAACTATATAGTTTACAAAATGTATGTATATACACAAAAAAAAAATTGCAACTCGCATAGCAAGCGTTGCCATGCACTGTTTTTCCGCCTTCATTCTTCATCTGAGCATACGAGATGGTGCACTCTTCTCGAACTAACGGTATCGAAGGCGTCGTTGGTTTGCGCGTTTGGTCCTTCTTACATATTGTACTGCCGGTATACCTCCATCCTTATCTTGCTTTTAAATTTAACGTGTTTTAGTGTCTTTGTGTGTTTTGGTAGTTTATTGTATGTTTTGATCGCATCAGGTGTTGGAAATTTTTCATATTTGTAAGTTGTGTTTGTTTTTCTGTTCTTAGGTATGAATGTCTTCGTGTTTTGTGTGTGTGTATTTCTGTATTAGGTGTGAATTTGCAATCAGTTTTCATTAATGTGTTGTCGATTTTGTGTATTGTAAGGAGATTTCTGAATGTTATTAATTGTTGTAAATTTAGTTCTTGCTTCTTCTCGTAAACGTCCTTTGATAGTGTCCATTTGTCCATGTTATACAGTGTCTTTAGTATCTTGTTCTGCTGTCTTTGTAGTTTATTTTTTTAGTTGTATGGCTCCATATGTTTATTAGATAGCTAATATGGGACGTAAATGAGCTGTGATATACAGACTTCTTCAGATATTCTGGTACTATGTCTTTAATTTTCTGCATTCCTGCTATAATCATGGTGTTTCTTTTTATCAAATTTTTTACGTGGGTATCCCATTTTAAGTTATTTTGTATGGTTAATCCCAGATATTTTATTTGGCAGGTTTGAGTTATGGTTTGTGTTTTAATCTTGATGTTAAAAGTGGGTTTATATGTTTTTTTTTGTAAATACCATGTTTTGTTCTCATTGATCGTTATTAGATTATTATAGCACCAATCTTCCATTTTTTCCACATCTTCTATAATGTGTTGCTGCAACTGTTCGTCGTTCTTGCTTGAGCAAACGATGCATACATCATCTGCGTATGCATATATTTCTCCGTGGATCTTCAAATTAAAGATGTCATTTGTATAAGCTATGTACAATATCGGTGGTATATTCCCTTCTTGGGGGATTCCATATTCTGCTTGTAGATATAGACTTTCTATTTTGTTGACTATTGTTGTTTGTTCTCTATTTGATAAATATGTTTTTATTAAGTTTCTATTTGCGTTCTTTATCCCCAGAGCATAAATTTTTTCAATTAATTTTGTTTTGGAGATAGTGTCAAACGCTTTTTTCATATCTAGAAAAAGTACTACTACCGTCTTGTTTTTCTTTGTTTCATTCTTTATTTTATTTATTATTAAGTCAATTGTAGCAGATATGGCTCCCGAGTTTTTTTGAAAAGCATATTGATTTTTATGTATGATGTTATTACATGATAGATATTCACTTGGTTGTATTTCTATGCTTTTTTCTAATATTTTGTTTAATGTGGAAAGTAAACATATTGGGCGATAATTTTCTATCTTTGTCTTGTTGCCTTTTTTATGGGTAGGTATGATTATTGTACGTTTTAAAGAGTCAGGGTAGTGTCGACTTTTTATAATGTTGTTGGTTAATTTTACCAATATTGGTGCTAATTTATTTCTGTTTGGTTTTAATATCTTTGTAGTTATTTTGTCATATCCTGGTGCAGTATTGTTTTTTAATTGTAGGATTATTTTGTGAACGGTTTGCTCTGATACTTCCTCCCATTGCAATTGCGTTTTTACATTGTCGGTTTTGGTTGTGACGGGTAATTTATTTGAGTTTGCAATTTGTTTTTCTGCTTGAATCTTGCCTATGTTTGCGAAATATTTGTTGATTTCGTCTGCTATTTCTTTTGGGTCCGCCGTTATGGTTTGATCATCCCTCTCTATTTCATATATTTCTCGAGTTTCTTTCTTTCTGCTATTCAGTTCTGTAGTAATTACGTTCCATGTTTTAGTTGTGTCTGTTTTGTATTTCTGGAACTTTTTTTTATTAACGTTTTCGTTAATAGAATTTAAGTGCGACATTAGTAAACTGAACTGCAATTATAGTAAATACTGTCACATGTTTACCTACACTAGAAAGTGTTGTCCTGTGTATAAAGATATTTTTCTCAAGAGATTTCTATACACATCGGCACGTAAAACACGCTTCAGCTTAATGATCACTTCCATTGATAATTAGCAGTACTCGCAAATACGCTGGCTAAATCAATTGAAACTAGTGAGTGTGTATAAAACCGAGCAAGTGGATTTGAAAAGTTTAAATAACTGACATTATTTTTGCTTAATTTATAATTACTAAATCTTGCCACTTGAGTTTTACATAAAAGGAAAGTTTAACGATGATATATAAATATACACAACTTTAAACTTCTCTTCCAATGTCATCACCGTATTTCAATTAACGAGAACCGATCTTTCACCCTAACTGGAGGTTCATTCGACCGGCATTCACCCTTTATTTTCCTAAATTCATCGGCCGCCGTTTCTTCTCTGTGACGCTTAATTCCGGCATTATCGCCCTTCGGATGCGCGCTGGCGATTTTCGAAGTACCACAGTGCCGTCGATGCGGAAAGGGAGCCATGCCTAAGCACGTAGCCGGATCGCGAAGGACGCTGCCGAACCACGACAGCAGGACTGTACGGTTAATAGTGTCCGGTTGGTTTTAGTTTCGGCATGCCCGCACCGTTCCGTAACGGTCCACTACGTTTCACGCTCTGCAGGATCTTTACTTTTGTGCAAACCGGCTCGGCCGATCCCTAATCGAATGATCTGCGGTCCCAAAACGTAGATTTACAGAGATATTATTTGAAACGCTGATTTAAAAAATTACAATACTGGAAAAAAAAACTTCATAAAAGTGATTTTCAAATCACTTTTATGAAATATTGTCTCACGAATAATACCAAGCCATGTTAATTTTTTTGTAAATCTAAAAAAGGATTACTGGGAGTTTAAATGATTTCCTTACAAAATCCGCATAACCAAAGTCATGAGAATTTGCAATTGCTGATCCAATATGTAGGGGTGAATGTGTTGCTATGTACGCGTTTCATTATTTCTCCCAATAACTTGTGGTGTACCCAAGATTCTGTCCTGGCACCTTTACTTTATTCCATATATTCTTCCACCTTGCCACTTCTACGCTGATTGTTGTTTGTCCTATTATCCGTTCTCACCGGATAAAGTTGATGAAGATTATCAGAAATAAGACGCTGGTATTCAACATTTGATGAATGTTTGATCACTACTAAGACCCACTTGACATGCTTTTAATTTCTTTTGCCAAATGTAAGTATTTAGTTATCTTTTTCTGCCCTTTCTTTGGTATATTGTGCGGCAATAGGTTTGCGCCATCAATAAATAAGTTAATTTTGCAGATTTATCCATCACGATGACGTCCGAAATGTTGGTTGGTACCTCCCAATCCCAGAGGATCAGGTCCATGTCAGGATTCTATAAGTGTAGCTTAATGATGGTGTGGCATAAGTTGTTATCACCTTCATTTTGTCTTTACCATTCAGCTAAGTTTATAGTACAAGCTTTACTCTGTCTAGGTATTTCTTCGTTAGTTTTTTTCTGACAGAGCTTATAATTCATCATTGTAGCTTACATATAGCCGTAATATTTATAATGTTCCTGTTTTTCCATACCAGCGATCTTTTGCTCCTTGCCCACATCTTGGCTGTGCTGCCACTTGTCTCCAATCACAGCGTGTATTGCATTTAAATTCATGCCTAGATGTTTGCTGAGATTTGTTGTTACTTTTAAAAGGGCATCAAGGTGTTTTCTGCTGGCCGCGTATAATTTTAAATCATCCGTGCACAATAAGTGATTTATACATGTGTCAGTATCGTGGAAGATGTAGCCTTTCTGACAATTCCTCAGTGTTGTTCTTAAGTGGCGTATAGCTAAGCAGAATAAACGGGAACTTAAAACATGGTCCTGAAATATTCCTCGTCTGATATCGATCATAGGCGACTGTATTGTGCCCTTTGGGGTGGGATGGTAAGTATAGTCTTCCAACGGGTGATCATCTCCTGAAAGAACTTACTGCTGATTCACAATGATTTTAACGTTAACGTAATGGTAATGGTGAAGTTAATGTTAATGTTATCTACGTTCATAATAATGTTCAGAAAATAGGCGGTAAATTTTAAAACTTTATAATGAAAAATCATTTGAATGTTGGCAATTCGCCATATGTTGATGACGATTAAGTGACGTCGTTGATCACGAGGTTAATAAATCGATTGTTATTGGTTGCGTGTGACTTGGCACATTTTGAATTTAGCCATATAGACAGGCTTGAAATTGATCGGCATTCTAAAACAGATTTGACCACAGTAAGGCCATTTTCTTCATTTGTATATGAGTGCATATGAATGTCTTTTAACTGTTCTTCAAATAAAATTTGGATTCTACACAATTAACTATAGTGTCTATTAGTGTTATTGCTTTTCTTCCAATCTTACAAAGGCGAAAAATAGAAGGCGAGTTCTATGTCTCATTGTTAAAATATAAATTAGAAGATCCAGAATGGTTTTTTCAATACACACGCATGTCTCGGAAACTATTTGATGTGTTTATGTTACCTATCACAAGGTGACTCGACCTTTCTATAGCTAACGGCTATAAGGTACGAGTTAGCACAGTTTGCATTGCCAAGAAACAATGCAAACTATCTGGGATAATCTGCATAAAGAAGTTTTTCCAAACCACACGTTATTAAATTGTATTAGTAGCTGCTCTTGCAATGCGCATACCCACAATCTTTACATTGATTGGTTGATGTTAACGGATATGTTAAGATTTTAATATTTTTTAGAGGTTAACATGACATTACGTTAACATGATGTGAACATCAACATCACTCTGAACATAGTTATAAGTTTGTATACGTTTAAAAGTTAATGTTAACATTAACATGCTAACATCAACATCATTTATCATTGAGGCTTTACTCATTCTGGTATCAACATAATACAGCTGCAGAGTACGAAGGAACTGTCCAAGGCTTTCTGATAATCGATGAAGGCTGTGTATAGTGGTTCCTTTTCCTTCTTGGCCTGTCCTGTTATGTTCGCATCAATGATAAGTTGCTCTTTACGTCCTGTGGGGTTTCTCTTGCATCCCTTCTGTTACTCATACAGTAATTCGTAGGTATGGAGGTGCTTGTATAGTTTGTCTGCCATTATTGAGATTAACAATATGTATATCGTTGGCAAGCAGGTGATTGGTCTATATTTAGCTGGAACTATAGACGTTGTTTCAGTTTTCGGGATGAGGTATGTCACTCCTTCGGTCATGAAAGCTGGTGTATTTTCTCTCGGGTTCTCCAACATCTCGTCCATACATTTGGCCAGTGCCTGGTGCATGTTCTTCAAGATTTTATACCAATAGTTGTGTATATAGTCTAAGCCTGGGGATTTTCAGTTATTGGTTTTTCTCAGGGCTTCTTTTAAATGGTTGTATGGTAATGGTTGTATGGTTATGGCTCGCCTTTTATAGATTTGTTCTCATCCTTCCTCCACGTGCTATTATTATTAGTATTATTATTATTACACTACCTCAAACTTTTCATTTGAAAAAGGTAAGGTAAAGTCAGGTAAGTGTGTAACAGAGGCAAGTATGTAGTTTGGCTACATTTATTTTTAAAATTGAAATACGGACGCCCTCTGTTATTATAATACTAATATACTAAACTTATACTAGTTTTCTGCGCACATATAAACACGCCAACCTCCATCTTAGTTAGCGTTGGACAATTATAAAGTAAACGCGTGTGCTACATCAAGCAGGTAAGTAGGACAATATATATTTAATCCATTGTCACCTTGTGGAAAAAGAAAAATTAGAAACAGTCACTGTGTTTTGGGTGTAAATTAATGTTGAAGTTAGTTTATATATTTATTTTGGTTACTGTGCTATATTAAGCAAAGAGAGCGGTTACTAAACACTTACCCCAGCAAAATTAAAGAACGGTATAAGCGTGTAGTATATGGTATGGCAAAGTATGTAATACTACACACTTACCTTCACTTAAACCGTAGCTTTATAATTTTCATCTACTGACTATAAATTATAAGTATGTATGTAGACCTAAGACTGTTTTATTTTTGCCACAGATTTTTGGACATCATCTATTTACAAATAAAAGTTCGCCTCTCCTAACTTGTTTACGTATCTTGTAAATTTATCATACCTTATTAAAAAGGCATCAGTATAGTATTTCACTCTTGGCCGAACTAAAGGATAATGCTATTAATATATAAAATGCGGAACGGTTACAACTTGCCCCATTTTACTGGGTAACTGTATAGTATTGATAGTGTTCAAGACAAAAATTGTTTTCCAGTAAACCGATGATAATTATAAAAGGCGTATCTATTGAAGGCTTACAATTGGGCATTACGGACTTCTATGTGTAAAATGTATCAAAATGTCTTACTCATTTGAACAGTGTTACATTTTCTTCACACTATGCAATTTTTACTACATATTTACCTGACTTTACCTTATATTTATAGTTTTTTGGTTTTTAGGTTTTTCTTTGTAATTAACTATTGCTTTTGATATCCTTTTTTTTATGAAACCAAAAATACACTAATGAAACCGATTTAAATTTGATGCAAAATTGATTTCATTCGTGCACATGACTAAAAAAAACTTGCTTTATTACCATCTTTTCTTAAATAATTAGGTGTCTACGTTGGGTTTTGAAAAAATATTGACAAAAACTGCTTTTAATAAAGTTTAACATTGCTTAAAAATATTGGCAAAAAGAAGTTTTCGCATTAATTTACATATTACACGGTCAATCGTTAAAAATTCTAATTTAATTCATAAGCATGTAACAATCAGGAGATAAACTGCTCGATCCCCAATACCCAGGAAACAGTTTGGATACCGCTGTCACTGTGCGAGTTGATTGGGACACAGTCCTTAATTAACAAAAGACAAAGAGAATTCAGCCCGTATCGTCAATGAATAGGTATCGTTTATACACAAATACGTCCGACCCCCCCGCTTCATCCCTTTCTCTCGAAACGGTGGAATTCGTGCTCTCGGTGTTCCCCAACCCTCGTAGTGCAGCCGTAACAGCGACCCGCCACTTCAGATTCGAACCGACAGAACGGGGTCTTCGGATCGGCTCAAACTAGCGGAAAATTGCCAGGGCACACTGCTTCTCACCAAATCCTTCTTCTAGTATCTCGTGTTCGCTTTCCGTTGCTCGCTTCTTGCTTTCCGTAGTTGGAGTATCAAATGTTTGTGTCACTAATTACTGTGACGCCTCGATTACACTCCAAGTATGATGTTACTTAATTTTTCTTTTTTTATATATTTAAATTACAATTAATTTAATTTATTTTTTTGTGAATATGCTTCCCACTGGCTTGTCTGATTATAAATACACATAATAAACCCTTAACATTAATGAGAAATCCGTTCCATGTATTGATAAATGTTGAATTTAACAACTATACTAACTTCAGTGTGTTCTTATTGTCAACGATGAAAAATGTAAACAAGAGTGTCATCGTTGGAGTCATTTCTTTCAATAATTAAAACACCACCAAGATAATTATATACAATTATATAATCATTGGTAGCTATAGTGTATGAGTGCACGGAGAAAAATGACATTGCAAATCCAACAAAAAAAGTATTGTCCTTACATTGCAATCGGTTCAAAAATAAATTGGTATTGCAGTAAAGTTTTGTAAGTATATTCCAAAACTTTTGTTTTGTTCCACCAACAACACTTTTATTGGTGTTAAAATATTTTACGGTACAAATAATCGCTTTGGCGATAACATTATAGTTGTATTAATTTCTTTTTTTTCTCTTGGTTTTTAGGTCCCAAATAATAAAAGTATGAATGACTAACGACGTTTCGCTTTATTTAAAAGCTTTTTCAAGTTGTAAATAAATGTATAAAGTTTGATAAATAAAATGTTTTTGTTTAATAAATGGCAGTTTGTTTGTTTTTTATTTTGAAAATATTATTATGTTTTAATTAAAGATGTTTTGATTATTTATTTTTGGATTTTGTAATTAAATAGTTCTTTAAAATATTGTATTTAGTTATAAAAGTAAATTATATAATTTTGTGAAATATTGTATATCGGTTTTATCATTGACTGCATTTTTATGTTTATAAATTTGAATTATTTCTAGTATGTTACGTGTTTTTAAATTTTGTTCTTTGTTTAAAATTGTTACGTTGTTGAAATCAAAGGTATGATTTTCAGTTATTTCATGTTTTTTTAGGGCTGTAAGATTTTTATTATATTTGTGTCCTTTTATTCTATTTTCCAAATATTGCATGGTTTCACCTATATATACACCATTACAATTTTGACAGTCTATTTTATAAACTATGTGTGATGTTTTACTTTTAAAAATTATAGTTGTAGTTATTTCAGATCTAAAATACAGAACAACGTGTGCGATGAAGTGAAGTAGACGTAAACACAATTTTTCAAACCAGTACAGTCAAGAAATATTTACATTACACACAATTGTAGTTGACGCAACAGGGCGCCTACGTTGTCGATATTACAACTTGTGATTCGGGAAGTCCCGGCATAGACAGTAGTATCACGTGATTCTAACCGCGTGTTTCATTGGTCTTACATAGCCTTGAAGAAACAGACCCGTTACCAGGCGGAGTAGACGACGCCATTTATTTTCGGTTGTGACGTTGTGTTAGCTTATTAGTTTTGTGTAAAAGAACGACAGTGTATTAAAATTGAAGAAAACTGGCTCACTTCTGACGTCGACTGACTCTTAGATATGGATAATTTTGTTACAGAGAAGCTAGCTGAATGGAATATTATGCGTACGAAGTACAGATTGCTAATGATGAGTACATTAAACCTTTCGATAAATTACCTAGTGTTTTCCCCTGTTTAAAAGTTGCAAAACGATCTAGAATATACGTTGCCTTGAGACATTTGTAAAATAAGACTTAGATATATTTGAAATTTTAATCTTCATTTTTAGTGTTTCCCAGTTTTAGAATTTATCTTGTTTATTTTTTTTGTTAATTATTAATAAAAAAATGTGTTATCCTATACTGATATTTTACTTAAACCCTCCACAGCTTACATTTAAGACAGCACCGAATTTGTGTGTGAATCTACTAAAATATTGTTCGCTTTGAACAGAAATTGCGATTACAAAAATCAAAATCAAGTGACACTATAAACGTAGAAAATGATGACGGAAAATCAATTGTTTGTTAAATATCCACAACTTGCTGTTGAAGTTTCAAATTGCTTTGGTAGTGATAAACAATTTTTAATACTGTATTTCACACAATTTTGTTGAAAACACCATATTTTTGTGATTCGTTAAACAACAAGCAACTGGTTGATTGTAACATGTTTTGGGATTATATACTTCCAAATTTTGTGGCAGTTCTAACAAAGTTTTTCGACAACAAGTTTTAGGTTGTATTGAATCATGGTTGTTGTTGTCATATATTTACCCACAAATTGTTGTTCAATGTGCGTCAATTGGTGCCACCTTAACAATAAATTCTTCTCCGTGTGTGTGTAACAGAACTTTTTACTAGTGTCTATATTAATTGTTATGCATCCTGAAGCTCAATTTTATTGGTAGTTCTTCCATTTTGTCCTCATTATCGTCAGAAGTATAAGGCTCTTCTAGTAAAATTGAAGCAAGATCCTCCTCAGTTAAGCCTTCAGCATTAAAAACAACTAGTTTTTTCAATTCTTCTTCTGTCTAAACCCATCTCCTATTTGATGAGCAAGATTAATAATTTGTAGAATTTCTTTCAACCAAACGTTCGTTTTTTTTTCATTCAAAGACGGCTCAGGAAGAAACTTTTTCCAACAAGCTCTTAATGTTGAGTGAACGGTTTCCTTTGCCGATTCAGCAATGTCGACAATGCACTCGGTGAAAGTAATTTTTGTCCAACAATGCCTCCATTCCTCGATTTTCGTCCAATACTTTGATGATCCTTTGAAGTGATCTCTGGGCATAATACAGTTTACAGTAGCGATTATTCCTTGACTGAGTGGATAATTGATATTGTGTTTGGAGGTAGGAACATGACTTCGACATTTGGGTGAAAATTTTTACGGTGTCAGAATAACCCTGGGGCATTGTCTATCAACGAATGAACTTTTATATCTAAACTCTTGTTCTCAAACTAAATTTTCACATCAGGAATGAAACACTGATTGTAGCATTACATAAATAAGATTGCTGTAATCCAATCCTTTTAATGGCCTTCCAAAACACTGGTATTTTTGCCTTATGTGTGTTAATGTACGCGGATTAAAAGATTTGTTAACCACCATAGGACAAAGCCTGAAGTCTTCGGACGTGTTGCACCACAAAATGACGATTAATGTTTCTTTTGAAACGTTTAAACCAAAAGCACTTCTTTCGGATTTTGAGATTAATGTTCTTTTTGGCATCTCTTTCCACAACAAACCTTTTACATCTGTCTTAAAAATTTGATCTGCCACTTGTCCTTTTTCCTTTTCAAGTTTTTCAGTTTCTCAGAAAAATTATGAGAGCTCCATACTTCGCAGATACTGCCTTCTCGATCAATTTTATGTTATAATGACTAAATAGTGTTTAAAGTTTGAAACCATCCTTTGCTGGCTGAAAATATTTTAGACGATCCAGTTGACTGTAGCGAACAAAAGTGATCAAAAAGTATTTTACTTTTTGAGCGTATACGTGGTTCAGACATTGGTACATATTTTGAGCGAAATCTTCGATCCACAAGCTAAAAACTTATTCAGTTTTCTCAAGGCAGGAATTACTAATTTTATATACTTTTGACACAGCCACCAAAACAATGCTTGCCACACTTTCGCAGATCGAATTAAGCACTTTTACTTTTCGTAGATATTTAGATTTAAAACCGTGTTTTATTCGCTACTAGTCGTCTCCTGAAGGCCTCATCTTGAAGAATGTGGTACGAGAAAGTTTTTTTATTTTATTAAGAACTTTAATATCGTTTTTTAATTATTATTATATAGGGTGAGACACTTGTATACATACCAAACAACTCTGATAAGTTTAAAGGATTAATTTGAATGATAATGCAGCAATATTTTCATTAAAACTGGCAACTTAATCATTGTAACATGCAGAATTTCTGTAATTTCGTTCCCACAATTTGGGTTTAGATTCGTCTACACATTCATATATATTAATTCTTTAACATCCTTCGGACAAAACCACCGATTTTAATATAAACGAAAGCAACACCTCATCAAAAACCAAGCCCATCTTTCGTTACGAATCAAAAACGCGCATTCCGACTCCAGTCAGACGGAAGCGGAGCATACGTCAGAACTGAAGAATTCTTTTCCGACTCTCCTTCGGTTATAATACAACGACCACTTCAAACCGAACAGAATTTCCAACACCTCATTCCTTTCTCGCAGCGTTTATCCCGCGCATGCAGGACGATAGTGGGTGAATTTTTTCGCAGCTAGGAACAAAACGAAAACAACGACGAACGAAAAACGACCAGCACGGAAAAGAGAGTAGGTAACACGCTCGATTTCAAAAGAACGTTCGAAATAAAAGAGAGGTTGCGCGGCAGGAGGACGCGTGGGTGGCCAAAGGAGGCCGCAACCCTTTGTAAATTTGAATTCTTGAAATACAAGAGGCGGATGGGCAACGCGGCAAAGACAGAAACGCGCCGTAACCCTTCAGGGGCTACCGTGTAATACTGTGGAAAGGCAGCTGTGCCATTCTCTGGTGCCGTCGTCAAAGGACATACGGGTAGCAGATTGGCGACGAGAATGCCTGGACATATTTAAATTGTTTTCTATTTTTCATTCGAGACAGTGAGCTTTCTACGTATTATGCAAATATGTTCCTAAACAGATGCATAATAAGTGGTATAGTTCGTCCCCACGTTGGGCGCCAAAGATATATGATCATTTAAATTAAATAGTCTACCGCCTATTATCTATTATGGAGCCTATAAAAACAAGGTTGTTAGAAGGAGAAGGCAAACAGACTGGACGACATCTAATATAATCTACGTTCTAAAGTACAACAATGTTACCGATAAAATACTTTAAAACGTACTTTGAGTATTATATGCATCTTTTTACTGAAAGTTATCCAAAAACATTCTGCAAATACATACACAGTTCGAAATTGGAGATATTATTTCAAGCAACATATACCTACTGTCTAAATTCTACTCTAAAAATATCTGCAGGCATTGTGAGGGTTTAAAATTTTGTAGATTAAGATTTTAAGGTGTTAAAGAGGATTCACTTTCCAAACAGCTTAAATACTACGTTTGTCAATTTTTTTTTATTAATGATGATAAAAAAATTTTAGTAAATTGATTTAAAAACTATGATAGGAATCGACCAAAAATAAGATTACACAAGTTTCTTCGGAATTAAATTTTGGGACGTACTTAAAAACTCAAAATTTCCGTTTTAACATTTGTCATTCCATATCTTTTCTGCTTTATTTGCTGAACCACATACTTTAGTTCTCTGTTCTCTAAAGATTCATATTGAAATAATTCCCTTCATCTTTAACTATTTGAATTTAGATAACAATGACACACTTATTTGATGTTACGTGATGTGACAGGATTAGCAAAAAACACAAAAACCGACACATGTCATTGTCGGCTTTATCCATCTTTTTAAGGTGGTACATCAGAAGGCAATGTTCGGTAAATAGGTCACTAAGTAGCCCTAATTATAGTTTGCCGAGTCTAAATAGTTTTTTTTTATGAGTATTTAGTAAAAGTTCACCAGTCTGTTTAGCTGTATGTTGCCCGAAAGTTTGTTCTCAGAGATATATAGATTTGTATGGCCCCACTGTTGGAGCTCAACGCTAATATGGGTTTTAGAAACACCAGAGTAGGTTCTGGTCCATAGAAATAATTATTAGGCCTCGAAATGACTCGTTTGGCCTCATTACCTTTAATATGAAAATGCCTTGGCATCCATGCTAGTGTGACTTTGTTTCTCCTAACTAGCTGCATTTAAGCACTCTGCATCTCTTTCTTGAGGTTTTCTTGAGCAACATCTATGACAAATATTTCTGGCTTAAGGACGGTTTAGGGTTTGCTTCAAAGCTATTAAGAGACGGCAGTTTGTTCCCAAAAACTCTCATCCTTTGGCCCATACTAGATCCATCTGTGTACTAAACCAGGAATCGTCCTTCAAATTTTGAAAAGAAAGAAAATATACCATTTATTCAAAAAACGATTTTAAAATATTTTTATTTTGAATGTCAATTAAACGAGCGATTTAGCAGCTAAGAAAGCTACCCTTATTCTTACGCTAGATAGGCCTGTAAACCCACTAAGTTTCATTTAAAACAGTAAGGGGCACTTGCTTGTGTTCCCTCCTTAGTATAAAAATATCATTTGTTTACTATGCGTAGGCATAATATGTCCAATATTATGCCTGGCAGTTACCAGTAATAGACATCACTTTTTTGTTAGCGTATATTAAGGCTGACTTAACAACGAATAATCAATCTTATATTTTTTACAATTAAACAAAATTTAGTAGTAAATAAGGAACCAGTAAGAATAAATTGTTTTCCAAGACAAAACAGCTTTATTTTTTTAAAGTTAAGAGGACTTTAGCTATTTTAAAAGTTTTTCGAAAAACAGTTTAGTTGATGTGTATCCATCATGTGGAAGTGCCCTTTAGCTCCCTGTACACGATTTAATGGTGACTCTTGTAGCACGAACACCCGCTTCCTTATAGTTGCATCTATATTAACAAAACATCCCTCTGAAATAAAGGATACAACGGTCAAAGATTGAATATAATTGCAAATATCTCAGAAGCGGCTGAATTTAAGGACAAAACAGTTTAATACAAATTGATTAAAAATGAAACCATAAATTTATACCTATTACCTATTACCTATATCGATAAATATGGCGTAATTCCTTCTAAAATAATAAAGCTGGTATGAACATCGTGAGTACTTAATTTTCTAAAGCTGAAAATATTTTGCTTAAATGGTTTATAGTCGGCCAACACTTTGAAAGTTTCAAAAGCAAATTCCTACTAAAAAAACCCTAAAGTGCCAGTTCGGTACAACATTTTGTATATTATAAATTCAAATGCATCCAATAAACGTTTGGATACTAAATTTAGTGGAGAAATGTTGCTTAAATATTGCTTCTTTAATTTTAACTGGTTAAACTTTGGAAACGTCTATATGTGGTTTAATTATACAAAGCTAAATGAAACGTCTCTTTGATTACTTCAAAGGAAACAGTTAGTGCAAGATTTGGTGGATGCGCCGATTGGATTAAATTTATTATTTCCAAGAGGTTCATTTATACATTTTAAGTAGAATTTTTATGTATTGAATAAATCGGTTTGATATCGCAATCGTATCCTATTGGCCTTCCATTTCGATTTTCACATTATATTTAGCAGACTGAGTTAGTTACGTTTGCTGCTTGTAGTCCTTTGTAGTTGTGGTGGCATCCAGAACTTCAAAGATTTAATAATACAATACGCCTCGGGCATAAACAGACAAGAGGGCCAACAATCGCATTTGCGTAAATCAACAAACATCGCACCTCGGTAATTGATCTCCCCACTCCTACTGCTGTAACGCACACACGGGACAAGAACCCTTCCTTCCGTCCTTGAATTGTAGACGTCCCGGCATCTCGGATTGCCGTTTTCTCGCCCGGAGATCGCCTCGCCCTTTCCAAACCAAGTTCTTCGTCTTATCCTCGACGCGGTGCGACGGGCGTTGGGTTTCCACTTTCACTAATCGACATAAATCTAACGCCAACGCGGCCTGTGTACATACATATATAAGCGTGCTGTGTGAGAGATCCTTATCCGGGCACTCCTCGCAGGTCATTGTAAACTGATGAGGCTCTAAATAACGGTCGAGTCCTTCCAAGTCGATGTGGGAGTCCCCCCCGTCCCGGCTGTACGGCCCCTTTTTACGGGTAACCGGAACGTTTGGTCGTCTAAGACAATCCTTTCGTCCCCTCTCCGATTGTAGGTGACGAGGGGGGCTCTTTCATTATATCGGTAGCTCGGTGGAGATGGCGCAAGAAGTGTTAGCCGCACGTGTAGACGTGTGCGATGAAATTTATGTTGGCAACACCTCGAGCTACGCGCCGCCCTTAAATTATGAGCCTCCCTTTAGTGTGTACACACGAATAGACAACGTAAAGCCCAGCTCCGGTCTGTGTAACGACGTTTTGGGTTTCCTTCGACTTTACGGGTTTTGTATCACTTCTGGCCAGGATCGTATTCAGGGACTGAATAATAAATATTCATCATTAACAAAAGATATCACATGTAAAGGTTGTATATATACCGTGAGTGTATTAAGTTGGTATTTTGTAAAATGTTTTTAGCCCTGCACAATACGTTTTCATCCAGCCGATGCCCCCGGAGTGCGTCATTAGTACCGCACAATATAACGACCAAAGCTGTTCAAACTAAAATTCGCGGTTAATTCATGGAAACCATTTAAAACATCTTTTAGAACTGCATTTTGGCGTGTTCGCACACAAAATGTCCGCAGCAAACGTAAAGTCACTCATTATAACACTACCGTGGCGGACAATACTATCACCAAGAATTAATATCTTCGGTTTTTTTGTTTTAATCGCAGTAATCGTTGTCGAAACATCAATCTTATTCACATTCGTCACTTTAACATGTTGTGTGTTAATCGTATTTGCAATGTCTGTTTTGGATACATTTTGCGTTTTTATTACTTCCCGAACTATTCGAAGTATATATATACTAAATATATTTTCCAAATGGTTAGCAAACAACAGTACTTAAATGTCGATAAACCACTGTTCATACGTTTTACACCGGGTACTACCAAAATCAATGAAAGCCATTTGCTAAGGAGTAATAATAAATCGATTCAACAAGTTCCTAAAACCAAATTTCTAGGACTTTCTTTAGACAATAGCTTAAGTTGGGAACCACATGTACTAGAGTTAGGTGCTAAACTTTCTTCGATATGTTATGCGATCTATCGTCTTAGACAAATAGCAACGAAGGACGTTATTCTGCAGTATTATTTTGCGTGCTTTCAGTCAAGATTATTGTTCTATATCTACTAAAGTGCGAAACGATCTAGAAAGGCGACTCTGTTAAAAGGAGAATAAGTTTTAGGGGCCCCGGAGCGGTCGTCGTACCCGAATAGTCGTAGTGTCGTTCGTCGTTGAAAGCGAAAATACACGTAAACCTTTTCTGAAATTTGATTGTTCACGATTTTCGGTAATGGACCGACAATGCCCAAGGCCGATCCCCGCGCACCGGCGAGAAGGGTCAGATTATGTAACATCGCCGGTGGTCAGGTAGTCGTGCACCGAACATCGAAACATCGAAATCTTGAACCACGAAGAATTCGGTGTGAAATACATAAGCACAATGGCGATCGAAGAAATGGTAAAACATTAATTGTTTTAGTGTTACAACGGAAAATAATTATGATAATGTGTAATTTCTAATTAAGAAAAATGAATACACCGGTAACAATTTCACGTTAAATTATTACAATATATTACAGTATGTGTAATTTTTAATTAAGAAAAATGAATATGCAAGGTGTACCGACGATCCCAAACCAATCGAGACCAAAGAGTGGTGCGGTACGAACCAACGACTGCGAGTCTTTTTACAAGTGGCAGGAGTTTAGCGGGTAGGTGGGTGGTAATCCGTTATCAAATCAACGACTTTTTACAAGTGAGAGGCAGGAATTAAGAAAAAGGAATATACATTTACCGACGATTCCAAACTACAGGTGTGTAGGTACGTGGGTTAGTGAAGGGTGGCGCGGTTTAGCCGGTCTGCCGTATTGGGACGTAATCCGTCATCAAACGACTATTTAATTGCCTGGGTGAACGGTCCGGAGTTTACTAGTAATTTTGTAATAGAATATTTCGCTTGCAAAAACATGCAATTAGAAATGTGGTTGCGGTAAGTACAAGAACATCTTGTCGACCAAACTTTCACGATTTAGAAATTTTGACTCTTACCAGTCTATGCATAATATAATAAGTTGCTACCTTTGTTAAAGAACACGTAGATTCATTTGTCACTCATAGTGACTATCATACAGTACGAGAAACCATAAACAGGTCTGCACAACACCGTATAACCTGACAACTTTTGAAAGATTCCCTCCATATATGGGTATCAAATTTTTTAATGTACTACCTTCTAGAATTAAGAATCTCAATTTGAGTGCTTTTAGGAGGCAATTACGAAAGATTTTAGTGGGCAATGTTTTTTACGAGTTGGAGGAATTTTTTTAATTTTGTCTAGTGCAGTAACATTTAGGTAGCTCTATAACGTTTTATAAGTACACGTTATTTTTTAAATCTTTGGATCTTGACCATGTATATGTTTAATTTCTTTTTTTTCTTGGTTTTTAGGTCCCAAATAATAAAAGTATGAATGACTAACGACGTTTCGCTTTATTTAAAAGCTTTTTCAAGTTGTAAATAAATGTATAAAGTTTGATAAATAAAATGTTTTTGTTTAATAAATGACAATTTGTTTGTTTTTTATTTTGAAAATATTATTATGTTTTAATTAAAGATGTTTTGATTATTTATTTTTGGATTTTGTAATTAAATAGTTCTTTAAAATATTGTATTCAGTTATAAAAGTAAATTATATAATTTTGTGAAATATTGTATATCGGTTTTATCATTGACTGCATTTTTATGTTTATAAATTTGAATTATTTCTAGTATGTTACGTGTTTTTAAATTTTGTTCTTTGTTTAAAATTGTTACGTTGTTGAAATCAAAGGTATGATTTTCAGTTATTTCATGTTTTTTTAGGGCTGTAAGATTTTTATTATATTTGTGTCCTTTTATTCTATTTTCCAAATATTGCATGGTTTCACCTATATATACACCATTACAATTTTGACAGTCTATTGATGTTGTTGATAGTGATGTTTTACTTTTTTCAATTTTTGATTTTAATTTTGAATAGATTTGGTTTTGTAGTTTATTTGTGTTTTGATAGGCAATTTTGTAATTATATGGTTTGAAAATTTGATTTATTTTTTCGGATAAATGTTTAACATAAGGAATTTTTATAAATTTTGTAATTGTTTGACTATTATTTATATTTTTTGTTGATTTATTATAAAAAAAAGAAAAATTCTTTGTTTGAATATTTTGTTTATAAGAGAATTTGGATAATTATTTTGTTCTAGAATATTTTTTGCTTTGTTAATAATATCTGATCGAAAAACTGGACTTGTTAATTTTATTGCTCTGTCAGCTAAACTAATAATAACACTGACTTTTTGAGATAAAGGTTGTGAAGATTTAAAATTTAGATAACGTCCAGACCATGTTGGTTTAGTATACCATTGAGTTAAAATTTTATTATCATTGTTGATGAGTTTGAGGTCTAAAAAGGTAATGCTATTGTTTTCTTCGATTTCAATTGTAAATTTTAATCTTGGATGAAAGGAATTAAAATTGTTAAGTAAAATTGGTATATTTTTTTCTTCTAACGCGGTTATGCAATCATCTACATATCTTTTGAAGAAAATTATTTCGAAATTTATTTTATTTAAAATTTTTTCTTCTATATATTCTAAAACAATTTGTGCAATGATACTAGAAATTGGTGATCCCATTGCACATCCAAAAATTTGTTTATAAAATTTATTTTTATACTGGAAAAATGTTTGTGTTAGAGTTAATTCTATTGCATTAATGAATTCTGTGATAGGTATATTTGTAAAGTGTTCAATTAATTGCCATTTTGTATGTATAATTTGTTTTGCTAGGTCTAATGGTGTATTTGTGTATAACGATACTACATCTAATGATATCATTTTGAAATTTGGTTTTAATTTAATGTTGTCTATAAATTCTTTGAATTGCCAGGAATCCTTTATATAGTATTCATTTTTGAACGCGATATTTTTAAGGCAATTTGCTAAAAATTTTGATAGTTTATAAAAAGGACTTTGTACATAAGAAATTATTGGTCTTAAAGGTATATTATTTTTATGTAATTTTGGTAAACCATACAATTTTGGAGCTTGTGCATTGTGAATTTGTAATGATTTGGATTCGTTTTTGGTAATAAATTTAAGTAATTCCCAGGTTTTTATTAATTCATTATTTTGTTTTTGATAAATATTGGTTGGATTACTTTTAATTTCTTTATAAGTTGTATTCTCACTTAATAATTCGTTAATTTTGGTATCATAATCTATTGTATTCATTATTACTGTGCTGTTACTTTTATCTGGTTTTAATATTATAATTTGTGGATTGTTTTTAATAAATTTTTTTGTTTGTTCAAATTCTTGTTTTAATGTTTTATTTTCTTTGTGTATGTGATGTTTTTTATTTTTAAAATTATATATTGTGTTTGTAATTTTTGTTCTTATATTGTTTTTATTTTCATTTGGTAATTCAGAAATTGAAGATTCAATATTAGCTATTATATTATTAACAGGAATTTCGTTTGTGTTATAATCTAAAGCAAAATTTGGTCCTAATGACAGGATATTAATAACATTATCAGGTATTTGAAATATTAGTTACCCAATTATTATTTTGTATAGTTTTGGTGTTTTGAGTTGTTGGTTTGTATTTTAGTAGTTTTATTTTCTTTTGATGTTTGAGTTTAATGGTTTTAAAACGTTCTTCATATTTAAAATTTAGATATTCTAAAAATGTGTGTTAGTATGTGTTGCTTGTCAAACTGTCAATTTTGTTTATAATGTCAAATAACACAAACATTTTTCCAGTATAAAAATAAATTTTATAAACAAATTTTTGGATGTGCAATGGGATCACCAATTTCTAGTATCATTGCACAAATTGTTTTAGAATATATAGAAGAAAAAATTTTAAATAAAATAAATTTCGAAATAATTTTCTTCAAAAGATATGTAGATGATTGCATAACCGCGTTAGAAGAAAAAAATATACCAATTTTACTTAACAATTTTAATTCCTTTCATCCAAGATTAAAATTTACAATTGAAATCGAAGAAAACAATAGCATTACCTTTTTAGACCTCAAACTCATCAACAATGATAATAAAATTTTAACTCAATGGTATACTAAACCAACATGGTCTGGACGTTATCTAAATTTTAAATCTTCACAACCTTTATCTCAAAAAGTCAGTGTTATTATTAGTTTAGCTGACAGAGCAATAAAATTAACAAGTCCAGTTTTTCGATCAGATATTATTAACAAAGCAAAAAATATTCTAGAACAAAATAATTATCCAAATTCTCTTATAAACAAAATATTCAAACAAAGAATTTTTCTTTTTTTTATAATAAATCAACAAAAAATATAAATAATAGTCAAACAATTACAAAATTTATAAAAATTCCTTATGTTAAACATTTATCCGAAAAAATAAATCAAATTTTCAAACCATATAATTACAAAATTGCCTATCAAAACACAAATAAACTACAAAACCAAATCTATTCAAAATTAAAATCAAAAATTGAAAAAAGTAAAACATCACACATAGTTTATAAAATAGACTGTCAAAATTGTAATGGTGTATATATAGGTGAAACCATGCAATATTTGGAAAATAGAATAAAAGGACACAAATATAATAAAAATCTTACAGCCCTAAAAAAACATGAAATAACTGAAAATCATACCTTTGATTTCAACAACGTAACAATTTTAAACAAAGAACAAAATTTAAAAACACGTAACATACTAGAAATAATTCAAATTTATAAACATAAAAATGCAGTCAATGATAAAACCGATATACAATATTTCACAAAATTATATAATTTACTTTTATAACTGAATACAATATTTTAAAGAACTATTTAATTACAAAATCCAAAAATAAATAATCAAAACATCTTTAATTAAAACATAATAATATTTTCAAAATAAAAAACAAACAAATTGTCATTTATTAAACAAAAACATTTTATTTATCAAACTTTATACATTTATTTACAACTTGAAAAAGCTTTTAAATAAAGCGAAACGTCGTTAGTCATTCATACTTTTATTATTTGGGACCTAAAAACCAAGAAAAAAAAGAAATTAAAAAAAGTACACGTTATGTAAGATTGTTATTTTAAGCATAAATCGTATTTCTTGGGATTGGTCTTCCTTTCACGACACTCGACACCATCCCCAAGGATCTATTTGGAAAGCCCTAAAGCCATCTCTGTTTAAAATTTTCTTGTTAAATTTCGACTTCACACCGCACCAAGCCCTTTCCACCCAAACACGAGCTACCTACCGTTCGGTCCGATGTCGAAAGCATCCTATCAGGAAGCCGTAAGGCGACGTATTAAAATCATCAACATACCAGGACGTAACATATTGTACGGTGAGGGAGAACCCCGTAACACGTAAGTGTATACAAACATTTACGTATACCTATGGTACATGTTGGGTGTTACACGTACGAGGTCAAAGTGTCAAAGTTTCATTACGTAATTTCGGTCCGAGGCGTCTTCGGAGGCGGTGGAGAAGGACGCGTAATTATGGGGCGTAATGACGTTCCGGTGAGGATTTATTAGGGGGAAGATCGCCGGTTTACCAATTTAGTTGATAATTTTACCTGCGGTAAATTCTGCGATACCCTATAAAGGTTAAACAAGGTTCAAGTTCCGCCGCATGTGGAAGATAAACGGCTGAGAATACTTTTGTAAACTCATATGTTGTTTACAAGGTGACTAAATCGTTTAGATTGCCAAAATACCAATACTTTAGCGTAATTATTGAAGGCTATAAACAGTTGTTTGTTAGATTTGCTAGTATTTTTTGGATAAACTTTCTTTCCCCGAAGGGCCATAATGTGGCCAACAACTAGCGTGCGTTTTTTTTTTTTTTTTTTTTTTTTAACTTTGAGTTAACTTTATGGTATATAATACGTATATATGTACATGCATACACAGGATATGTAAAAAAAAATATTCAAAATATAACACGCACACACATCGCTGCCGCTGCGTCCCTCTTCTTCGCCTCGAGATTGGATATCCCGGGCTACCGGTATGGAGGGCCTCCTGGTTTTCGTCCGTCGTCTAGTCTGGTTGTGTCTTCTTACTGCATTCTATTTCGTATAATGTCTTTCACTTTCTTTTTGAACTGTACATATCGGAGTTGTTTTATATTTTTGGGTATAGTGTTGTACATGTTAATTGTTTCGGTTGTTAATATTTGCGTATACTTTAAGCGTTTATATCTTTCTGTTCTTATGTGTGATACCCTTCGTGTTCTGTAGTCATGAATCTCTTTGTTTGTTGTTAATTTTACATTGATTTTTATTTGTTTATTTTCAATTTTATACAGCAATAGTATGTTATTGAATACAATTGACTGAGTTATATTTAATTCTTCAGTTTCCCTATATATGGCTGTTGACGGTGTTCTATAATCCATATTGTATAGCATTTTTAGTACTTTATTTTGTTGCCGTTGTATTTTCGAAATATGTTGTTTACTTGTGTTTCCCCAAATATTGATCAGATAGCTGTTGTTTGAAGTGAACAGTGCATGATATATAGGTTTTTTATACGCTGCTGGTAACATATGTTTGATTTTATGAATTGCTGCTATTAATTTTGCATTTTTGTCTATTAGTGATTGTATATGTATATCCCATTTTAAGTTATTCTGTATTTTCAAACCTAGGTATGTAGTATTTTGAACTTCTTTTAGTTTCTGTTTCTTTAAAATTATTTGTATATCATGTTGTAGTTTCTTATTTGTAAAGATCATAAATTCTGTTTTGGTTTCGTTAATAGTAAGAAGATTGTTATAATACCAGTTTTCCAAGAGTTCCATGTCTATATTTATATTGCTTTCTATTTGTTTTGTGCTATGTCCACTATACATTATGCATGTGTCATCAGCGTAAGCATAGGTTTGACCGTGAAGAGATTGATCTAAAAGATCATTCGTATATAAAATGTACAGGATTGGGGGAAGTGTACCTCCTTGTGGCAGACCATTTTCAGCATACATAACGGTACTTTGTTCTGCGTTTATTTTTGTTACTTGCGGTCTTTCGCATAAATAAGTTTTTATCAAGTTCAGCTCCTTTTCCTGAAATCCATACCATTCCAATTTTTCGATTAATTTATCTTTAGATATGGTATCAAAAGCTTTCATCATATCGATAAAAATTGTTACCACCGTTTTATTGGCATCCAGTTCGTGTTTTATGTTATTTATTAAGTTGTACGCAGCCGATGTTGTTGAAGATGATTGTTGGAAGGCATACTGATTGGGACTTATTATGCTATATTTTTGTACATGCTCCATAATTCTCGTTTGTATAACTTTTTCCACAATTTTATTCAATGTTGTTAATAAGGAAATTGGTCTATAGTTTTCCAATTCACATGTTCTTCCTTTTTTATGTAACGGTATCACTAAAGCCATCTTAAGGTCGTCTGGATATATACCTTCATCTAGGGTTTGATTAACTAATCTGCATATCAAAGAAGCTAATTTTGTTTTGCTATTTTTTATGACATTCGTAGTGATATTATCGAAACCAGGGGCTTTATTATTTTTCATGCTACCGATTATTGCCAAAATCTCGTTTTCAGATGTTTTTCCAAACTTAATAGGTGGCATTCTCGTTGTAGTAGTGGTTGTTGTTGGTCTTTTATTTCCTTGAATTTGCTTTTCTGCCAATGTTTTTCGTTCTGGGCGTGTTACATTATATCTTGCATTTTCTTTCCCCATTAAATTATGCCAGCTAGTCCAATATCCTGGCTCGCTGTACTAGTCTTGCCAAAGGCTGCTTGTATTTTAGCGTCCAGAGACTCGCATTCACATTCGCTGAAATATGCGGTCTCTGTCATTCTATTACACAGTTTGCAATGGGTATCTGTGCTGTTGATCCTCATTTTCTGTAGCTGTCCTTTCAATGCAAAATGTCCTGTTAGGAGGCCTGCTACTATACAAAAATGATTCCTACCAACCTTTAGCAGTTTTTCACTCTTCTTCTTCCTTAACGGTCCCTTGATAAAGGTCTTACTATGAGTTTGCCTCGTTGTTTGCCTTCAATTAAATTGTTGTTTAAAGTAACCTACGATAACAATGTGAATTTGATAGAACGTAAGTTTTCCATACGGTGATTTTTAAGTAAAATTAGACAATTAATTTTCCCCACTCTTTCTTAATTATATTTCTTAATTTCTTAATGGAATTGACACTTTCGGCTACTCTGTATAGGAATATAATGTAGGATATGGTATGCTGTAAGCAGTTAGGAAGCTGTAATATTAAATCTTACCTGGCACAAGCAAGATTCATTTCCTTAGAGTTTTTACTTACCTTCCTTGTAAAAGTACTTCATACCTAAATGGTATAAAGTACAAAATAACAAGTTAGATTAGTTGTGCACAATTCATTTTCTAATATTTTTTCTACTATCTTTTCCCACATATCTTAAGCTCCTCCTTTCAATATCTTTATTTGTACCGTGGCCTCCTATATGCTCTTGACTGCTCTATCGTCGACCATTTTCTGTAGATGTCCTTACCAACATAATTATCTGTCTTCAATAAACATCAAGTGGGGTGGCACCCCCATCCCGACCGCGTGGCGGGAACCGCAAGTGTATTTAAACCGCGCGCTTAACACAAGCATTCAGTTTCAGAGACAGTCCCTCCCAGTCCACTCTGACTGTTGTGCCGACAAAGTTTCTGATACACGTCGAGCTGCATATTCCCGGTGCGATTCTGGCGCTGGCAAAGCTCATTGACGTCACATAGACATTTTTCCCGTCCGCTCTAACTGTCGTGTCGGCAAAGCTTCTGATACATGTCGAGCTTCTTATTCCCGGTCTGATTGTAGCGCTTGTAAAGCTCACTGGCGTAACACAGATATTTTACAGATTTTTTCCAGCTATGGCCATTGCGCCGGTGCAGCTACTAACGCTCTCGGAGTTTTATTTACAGTCATAATCGTATCGCGGAATTGAACGCCGTTACCGATATCTAACCGTCGTAGCCCGTGAAAACCGTCCGCATACTTATCGACAGGCCCCCGTATGTAGATTGTCATTTTATGCTATTAACCAAAACAAAACTATTAGATTCCGCGTTTAGATTTCAAAAGCGTTACCGAAGCCCCGTGAATATTTTAATGTTCACCACTCGCGATTGTACATGCATTCATTTACTTACCTTTTTTGCGGTATATATTCTATGTCTTTTACACTTGTTATGTAGAAATAAACATTTGATTTATAATGCATTTTCACTGGTTTGTTGCGTAATCCGAACCCTGAACTTTCTTCGACTCATTGCTACCACTTTGGAGTTAAACTTTATTGTAACGGCATAAGACAGAAGTGAGTAATCGAAAGCCCATAAGCAAGGCATAACAAAGAGCAAACAGTAAATACCATCAGCAACCAACCAAAGTAGCCGGAAAGAATAAACGTCGTTACAAGTATGGACAACCCGTTTAAAACCAACGGCTATCGGTTGAATTCAACAGAGTGCAAAATTTTACATTTGAAAATTACAACGTATGTTGTACCTAATTTTACATACAAAAAGTACTTATACATCTGTTGCAATTTTTAAATGTCAAATTGCAAATTCAAACATTCAGTAAGTAACCAGTTTAAATACAAAAAGTATTTATACATCATATTGTCAAGTATCCAACGATTTTTATTAGTGCGGCAATTTTTAACGATTTACTTGTTTCAATTTATGTTTGTATGCACTAGATAAATAGTTCCGTTGGATTATAAATAAGTGTAGCAACCTCTCTCTATTCTTTAATGCAAAATCGTGCAGATGGACGCCACAATATTTCGCTCTAACCTAACAAACCTGCCGTAAACAAACATCTTTGCGGCGTAAACGCACTGAAATACCACCCCATTTCCTTCATTCAGATTTACTCCCTCCACCTACTATATTTCGCGAGGAAAACCGCGAAGCATCGCCATTAATAGTAATAACGGTAACGAGGAGGCCTTCGGATTAATTTTCTCCCGCGCCAGATATCTCGAGGAGAGGGCAAATTACCGCCAGCCAGACACTAAACCGTATCATCCGGTTTTCTTATCCTCAGCGCCCAGCAGTCTCGCGTCAGACCGAAGGAGATTGTATATAGTAGAAGGGGCGCCCGATGTCTCCCGCGTTAGAGAATTTTAACAAGTCCGTACAACCCTTCCGTGGCGTCCTCCCCCTTTTTCGCATCGGCGAAAAATATTACGTTTACACAGAACGGTCGGTTGTATAGCGATAGGCACACATTACGCTCACTCCTCAATATATTTATATTAAATGGAGTTCTGCGATTCACATTTCCAGGCGAGAGATACGGCGGTCTGCGTGCTGGCGCGCGAGAATACGCGCTCTTCACGGCTGCGAATTGTACAATTCGTAAGTAAATAGATTACGGGTCCAGATTAGGGAATTTTAATTACGTTCCTATCTTCTTCGGGCGCGCCGCGTCGAGATTTTATGGCGATTATTTCGGGGGAAGTGGCAACGCGACGCGATGACGACGCGGGACGCAGATACAGGGGCGCGTTATTAGTATAAATCAGTAATAATTCCGTAACAAAGGGACTAAAGAATGGGTGAAATCGGGTGCGGGATGACGGTGAAATTGAGCCTGGAAATGCACGAGATATTCTGCTTTTGTTTTCGGTAAAATACTGTATCAATTGCCGTGTAAGTTTCCTCGTTATTATTTTGTAGTACTCTTTGTTTGATTATATAGAACAACTCTGCAAATCAAGGAGGTCCATGGGATGATCTTCAAACCAAAAATTTAAAAAAATATGAAGCTTTGGGCACATGTAAATCACATATTGTAGCAATATTTCGTAACATAGCCACGAGCTTTGATGACTGTCTGTAGACGTTTCGTTATAGATGTCACTTTTTTCTGTAAAATCCGATGTTACCTTCTGCAATTTTTCTATAAAATTGCTACTAATAGCTAATACTACTATTAATGGCCTGTTTCAAGACACTTTGTTTTACAATTATAGTAATTAAATCAACTGGGTATTGATTCTCTGCAACTATCAACTAGCGCTTGTAGGTTTTAGACCTCGGTCGACTAGAGGTATTATTAAATCTTTAACATGATAAATAGTTAACATATCTCTTCTGCCTGATGCAGTGGGCTTGTTGTACCAGCATGTATTAATTGCATGTTTGCACCTTATAATATTTTTTTTTTGGGAGGTAAAATGCCTTTACGCGCAACGTGCTGGACTCCCTCTAGAGAGGACTACCAGCTAAAACACCTCGCCATCTCCTAGACACCAGCCCGGAACCGCTCAACACATTACCTCGAGCTGGGTCTGTTTATTTGGCTGTATAAGGGCCACACTTCGCTTTATGGTTCAAAAAGGGGAACCGACACACAATACATACAGTAAGTTGATGGGGCTGTATATGGGCCACTCACCGTTTTTGGTTCAATAGGGAACCACAATAAATAAATAGGGTAAATAAATATCGACCGTTCGGTACTCTATGTCGCGTCTAAATCGCCTTTCTTTGTGCGCAGAACATATTGCACGTACCGAGAAAAGGCAGTCCAAGAGTCCTCGTTCTCCATCCATCTAAAAACAATCGTGTCTGGCGAAAGTGAGCCAACTGCGGCCTCGACCGTATCTCTCCATTCTGCCCATCTTCGACATACGAAAAAAGTATGGTTAGCGTCGTCCGGTTCGGCGGGACAATATAGGCATACTTCAGAATCCATCTTACCAACACGGTGGAGGTAGGATCTGAAGTAGCCCTGGCCGGTAAGAAATTGGGTGAGGTAGAAGTCAACCTCACCATGTGGTCTCTCGATCCATGGGCGAAGGCGCGGGATCAGTCTGGCCGTCCAGCGACCTGTCCCGTCACTCTCCCACAGCCGTTGCCATGCTATCAATGTGTGGTCCCTTTCACCAGAGGAGCTGTCCTCTCCAGTTTCGCGTTTCCTGGCGTACGCGCGCTTCCTCTCCTGGGCGAGAAGTGCCACCGGAACTATCCCCGCCACCACGAGAACCGCGGGCTCCGAAACGGTGCGGTAAGCACTAGCAACCCGCAACGCGGCTCTCCTCTGCACTTGCGCCAATCTCTTTCGGTACAACTCCTTTCTAAGGGCGTCGGCCCACACTTCTGCACCGTACAGAAGGACGGACTGCACCGTAGCCATCAGGAGTTTTCTTTTGCTCGAGCTAGGACCACCAGCGTTGGCCATGAGCCTGCTCAAGTCAGCTGTCATCTTTGCAGCTTTATCTGCGGTGCGGAGAATCTGTAGCCAAAAAGTCATTTTCGTGTCCACGAACACTCCAAGGTATCTCACAGCGGGTCGCGTTAAAATCTCCGCATCTCCAACTCGCAAGGGTATGGTCGTTTCTATCCGTTTTTTGAACGACAATCTCGGTTTTGTTCAGAGCGAGAGCCAAGCCATGGCTCCCCATCCAGCGATCGATCCTTCTCATTGCCTGATTTAGCAGCAACTGCGCCAGCCCGACATCCAGCGCGGTGATGAGCAGCGCGATGTCGTCGGCATAGCCAACCAGTCTCACCTCATCTGGCATCTCGGCTCTCAAGAGGCCGTCGTACAGGATGTTCCAGAGATATGGTCCCAAGATAGATCCCTGGGCAACCCCGGATGTCACCCTGTAGTCGCTCCGGCCCTGCGTTGTCTAGTACGTAACAGAACGCTCTTCCAAGTAGCTGTCGATCATTCGTAATAAGTAGGGAGGTACCCGAAACGAACGTTCCAGCGCATCCAATATGTCTTCAATTATAATAATAATAAGAGTTTATTGTCATCGTCCGAAAACATAGACATTGTCATCACATGCAATACAGATAATGTACGAGAGCACATATAAAATTCAGATGCAAAAACACGTATAACATAATAACAAACAGACAATAGACAAAAGAACAACTCTAGTTGCTGAGGAATTCCTCGATACTATAAAAAACATGATTCAGCAAATGATCAGTCACTGCCTTCCGAAACAATCCCAGAGAAGTAACATCTTTCAAGGCCCTAGGCAATTTATTATAACATTTTACTGCCATGTAATAGGGGCTATTTTCAAATAATTTTGTGTTATGCATAGGCACGCTCGGGTCCTGCTGCGATCTTGTATTCATAGTGCAGTAGTTGTCTTTATTTTTCCTAAAAGTATTTTCATGTTTTTTGTAAAACTTTAACAACTCGTATATGTACAAAGATGGAAGAGTGTATATTCGCAAATTCTTAAAAATATCACGACAAGACTCCCGCAATCCAGCTCCCACCATACACCGCAAAATCCGTTTCTGCGATACAAGCAATTGTTTCGCATGCGGAAAGCTTCCCCAAAAGACGATGCAGTAACGCGGACGGGACTCGACGTAGGCATAATAGAATGACTTAAGAACACTAATGTCACAGTAGCGTCGAAGATTGCAGACCGCGAATACTGCCGAGCATAGCCGAGCATTCAGGGCGACACAATGGGATTCCCACTTTAGGTCATTATCTACGAGGATACCAAGAAATTTACAAGTAGAACTTTCCGGTATAGACTTGCCATTACATTTAATATATAAACTGGTAGGACCACGGACTTGGCCATTTTTAAAGTGAATCAATTCAGTTTTATCTTAGTTGAAAGTAAGTCCATGATCATCACACCACACTACCATACTGTTGATTGCATTATTCGCTGAGTTAACTACATCGTATGTAGACCCAGCCACAACGCAACTCGTGTCGTCAGCATATTGCGACAATAAACACTCATCGAGGTATCGAGACAAGTCATTAACATAAATATTAAAGAGTACGGGACCCAAGACTGACTCTTGAGGTACTCCACCTGATACATTCCAACATTGAGAACAGAATGGCCGTGATATATTGTCCCGCTCACCCGCTACGCTAACCAAGGATTTGCGATTTGTCAAATATGATTTAAACAAGTTGTAAGCAACCCCACGTACACCAATTCCCAGCAGCTTTTCCAGCAAAATGTGGTGGTCCAGAGTATCAAAAGCCTTGCTAAGGTCAAAAAACAACGCCACCACACACTCCCTCCGATCAAGCCCATTGTACACCGTATTCAGCACATCAAGAACCGCGTCACAGGTGGAGCTGCCATTAACAAACCCAAATTGCGTAACACTTAATATTTTGTGTTGTGTCAAATAAGTGGTCAATCGATTATTTATAATTTTCTCAAAAATTTTAGTAAATGCACATGGCAGGCTTATTGGGCGATAGTTTTTGATGTTAGTTGAGCTACCCTTTTTGAGTACCGGAATGATTTTAGATATTTTCAAGATATTATCAATGTGATATTTAGGAAGCTGATAATGTTATTTTTTTTTTCTATTTCGAGAATAAAATTATGTTTGTGGTCTTTTTTTTTTGTATTTATATACATTTGTATATGCTTAAAAAGCACAGTACTTTCTTTAATTGCAATCATAATTACAACAGAACCTATGACACCCAGCGAAACCTTAACTATTCCATACCATGTCATGAAACTAGTAGTTATGAGAAATCCATGGTATACAGGGTGCGCCATTAGTGTGTCGGCGGAATTTACCACGAAAACTACGAAAGATAGAAAAATGAGTATGTATATAATTGATCAATGCGCATATGGTAAAATTATTGTTAAATATACAATTCCCAGAGCCACTTTCAACTTCTTTATTTTAAATGGATTGCTATATTTTTTAGTTATTATTTCGATAGCCACCTAAAAACTTTTTCACTGATATATGGTTATGTGCGCTTCTGACTGTTAGTTTAGGCTATATTGCAACTTTTGTCAAAATTTTGGCAGTTGCGACTTTTGAGATTTTAACTTTTATCTTAAAAACTGTTTTAGTGTCGCGCGTGAATCCTTTGTTATGGATTTGGGGGCTAACAGTTAGCATGTTTCAAGGCGGTATAACTTATAAATATATACAGGGTGTTAAATATGTCATGGAACATTTTTCGAACTTCAAACGCTTTTCTTTCGATTTTTTTAAATGGAACCTATATTTTCAAATACACTCCGCCAAAAAAGTATCGCATAGACTAAAAAAGGGCATTTATGAACCAAGATATTTTTATACGTTCACAAAAAGTTTGCCTCGTGTATGTGAACTATAAAAACACCAACAAAATAATGGAACTTAGCGTTTTCACTTTATTTTTTTTCCTAAAAGAACACATTTAGAAAAATGCATATGTGTAAGGTTTGCTCAGTTGTTTATTGAAAGTCTTCCTATACGAACAAATTTTAAAGTGCGAAGTCAGAGTTCTGTACCAACGCTTTTAAAACTAAAATGAGCAATTTAACTTCAAAACAAGTGGCTGCTATAGTTGCTTTAATCGAAGATGGACGATCTCAAGCATACGTTGCTAATTTGATGAACATCAATCAGTCAAGTGTTTCTAGAGCCGTAGCCAGATATAGGGAAACAGGCATTTACTGTAGAAGACCTGTACCAGGTCGTCCAAGATGTTCTACTCGCCAAGATGACCGCTATTTACTACTACAAGCATTACGTCGAAGACATGTAACTGCGAGACGATTGCAGAACGACTTGGCTAGAGTCAGAAATACTCGTGTGAGTACTCGGAATAGGTTACGACAGAGTGGATTAAGAGCTAGAGTAGCTGTAACAGCCCCTCGTCTCACTAGGAACCACCGAGTGGCTCGCTTAAGGTTTGCCAGAGAACATGTAAATTGGAACATTAATGACTGGGCCAATATACTCTTCACAGATGAGTCAAGATTTGGTCTTTACACCTCAGATAGGCGTATCTCAGTGTACAGACGAGACGGTGAGCGCTATTCGCAGTGTAATATCAGACCTAGACCTAATTTCGCTGGTGGCTCTATTATGGTTTGGGGAGGCATCTGCTTAACAGGTCGAACAGAGTTAGTACCAGTAGACAGAGGTACACTGACTGCCCACAGGTATATAACGGACATTTTAGAAGAACATGTAGTACCATATGCGCCAATTATAGGAAACGAATTCATGTTAATGCACGATAATGCACGACCGCATGTTGCAATAATCGTCCAGGAATACCTTAACGATGTTGGTATTCCAGTTTTAGATTGGCCTGCGGTAAGTCCGGACATGAACCCTATCGAGCACGTGTGGGACCTCCTTCACAGACGGATACGAACTCAAAATGTTGCCCCAGCGGACCTGCATGGACTAGCAAATGCTCTCCGTGACGAGTGGGAGAATTTGGATCAGGCTTATATACGGAGGTTAATCGAATCTCTGCCAAACCGTATGCGAGCGGTCATAAGAGCCAGAGGTGGCAATACTCAGTATTAAAAGCTACTGTTATGACATTTTTCTTTCCAAAATTATAATTTCTTGTTTTAATAAAAATCTCAAGTATGAGTTCTTGTTTTTATTTGGCCTGTATTTTATTTAAATAATCATAGAAATTATATCTTAGAGCGCATTAAAGTATATTTACAACTTTATGCTACAAACAAAGATTATGCGATACTTTTATGATTCAAAACTAAATTATGCGATACTTTTTTGGCGGAGTGTATAATCACCAAATAATAATACTAATAATAATAAATTCCTTGTAAAATTGCCTTCAAAATGGTACCAATAACGTAATACTTATTTTCAGTATTTTCGAAGATATTATAGAAAGTATGTTTAATAATAGCAATTTACCCCTATTCATTTGTTATTTTTTATGTAAGTTGTTTAGATTATTTATAACGTAATAAAATCAAACCGTACGTGACACAAAATTATTTTATTTTTTAGACCTTTAGATATACATATATAATAATTTTAAACCAAAAGATGCTCAAATATGTCTCTATTCAGCTCCGTATGTATGGTCTGCCTTACATTTTAAAATATACATATTATCATATTATCCACATTTAACTGAAGAGAAGCATTTCTTATGCGTTTGTGCATGTTGTCTGCCGTTGCATCGATTGTCATGCATATGATGGTTTTTTTATAGTAGGCCGTAGAAAAAAATCACAAGGGGTCATCTGGTGATGCGGTGACCAACTTAATAAATCCCAATCCGTCTATTAATAAATACCTTATAGGTTGCGCTTTTACAGCAGCACCGTAATGTGTGAATGCACAATCGTGTTGGTACCACAATCTCTCCATAAAGTTCCTATGGAGGTCTTCTAGCAGTATCGGTAAATTATTTAAAAAAAAGGTTGTATAAATCTCACAATTTAAGGTATTGCCAAAGAAGAATGGATCCACAACGGTGTTCCCTAATTCTTGATGCTGATAGTGAATTTCTGTTGCAAGCACCAAGAACAAATATCGTGTCTATGAGTTCCTCCTTGGGAAAATTTATTTTTAATAAATGAATTTAGGTAAAAAACAGGAACAAGACGATATAATTAATAATCAGATTAAAGTAATACGTAATAACTAATAATCCACAAATAAATAATTCAAATATTATAATAAAATCATAAAACATTGTAAAATGCTATGACACCAAAAATAAACTACAAAAAAATAACACTATCTGGACATTTAAGCAGAGATTTGATGTTTCGTTATATTCTTAGCTTTTGTTTGGTGTCCCATATATTGAATATTGTCAATATATTTTCAATAAATTTGTAATATCTTCGAAAATACTGAAAATAAGTGTTACGTTATTGATACCATTTTAAAGACAATTTTACAAGGAATTTGCTGCTGAAATTGAAAAATATAAGTTCCATTTAAAAAAATCAAAAGCAACGCGTTTGAATTTCGAGAAATGTGCTATGACATATTTAACACCCTGTATATATTTTGTCGTTGCGCCATCTTGAAACATATAAATCGTTAGCCGCCAAATTGATAACCAAAGAATAACGCGCGACACTATAACCGTTTTAAAGATAAAACTTAAAATCTCAGAAGTCGCAACTGTCAAAATTATGACAAAATTTACAATATAGCCTAAACCGATTCTCAGAAGTGCACATAACTATATATCACTGTAAAGGTGTTTTAGGCAGCTATCGAAATAATTACTAAAAAAATATAGCAATCCATCTAAAATAAAAAAGTTGAAAGTAGCTCCGGGAATTTGTAACACCCTGTATATTTGAAAATATTTTTACCATATGTGCATTGATCAACTTTATATATACAGAAAATTTCACTTTCTTATCTTTAGTAGTTTTTGTGCTAAATTTCGCCGACATATTAATGGGGCACCCGGTATGTTTTAAAGTATTTCAGAAATTATCAAAATCAGTTCATCAATGCTTTAGCTCATTCTTAATCAACTTTCCAATATTCTAACGCTCATGGTGTAAAGGATAAACTTATAAATCGAAGTCAAGTAAGAAAAGAGTAGCTTTATCACTTTAATTATGGTTATTATATGGTACAATTCAAATAAAACTTCTTTTTACGATTGTTTAGAGAAAATGATATTCTTCCGTAATTATTCATCCGATTGTACTATCTCAGGAGTGGTCACCTTGCCCATAAAAACAGTAATATCATTCGTGTACGTTCCATTGTCCTCAGGTCCAATACCGGCGGTTACCGTAAACAAAAACGGATGATTCGCAATAAATAATACCGGATCAACGCCCATTCTACTCCTATGCAGCATTGCGGTAGCTGTAAAAACTACAAATTACACAGATGCTAATTTTTAATATTTATTGAAATGACGAGAGTATTACTCTAACCTCTAATAAAAATAAAAACAGTGTTTGATCTATTTATAGAATTATGATCCGTTGATAAAAATCTCGCAAGTAAGTTTATAGGTTACCGTCGATTTATGTACGATAAGCGGTATAATACTTTCAAAATATTTTTAGTAATTGTTATATAGATTCATAAGAAGTATGTTTTAAAATTGTTTGAAAATATACAGAGTGTCCAAAACAAATTACACGCCGATGTTACAAAAATTTAAATGGAACATCCTATATATTATGTCATATTTTGATAGTACGGACTAAATAAAGGCAAGTTACGTTTCCTATACCTAACTCAATGCGTTTCTGAGATAATTTAAGAGATCTGCTTGTCTTGCATATTTAAGCTGGCTATTTTAAATTGCATTTATTTTTTTAACAAAGCACTAGACGTGACAGTAAAATAAAAGTGACATTGTGGGAAGGCACAAGACTCAGAAAACTCATATGTTCAAGAATAATAAAAAACTGCTTTAGTAGAGGATTGTAGCAACCATGGTCATACTTTTGACTTCCCTAACACGAAGGTACTATGTTCGAAATGACACTATAAAGAAAGGATGTTCTTAGATATGTACTATATCAACAAGTGATTCAAATCATTAAATTTTCGTAACGAAGTTGATTTGAACAATTTTTTTTTAATGCAATTCAATAATAGAACTTAGCCAACAAATCCTTATCCCTACTCGGTTAACTTATTTATTCGCTGACCCTTGTAGCTTCCTAGTTGGCTACCCTGTGTGCCCCCCGCTTCCCTGTTTCAATCGTGGTCCTCAGTCGACTTAGCTATTTGCTGCGTCCGTATCGCTGCTCTTAACGTATGTCACATAAGTTTTGGGAAAATTTTCGTCGGCGTAAAAATAACTGTAAATAACTTGCAATCTAGTAACCATGATAAACATACGTTCATTAATACTCAAACTTGTTATGACATTTCATAGATGTCAAATAATTTGTCCAATTATGTCCTACAAACTTGAAATACGGAAAAGCATTTACAGCCTGGTTGGACATGTACCCAAGCAAGAAATTGTAAACATATTTTGGAATCAAAATATTTCAAAGACAACCATTTATAGAACAATTGCAGAATGTGAACAAGGTATACCATGCCTCAATTTACCAAAAAGCGGACGTCCCGGAATGTTGACCGAAAATCGCGCCAATCGAATCTGTGAAAGTGCAAAAGACCGCGTTTGAACGTCATGCCGAAAGTTATCCAGAAGATTTAATGTTTCTCATGAAACTGTAAGAAGGGTATTGAAAAAAAAGGCCTAAAGTTTCGTAAAAGACGTAAATGTCCACGTTATACAGAGGACCAGTTACGAAGAATTCCAATGTGTTGTCGTAGTAACAATAAAGTGATCATCATGGACGATGAAAAATATTTTACGTTCTCTCACTCAGAAATGAAAGGCAATGATGGTTTTTATACCGATAATATAGAAAATTGTGCAGATAATGTTAAATACAAAACCAAAAAAAAATTTGAAGATAAAATTCTAGTTTGGTGTGCCATATCGGAGAGAGGAGTTTCACGACCTTATGTTGGGCATGTGAGGGGTGGGGCAGTTAATGCCAACATTTATACCGAAGGATGCCTACCGAAGTTGCTACAGTTTATTACTACGACTCATCCACGTGAAGAAATAATGTTTTGGCCGGACTTAGCAAGTTGCCATTATGCAAGAACGACTAGAACATGGTTAGAAGCTCACAACATACCCTTTGTGCCAAGAGCAGACAATCCGCCAAATGTGCCACAAGCTCGACCCATCGAAGATTTTTGGGGACTATTGACCAGAAAAGTATATGATAATGGGTGGGAAGCTCAAAATGAAGCTCAACTAAGGCGAAGAATATATCAAAATATAAGAGAAATTGATATAAACATCGTCCAAAACATGATGGGACAAGTTAGACAAAAACTGCGTGCCATTGAGGACCATGGCCCTTTGTCATTATTTTAATTGTAGTTTTAATTAATTTAAATATAAGGTAAAATGTTGGTAAAGTGGTCATTTGAATAAATTACGTTACACTTACTTTAAAGAATTGAATTATTTTTCCCAAAACTTATGTGACATACGTTAGTAAGAAAGATGACGTTTTTCTAATTTTTCTAATTTTAACTTTGTATGATTTTAAATCATGGTATGTTAGTTTTTTTTTATTTTTGAACATGTATTTTCGCAGATTTGTGAAACCTTTTAATGTTTTGGATTGTTAACGATCTACTGTTACGTGAGTTACATTTTTTGAGGTTTGATTGTCTCATTAATTTGGAAAACTTACAGTGTCCTCCTGATGAAGTAGTAATAATAACTACGAAAGCTCGATTTAACAGCGATTTGCGTTTTTCATTGGAATTTTTGACCGGTTTACCCAATATTAGTGCTTAACTTCAACGTTGTGTGGTCACGTATTCTTTCTACAATCTAATAAAGATATTTGGGAAATATTATGCCGCCTTTCGTATATAGACCGACGAGAATGTGGTGCCTCGCCCTGTGTAGATACTATACCTGACGCTACAGAAGCCTCTCCACCTTCTTCGTTTACTTCAATAGTCGCTTTCTGGAGGATTTTTGTAATAATCACTGGCTCATAACTATCGGTAAAATACGGAAATCTTGCATTGGCTGCAAAGATCGCCGTCAAACCTATCTACAAGAAATACATCGATGTAAACTAACGGGTATAAGTGTTTATCCACTCCCATAAAATAAAAGAAACAAGTGAAATACTAATATATAAAGAAATATATAAATAAATAAATAAATATATAAAGAAATATTATTCTGTAATTATAAAAAGAACTTTAGTACCTAGAAAAACAATGTTTCTGAGCCAAAATACTCATAATTTCACTTAAATTTGAGATTCATCGACACATGCATAGTGTAGACATTATTTCAAACAGCTCTATCTCTTCCATGCTTCTCTAGTTGCGTCCAAAATATTATTGCCGATGTTGGAGTATATTTTTGAATCTGCCGATCAAGTTTCTTCCACAAAAGTTCGAATTGGCTTTCGTGTGGAGGGAGGGGGAAGAGAACGCTCTCCAATTGTTCTAAATACTCACAGCATATCTTGGCAGTATATTTGGCGTCATTGTTGTGCTGGAACACAAAATTTGCGTCAACTAGTCCCATAGCGAATGAAATGGCATTTCTCTCCAATATTTCTCTGTAGCCTTTTTTTTTCCTGTGCGCTCTACTTCAATTAAATCGTCTTGGTAGATCCCGTCAAAACAACCCCAAATCACCACTGATCCTCCTCCATGCTTTATTATGAAATTCAAGTGCTCGTTCCCTCATTGATCTGCGGGCAAATGTTCTTCTCTTTGAGCTGATTGTGGGCCAAATCTCAAAAAGCCGGCCAAAAGTTTTATATTAGGGTTTTAAACCGATTGGTTGGTTAGTCAGATAGTCTAAAGATCAAATTTCAACACAGAAAGAGCACGATGTCTTTCCTACTTACGATAGGATGTTAGTTAGAAAGTGACCTTGGATCTAGCTAGACTTATCTAGTAATGCACGCATCCCAAGAACCTCCGAGTACTCAATTTCACGGGAATTGCATAACGAATTAGACTTTTGGCCAGGCTTTTTAGGGTTTGGCTCCACTGTGCGTCGGTCCAAAGCACTTTGTTCTATCCTTACAACGTCCAATTCTTGTGTTCCTTTTGCCATGCTAACGGTTTAGATTATTTATTTCGCTTCCGTAATAACAGTTTTCGCCTAGCAATTCTTTCGTACAAGCCTTCTTTGCGTAAACGCCTTTTTATTCTTGAATTGTACCACACACATACGGACAACTCCATCTCCGAGCGTCTTGCTTACGGACTCGTTTTTCACTCAGCAGATGATATGAATTATAGTAAGTATTGTAAGTAAGTATTGTACTTACAAGCAAACTCACCCAAATGACCACATTCGATTTTGACTATTATTTTTCCGCGCTCTACATGCCTGCAATATTTTATCAAAATCGGAGGTGACCAGTTGTGTAACTTTGCTTGTAAGGAAATTAAAGATCTGTCAGTTTCCAAAGGGGTACTTCGCAAAGTAAGTCTCCGCAGCGCAAATATTTCCACGTTTCATAATTTTTTTAATTTCCGGTTTCTAAATCGTCATTTTAGACATGAACCAGTTTTAAACTGAGACTCAACTATTCTGCGTCGTGGCTATGAAACATTGCTTGTCTGGTATTTGAATACATTCTGAAGACGTTAGTTTAATTTCATTCTGTCGATGGTTTTAGAGAAGTTTCTCAGCCTCCCAGCTTGAGACAACCAATAACTCCCCTTTTAAGAATTAGAAGGACAAAACCCTCGCTCAAAGTTTATGACATGAACATTCTACCATTTATATAATGAGATGAAAATGAAAAATTATTATGATGGCGGTTATTAATATAATTAGCTTTTATACATTCATTGTTTAATCGGATAAGAACTGTTTGTGTACTTACTTTTCCCAAAGGTGGTATAAGATCATATTTGCCTTCAATTTTGAATCTGGGCAATGAGACCCGTACACTTTCCTCCTTCAGCAACGAGTTGATCTTGTGCAGATCCATGTCTGTCAGTATTTTCTCTATGTCCTCAATAGTTCTCCAGGGGACGGGCAGTATGATGTTGAGGCTATAGCGTCTATCCCGAAATCTCAACCGCAATATTTGTGCGTCATAACTTCCTTTGGCACCTAGTTCTCCGTAGTAAAAGGTGCCCACCTTTTGCATCATCGGAGTTAAAACTTTACGTCCTTTTGCGTCCATAAAAAACGGCAAGACTTCTGTATTTGCCGGATCGAATTTGCTCAACCATTCCCCCTTAATGTACATCGCATTCAATAAAACGCCAAAAGTATGACGGCTAAAATCTTTTGCCGTCACTAAGTCATCGATCTTCCCGGCTGTATTCCACCGAAACCATGAGTTGACCGCACTTGCGGCCCTTACGGTATCGCGAAAATCTAAATAGTCCACTTCGGCGTGGAAAACACTTCTAAGTTCAACCTTACGACCGGCAGCCGGTTGTTTACCGGCATTCAGGTAAATTTTACTGGCCATTTTTAATGTAATATTTGGTGCATCGATGAGAGAGGGCAGTATACGATTGTACTGGTCTGTCGTCGACATCTTGTCAGGTAACTCCAGAGAATTTCGAATGGTTTCCTCGGTGTGTCCAGCAGACCATTGATAAAGTAATGCTAGTTGCGAATGAATGGTGAAGGGTGAGTACACCATATTCATTTGATTTATGCCGAGGGCTTGATATAGTTTAGCGGCAAATAGTCGGTTACTGTCTATGACGTTGTTGGCGGTAGAAATTACCACTAATGCATAGAAGAGGAATAACCGTTTAACTGGAAAAGAAACAATATAGTAAGTCTAACTTACAAAGGAACACCGGCAATCAGATAATTCAGATTTTGAAGAAACTATAGAGACTGAAAAAGTATCATGAAATAAGGACAATGCATTTTTCTTAACCCCCTCCAAAGATCTACAACATTCTTAGATTTTTGTAAATATTTCGGAAACTATAACATATATTTTTTTTGTTAAACTATAATTTCAAGTACAGACATAATCCCTGCAAAGTCAACGGTTATACCACGCATGTGCGTCTCCCGCTCATTCTTCTTACTGCAGTAGGTATTCCCCTACATTCAGTCATTCGTCACAGCCATTCATAGCTCACAACGAATACTGGCGCGAGCGCAGCGGTTGCTCTGCTATTCAGTCTACACGCAGAAATGTGTTAATTTTTATTGACCGTGAAACGTATTGTATTTTTATTATGAATATGAATAAATTGCAATGTGTATTGCTTTGGACACACGTGCTTATAAATTTAAAAGGTGTAATGAAAGCGTAAAACAGTAATTTATAGTATCTATGTACTTAAAAATAGTCTTTGCTCATGACAAGAAAATTAAAGTAATTCTAATGAACGAAGAACAAAACCCTCATAAAGAAATAATAAATTTAACGAAGGAAAAATAAAACTTAATTCTGAGTAAATAATTTTAAGAAATGAAAACTTAAAAGTAACTCTTAATAATAAATTAAATAAGCTTTAACATCAGCTCGGTTACTATTCTATTCGTAATAGTAATAAATAAAGAAATATGAAATTAGGGTTTGTTGATGACAGGGAAATCAAAGACATTCTAATGAATTTAGGGGAAAACCGTCAAAAATAAATAGGAAATTTAATGAAGGACAAATGAAAATTAATTCTTCTTTCTAATTCTAAACTTAAAAAATAGAAAACTAAAATAAACCTTAATAATAAGATGAAATAAACCTGAATTTTTTAAAAATCATTCAACCTTCAAACAAAAGGTTCATATATACACCCATCCTTGGCTAAACAATATCCTAATCTGTTGTAGAAATTCATTCTAACATTCTCCAACATTTCTGGGCTAATGCTATTTGACGTTTGAATAATTTTATTGCGCAACTGCTCTAGATTAGCTGATCTAACGTCTTCATTGCCATAAATTATCTGCTTCAAATAACAGCAGTAAAAGAAATCAAGGGGGGATAAATCCGGTATTGTCGGTTTTATTTTTTAATTTAAAAATTGTGACTTTATTTAGAATAGGCCTGTTGGGGTATTTAGCTGCAAACACGTCGCGTATCCTTTGAAAAGAATTGCCAGCGTGATACCACCGTATCATTCCAGCTCTCTCCTCCACAGTATAACGCGGCATTTTGCGCGAAAATATGTATTTAAAACTTAGACAACCAACTTACTTGAACTGACTAATAATACTGATAAATGATCAGTCTACACGTGCTATTATCGTACTACAGCGCCACACCTCGCTGTTAGGTAGAGTGGGAGACGCTGGGAGTATATGTACTTCCCCGCCGTTTACTTTGCAGGGATGCAGGCTGTATATTACATAGCCAATGATAACAAAAGCAACGGGGGAGCTTAGAAATTATTTTTAAAAGAAATTGACAACAGGCCTAGGGTACCCTATAATATTCAAAATTACTTTTTTTTATTTTTCAAAATCACGATAATTCAAATATATTACATAGTCAAGCATGACGCAAATTATTATTCGAAAAAGAAACAACGTGTGAGCGTGGTACCCTATGTCCCCCAATTTTTTTGTTTTTCTAATATTACCACAATTTGAAGTGTATTAAATAGTCGCTGGATGATGCAAATTGTTTTAAAGAAAAATTAAGAACGGAGGGCGGGGTACCCTATGACCCTCTTATTTTTTTTATTTCTCAATATTAGGATTATTTGAGTATATCAAGGATCACACAATTTATTTTATTTATTTATTTATGAAAGTAGGCCATTCGACAGGCCAAAGAGGCACCATAACGGAATGACACTAAATACAGCAAACAAACAAAAACATGGATGAGCTACACATTACTAATAACAATTAGAAAACAACTAAGCAAACATTTTTATACAAGACAAAGTTCTCAGTGTAGCATGTGAAACAGTAACTGCAGATGCGAATATAGCACTAAACTTACGAAAATTACCAAATTATGGAAAGCATTACAAATGTAAAATTTTAAATGCAAAAATAAGGAAATATGAAAATCTGTGATCATTAGTGACGTCTTAATTAGCATGTGAAAAATTATACTTTAAGTGATATGTATAGCAGTCGCCACGAGTGATGGCGAGGAGTAGGGATGCGCTGTAGACGCTTTTAAAAGCGTGCACGCCCACTTAGCTGCAATAATACGTTCTGAGTATTTGTCAGTGGCGGCTCAAAATGTCTCTGTTAATTATAAATGTAAATAATGATAGTAGTAGTGACGACAACGATTTTAGTGCGGAAGAGGTTTAACTTTATCCATTAAATTTTCAATTTGTTTAATAAGTTATAATGTTTAAATTCAATAAACCGTTTAAACAATAATCCTTTTTTGTTATTATCATCGCTGATGTTTCCTGGTAAACAATTCAGGGGATTATGTGGCCCTTAACGGTTAATCGGATTTAAATGTTTATTAGTTCATTAAGATTATATTAACATAAAATTTTTGTTTTTTGTTGTGAATATACATATGTTCATATATTCCAGGAATAAATTAGTAGGTAGGCACTTGTAAATAGTAGTAATTAGTAAACAAAATACTTATATTGTCCGGAGATATCCCCTACTAATAAAACCATTTTATTAAATTTTTAATTACATTAACGTTGCATTATTCAATATTAACCTGCACGCCAATGGTATAGAGAAATTATATGCAGAGGCGATGGTAAATCCGTTGTGCCCGTCTACTGCTGCGCGAACCTACTCCCACCGCTCGCCATCACTTGTGGCGACTGCATAAAAAGATTTAAAGTTTGTGCGAAAATTTTCAAATTAAAACGGTTGTTATACGGGTGTCCAACCTAAGATGCAACGGTTCCTACCCAATTCATTATTGTCTTTTTGAAAAAAATGTTTCAAATAACTGTTGCCTGGAATTATATTCTACACATGTACCGGAAGTAGATACTATCTTTATTATTTTAAATGAAACACCCTACATATTATTACACTTTTGGATTCCTTGTTAAATTTAAATAACAATACGTTAGGGATGCATCGGGGCTAAGTTGTACCGTTTTCGAATTGCATGACGTTTTTCGAGAAAAATGACATTTGCAGTGTCTTCGGTGTTTGGAAATATGTCAGGAACGCTATTTACAACTCAATTTTAACCTGTTAACGCTGCAGTACTCAGTAAATCTGCGCTGAAGGCACTATTGATCAAGGCGTAATCGTTTGAACAGGTCACTGAGCGATAAAGTGTCAAATGATCCGCGTATACTTTTCAATTCTGCTGTCGATGTCAATTTCGTGTTTTCGTGACTAGCATTCTATCTCCTGATTATTTCCAATGAGGTTGCTTAAAATCAAAAGTTTGAACATTTAACTGTTAATTTTATTTTCCAGTTTGGTTTTTTCGTTTTTTAATGTTTTGTTTATCATAATTTCAACATTAAATGGTTTTTTTCTTAGAATCTTTGTTATGCAACCTCATGATTTATTTACATTATCATAAAGGCAAGAAAAAGCATTAACGGATTCCACTACTAAATTTCATCATGTAAATTTTTTTGAGATAACGTCATAACTAAACAACAAATGAAGTTCGGAAATTGAACTGCACATGTTAAGATGTATTTTTAAAGCCTCAACGTGACGTATTTCAGCATTTAAGAAAACCGATTCAGTATTTTTTTGATATTTCATGCTTTAAGTCCGCTCTGCATAACTGATTAGCACTAAGAAAGCCATTACTTACTGTACATAGTATTAACTGTCTCCTAATTATCTTAGACTTATATAATTCTTCTTCCTTAAAACCAATATTGACGATTTAGAAAACTGCACACCTAAAAGGTATATAAAAATATGTCTATATAAAGTTACCCCATTATTTAAAAGTTACCTACCTCCAATTCTTGAATGAATATTGCTAGTATGTTGCATATGGATTAATCATTTTCCTAGTGAACAGAACTAAACATTGCATTGTGTTTGCTGCTTTATAGTGTATTCATTATTTAACGGTTATGTTAATTTTATTTGTAGTTCGGAATGTCTTGAATCGTAACTTTCGTCATAAATAAATTATACGAGAACACCAAATTAAATTCGCATTCTGTTTGCCACATGCTGTACCAAAAGTAATCGTAAAAAAGTTGTATTCGTTATTACCCATTAAAGTTTCATAAATATATGTTTATAATATAGTTATAGAGGTTGTGTACGCTGCTGACCAACTCAAATCACTCCTTATCGATGTGAGCAGAATCGCCATAACTAAATACAATTTAACGCGTCCTAAAAATAATTTCGAAAAAGTGGATTGTCTACATAATCCGGAGGAGTCGACGAGACAAACAAACATACCGTGCTGGGCAAACACAATTTATAATTTGTATACCTACACTGTAAAAAAATTTCTAGTAAAATTACATGTAAAATCGTTGGTAACAAAGTTGCCTACGATATTACAGGTAAAATTACTTCATCCAGTAAAATTGCTATCTACCAGTAAATTTCATACACTGATGTATTTTTCAGTTGTTCTGTAAAATTCATATGTAATATTTATATAAATTGTATATTTACCGAACAGTCAAGTAATTTTGGCATGTAATTTTATAACGAAGGCAGGTAAAAATACTAAGAAGGTGAATATTACAGGTGTAATTATACATTGCACAGAAAATTCCCTTGCATGTGTGATTCTGATTACAACCTTATTACTTTTTACAGCATACTGTAACTCGAATTAAATTCCTGTTTAGAGTGCCGATGATTCCAATATAAATTTGGTAACATTGAGGAATATAAATTGTATAATTTTACTTAGACATCACCATTAATATTCCGTAATGTTATCAAATACACATATGGATATCACAGGCTAGTATAAATAGTATTTAATTAAAGGCAAAGTATCATTACTATAGGATTATAAAACATAATAAGTACTAAAACAATAAAATTCTTAGTTATTAGACAATTTTGTTGCAGCTTCAGAACTTGCAAAACGTCAATGTTGTTGAGTTATAGGAATAAAACTAATAGTGTTTTCGACTTATTGCACTTTACGCGTGGAGTATATCTATCTCCCTTACTAATATTATGTATTAAAATAAGATGGAAATACAATCAGTGGATAAAAGTGCAGTAAGTCGAAAACGCTATAAGAATAAGCAAATACATATTTTATTAATCTTCAGTAGAATAAAAAATATAAATTTCCTTTATCTGACATTTAATGGCTATTTCCGAACCAAATGCTATCAAATTCATCGAATTTTGCTCTGAAACAAAAAAAGAGAAACAAATGTTACTTCCATTATATTATTATATGTATATATCAGTAAATAGATCAAATGAAATTAATGTAAATAGGTACCTACAGCTTGTGCACGAATAAATATTCCACTACAAGAAGGAAAAGATAAATATAATTTTTACTTATCGCAACACCCAATTGATGAATAATCATTAAAAACGACTACTGAATTATTACAGCCAAGTTATCTTTAAAGTCTCTTATACATTATACAAAAACGAATACAAATTGCATCATAGGTTTTCACAGTTCTCTACACCGGGAGCAAGATCCTGAGATGCAATTACTGTAAATATAAATGCATTATTTCTTTACAAAAGTAATGTATTAAAGGTTTTGTTTTAAGTAAATAAGCTGTAACAGTTTAGCATTTTTTAATTTTAACAGTGAATCGTGAATAATAGTGAAATTTTTAATCAATTTGTGAATCAGAATACCCTCCAAAGTATTAACAATAAGTAAAATCGGTGAAATATTTAAAGCAAAAAAGAATTGCTGTATTAACCACATGTGAAAATATATTAAAATGAGTATTTTTATAAAAGCATCTTACCTAATTCTTTTGCAATGCTTGAGGCAGCACACAAACAGGAACAATCACCCCAACTTGCGATTGTTTATGCGTCACCATAACTGACTAGAATTACCTACGCGCACAGGCAAATAACCCAATAACCAATCACATTGCGGCGTATGAATTTTGTGCATTTGAAGGTAATTTTACCCAAATATTCCAGTAAATTTTAGTAGCAATCGCAAAATATTACATGTTTTTTACAGTATTTTGTCTTTTCATTTTTATTACATCTTAAAAGTACATGAAATAACTGTAAATTTTACCGAAACTTCTCTTTCCATCTCAAATATCCTGGAAAAAACAGGTAAAATAAGGTTTACATGATTTATCGTAGTAAATTCACAACGTTATTTCATGTAATATTTCCGATTTACTATAGTAAAATTACTGTAATTTTTTGCAGTGTACCCTATGCGGTAAGTGCGCTCAGTAAATCCAGAGGATCGCCTGCTTAGACATCACGGGAGCCATGTCCTCGACGCAGACTGCGCCCATGAAGACCATTCTTGGGCTGCCTCTACTGCAGTTGGTGTTGCGGTCAGCGGCTACCCTGGGAGACAGAGCAAAATGTAGCGTGTGTAAAGGTTTCTCTGGCAAAACCGGAGATCATACCAGCATCTTCAACTACATCGAACAGGCAGTACCACTATCCACAAGAGCGGACAAGATTCCGCCCGTCTTTAGCTTCACTAGGAAATACCTTCCAGATATTTCTAATAGTGAGACACCAAAAGCTTACACCCGCAAACCAAGGCGACGTTTCCATCGCTGGTTTGTGGATGCCTCGAAGACGCCGAACGGCACAGGCATTAGGATCCGGAGATATGGAAAAGCAAATTGCAAAGCCATCAGTTTAGGGGGCTCCACCTCTATTTTCCAGGCTGAAGTAATAGACATGCGCAGAGGGCATCTTAAACTGCCCGCATGAGAATGGATCGGTCGATTCTTTTTCTGACAGTCAAGCTGCCCTCAGGGCACTGCAGGTTATCAAATTCGCCTCCGAAGCGGTACTTGGGTGCCACAGGATGCTCGAGGAATTGATGGAACATTACAGCATTACGCTGAGATGGCTTCCAAGCCACTTTAGGATCAGAGGCAACGAAATTGCTAACAAACTAGCTAGAGGCGCGAACGACCATTCATAGGACTAGAACCGTCATGTGGAAATTCTTAAACACAAGAAAGCTTTTGTCAGATTAGAACTCGCTATTGGAAAGGACTTGCCGGCATGAGACATTGTAAAACCCTCCGAATTAATCCAGGTGAGGAAAGACTCCTCAAGCCAGTCTTTATGAGCAGGAACAGACTGAGACTACTTATAGGAGTCTTAACTGGCCACTGCCCACTGCAGAAGCACTTACACCGCATGGGGCGAGTGGACTCTCCCCTGCGCAGAAACTGTGAGAGAATAGATGAAACTCCTGTGCACCTCCTAGCCGACTGCTCGGCAGCGGACAGGGAGAGACGGAGCTGTCTATGGGTCGCTTGGTTAGATGAACCCAGTTTAAGAAATCGACCAAATTGCGGACCTCTTTGTTCAGGTGCAACCAGTTCGAAGGGGCTAAAACATCATGGGGGTACAGTAGGTCTTCTGGCCGAGTTGCCTTACGGGGTAAACCTTCCCATGAGAGTCAAAGAAATACCTACGCTGATTTGAACATGCGCCTAACGAAATATATATGGTTTCTATGAGCCAACAGTACTTTACTTGTCTCGTGTCCATTCATGTAGGAATTTGCAAGTTGCAATAAAACTGTCGACATTCGTGAAAGTAATTAGCGATTAGTAAGGAAATAGTCTCAACATGGTAGGTGTTATTATGGATATGCATATAAATCCAATAAGATATAAAAATAATTTTCAAGTTACACGTCGCGAAGAACGAACAACGAACTATCTCATCTTGGCAGAAGCTTTGGGAAGAGGACGAAAACAATCGATGGACGACTACATACTTCCAAATATACAATGTTGGATCAAAAGGAAGCAGGATGACGTAGATTTCTACCTAACACAGTTCTTGTCTGGTCACGAGTATTTTCGATCTATATATGAAATGGGCAAGTCTACCGGAGAGGAATGTCCATTTCATTTATATGATATAAAGATGTTGCCTTTCAGACATTTTCTGAATATGAGCATTAGGTAGAACGAAGGCGAGACTAAAAACAAGAAATAGGTGTGTTCTCCCGTGATAATATCATCACAAAAATGATAGACAACGCAATTGCATAGAATTATTTCCATCAATATGTAACGCATATATTGCGCGCAAAAGAGGATTGCTAGGTAGTCAATAGCAGGTATCAGAATGATCAAATTAGTAAAACTCAGCCCAAAGAATTGTGTGAAACGGTTCCGGGCTGGCGCGCCAGCCCATATCCCAACATTCCAGTATGTTTTGACAGGCACGTCAAGATAAGCAAATGATTAGACCACCTTTTTTTCTAGTACATGGTAATGGTGAATGCATGGCACAACCAGATGTACCAATATCTTTTGCCTTGAATTATGGGTTTTGTCAAGCTAGAACATGATTCTGAACCACTGTGTGGCGTCTGGGAGTAAGGGGGGTTTTAGTGAGTATGCTAAAGTTCTTGAGAGTCCCACAATACTATTGCCGTAGATACCCGGCAGTGGTGTCTATTAAGGATTTCTCTCTACAGAAAAAATGCCTATGAATAAAGTTTTTAGTTTGTAATATCGAACAATGGTAATCACTTTTTTTCCTGGTCAGATATGATTGTAATTGTTTAACCTCAATATTCTATCTGTTTTTACACAGAAACGCCCCAAATCAGTTTTCTTCCCATACGCATGCTATCCGATGCACGTAGCGCCCCCTATCGAGTGTTTGCGGTCAACGCGGCATTAAATCCTGTTTTGACTAATGTCCCCGAATCTATTACCATTTGTTCGAATGAAAAGTCATTAGGCACATCAAGGTGCGCCGCGAGATTAATCGCCTATGACGTGTATTTACGCGTATCATTTGTCAACTTGTGCGGTTGGTGACGTGGCATTCGATTCGAATCGGTTTCATTTTCAACGCTGACTACCCTCAATACCTAATTTCTGTTCACTTTTCATATGGGGTCCCGACACATTTCATTACCGCAGCTACATGGGTGCATTAATGTTTTATAAAGGGTTTGGACTTCTACCGATCAGTATGGAAGTTTTATATGCCGTGTGCATGCAGTCGACCAATAAGTCACTGGATATATTAGTATCGTCATTGTTAAATTGATGAACTGTTAAATTTATTATGTTTCACACCGATTTTTAATTCAAATAAGCGAATGCCCACGCGCCCTATGAGATCTAGAAACCTTAGTGGCATAGAAACTGAGCGCACAGTTTTTGTTTCATTCCACAGGGATATTTTATTCAGTAATTTAGATTTATAATATATTTTTCTATGTATTTGATCTAGAAAGATAAATGGAATCAGTGTTTGACTGTTTTCTTAACATCAGAGTTTGTGGTGTCGAGTGCACCAGCGACACCACATCTTAATCCTGTTATCGACCTTCCCTTATAGTTCTTTTACATTTCACTTCTGACTTTACTTCTGCTCACCCGATGCTGGTTCTTATGAACCGAAACTAGTCGAGAAATAAAATAATGCCGAATTAACATATTTTCAATAAAAAAAAAATAGGAAGCATATGAACTATTTGACTGTTACTAAAAACGGAACCGCCAAAACTTGCGTTTGTCGATGAATCTGTGATGTGTAAGAAAAGCGATGGATATTTTCAAGAAAACCACAATTATTCAGGTAAATTAAACAAATTATATACATAGGAAATCTTCAGCATTAATACATTAAGCACATTTGTAAGTCGCGGTTCTAAACCAAAAAAACAATAAAATTAACTTTTTTAACAAGGCAGTCGACGTGTTAACCTACAATTATAGTTTGGAGCTCTGTTTAATCGTATATCTAAGTAAATTTCAGTCAATTGACCGTTTTAAACTTCTAGGTTTCGAACTAAAAGGATATAAAGAAACAGCGAATGTGTTTAAGTTAGGATCATGTGCCCAGCAAGCATCATGTGCCCAGTCTTGGCAATTCTGGCATTGAATCCAGCCCTCTCCTGCCCTTGATTCGCTATACCTGCTCGGACAATAAATGCATATGGTGTTAGTGTCTTGTTCTTCACTATCACTACTTGAAACTTCCACGATTTTCTTTACCACGGCTCTCTTTTTTCTTATAATCAGCTTTCCATCGGAATTTCCAGCAATTCTTTTCACACTTTCGGTATTTTGTTGTTTTTTCACTGCTTTCGTAATAAGCTGGTCTTTAAATAGGGAACTTGTCAATGCTTCAGCATGCTGAGCTCTGTTATTTCTTTTCTGTGAACTCGTGTTTTTGTTTTACGGGCATCGGACCTTGGCTTCGGAGAAACTTTCAGGATAGCATCTTGAAAGGAAGCGAAACTGCAGCTCCGTTGTGGTTCTTTAAATAAGTTTTCAGTTTCAGGTTGGTGGTCATCTGGGAAATTTTCCGTCGGCATCAATCTTTCAGTTTCTTCTTCCACCTGGACATCTGTGACTTCAGCAGGTAGAAAACATTCGTCAGAAAATATTTCGTCATTGAATGGATAAAGTCCTGTCGTTCGGAAACCTTTTATAGCTTTCTCCATAGTGGCAACACGTAGAAATGCGTTTGAAAACATTTCTACAATATCATACAATGACACACGAGATCTAGGGTTATTAGTGTGCCATAAATCACACTCCTTTGCATACTGGTGCTTTAAAGACCCAAACACAGTGCAGTCAAGGGGCTGTAAACGATGACTGGTATGAGGTGGAAGAGACACCATTATAATATTATTCTCGCTTGCTTTATTCATTGCAGCCAGTGTTCTGTGACTGTTATGATTGTCAAGAATTAATAATATTTTGTTGTTCGGACTGGGTTTCACGTGGTGTATAAAATGATCTAAATATTTAAGGAAATGTTCGGAATCCATCCACCCAGAACCGTTTGCATAACCAACTGCACCTGGTGAACAGCCTTTCATGAACAATGGGTTCATTCGTTATCGGGGGAAAAGAAAAAACGGTGGAGTGTATGATCCGGCAGCTGAAATCCCACAAACTGCTGTAACATTAAACCCACGTTCACTGCTCACTATGCACCCGACTTGTTTTTTTCCTTTCTCGGCTAATATTTTTCTGGGAATTGGCACTGAATTGACCTCAGTTTCATCAATGTTATATATTTGGTCTGGTTGAATATTATTGGCTTCTAAAACTGATCGTACAATATCAAAAAACTTCTGAACTTGTGGCTTATTAAATCCTGCTGCTCGTGCTATGCTAGTAAGCTCAGGAGCTCTAATAGAAAGTTGAAGATTTCTTTTCTTAAATCCTGACAACCAGTCATTACCAGTCAATTTCACAGTCTTGTTAAATGGATGATTTAACTGCATTTTTTCTGCTAACTCAAATGCAAATCGACGAGCATCCAAAGGAGTTATTCCATAAAAACGCCTCTCCAAGTCTAAAATATGCTCCACTAATTCAGTCTCTTGTTGTTCAGTAAAAACTTGTTTAAAGTGGTCGTTTCTTGGGGTTTTTTGGCATTAATTGGCTATTTTTCCTTCGCAAAATACAACTCTTCGGTATTGCAAGACGTTCAGATGCTTTTTGTACCGAAATTTCCTTTCGGGTTATCATTTCCAAAGTGTTTATCATGTCTTTCTCCGTCCACGAAGGTTCTGGTCTTTTCTTTACGTAGTTACGTACCATCTAAAAATAATAAACGTATATAATAATATAAATAAATAACTAATAAATGAATAAAATAATTGTGAGGTAGTCGAAACTTCGCTTGGGGCACAGAGGATCATGTGAGAGGACCTGTGTGCCCCAATGTCACAATTAAATTTAAAATGGCCACTACTCGACGCAATGTTTGTTTATGTCTACGATAATCAGCTGTTTTATAGTAAAATAGTCGAGGCTTTATTTGGTATAATAAAATATAATAATATGTAAACAATTACGCGATAATTACACTCGACTTAGATATAAAATTTTACATCACTTACCTTTAAAATCAATATTTTGTTTATGAGGACGTCTACACTACACCGACTTGATTGTAACTGAAATAAAATACGAAATGGGCAACTATCTTGCTATATTTGATATGATGCAAAAGGTGGCGTTACCTGCAAAAAAATAATTCGTGCGGACCTATGTGCCCCACCGGTCCCCTATGCCCCCTCTTCCCCTACTCCTAAAGTTTTGCTTATATATGCATATTGATATTGATATTTATCTGATCTTAAATAATCATACTGGTCAAGAAAAGAAGATTTTAAACATAACCAATAATTCATACATTCACTTCAGTTACACATTTAGAATTCGCCAGATTTATATCCAACAATATTCCTCCCAATCCATTCCAACTACTTCATTTATTGTTAGAGAAACAGCAAGTGCAAGTATAAGTTTAATTGAAATGCGGTTGTGACTAATATTAACAATACTTGCGAGAGCTCTACAAATTTCTTAGTTTAAACAGGACTTTATCGAACGCAACAAACAATATTACCGACGTTAACCACAATATTGAAAACGCGGTTGAAGTTGTAAAATAATTTGGTTCATTTCTTATTTTATTAGTTCCATCTTAGACGAAAGCTCTAACAAAAACTGATAGTATATTTAGATATATAGATAGATAAAGACCTTCATAGATGGTAACCATAAACCGGAAGAATTATTCATTTTAATAATTATCTTTTTTATTTATTCATTATGGTTTCCCAATGGGTAGTCCCACTACAATTATCTTAGTGATTGCATAATTATTACATACATATACATGCTTTGCCCTAGATAACATCGCTATGAGTGTATCCTTCATTCGATTCCTCGAAGAAGGGCAGAAGTGAAGAAGAAAGTGAACAAGAGCAAGTGGCAGAGAAGACGCAGGACGATAAAACGAGTATCCGTAATGCTCTCCGAAACTTCCACCTCACACCAAAGCCCAGAGCGCGCCCGCCACCGGAGTTAAGATCTATATGGGGATATTTATTCGTGTAAAGTTGGTGTCGGCCGAAGATTACTACCGGCTGTTAATCTCCTAGGCGGGCGGTCTCCGACAAACTTGGTAAGACTGCGACGACATAGTCCACACCCCCGTCTCCATCTCGACCTTCTTCGTCCGTCTTCTTCGGCGCGAAAGGCGCGGACAACAACAATGGATGCGTGAATTATGGATGGTTCTGCGGCGATGGCGGTTGTCGTCTTTGTTCGTTCACCGGCTAGCGGAGAACTTCCGCACGGGGACGTTGCTGGATTGAGCGTGTGTGCGCGCTGTTGGAGACGACGTTATCGTTTCTAGTACCTACACACATAAAAGCCTTATCGCGGTTATAAGCTGGAACGTTAAGGTAACACTATGATGCAAGTTTGAACGTCGCTTTAACGGGATCCTCCAATAATAGTACCACATACCGGGTGCTACACTGTTTCGCAGCTAATTAAATTGATCGTAGAGAACTTAATTATACTGACAAAGATATTAAGATTGTTTTAAAATTAAATTAGAGAACCTATAGATTACATAAAGCATTTAATTTGTGACATATGTCTCTTTTATTTCACAGTAGGAACCCCTAACAGTAATTTCACGAGTAGCTATTACTTTAGACCCAAAATACTACAAATTACACTGATCAACAAGGTTTTTGCCACACGGATTCTGTATGCTAATTATTACTTTACTATATACCCTCATTGCGAAACACAAACTAATTTGTTTCTGTCACGCACAGATTTGTTGTGACACCCACTTATGATTTTACCTTATTTTCCGTTAATACTACTGTACGTACGGTTTCATTGCATCAAGTTTTCATTGAAAAAAGTGTAATATTTTGAGTTTAGAATACAAAAGCAAAACGTTGTTATTTTCTCAACATGCAAAGGAAGTGCATCAATCATCATAATTCTTTTTGCTACGTATGTGGTGAACTAACTTTCAAAAGTCAGCGACGAAATTTAACTGAACTGGTAAAGCAGTGTTATCGTGATTATTTTGGCTTCTCTGTGGCTCATCAAGATAAGAATTGGGCACCTCATATATGCTGTACGACATGTGTAAAGAATCTTACAGGTTGGGCAAAAGGAAAGCGATATATGGCTTTTGGAAAACCCATGATTTGGACAGAGCCTGTAGACCACGTATCTCATTGTTACTTTTGCCTAACTTGTATAAATGGTATAAATATAGCATCAACACAGACAGTTAAATACGCAAATGTACGTTCTGCAACACGACCACTTCCTCATAGTGCTGATTTACCTATACCTGCAGTGCCAAATCCAGCAAATGATGACATCGAGTTACCTTCATGTAATATCACTGCTCTAGTGGGGTACCCCAAGGTTCTGTTCTGGGACCCCTAATATTTCTTATCTTTGTCAACGATATCACTGCTCATATCACTTCCCAATGCCTTCTTTATGCAGATGATCTCAAAGTTTTTCGATCTATTACTTCTGCCGTTGATTGTGAACATTTGCAAAAAGATATTGATGCTATCTATAACTGGAGTAAGGTAAATCATCTACGCCTCAATGTTGGCAAATGTAAAATAATATCTTTTTCTCGGAATTCTGTCCCCTTCAATTACCATTATCGTATCGGTGACCAAAAATTACTGCGTTGTGAAAGTGCAAGAGATCTTGGTGTTTTATTTGACACTAAGCTGACTTTTAATTTACATATCTATGATGTTACCGCAAATGCTATGAAAACATTAGGGTTTTTAGCTCGCAATACACGTGATTTTCATGATAACAATACAATTATTGCCTTTTTTAACAGCTTCATACGCTCCAAATTGGAATACTGCGCTGTCGTTTGGTGTCCTTCTTATAAAAAATATGTTAATATTATAGAGAGCGTCCAAAAGAAATTTCTAAAAATCCTTTACTACCGGACGCATAAAACTTACTTAGGACATAATTACAACTACAGTGCTTTGTGTCGTATGTTTAATTTCCAATCTTTGGAATTCAGAAGGAATATATCGCAGGTGGTTTTCATTTATAAACTTATACATGGAAATATAAAAGACAGTGATTTGCTAGAGGCCTTAGACTTTTACATTCCACGTTCTAACAGCCGTTTTACGCCTTTGTTTTACGTGCCATCAGCAAGAACACACCATTATTCAGTGTTAGTCTTCCCTCATTGAAGAAATATGTAGCTTGTAGGAATGTGTAGCACTTTTCTTTCATTTTCATGTCTATTGTGACAATCATCATACTGTATAACACTGTATAATTCTATATATATGTACTTGCTTTATATTATATTAGTTTTAAGCGCATAGTTTAACATTATCTTTAATTTTGTTTTTTCTTTGTCATTTTCCTCTTTACTATTATGAATTATACGTTTCATTGTGTTATTATTATTAATTTTTTTTTTCTTTTCTTTTTTATACGTGCAGGTAGCACTTTTCATTTTCATGGTCAGGTTATAATTTCTTTATCATTATTTCTAATTATCTCTGCCACTGTATATTTAGGTTCAAATTGTGAATATTATGTTGTTTTAGTTCATTGGACATAGTTTAATATTCTTTTCCTTTATTATTATAATATATATTAGGTTTTGTTGTATCTTTCTACATATATTTATTATAATTACTATCCTGTAATGAGCAGATTTTTTTTCTGCTGTTGGATAAGAATGAATAAAATAAAAAAAAAAATAAAATAAGTAATGCAATTGCAGATGAAATTCATGATCCAACCTATGTACCTTATAGTAAGGAGCCTCATTTGGTAACTCAAGCTGATCTTAACGATCTGGTTCGCGACTTAAAATTGTCAAAAAACCAGTCTGAACTATTAGGATCTAGATTGAAAGAATGGAATTTGCTGCATCCAGATACTAAGGTGTGCCGTTTTCATAGCCGTTACGAAGAACTAAAAAAGTTCTTTTTTCAAGAAGAAAATTTAATTTATTGCAATGATATAACTTCGGTTATGAACTTCCTAGATATTGAATTTGAACCACAAGATTGGCGTTTGTTTATAGACTCGTCAAAAACTAGTTTGAAAGCTGTACTCTTGCATAATGGAAATAGATTTTCCTTTGTTCCAGTAGCACATGCTTTCGGTATGAAAGAAACTTACGAAAACATGAGATTGGTTCTAGAAAAAATCCAGTATAATAAATTTTCATTTAAACTATGTGGGGACTTAAAAGTCATTGCCTTACTTCTCGAATTGCAGCTAGGTTTTACAAAGTATTGTTGCTTTTTATGTGAGTGGGACAGTAGAGATCGAAACAATCACTACCACAAGAAGGCTGGCCAAAGCGCGAGGGCCTCACTCCTGGGGAAAAATGTTTACACCCCCCTCTTGTCGAGCTCACCAGAGTACTTTTACCACCACTACATATTAAACTAGGTTTGATAAAAAAATTTGTCAGAGCCATTGATCGCAACGGCTCAGGCTTTACGTACTTGAGAGAAAAGTTTCCTAAAGTTAGTGACGCAAAAATAAAGGAAGGAATTTTCGTCGGACCTCAGATCAAGGAATTGTTAAAGGATAACATATTCGAAGAAAAGTTAAATTTAGTTAATATGTCACTAAAAATATACTTTCTACACTCCCACCTCGATTTCTTTCCCGAGAACCTAGGAGGCGTTAGCGACGAACACGGCGAAAGGTTCCATCAGGATATATTATTTATAATAATAACAATAGTACTTTGTTTCCATCATGAAAATTACAAGCGTAAATGTGTTATAATAGCAAGATGTTCGACCACTCCCCGCTGCAGTAGTTTATTAATTCGAGACAATTGCTTCGAGAATTCGTGGATTTCAATTTTCAACCGATTCAATATCTAACATACCACGCATCCCTACCGTAAACCTATATTTACAACCACTACTTACACCACTTACTTTGACCTGCTAATATACCAAGAGCTAAAGATGGATGTAAGTAAAAAGGATATCCGTTCGTAACGACGTTTATTTCCTGTGTATTGTTGTTATGCTGGATTTAGTGTTGACTTCTTGTTACTTTACTTACGTGCTTTCATTTCCTTAGTGAATCTTATAAAGCTTATTACTTTTACGCTGACCCCCGTATGTCTAAATCTCCGTGCGGAGGTTCGCTTCCTGGGGGCCAATTGTCAAACGGAATGTCACGATCTCGTGTTGATTCGAGCGGTGTTGCACTTTTTGACGTCGTTACAATAATGTTTCAACCCCAGTGTGGTAGCTGTTGGTGTGAAGGTGAGGGACCCAGAGTTACAATTGGGATGCGGAACAATTTAAACATTGAAAGCATGTTTTAAATCCACAATTCATTACCATAAAACAGTTGTGAAAGACAAGTATATACAGCGACAAAAGCAGGTGAGTGATAAAACATATGTTTGTACAGTTGTAAACAAACATAATAGTATGTACAATCGTACAACAAAAAACTATTCGCAGAGATTCGGAACGATAACGCGAATCTATATATTCCGAGGTCGGATCAAAAGTACGCGGACGGTTTTCACGTGCTGTGTCGGGTTAGAAAGCTGTGCCGGCCCCAATTTTGCCGGACGAGAATTATTATCATTGACCTACAACGACATCTTAGTTGACACTCCTCAAAATATTGTTAATGCGTTTGCGGATAAATTTTGTTCTACTTACCATAACAGCTCTCCTTTTAGACATAGCACTTTTAGTAACAGTCTTCCTATTACATTGCCATTGATTTCTGAGGATGAACTAATATACATTATGTCTTCATTCCCTGACAATCATATTTCTGGAGATGATTGAAATCCATCATTTTTAGTAAGGGATGCTGCAAGAGTTCTTGCTAAACCACTAGCAACTATTATTAATTTAGCTCTTCAAACGTCGACTTTTCCTAAATTGTGGCAGAAAACTAGAATTTCTCCTATATTTAAAAAGGGTTCAAAAGCAGAAATTAATAACTACCGACCCATATTATATAAGGATCCAATTTGGGGCCTTTGCTTTTTATTTTGTATATTAATGATTTATTGCAGGGTTTCTCTTGTTCAGTTCTGGCTTATGCTGACGACATTAAAATTTATACTTCAATTGCTAACTCAAATGACGTTCTAAACTTACAAAATAATATCGATTATATGGTAGAATGGTGTAATCAACACAATTTAAAATTAAGCACTAGTAAATGCTGCTTTGTCTCGACATTTTTTCACAAAACTGTTAATGATTTATAATTTCGATTACTTTAAACTTATTTCAGTATTTTATTTTTTTCATATGTTGTATGTACTTGGCAATCTGTTGGACAATATTATTATTATTATTATTATGAATAAATATCTGACAATGAGTGCATCAGTGAGCTCTGCCGACACGTCTGTCAGAGCGAGAATGACTGCAGAGAGAATGTCTGTGTTAGAAATCAACCCCATAAACTATATATTTTTGAAACAAAAAGGCACTATCTCTAACTATGCCTTTGCCTACTACGATTTACATTTAAAAAAAAATCAGCTTTATACTGCAGACCAAAAACAAGTGCATAAAATAACAAACTGGTTTAACTAGTTGATTCTACTCATAAAAGTGCCTTAATAATGTAAAACGTTTTTTTCGTATCATTAAAGACAAGCTAGTTATTAGGCATTCTAGAAACTCGAGAAACTCAAAAACAAAAGGATATAATTAATTTTTATTCGGAGAAGATCTTGAACAAAAGAGATTGAGGACTGGCCACTCATCTTTTCCTATCCTTTACGTTTTCGGGATGCCTTATTTCGACAAGCAATTTGGACCAGTCTGTACAATCAGCATTTATTTTACAGGTCAGTTCTTTAAATTCCTTATAAATAAATTATATAGCTATCCTCCATGTATTTAGCTCTACTATAGGACCATCACATACGCATAAAGCTAACCAGTTGATTGTCTATTATATTTACACGCCCGAATAACTCTATCCACCCCCTCGACGAACCCATGATTATCATCATCGCATGTTCGAACCTATATATCCACTCTAATCATATTAATTTTTATACAAATACAGCTATTAGCGGATCCATTAGGTACCTGTCGACCTACACATAGGCGCGCTGTGGCAACGGTGCGCCGGTGATATCATGTGACCGCCTGTTACAACCCGTTCACCATAGCACCTACTATCGTCGTTATTGCGGTTAGTTAATCGATTAAATATCATTAGCGAGAGGAATCCCATCGGGCAAAGGGGAACGATGGGACGTCGGTGACTAATATACCAGTCGCGTATGGACACGACGTCGCTAAAAACTAAGTTCTAGCGATTTCCGGCGGAGAAAGGAGAGCACAGGGGAAGGGCGATGTGTTCAGGTGGTAAACGATGTTTAACCCTTTGATTATTACCTGTGCACGCGGCCACACCCTGAGATGAGCGCTAATTGTGCGCGTAAGCTTGGCGAGTGAAGCTATCCTCAGGGGCAAGAGGCTCCTTTCCGCCCAACCCCCGTCCCCCGTGCTACGTGTATGTGGAGGAAAGCATTAGCGTCTTATTATTAAAAGGTGGAACCCGGAAGAACGGCCAAATTGACGGTGGTAATTATCGTAAGCGGAGAAATAAGTCGTTAGGTGGATATTGAAAGGGTAAATTATGAATTGATTAAGTTACTCCCTAAATATTTTTATTTGTGAGAAGACAAAAGTTATCTTCCAACAAGATAAACGCTCCATTTTCTTAAAAGTGTAAAAAAAGTGTGTAACCTTTTGCGACTAGATTCTAATGATACCAATCTTTCGGAATTTAAAAGCCATGTAGTGCAAGAATTTCATACGAATGTTTTCTGTAAGCGAGGGAACTGAAACGGTATCTCACTCACGACAATGTAAAGCAGAGCTCCAGATAGGCAACCATGATTACAGACGTCTAGCTATTTCATTCTTACACATTACGATATATATATATTTCTACGAAACTTGTAGATAAATCTTTTAAATTTTAATTAAATTTTATCAAGTAAACAACTGTTTTTATTCTACTATACACCACTCAGCGTCATCTATTATACTCTAATTTGTCCCCACCACAGGGTTTTAAGTACATCGCAAACGAATAGAATGATTCGATGATTCTTATTATACTGACTTCCAGAAAAATTGCAACACCTAGAAGTTGTCGAATGATTTTATTGAAATTTTCAGGAAACGTTTATTTTCATTAAACAAATTGATGATTAAAATTTGAATAAAATCTAGCCAGTGGTTTTTTTTTTTTGCAGGTTGTTTCCATAGCACATAGTAACTATAAATTTGAAGTATTAGACCATTTAGTAACTGTCAAGTTTGCAAATTGTTGTTGTTACGTCACAATTTCATTCTGCACTTGATAACAATGCCGAGAGTACGTCAGCATCAACATTTTGTCCAATTAAGTGATTTTGAACGTGGCCGTATTATTGGTATGAGAGAGGCCGGACTTTCGCTAAGAGAAATTGCTCGTCGTGTAAACCGAAATGTTTCAACGGTATTGAGGTGTTGGTCCAAATGGTCCGAGGAAGGGGTTCAACATCGTCGCCGTGGATCTGGACGTCCTCGAAGGACTACAGATCGCGAAGAACGTCGCTTAAGACTTTTGGCCACAAGAGATAGATTTTCAACAACTCGATCAATTGCAAATGATTGGATGAGAGGTACAGGACTCAGAATGTCAATGTCAACTGTTTATCGCCGGATAAGATCTTATGGATTGCGTTCATATCGTCCATTTTTATGTCTTCCTCTTACACCACTTCACCGTCTACGCAGACTAGAGTGGAGCAACTTAAGGGTTAATTGGGCGCAGGAATGGCATCAAATTGTGTTTAGTGACGAGTCCCGATTTTGCTTGTGGGCCCACGATGGTCGTAGGAGAGTCAGACGGATGCGTGGAGAACGTAAAAATCCAACATTTTTTGTGGAACGCAACACAGCCCTCACTCAAGGAGTTATGATATGGGGTGCAATATGTTATGGTAGCAGATCACCCTTGGTCTTTATTGACGGCAACCTTAACGCAGCTGGTTACATTGCTAATGTGCTACAACCAGTTGGCCTTCCATATCTTCAGGGGCTGCAAAATCCCATTTTCCAGCAGGATAATGCGCGCCCTCATACGGCAAGGGCTACAACACGGTTTTTGGAAGAATCTAACATTGTCGTCCTCCCATGGCCTGCTCGGTCGCCTGATTTGTCGCCCATTGAACATGTATGGGATATGATTGGTAGGCGAATAGGTAATTTACCGCACCCTCCAGATAATTTACACGATCTTCAACAACGGATTCAAGAAGCTTGGGACGATATACCACAAGCAGCTATAGATCACTTGATTAATAGCATGCCAAGGCGTCTAGATGAGTGCATTACAAATCGTGGCGGAGCAACTCATTATTGAAAAAACTTTTAAAGCTTTTGTTCTTTTGTTTTTAAAACTTAATCATAACTTTGTTTCATAGAAATAGACGTTTTCTGAAAATTTCAATAAAATCGTTAAACAGCTTCTAGGTGTTGCAATTTTTCTGGAAGTCAGTATATATTCAGTCACACTCGGGACGTGGGAGGATATTGTTGCTCTTAACCACCGATTACCATATCAATAAAGCTTATAATACTTAAGTATCTTTAATGTGACTGTAGTCAATATTAGTTAGTGATGTTCTTGTAATACATTGAATAAAAGAAACAAAAGTATAGTGTAATTTATTTATTTCAAATCTCCTCGGATTAGATTCTAAAGATTCCCTCAAGGTAAGTTAGTTCTTTACTATCTTAGATACACGATAATAAGATTTCTATAATCTTAATCCAAACTAAAAACTCGTATTTCTCGTTTTTAATATTATAAATAAAATTCAAATCTCCCGCTAAATTCCCGTTATAAAACCAAGTATACTAGATCAAATGCCAACTTAAAATGCTCGTGAAATTAACCCACAGAATCAAATACAACCTCACATAACCAATTTCACTAGATTTACAGTTATCACTCAAATAAATATAACCTCAAATTCCCTTATGCATTATATGCCTGGGTTTTATCAGCGACTGATGCTTTGAACAAGAGCTGTAAGCAAACAGCGGCAAACTTACAGTTGTACCATTGACAAACAGACAGCAAATATGTTTGGACAACGTATTCTGTTAGAGTGCATAACTGGAATATTCCAATGAGGTCAAATATCTGGGGGTGACACTTGAGCAGAGACGGAACTAGAACAAGCAAATAGATAGAATTACCCAGAAAGCAATCATGGCACATTAGAACTATAGCCAGAAGTGATATATTGGTTATATCAAGCTGTCATAACATCAATATACCTATACATCCATAGTGTGTGACCAAATTTCAGCAACAAGGAGATAGCTAAAAGATGAACTGCAGAAAGTGCAAATAATGACTTGCTTGGGAATTACAGGCGCAATGCGCAAGGTGCAGTTCTGTTTGTGGTTAAAAAACTTCTGTATGGAAGTAGTAAGATTACAATTCAAAATTTTATTAATATTTGTAGTATCAAAATCTAATAATATATTATTAGATTTCTCTGCGAATTTTGATTGTTTTATTATCACAGTAATTTGACTTTTATCGACGTTCATAACAGGTAAAGATTTCTGCTTACTCTAAGGTACTTAGAAATTGATACAAATCCTTGAGTTAGAAATTAACATTAAGAAAAACTCCAGTAAGATTTATTCTTATTTAATTGAAATTGATACTGTAACCCATGATAGAAGATAATTTACGGTTTATCATTAAATTATCGCTAGCAATTGGATCAAACCTTCCGATCACCGTCATGTGTCACTCCACCGCATTGCATGTTTCGGCATCTACTGTCAAAAAGTACAAAAAGTCATGAAACTGAAAAGTGCAGATCCTAAAACCGATCCCTGTGGCACGCCCTTAATGATAGATAGGACGTAGGATTTAATATTTCTTATTTTATTTCCTAGCATTATGTGTTTTATTCTAACAAATTGAACCCGAATCGCATAAATATGAAGCAAACCATACAGTAGCCTGTAATACATATACATAAATACATAAAATTCAAAGCCGTTGCTTACAAACGCTCCCCTTTAATCTTTCCCATACCCCCGTAACCTACCCACCCCAATTTCCATTCACCTGGCCCACACGAAACGAATTACCGCAATCGAATCTACATTATTCACGAACCGCATTGCGAGATAAGCGGACCGTTCGTACCTGCTACGTTCATGTCGGTTTGTTCCTTCTTCTTCTTTTTTATTACGGCGCTAGGCCAGCAAAGACAAAGGGAAAATCCCGCAACTAAACATCGATACCGATCAGCTGGCGGTCCGTAGACACTTAATGTCGACGTTCGACCGCGGATAACGTGCCGTTCGCTGGCCGGCATGACTGCGGGACGTCATGCAATACGTCCGAAAGATCGTAAATCATTGTTCGGTGGACGTTTCCGGTTTTTTGGAGCGTAACTGCTGGTGATTTCTCTTCGCCGGACTTTGGCCGATAACTTCTCGTGTTGGTATTGGGTATATTTTGTCAATTTTCTTCGGGCTAGGGCTTCGGTTATAGAGTTAATTATAAGGGTTTCTGAATAGATGCTAGTGTAAACTGAAAAAATTGAATCTCTATCATTAAATGTGTGGAACACGATTTTTTTTTCTAGAGGAAACAGACCCATGGAGCAAAACAAATATCCGTAGAAAACAACGACAACAAAAAAAGAGTTAAATCACCATCTTAAAATTTTTACAAAAAAAAAATAATTAACAGAGTCACATCATTTCGTACTCAGATATACATTTTTACATTTCGCTTAAAACTATTAAAGGTGCTACAATATTTGATGTAATCAAGTAAGTGATCGAACAATTTACATCGTAGGAAGGATATATTTTTTTAAAAAGATATGGGTTGTTTCATATTTTTTTTGAGGCGATATTATTTATTTGAAAAATAAAACACATCTTATATGTAGATACATTTAGATCAATACAACATGATGCGTCGACGTGCGTCTTCCCGTCCTCGGTCTTCGTCGCGGGGTGATGAGGCTTAAAATGTCTCGTCCAGGACTATCGGTATTGAGGGCGATATTAATAATAATAATAATAATAGTGTTTATTGTCGTAAATTGTAAAACAAACTTCGACAGTGTCATGATAATACAAAAAAGAAAAAGATCAAATTTATCCAAATGGATACACAGTTAACACATTAACATATTAAAATATAGTTTAACGTCTAAAATAATAAATAAAAAAATACAAAATACAACTATATCAGTAATATACATATACATATGTAGATGTATACATCGTCAAAACAAGGATATATATATGGACAATTACAGGAACAAAAAAATGTAAAGAACACACTACACAAACATACAAACTAACGATTACATAAGTACTCACTCAATGAATAGAAGGCCTTCTCCAGCAGAAATTCCTTCAATTTATATTTGAATTTAATGATGTCCCGAGAAATGGCTTTAAGGTTAGTGGGCAATGCATTAAAGGCTTGTATTGCTCTATATCTGGGACCATTCTCAAAAAATTTAGAAGAGTGCTTAGGAACAGAGTAGTCATTAAAAGATCGAGTCTGCATATTGTTATAAACATCCGTATTACGGATGCATATTTCATCGTTAACTGTCAAAAATATTATTAATTCATAGATATAGAGGCTAGGTAAAGTTAAAATTTTAAATTCACGGAACAGACCCCTGCACGGGGTATTGTGTGGAACGCCACGCATCATGCGAATTACACGCTTCTGCAAAATAAAAATGCTGTTAAAGTGAGTAGATGAACCCCAGAAAATCACAGCATAACGCAAACGTGACTCTACCTGAGCGAAATAAAAACTTTTTAAAGAAATCATGGTAGCGCATTTTTTCAAAATATTAATTCCATATAGGGCAGAGTTAAGCCTCTTACGGAGTTCCGAACAGTGCACGTTCCATTTTAAATTTTTATCTACCATTAATCCCAAAAACTTTGTGGACTCGACTTGAGGTATTGATCCGCTGCTTAACTTCACATAGAGACTGTAGTTGTTACAGGTTTTAGAAAAATTGATTAACCCAGTTTCTTTACTGTTAAGTATCAAATGGTTACTTGCACACCATGTGGACATGTTAACTATTATTTCGTTTAATTGAGAGCACACGCCAGAGACTGAAGTAGAGGACACAACGCAAGTTGTGTCATCCGCATACAGAGATGTAACACAATCTCTTAGCGATGCCGGCAGATCATTAACAAACAGCAAAGACAGGGTGGGCCCAAGTATGGAACCCTGCGGGACACCACTAACAATCCTGGACGAGCTCGAAATATGATCTCTACTGGTAGAGTCCATATTTCCAACTATAGCAGTTACATGATATCTGTTGGAAAGATATGATTTGAACAAATCCAGGGCAACACCACGGATGCCATAGCACTCCATTTTCCTCAATAATATTGGTTTACTTCTTCCTCTCAAGTTTTTTCTTTTTATATAAGGTGTTGTAGTAACATATTTTTAATGGTTTTTTTTTGTATCGGGTGTGAGCAAGTTCATTTGTTTCTTTAGGTAGTTTGTTGTATTGGGTTATGGTTTCTGGTGTAGGAATTTTTTTTAATTTATTGCTAATGGTTTTCTCTGTTCTCAAGTGTGAGTGTCTCCTTGTATTATATGTATGTATATCCTTGTTATTCGATAAAATGCTGTTTGTTTTTCATTTTATGCAATAGTATCAGGTGTTTTTGTTTAATCATTTGTTCTAAATTTAGTTCTTGGATATTCCTGTATACTTCTGTTGTTGCCGTTCTTCTATCCATTGAATATAGCAGCTTTAATATAGTATTTTCTTGTCTTTGTAATTTGTTTAAGTTTTTCTTGGTTGTGTTGCTCCATATGTTTATATGGTAGTTTATATGTGACGAAAAAAGCGAATTATATATCGACTTTTTCATATATTTTGGTATTACCCTTCTTATTTTTTTCAATCCAGCTATAGCACTAATATTTGTTTTGATCAGAAGTTTTATATGTGTATCCCATTTTAAATTGTTTTGTATTGTTAGTTCTAAGTATTTGGTTTCGTTAATTCGTTTTATTGATCGTTTTTTGACTTTGATGTCGAAAGTAGGGGGGATTGTTTTCTTTGTAAATACCATATACTCCGTTTTTTCTTCATTTATTGTTATAAGGTTATTGTAACACCATTCTTCCACTTTTTCAACGTCCTCGTTAATATGTTGTTGTAGTCGTTCTTTGTTATTGTACGGTTGTGAATATCTAATACATATGTCATCGGCATACGCGTAGATTTCGCCATGTACTATATCTGTAAATCAAATATATCGTTTGTATATATTATTTATAGCAATGGTGGTAAGCTTCCTCCTTGAGGTATTCCGTATTCTGCGCATAGCTGTTGACTTTCGAGTTTGTTTACTATGACACTTTGCTTTCTATCAGTCAAATACGTTTTAATTAGGTATTTTTTTGATGTTCCTTTTATGCCTAGGTGGTCTAATTTTTCTATTAGTTTTTCTTTAGAAATGGTATCGAAAGCCTTCTTCATATCGATAAAAAGTACAACTACTAATGTATTGTTCTGGGCAACTTATGTTTTTATATTATTTAATAGATCATTAACAGCTGATGTTGTTCCTGAGTTTTTTGAAATGCGTATTGTCTTTTATGAATTCTCTATTACCTGGTTTATTAATCTTGTAAGTATTGGTGATATTTTGTTCCTGAATTTTTTGACTATTTCTGCAGTTAAGTGATCATGTCCGGGTGCTTTATTGTTTTTTAATTGCAAAATTATTTTATGTGTTTCTTCTTCTGTAACTTTCCTAAATTTAAAGTTTGTTGTTCATCTAGGGGTAGTAGTCGGTGTGGGAGGGTGTTTCGAGTCAGCTATCTGTTTCTCTGCTAGTTCTTTCCCTATATTCACAAAATATTCGTTTATTTCGTCTGCAATTTTCCAAGAATCTGTTGTCACTGTCAAGTCTTTTTTTCTATTTCCATTATTTCTTTGTTATCCTTTTTTCTATTATTTAACTCTGTGATTATTAGGTTCCATGTTTTTGAAGTGGCTTGTTTATACCTTTCAAATTTCCGAATGAAGTAATCTTTCTTCGCTTTTCTTCATCATATACAACGTACTTTAGTTTTTCTTGATGATATATCATCTTGTAGTTTTCATTTTATGGATGCTTTAAATGTTTTTTATACATTTTGTTTCTTTTTTTGATTTTCTCTATCAGTTCTTCATCAATCCAGGGGCAGTCTTCTCTTCTTTTTATTTTCCGTATTGTTTGGTTTTCTTCCATAATTTTCCGTAGTAGAGCTGACAATTGGTTGAAAGAATTTACTTTATTCTCATCGATTTTTTCTACCTGTGTTTGTATGTTTTTGTAGTTGAGGTCCTTTTTTTTTCAAAATATAGGTATTTTGCAATTTTTTCTGGCATTTTTATTGTAGTTTTTATTGCACGATAGTCAGATATATCTGCTGGAAGTATCTTTATTTTGACATCCTTATAATTTGATACAACATGGTCTAAAATACTGTGTTTACCGGTGGGGTTTCTTGCGTGTATAGTATTTTTGGGTTTTTTTATTTATTATTTTATAACTGTTTTCCTTAAATATATCTTCATACTGTTTTGTGGTGCTGTCTCTGTTTGCAATATTTATATTAAATCTATTTTTATTTTGCACAAAATATTGTTTTTAAGCAGTGCTTCTAAAGTTTTAAAATTGACTTGTGGCGGTTTATATACACTCCGCCAAAAAAGTATCGCATAAACTAAAAAAGGGCATTTATGAACCAAGATATTTTTATACGTTCACAAAAAGTTTGCCTCGTGTATGTGAACTATAAAAACACTAACAAAATAATGGAACTTAGCGTTTTTACTTTATTTTTTTCCTAAAAGAACACATTTAGAAAAATGCATATGTGTAAGGTTTGCTCAGTTGTTTATTGAAAGTCTTCCTATACGGACAAATTTTAAAGTGCGAAGTCAGAGTTCTGTACCAATGCTTTTAAAACTAAAATGAGCAATTTAACTTCAGAACAAGTGGCTGCTATAGTTGCTTTAATCGAAGATGGACGATCTCAAGCATACGTTGCTAATTTGATGAACATCAATCAGTCAAGTGTTTCTAGAGCCGTAGCCAGATATAGGGAAACAGGCATTTACAGTAGAAGACCTGTACCAGGTTGTCCAAGATATTCTACTCGCCAAGGTGACCGCTATTTACTACTACAAGCATTACGTCGAAGACATGTAACTGCGAGACAATTGCAGAACGACTTGGCTAGAGTCAGAAATACTCGTGTGAGTACTCAAACTATTCGGAATAGGTTACGACAGAGTGGATTAAGAGCTAGAGTAGCTGTAACAGCCCCTCGTCTCACTAGGAACCACCGAGTGGCTCGCTTAAGGTTTGCCAGAGAACAAGTAAATTGGAACATTAATGACTGGGCCAATATACTCTTCACAGATGGATCAAGATTTGGTCTTTACACCTCAGATAGGCGTATCTCAGTGTACAGACGAGACGGTGAGCGCTATTCGCAGTGTAATATCAGACCTAGACCTAATTTCGCTGGTGGCTCTATTATGGTTTGGGGAGGCATCTGTTTAACAGGTCGTACAGAGTTAGTACCAGTAGACAGAGGTACACTGACTGCCCACAGGTATATAACGGACATTTTAGAAGAACATGTAGTACCATATGCACCAATTATAGGAAACGAATTCATGTTAATGCACGACCGCATGTTGCAATAATCGTCCAGGAATACCTTAACGATGTTGGTATTCCAGTTTTAGATTGGCCTGCGGTAAGTCCGGACATGAATCCTATCGAGCACGTGTGGGACCTCCTTCACAGACGGATACGAACCCAAAATGTTGCCCCAGCGGACCTGCATAGACTAGCAAATGCTCTCCGTGACGAGTGGGAGAATTTGGATCAGGGTTATATACGGAGGTTAATCGAATCTCTGCCAAACCGTATGCGAGCGGTCATAAGAGCCAGAGGTGGCAATACTCAGTATTAAAAGCTACTGTTATGACATTTTCCTTTCCAAAATTATAATTTCTTGTTTTAATAAAAATCTCAAGTATGAGTTCTTGTTTTTATTTGGCCTGTATTTTATTTAAACAATCATAGAAATTATATCTTAGAGCGCATTAAAGTATATTTACAACTTTATGCTACAAACAAAGATTATGCGATACTTTTATGATTCAAAACTAAATTATGCGATACTTTTTTGGCGGAGTGTATTAGAGTTAAATTTATATTTTTGTTTATTTGTAGCGTTATAGTTTTTATTTAGTTAAGCAGAAGATGTAGGATGGCATGTATAGCAGTGAATTCTGCTCCCTACAAAAACGTTAAATACTCATTAGCATGCAATGAAATTGTACTGTAATTGTTCTGTTATCGTTAAGTAAGGTACTAGGTGCTTCTAACTTTTTATCAAATAAAAGACAAACTTACACACAATCATAAGTTTATTTGTGCTAATGTAATACCAACGAAAATGTAACAGAGAAATAGTCCTGTAACATATGATCTCAGGTAAGTACGTTCATATACTATATAACTTAAATTATTACAAATATTTCTTTTATCATCGTTCAGATTAGAACTCAATTTAATAATAAACAATTTTAATTTCCCACCAAAATCATAACGGCATTTGTATAAACCATCAATTGTATAATATAATATATCTCATATTTACTCTATGTAAATTCTCCAATAAACTTCTTCAATAATATAATCCAAACGTAAGTTAAACACGTCGTGATACGCAGTGAACAGATCCCATACCGAAATCTCCCCAGTTCGAAGCTATTCCACGCTCATACACCTATATCACACGACGAAGCTATCGCGTGAAAGTTTACATTCAGCTCCCCAATTCATAATCCCCAAATCGTAATCCTCAAGGCAAATACAGTAAGCGAAATTATAAACAAAACGGAACATTGACTAATTCAGATATTTCTTATATTGTGTACACACCTTCGTTCTGTACGCCTACCTACTTTAAACACAGACACATATAATATTAGCTTCGGCTTTTGGAGAAATCCCCTATTGAATAAATGTTGGGAAAGAGCGATTTCTGTATCTATCCCCCTTCCTATATCACGAAGCGTTCTGATATTCACCGGTAACAACAGAACCGTCGTCGCTCGCGAACGTACAAAATCAAACATTGACATAAGATTAGCCGCGATTCAATTCGCCTGCTTCTTTGTGTTCTGCTGCGCGATGCCGGTAAGGTTTACATTCAGAGCATTCTTAAAATATGTACCAGTTGAAAGGTCGGTAGGCACCCTCCACGGCATTGATACGATGATATGTGTGCTATGCGTTTATATTAGGTACGTATCAACGGATCGACTGTAGATACACAAAGGGAACCGGTAAAGATTTCGTGATTCACGTGCGATTATTCCATATTTCGAGTAGTGGAAAATCGGATTTGCTCTGAACGAGCGATTTCCGTTTGTTTTAGCATTATGTACTGGGATTTGGGGAATGGAGAAGGGGTGCCTGTTATCCGTAGCCTCTTGGGTGTTTTGGATAGTTAATTTTGGATATTCATTAAGATGCCGTGGTTTAAATTTATACCCGCTTTTATCGAAAATACTTTTAATAGTAACCACCGCAAGAAATTTTTAATAGTTTATGTTAACGTCAAAAACTATAAACATGATTATAATAACATTGATCGTTATTTCGATACGAACAGCACTTCGACGGCCGAGGGTTTTCAGTAAACTCGGCTTTGCGTATCTTAGATATTTAATACACTTAGATATTGTATTTTATATCTACTTAACAATGTAAAATTCTGACTAATAACTTACTTAATCGTATCGATTTAATTAATGTAACGTAACTATGGATACTGACGGAATATTCGTATCTTTCAAATGAGTGTTCGTCGTTGGGAATTTTTAATTCAATCGTATCTGTAGCGACGAATTTCTATTTGGGGTTGCCGGGTGAGTTTTGCCTTGGAAATATGGAGTTTGTTGAACACAAATGGGAGAAGGGCCTTCTCTTTCGATTTTCTGACAGTATAGTATCTTCCTAAACATTTTATTTAGAAATTTGTTCATTTTTAATTTGAAATTCTAAATAATGCTATAATCTACTTACTTTGAATGATAATACAACGTGTTTGGTGTAAAAATGATATGTATCCAGTTACTTGGTAGTTTAGGGCCGTCCCTGATTTAATTCTGGAGTTTTGAAGAGCAACATTCGAGGCAACATTCTGGCTGTAGGTTTTCAACTGGCGTTTTGGTACACTTCATGGGAGCTTAAATTGATTTATTTAACACGGAATTTATATTAAGGGAGTTGTTTGTACCAGCAGTAAGCGATTTTATCATCGTTTTGAACTTTTAATCACGAAAATACGTACAAGAGATTTCAAGGTTAGGTATTTGTTGACATATTATATTGTGAAATTTAGTAATTCTGTATATATGAAGTTGGTCATGATTCTGTGGGTTTCATATATGTACGTATTTCTTCATTGGTTTTTATGTTCATTACGTTGATGCATTGGCTTGTGAAAGTTCTTATGGTGAGATGGTGGTGGTGGTGAGTGGGAAATTTGAATTTTACTTATGTTTTTAAACCGACAGATTTAAATTTTTACTCTGAATTGAGACAATAGAAATCTTTATAATAGTGTTTTATATATAGTATATATATAGTAAATGAACCTAGTTACTTGAGAGTATCTGTAAAAGGCTTATTTCTTTGTCATATTTTTTATGGTATTATACTAGCACGAATAAATTATGTATTATTTGTTAAACAGACTTTTATTCGATATAACGCATGGAAAAACGCAACTAAATGATAACTAAACAATCACATTAAAGATACATTGATAGTAGGTGTATTGGGAGTTATAAGGAGTGTTGATCATAGCGACACATCCTCCCCCCGCCCCTCCCAAGTCTCAAGGTTACTCAATAACTCGTTAAAATTTTCGTTAAGAATAAAAAAAAACCATTTGAGTAGGAAATAGCTGGCGCCACCTACAACTTGAGATCTGGTTTAATTATTTACTCTCAATGGTATTCAGTAAAATTAAACAGTTATTTAATTTATAAAATATAATTTAAAATTTAAAATATTGTCTATAGGTAACGTAGCAAACGATTCATACGTCCGATGAGATCCGTGTAAGTTGTAGCAGCATGACACTAGTATACTACTAATAATAAGTAGTATATTACTGATTCCTAGACGAGATCGTTTCAAGTGACTCCTTATAATACGGCTTCAATTTGATACGTATTCGTATAAACTGAAATGATTCGTATAGGCAGTACGTACCAATTATATGGATTCGTATTAATATACGAATCCGTATAAATAGAAAAGATTCGTACCCTACGAATCATATATGGCAATCATATGAATCCGACCCATTGCTAGAAAATACTGCAGTATTTTCCAAGCGGAAATTAATACAATTGGAAGATGTGCCCAATTGAATCTTGACAGGAACTATCGGAAGCAAAGCGTTGCAATTTTCTACGATACCCAAGCAGCCATAATGACGCTGAACTCTAACACCATCAGCTCGAAATTAGTCTTGGAATGTTTCGAAAGACTAAATAACCAAGGCAAAAAGAAAACATAGTTACACTGTGCTGGATTTTTCATTGTTACACACTGTATACTTTTATTAAACGTTCGATTACAAAAATCAGCGTCATTTCAATTTATATTAAACCTTCATCATACTGATTATATCAAATCAGTTAATTATAAACGACCATTTTTCACACACTTACCACTTATGTGCACAGTATACATTATAGATATTTTTGTTGTGAAAACAAAAATAACTTCGTTGGAAGTTTTAATAAAAAAAAACAGCAACCGACCAATAAACCTAGACTCCCAGATTAGCGTATCTATTATCTACCCTCCAAGCCGTCATTAAATATATTTTCTAATTGCCAAGCAACGATACTCCATACAAATAACTAACTACCTACGCATTCGATGGGAGTTCCTTCACAATTTCCTCTTTTTCTCACCTCCCAACCAATTCCTGGGCCTAGGTAAGACAATTACATAGCGTTCGATATAACGACGTGCAGACAAAACCAATCGAAAACCAAAGATACGTGTCCAGCGCACCAACGATATCTGATGTACGATATCAGTATCAGTGGGTTTTATGTGACACGTAAAAATCGGTTCGGGGCAGGCTAGCGACCCCTGGCTGTCAGCGATATGTTTGAATTAAATTTTATATAAATTTGATCGCAGATAGGGGGTGCTGTTACTCGCAATCAATTCGACGGCGACCGAATAAGTTATTAGTGCTGAGTACGTGTTTTTCCCCTTTTTCTATGGGGACGTTCATATATGTATTTTCTTTTGATGCTTTTCGAGCGATAATAGGTACTGACCACGTGGCATTTGTTTGATTTCGATCGAGTTGGCGATAAGGTTATTGGTTCCCGTGTGCGAACGTGGTGTAAATAAGGTATTAATATTTTATTTTTAGTAGGCTATTCACCGGTCACCTATATATAGATTGTATAAGGCAAATAAGTGTTTCAGAGTTCGGTTGTCAGTAGAATCTGATAAAACGTAAAACGTGTTCGTAACGAATTTTATTAATAGCTTTGAGGGTAAAATTTTCGTGGGTTTATTGAAAGCTTAAGTATTCCAGTATTTACCTCTTAGGTTAGTTACCTTCAAATAAAGTTTCATTGGTGAAAAAGTCAATGCAGTGTATGTATATTGTTTCAGAACATGCATTTTCTAGCGTTTATTTTATCGATTTTTTGAAAATCAACAGAAGATGGAATAAGAATAGAAAACCCGTCTTTCCCCGCGTTTTTCTGGAGTAAGAAAAATTTTGTTGCTGAACGAAAATTTGTTAGACTAACAAATTCTTATGTTGAAGTAATATACAATAATTGGTTATCTAACAAACTGTACCATATAGGAAGTTTGTTCAGCGAAGAATTATTAAATACGCAACGCCTTTACTAATTAAGCAAAATTATTCAAAGATAATAATAATAATAACATTTATTGCCCAACAGATAAACCACTAATAGGACAATGAATACAAATCAGTGTACAGTGCAAATTAAATAACTACAATAGAGAAAAAAAAAGATAATAATAACTAGTAACTAACAGAGAGATACAAAAAATAAACCTTATTTTGTCCGAGGTAATATCAAGGTACTTTTAAAAAGAGAAAAAAAAAGAAATAAAAACAAAGATAAAGGAAAATATTGCAAAAAAGTGTCTATTAGGTAATTCTAATTCTAACAAAGAGGGTCCTTATATAAAGCATTTGCATTTTTCGCCATATGGCTTAAAGGTGCTTTTTTCAAGGTATTAGATTTTGCTCTGGGTATAGTAAAGGTACCGTCAGATCTTGGTATATTAAAGCAGACTTGACATAATAAAGGTGGTGAATCAACTATATTATTTATTAGTTTGAGCAAGAATTTAGCACTTGCCTGCTCTCTACGGTCGGTTAATGATGCAAAATCATATCTATTCAGTAATGTGTTATAGTCTGCTCCTCGTGAGGAATATGCTCCATCCGCTTTATAAGAAAGATATTTTAAAAATCGTTTTTGAATTCTTTAAAGTGAAATTTATTTGTATAAATAGTAAGGGTACCATGCAATACAGGCATATTCTAGCTTAGGTCTAACAATGGTATGAAATAATAAAACTACAGCTTGCGTGTTATCAAAATCCCTACATGAGCGAACTAGAAAACCTAAGGACTTAGAAGCAGAATTTGCTATAAGAGCAACATGACTGGAAAAGGATAAATGGGAATCAAACAGTACTCCAAGGTCTTCAATCTGCGTTTGTCTGGGAATAGGAGAAGCATCAACAGCGTAAGGAAAAGTTATAGCGCTCTCACATCTTGAGTAAGATGCTACTGCACACTTATTTATATTCAAGTTTATTTTATTCCTTGAACACCAGTCCTTGATCACATCCAAATTTCTCTGAAGAATCACACAGTCTGACGCAGAATAAACTTGCATATATATTTTTAATCATCTGCGTTGGCAGCAACCTCACAATCAATGAGACCAAACAAGTCATTGATGTAAATATCAAAAAGTAAAGGACCCAAATGGAGTCCTTGCGGAACTCCAAGAGATGCCACGAAGGAACTAGATGTGAAGCCATTATAGGTCTCGTAGCATATCCTGTTAGTTAGGTATGACTCCATAAGCTTGATCACGTCATAAGAAAATCAAATTCTAGTCATCTTCCTTAACAGTATTGAATGATCAATGGTGTCGAAGGCTTTCGTAAAATCAGTATATATAACATCTGCGAATTCAATTGTAAATTTTAATCTAGGATGGTAAGAATTAAATGTTTCAAGTGAAATTGGTATGTTTTTTTCTTCTAATGCTGTTATACCGGGTGATTCAGTAAGGGTGGCGACCGGCTGTATCTCGGAAACTGCTATGCCTAGAGCTTCGGGACAAAAAAATTCATAACCAATGTGGCCACCAGAAATATCCGAAAATTATTTTCATGTTCGAAATTTTACCGCTAGGTGGCGTATCTGCTATGTTCAATCATAAAATCAGTATTATCTCAGAAAATTGCAGGTTGAGCTATAGTTTTGGATGGACCGTTCGAAAGCTGAGTTGATGTCGCATTATTTTGTTTAATGACTTTTTTTCATATCTGCCATAATAAGGAGCGGGGAAGCCAATCAATTGTTTAATATGTAAATTTTAATATCTCCTGAACCATTCAACCAATCTGAAAATTTTTGGACTCGTTCGATTGAGCATTTCCTGGGTTTTTTCTAGAAAAATTGTCGTTCTAGCATTTAGTTTGAAATAGGTAAACTACAGGGTGTTTTCTGTAGTGATAACATATTTTGGTGAATTTCAAGAAAAAATTAAATGTAACCGTGCTATATAATTACCAGTGTCGCAAGCTAAATTAAATTGTTAAAATTTCAGTGAAAACCGCATTTTAATATCTCTATCCGTTCTCGATTTATCGCCCTAAGAATGAAATTTGTAAGAAAAATCAACTGCGGCCATGAAAGTAGGCGACGCGAAGTATGGTTTCCATGGAAACTACGAAACTATCAGATTGTTTATTGCTTATATCAGCTAAAAATAGTCAAAACTGAATGGAATACATTATTAGCGAGAATAATAACAGCAAAAAGAAAATATCTAACCAAAAATTTTAATTATAAATGTTCGGAATGTCTACCATCACTGGCAACCCACAAATTGAGTCTGTTACTTGTGGATAATACACTCGCGTCTACCTCGGCAATGGAAATATTTCTGACGGCTTCTCGAATTCTTTGTTTCATATTATCAGGTGTTGTTGGGCGGTCTTTATATACTATATCTTTAAGTTTACCATGAATAGAAATCAATTACTGTGAGATCGCGGGACATCGGCGGCCAAGAAAAAATGCTACCCCAGTCTATACATTCATTTGAGAACCGGTTATTTAAAAATGCCTGGACACTTCGCGCATAATGCGCCGGGAAACCATCCTGCTGAATCCACATACCCATTCTTGTCTCCAGGGAACTATCTTCGAACAATAAAGGCAATATATTTTCCAAAAAATAGCCACACCATTTAAACGCTGTTCAAAAAAGTAAGGACCAATAATTTTCCCCCAAAAATTCACACCAAACATTAACACGCCAACGATTTTGAAATTGAACTTCGCGTAACCAGTGAGGATTGCTTTCTGACCAATAGCGCATGCTGCATGGTCAAAATCGCCATCCTTTAATTCTTGATGTAAGATGACATGGATGAAACTTACGATAACGATAGTACTCAATTTGTGGGTGGCCAGTGATGGTAAACATTCCGAACATTTATAATTAAAATTTTTGGTTAGATATTTTCTTTTTGCTGTTATTATTCTCGTTAATAATTTATTCCATTCAGTTTTGACTATTTTTGGCTGATATATGCAATAAACAATCTGATAGTTTCGTAGTTTCCATGGAAACCATCCGTCGCGTCCGCTACTTTCATGGCCGCAGTTGATTTTTGTTACAAATTTCATTCTTTTGGCGATAAATCGAGAACGGATAGAGATATTAATTTGCGGTTTTCACTGAAATTTCGATAATTTAATTTAGCTTGCGACACTGGTAATTATATAGCACGGTTACATTTAATTTTTTCTTGAAATTCACCAAAATATGTTATCACTACAGAAAACAGCCTGTAGTTTACCTATTTCAAACTAAATGCTAGAACGACAATTTTTCTAGAAAAAACCCATGAAATGCTCAATCGAACGAGTTCAAACATTTTCAGATTGGTTGAATGGTTCAGGAGATATTAAAATTTACATATTAAACAATTGATTGGCTTCCCCGCTCCTTATTATGGCAGATATGAAAAAAAGTCATTAAACAAAATAATGCGACATCAACTCAGCTTTCGAACGGTCCATTCAAAACTATAGCTCAACCTGCAATTTTCTGAGATAATACTGATTTTATAATTGAACATAGCAGATACGCCACCTAGCGGTAAAATTTCGAACATGAAAATAATTTTCGGATATTTCTGGTGGCCACATTGGTTATGAATTTTTTTGTCCCGAAGCTCTAGGCATAGCAGTTTCCGAGATACAGCCGGTCGCCACCCTTACTGAATCACCCGGTACAATCATCAACATATCCTTTAAAGAAAATTATTTCAAAATCCCATTTTATTTAAAATTTATTCTTCTATGTATTCTTCCTTTTAAAACATTTGTATTTTGTTATGTAATTTCATGACGTAACGGTATATTAAGTCGCACAATTAAAAACTTTCTACCATCAATGTATAGACATCAAATACATTGTACACCGCATCCATACATACGTAGATATGTATATACAAACAGAAGTGACACGCACGGCTAAAATCAATGAGCAACATCAACAACGGGACACTTATTAATGTGCAGCGCGTTCAGCCGTTCGAGCGCACCACCGTGCTGCTTAACAGTAATGACTGGGGTAAATATCGGAGGGGGTGTTTCGCAACATCCGGACAGGACGCGTGGGGTTTTCGAGATATATCGAAGGATATCAATAACGCGCCCGGCCAATTCGGCTAAACAAAGCCTCCCCCCACGAGCGGCGCCCCGCTCCCTCCTCTCGTGGACGAGCGGAGGGTGCATTTATGACGTTTCTCTTCATCCGTTCCTTGATGATGATGGCCGTGCTTTGTGGCGACATGTAATATCGATATTAATACGTACAGACTATTCAGTAAGGAAGCAGTATATTTAGCGAAATAAATATATGTACAGTTGGTTAAGAAAAGTAAGACTAATATGTTCAAACCTAATGAAAAGAGGACTATGAAGAAATTGGTATTTTCTGCGGATTTATCGAAATCCTTTGATCATGAAAACACACTGCTTTATCAGACAAAATGCTGGTAAAATAAAAGGGTAAAATAAACCAAAATAAAAATAACAGCATTATCTAAGGCAGTATTAAAGAATATTGTGATTAATTTCTTTTATACTATGTATAAATGAGCTACCGTTACCTACAAGGATGAAGCATATTTCGCTTACAGACGATGTATCGTTATTTATTAGGTCTCCAGCGTTCCTTCCACAGATGTGGTGGATGAAATCCGAATGGATGGATACTTGCACAGAGCATCCCTTGAAACAAAATACTTACAAAAAGAAATCCCTATTTTTCACGATTGTGAACTATTAACTTGACTTCACAGCTTTTCTGGTGTAACGTACGCATTTTGCCGCTCTGGCTGTTGTATTGGCATAGCTTTCTGATACACGCCGAGTCTCTCATTCCAGTTATTTCGGGCTGTCCGTTAGCGCTGACACAGCTTTTCTGGTGTAACGCAGGCATTTTACCCGTTTTCTCCGCTCTGGCTGTTGTGTTGGCATAGCTTTCTGATACACATCGAGTTTCTCATTCCAGTTATTCCGGGTTGTCCGTTAGCGCTGACACAGCTTTTCTGGCATAACGCAAGCATTTACCAGTTTTCTCCGCTCTGGCTGTTGTGTTGGCATAGCTTTCTAATACACGCCGAGTTTCTCATTCCAGTTATTCCCGGCCTGTCCGTTAGCGCTGGCACAGCTTTTCTATTGTAACACAGGCATTTTACCAGTTCTCTACCAAATCAAGCAAGCATACTCCAATCGAGATCTTACGAAGGCGAAACATAGGCATTTGGGTAACCCGGGGTTCAAGAAACATTTACTATGTCGTGTTACGGTCCATCTTTTTGCATATTCTTCGGTGTTTCCATCTGTCCCATACGTATATTTCAGCAGCGCGGTCGCTCCAAGTTCGTTAGATTCTGTGCTACTCTTGCGTGTGGTACGCATGTGTACGTTTAAGATGGCTACTTGTTATGGTCCATCTTTTTGCATATTGTTCGGTGTTTCCATCTGTCCCATACGTATATTTCAGCATCGCTGTCGCTCCAAGTTCGTTGGAGCTACAGAGCTGCTAAAATATACCGAATATATGGAATTATAAATCCTAACGACTGTCTTGCTTGGCTGCAAATAGTTCGTATATGATAGTTAAATGATAATTTGCTATCAAAAATTACGCTTAGGTCTTTAACGAGATCAGTGCGAAGATTTTGGCAAGCGTCTTTAGGCATCTTTAATCAAAATGACAAGTATCTGATCATCACCCGCAGTCGGTCGATCTTTCAACTTCCTGATAGATAACGTGACACCCTCCTCACTCACGCGGTTGACAACAATATCGTTCGTAGCCCCCAACTTATTTGAGTTTTTATTAGAATTGGCGGATGGCGAATAAACGGTCTTAAATAAATTGGCAAACTTGTTTATAACGTCCTGAACTCATCTGCACCATGAATCATTCTACCACGTAACTTACTTTTCTTTTTCTTTGCTTTAATATAGTTCCAGAATTGTTTGGGATTGTGAACCATGGAGGTTTCGATGCTTGAAAGATAATTTCTATAAGCTATATTTATTATTAACTAACTTATACAGTATTTGAACTTACTCATCTAAGATTATTTGTTGAAGAACTCTTTCCACATTTTTTTTGGAACATAAGTAATAGCAACAAACATTGGGAAGAATTTCGTTTTTTATCGATGAAAAGTTAGAAATACATCACTTAACAATAACAGAACAAACACAATACAGTTACAGTGAATATTAACTAAGCATTAGATTACTCAACCGCAATCACTACTAAAATAATATGATAATATAACTATCTCTTCGTTAGCGGGAGGGTAAAACATATAGTGGGGATTTTCAACTATCGTGCCATCTGCAAACTGAGGTCTGATTTCTAGTTGCATTTATTAAAAAATATTACAGAGGACTCTGGGAGGGGTTTAATACTGAACTGATATCTAAATTCTGATATATATTATTGTTTTATCGTAGTTTATTAAATGGAGATAGAAGAAATCACTGTATCATCTTTCTTTAGGTATAAATTGGAATAGTTTTAGTGTAACTATTCAGTGTAGTTTCACTGCTGATGTTCTAGTCGAAACTAGACTAACAATAACACTAGTTTACACTGAAAATGTACATTTGATGAGAGATAGATTTCCTTATGTATTTTCTTCCGCTGAATTCGAAAATCAAGGTTAAATTTTTTTTTATGGAACAGTTTTTGAGATATTGTAACTTTTTTATTTTTTCGACCTTTTTTCACTTGACAAATCATATCTCGAGCTAGAAATGTCCGATTGGTTCGTTCTTCGTACCCAAATGCAAGGTATTAAGATGACGAACAAATATGTATAATCGGATCTTTGATTGGTAAAGCGGTTCAAAATATATCGATGAAAATAGGGCACATTTTCCAAAAAATCATATTTTACAGTGATTCTGTGACGACAGAAAAGTACAAATCGTTCAAAAAACGTCTGGTTTCTGTTCATGTACGTAAAGATGATACTTCTACGTAAGAACTAAGACCAACCAGAAGAAAATCGACCGAAAAATGACAAAATTATAAGCAATTGAGTGAATAAATCCAAATCCCATATTTTCGGAATATTTTATTTTTTTCGACAATTTATTGGGTGTAAACGCTTGCAATACATTCTTGACATTTTTGTGTGTCAGAAATAGTTGTGGCGCTTGCTTTGTCTTCGGTTGCTTTTGGGATCGGTTTCTCTAGTGAGAAACCATACATAGTCTCCCAACATTGCTTCATCCCAAAATCCTTGATAGCGCCGCTCAATAGTCTTAATTTGTTGGTGAAATCTCTCGCCGTGTTCGTCACCAAGATTGTCCGGAAAGAAATTCAAATGCGAATGCAAGAAATGGATTTTTAGAGACATATTTACACCTGTAAGAAATAAATAAAATGGTAAAAACAATACAATAGAAAACAACCAGGAATGAAATTATATAATGGCATTCCGTACCAATCTTGTTGTAGTTCTTCAGCAAATCGGTAATAATTTCCTCGTAGTTAGGGCTTTTATTGTTCCCAAGAAAATTGGTAACAACCCGCTGAAATGAATTCCAGGCCTCGTTTTCAACGGGTGTTAAATATTTTGGAAAATCTGTGCTTTTTACCAATTTCTTTACGTGTGGACCGTCGAAGACGCCTTCCTTGATTTTTGCTAAAGAAAGCTGCGGGAAAAGGATTTTCAAATAGGAAAATACTTGGCCTTCCTTGTCTAAGGCCTTCACAAAATTTTTTAATGAGGCCAAGTTTAATGTGCAGCGCTGGAAGGATTATATTTTCTTTTTTGACAAGAGGCACGTATTTAATATTGTCTTTGCCCACTGTGACGTTCTCCCTTTCTGGCCAGTCTTTTCTTCTATAATGATGTTTACGAGCACGACTATCCCAGAGGCAAAGAAAGCAGCAATATTTTGTATATCCATCCTGCATTCCACACAACATGCCGACAACTTTGAGATCGGAACATACATTCCAGTTGTGATGCTCATATTGAATGTATTTTAGCAAACTGGCCATTGTGGCGTATGATTCTTTAGTGTTGATGGCATGAGCGATGGGAATAGAAGGTTTTTCATTTCCAATATGCAGTAGGACTGCTTTCAAACTCTCCTTACTACCATCAATGAACAAGCGCCACTCATTTGGATTTATTCACTCAATTACTTATAACTTTGTAATTTTTCGGTCGATTTTCTTCTGGTTGGTCTTAGTTCTTACGTAGAAGTATCATCTTTACGTACATGAACAGAAACCAGACGTTTTTTTAACGATTTGTACTTTTCTGTCGTCACAGAATCACTGTAAAATATGATTTTTTTGAAAATGTGCCCTATTTTCATCGATATATTTTGAACCGCTTTACCAATCAAAGATCCGATTATACATATTTGTTCGCCATCTTAATACCTTGCATTTGGATACCAAGAACGAACCAATCGGACATTTCTAGCTCGAGATATGATTTGTCAAGTGAAAAAAGATCGAAAAAATAAAAAAGTTACAATATCTCAAAAACTGTTCCATAAAAAAAAATTTAACCTTGATTTTCGAATTCAGCGGAATAAAATACATAAGGAAATTTATCTCTCATCAAATGTACATGAAAAAAAATTCATTTTGTAAACTAGTGTAATTAGAACAAAATGGAAATGTCATAAGGAATGATTTTCAATACCTTACTCGAGTTTAATTTTAATTCTACATGTTATATGAAATATTTCCCCACGTTCGTACGTATACAGACTGACAACTACATAATCTTAACAATCGGGAGAGCTTTATTTGCTTAAGACAGCCGCGTTAAAACCGCTAACGTCAATATCCCCAAGCGAACGCGCTGAATATTAAGAACAATCGCAAGTAATGTCCTCCAACTCCCTCCTTCAGGAGAAGTAGAAGATGGTTTACGATAATACGCATAACAAACCGAGAAAGCGAAGTTGGGAGTTTCGCTTATACTCCTCTCTCCGTCTGACCCGGGAGAGTCCGCCGAGCCGCGTCTGTCCCATCATCAGAACAAAACACACGCACTAGCATTATAACAACACACCTTAAATAATACAATCATACTTAGGCCGTGGATGGCGTCGCTCGTAATAATTTTAATCACGGACGCGCTAAGGATTCGGATGCGGGAGGTTAATAATCAAAATTGTGCGACTTTCCGCCAACTTTCTAACGGCCCTCTTGATACTTACGCCGGCGTCCTCGTCCCGGGGACTAAAGCGGACTAAAGCTAACGCAGTCGACGAAATTGCGAATTAGAACTCGCTGTATACTTTCGTCACAGTCACCCTTTTTGAAAAGTGTGAGAGAATTCGCGCGCTACTATTGTATAATATTATGTGGCCTAGGTAGTGCGGGATATAGGAACGCGTTCGAGACGAGGGTTGTTGAGGGGGACGGGTAACATCTTAGGCGTTAACACCTCGGTGGGAGATCTTAGACCGCATCACAAGGGCGCTTTGATTAAATTTAATTTAAGACTTCTCGATCTGACAGTCGTTAGAGGGGGGTGAATAAACAGACGGTTAAAGGGGCGGAGATGCTTGTATAATTCTGTTAATGCTAGCAACCACCACTAAAATGTTTGATAGTTTGTAATACTTCGCCATTGAAATCTCTTGTTCTCTCTTATTATTTATTATTTCAATCTAACATGCAATCTGACCGAACGCCCTATAAGTTGTAGACTAGTGGAAAAAGAAAACCGGACACTTAAGACAACGAAGACAAACAGGCCTCGCTTTAGATGAATAAGTCGCAACTCTTTGCTGTTATTCGAAACATATTTTCGTGAAGAGTTGCTAAGTTGCTAAAATGCGGCACAGTCATGACAAAATAACCCATGTTAAGAAATAGTATTTTAAATTAGAGTTGCCGTTTTAATATTTACAATTTTTTTTATTTAGACGTTTTATTTTACTTTGTTATTTAGAATTTTTATATTTATTTTATATACAGGGTGTCGCATTAGTGTGAGGAAGCTGAATATATCCGCTTTTTATAAAAAAAAAATATTAAGAAATTATTATTCATATTCTAAAATTAGTTACATATGTATAGGATGTTACAGAATGCCGTGCCAGACTTAACTTAGATTTTTTTAAATTGAATGCTACACTTTTTTTACGTATTCAAAATCTGGTTACTTTTGTGAGCTTCCTCATACAGGCGTTGCCACATCTCTCCCGAATGTTTAAAAGGTTATGACCATTTTTAAATGTTTGAAACAAAACTACGGAATTGGTTGAACGAATGCTAGTGAAACGTTACACCAATGAAGAGATTGGTGAATAGAATTTTGCTGGTAGCATTGAATTAAAATTAAAAAACAGTTAAGTAAATATATTCGTATTTTCGATCAATAACTTAATGTAGCCTATGTGAAATAGAAACTGTATTTTCAATCAACTTAACCTGCATTTTTTTGCTTTTAAAATGAATTGCTGTCCAGTTTTATTATATGTATGTTACATCTCACAAATTATAGGTTTGTGGTATGAAAAAAGTTCCATGTATTCGGTAAATCCTCTATTCCTTTAGTGTGTCTGCTGTTTCGTTGTCCGCCATCTGCTAAAACAATGGTTCAGATTAATATTATAGGCGTATGCATACATGTTGATTAAATTAATGACACAATACTTACTTGGAGGCAATAAACAATACTTACCCCGTACACCTACAGAACACATATATACACAGGTGCCGTATTTAGGAGCAAAACATCACTTCCATTCTCTTCACTAATGCAGAAACAGTAGGTAATGTAGGTAGGCTCTTTACTCCGGCGCTAGTTTTAATTCGGGTCTATGAGAACTGCTCAAAAATATCGATCATTTCACTTAACAATTTCACTCTGTCACATAAATGTTTAAAGGTTGTGCTACAAATACTAAAAGTGTTGCTTTTGATTAAGTTTTTCGTTTGCTTTTCGTTTTCTGCCAAAGCACTTCTTGTGTTGAATGAAATAAGTAGTTTGCTGAAGTAGCAAAACACAGAAATTTTACGTTAAGCGGCAGATTTTGTATTCTGTGAACCGATTTAATGTAGTATTTAAATTCAAAGCATATAATTGTTTCACATAAACTAAATAGTTGAACAAACATCTGCGCTTTTTTCGAACATACAGCTAAGGGTTTAAATGAAAATACAGCTTCGTTCGCTCAAATTAAAAATTCTTTAAATGAATGCAAACCGTTTAAAACTTGAGTTTGGGTTGATTGAACTATCACCTTTTACTCTGTGCAGAATGAATTTTATGACATCTGTCAGACAAGTCATGGCTACGCTATAAAACTGAAGATATCTGGAACTTTGACTTTTTTTGCAAAGGAGTGTAAATATTACAGTCATTTCTGAAAACGGCAAATTTATTTTGAATTTAACAGCGTTTCTGTTAGTTTCAGAGAGAAAACATACAGAATGATTTTTTTTCTTTCCTAAAGATGATGTTAAAAAAGTTCTCTCTATTGGAAACAGCATTAGTTTACACATTGTATATTTAACTAAAATAATTAAAAATAAAAACAATATTAAATAGACTAGTAAACTCCGGACCGTTCAACCAGCCAATTAAATAGTCGTTTGATGACGGATTGCGTCCCAAGACAGCGGACCGGCTAAACCGCACCACCCTCCACTAACCCTCGTACACACCTGTGGTTTGGGATCGTCGGTACACCCTGTATATTCATTTTTCTTAATTAAAAATTATACATACTGTATATGCTGTGGCTGATGGTCGAGTGACTTGCGCGCTTGGCTATCAGTCACGGGGTCCGGGGTTCGAATCCCAGGGCCTGCTCTCTGAGTGAGGTTTTCGTGGTTTTCCTCACTCCTTGGCAAATGATGAGAGACAAACACCTTAAGTCGCTCCACGGGCGCAGACGTAATAATAACTCATGGCCGGCCGATGCCCCCTGTAATTGGCGAAAGCTGTTGGGGGATGTAAAGGTATGAATTATTATTATTATTATTATATTGTTATAGTATTATATTGTATATTCATTTTTCTTAATTAAAAATTACACATACTGTATCATCATTATTTTCCATTGTAACACTAAAACAATCGAAGAAAACACAAAATTCTTATCTGCTTTAGATATCCGTCAACTATCGATAATTTACATACTTGGTAACCGACGTCTTCCGAATAATGGTTATCACAGTAATTATAATGTTAATGTTTTACCATTTCTTCAATCCCTAATTCGTCGTCGTTCAAGGTTTCGATGGTTTGATGTTCGGTGTACGACTACCTGCTGATCACCGGCAATATTACATAATCGGATCCTTCGCAAAAGCATTAAGTTTTTCTTAAAAATACCAAGAAAAAAATCTGTTCAAACTTTTTTAAAAATTATTTAAGTTATTCAACTTTCCTAACAATGACTTGTGAAGAAAGTAATATCTTAGCTTTTCTTCCGAGCTGAACATAGTAATTTCCCACCATCTCCTCTCAAATCTACATTAAATGAGACTTGACGTTGTCTTTTGCCGTAAAACAATGTCATTCATATCAAGTCAATTCCCATATATAACATCTCAACGTTATTATATTATATAGAGATGCTCGCAAATAATACATATCTATCCACCTATCTGTCAACATTTATTACAAGGCACACACGCGCGAACTCAAGCCACGTCAAATAAATCAAATATATTGAGATACGGCGACAATGGAAACAGAAGTGGCAATACATCAAGCGGGTCATTAGGCGAATGACAATATTCGACAAGATATATGACGTGTGGAAGCCTTATTGATAACCCAGTCAGGTATGGAGTGCCGTCTTTTCCCCGACGGGGAATTGGACCAAATGGCATCGGCACCGAAAGGGCGAACAGCCGGACTCGCTTCCGCTAACCATGCCCCTGTTCGCTACTAGTACACCTAAGTTTGTACGTATAGAGAGATATTTCCTTTCGGAACTGAAGTGGAGTCGACTCGGCATCTTGGCCAACTTAATAGTGAGAACGCGTCTAACGGAACAATCAATTTCTATCCTCTGACAGTTGGTTGATTTCGGTCGGGGAACTGGGAGCCGATGTTACCTATCATTTGTCATATTGTTTCTGCTCCATTCCGTTTAGAGTTGCTGTTTTATTCTGTCTTGTCTTATATGAGAAATATTGTATTTCAATCTAACGGGATTATGATCGAGAGAAGTACATTTTGATCAAATTAAATACCAGATCTAGAAGCATACAACAGATGATAAGAACAGGATTTTACGCCAAATTATATAAGAGTTGTATTACCTACACGGCAAATTGAATAAGAATAATAAGATTCACTGTAAGCACTGTCAATGTTATTGTGTAGAAGATTGTATAAAAATTTTATGCTAATAATTGTTCATCTCATTTCTAGAGATTCAAAGTTGAATGTTTGAAGTAGCACATCATAATCAAACCCCCTAGGAGGGTAAATGCCCTCACATCGATAAAACAAGTGTTTGAGGAATTTTCGCTGAATTTTTTCTATTAATATGGTATGGGTCTTATAAAATGGATTGCAAACTAAGCTCGCATATTCTAGCTTACTTCTTACGTAGGTATAAGATAAAGCTATGGCGGTACCGGTTTGAGACATTTGCGAGTTACGTATTATAAAGCCAAACGTTTTCAGGGCTGACGATATTATATAATTCGTGTGAGGTGCAAAGCTGAGGGAAGGATCAAAATGCACTCCCAGGTCTTTAACAGCAGAACTGCGAGCAATTGGGCAATCATCCAAAACATAATTGCACCTAATTGGATTCCTCTTCCTATTGTACGACATTATAGTACATTTGGCGATATTCAACTGGAGTTTGTTGTAGATACACCATTGAGCAATTTTGTTAATTTGTTCTTGCAGATGCAGTGGCAGTGGCAGTCGTTCATAGTAACAATTTCTTGAAATATTTTTAGGTCGTCAGCAAAAATACATTTACTACAATCAATACGTTCAAGGAGGTCATTAATAAAGACAATAAAGAGCAGGGGCCCGATCCTTGAGGTACTCCAGATGTTGCTGTATAATATTTCGACGAAAATCCGTTGTAAGTGACGTACTGCATTCGATCACGCAGGTAAGAAGCAGGTGTACACTAAAGCCAAAACTTTCCAATTTTTTTATTAATATGGTGTGGTTTATCTTGGCAAATACCTTTGCGATGTCAGTGTAAACAGTATCAACTCGACCACGTGCATTTAAAACATCGGAAATGGATTGGGTGAAGTAAGTCAAGTTTGTTACGATTGATCTTTTCTCCATGAAGCCATGTTGATCTGATGAAATAAAAATTTTAGCACTAGGATATATGCAAGAATACAATACTATCTCAAAAGCCCTCGCAAAGTTACTTAGGAATGATACAGGTCGATAGTTTGTAATATCCGTTGACGAACCTGACTTCAGCATTGGACACACTTTAGCAACTTTCCAGAGTCTTGGAAAACTAGCGGTCCTTATTGCGATATTAAAAATCGTTGACAAAGTCTGCGCTAAAACGACACCATAATCTCGCACTAGAAAACTTGGAATCCTGTCAGGTCCAGATGTCATCCTATTTTTTAATTTTCTTATGCTATTATAAAGATGGAAAGATGTCATTATTTACACTGATGCATCAAAAACTGACATAGAATGTGTTCATAACGGAGCATAAAGAAATATATCTATAAAGAATTAACGGCCATATTGAAAGCTGTAGAATACATTCACAGGATGAACATTAGCAAGGTTGGCATCATGTTGGATCCGGAAAGTATTCTTAAGGTTATGTCAAATAAAAATCTAGAAGTTATGTACCTACTCTACTACTGTGCAGAAAATAGTAGTTGGAAATATAATTTCTCATTTTCTGCACAGTAGTAGAGTAGGTACATAACTTCTAGATTTTTAACGCTTTGTGTGGATTAAAGAGCACGTTGATATAAGATCGAACTTGCTAAAAGAGTAGTTACGGAAGGAAACAGAGGGTTCAATGTAAACTTTTTTTTTTTTTGCTTTCATGGGCAGGTTTAACCCCGTGAGGCAGCTCGGCCTTAAGACCTATTGTGCCCCCATGATGTCTTAACCCTCTCGACCTGGTTGTACTCGAACAAACAGGTCCGCAAGTTGGTCGAGAGTTAATTTTCTTATACTGGGTTCGTCCAATCGAGCGACCCCTAGACAGCTCCGTCTCTCCCTGTCCACTGCCGGGCAGTCGGCAAGGAGGTGCACAGGAGTTTCTTCTGCTCTCCCACAGTTTCTACACAGGGGAGAGTCCACTCGCCCCATTCGGTGCAAATGCTTATTTAATGAACAGTGGCCGGTTAGGACTCCCGTAAGAAGTCTCAGTCTGGCCCTGCTCATAGAGACTGCCTTGCGGAGTCTTTCGTCGCCCGGATAAAAACCGAGGATTTTACAGTGTCTCACGCCGACTAGTCCATTCCAACAGGAGCGGTGACTAGCAGCGAGTTGAGATCTGACAAAGGCTTTGATACCGCCATAGGAACTCCCGCACAACGGTTCTGGACCAGTGAACGGTAGACCACTGGCGCCTCTAGCTAGTTTGTCAGCAATTTCGTTGCCTCTAATCCCAGAGTGACTAGGCACCCATCTCAGCGTAATGCTGTGATGCTCCGCCAATTCTTCAAGCTTCCTATGGCACCTCAGTACCACTTCGGAAGCAAATTTGACAGCCTGTAGTGCCCTGAGGGCAGCTTGGCTGTCGGAAAAAATTTCGACCGATCCATTCCCATGCGGACAGTTTAAGATGCTCTCTGCACAGGTCTGGATGGCTATAACTTCAGCATGGAAGATGGAAGTGGAGCCCCCTAAGCTGATGGCTTCGCCATTCGGTTCTCCATCTCTCCAGATCCCAATGCCTGTGCCGTTCGGCGTCTTCGAGGCATCCACAAACCAGCGATGAGAACATCGCCTCGGTCTGTAATGTATGCTTTGGAGACCTCACTGTTGGAAATGTCTACGGAGTATTTCCTAGTGAAGCTGAAGACAGGCGGAATCTTGTCCGCCCTAGTGGACAGAGGTACTGTCTGTTCGATGTAGTTGAAAATGCTAGTATGGTCTCCAGTTTTACCAGAGAAACCTTTACGCCCGCTACATTTTACTCTGTAAGCTGCCAGGGTAGCTTCTGACCGCAACACCAACTGAAGCGGAGGAAGCCCAAGAATGGTCTCCATGGCCGCAGTCGGCGTCGAGGACATGGCTCCCGTGATGCCTAAACAGGCAATCCTTTGGACCTTGCTGAGCGCGTTTACCGCGTAGCCCAGACTAGCCTTACGCCACCAGACTAACGAGGCATAGGTTATGGAGGGTAAACTTCAACTGAAGTGATCTACTTACGATGAGAAAGAAAGAAATTTTCATCGAATGGTAAAATCGCTTTAAAGTTTGAGGCTCTACTAAAGGAATATCCATATTTCAATTTTGAAATTCCAAGGATCCTCAATTATTTAACTTCTGTGCGATAATTATTAGACGGACTGTATTTACAAACACCCCTTTGAGTTATTTCGAATTTCGAACAGCCGATGTTGCGGATACTGCTTGCCTTTCGCCCGAGGGACGTTCATCCGTTCCGTTTGATTGGTGGTGGATAGTGCGGTCGCCGACTCCGAGCGTCTTGGAAGGAGAAAGTCTTGAGGCAAACAGTTCTGTTGTTGTTAGTATTAGTGGTAGTACTCGGTCGTTGTTCTGGCGTCGACGAAAGGCGCATCCCTTATCTCGGGATTCTTGCTAGAGACAGGGGGCCAGTAATTAAACGTTATAGGGAAAGTTGCTGATTTGTTGGCGGATCTGCGACCGCTTCCCTTTCAACGGGGAATGATATTATATCAGCGATAAGTTGAGGCGCGCTTATATGCGTGCATATAATGTAACGGAACGCGTGAGCGTTAATAAACTGCTTGATTAGCTCGCCATCTTCGAAACGTACGGTGCCGTAATAACGTTGAATTGTATACATTGTCTGTGGCTTGGTACTGGGATTTTGGAAATTGATAAATTTAATGTATTATACAGAAAGAAGGCTGATTCTATAGTTGCTTCAAATTTTATCAAAATTACTTTTTTGTTTATTTGAGTTTGCGTCAATTTGACTTATTTTCGTCCTCTGAATTTTGGATCTTCAAGAAGATGGATCTACAGCGCATTTGGTTTGCACTTTTTGGGCAATTATAGCAGAGTTAGGGCACCACCAAGGCAAACTATTGTGAAAGACCCTAACCTAGATTTATAAATCCACTCCCTTGCTTAACGCAAATCTGAGAATTTGCTTTCTCTTCGCGAGATATTGTCTTCTGTTCGTAATGTAGCACCCTTTTTGATGTGTCATAAAGATGTACCAAGTCAAACTTTCGCCAGTGTAATGGCACAATAGAATATCGCGTATATCCTCTTCTTCTTCTAGCAAACAGAAATCATATTTGCCTTTCTATTTTCTATCCTTTAGCATATCGATTACTCGCGGGCATTCAAATGGTAGATAGATATTAGAAATAATAATAATAATAACTGCAACACTCTAATGGAAATTAGAAACTTTTATTGGCGGAGCTATTATTTTAAATAGAAAAGACTATCAAGAATACAACTATAATTATAGATATTAGCTTCCTTCATCCCTTTCTTGAGGTTCTCTCGGGCACAGATATTTATTGCAAATATTTCTACCTAAAATATGTTTGGGGTTTTTCCTAAAGCTATTGAAAGACCACAGTTTGGCCCAATAATTCCGACTACCACACCTTGATCCATCTCGGATCCGTCTGTGTAGCAGACAAAGGATCCTCCTTTCAAATTCTGGTTCTCTTGTGCCTTATTTCTTTCGACTAGGAATCACTACTTTGAGTAATTGCCTAAAGTTTAGTTTAAGCGCCATGATGTGCGTTGTATTTCTAGTGACCTTACCTCTGATATGGGGTCGTATAGTACTGCGAAAAGTCCTATAACGTCACCAACTTTAAAGTTGTCTATAAAGTTTAGCCTGTAAACACTGAGGACCGCCATATCTGTTTCCGCAATTTAGTCTGTGCTGTTTCTGCTTAGGTTTTGCCACCATACTATGGAAGCGTAGGTAGCCACGGGTCTTATAACAGCCTGATATAGTCAGTATATGTATCATGTTTGGCTGTAGATCCTAGGTTTCCCCAAAGAATCTTTGGCAAGACAAAGATATGCTGTTGTTGCTCTATGGATGACTCAGTATAATTATTTGTTCCAATTTAATCTCTGATCGAGATATTTGGCTTCGTTGAAGTATTCTGGTTGGCCAACTTTAAGGAATTCTTTATCTAAAAATATTTTCATCCTGTTTGTAAATCGTACAACTGTAGTCTTATTAGCGTTTGCTTAAAGTTCTTATTCCAAGCATCATTCGTTAACAATATTGATGGCCTTCTGCATATGATTTTATAAGATTGTATTGTGTTTGCTCCTTCTTACAATGACCAGGTCATCTGCATAGCACTGGATATTGTATCCTTCTTCATGATAAAACCCCATTCTGAGGGTATCCACCCTCGGTCCCAAATATCATCGGATTACTACCCAGCTGCGCAGATATCATAGCCACGTAATAAGTACGAATTGTTGACCTCCTCGTTTACCAAAACTTAATAAAGTACACAGGAACCGTATATTTGCTAATGAGAAACTAGGGCAACCACTGCTAATGTGCAGTTAATAAATCTTCAACCAAAGCATAAACTAAAGTTTTCTTAAAATGTTATCTAAAAGGCTAACGTAGCTATGTGCCGAAAGAAATGAGGAATGTTCACGAATATATAACAATTAGAATTATTAGGATGGCAAGTTTTCGAGCAGAACGACTTGGCAACTGTTTGATTGCCCTCACAAGCTGAACATTTTCCGATGTTCTGATTGATCTGCGTCGGCCATGTGTAACGTTCTCTTAACGTGCTATCAGATTCTTGTGTCTAACTCAGATTCGAATCGTGTTCCTATTAGGACCAGCATTGTTAAACCTGATCAACATCTGGTTTAACAATGCTCGTCCTAAAAAGCACTAAAAAGTACCGCTGAAATGTTCTATGCATTGCGACCATAAATCGCTGTTGTTTTCGAAAAGCCACGATGTGATCACATCCAAGATTGCCTTTTAGTTTACAGTGGCCTGATAAAATCGTTGTCAATATATATATCTTTATTTAGATTGATGCATTCTATAGAGTTCTTCCGGTTATAAATCCCCAGGAGAGTTTTAGGTTGCCTCATTCGCTGGATATATCCCCAATATTTGGAGTTTCTTTGCTCTACTTCACATTTAAGTTTCTCCTGTATTATTTGGTTCAGGCCCTTTTATAACTCAAAGCAATTGCAGCGGAAATGCCAACACTCTGACTCATACGTCATGTCATACGTGTTGTGAAATTAAGAAGGTAGAAGGTATTCTACCTTTTAAAATAACTATTTTGCCTAGTTAAAATGCTATTGTAACTATTTGTAAAACCGATTGGGAACTCTATAACTCTTCGGCGGGCAACTGGAGTTCTAACAATTTTTTCCTCAAATTTCACAATTGCGGAGCTAACGTCGTAGAGATTAAATAAGCGACAGTTGAGCACGAAGTTAATTGAGTCTATCGCGTGTTAAATCCAGTTTCAACCGATCTAAATGGCCCAGCCTAGATTTTAATAATACATACATTTCGTCCATGCGTACCTGCTCTTGATACTATTATATCATTGTTTTTTTTGTCGCAAGGTTCCACATCCGTGATTATAATATACATATAATACATTTATAAAGACCGAGCCCTAGAATTACTTCAGCATTACGCAAGCCTATTTATAATAAAAGTGGAGTGAGCGGTTGGTGTAAGCAGTGATTAACGGCGTATAACTGGGTAATCCGGCGACTGACTCGGACTATGGGCCGAAAGGACGACGCACGGCTAGCCAAGGGAACGGGATCGTAATGAATGAAAGAGGACTGCGGATGGGAGGGACTGCGCCCGTTCGAAGAGGGTGTGTTCCACTGAAATCAAGTCGAATTAATTATGCTTTTTTACGCGGTAAAAATCCTTGTCATTCGGTATAATTACCTTACAACCTGCGATAACAATTTCATTTGTTTTATTGTTCCGAGGAGATACGAAATGTTGCCTCGCGAAACAAAACAGACACACACAATGGACGTCGAACGCGCTTTGGTTTTTTAAAAGATTGCTTTAATTACAATTATGGTAGTTGGTGTGTCCTTGCTTTTATTATATGTTCGTTTATGATGAGCAATTTATGAATATGTAATGTTGAGGAGGGAGGATTATGTGTTAGGAGGGGATATTAAATTGAATTTTAAAAACAATGGAATTCATATTTCTTTATGCTATTTTTCTGCTGTTTCAAGAATGCATGATGCTGCAGCGTACTCAGAGAGGCAAAGTTTTAAATAACTTCTGAATTCTTAACTGCAGGTTACGGCTCATATATTTGATGTAAATATTGTCATAAATAAATGGTAAATAGGTACAATATTAAAAACAAATTAAAAACACATTGAAAGAGACTAAAAGTGTTATCATTGCATATAAAAGTGTTTTCCCGTCTTTTGAAAAACATTAATATTTCGAAAACATAAATAGATCATGATTCACGTGACAAAATACCCGCTATACATTTAATAATTCTAATGTAAGAGGAATAAGTTTCTCGCTGCCGGCATAGGGCCCCAAAAGATGATGCCATACCGCAAGCGGGACTGAACATAGCTAAAATAAAACATCCTCAGCTGTTGGACACCAACACATTGACGCCGAACATAATTTCACCTCCAAGATCGAGCAATGCTCTTCGTATTTTAACGAGTCATCAAGGGTCACACCAAGAAACTTCACCGAACTACATTCCGTAATCTGTTTTTGACCAAAGTCAGCGCTATGACATATGGTCCTATAATTTTCTAATTAATTTTTATTTCCTTTTTTATGAATCGGTATTAGTTTACTTAGTTTCAGTTTATTTGGGCCGAAATGAAAAACCCCTACAGGAATTTTACTTGTGTGAGTAAAATTACTTTGATGTAAAAATATACCAAGGAAATTTACTACTAGTGTATGGAAAATACTAAATAAAATGAAATTTACTGGGTAAATTTCTTACGATAAAAAAGGTCCCTCGTAAAAATCGTTTAGCATGGAAATTTCATATGGATCTTTACTAGGTATTTAGGAAAATTCTTAAACATGCATAAAGGAATTTTGTATAGGAATATCCCTAAAATTTGTAATTTACCGATGAAGTTTACTACGTGTAGGTACTTTTCCGATACTGCTGAAGCTTATAAGTAGGAAAGATCGTCTCGTTATAACATATAGAATTTCTTTCACAAGTTTTCCGTTAATGTTACACTTCGTATATTACAAATTCCGTTTGTCCTAAATGTGAAAATATTTGTAAATCCATCACTTACTTTCCTATTTGCAAATTCCAGTACTACGGAAATGCTGATAAAAAAGACATACCTTTCCACGAGTGAAATGGAGTATCTGATTTCAACCAAGGAATAGGATTAACATAGACACTGCAATACCATTATAAATATATATTACATGTAATTTAACAAATATTAAAAACATATTAATAATAATAACAATAATACATATAGATGGTACTCAACTGTCTCATTAAACTTATAATTTTCTTTTTCGAGTGTGAAAAAGGCTGCTTTTGGTGTCGGCATCAGGATGCGTCTTCATGATGTAGCGTTGGAGGAACTGCAACAAACAACTCATCTTTTTTCATTATTGATATGCTTACAAGATCGTAAGCATTGATGAAAAATAAATGCCTAGATATCAATTAATATCTTAGTGTGCAATGTGTAATGTGTGTAAAATATAGGTTTTAAAATTACCTATTTCAAGAGAATATAAAAAATAAATGAAAAAGGCTAACTGTATTATATACAGGGTGCATTCGAAATTTGGTAGAAGAAATCATTAATGTTACTAAGCGTATAATAGTTATGTGCTTGTTTAATTGTTATACCTAAACGCTTTTTTATCCATAAAAACAAATGCATAGATAGGTATAGGATATATTTTAAGTATAAATAGACAAGTTGAATAATACATTCATAACCTCTACTTCAGAGTAGCGAAATATGACTGCAATAAACAATATCTATAACCATTTACTTTAACATTACGGTAATACACAAACTACAAATATATTTTATATACCCTGTCGAGGCATATTAATGTGTTTTTTTTTTTTGGAACACAATTAGGTGTACTGCGTGTTTGTATATGCACAAACCTATATGTTTCAACGTTTGTAAATTATGAAAATGCAGCTGCTGGTCACCCTCAGTAGTAAGAATGTATTATTTAACTACTAGATTTATTTTAAATTAGTCACTTACCTAAATATGCCTATATATAAAACGAAAAGAACGAGCACTGCCACTTCCGTGCGTGCTATGTGCTATCTATCTACAAATTGAACCCATAAAATTGAACATGCGCGCATTGTAAGTATGTATTTGGTTTCCAACGTAAATTTCCTAACTGTGGATAAAATCACGCAGTAATTTAATAAGAATCCCTGGGAGAGCATAAAAATTTTAGTAATATTACGTTTTTACGTAGCACTTTTACCTACAATTAAAAAATACTGATCGATATGTGGGAAATTTCTAAAAGTATAGGTAATTTTGTTAAAAAAACGTAAAATTACTCAGCTTTTTGGTGATTTTCCCCCAAATGTTACTGGAATTTTTAGGAGAAATTCTGGTAAATTTACTAAAAGTTTTTAGTGTGTATATCGGTGCCCATTAGATGATAAAAGGTTCGATGTAATTTTATGAGTACAAGAGAAGTGGTTTTTGAAGAGTTCTGCTTACAACTACCTACATAACTAAATTCATAATTTATGTGGAAAATTTTTCATAACGCGAATAATGTATTTCTATTGAGATCATTTACCAAACACCTAACGAGAAACTATAAAATTATGTAATTATAGGCCATTGTTCCCCAGATCACAACGTCCATTAGGTGCATTACACAAAAATAAAGCGAATGACACAATATCTTGATTCGCATACAGCGTAAATTTTTAAATCTTCCATCAAGAAATACACATCTCCTTCTGTCATTCTTGCTTATATTTACAATAAAATATCGCCAAGCTGTTATTATAGATGTTACCCGTATGTGTCACGTACCCTTACTTGCATCCTATTCACCACCCTCTCTTTAAATATGCATACATTTTAAAACGCCCGTCTCAACTCCTATATACGAGTTTGATTTTCTCTTCGGCAATACGGATCGCGTCTTTCGCTTTTATTTTTGACTCTGCGTCATACCCAATTACGTCCGGATGCCTGGAACTACGTATACGAAAACGACAAACGATCCCCCACATACAGTATCGCGAGAGGGAACGGCGATCCCCCATCGCGATGGCAAAATTTACATGTTTAAAGTTTAATGCGCCAGTTATCGAAGGCGCGACTTTGAAAAAGTGACGTCAACCTCGCTGAAGCATATTGCGAGTCGTACAGGTGGGTGGTATGGTATATTGACTTCGAACGTTCCTCTCCATTATGAATGAGGTTCGTATTCAATTTGTAGGCTTCGGAAACGTTGCCGGTATATTAAAAATGAGAGCAAAACGGGAATATTGCTGGGAGAATTGCGGGTTGGAGCAGGGAAAAGGGTGGCTGTCTCCTTAAGTGTGTTGGTGCTTGATACAAAGGAGACGTCTTGATACATTTTCTTCGTACGTGGTATAGGAGGTGTTATTATGTGAGAGATATTCTCCCTTTATATCTATAAATATGAGGGAAATTCCGATGGGATGTGGTAGGTGCTAGGGTGTGAGATGACGTAATATCATCCACATGTAACATAATTAAAAATAGCACATTATATTTCGGGGGTGCTCGTTTTCGGTGTTGCTATGGGTCGTGAGTTCGAAGTAAATAAAATTAAATTGGGCGCCAGTAGGACACCTACGGGAGGGGCGGCGGGGAAACAAAATAAAAAAATGAACAATTGATAGAATGTATTAACAAAGTAAATAAAATATATTATATAAATATATTATGCCTATACCGGGTGTCCAACCTAAGATGCAACAGTTCCTAGCCAATTTATTACTGCCTTTTTGAAAAAAATTTTCAAATAAATGTTGCCTCGAATCACATTCTACATATGCTAAAATTAGTTTCAGTAATGGCGGACTTCCGGTTGTACCGGAAGTAACTACTAACTTTATTATTTTAAATGGAACACCCTGTATATTATTGCACTTTTGGATTCCTTGTTAAATTTAAATAACAATACGTTAGGGATACATTGGGGCTAAGTTGTACCGTTTTCGAATTACATGACGTTTTTCGAAAAAAATTACATTTGCAGTGTCTTCGGTGTTTGGAAATATCTCGGGAAATACGAAAGTTAGAAAGATGCGCTCAACTATGAAACAGCACACGTCTTTTATTTTAAAATTGTTGCGTTTAAATTACAGCGTTATTAAATAGGGATCTGTAATTTTTGAACTCTAAAATCATGGATAACTTGATTTTTTTAAATTGAACGGTGTAGCAATTTTTACATAAATGGATATAAAATTTAATTTTCTTTCGATTTTATATGAGTATCATTGTATCTATCTCCAACGGTTTTGGAGATATTCGCAATTTTTCAGTTTCTCACGATAGATACGTATTGCGAAGCGCCGCCGCCGGCCACCTTCCCCTCGCATTTCACCAGGCTTGGAACTGGCAGCAATAATACTGGGATGCTTACAAAGTGGCCAACAGAACACAATAGGACCACTAGAAACAAACAAAATGGTCTAAAAGAAACTTGAGATGTTTAAAGCGGCATCTTTAAAGTCAACGCAAGCTTGAAACGCACTAGGTATCTTGCCGTTATTAGTGTTCCAAGTGTCAGAACTGACATTCAGAGTACTGTTTGGTAACATAATAATTAAAGATGTCGCTTACTCGAGAAGAATTAGTAGATATGGTTTTCGTTCTCGGTGAATGTTACAGAAACGCTTTGTTAGCGTCAAGAGTTTACACAAAGTATTATACCCATGTAGAAAGCATCCAGATAGGAGGGCATTTCAGTCGCTACTGGGTAGTTTTGTAAGTACTGGATCCGTAGCACGTACAAAACGGAACCTCAATAACTACGTACTTACGGATGAAAATCAGTTGCAAGCTGCGATTTCTTCTCATGGGGTTTCATTAAAAATAAGGTTTATGAGACGCCACCAACAAACCCTGATGATATGCGCCATCGTATTTTAAGAGCGTTTCAAGAACTCACACCAAAAATACTCAGAAATGCTCAAAAGTGTTTGCAAGAGCGATTTCGATTATGTAGTGCCGAAAACGGACAGCATTTTGAACATTTAATATAATAGTGTTGTACAAATTCTCTGTACAATGACAACACTAGCGTTTAAAGTGTAGCCTGTTGCGAGCAAGACGCTCGAAGTGTACGTACGCCATACATTGGATAGAGTAATGTAGTTGTGCTGATTTATTGATATTCCAGTAATGTTATGTTTTCTTTTATCTTTGCTATGTTTGCTTGTTTCTAGTGGTCCTATTTTGTTCTGTTGACAAGTTTCTAAGCATGCCAGTCCCAAGCCTGGTGAAATTCGAGAAGGTGACCGGCGGCGGCGCTTCGCAATACGTATCTATCGTGAGAAACTGAAAAGTCGCGAATATCTCCAAAACCGTTGGAGATAGACACAATGATACTCATGTAAAATCGAAAGAAAATTAAATTTTACGTCCATTTATGTAAAAATTGCTATACCGTTCAATTTAAAAAAATCAAGAAGCCATGATTTTAGAGTTCGAAAATTACAGATCCCTATTTAATAACGCTGTAATTTAAACGCAACAATTTTAAAATATGAGACGTGTGCTGTTTCATGGTTAAGCGAAAACCGAAAACCGCATCTTTCTAGCTTTCGTATTTTCCGAGATATTTCCAAACACCGAAGACACTGCAAATGTCATTTTTTTTCGAAAAACGTCATGTAATTCGGAAACGGTACAACTTAGCCCCAATGTATCCCTAACGTATTATTATTTAAATTTAACAAGGAATCCAAAAATGCAATAATATACAGGGTGTTCTATTTAAAATAATAAAGTTAGTATCTACTTCCGGTACAACCGGAAGTCCGCCATTTCTGCAACTAATTTTAGCATGTGTAGAATATGATTCCAGACAATATTTATTTGAAACATTTTTCCGAAAAGACAATAATAAATCGGCTAGGGACCGTTGCATCTTAGGCTGGACACCCGGTATAAACTTGCACAGTCAAACAGAATAAAATAAATTGTCGATAAAAGTATAAAACATATGGTCAAATAAAAAACCGTTTGTCCTGAATTAAAATAAAAGTGAAGCGGTATACAAGGTCCAAGAATAAAGCAGAATTTTACATTTGCTTATTTAAAATGTTACAATATATGTTGCTGAGCTGTTGAGTATCTGTGTTAAAGTTAATAGAATCAGGACAACCCATTACATGCACCATCTCAAAAAACAATCTCTTTTTGTAATTACTTTTCATCTGGAAAATGGAGTTGTTATCGTAGTCAAAATTATGGTCTAAGTCCCGAAAATGGAGGACCAAGGCACAAGAACGGTTTCCGATACGACTGTCACTCTTGTGTTGGGTTAGTCTGCTTTTTAGCATTTGAACTGTCTGGCCTATATAGCAACCATTACAGTCATGACAGGAAATTTTATATACTACACCACTCTGATTGAGCATTGGAGCTCGGTCTTTAGTTTTTGAAAAAATATTACCAACAGTTAGTATATTGTATTTTGCGATCAATAAGTCCCTGAAGTGCTGAATTAAGTTAAGAGTGAGTCGTTCTATGAAGGGTAGCTTGTAATATTTAAACAATGAAGGAGCACCATCATCAATAGGGCCATCAAACATATTAGAAAAGAATATCAACTTTTTTAGAATATGTCCGGGGTAACCACTGTTGGCAATATATATTTTTCCTTTTTCATATTACACATATACATCATATACAAGGGTCATTCTCAACGAATCCATACTTTTGCAGTCTTAAGTTTCTGAAAATTCAGTTATTTAATTCAGAGATAATTTAATTATATCATATTAAAGGAAACTGCCAAATTTATTAATTTGTTAGGGTTAACGTATACACCGATATATTAGATTTAGTTTATTGCACAATATGCCTGTGTTGTATCACCTCCGTTAATTGTCTCTACCCCTGATCCCAATAAACTAGTGAACTATGAAACAGTTAGATACTAATATTTCAAAACTAGCATCATCAGACCTTGTGCAGTAAATCTTCTTATTTTGATTTTTGGTATCATTGTAGTGAAATAAGTAAACAATATTAAGAAAAGTTGTCTCTTACTAAACATCACCTTCGTTATGAAAGAATTTTACTGTAATATTTGTACATCTGACGTGCCCTATGCTCAAATGAGTCGACAGGATCAATAAAGATTATGATTAGGATTATGAAACGAAAGTACTAAAAACGGTGTTTGAAAAGTCTTACTTCCAGGTTATATTTGGCGCGAATTTGACGTTTATTATGTGGTACTGGTAGTGTGGATGAAAAGTTACTAAAAGTAACGGACAAAACTGGCGCGACATACAAACTAGTTTCATTATAAATAAAATAATATTGTGAAAAAAATTACTGGAGTAACCTGTTTGAATAAATAAATTTGTTAATGTTCTGAGTTCTAAACTCTTTTCTTTTATTGTTTTATGGTTGTAACAATGAAAGTTAGTAAGAAATGCGTAAATGACCGCGAAATTTCTTCGCGCGTTTTTAATTTAACGGTTACATTTGCTTTAACCTTAAATATCGATACCTTAAATATCAATAAAGCGGTTAATGTAATGACTTGTTTCAATAAATTTATTGATTAATGCTATCAGTTGTGGACTTGTTTCCTTCCTTGTTAGTATCCCTAAGATAATATATAATAAGTATACTTCTGAATGCGGAGTAATTTTGCTTTGTTTAAAATTGGAAAATTATTAAGCGGGAAAAAATAAAAGTAACCACATTTTTATTCAATTTTATTATATAAATTATAAAATATAAATGTTACAATGAATGAATTAGTTTGGTTTTAAATGCAACTAAAGTATTGATATGCATATCACAGAGATATATTAAACATTAGTAAATGTTATTATAAAGCACGCTTCACATTACTAGAATTTTGTTAATTGCATTTAAGTAAACCCACCGGCCTTAATGGTCCTTTTAGTTGTTCGTTAATTTCTTGGAAAGTACGTTACATTGCATTTCAGTATTGCCATTTCTACTTAAATCCTCAAACCAACACTCAGTCACAGCACTGGCTTCCACGGAATCGGGATATTGGTGAGCTTCAGCAAATTCTTCCACTGCTTTTCATTGTGATTTTTTTTTACACATGTTTTCAAGATATCCTTTTTACGCATATCTCGAACATTATCTTCGATTGTTTTTTGGTTCGTGAACTTTTTTACATATCCCTCAAGAATAACTATACAAAAACTGAATATTCTTTGAACCACCTCAAAGAATGATGTTTGCTTTTCTAGCGTGTACAAATTTCTTATTGGCGACCATTTTTCATATAGGTACTCATCTTCCACAAGAAGTCTTTGATATACCTACTGCATTTGAACGGATCCCAATTGTAGATACTATTTGGTTCTTGATTCCGCTGTCGCAAAGATCACATTATGGCTTGATTAGTAAATCTCGCTAAAAAAGATTCAGCGAACAAGTTTTCTCTTCATGGGCTATATTATTAAAAAAGATATATGTCTTTAAAGTGATATTAACTTTAAAGGTAAAAGAAAAACAAAAAACAAAAGCTGTTGTTTTAGATTACCTCATATGCTACTTGTTACAATCAACAGACACCGTTTTTGAACCAGTTTTGTACATACAAAAAGTTATTTTTAGTCGGTACCTCCATCTATCATATTTTCAATGACTTCCATATATTTGCATAATCCACCCGTGGATCTACCGCATATACTCCATAAATATTTAAAAAATAAAGTCAAACATCGCCCGATCATTATTCTAACGGTCCACCCAGCTCTTTTCACGTATATCGTAAGCCGACGCAAGCCGCTTGACCCAAGACATTTCAAACATTCAATCGCCCGCACTCGCGGTTTCCTATTCAGGCCACTGTACTAAACCAAACAACCGCGCCCTCTCCCCCATCGTAAACAAACACGGGAAAATACCGAGGCATCTGTCGAATTGGTTTTTTAATAATGAAAGGGCTCATTACGTCCTCTGAATGGAGCCGATGCTCTGATGGGAACCGGTAACCGGTGACCGGACGGCAAACATTGCGGTTTCAGCCGTTCTATGAAACGAGTAGCAAAACCACCTCGGCATTCTCTTCAGCTCCAAGATAACATACGTAGCCATTTACAAAACACTACGTTTCTATATGTATTTATACGCAATACATAGGTTTGTCAGCTTTCATATACCCTGAAAGCGGTTTCCTGTTTTTCGACTTTTGTATTTTGAAAAGGGAACGAGATATTAGAAGTTCTTTTCGTACTTTTGTGTGTCAGAAACTTTGTATTGCTGATGGTAATTGGAATGCGAGTATCTTGAGGGTATTTCAATTGACGAATCAATGAGCATTTTTGACATCCTTGATTATTTTTTAAAAGTTTTATGAGAACAGCCAGGTTTGTTCTTGTTTCAAACGGATTTTCAGTAGCGTTCCGTAGAACCAAGTTGGGAATAAGTAATAACATCCAAATCTTTAAAATTTAACAACAAACTTACCTGCGCTTCTAAGTTTAACCTCAAAATACTCGTGAAAACAATAAGATTTTATTTCTTATGAATAGATACAAACATAAGTTTGTACCAAGTAAAACACAAAATTTCTTTGACAACCAACTTACCTGCACGTCTAAAACAGTAAACATTCACTTTATTTTGTACGTCTGGGGTACAAACCTTCTTTTTTAACCTTTGATAGGCCAAAAGTTAACCTCAAAAATACTCATGGGAATAAAAACATTTTATTTCTTATGAATACAAACATTAGTATGTACCAACTTATTGTTAAAACACAAAATGATTGTCTTTACGTCACTGAGCATCAGTTGATTTAACGAAAACACAAACAAAACAGCATAACATACGTTAGAACACCATTGTCTTGTAAAACAAGTCGGTAAATAATGATAATAGGACACAACATACAGAGGAAACCTTACATGCTTGCAGTCCTATGTAAAGTTCCGAACTACCCTAACAATGCATTCCCGTCACCGAACAGAAGGTTTTGTATACAAATGGACATATTATATTATATATAAGATAAGCGAACGCTATTCAACGGTGAAACCGTAAATTATTATTAAACTTACCCAGTTTCGCGGACTTATCGTCAGTTGGGCATAACATATTCCGCAATACCGCGTCATTTATTATATTATTATTCCAGCCGGTGTTTCGTGCACGCGATAATGCGACAAAAACTTCGAATTTACCGCCATATCCAGCAAGTGAAGTTGACCGAGTTATTTCACACGAAGTTGGTACGCCCGACGGGAATCAGCTGTTCGCGAACGCCGTTGTGTTGTGTGTTAGCGGTCGATTTTGCGTTGTTTTGTGGAGAAATATGACTTCGACGGACTTCCTGCGTTTGAACGAACATGCATTGTTTAAGAACGTGCGCGATACGTTGCCCAAAAACATCACGAAGACGCAGAATATCGTGTGCATCAAGGATGATGTGTTGTACACCTGGGACTTTCAAGATAACTGCATTCTAACCTTAAACGTGAAAGCCGTTAGGAATGAGGAGTCGGAGGGAGTCATACATCAGGTTAGATTATTTTTATGAGGATTACAGGGCGGTTTTGCGGGCAATCCTTGCAGTTAAGAAGGAAATTGAGCGGTTTTGATGTTTGTTTACATTTTCCTAACCTATAAATGCTCGCTCGGCGGTTTGGAAGCTTGTTAGAGTGAGACAACCTCAATGTGACCAACCTAAATTTTATCCTAAATTAAAATTTATTCAAAAAATAAAATAAATTGGATATATTTGAACATAACTTACGTTTTTAACCAATTTAATCAATGAAATTAAATTTGTAAATGAATTTTATAATGTGTTATCTACATAGGTACAAAAAAAGTACGTTACGTCGTACGTACGACGAAAATTAAAATATATGTACATATTACTTAAATTTGTTATTTGCATTTCTAATTCATAGAGTTTAATAGGACATTTATTAAAAAACTTAAACAAAGTACGAAAAGCTCCTGATTATCTCTGAAGGATTTTGGTATTTGTTGTGTATAATTAGCTACGTTCGAATATCCAAACTGTTATTACTGTTCGGTCATTTAGCTCTGAGGCGTTCTTTTATTTCCATCAGAGTAAATAGAGCAAACTCTTATTGTTAGAGTGTTCTTATATTAGGTCTGAGATGTTTTAGAGTAGATTTTTTCGCTAGAATTTTTGTTCGGGAGCTCGCAGATTTGTAATGATAGGGGAAGGTAATTTTATCTAACTTACTGTTCCACGTATAATAGATCTATCACAATTTGAGATTTTTTGACGTTTCTCTTACTCTATTACATTACATACACCAAAATCTATTACTTTTTTTGTTGACTCATTCGATTTGTGACATCTAGCAGTCGATTCACTCATTAACGTTCTTTTATTTTAGTAGAGCTCCGTTGCCTCACGTGATAAACTAAATACCCGCTCTATTTCGACTAGGGAGTGAAAGTAGCTATGTAGTTCAGTTATTTTCATGATTATTTCTTAAAATTTTGTGGATTCATAGTCTATATTTATTAAAATTTCTATGTGTTTATACAGCATAGCTACTTTTACAATTTTCTACTTTTATTTGCCAGTTACATTTTTATGAAGTTGGTAATTAGCTGTTGAATTCCTTACCATTGGCGTCTTAAATATAATTTATATGGAGGATAAAATATTGATAATAAATCTTCGAAAAATCAATTGTATATTGTTTTTCAATACAGAAAATCTACGTTAATGTGATAAAAAATTCAATGAAATGTAGATTATTTTAAATATATTGTTAAATAATGCGGATATCTAAAACAATTCAAATAATAATTTTATTACATTAAACAACTACACATTCCAAACAAATTAATATTGTTTAACAAACAGCGAGAAAGTAGGTTTGCTGATTCAATCAATATTTCAACTTTCTCAACGAATTTTTATATTTAAATATAAGTACTGAAATTACACGAATTTTTAAATCAGTTACGTAGAATTAGTGTACTAATGTTGTTGACTCAATCTACAATAGTAGATTATCCAATAGGTAATCTTTATTTTTTCTAATAGGATGTTGTAATAAAGCTAAAACAAAAGACGACGCAGTGCTGATATGGCTATTACAGCATACTGTGCTGTAATGAGATATTAACGTGGTGGGGGGGGGACTCTTGCCGGACCGTAATATAGGCGATTAATGTGCAAATTAGAAAAAATACTGTAAAAAACGTGTGCCACAATGACATGTAATGCTCGTACTTTGAATCTCTCGCCGCTACGCGGCTCGAGATTCAAACTTGTACTCGCATTACATAAACGTCATTGTGACACTTGTGTTTTAAAATACTATAAATGCCGCCTATTTATAGGTACATATATCCAAATATATTGAATGCTGCATAGCTGTGATTGGAACAGCTACTTTCATGTCTTGATGTAAACAGTGCTATAGAGATATTTCATAATCAACTCTATACAATTTTAAATAAATGCATTCCCTACCACAATTTCAATGCTAGTAGAAAAAGACGAGTTCCTGGTTTACTCCAGAAGTGTGTCCAGAATAAGTAGAGATTTTAGAGAGCAAAATTAAACAAAAAAAATTCATTCACAACGAATATAATAACTTTTTGTAATAACATTGAGTCATTCGGGATAATCCCAATGCATTTTGGTCATTTATGAAAACAAAAAATGGAGTCTTACAAAGTCCGATGCCTTTTTCTATTTTCTATAATGATGTCGAATTAATAAGACACCAAGAAATTATTAACGGATTTGCTTTTTTACTTTAAGAGAACCTATGACGCACCTTCTTTTTATAAGTTAAACCACCTTGAAACAGACTATTATATACACATTTATAATATCTAATCTATTTAAAAACAAACTAAGAAAGAAAACGTAGATTGTTGCTACTCCATAAAGGTTTTCTATTATTAACAAGAACTACTGAAATTTACGTGAAAAATTAGCACATTTTTGATACATTTTGCTCATCTGCTTAGTGAATTTAGATATTGATTGAAACTCCTCTAGAAAAACTCTTTAAGATATTATTGGAACACACACGTCATCAATGACGTCGATACCATGGCGGATATTCAAATAAATAAATTGTTTCCTGTCAAGACCATTACTTTCCGAATTTGTTTTTCGGTGAACTGGCAAATATATCGTACCTTCTTTGATGGGCAGATTAATTTACCTAAGAAATAGTGAAGAAAATTTAAAGAAATATATATGTTATTTACCTCCACCCTTTGTTTTCAGGAATATCAAGTGATTCTAAATAAAAATATACTTTTTTTAGAATTTCTTTGTCCGAATTCAATGTTGCAATTACTCCCTCTTTAATTCGCACAATCTGTCCCGTTCTATCCAAATCCTTTTCGAGAAAATGTAGTGAACAAATATATGCACGCTTACTTTTGCTGGGATTTATGGTACCCCCTGTAACAGTAATCCACACAACAATGTTTGGGCATTCTACATAAAATTATTTCACCTAGAAACACTAAGTATTATCATAATTTCAGAATATTTTTAAGCTATGGCATTATTCTGCAACTTACATATGAAAAGTTAGTTCTCCGCCATCTTTGTAACTATTGCTTTTGCAGGATTTTACACGACACGATGGCATCACTTTTCTTTAGGAAAAACTACCTGGATTAATTGCCATATAAGTCCAATTGTTAATGCCATAATATGCATACTTATACCACAGCCTTACACGTAAAACAAAAATATCGGGTGAATAATATATAATATTCGAAACAGTCCGTGAAAGAATAAAGCAAAGAAAGTACATAAAACAATCAAACTGCAAGGTTAGGTAACATCAGTAACACTTGTCAACATGCAAAAAACTTAACGTGACTTAACGCAAATACTTCCTAAAGAAAACTAACGTAAACATGAAGCTACATGAAACATGACGCATATAATGACGTCTGTGTTCCAAGATGTCTTTTAGTCTTTTGATGGTGCGCCGTAGCGATGCGCATACGGTTCATTGGCAGTCTATCAGAGATCTATGTTGTGGACTGAAAGAAAAAAAAACCATAATAAAATTCCACATGATTCGGACTGTGTAAGATTGCTATAATTTGACAGTCTTCGTAATTGTATATATACGAATTGGTATCAAGAAAACTAAAGATACTTCTCCCTTAATAAACATTACAACCCTATAGCGACACAGACCGATTTTTACTGGTATATGTGCGGTTAATTTTTATTTTACGCTTGATACTTTTCTGTTTCTATTTAAACTACTGATGCTACTACAGATAGATTCCCCTTGGTCTAATTTCTAGGACGCTTTACGGGACACAGATGTCGTACATAACGCCAGTTGTACAAGGAAATTTGCGAGAATAGTTTCTGTCCTTCAGCCGGTGTATTGTAAAGTAATTCGCTCTATGCCTCAAAAGGGAATACACTTTTTTTTTTTGTTGTGGGAAATAGATTTCCCCATTTTATACAGTTAAATGTTTCCTGCACACGGCTTTATTAACATTTGCTGCTTTTTACATTTACGTCATTCATTCAATACCAGACAATAATGTTTAATACTTGCAAAACCAGATGATATAACATAATAACGGCGCTTGCGTCGCATGTACTCCAAGTGAACGTATATTAAGTCGTTAAACTGCCGGTTGAAGAACTCCTTCGACCATCAAGGATCACTCCTGAAGAGCCAGCAGAACCTGACGAACGATAATTCCCAAAGAGGGCAACGCCAGCAACAGTTCTGTACGACACTCAAGCTCTGGGTGCCTTTTGTGAGGCGTAAGCCACAATCTCATTTTACAAATCATAACCCGTACGAGTTATTATGTATCAAGCACATAAATACGGGGGAATTACCAAGAATTGCGCGCGAATGTAAGAACCCGCATGCCTTTTATGATCGCATCGAGTTATATTCCTCCTTATATCGCTAAAGTATTTAATTGTTTGATAATTTCGGCGTATCGCCGTTTAAAAACAAAAGGAAATGAAGTGGAAAGCAGGCAACGACATCTATCCCCCCCCTTATCGGATCCTAGGGGGGTTGGGAAGAGCAGAGGAGGAGTGGGAATAAAACAGAAACACAAATAAATGCGTTCTCGCGTAATCGGACGAAATTTTTTTGTTAACAAATGACCGACATTAATAAAATTACCCCTCCGGACGGGATTGCACCGAGTCGGTTTCCGGGTAGTCCCCCGCCCTCCCCACCCTCTTATATACACCTCACGGTCGTACCATAAATGAAAATAAATCGTATCGTCAGGATAAAGGAAGAAAATGTGAGAAAACCGCTGAAAGTAATGTATTTTTTTAGGCGTGGATATATGAAGACTTTTATGTTTGTGGTAATACATATTGGGACTTCAATGAGGGCACACCATTACCATATAATTATTTATTATAACTTAAAAAATGTCAATACCGCAACTATGCAGACTACAGGAATGCTTGCAGAATCAAAATAATAGGATACTTGGAGTAGACATGGATAGAAAAGGAGCTAACACCAATATAGGGAAACACCTGGCTACACACATTTTTACATGAACCAATGTTCATATGTATTCTATCAGGTTACCACAGACTTCCACAAACTGATATGTACTGGTCAAAGAATGAAGATACGGATTTTGAGATCCAGTATGGAGCGAAATAGATTTAGATCTATAAAGCAAAATATTCATCTATCGGACAACACCGTGCTAGATAAAAATGATGAAATTTTCGAAACTTGCACCTGTTTTTGACATAATAAATCGTAAATTCAGACAGTTTGGAATTTTTTCACGAAATCTGTTTATTGATGAACAGATGGTGCCATACTTTGACAGAGAGATTCTTGTAAAATGATTATTCGCAGGAAGCCAGTTAGATTCGGTTTCAAGCTGTGGTGTTTGTGTTCCGATACCATTATCGCAACACAAACACCCCAGCTTGATAGTCATTTATCTATTTAATTTTATTCCTTACGGTGGCAAAGCAGATAGAACAGATCGACACGTTGCTTTGGGCACCAGAGTTGTTCTGGAACTACTTTCAGTTGTTGAAAGTCCACAGCAACACAGAATATTTTTAGACAATTTTTTTAGTTCATATTCACTTTTTAGTATTTTAAAAGAAAAGCTTTTTTTGCAACCGGAACAGTGACAGATAGTCGCACAGGTAAATGCCCTCTTGTGGTTACGGTAATATCAAATAATTGTGAAATTGCACCACGTATGCAAACAAAACGCTACAGCCGTAAAGAGCGCAAAGAAGTCTTTCTTCCCCAACCAAATGTTATCCATCAGTATAACAAACATATGAGAGAGGTGGACCTACAGGATAATGGCGTAGCTAACTACCGAATACGAATAAGACGTAAGAAATGGTGGTGGCCACTATTTACTAACATGATTGACAGCATAGCAGTAAATAGCTGGAGAATTTATAACATAGCGAATGAATCCACCATATCCCAATTGGAGTTCAGATCGCAGTTGGCTCTTAGTTCACTAAAATATAGTGGACAGTGCAACGCTTCAAATTCAATTTAGTATTAGCCCCCTTACTTTTTTGCTATTCAGTATTGTAGATTTTTATTTCCTTTTGTTAACACTTATGCATTTTTGGTACAGCAGATGCCATCTGTGAGTTGTTTGATAAACTGCCAATATTTTTAATACGATTTTTAATTGTTAACTTCATTGTTTCATATTACTCTTGCGTTTTATAGTAATTTTCAATTAACGTACGTTTCAATTTTTTTTTTATCATTTGTCAACCTTTTGTTTCATTATTAATTTGTTAGTCTTTCATTGTTATTTCCGACTTAAGTATTCGCACGCGCGTCGGTTCTCCTTCGCATTTTCGCGTATGTAAAAGTTTAGTTTCCCCGTAACTACCCAACCTTCTGCTAAGTTTGATGCGTGATTGAAATAATCGCTGAAATTGGAATATTGGTTAGCCAAGAATTGGTGTAATTTGGGCACACATCTCTGGTTCGCCAGGATTTAGTTATTTTAATGTAAAATAACGTTTTGTTATTACGGATGTCTCCGAATATAAAAGCTCATCGCAAACTTGCACCACGCACGTTGCCTAATTCCATCTAAGGCAATTAATTTTGGATTACAATTATGTTTTGGTTACAACAAATTACTCCTGGTGTACACCGAATCTCCCAGTGGAGCAAAACATGCCGAGCCTTGTCTTTCTCCCTACTCCTTCACTTTAAGATCCTTTTCCACATAGAAAACGCAGCAGTTACTTCACCAAGGTGCTTGAAGATTAATGGTCATCAGCTTGCTTACGAGATTAAACCCAGTAATAACATCAAAACCTTAGATTCTTATTACGAAAGTCAAACAAACTCATAACTGAGTTTTACTGTTTAGGGTTCATAGATGCCAATGTTTATAAATAAGCAATCGGCTGTTATTTACATATATTCTGGAATCTATACATAATAACCACTAGAAGCAGATTAATTATCAAAGCAGTATTCGGCAATATCTTATATAACACATAGAAGATTGTATATGTATTTTACTACCATTTGGTTTTTCTGTGATAGGGAATCCCGCTACAACTCGAGGGCTAGAATAAATTAGTACTTACCTTATGTTTACAGGCATATTTCGAGATTTTAGATTTAATAGAGATTATTATATATTATCACAAGTAAATAACCTCTACAGGTACGTGCACAAAATTCACATATGCAACTGCAAGTACTGCAAATAACCAAATACACCGTTTACAGTGCTTGTGCTTACGTCACGTGAGTCACATGATTTAATCAACCAATTGCACTTCGCACAAGTCGCGCGTAGGTGCGCGTTAGATACCGGTAAACCGAATATGTTAGAACATGTTTACCGGATTATGCAGGTAATATTCAATCAATGTTCTTAATTTTTCACAGGTTGTTAATTGCAATTTATTAAATTAATGGTATTTTGTTCTTCATATTTACTACCAACTTTGTCATTATTTTAACATACTAAACAATGTGACGGGTCCAAAGGGGGAGGGGAGTTAATCATTGTTTTACAAATAAGCAATTTATGTACCAATATGGGGTTGATATGTATCAATGGGGTTACAAGATAGGTATATTGTTGCAACATATACGATTTAATTTGCATAATTAATAATAAAGGATATGTAGTTTCTGTCATTCAATAAAGTGTCATTTCAAACTTGACTAAGTTGATTGAGATAATAGTTCAGGAAATGTACTTACATAGGTATACGTAATAATAAAAAGCAATGTTAATTGTTTGGAAGCAATAAATTAGAAACATTCTCTCATAAGTACGCAAATAATTATTTTTTGCGTGTCAGAAAATACAGGCATTTCATATATGTGGTAGGTAAGTATTTTCTTTGAAAATGCTTTTGTTTTACTGTGAATTGTGACTAAGGACATGAATCCAGTTTTTGAAAAAAATTTAGAAAAAAATAACCTCGTTATCTTCGGCATTGGAAACACAAACGACAAATAAGTATAAATATTTTACTGATGTAATATTACATCACTCGGTATTTCAAAACTGTAAAAAATTATTTTGCGGTAATAATACCTATGGCGTTTGTAATTCTACTCCAAAACTCAAGGAAATTTCCGTGCAAGTCTTAAACTTTAGGTTTTTATGGAAAATTTCTTAACATTTTGCCTAATTTTACATCGAGACTGGTTTACGTCTTCAAATTCCTTCAAATAACGAGGAATTTGTAAAGTACACCAAATATCGATGTGAATTTGCTTTGTTAATGCATGTAATTTTACTGTAACTCATGGGTAAAATTACACCCATTTTTTAGAGTGTGTCTAAAAATACGGAACAAAAGTTTAATGCAGAACAGTCTTAGACATCCATCTGTTTTAATAATATTACGGAAACTATTCCAGACTTAACGGATTACTTCAATTCATAATACACCAATTTCCGCACATACATACCTGTCTTATAGCAAACAAACACGTTCTTTGCGTCATCCTACCCATCATTCGTCGCCCCAAAACGCGTACCAACACACCTATTCAATCCTCTCGGAGCAGTTAAGATGACATACGACCAAGGATACCAATTCCGCAAATCACAATAAGCCGCTAAGCGGTTTTGCAGAATGTCTTTTAGCATGTCCGTGGACAATACGGCCCAGGCGAGAGTCCAATAGGGCTGGAATCTGACGGCACCCAGGTCCGATACACAAGCTTGAAGATGCGGGCAGCATTGCCGGTAGACGCCTATGCCCGGCGTTGTCCTCACAAAAGGTGACAAATTTCATCATTAGGAAAGTGTCGCGCTTGAAATGTTGCCGAAGCACACGTGATCATATTCAGGACGGGAACGTCATCAGCAGTTTATCATCCGAACATAGCCGAGGACATATAAAGCATCAGAGAAGTATGTGTGACAATAGGAAACGCGTTAAGTAGATGTTGAGAAGGAGAGCGCTATTAACGCTATAACTCATCCGCTTTTTATAATATAACGGGTCCCTTCTAAACCCGATATAAATCTACGATTGTTGCTAGATGCTTTAGTGGACGCACACGTAGGCTAACGATGGTAATTACCTACCACCTGACGCATGGGGCTACAGCGAGTTCGAACGGTTTGTTCGGCAACTATTCTGCGACCTGGCGGGCAAGGACTTCAATAGAAAGATTAAACGAGGGGTCATCCCGAAGGGTAATTGCCGAACAATTATTCTTCAGACAGTTCGGGGTACAAGGGCAAGTATTAGGTACTACACAAGAGATTTCTCTCGGTAGTTTGCGGTCCGGTCGTTCGAAGGGCGGTTTGGCTCGTGTATGAGTGTCCTCTTAAATCGTCGGGCGGTCAGGGGTTGCTTCGTAATTGTTAGAAAATTTAATCGGGACAGAACGGTGAGGGTTATTTGTCTTCCCGGGAAAATGTATCAGTGTGAATAGGAAGATAATTGTAGAAAAGTTTGAACTGCCTTAAAACATGTTATTTATTTTGTTGCCTCTATGGTAGATAGTTCCTCTGTGAATGACATCCGTCACATATATGCACCAGGCGTAATTTGTAATGAAAAGTCACAGAAAATTATGTCTAACGTGTATAAGAATGTGTATTACAATTTCTAAAAAAAATTGCGACAACAATATAGTCAGTATGGTCATTTTAATTTTAAGAGAGCTTACTACAATATTGTAATACTTTATACAATTTCTCTGCGAGACAATTTCTCAAAACAAATAAGACTGAATCCACAAAGTTGTTGTAATCTTTACGCTCAACTATGCAACACTTTGTAATATGCACTCGTAGGTTGTGCTACAAATTATAACACTAAGTAAAAGAATATGTGAAAAACTCTGCAACAGAAAATGGCGATTCGTACTATATTTATTGAGAACGTTTCTACTTGTATAATGCTAGAATTGGAGGTAAAAAGCTCTGTTGCGCAGTAAACAATGAAAGAAAATTACTACAATTTTATATAGGTATATACTTACGCTGGTAAATACATATTGCTGTGATAATTATGAAAATGTGAATTATTTAAAATTAAATTAATGCTTGTGACCAAATGTCTGAAATTAAATTATTAAGTTGAGCGCCAACTCTAAAATAGAGTAAAAATTGCTTGAAGAGCATGGGATTCAAAATCCCAGTGGTCACCTTCTGAAGGTAAACCTTAAGAAACTGAAAGTGGGTGTAAATTGACCACGATGTGGGGAAACAAATTAAAACAACAAAATTTGAATTTTAAAATTAATTAGAACTTTAATAAATAAAAAAACAAATAGGAAGAAATTTAAAACCTTAGATTAATTAAAATCCAGGCTTAAAAGAAAACTCCCTATATTTAACGTGAAAATAAACAAGATTAAGAAAATTTTGAAATATAAAATTTTATACACCACGTGTAAATCGCAAAATGGCGTTCTCAGGTGAACGTCTTTAACCTTTAAATACTTAAAACTGCACAAATGTAGTCAGCAATTACAAAGCAAGGTAAAAATACCTTCAAAACAGTGAACTACAATCAAATCTAATTGAAAAGGAAAAAAAAAATGAATCAAAAATTAAATAAATATCAAATAAAAAAAAAATGAACTCTCAAAAAGTAAAATTAAATCAGCTATAACAAACTATTTGGAATTCCAAATATTATACAAAGAAAATTAACTGAATTGAGTGTAAGATGCCTCTACTAAGGTTAGATTTGTAAAAATCAAATGACACGCGGAAACAAAATGTCTTCAAACGACATACATTTACAGCGCTCAGGAAAATGATCTTACCTTCGCAGAGTCTAATTGTACACTGCCTTCTCTCTACCGCAACCGAGCAGACGCCGGCACAAGAGACGCGCACGCAACCACGTGGCGATCTTACACGGTAACATGACTTAACCCAAGCAAACAAACTTATCAAACAAAAAACTGAGCTACATGAAAATTACATAGCGGTAAAACAAAACTAAAAATGATATTAATAAGAATTTTTCAACATGTTTCAAAGTAACTTAATACTAACTTAACTTTTACGAAAATTTTAGTGTCTTTTAAAAATCTTCTTGAATCAGCTGACTTGGACGAAGGGGTCAACGCACTCACGCACAGTTTTTCATCCCCTTTTTCCACAGCACATCTCCCGATTATAAAAGAAAAAAAATTGCACTTGAAAAGTGTCATTGTTTTGCTTTTGAAATCGCACGCACACAAAAGAAAAAACAAAAATTGACAGTCCGGACAACGGAAAATAAAAAAAATTAAAATCCTGTCTCCGCACACAGGGGTGAAAACGTCACTTCCGGGCGGCGAGCTACCCGGGGTCGTGGTGAAAGTTCTGGAGGGCAGAGATGTGGTACCGACCTTTGTTCTGGGTACCGTCCAAAGTGTGCAGTTCGTAGGTGACCCCATCAAACACACGGGCCACTCTGTACGGTCCAACAAACGGAAGTTCCAGCTTTTGGCAGGTTTGCTGGTCACGTCTTCCCAAACGATATCGACGCACCAGGACTTGGTCGCCGACATTGAACCGGGTACGCTTGGTGATCTTGGCATTTTCTTGGCGGACATAACGTTGTCCCCTGCGTTGAAGCTTCCTTCTGGCTTCCTCTGTACGTGCCTCCACGTATACATCCTCCTCGAGAAGGTTCCACGGGCGACTAGGCAACCTTCCATACATTAAAGTGTATGGGCACTCCTCCGTGGTGGTGTTGGGAGTGTTGTTTATCCAATTTTCGATGTTTTGGACGTGGCGGACCCAATCAGGATGGCGTTGATGGGTTTGCATCCTGAGAAACTTGACGATTTCCTGGATGTATCTCTCGCAAGGATTCCCACAAGGATGACGTATAGAACAGAAAGAAACATTAATATCACGCTCATTCATGGCGTCAACAAAACGATGGGTGTTGAAATAAGTGGCATTGTCAGCAAGAATGCGGCGCATTTTCCCTTGATTTCGTATAAAATTGTCAATACAACGGATTGCTGTATCAGTGTTGTAATATCTGGTGGGAAAGAGTCTTACGTATTTGGTGAAAACATCTACCATGACGAAAATGTTGCGGTAGCCAAAATGTCCAGGTATGAGATTTCCAAGAAAGTCGACGGCGACGAGGTCGAGTTTGTTCTCTACAACGATGCTCTTGATGACATTCTGGCAGGTGCGGTTCTTTGATTTTCCCAGTTGACATTGAAGACATGTGCGGACGATGGATTTGGCAATGGTCTTGTCTCTTGTTGCGAAGAAAGCTTCTCGGAAGGTGAGCCAAAGTTTGTGACCTCCAATGTGTCCAAGAGATTGATGTAATTCCTGCATTGCTTGACGTGCGAATGCTTCGGTGAGTACGACATTGAACTGGTCTCGTATCCTTTTCATTAGAATACCATCTCTGATGACAAAATCCTTGTACTCATCCTGGTGGACTAATGCCTCTCGTATTCGATCGAAACAATCATCTTGTTGCACCTCGTTGATCCTGACAAAGTCAAACAACCCCTCGGCTTCATACATGTTGTATGTGTTTACCTCAACATGGTTGAAATGGCTTTTCAGATTGTGCATACGAGACAAAGCATCAGCTGTTACATTCAAATCTCCTCTTATGTGTCTTATCTCAAAAACATATTCTGATAATAACAAGGACCATCGATAAATTCGGTTGTTTGAGAACCGAGTTGACATTAAAGATGTTAAAGCAGCATGATCTGACTCAATTATGAATTTCTTGCCTAGTAAATAAAATCTTAACTTGTTTACTGCATGGACTACAGCTAGCATTTCTTTTTCTGATACAGTGTATTTTAACTCATAATTTTTCAAAATCCTGGAGACAAAACAAATTGGTTCTTCTCCATTCCTGCCAATTTGAATCAAGACACCACTGATGGCTGTGTCACTGGCATCGACACGTAACAAAAATTCTTTACTAAAATCTGGCAATAATAAACATAATGATTTGTGAAATTCAGACTTTACATTTTCAAATGCTTCTAATCTTTCTTTTGTCCATTTAAATTTTTCATTCTTTCTCAACAATTCAAATAAAGGTGCACTGATGTGTGCTAATCTCGGAACAAACCTTTTGTAGTAGTTGACTACACCAAGAAAACCTCTTAAAAGCTTTATGTTGCTAGGTCTAGGGTACTTTTTGATGACGTCTAGCCTTGATTCATCTACTCTGACATAATTCTCTGTTAAATCATAGCCTAAAAACTTTACTTCATGTTTGACAAACTCACATTTCGTTAAATTCACTTTCAAACCATTCCTTGCTAAAACTTCAATAACTTTGCGCAAATGCACAAAATGTTCATCTAAACTCTGACTAAAAATTAAAATATCATCGATGTAATGAGCTACAAACGAATTGTATGGTTCTAAAATCTGTTGCATTGCCCGTATCAACGCGGCAGCCGAACTACTTAAACCATAAGGTACAACCTTAAACTGATACACATTTCCATCTACCATAAATCCACAAAACTTTCTAGATTCTTTGTTCAACGGTACCAACCAAAAAGAGCTCTTTAAATCTAGCTTTGTAAAATAATTCGCATTTGTACACCTTGCCAACAATGTTTCAACCGTGACTGGAGTTTCGAACTGCGGTCGTGTGCGTTCATTCAGACGTCGGGCATCAAGACACAAACGGATGTCTCCATTCTTCTTTTGGACGACGACTAAAGGATTGACGTACCTTGTTCTTCCACGTTCAATTATCCCATCTTGAAGCATTTGGGATACCTCAACTCTGACTTTTTCTTGCATGTTTTTGGGAATTGGATAGTTCTTGATTTTGAAAGGTTTCGATTCATCTACTTCTAAAGAATGTTCATAACCAACTGCTAAACTTGGGAATTTGTCTACTAGAGAAATGTACTGCTTTAAAATTTCTTTGACTTTAAATTCAAACTTTTCATCACAATCAATCTTAAATTCATTTAAATCATCTGGGAATTCAATCTGGGAATTGTTTGCTTCTAACTCTACTACTTCATCAACAACTTCTTCTTCTTTAACCTCATCAACTAATTCACTACCCTGTATACTATCACATTCAACAACTTTTCCATAACTCTGTATATCATTCTTAAAACAATCATTTTCTTTCTCTTTTCTTAAACAATTAACAATTTTATCCTCATTAGGAGTCTCATCACACCAATTAACTATCTCCTCTCCTATCTGAATTAGTCTCTTATCAACATCTACCACCGCTCTCATCTTATCTAACAAATCAATCCCAATAATTCCATCTCTTTTTAAACCTTTTAATGAAATAAACTCTCCCAGAAAAGTTGAATTTTGTAATTTGAATTCTACGACAAAAACTCTGTTGATGGCAGCAATTATCTTTTTTGTAGCAGTAATGATTGTAATTTTTCGAGTTGGAATGAATTTCCCTACTTTTTCTTTCTCTAGCATTTTTACTTTCTCTTCGTCTAAAATTGAAACCTCACTTCCCGTATCTACTAAACATCTTAAAACATTCTTTCCAAACATTGCATTTACATGTGGCAAATCTGAATTGATCGATCTTAAATCATTTTGTAAAATGGTGTACAATTCTTTCTTTTTGGTTGGATTTTCTAAAAATCCTGCCCACGAGCTTCATCGAGTAGTTCTTTCGGCTTTGTTTGAACCTTTTGCTCATTTAAATTAGACCTAGTGTCTTTGTGAATTGCGCCAGTGCTGTTTGATATCTGATTTGTTTGAATTTGATTAACGTAGCGATTTGAATTCCACTGCACAGAATCTCTAGGCAAAACTTTGTCAGCTGACTTATTTGAATTCTGATTTTGTGGGGAAGCCACTTGATTGACGTTTGACCTTGTCTGGACATCGTGACGGTCCTTTTGGTGCGTTGTGGATACCTGAGGCACATTCTGATTGTTTGAATTTGGACTCTGACGTCCACCATTTCTAGGAGTGAAAGACTGTCTCCTGTTGAAATAGGGAGCTGGTCTCGGATTTACATTAGCTCGCGAATACTGTTGACGGTTGAAACCATCATTACTCGAACTGCCAGTTGCCTGATTGTGGTTGACATGGCCTTCAGGACTTCGCGAATTGCTAGGATTTACCTTGCATTGTTCCGCTTGATCTAATCTCTTCATTAGTTCCAACAATTGACTAACAGAGGTTATATTTTGCATCGCAATGGCTTGAGTGACCTCAGGCTCAAAATGCCTGGATAATTGCGTGATCAAATCAGATTCCAAAACGGGTGGTGTTAAAAATTTGAGAATATTGATTTTCTTTATGACATAGGCTTCTCTACTATCTAATCCGCACTTATTATAAGAACCTAAGAATAAATTTGTTCTCACCCTTTGTTGAATCGCTTGACTCCAGTATTGTCGTTGAAATACATCTTGGAAGTGGTCCCAGGAATTGATCGTATCTGCGACGAAGTCAAACCAGGATCTCGCTTCATCCTTCATGGCGTTGCGGGCGATCCGCAGCTTGTTTCTTTCTCCCGGTACGGATTCTAAAAATTCGTTCAAATTTCTTAGAAACGCCATTGGATTGGGCGTTACCGAACCAAAAAATTTCGGTAACTGTTCCATTTGAACAGGCATTGACAAAATACTGTTACCAAACTGATTGACATTGGGAATTTCTTGAATTGATGAAATTTTTCTGTTTATTTGTTCTTCTGCTCTTTCCACACTCTCAGCAATCTTTTCCTTCACTTCGCATTCTATTTTTCTGACTCTTTCTTCAACCACATATTCTCTCTCATCCCATTTATTTTTCATTCCTTTTATCTCTTTCTGACAATGTTTAATTGATATTTCATTAGCTGTTGATCTTATTGCATTATCTAATACTTTATTCTCTACTTTCTTAACGTTTTCATCTACTCTTATGATTTCTGATCTAAAATCACTCCTTATCTCATCAATCTGTCTCTGTATCCCTTTTGTTACATTCATAATCTCATTATTCGAAACAACAAGCTGTCTAAACATCATCATCACATCTTTCATTCCTATACTTTCCTCAGTTTTTCCTGTCTCACTCTGCTCCAACGTCTCGATGTGGGACTCCCTCACATCCGTCAAAAGTGCTTGTGGAAGCTCCATCTGCTTGCTCTCCTTTTCCTCAGGAAATGAATCCTCCGAATACGTCTTGTCTAGCACGGTTGCCACAGATTCCTCGCTCCTGTACCTGGATTGCTCCCTCCAGGTTCCTTCTGGGACGAACAATTTGTCCTGTGCTTGGTTCTCTCCGGACATTTCGACGATTTTCAAAAATTTTTTAAACACAACAGGTATTAGTTTCCCCGAAACAGTTGAAAAATTCACGAAACCTCGTGCAGGGAAAATTACAAAGTAAATCGTGGCCAAAAATGAATCAAAACAACAATGAATCGTGAGCCCCACGTTGGCAAAGCCAAATAATTATGCTGTGATAATTATGAAAATGTGAATTATTTAAAATTAAATTAATGCTTGTGACCAAATGTCTGAAATTAAATTATTAAGTTGAGCGCCAACTCTAAAATAGAGTAAAAATTGCTTGAAGAGCATGGGATTCAAAATCCCAGTGGTCACCTTCTGAAGGTAAACCTTAAGAAACTGAAAGTGGGTGTAAATTGACCACGATGTGGGGAAACAAATTAAAACAACAAAATTTGAATTTTAAAATTAATTAGAACTTTAATAAATAAAAAAACAAATAGGAAGAAATTTAAAACCTTAGATTAATTAAAATCCAGGCTTAAAAGAAAACTCCCTATATTTAACGTGAAAATAAACAAGATTAAGAAAATTTTGAAATATAAAATTTTATACACCACGTGTAAATCGCAAAATGGCGTTCTCAGGTGAACGTCTTTAACCTTTAAATACTTAAAACTGCACAAATGTAGTCAGCAATTACAAAGCAAGGTAAAAATACCTTCAAAACAGTGAACTACAATCAAATCTAATTGAAAAGGAAAAAAAAAATGAATCAAAAATTAAATAAATATCAAATAAAAAAAAAATGAACTCTCAAAAAGTAAAATTAAATCAGCTATAACAAACTATTTGGAATTCCAAATATTATACAAAGAAAATTAACTGAATTGAGTGTAAGATGCCTCTACTAAGGTTAGATTTGTAAAAATCAAATGACACGCGGAAACAAAATGTCTTCAAACGACATACATTTACAGCGCTCAGGAAAATGATCTTACCTTCGCAGAGTCTAATTGTACACTGCCTTCTCTCTACCGCAACCGAGCAGACGCCGGCACAAGAGACGCGCACGCAACCACGTGGCGATCTTACACGGTAACATGACTTAACCCAAGCAAACAAACTTATCAAACAAAAAACTGAGCTACATGAAAATTACATAGCGGTAAAACAAAACTAAAAATGATATTAATAAGAATTTTTCAACATGTTTCAAAGTAACTTAATACTAACTTAACTTTTACGAAAATTTTAGTGTCTTTTAAAAATCTTCTTGAATCAGCTGACTTGGACGAAGGGGTCAACGCACTCACGCACAGTTTTTCATCCCCTTTTTCCACAGCAATATGTATGTACTTAGCAAAGCAATAAGGAAATAGAAATTAATAAAAACAAGAATTTTATTGAAAATACATTTACTAGACAACAATTTTAACGTAACACATTTTTATTGAAAAAGATACTAACTTGGAACACAAACATTTTTTACGGATTTCTTCAATGAAACTGAAATGTCACCTGATCGCATTCTATTGGATATTCAGCACCCAATGCAAACATTATTTTAAAATATGCATCCACAGCTTTTAATGGTGTATCTACTTTATATTTGATATAAAGTGCATACGTATGAGTCCGTTACGTTAAGAAGTTCTCCAACAATTGGTATCTCTTGTACCGGAAACTGAAATCTGGCGTTATTCTCTGCCCGCCACTGTAGCTCTAAATTCAACTCAGTAATATTCTGGAAATAAATACAAATTAAGTTTTGTAAATTGCGATTGTGTATTGCGATTTCAACTATATCTAACAGAAAGTTAGAAAATTGCACTGTCTGGAAATTATTACACATGTAAAAGCTACCGATATATGGACAATAGAAAGAACTTGTACAGTTATGATAACAATAAACGTGCATTAATAATATTATAATTATTTGTTATTATGACATAATAGATTCCAGACAACCCAAGAATTACCTATTACATTTACCCTCTATAGGTAATTGTATGTATATAAACACATAGCAGCACCAGTAATTGGTAATTACACAGGTAAAGAGAAACAATTTAATGCTAAATACATACATACACGCCTATACTTTTGCATTCAAGATATATTTCAATGTCTTACCTTCAAAAATGCTTACCAACGGTTCTAACCCCCAACTCAGTAAATAACTTTTCGCATCCATCGTCATTAATGTATATATTATGTAATGGACGGTGTACCATAGAACATCACATAAGAACACACAAATCACACGACCACCACCATGTACGCCTTATTAACGACTAATATAAAATGGCGTATTAGCGGGATGTTTGCTGTTACTGAGGATCAAAACACATTTTTGTTTGCTTTTTTTCAGTATTCACCTTTGTGTTCGCATTCCGCACATAATTTATATTTGTATTAATAATCAATATAGTAAAAACGCGTTGGGATATCTAATTTAATAAGATTCAAATGAAACAGATATTAATAAACAAGCACCTATAATAATTAATATAATGTATATCTGAAAGTGTTCCATTATTTTGAATTTTCAAACCTAATTGTACTAAATTCGGCCACATCATATTCGACTCTTTAATACAAGAAAGCTTGGGCATACTATTGTGAACAAAGTGTTTATACATTGTAATAGATTTTTTAATAATTTGTAATATTTCATGCTATAGTACTTTAAAACAAAAATGTATTACAAATTCATATCGTTGTACTGTTAAAATATACTACACTATGTTAGACACAATAATGTAGTAAGCTGTACGAGCACGGATTAGGACTGGCTTTTACAATTGTAGTAACTATAACTACATTTTTTGAACTACAATGTTATAGTAATAATTCCCTAAGTACTTTTTTGAGTGTACGATTACAGCGATATCTACTATTTTCTTAACGTAAGCCGGATTATAGTAAGCAATCAAACAGGAGAAGGAAACGATTCGAATAACTCAAGATGGAAGAAGCAAAAAGAAAACAGCAAAAACTCCTTATAAGGATGAAATCCTAGCATCCGGTAACAACCTGTAAATTGCCCCAGTAATACCCTGAGCGCGGCGACCTCCTAAATTAATATCAAATGATTAATTCAAGTCAAGATGGCAATTGCAGAGGTTCATCAAGTCGTCGGATATCCTCTCTCCGACAACAGAAGATCTTCCCGACTCCGGAGCATCGGGTGACTACTCCGAAAGAGACGGAGCGAAATAATCTTTATTAAAATTGCCATTTGATAAGGAGATTGGTTGACAAATTAAAGTCGACTCTATACATTCCCATGGACGAGTGATAAAAAATAAATAAAAAATAAAAAGAAAACGTCGAAAACACAAGCGCAAGTTTTCGGTGACGCGTAAGAAGCATAAATATTCATAGACGCACTTGTTTACGATTCTTATTTGTCACTTTTCAAATGCAAATGCCGTAAGGGAAATAGACCGTACGTGCGACACAATACTGCTAGATGGCGTTACCTGCGCGTCTTGTGTCGCTCCGGGTGCAGTTATTCCTTTATTTACCCCTAAATAATGTCAATTGTCGAATAGGTTCTTCGCCTCTTTCTGCGGGAAATGGATCGTTGCCGCTTCGCTGTTGCCGGGGGGATTCCCGACGGGACGCATTCAAATTCTTATACATATTTGCGATCCGAAAATTCCTGAATAATGCAGTAGCAACGTCGTGGCCGGGGAAAACAGATCGCGACCGAGGCTACCCGCTAACGGAAATATTGTTCGAAGCGTTTTGGATTTCGCTTTGGAAAATTTGTTTTGCTTAAATTGTTCTGTATTTGTTCGCATCGGGTCCCGAATCTTTTCGTAGCTGCAGCTGTTTCTCTTATTCCCCCTCGCCTAAGCGAGACGGGAGCAAGAGATGACATAGCTACGGAAAGGTTTGCCTCGATGCGTGTCCTAAGATCAGATACCACCAGTGTACGTTTAATACGAACCACTAGATATTTCAACAATAAGATTGCTCCCAAAAGATAATACGCAAATTTTATTCAATATTTTGAAATAAAACACTTAAAAAAAATTAAAGCAATTACAGTAATATGGGAATACTTTAAATTCTCGGGATATTTTGATCAATACTTCGATATTTTTTTAAAGCTATGTTCGCCGTTATGAAACTCATTTTTTTTTTTTTTGAATTTCTGCGCATCTGCAAATGCCAACAAATTTTCGGATGCATCGTTGTAAGTGCATAGGTGACACCTCTCTATGCCACAATCTGTTTTCTCTGTGACAACAAATTTTGACGTGTTTATTTTCTCTGCAAAACTTTACGCCTGGAAAAATTAGATTTATAAAAATTTCGAGTTAGCGTTAAGTCATATTTTCAGTTACGTATTTGAGAACATTGTAAACCTAAGTTTCGAAACAGACATTTTTACTTAAGCTCAAGAATGCTAGCTGATCAAAAATTTCAAAGGTGTTTGAAAAAATTCATTGATAAACACAACATTATATTGTTTAGTCAAAACGGTTATGGTAAAAGGAGAAATACTAACAGGGCCTTATATCGGACTAAATGTAATATAACAGCTGGTATTAATGAAGATTAATCTACTGTTGAAGTTTTCATGGACCTTTGTAAGGCCTTTGATACTGTGATTTGAACAAAGTTGCTCGAAAAAATCCAAATACAAGGAATAAGGGAAAATGCATTCTACCTCATAAAATCTTACCTTGAGAATCGTTATCAGATAGTTCGACTGATGGAATGTCTGAGGTGTCAGTATGCCAAACAATACTTTATACTTAGAATTGAAAACCGGTGTGATGCTCATCATATGGCGTTGAACATTAGTAAAACTATATTGGTAAAGGTCAGTTATTTTGAGAGAGCTCCTTACAATATTCTATACAATAATGCAATACTTTCCTCATCTGAAAGCACACGGTTTTTGTGAATTACCAATTCAGCTGGAAAGTACATATCAGGTTGCTGGTTTCGACTTTTGCGTCTCTACACTATAACATATAACTATATAATTTCAGGGCAATTATATTACCCCGAAACCGTACAGGTATTTGACTTGTGCGAATAAAATTACTTTGATGTACAAATTCACCAAGGAAATTTACTACTGAAAAATATTTAATGAGATAAGATTTACTCGGTAAATTCCTAAACATACATAATGGAATTTTGTATAGGAATATCCCCAAAATTTGTAATTTACCGATGAAGTTTACTACGTGTAGGTACTTTTCCGATACTGCTGAAGCTTATAAGTAGGAAAGATCATTTCGTTATAACATATAGAATTTCTTTCACAAGTTTTCCGTAATGTTACACTTCGTATATTACAAATTCTGTTTGTCCTAAACATGAAAATATTTGTAAATCCATCACTTACTTTCCTATTTGCAAATTCCAAATGCTGATAAAAAGGAACTACCTTTCCACGACTAAAATCGAGTAAGTATCTGATTTCAACCAAGGAATAGGATTAACATAGACACTGCAATACCATTATAAATATATATTACAGGTAATTTAACAAATATAAAAAACAGTGCTTAAAAAAAGGCTGTTTTTGGTGCCGGCATCAGGATGGGTCTTCATGATGTAGCGTTGGAGGAACTCTAACAAACAACTGATCTGCTTTCATTATTGATATACTTACACGATCGTTAGCATAGATGAAAAATTAATGCCTATAGATATCAATTAGCATCTTAGTATGCAATATGTAATGTGTGTAAAATATAGGTTTTAAAATTACCTATTTGAAGAGAATATAAAAAATAAAGTATGAAACAGGCTAACTGTATTATATACAGGCTGTCTGTAAAAGGTCTTTACACATGCCTACCACATATTCCTTAGACCAAAATAAGCCGATTTAAGTAAACTTATCTTAGTCCAAAGTCGCTTACTTTGGGTGCTATGCGGCCTTAAAGTTAAAGTTTTTAAATCGTTTTTTTATTATAAATTCAAAACGGCTTATGCGATTTTAATAAGATTTGGCATGGTCAGTTAGAATTATTGGACGAATGTTTTGAGAAAATTTCAAGAAAATACTGATACCGGAAGTGAATGAAACACGCATGACCATTATGAAAATTAACATAATTTTTTTTGCTGTCTATAGTAGAGACACGAAATAATTTTTATTCGATAAAGTATTCAAAAGCGATTAAATTATGTCTCTTGTGAAATTTTCTTATTTTTATTCGTTTTCGAGAAAAACGAAAAAAAGTGCTTATGGTCGTCCGGTCGAAAAAAGCAAAAAGTAATCCAGTCGCCTATGATTTCTATCATAAAGAAATGAATTTCGCATGACTAAATCTACTGCTCAAATAACTACTACAGGTAAACGAATAGGCTTAGTAAAAGTTCACGGTGTCGAAGATTCTGGTAACTTATTTACTACAAAAAACGGCACTCTTTATAAGAATTGATTACTCTAATGGTTTTTGCGAAATTTGTATTTTAATAATTCGCATCAGGTTATTTTACACAAAAATTATTAACAAAATTAAATAACTGAAACATGAACACAAATAATAAATATGTCACAAAAACTGTTGAAAGTGTTCTCCATTTACACGCATACAAAGATTTATACGACGAAGGAAATTAAACTGTACTCTTTGCAAAATTTCTCCATCACCTCTAAGGTCACTTATGGCATGTTGAATACGTTGCCATAGTTGTCCTTCATTAGCCACAGGTGTCTTGTAAACCACGCACTTAAGATGTCCCCATTACAAAAAAATCAGCGGGAGTTAAGTCTGGAGAACGTGGAGGCCGATTTACAGGAGCGTCATTACCTCTACCTATCCATTTGTTTGGGTATACTTGATTTAGGTAGTTTCGAACATCTACTGAAAAATGTGGTGGAGCTCCATCGTGCATGTACCACATATCTCTCCGAAGTTGTAGAGGTAAATCGACTAACAAATCTGGCAATGTATTTTGTAAAAATTGCAAGTAGATGTCTCCCGTTAATCTTTGTGGAAGAATAACAGGACCAACAATAAAATTGCCAATTATTCCAATCCACACATTAAGTTTAAATTCGTGTTGAAAATGATTTATCTTTATGGCATGCGCGTTTTCAACTGCATAAACGTGTTCGTGGAAATTAGTTACCCCTATTCTTGTGAAACAAGCTTCATCCGTAAACAAAATAGTGTTGCCAAAGTTTAAATCTGCTTCTCTTTGCCCATTAACAAAGCGACAAAAACCCAGGCGCATTTCGGGGTCATGTTCTAAAAGATCTTGAACTGCTATTTTATGGTATGGATATAGCAAAAATAAGAAAATTTTCCAAGAGAAATAATTTGATCGCTTTTGAATACTCTATCGAATAAAAATTATTTCGTGTCTCTAATACTGTAGACAGTAAAAAAAATTATGTTAATTTTCATAATGGTCATGCGTGTTTCATTCACTTCCGGTATTACTTTTTTCTTGAAATTTTCTCAAAACATTAGTCCAACAATACTAACTGACCATGCCAAATTTTATTAAAACCGCATAAGCCGTTTTGAATTTATAATAAAAAACCGATTTAAAAATTTTAACTTTAAGGCCGCATAGCGCCCAAAGTAAGCGACTTTGGACTAAGATAAGTTTACTTAAATCGGCTTATTTTGGTCTAAGGAATATGTGGTAGGCGTGTGTAAAGACCTTTTACAGACACCTTATATAATGTGCATTCGAAATTTAGTAGAAGAAATTATTAATGTTACTAAGCGTATAATAGTTATGTGCTTGTTTAGTTGTTATACCTAAACGCCTTCTTAACCATAAAAACAAATGCATAGGTATAATAGGTATAAGATAATATTCTAGGTATAAATAGACAAGTTGAATAATACATTCATAACATCTACTTCAGCGTAGCAATATGACTGCAATAAACAATATCTATAACCATTTACTTTAACATTACGGTAATATACAAACTACAAATATATTTTATATACCCTGTCGAGGTATATTAATGTGTTTTTTTGGAACACAATTAGGTGTATTGCGTGTTTGAGTATGCACAAACCTATATGTTTCAACGTTTGTAAATTATGAAAACGCAACTGCAGGTCACCCTCAGTAGTAACAATGGTATTATTTAACTGCTAGATTTATTTTAAATTAATCACTTACCTAAATATGCCTATAGATAAAACAAAAAGAACGAGCACTGCCACTTCCGTGCGTGCTATGTGGTATCTATCTACAAATTGAACCCATAAAATCGAACCTGCGCGCATTGTAAGTATGTATTTGTGTTTGCTACGTAAATTTCCTAACTGTTGATAAAATCACGAAGTAATTTAATAAGAATGCCTGGGAAAGCATAAAAATTTTAGTAATATTACGTTTCTACGTGGCACTTTTACCTACAATTGAAAAATAGTGGTCGATATGTGGGAAATTTCCAAAAGTATAGATAATTTTGTTAAAAAACGTAAAATTACCCAGTTGTTGGTGATTTTCCCCCAAATGTTGCTCGAATTTTTTGCAGGAATCCTGGTAAATTTACTACAATTTTTTAGTGTGTATCCTGAATTGCCCAATATTTCGTAAAGAACCTTGTATTATTATATTGTTTTGTGTAATAAAATTTTTAATTTTTTGTTAATATGTTTGCCGCTAAAAGGTTCTTGACTTAATAACATTTATTTTGGATATCTTAAACCTATCTCTCGTCTTCCTACAGACACCCTATAATGGATTAAAACTGGCCCATTCCAGGCAAATATCTTCTATGCATTGATGGTTGTTTGACTTTAGCTATCTTAATCTCCGCCTTATGCATATGAATTATCACGAGGCAGACCTTATGATACTGAACGAACTCGTATTAAACCCGGGAGATAAGTTAACGGCACCCGGTCTTAACGTCTAATATAACTAGTTCGGCTACGTTTAACGTCTTAGACGCACCCTCCACCCGTCCGCTATCGCCTAGCTAGACGTCGTCGCCGTCTCCTGGAGTTTTCGCGTCGCGGTGGCATTATATTACCGGCAACAATAAATAGATCCTAACCACCACGAACAATGGCTCGACCAGCAATAAAATAACCACGGAGGAGCGCCCACGGAACCCCGGGGCCCGCCGAAAGGCATAAATTAGCGACCGAGATTATAATGCGGCCGCGAACGTTTTGATGAACATCGGTGCGGTAGCTGGCGACCAGGTCGTTACCGCGGAAAGAGGGAATAGGAAGGAATCGCAGAAGGAAGCTGCGGCATTACGAAAGTTTCGGTCGCCTGTCGTCGACGATGGCGGAGAGAGAAATCTATGTGTGTTTCGCGCATAAAAGGCCGGAAACGTCTTTAGGAGGTCGGAGGTTCCTCTTCCTCTATTCTGGCTGGTAGCGCGATATCTTCAGAATCTACTTATCACGGTGATAACTGCCGTCGTTATAGGGACTGTTATAATAACGTAATACGGCGAGGGAAGTTGCGGATGTCGGCGGATTGTCGGTGCTGCCGTGGAGTATGCGGGGACGGACGTGTCCTGTGTGGGACGTTATTTTATTAGAGACGGCGGGATAATGAAGGAAGTACGCGAAGGCGCGCTTTCCCTGTTCAAAAATGATGATTTGAGTATGAGGATGGTGCTGGAGAGGATGTATGCACAAAGGTGGTCGAATTCCTTCGAAAAATCTTTTAGCAATATCACCTATATACCTTAAGAATATTTTTGGTAATATAAAATCTCTAATCGACGGAAACCAACTTAATTCACATTACACACTAAAAAAATTTAGTAAATTTACCAGGATTCCTCCTAAAAATTCCAGTAACATGTGAGGGAAAATCACCAAAAACTGGGTAATTTTCCGTTTTTTAATAAAATTACCTATACTTTTGGAAATTTCCCACATATCGACCAATATTTTTCAATTGTAGGTAAAATTGCTCCGTAAAAGCGTAATATTACTACAATTTTTATGCTTTCCCAGGGATTCTTATGAAATTACTTCGTGATTTTATCCACAGTTAGGAAATTTACTTAGGAAACCAAATACATACTTACAATGCGCGCATATTCAATTTGTAGATAGATAGCACATAGTACGCACGGAAGTGGCAGTGGTCGTTCTTTTTGTTTTATCTATAGGCATATCTAGGTAAGTGACTAATTTAAAATAAATCTAGTAGTTAAATAATACATTCATACTACTCTACTGAGGGTGACCTGCAGCTGCATTTTCATAATTTACCAACGTTGAAACATACAGGTTTGTGCATATACAAACACACAATACACCTAATTGTGTTCCAAAAAAAACACATTAATATGCCTCAATCGACAAAGCCGTGGACTAGGTTGAACAAAAAACATACACTAGTACATATACGCCTATAAGACAACGATGGCATTTCAAAGCGAGATAGTAGTATAGAGTGGTCGAAGTTCCTCTGTGGATAGGTGTTTTCTATTTGAAACCACAAAAATTTAGCAAATCTACGCTGTATTTTCTCCAATTGACATTTGGATCCCATATAATGTGGATACCAAATAAGACTTCCGTACTCTAACCGCGATCTTACCAGAGAAAAGTATAATGATTTAAGGAGAAATACATTAGAAAAGCATCGACTATGGCGAACAACAAACCCAAGGCTCTGTCTTGCTTGCCTACAAATTGTTTGAATATGATTTGTAAAAGTTAACTTGCGGTCAAACAAAATACCCAAGTCCCTAACAAGATCGGTCCGGGCCAAGTTGACGTTGTCTATATTGTAATTATACGTTATGAAATTAAGTTTTCTAGTAAAAGTAACAATCTTACATTTCTCTATGTTCAAGGGCAAGCTATTGGATTCACACCATAAAGAGAGCCGATTTAAATCCATTTGCAAAGCAGTACCATCACTAGAATCGCTGATGCTTCGATATAATTTTAAATTGTCTGCAAACAAAAGTTTGTGAGACGAAATGACGCCGGGAAGATCGTTAATAAAAATCAAAAACAGCAAAGGACCCAAATTTGAGCCCTGTGGCACTCCAGATGGTGCATCGTATAATTCCGAAGTATAACCATTGTAGCAAACAGTTTGGATTCTGGATGTTAGGTAGCTACCAAATAGCGTAATTAAAGAATCACTAAGCCCGATGACAGACAACTTTTGTAAGATAAATGCGTGATTAATGCGATCAAATGCTTTCGAGAAGTCAGTGTATACAACACGTCAACCTGTTTACCCGAATCAAGCTCCCCGGAAAGATAGTTTGTGTATTACCGTAATGTTAAAGTAAATGGTTATAGATATTGTTTATTGCAGTCATATTTTGCTGCTCTGAAGTAGAGGTTGTGAAAGTATGATTCAACTTGTCTATTTATTATTAGAATATTATCTTATACTAACTCTCACATAACTATTATACGCTTAGTAACATTAATGATTTCTTCTACAAAATTTCGAATGCACAATATATATAATACAGTTAGCCTTCTTCATACTGTATTTTTTATTTTCTCTTCAAATACGTAATTTAAAACCTATGTTTTACACACATTACATATTGCATAATAAGATAGTAATTGATATCTAGGCATTCATTTTTCATCAATGCTTACGATCTTGTAAGTATATCAATAATGAAAGAAGATCAGTTGTTTGTTGCAGTTCCTCCAACGCTACATCATGAAGACGCATCCTGATGCCGACACCAAAAGCAGCTTTTTTTCACACTCGAGAGAGAAAGTTAAAAGTTTAATGAAGCAGTTGAGTACCATCTAAATGTATTATTGTTATTATTATAAGCATTGTTTCTTATATTTATTAAATTACCTGTAATATATATTTATAATAATAAAATACCTACACGTAGTAAACTTCATCGGTAAATTACAAATTTTAGGGATATTCGTATACAAAATTCCTTTATGTTGTATTCTGTTATTATTTCAATATCAAAATACATTACACCAATCCCCTGGGACACTATAGATCCTTTATGTATGTTTAGGAATTTTCCTAAATACATAGTAAAGCTCCATATGAAATTTCCGTGCTAAATGATTTTTTTATTGCACTTCTGATTAAAGATATCAGCAACTTCCACTTGACTTAACCGATCATCATCAAAATTTCTATGCGATGAGTTTCTGCTGCGCATGTATTTTAAAAAGAGATAATTTACTAACATATTTCTGTCTCTGTAGACGATGTTATACTGACTTTATTTTATTGTTTGGTTACCTATGCTATTTTTATTTTGGTGCGAACTGCAATAAAGATTTGTAGGTATAAGAAATATTTTTCTCCAAATGCTATGTAAAAAAGTTATACACGTGTGTGTAAGTTTGAAGTACCGTTCTTTGCTGGTATGTATTGCAAGTGGGCTACAAGCATTGCAGGGAAATAATTTTCGCTTTAAAAAAGTTCACTTCTTTACTATTGCGCTTTTGCAAAATTAATAATCCCGTAATATAATAATTTCCGAATTTTTCCACACATATTATAGATACATTAATTATTATACTATACATTAATTCATGAGTAAAAAGGGCAGTGATATTCTTTTGAATAGAACGGTTAAAGGTGACTTTTTTTTATAATATGCCTTTGCAGGGACATTTTCATAATATTATTTCAAAAGCTTTGATCATGTCATCGTGTAGGTTGTTTTACAGGTACATTCAAATCATATTCTCCATTTCTGCTGCCTGATTATAAGTTACAGCCTTCAGAATGTTCTCATCAGTTAGATTGTATTCAGTTTCAACGTATCTTCATCAACAATAAAGTAATCTTCAAGTGCAATATTGCCAATAATATTTTATCTCGGAAAGCGGCAATTCATCTTCTTGATCCCAATCTTCTGGCACTTCGCACAAACAAGCTTTTGCTTGATGGTTAATGGCAGATTCGCCTACTCCATGGGTCCATACTTTCACCAATTGAATAATACAGATATGCTCAAATGTATTAAACACCTATATTTTTTGTAAATAATCAAAATATCACTCTTAATTTAAATGCATTGTAAATAGTATTTTAATAAAGAATCTTAATAATTTGACGCATTTCTGTAAGATTTTAATACAGTTGCATTACTTTTTTCAGTGCGTAAAAAACTGACGTCTCAAAAACGTAAACATGCATAAAAATTTAATAGACCTAGGAAAGGTATCTATAAAAACTGTTGCAATGGATTTTTGTACATTTGTAGTGATTTCATTTTATTTACTCTACTGCTTGCTCTTTCGAAGAACTTATGGATATATTATCTCAAATTTTGGCATACTAGATATAGTAAAAACTGTGAAGAATAAAAGTAAAGGTTTCTCTCAAGCATTACTATAAGAATGACGAAATGAAAATTTTTATTACACTTTGCATTTGTCGAGATATACTAACGAATTGTTATATATTTGTTTTAAGTAAGGAGTATAGTATATGCAAAAAAAAAAGCATTATTTATTGTTGAGTGCATTTTGACTCCCATTAAGCGCGGAAAACCGAATCCACCGAGTCCTGCGGTAAATATCGAACGTCACCTTGCTTGTCCACACTCGGAGCCGAGGACGACTCCGTGTCCTCCGGGAGCGACCGGAGCCGCTAGGCCTGAATCGGTAGGCGTCTCCCCGAACGTTCGAAGCCAACGCCTACCGCGATCGGTCACGCGAGATCCCCAGAAGAGCAAGACAGAAGGAGTCAACGCGCGTTCACCTGCCCGCGGCGACATTGCATTTTTCTTCTCCGATTTTCGCGTCCGCCTCCGGTCACACGCCGCGGCTGCACTAATTGCCGCCCCGGCAGGTGAAGATGTTGGGTGGGGGAAAGTGTCCTATCCCGCCTTCGCGGAGACGTGCATTTGCCGAGGAGATCAAGTTAAATCTTCGGGCCGCTGATGCCCCGAACGCGGGGGTTCAAGTTGCACGTCGACGGTATGGGCTGTTAATCGAAAATGCAACGCTAGAAATGGGAATTATGAAGTGAAGAAAACTCACAAGGGATTGCATCTCTTATTTATAATTAGTTGGAGATGGGCGAAATGACTGCAGGGATGTATACCAAAATTATGAATAAAATCAAGACTAGAACTAAATGAATATGCACAGATTTAAAGTTAATTACTCACTAAAAATACTTGAAAATGTCAAATTTTTAGCAATTAATAATAGCTTTGTATGAGAGGAGATTTTTATGTTATCTAATATCTAACTAATTCAGTTGCCTACATAATTAACGTCTTTAACCTTTTAAAGGCCGCATGGTATAATACTTCATATATCTCTTTCATATTCTCAAAAATAATGTTTTATGGTCATTAGAATATAAATACATAATTAAATTTTATGTATCATCAGTTGATACAAAAATATAGCATGTTCCCAAAATGGGAACGTTGGCATCTTCCTGTACTGTTGGAGTGAGGTACGTTTATAAAAAACAATGATAACAATATACAAGTGTGATAGTATTTTTATTTAAATACTTTACCAATACAAAATTAACAACTATATTACATTATCAAAAACAAGAAAAAATATTTATTTATATGGTACTGTTCAAAACAAGTAACTTTATGCAAACGCTTTCCGCACTTAGTGCAATGAAGTCTGGTATTTCTTTGACAAACGACACATCCGGCCTTGACTAGTACCAACAGGTATGTGATTTATACCATCGTACCTTATATCCCCAGATACAGAAGCAGATGGTCCACCTTTCCTCTTCCGCTGAATTGAACCAACTTTCAACAAAGCCATTGCTACATCTCGTCGAAATTTCAAGTGTGAAATATTTTCTTGAGGATTTATATGTTGGTAAAATCTGAATGCTGCTACAACACCTAAATTCAGTGCGTTGGAGAAAAGATTCGACCACTATTTCTTTGATCTCAATCTAGGTCTATAGCTGGCACATAGGCGATCAGTAAGGTCTACACCCCCCATTCCTGAGCTATATTGCTCGAGAAGATTAGGTTGTACAATCTCCTTCTTATTTTCTTGTTTTACTCGCCTGGTCGTTTTCTGTAGCGGTGAAACTGTGAAATAATTGCTTGCTATAGTGACAACCGAATTCATCATTCCACTTCACGCATAAAACAGTACCATCTGATCTGTAATCATACGCACCTCTACTTTCTTTTTTCAAAATGTTTGACGCAATGAGAGGGCATTTATTTGTACGATTTTCTCTGCTGGTCCCACAAGCACGAATGTTTCTTTCTGATAAACTTTTGAGAAGGGCGTAGCTAGTAAAAAAGTTGTCAAAATATATGAGATGGTTGTCATATTATTTACCACTCGTGTCCCTAGCGGAGTTGAAATATTACCGGTCTTTCCACAATAAATTTCGAAATTATAGGGGTAACCATCATTGCCACAAAGCATCCATATCTTGAAGCCAAATCTAATCGGTTTATTTTTTATAACATTTTAGCCGAGTGATGTCCGTGATACGGTACCACGGCTTCATCAATACTTAGTTGTTTGTGGAAAATCCCGAATTGATGAAGATTTGCCTTGGGCTTATCATAAAGCACCGATACTTTTGCTACCTTGGAATTGCTGAGATTGTTATTATCAGCAACATGGAGATACCGCTTTATTATTCTAAATCTTTTCCTGCTCATGGTTTTAGCAAATATTGGTGCTTCCATATCTTCTGCCGTTGACCAGTAATCATTTTCAGAAGGCAAATTGTGATAGCCACTAATTAGAAGTAAGCCAAGGACTTGCCGGAGTTCTTCTTCAGATAAGCTGAATAATTGGTGGTTTTTATCTCGCCGGGCATAAAGTTCCGTTTGCTCTCGTATAAAAGCAATAATCTCCGAAGTAAAAAATAAGGAAAATATTTCGTAATACGATTTGCCGCTATGTTCTTCCCCTACTTTAGGAGGTTCACCAGCCTCTTTTGTAATTCCAACTCTTTCCGTTTTCTCCCATACACCTATTCTTGGTGCCGCTATTTCTTCTTCTTCTTCAGAAAACTCACTTGCATGCACTTCTATTTCTCCTGGAACATCCTGCGGCAGGTTGTGCATATCCATAACTTCATCGTCATCTATTTCTTCATCGCTTGGAATGTTTTGATCTCCGAAGATCGGTGGTAAAATTACTATATCAACTAAGTTTTGAGAGGACGAAGCCTCTATATCTTCAACAGGATTACTTAGGAATCTGTAGTTTCTAACAGACGATCTAACATGCAATAAACACTTACAATAATTGATTTTGTAACAGCATAAATTATTTGTACATACTACATACCCATAGAATTTTTTAGGATCCATTATTGCAAAGATGTATATAAGGGAACTAGTAAATTTACGACCGCACTACGAACGAACCGGGTGCAAATAAAATAATTTTTACCCACCTACCCCGGCCAAAAAGCGGAGTATTTTAAGTGGTTGGCGGTTCGTACATATGTAGATAACAGAAGACGGAGAATAAACAGATATGTTTAGGAATAGTGGAAGAGACACAACATGTACAACAATAAAATAAACGGCAAAGCAATTTTACTACGTCACGACGGCCGACGGTCCCAATTTGGGACATACAAACATTTATCATTATTACAGCTATGTTCAAGCAATTATTGTAGAAATGAAATACGCATAGTGATTATTGTGCTACTGTAAAGCTGTAAACTGGATTTTGGAATTTATATTATATGTATTAAATAATTTGCATGCTATTTTCTGAAAATTGACAAATTGTCTCGAAATGTATACATTTGATAATTATTTTCACAAAATATTAATAGAAATATGAAAGATGTAAATTGATAAAAATCGTTCCCAAAAAGGGAACGTTGGCCTTTAAATGGTTAAATATAGTATTTTTCCTATTAGACTAAATGTAGCTCTCACAAGGCCGGCGATACATGGGTAATTGTAGGCCCATATGACTTATTTCAAGCATTGCAAAAATCATTGAGAAAGGTATATATGACTGCTATTTTTTTTTTTTCAAAGTAGCAAGAACATTTATGAGAAACATTATAGTTTTTGTAAATATAGAAGTACTCAACAAGCAATAGCATATTTAACGTCAAAAATATACTAGGCAATTGATCAAACTCCTCATGTGTATTTATAGACTTGAAGAAAACCTTTTATACTGTTTCACATAAGAAACGTCTTGAAAGATTAGAAAGTAGTTACAGATAGCTACAGCACTCAATTTATTAGAGAGTTATATTAGTAGCAGGAAACAGTATATGTGGTACTCCACAAGGAACTGTACTAGGTCCCATTCTTTTCATACTTTATATAGACCAACTTTTGAATTTAGATGTTGCTGGTGAGATTATTAGTTTTGCTGACGATGCTGTTACAGTGATTGAAGAAATAGATCCGACAACAGTTATTTACTTTAGAGTGTGGTAGGTGTCATTTACAGCGTGACAACTCAGTTTCAGACACTAGCAGAAGGCGAATGCCTGAAAAAAATGGAGTTATATTAGAAACAGGAAACACTATTCTAACATAGGAAAAACCGCAAGTTCATCCGAGAACATAATATGTGGTATCCCGCAAGGAACTGTACTAAGCCCTAATCTTTTATGTTTTATACAAACCAACTTTTAAATTTGGATGTTGCAAGGGTGATTATTAATTTTGTTCACGATACAGTTACAGTATTATTTTGTTTACATTGTTACGATCAGGTGTGATGCGTGCGAACGCAGTGTGTACTCCACCTGATGCAACTTAATAAAAAGAGCGGTACACACAAGTAGGAAGTCCTAGAGTCGCTGTAATGATTATTAAAAAAAAGATTATTTTTAGAAATGTATTACATTAACAAACAAAAAAAAAACACCAATTTTAGAACGGATTATGTATTTCTATATGTATTTCTTCTATACATAGACAATGAAATTAAAAATACGATTCCACACAATACTGTGACTTAATTATATATAAAAACATCTTTATTGAAATAATTTATAGCATAATACTATAATATACATAAAAAAAGAGAGTACATCGCACAAAGAAAAAAAAAACATTCAGCTTCAATTATTGTACATGTAAATAAATTACAAATTTCCAAAGAATATTTAAATGTGTTTCCCTACGGGGAGAGAATTCCTTAATATCTTAAATCACATTTGGATATTCATAGAATCAGAATCATAATATGAAGCGTCTATTAACCTTATCTAAAAATCTCTAGATTAATACTAAAAAATTAATATAAAGCAGCGTATAAATGAAACATATGTACATAATATTATCAAAACAATAGGGTCACAAGATTCAATTCAATTACAACTAAAATAGTTGAATTGTTCTTCCATTGACCCTGGATTACGTGAAACTGAAAAAATGGATCAAGTTGCCTAAATCTAAACTTAAATCTAAATTCTGCAATGAACCTAAGGTAAATATATATTTGGATGCACATACACAAAAATAATTCTACCTATCTAAGGGCAACAGTGGAAATGTGATTAGTTAAATAAGGGAATAAGGAGATTGCTTCAGATGGCACGCACACACGACACATAACTAAATTTCAACAGATACCTTTTCATTTGTTTTTTAAATGTAGACAAATTGAAGGTTTTAAATTCTTCAGGAATGTTATTATAGACATTGCTAATCTTATAAGAAAATGACCGTTCAAACAAAGTTGTAGAATGGACAGGAGGAGTCAACGTACCCTTAAACCGAATGTTCAAGGTGTCAACATCTGTCCGAAACCTAACTCTTGTAAACAAGTTTTTAGGCTCCTTGTTCAGAATAATTTTATGATACAATGTAGCAGCGCGCAAAAATCGAGCGCAAACAAGAATTCTGTACGCGTTGAATGCGAGCAGAATTAGCAACCGTGAGACATGGTCCATATACAGAACTACAGTAATTAAAATGTGACAGTACCAATGCCTCACACAAACTTCGTTTGGTATCAACAGTTAAATACTGTCTGTGAGGATATATAAGCTTTAAACTGAAATATGCAGTTTTAATACATTTAGAGATGTGTGAGTCAAATCTAAGTGTGCTATCAATAATTAAACCCAAATTTCTTACTTCCTTAATTACAGGCAGTACAACATCGTTAATCCGAATGTTAACCTGATCATGTAGCGCAGACGCATGTTTTTTGTTACCAAATACGACAACCGCTGACTTAGAAGGATTTATAACAAGACCATGTTGAGCTGAAAACCCTACCAACGCATCCAAATCACTCTGAACCTTATGTATTTCATTTTGATCTTCAGGTATAAAAAATGAATGATACATTTGAGCATCATCTGCATACATCTGCAGCTGACTTGTGTTCACAAATTTATGAAACGATGATGTATATATAGTATATAAAATTAATTGTCCTTTATTTTTTAACAACAGTGTATTCACTCGCGTGGGTTCCATTGTTTACGCAATGTTGGTTGCTCGAATTACTAATTGCTCTGCTTGCTTGGTTTTATGACCGTTTCGCGCGCTGATTGATACCTAACCTTACGTCTCACATGTGTGTGTTAGTGTTAGATTGCTGTTTTTTGAATACGTAATTCGAATTTAGAATCTAATTTTAACGTTTACCAATTTTAACTAATGTCTGTATTTGTGATTAATTGCTTGCCCCCACTTCTCCATAGAATAAGTAGTTTTTTATATTTATTGTAATTCTTTTATTAACTACAACGTGTAGCCGTTATTTAGTGTGTCTGAAGATGTATGTTACGAAAGCTCAGACGAAAAAAGGAAAGGACCGCTCTTGAACCCTAAAATATCAAAGTTGGTACCTACCTCCGGTACAACCGAAAGTCTGCCATTACTAAGAATATTTTCCCGATGTATTCCCTATGAAAGATATAATATAAGTCGCTATATTAATAAGGCTCCTAACTTAATTCGTGAAGGAGCTATGGAAGCTTCACACACTATTGCAGGACCTTATATATTCACCAATAAATTGGTTGAAGTTTAATTTAAACATTAGGACCTCTTAGCCGATTTGTAAGCCAAAAAAGAGAAACAAAAACATCTCCTTGACGTTTTTATAAAGTGAACAAAAAGTTCACTTTATATATTTGCTTAACTGGAAAAGGCTAAAAGGATAAACGGGGCAGAAAACAAAGGAACTAAATTAATGCACGAGAGAAGAGTATTTTCGGACAAAATTCTCCAATTATCATAGCCCCATCGCCCTCCTCTACTATCTTTTTCCTTCAATTTTTCCACGTTTCAAAGGGCGCGCGATCCGATTTACTAAGCCGAGAGAGGCAGGCAATTGTTTCGAACCCGTAGCCCGCCCCGAATATATGCAAATCGCGCCTTTTGTTTTGTTTTCTTTCAATTGTTTCTCGTCGGTTCGGGGAGGAATCGTCGCTTAAAACTTATCCGAATTTGTCCCGGATAACAAGGAGAGGGTTCTCCCGGAACAGCAAAAAATCCGGGGGTTTCCTCGCGGGTCCTATTCATTGTTTCGAATATTCGCTGTACGCCGTCACGGCCGCCTACGTCGCTTCATTCCGCTGGCGGTATAGGGCAGAAAACATTATCATATCGCCCGGTTCGGAAAGCGCCTCGTCGAATTTATTGTCCGGCAAAAGTGAGGTTAGGAATTGATAATATCCCGCCGTCGGCGATGCCGACGCGGTATACAATGGGAATTAGCAATTTTAAAACGCGATTCTGCTTTTGTTTCGGAGCGCGCGAGGGTGACCGGTGCCTACGGTTGCGGTCGCGCGACCGGAACTGAACTTCATCGATACGAAACGGCGTTCTTTTGTTTCTCCGTTGCGGTATCCATATTTATGAGGCGGGTTACTTCGGGACCCGGCTGTACTTAATTCCTTTTCGCGCATACTAAGCGAGATAATCGATAAAAATCGTTCATTAAAACGCTTTCTTCTTTATACAGGGTTTTCCACGGTAGCCGTTCGTTAGAAGTTTCCGAGGTTAGAAAAAACCTGGAACTCTGAATTTTTGGAATCCGGGGCTATTCAAGATTCTTTTTCATTTTAAAATATTTTCAGGGTCTTACCACTTCCGGTTATACCGGAAGTCGCCATAAACTTTCTTATTTTAAATGGAACAGCCTATATATTATTCCATTTTTAAATTCCTGAGAAAATTTTATGATGATTTTTTTGAAAATTTTGAAAGATGTAGCGTTATTTGCAACATAGTATCTTTTGCCCATTTTCGACTGGTAATAAACACTTCTAGGGTAGATGGAAGCACAAGAATGACACTTTCGAAATTCACATTGACAATCGATTTGTCGCATACAGGGTGTCCAAAACTGCATGACCAATTACAAAATCTTCAAAGTTGAAAAGGTTCTTTTTTTCAAATGGAACACCCTGTATATTATTGGAATAAAAATACTCTTGGAACTAAATTGTATATTATTCTTACAAAATCATTTTCGTGTCATATTGTTGAGTAAGTTGTTATTGACACTTAAAAAAAAGAATGACCTTAACCAGTATATTCCATTGTTAAATTATTAATTTTCTACTCCAGGTTGTTACAGGCATCTATTAAAAAAAATCATCACAATATCTTCTTGATAATTGTGGCAATCAATATATATATTATGTGTTATCGCTGATGACTTAAAAATATTATTAAGTCAAACAATTTATTCAAAAACGCTACATAAAAACAATACATATAAGAATATGTATATACATAATATGCCGCGTCGGCGTGCTGCATTTTTCTCGCCCTCTATCTTCGTCACGAGATGGTGAGACCCCTGTCTCGTCCCGAGCTACTGGCATCGAGGGCGTTCATGATGATTCCACTGCTTATTTTTTAAGTATGCTGATGTTGAGTTATTGTTTTAATGGCTTTTTTGTATCTTGTGTGGTTTAAATTTTTTATTTCTTTTGGCAATTTATTGTATTCTGTTATGAATTCTGTGGTTGGTGTTGTTTTGTATCTGTTGCATATGGTCTTTTCGGTTCGTAGGTGAGAGTGTCTTCTTGTCTTATGTGTGTGTATTTCTGTATTGCTCGTTAATTTCTGGTTAGTTTTAATTAATTGGTTCTCTATTTTATGTATGAGTAGTAAGTTTTGTTGTTTAATTAGTTGCTTTATGTTTAGTTCATTTGTTGTTTTATATATTTCTGTTGTTGGTGTTCTTCTATCCATAGACTGTATCAGCTTTAGTATTCTGTTTTGCTGTCTCTGTAGTTTGTCTAGGTTTCTTTTAGTTGTATCGCTCCATACGTTGATCAAGTAGTTCATATGTGATGTAAATAAACTGTTATATATTGGTTTTTTCATGTGTTCCGGGATTACTTTTCGTATTTTGTTTAGTCCTGCTATAGCTGTTGTATTTTTCTTAATTAAATTATTTATGTGTGCATCCCATTTTAAATTAGATTGTATTGTTATTCCCAGATATTTAGTTTGCTCAATTTTTTGTATTTTTTGTCCATTCACTTTGACGGTAAAATTAATAGTCGCGCAGACTGTATTAAATTACAAACTAATATTACTTTAATTGATGAGTGGTGTACGTTGAATGGAATATCTCTTAATGTTCCTAAGTGTGCGGTTGTGTCTTACACTCGGTCTGTGAGTTCTTTGGTCTTTCCTTATATTGTTAAGAGTGACTTTATTCCACGGAGGGAGAAGATATGTGACTTGGGAGTTTTGTTTGACTCACGTTTGAACTTCTCGGAACACATACATATGACCTGCCTATCAGCTTCCAGAGCCCTGGGATTTGTGCTAAGATCTTGCCGGAATTTTAATAACTTAGCTGCAATTAAAACATTATATTTTGCTCTTGTTCAGTCTAAATTAGAATACGCATCCATAATCTGGTATCCGCATTACACCTACCAGCTGATTGCTGTTGAACGGATACAAAAACGTTTTTTAAAATATTTAACATTTCGAGCTTCCGGTCATTATCCTGCTCGTGGTTCTGATTATGTATCCCTACTGCAGCAGCATGATTTCCACTCATTATCTGACAGACGTGAGAAATATAGCGCAAGGTTTTTATTTAATTTGCTTATTAACAAGATTGATTCACCACAATTTCTTGCAAATATTAACATTAGTGTACCTTATCACTATACTCGATCTTGTGAGTTGCTGAGTGTGCCTAAAGCTAGAACAAACATCTTAATTAAATCACCAATATATCATATGGCCACTAATTTTAATAAGTTTTACGCTGATTTTCCTTGTAATTAAATGCCACTCTTACCATTAGAACAGAAATTATTGTTTATTTATACGTAATTTTTTTTTTTTTTTCTTAAATTTTCGATCTGTTAAGAGCATTTTTTCTTGTAGTTGAATGTAATATTTTGAATGCAATTATTATTTATTTATTATTTCTTTTTTCTAAAATCTATTAAGAACACTATTGTTAGTTGTTAATTTGAAATTGATTATTGTAGTGATTCTTTAGTTTTTTATCCTTGTGTGTCATTTATGTTTGTGTTGTATGCGCAACAAGTAATACATTCATGCATTGCCATAAATGTAAAATATTTTATTTAGAGTTTTGTTTTTCTTGTATCATTTTGTTAACGTTTAGTTATGAATATTGTCCTGTAACTGGTCTAGTGACTGTTGGACAAATAAAGTTTATTATTATTATTATTATTATTATTATTATCCTTAGAACAAGATACTATTACACACATTATCAACGTAAAACAAGGTGACAACTACATAGAGAATACCATACCGCCTCCTACCTACCTTCTACCTTCGCAAATTAATTGAAAATTCTTACGCAAGCGGCGCTGCGCCTCCTTCAATTACACAGGCATGAGAGTCGAGGTAGTATCAGGTTCATTTTTGCGATTATTGCCCCTCTAAGGATTTACGACTAATTTTACAACTAAGAAAATGATCACCGCCTCCCGCGTCGTTCTCTGTACTTCTGCCTCTCCAGCGCCCGTCTCTTCGTCGATTTCGACGGTAGAGTGTTATTGCACGTCAGATTAACTCCGCTGAATTAAAAGGAAATCTTAGGATTGCCGAGGGATAACGCTTGGATTAGGTGACGTAGATAAAAAGGGAGTTGATTATTGCAGGGTACACATTCCGAGTTTATTCGACGAGAGCTGTATATTGTCATGGAACATGACATGAGTATTTTATTTATTTATTCAAAATTTATCACTTTGAAAATTTAAAACAACATTTTGGTTGAAGAACTAAGGGGCCAGCATCTGTTTCTCTGATCTTATTGTGAGATTAGGACTGATTTGGTTCTAAATAAAATCTTTTATCCCATTAAAAATAAAGAGTATAATACCATTGCTGAAACTAATGTGGGAATTGAAAGACGTCGAAAATTATTATCTATTTCAGGATTAACAGAAAAGCTAAAGAAAGTCCTTGAATTTGAAAAGTATTTTATAATAGTAAGAACCTAAAAAAAAAAAGAAGAAATTATTATTATTTTTCATAGCTTTAATTAAGTTGACTTTCATAAATATAGGATTGTTTGAAAAATAATTAAAAAATCTGCCAGAGAAGGTTGATTTGGTGTACCAATCCAAAATTAAATGTTGATTAGTTTTGTCTACTTAACAAAGTATCGAGAAAGGAAACCGTAATAATATGTGGCCTTGAACCATGTCAAACTCTATCGCACATGCGATCTAACACCATTATGATCTATTTCTTTGAAATACAGTAGTACCCCCATATCCGCGGGGGTTTGGTTCTGTGCTCTTCCGCGGATACTGAAAACCGCGGATAGTAGCGAACGCTTTATTTCCGAATATAATATGAAATATGAAACAATTAAAACAATGAAACAAGAAAAAATAAGTTATATAATATTTATTTAAAATAAACAAACAATAAATATTCTTGTGCTGTGGCACAAATAGAATTTAAGTTTAATAAATATATAAGTTCATACATATGTACATATAGTACACATTTACATACACAACAAGAAAATACACAAGAAAAACTTTATCATCGTGAGCTACATATTCATTCATCTTCCTCCAAGTCCAAGTTAGCAATCGATTGTTTACTTAGATCCGAAGCAAACGATGTTGATGGCTGTGCATTATCGATAGTTTTGTCGACTTTTTCAAAGAACATTGTTATTGGTAGTTGTCGTTTTTGTCTTTTCATTTCAATAAACAAATCCTCCAAAGGTTTCAAGCCGTCTGTTATAGTGCGAGTAATTTTTAAACTGCGTTTCATTATTGGATCATATTCTACTATCTGTTCTTTTAATTTTTGAGCAGTTCGAAATCTCGCTGAAAATTTTTCAAGCGTCCAGCTGGCGGTTCTTGTTGACCCTCATCCTCATCGTCACTCGCTTCTGGAGAAGATTTCACAAGGTCTACCAATTCCTCGTTGGTGAATACTTGATCCTCTTCGTTTATGTAATCACTGAGTTCCTCTTTGGTTATATCGTTAAATCCTTCTCCATCTATTTTCTGCGCTATCTTAAATATCGTTGTTAGATGTGAATTGTATATCATGTGTGTCTTCAGAACTAAGAACGATGTCATTCCACAGATTTTTCCAACATGCTATTATCGTTTCTGACTTTAATTCCTTCATCGCTCCTTTGATAAATAGAATTGCGTCAGCAATTGTAAATGACTTCCAGCATTCCATGAGCCCGATATTAGAGCATTCGTTAGCCATTGTATACACAGCATTTCGAAAACCTGTCGAATATATATGGCTTTAAAGCATCTAATGGCACCTTGATCAAGGGGCTGAAGCAATGAGGTCGTGTTAGGTGGTGAAAAAACCACTTCAACATTTTTATTTTCTGTGCCTAGTGACACAGGATGCCCAGGAGTATTGTCTAGTATCAGCAGCACTTTAAATGATAATTCTTCCTTTTCCAAATATCTTTCCACTTCCACCAACGCCTTTTGTTGTAGCACTTTGCCATCGATAGGAATATGTTTTCTTGTCATATCTTCCACCCATAAATTTAAGGCATTTTCTACCTTAAGTAACGCATTATTACGTATTGTGGTTGCAACTTTTGCAGTTTGGGGTGCACTAGAAAAACTAGCTCGAATCTTATGTTTGCTTTTTAACACTTCCCGTATCGAAGATTCGTTTGTATTTTATATTTTAGCAACAGTTGCAATAGATTTTTTTTTCTATTTCAGTCATATTAATGATTTTTATTTTTTCACTAATAGTGAGCATTTCACGTTTTCTTTTTGGTTTAGAAGCCATTTTAAAATGATTTTCAAATTTACTTGCTTTATTTAAAAACTATTGCTAGCACTGTCTTGTCCGACAATTCGAATAGTACTAAACTCATAGTTAACAGGAGCGTTTATATGTACAAGTAAAAGCTAGTGGCACCTTAAGCACGTTCCAACTTGTTTAACTTATCATAAGAGAGCGCCGAATTCAGGGGATGACTCATATATACGACGATATATCGACAAATGCTCCTATAACTTTTAATAAGGCTCGAATGTCTTTATTTGTTTCTGTATTTATTGATATAACGCGTTTTCTGCTCATCATAGGTAAATCGCGGATGACTGAAACCGCGGATACGGAGTCAGCGGATAACGGGGTACCACTGTACTTCAATGGGCGGCTTAGGATCGTCTTGATTTTACCAAAAACTCTACCCTATTCAGCAACGCCCCATTTTTTCCGACGCATGATTCTCATTAAATAATTCAATTTCTCTAGATTAGAAATCGCGACGGTGACTTACGCACTTACGAGGGCACCGGGAGGTGGGGGGTATTGCGAGGGAGCGGTTCACCCGGGGATTACGAGCATACATCAGCGTCTTGGGGGGGACCTCGTAGACGTCGACCCTATTTATCAAAATCCTGATTCCGTACTGCCGTTGCTCGCTACTATTATTATTATTACTTCTGTGGTGTTATTACCGCGATTTTGGGCTCGTTGATGCGACACGCCAGTATACAGCAGTTAATGAAAACGACCGGGAATTTTCAACCCCGGTCTCGCCGAACGGTGGGGGGCGTAACCTTTATTGATGGCGATCATTTTTTCGCATCAGCTTCACGCCTTCGCGACGACGAAGAAATGTGAGCAATTTTTTTCTCGGTAATGATTACGAAGTTTCTTATGTGTACCTTATAACGTTTTGGTTTTTTCGATCGTGATAGGGCTGCGACTGTGTCGCATTTCCCTTTTGAATTTTTTTCTTAAACGTGATTACTTAGAGCTTAGAAGGTATGCACTAAAAAATACTGAAATATTATTTTAATAATAATAATAATATATTTGCCCAACAGAAATCCATTTACAGGACAAAATTACAATAAATAAATAAATAAATAGTACAGTGCTTAACTAATAATTCAACCTTACTCTAAACCCAAACTCTAAAACTAAAAAGTAGATTTACAAATAAATAAACATAACTGAAAAGAGGCGTAATCATAATTGTAATAACATATTAAAAATTAACAACCAAAAATATCGCCGCACATGTTATTAGCATTAACCGACATATGAGTAAGAGGAGCACGCTTCAGTAAGTTGGTTCGTGCAGTAGGCACACGCAAACTATCAAAATACCTAGTATCATGAACTGGCACAGTAAAATGAATTTGCGACAGTAAACTTGGAGAATCCACTCTATTTTGTACAAGATTAACCATAAATCTGCTACTGGCGGCATCTCTACGGCTTTGTAAAGAATTAAAGCAATGACGATTTAGCAAACTTTCATAATCAGCACCGCGTGAATAGATCCCGTCAATCCTATGCGACAAGAACTTCAAAAACCGTTTTTGGATTCTTTCTATCGCGAGCTGTTGGTAGTGATAAGAAGGGTACCAAATAATAGAAGCGTACTCCAGCTTAGTACGAACTAAAGTAAAAAATTAAATTCTCATTACATTAATGTCTTAAAATGATTTGCAAGTGCGTATTAAAAAACCTAAGTTCATAGAAGAGGCATTAACGATCTCAGTAATGTATTCGCTAAAACACAATTGCGAGTTAAAGAGAAGGCCGCAGCGTATTGTTTTACTGGAGGTTGTCCATATAATTTATACAATATTCAAAATAATTTTAGAAACACTTGTTTGCATCCAAATAATTCATGTAAACTTTAATATTATTTTTTCCAATACCACTGAGAATATAGATCTACAAATCAATGCCGCCAATACACCCGCGTTAACCCTAAATAATAGGAAAGTAATTAAAGGCACGGCTTCACCGGTACAATCGTAAACACCTCTTGAACTTTCAAGGCAACAAAGATCAAATTAATACAACTTTTCTTCTGTTGACATCTCGCATTCGCACAGCTATGTATGTGTGTACATTCTCCTATTTCGCCTTTCGCACCTCCCGAAACAAGAGCTCCTAATCGGAATCGTTTAGTGTCGAAACAAATGAATCGTATTTACAGGCTAACGCCCGTTCGCTCACACGCTCGATTTGCCACTAATGAAAGACGTGGGTGGTGCCAGTGGCGTGCGTGACATTCAATTTAAATCGGTAACAAACAAAGAAACTTGTTTGCGCTATACGAAACCGCCGGCAAATTGTTTGGTGCTATTGGCAAGGAGTATGTTTTGTACACAATTTGCGTTAACTTGGAGAGTATTTAGATTTATTTGACGAACAAATGAGGAATAGTGTATATGTAATGTGTTGGTTATAATCAGAAACTTAGTCGACTTCAAATACTTTCCTGCGTCAGTGTAGTATGGCTTATTCCTAACTTTCTAGATTAGTTAGTCTGTTAGGTAGTCCAAAAACATTTTTAAGGATTTTCGTTTGCATAGATGAAGTATTACTCTACTTGCTTGAAAATATAAGAAAATAATTCACTACAAACGAAAGGAACATCACTACAAACGATTCTAAAGAGAACTGCGAAAGCAGATTTTCGATATCTCAATTATCAATAAATTCACCATTAAACAATTTGTTTATCCTTCAACTACAAACGAAAGGAAAATCACCACAAACAATTCTAAAGTGAACTGCGAAAGCGGATTTTCAACATCTCAAAGTAGGGTGCGATTGATTTTATCCTATAATTATGATTGACCTGCCGGCAAAGCTACTGGCACGACGCCGTTCGTCTCCGAGCTGTGATATCAGCGCCGGCAAAGCCCTCTGACACGACACAGCAGTATCTTGTGCTTTACAACCGCCCGCGTACTTTTGACCCGTCCCGGTATATTCTAGTAGGACGCGAACCATCCGTAAGATGTGTTGTCGACGCCGACAAAGCCTTCTGGCTCGATACAGTAACTTTACAACCGCCGGCTCACTTTTGAGTCGTCCCGGCATACAGATTTTACTCGTTTTATTATACTGTCTAAATTGGGTAATTAAGATTTTGCGACTAAATTTAAAAGCGTTCCAATATACGGCAAATAAACTGTTTGCATTCTCAATTGTATATATTTGTTTATTGCTGTCACACCTGTTTTTTTTTTGGTTCATACAATATCGACAGTTCTACTGTAATTGTTATTGTGCTATCTCGGCAAAATACTTCACTACAAACAGCTACAGCTACAAACGGAAGGATAATCACTACAAACAACTACAAACGATTCTAAAGAGAACTGCGAAGGCAGATTTCCGATATCTCAGTTATTAACAAATTCACCATTAAACAATTTGTTTATCCTTCAACTACAAACGAAAATCACTACAAACCATTCTAAAGTGGAATGCGAAAGCGGATTCTCAAAGTAGGGTGCGATTGATTTTTTTAAGGTCCTATAATTAGGACCGACCTGCCGGCAAAGCTACTGGCACGACGCGGTAGCGTCTCCGAGCTGTGATATTAACACCGGCAAAGCCCTCTGGCACGACACAACAGTATCTGGCACTTTTAAACCGCCCGTGTACTTGTATATATTCTAATAGGACGCGAACCATCCGTAAGATGTGTTGTCGACGCCGACAAAGCCTTCTGGCACGACACAGCACCAACTTGTACTTTACAACCGCCCGCCCACTTTTGAGCCGCCCCAGCATACAGATTTTACTCGTTTTATTGTATTATCTGAATTTGGTAATTAACAGTTCGCGATTAAATTTAAAAGCGTTCCAACGTACGACAAATAAACTGTTTGCATTTTCAATTCTATATATTTGTTTATTGTTGTCACTCACCTGTTTTTTTTTTGTCATTGTACAATTCTCATTGCACCTATTTTATAGAAATAGATTCTCAATTAAAAGCACGTTTTAACTCTTTTAATTCTTGCGCACATCTTGATTGGAACCCTTGATAACCCGCACTCTTATAAGAACAGTTACCATCCCTGGGTAAAATATTATTGTAACCAGAAACAAGCGCAACAACTGACCGACTTCTAGTAGTCAAATTATTATTTGCCTTTAATATGTTTGTGTTAGCGCCAATACTGAATTAATTACCAGAAACACTAGAACTAGAAATTTACTTATTACTAGTAAAAAGATGTAAATTGTAAAATTTATTTGCACCAAGAGAGTTGCGGCATAGCACTGAATGCAAGTATATTTACAACAAGTGAACACTATGCTTCTCTCTAAAACGCAAGTCTACACACTCCTAAATAAATAAACAAATTATTACAAATTACACGGTATTTGTACAGTTTTTTAGTTTCAGGTAATTAAAAAATATTTGTTTGACCTGAAGGATACAAGTGTATATTAAATATGAACAGATCTCCAGGGTTACACTTTTTAACCTTATAAAAGTACTAATTTTTAACTTCTACCTGTACAAATAAGACGAAATCAGTCGACCATCTATCGGAAAGACCAGAAAAAGAAGGGAAAACACGAAAGATCCAAAACGATGCACCCTACCAACCCTCAGACAACCGTCGACCGCAATAAAGGGAAACAGGGATAACGAGATCAACAGGGCGAACGCGCCTGTTCGGTTTTTTGCAACCCCGTTCGAACTACTAAGAGCAGTGGCACGCGAAAAACGCCAACGAAAAAAGGACCACTTCCTCGTCGTTTGGAGAGTGGAAGGGGTTGCTTCGACGAAACCGACAACCCTTCGCGTTTGATAAAGGGAAAAAGGGGTTAATTTCATTAGGAATTATTGGTGTAAGTCGTTATATTTACCCCGGCCCTTTGGTTGTCTCCTTTTATCTTAATCGTTGTCGCACAAGATGATGCTTCGGTAATGGAATTAGAAAGAAATGAGGAAAAATAAATCGAGGGAATAGCCGCGTTGGTTTGGACTCTTTTGCATGTTCAATCCTCGGAGAATCTTTTACAAAAAAGACGTGGTTAATTATATTTCGAAGGGATGTCGCCTTCGTAACTTAAAGAGAAAGGGTCGTGGACCTCCCTTCTTGTTCGAAACGATGAAATATCTTTGGTCGTTCCTGTTGTTGACTTATTTCTCTCAATTCCTCTGCTAACAACAGCTCATTTTCCACGATGAAATCGATGCTAATTGGAACCAATGCTTCTTTTTCGGGACCTACCCCTCTGCTCTTTCTGATATTTTTGACCGTTTTTTTTTTCCCTTTTTATCGTAAAAAGTTAAAAGGGTGACTCCCACGTTAAACGTCGCTACTGCAGTAGCCTTCTCGGAAAGACAGGAGTGGAAATTGATATCGTTATTTAAAACGTTGGAGGCCAAGGGATGGTTAAAAAGCCGGAATTGAGCGGCGGATAATTTTTTGCATAATTCAATTTCGGAAGTTGCGGAGCTGGGATTAAAAGGCGTTCGGTGCTTAAGGGTTGATGTAACGGATTTTTTTTTGTTTTATGTTCTTCGCTACATTTTTTTTTGTGAAGTCAAGGCAACGGTTAAAAGTTAAACTTTTCTAAATTTTCGCATTTAAATTGAGTAATCCATTACCCGTCCAAACCAACTGCTTTAGAAATCTTATTACATCTTAATTACGCATGGTAGATTATCGTTAGGATCACAAAGAAGAAGTTTCTTGTAATAATACGTGGGAATATCTGTGTTAAATACTTTTTGCCCAAATAAAAATAGATTTTCTTTATTTTACGTTTAAATTACAAAAGGGTTGATTATATGCAAAATAAGCATACATCCACAAGCATTCATGTTTTCTAAAAATATATTATGAAGAAAGTAAAATAACTTCTTGGATGGTATTTAATAATAATAATATATATTTATTTCCAACACATGGTCATATAAAGTACAACACATGATATGAAAAAGGTCAAACAAAATTAAATTCGTGAAAAAAAAAACACAATTCGATACAAAGAAATCAGGAGTTGAGAAATTCATCACAAGAATAACAGTTTAGATTTAGCAAATAAGCCCTAGGCCCTCAATCTAAGACTAGAATGATTTAAAATAGATTTAATTTCAACTTGAAGTTTATTGTATAAGTTACATCCTATAAAACACAATTTTTTTTGGAAAAAAGAAGTACTGTGTGGAGGTATCATGCAAGTGATTAATACTGGAATCAAAATGTGAAAAATGTTTGTGAACAAAGGAGACCACTTCCAATATATATAAATCGTAGAAAGTTAATAGTTTATTACTTTTGCCAGGCGACAAGAATCACGCCCACCTAAGCCATATATAGTTCTAATTGCTCTCTTTTGAAGAACAAACACATGTTGGGCATCAGAAGAGTTGCCCCAGTGAATAAGCCCATACTTCATCCTAGAATAAAAATGGGAAAAATAAAAGGTTTCTAGTATGTGAGTACTACAAGAATTACGTAGGTTATATAAAGCATAGCATATGCTAGAAAAAGAGTTACAAATATAATCAACATGAGAAAGCCAACTGAAATTTTCATCAAAGGTCACTCCTAAAACTTTAGCTGAAGGTACAAACGCCAAAAAATTATTATTTAAAAACAAACCGTTTAGTCTATGTTTACTACTATTTTTAAATAAAATACACTTGGTTTTGTTTGCGTTTAGGATAAGTTTGTTTAACGACATCCACCTCTGTATAGTCATAAAAGTTGACCTTGCCAAATCCAATAAATTACTTAAGCTTGGGCGAGAAAGGACGACATTAATATCATCTGCATAAATCGATTATCTAATGGATGGTGAAAGACAATGAGGAAAGTCATTTATATAAATTAGAAAAAGCGTAGGTCCTAATATCGATCCTTGAGGAGCCCCAAGGTTACACAATAACGAGGCAGATTTAATGTTACGGCATAGTACTTTCTGACATCTATTAGTTAAGAAAGATTTGAACCAACTATTCATAATCCCGTATCGCTCTAATTTATGCAGGAGAATAGAGTGATTTACACAATCAAATGCCTTGGAAAGGTCAATAGACATAGCAAGGGATCCCACAATCTACTTCTTGTAAATTTCATTAAAAAAAAATTAAATAATGCCGTGTCAGTAGAGCGATTGTTGCGGAAACCATGCTGATAATGAGAAAATAAGTTAAAACATTGGAAATAATAATAATTTAGAATTTACGATACTTTCAAATATTTTTGAAAAGACAGATAAAAGACTGATGGGTCTGTAATTGCCTAAATCATTGTGATCTCCTTTCTTAAATAACGGTTTGATTAAGGCAGTTTTTAGGAAAGTAGGAAAAACGTCATTGTTGATTGCAAGGTTATAAAGATAATCTAAAGGTTCCAGTAGGTTATGGTAACTAATTTTCAATAAATAGGAGCACATGAGGTTGTCGGAAAGAGTAAATGAAGAATTTAAATGTGAAATGGCTAAAACAACGTCGTTAGCAGAAATACTAGGCATAAAAAACGAGTTCTCACTGGGGCACATGTACTTATCAATGCTCGAAAAGTCAATAGAACTTGCAGGAAATGATTCTTCCATTAAGTTCTTCGGTAAATCAATGAAGTGTGAGTTAAAAATATTTGAGATATTTTCTTTATATATTGAATAATCATGTAGACGCTCTTCACGAAAATGAGATGGTCTCTTTTTGTTTATTATAGAGCATATGGCCTTACTAGTATTTTTGGAGTTTACAATAAAGTGGTCATTTGATTCTTTTTCTTTCAAAGTGATTAAGTTTTTCTAAAAAATTTCATACTGAATGTAATCATTTTTTAATATTGGAAAAATAGTGCTGAGTTGTTCCAGCATTAACAAAGTACCTTTTGCATCAATGACTTCTCGATCAATCCAAGTTTTGTTCCGATCATATCCAGAAATTTTCATTAAAGGAAAACATTTGTCAACGTAATAATTAAGAATATTCAAGAAGACTTCAAAGCTAATATTTGGATCAGAGCATTCATAGACGGCAAGCCAAGATTCATTTGCTAAGCAATTGTTAAAATAATTAAGGGACGTGGCACAATATTTACGCCTCATGACAGGTTTTGTTTTAATTTAAAATTTTTTTTTATTTTCTTTCGACCCCAACCTTTTCTTATGCATCCAGGCTTTTCTCCTATTAACCATGATTGCCTATGTCGTTTATATATAACTCTTACATAGGGCATATGCTTGGAAATGAAACCCATCTGATTCTATTTACTTATACTGTGAAACGGGGTTACACCAAAGATATCTTGAGACAAGCGGTTATTTGCGCAGTTTCAAACCCATAGTCTAGCTGAGGTTCAATTTCCAAATATTTAAGTGTGCGTTGTGTTACACATGTCATATTCCATGCGTACAGTGCAGTGCAGCGTTATTAATGGCATACTATTTATTAAATTCTGTGGGTAAGTAATTAGTCATTTTATAGCTTTAAAAATTCGATAGCACTCTGATTTGTTGTGTAAAAACCTATCGAGCAGTCGAAGAATGGCCAGGAACCATGAACGACAGTCAGAATGGGAAATATAATGGGGCCTTGCGAAGATGAATCTGTTACTGAGTACGAAAATGATATTAATAACCACAAAGACATACATTTAGACAATCATGAGGAGTCTATATCTGAAACATATGACATTGAAACTAACATAGTAGATTTTGCAGCTATTGTGACCGACCTTAAGAAGGATATGTTTGTGTTGGTTAAATTTGTGTGCAATGAAGGCAACTAGAAAAAGTGTCTGCAAGGACTTAGGAACAATTTTCTATTATTTTATGCAACATAGTCGTCAAATTCCTGAGCTACGCCTCTTAGTGATCCGTTTGTGTGTTTTTTTTTTTTGTCCTGAAGTGCTTGAACTAGAACAAAATTAACGGCACCACTAGATTTTTCGTAAGAAAAAACTCGATAATATTCCATTTTTACTTTTTCATCACTCACTCTCATAAGAGCTAAGATACGAGAGGTGTTCGAAAAATCAAAATTTTCAATTTCACCATGTATTTTCAAAATTAAGAGGGCTAGAGTACTAATTTTATTTGCGGCATGTTTTGTTTCACAGAAAAGTGGGATATCATCACGAAAAGCAAAGTACCTAAAATGGGACATCCTGTACAAGATTGTTTCCTAAAAAAAAATGTTTCTTTCTCGTTTGAAGTTGCACGGCGCCTCTTGCTCTCTGACCTATTATGTGCAACGGTACATCCGCACACAGGAACAACCGTCTTCAATGATTTACATACTTTACTGGCAACTTTTTCACATTCACCTCCTCTAGAATTATTCCGATTGCACCCGCGAGACTTAAAAATCGCCAGGAATTATCAAACGAGGCCGCCCCGTATCGGCGACTCCACCGTTTTTAATCGCTCCCCGAGAGATAAACGCACCCCTTTGAGCGTTCGGACCGACAAGAAAAATCCAAGATATCGCCGCCTCGCGAAACAATTGCTATCGTTCGTGCTGATATAAAGTCCCGGACCGGGGCGCAGTGGAAATAATCAGAAACGACATCTCTTCGACTGTTAATTTGCATAGGAATCGCATCTCTGAAAAGAGATAAGAGGGTATAACCCTTCCGGCGTTATCGGAGAGGAATTCGTCCGAAACCCTGAGGCTCGTCTCCCGAACATAGTCTTTCTGGTGGTGATTTGTCCCACCCGTCACGTCTCCTCTTTTTAATCGAGTTAATCGAATGGCGTTTGTATCGTTAGTCAAGTCAAACCTCGTGGTAACCAAGAATATTCTGTGCCAATAAATTATCAAGACAATTATCTAATTCGCCAAAATTTATTTCATCTTTCTTAGGCATCACACTGTTATCATTTAGACGTACATAAATGTGTTAGTATAAAACCAAAATGGCGGACAAATATTGTTGACTATAAAATTGTCTCAGGTCTTGACGACCAATAATCACGATATAAAGGCAGAAGGTTTATGCCCATAAATGCAAATTGATACCCAGTTCGGATTGTGTATTATGAAGGTGATTTTCCTTGCTGCTGCACCTATAAATTTGTTTGGTTTACTATGTGATTCTAGCTGGAGAGAGGTCAGGGTGGTCTTCTTTTTCAAGCAGGGCAACTGTCCTATACAAAAGCGAAGTCGTACTGGCCCATCAGTTTCACCTCATTTCTTCTCAAAACCCTGGAGAAAATAATTGATAGGCAGCTAAGGGATTCGGCTCTGGCAAGATTGTCTCTACACGAAAACCAATATGTCTACCAAACGGGAAAATCGTGTGAGCAGGCCATTCATGAGCTACCTCGACGAGCAGAAATTACCTTTCGCAACAAAGATATTTCACTAGCTACCTTTCTGAACCTCGAGGGCGCCTTCGACAAAGCGTTCTTTCGGTCGATGGAAAGGGCGCTCCAAAAGTGGAAATTCGAGCCAACTGTGAAGACGTGCATCGGCTCCATGGTAAGAAACAGAACAGTTTATGTATCGAAGCACCTATGCAATATAAGACAACCGTGGCAGCTGGCTGTCCCGAGCGTGGAGTGCTGTTCCCCTTGCTATCATGCCTTGTGGTTGCTTTCTCATCTACGCACGGCGGGTTTCCACGCGCAGGGTTACGCAGATGATATCATCATTATGGTCTGCGGAAACTTTAAGGGCGTACTATCCGAGACGATGCAAGTCGCACTCAAACTGGTGCAGAGATGGTGTCAAGAAGAAGGGCTGAATGTAAACTCTCGGAAAACGACTATGGCTCCGTTCACTTGGAGGAGGAAACTTCCAAAATTCCAGTGTCCAACCACCTTCGGTTCTAAGATACTTGTATCTAGTGAGGTTAAATACCTAGGTGTTACTTTGGATGCAACTCTGAGGTACAAATTTCACCTGGAACAAGTGACGAACAAAGCCACGAGGACATTTTGGGCCTGTAGAGGAAAAGAGGTTGAAACCGACAATGGTGCACTGACGGTACACGAAGATTATAGTACTTTCTATAGCCTACGCCTCGCTATTCTAGTGGCATAAAGCCAGTCTGCGCTACCCGGAAAGCGCGCTCAGTAAAGTCCAGAGGATTTCCTGCTTAGGCATCATGGGGGCCATATCTTCGACGCCGACTGCGGCCATGGAGACCATTCTTGAACTTCTTCCAGTGCAGTTGGTGTTGCGGACAGAGACTACCCTAGGAGCATACAGAGTAAAATGTAGCGGGTGTAAAGGTTTCTCTGGCAAAACCGATATCATATCAGCATATTCAACTACATCGAACAGACCACTGAGCACAAGGGCGGACAGGATTCCGCCCGTCTTGAGCTTCACTACGAAGTACTTTGTAGACATTTCTAATAGTGGGAGTGCAAAAGCTTGCGGAAACCAAGGCAAAGTTCCTATCGCTGGTTTGTGGATGCCTCGAAGACGCCGAATGGCACGGGCATTGGGATCTGGTGAAATGGAGAACCAAATGGCGAAGCCATCAGTTTAAGCGGTTCCACCTCCATTTTCCAAGCTGAAGTAATAGCCACCCAGACATGCGCAGAGGTCATCTTAAGCTGCCCGCATGAGAATGGATTAGTCGAAATTTCTGACAGCCAAGCTGCCCTCAGGGTACTTGAGGCTGTCAAATTTGCCTCCGAACTAGCTTGAGGCGCCAGCGAACGCCCATTCACAAGCCAGAACCGTCGTGTGGGAGTTCTTACGGCGGTATCAAAGGTTTTGTCAGGTCTGAACTCGCTGCTAGTCACTGCTCCTATTGGAATGCACTTGCCGGCGCGAGACATTGTAAGACCCTCGGGATTCATCCAAGCGAGGAAAGACTCCGCAAGGCAGTCTTTATGAGCAGGAACAGACTGAGACTACTTTACTGCGCATTGAATAAGCACTTGCACCGTATGAGGATGGACTCTCCCATGTGCAGAAACTGTGGGAGAGCGGAAGAAACTCCTGTGCCCTGGCGGCACGTCGGCCAGGAGCGACTGCCCGGCAGCGGACAAGCAGAGACGGAGTTGTCTAGAGGTCGCTCGGTTAGACGAACCCAGTCTAAGTAAACTTACTCTCGGCCAATTTGCGGACCTTTTACTTCAGGTACAACCAGGTCGAAAAACATCATGGGGGTACAATAGGTCTTCTGGCCGAGTTGCGTTACGGGGTAAACCCACCCATGAAAGTAAAAAAAAATCTATTACTGGATCCTCTTGACGAGAATAATAAAAAAAAATCTATTTGATTTTCCAATGGTTTTGCCTGAATACTTACTCCTGTAGGCACAGAAAAAAATTGCAACGTAAGTTTAAAATCGATTTTTTTCCAACCATCAAGAAAAATCAAAGGTATATTCTCTTTAGCATCATCTTCACAGTGATCATTTTCTTCGTCTAAACTAAGCAAATCTCGCAAATTAGTTGATTGTTTACTGTCATCCTCGTCGTCATCGGATTCTGCGATAACCATCCTAATGCACCATCGTCCAAAAAATCATACGTTGCTTCAGATACAAGTTTTTCAAGATTAATAAGAAGACAAATAAAAAGAACGAAATAGGGTTTTACTAAAAGAACACTACGATTTTGAAAAGAAAGACACTTTTTCCTAGCAAAAATGTAGTGTCAATAGTTGGAGTGTATGCTAAGGAAATAATTACACAAAATATGAACCTTTATTTCTTTAGCTCACTATAAAAATTACACTAATTGGAAATTGCCAGCGAGCCCGTTACTTATATGTTTGAGATTGGTATCAATTCTTCGAAATAATTTATGTATGTTCTGCCTATTATTCATTTTCATGCATTGACTTATGAAAAGCCGTTCGTTGGGATTTTGGTGGGATATTTTAATTTACTTAATATATTTGAAACGACTGAATTAAGTTCTTAGTCTGAATTAAGATAAGAGAAATCTTTATTATTGTAATTTTTATATAGTAAACGAACCTACTCACCTGAGATGATATGTAGAAATATTATTTCTTTGTAACATTTTCGTTGGAATCACTCTAACACTAATAAATTTGCAATTGTCGTTAAATATCGTTTTTTATTTGATATACGTATAGGAATACATTATTTAAAGATAACTAAACAATCATACGCTGCTTCAGATACCAATTTTTCAAGATTAATATGAAGTCAAATAAAAAGAAAGAAATAGAGTTTTACTAAAAAACCACTACGATTTTGAAAAGAAAGACACTTTTTTCTAGCAAAAATGTGGTGTCAATAGTTGGTGTGTATGCTACGGAAATAATTGCACAAAATACCAACCTTTATTTCTTTAACTCACTATAAAAATTACGCTAATTGGAAATTGTCAGCGAAGCCGTTACTTATATGTCTAAATAAAATATTATTATAATCACGCTACAAAACCCTACATAGACTTAATACACCGCTACAGGCAAGAAGATGGTGATTTTAAACATTATGAAACGTAATGGTTTATTTATAAATACCAGCAAGATATATTGAACAGGCAAGATGGTTTCACTGAAAGGGTTAACTTTAAAGTGAACTAACTTAATTTTCTCAAATGACACTTTATACTTTTATTTAAATCGCTTTCAATTCATATGGATGATGTGTCATATAAAACATGAAAAATTCAATCATTTCGTGCAAACTGAAGAAATGTTATCTTAATTTCCAAGCATGCTTCGATGTGTAAAATTCAAATAAATAAACGAAGTTACAAATCTTTGAGAAACAAATGTTGGCCCCTACTTTGGCACACTTTGTTTGTTTTCAAATGAACACTCGGTATATAAACTAATACCGCCGGCGGCAATTCCTACAATCTAATCTGAAATCGCTATAACAAATCTCCTTGCATTTCCAGATCCGAACGACACGGCATCAACTTACTAATTAAACTAAAAATTTCTTCAGCTGCCGTTCGGCGTCTCTTCCGTCATGGGAATACTGACGGAAACGGAAGAATTTGATATACAACCCGACCGTCGCGTCTTCGCAGGCGTCTTCACCTCGCCCGCTCTATCGTATCATTCGACGCCGGGATTTGCACAAAATACTAGAAAATTTAATCAAACGGGGAATTTACTGTCGCACCGAACTAATAGCCGCCTCATCGCCCTTATCCTACAGACCTCACCCGCCCCTATAGCTCCTATAGCGTAGAGATCCGCCCGACAAAGTGAATTCCTTTTATGTACTGTACGTAGATAGGTAACGGCTCGGCTTCCGTATCAGCTGTCTTCCGTCTAGCTATCAAAGTATCTGCAGGTTTTCTCTATAAATGGGAACCGAGCTTGTATATCTCTCAGGGTTGCTTCATTTAGTGATTTGATTCGACGAGGCGTTACAGTTGGAAATTTAAGGGAATGAAAATTGGAAACTTCGTAGCAACGCGTTAGTTTGTTGCTTGCAGGGATATCTGTGCATTAGATACGTTTATGGCAAAGATTATCTGTACCTGGTTCCTTTTTCTTGTAACTTTAAAATAAAAATTGTCAACGCATTCACGACGTACTAGGCTACCAGGTATTCCAGTTGTTATTACTCCGATATTTAAGAAAGGAGATAGAAACTATAGAGGCATCACACTACTTAGCATGATCTCAAAAATCTATGAATTTATATTAGAAAGAAGACTAAAGGCTAATATAGAAACGATCTAGCAGAAGCTCAAAGTGAATTCAGGAAGGGGCGAAGTGTCCAAGATCACATTTCCACAATTAAATGATGGAGAAAGCGAGACAAAAGGACACACAATACCACACTTTCGTAGACCTAGAAAAGGCTTACGACCACGTGTCTCAGGACGAGATATGGGCAAGTTTGAAAAACGAAACAGCACCAACACTAAAATATGCATTTAGAACTTTATACGAAGGAAATAGTTGTTGGGAAGCATAATCTGCGTTCAAGAACATTCCAGATCACAAAAGGCTTAAGGCAGAGTCGAACACTCTTCAACATTATTATGGACGATGTTATCAAGGCAATCGAAACGAAGTCAGCAAAGTAAACATACGATACAACAGACTAAACCCAGCGGGATTGTCAGTGTGCGTTTTTTCCGATGACCTAATGATCTGTGCGCTAAAAAGAGAGCAACCACCAGAATAGTCTGAAGATATGCGAGCAAGAACTAAACAAAAGGAAACTGAAAATTAATTCCAACAAAACAAAGGTGGTAATGATAGGAAAGAATAATAAACGGCTTAACACAGCAGTAAACAACGCAAAAATAGCGCAAGTTGACACATATAAATACTTAGGAGTGCTGATAGACAGAGAGGGAGATATGGAGCAGCAACTAAATGAGCAAATCAGTTCTTCAGCTCGGGTATATTTTGCCTTAGGAAACACCTTTATTGGGACGAGAGAAATAAGTAGAAGAACAAAAATCTCAGAATACGAAACAGTATTCCGCCCAATACCGGCATACGGTAGCGAATCTTGGGCATTAATTAACAAATAGGTTGAAAAGTAGAATACAGACCAGTGACATGAGGTACCGAAGAAAAGTTAAAGCAATAACCAGGAGACAAACCAACAAAAAAGCATAATTTGTATGTTTGAGATTGGTATCAATTCTTTGGAATAATTCATGTATGTTCTTGCGATTATTCATTTTCATGCATTGCCGCATTGACTTATGAAAAGCCTTTCGTTGGGGTTTTGGTGGGATATTTTAATTTACTTAATATGTTTGAAACGACTGAATTAAGTTCTTAGTCTGAATTAAAATAAGAGAAATCTTTAGTATTGTAATTTTTATATAGTAAATGAAGCTACTCACCTGAGATTATATGTAGAAATATTATTTTTTGTCACATTTTCGTTCACTCTAACACTAATAAATTTGCAATTGTCGTTAAATCTCATTTTTTATTTGATATATGTGTAGGAATACATCACTTAACGATAACTAAACAATCACATTATAAATTCATTGAATGTTAAATGGTATATTAAGAGTTTGTAAAGAGCATTAGTCACCCCCTCAAATCGTATAAATTACTAAATAAAAATATACTGCCTAGTCGTCCGTAGAGGAGCAAAATAATTTGAGAGTGGGGAAAACGTACAGCCAGGGCCACCTGCAAATTGAGGTCTGGTTTATTGGTGAATTTGTTAGAGTATCACAGATGGCTCTGAGTGATATTTAATTGAATTAAACAGTTATTTAATACTCATGCCTGTGCACATATTGATATGTATCTACACATCTATTGCATTGTAGTTTTTCTATACTTTTGATTTCTACCTTATATTTCTCCCAGAGCGTGTAATTGATTTATTATGCCGCTCTCAAGGAGGAAAATTATCTTAAGATCAATCGGGTTTCTTTCGTTGTCACGTAGAGGGAAAGACTCAATTTCCCCGATTAAATTCGCTTTTATCAACGTCATTCGGTTATTTTTATGAATATTAATGCCGCGAATTCCCCAAGCGTACATTGAAATTGTTATTCGGTGCGATTATAACTGCGCCCATACATCGTCCTTGTCCTACACGTGGATTACCGACATCGATTAACCGGAAAACCATTTACTTTAATTACGTTTAGGCTTCGAATTAGGATCTCGACGGGATTTACACCCGTTGGGTGCGGCCGAAACGATGCCATTAATAAACGAACACATCGAAACCGCGTTTGTTGTATATAGATATATGCGAGGCGTACGGACAAGTCGCACCTGTTGTTGTGTTAGTAACGTCCGGACATCGGGGTCGCGATAATGAACTAATAAAGTCGACCGCGCGGGCGGATGAAATTTTCACTTACCCGCCTCGAGTTGATTAATGCGGGATTGTGCGCCGACTAGGTTGAATCTGTCGCAATCCGTGCGTTTTAAATAATCATGGATATAGATGAGATGTAAAGTTTGGCGATGGTGAATTCTGAAACTCAATAGGAGTAAATGATGATCTGCTCTGCGACGAATTCATTAGAAATTGTTTAGGAGAAATTGTCAGGAAATGCTCTTTTCATTGAAAGGATAATTTGTGTTTTTTTTCAGGAACGTTTTCATGAAGAAACGTTTAGCTTAGCTTGCAATTATTTTCGGCGTTTTTAATTTATAAAATTACGCAAAGAATTGACTAATACCTAACTATTTCTTGTAATTTAAATCTTCAAAACAAATTAGAGTTTAGACGGACAAAGACTTTTGGAGTTTCATAATTTTTTTTTTCCTGAAAAACAGCATTTTTTTAAATTTGTAAAAGGTTTTTTAAACATTTATGTAAAAACAAAATTCATTTTGTAAATAGAATAAGCTCGTAGCATTTAAGTTAGATAGGTAAGACATATAATTCCGGTCTATCTACATATATTAATTACAAAGAGGCGAAGAGACAGACAGGGAGGGTTCCATTTAACCTTCCAGTTCTTAACCATGATACTCAAACTAAAGCTGCTGAATGTTACATCTAGTACTTCCTTCCTTGCCCTTGTTGCAAACGTTGGTTCTTTGCCCAAATTAAGGATTTGGAGGTTACAAGCTAATAAAAATTCTAAAAGGGACTTACCTCTTTCATTGACATCAGTGCTTCCCCATATGACGCGGTGTCCATTGGCGTTACAGCCGACTATCAACGAGAGGTTCTTCCTGCTGCAATACCTCACTAGCTCTCTCCCTTCTGAAGGCGGTGGTGTTGTCCCGTCGTTGGAGAAGTATGCGGAGGCAATCACAATGGCTCGATTATTGCCCTCAATACCAAGGTGTACCATGACTGTTGTCAGGTCCCGAGTCATAAATTCTGAAACACACATATATGTATTTAATGTTGTTCCTAATTAGGATGCAGGCCCTAGGTGGTTTCTGTCTGCGATCCCATCCTGTGAGTTTTTACATGATAGACCTTTGATCTGCCCTCGATTGATCCAAGGTTCTTGAATCAATACAAGTCCCAGATTATGTTTAGCGAAACTTACTTATCTCGTATATAATTCAAAAAAGCCATGTAACATTGGATTTTTAGGGCATATGTGTTCCTTCGATGAATGTTCGACGTGGGTTTCTTATGCTGTCGTATCGTTGGAAACGATATCTACCATCGTTACTGCGGTCCTTTTTGCCTAGGAGGATGTGAGGGACTTCTTTTTCAATTTTCCTGAGTGTGGCTGCTTTTCGTATAATTTTCTAGAATTTTTAAATTTCTATCGCCATGTAAGTCCGTAACTTTTCAAATTTATTTGCAAGAATGAGAGTATTACGTGTGTAGTCCCAAGATGATGGAAATCCAGTGATTTCGAGATTCGGGGTGGCGTATTTCTAATCCCGAGCCATTTGAAGAGTCTTGCTCGAGCCTGTTTGCTGTGAGATCGTTGGAACACCATTTGGAGTTGGAATTATTATTTGGATTAGTTTTGGAGCAGTTTTCGTACTTGAAGTAATTTTATCATCTTTTGAATCTATAACTGGCGTCAAAAGCATACAGGGAATGTTAGGTTATATTATCGTATGATAACAGTGAATCTAGTGAATTTGGTATTGTGAGGTTGATATTTGATTCTGTGGGTAAATTTCACGAGGGGTTTAAGTTGGCATTGATTTGATAATACTTGATTGATGACGGGAATTTAGCGGGAGATTTGTATTCTATTTATGATATTAAAACGAGAAATATGAGTTTTTAGTTTGGATTAAGATTCTAGAAATCTTATTATTGTGTAAAAGATAGTAAAGAACTTACTTACTCTGAGGGAATCTTTAGAAGATTCATTTCTTTATTCATCGGATTTATTTAGCGCGAAATAAATAAGTTTTACTGAAATAACGTTTTTTTTTTATTATTAAATGTAATATAAGATCATCACCAACGAATAACTAGTACAGTCAAAATAAAGATATTAAAGTGTATATCAGCTATATAAATATAATAATCGGTGACTCAGTAATGTGACATGACCCCAGGACGTACCGAGGTCGACTGAAAATAATAAGTATCTGATTGGTTTGCGGTGTACCCAAAACTCTGTAGTGGGGTAAATTTAGTGTAACTGTGTACTGTTAATGCCATCTAGCATATGGGGTGTAGCATATTTGTGGAGTTAAAGAGAATATATAGATTACGCTGACTGTATGAAAAGAGAATAAAAATAGTGTTGACTTAGTATAAAAATTATAAAGAATTATCTACAAGTTTCGTAGCAATATATATATATATATCTGTACCCTAGAGGTAAACGATCGTAACTCCACTTTTTTACGAAACTGAGTTAAGATTGTTTTTAACATTAGTAAGTGTAAAGTTATCTTATATTTATTGTTCCTGGGAAATTCGTTAAAGTGGACTTACGATCATTTACCTCTAGGGTACAGATATATATATTGCTATGATATCATATACCTAACCTAAACAACATACAGCATCATACGTTTGTTATTGAATTATGTACCTATATTAATGTATTGTGATGTATGTATTTGATTATGTAAAAATCTAAATTAAACACTCACTATATCGTATCTAATTAAAAAGGGCACGTTTCCATGGAGTTTTAGGTATAAAGTTCCTTCGCTGATCGTTCGAACGTGGGTTGATTTAAGGTTTCGTATCGTTGGAAACGATAATCTTTCATCGTTGCTGGGGTCTGTTAATGCCTAGGAGATATGAAAGTTGTTTAAAACAATTGTGGGGACTTCTTTTTCGATTTTTTCCTGAGTTGGTTGTATTTTCGAAAACATCTAGAAATTTCAATATTTAAATCACATAAGAGTTTCTTTAACTTAAGATCTACTTGCCAAGAATGAAGTGTTGTGTGTGTTGTGCAAATATGATGGAAATCCAGTAATTTCGAAGATTTGGGTGGCGTATTTTCTATTCCCGGGGCCAACAGAAGGGGCTTCGATTCAAGCTTAGTAGCTGAGACATCGATAACGCAGATTTGCAGCTGACAAGATTGTTGCAGAGCTGGAATCAGTATTTGGAATATAAGAAAGCAGTTTATCGTACTTCAAGTAAGCGATTATCCATCTTTTGAACTTATAACCGGTGTTCAGAGCGTAAATAGAATTCTGAGGTTAGAGTGTTTTGATGGCAGTTATTTATAGGGATTTTTTTTGTATGTAACCAACGTTTGTTGCTGTAAAAGGTTATTGGCAATGCTTGATTTTATGGCGGGAGCTTAGCGGGAGATTTGAATTCAATTTTGATATTTAAACAAGATATATTGAGTTTAGTTTGGATTAAGATTCAAGGAATCTTATTTTTGTACAATTTAAATAGTATTTGAACTTACTTACTTACCCTGAGAGAGAGAGAATATTCACTTTAATTGTTCATCACTTTTTATTAACTCGAAATAAACAAAGTTATTTATACTATATTGGTTTTTATTCACTATAATAGAAGAACATCACGAATGAATATGTAATACAGCTTTTAGTAAAGAAACAAAGATTATAACAAGTCAATTTAAGCTAATAATATACTTCTTTGTTTGGAGAAGTACATCCTCCCACGTCCCAAGATTTACTAAGGATAATATAGCCCGATATCACCCGATTGGTATGCGGTATACTCCAAAACAGGTAGAGGGGTAGATTTCATTCGCTTGTGTGCTACAGAGGCATCTACTTATTGAGGCATATATTATCTGTGGACTAAATTTAACTTTAACAGAGGACGCTGCATGTATGAAATGTTAATAAAACAGTGTTGAATTAATTTAAAATCAATTTAATAAATTATAAAAATATCTACAAGTTTCGTAGCAATATATATACATATGTTACTGAGGTAAAAAATGCAACAACCTAACAAGTGACGGCATGTCGCTAAAATAGAGATATAAAAAGAGGTGGTAAACGTTCGTGGAGTTAGTCATCTAATATCGTTCACTCTTAAAATAAGCACTTTTTGCAAAATATGTACACTAGCGACACTTTCTAATTGTACGACCTACAGGGTAAAATAGAGCCCATATGTTTAGCGTGGATAGTAGACGAATTTATGCAGTAACTGCTCGCTTCGAAATATGTAAACACAGATGTGCGGTCTCTCTGTCGGTTATTTTAAAAAAGCTTAGGCTGGATTTATTTATGTGCGAAGTTGAATGCATCTATTATTATGTATTTGTTATCTTTGCGTAGGAATAAATTTATTTGATGTTTGAAGTATTTCCAATAACTGTAGTCTTATTAAATGGGTTTAAAAGGTATTTTCATTGTACAGTTGAACTACGACTAGGAACTAAACCAAAGGCATGTTAACTATACAATAAATAGCAATATAAATGGGTTTATTACTTTTATTCATTTTATACGTATGTAAATAATAATGAAAGTATCAAAATTAATCGCATGAAAACATTTAAACTATTCAGCTAAACTGAAATCAGTGAAGCATATCTCGGTTATGAATAAAACCTTTTTCTTGCTGTGGTGATTGAACCAGGGAAGGCGGTGGTGGCGATGGCTTCCTTGCAACTAGTAAAGGGATGCTCTGCATAGAACTGCCTTAACGTAGTATCTTGAAGAGCAGTGGATATTCTTTGTGGTTATTCACAGAAATGCATGTTTTGTTTTGCCTGAAGCTTTACCCAAATATGCTTACATTTTTTAATCTAACTGATATCTAATGATTTCATATCAATTTTTTTAATTCGTTCCGGCTTCCTTCACGATTTTTATATCAGATATTAGAACGAAAAGCTCTACACTTGTCAGAAATATTTTTTGTTGGTTATAGTAATGGTATGTTTTTATTAATATTACAATAATAAGTAAAATAATATTTCATTTTTCGTTTATAAATTCCCTAGTTCCAAAGATTTTACTTCAAAAGTCTCACAATATTTTTGAAAGGAAATACAAATTTTGAATTAGTCCTAAATCGAACAGCAGTGATAGGTATAAATATAAAATGCAGGTTTAAATAAATAATTAATGATTACTTTATATATACATATGTATATATATATATACATACATATATTAATTATTCATTATGTTAATATCGAAAAACGGAGCTGCCGAGAATTAAAAATAGATATGAAAACAATTATTTTGAATTAATTGGATTAAAAAACACAAACATATTTAGTAAAGCTCTAGGAATGTGTAAAGAAAACAAAACATCTGTTCGTATACAATATTATATTTATGGTAAGTAATTGAGAAACTTCGAATTGTGCTAACCGAGGTAAGTCGGCAGGCATAAGTATACGCCTTTGATGTATTTATTTCTCGCTATTTTATAAGTTCAATGTTTTTCTATGTTTGCTTACTGCATTCTTCCTTATATTAAATAGATTTACTACAAAAAAAAAACAGATACCGCACATCTGTGTTTATATATTTCGAAGACGGCAGTGAATGCATAAGTCGTCTATTACCCATGCTACACATTTAGGCTCTATTTTAGGCTGTAGGTCGTACAATTAGAAAGTGTCGTTGGTGTACAAATGCAGGATTTTTAACATGTAAAAAAGAAACTAATTTTCTTTCTCAGCTTTTGAGTGGCGAGTCCTCCTTAAGACCATATACTCTTTACTAATAATACCAATCTCCTCGCTGGATCTGACATATACACATGTCTAACCACATAAAAGATGACTAACTATCACGAGAACCCAACACATTCCATAATTCGCAAAAATAAGAGCGATACGATGAAAACACGAGGGAATATTACCCACGCTGAAATCTACCACAAATTTCAGGAACAGTACTCGGCGTCGACACAAAAAACGCATTAAATTGATTAAATCATCGGTGAAATTACCGCATCGATATTATCAAGATGCAATCAACAAATAACTCGCCCCCCAACGCGACGGACGGTCGACCGTTGACGATCCTCAGCGCCATCTATGCGACATCGTCGCGTATCCGCCGACTGACGGGCGGGGAAAAAAAAATAACACCTCCGCGCGTCTGATAAATTCATTAAGCCCCGGGGGTGCCGATCCTACTCTCTCGAATTCCCGAATCGCACTTGATATATTAAATTTATGACTGAAACACGGTGTTAACAACGAATAATTTAATTAAAGGCGGCCGGGGGGGATCGGCTCCGCTGGCGGGGGTGGCGTCTGAGTCGTGCAGCGGGGAGGGGAATGGCCCCCCTCCTTCCCACACCTCCTTCGGGGACCTGGGCGACGATCGTGACCGGAAATCGAATGTCGAAATTGGAGATGTCGAGTGCCGAGACGCGGATGTGTCAATCCAATGACGGCGGGCTTTTTGGCGGAAAGTTATCGGTGGTAATTGTGTTTAAAAGAATTGGATTGCACGTGCTTCTATTTGATAAAGAGTGTCGACTTACAAGGAAATGTTGCGAAGTGACACTCACCGAACTGATTGAAACTCAGCGTACTTATGCCCACTAAAAAAAAAAAAATTAGGTAATTTTTCAGGGTAAAAGTAATTTTTTTTTTGTAACTTTCCGCACTCAATAAAGGTAAATGTGCAGATAAATGTAATTAGGGTAAGTGTCAAAATTTTATAATCTTTCCCATGATTAGCTCGGCTGATAGTCTAGTGGCTTGCACACTTGACTATCAGTCGTAAAGCCCCATTCAAATCTCACGCAACCGGTTTTTTTTTTCGGGGTGCAATGATGATTAGGAAGGAAATTTGGCTGTGCGGGCGTGCCTTATAACCATATTAAGTAGTGTAAGTTTGCCATGCAGATTCTCTCGTTCTCAGGCGCATTTACGGTGTGACACAGGCATCAGAGAGTACAATTTTACGAATACCGATTATAAGAGTTTGTATAGCTACCTCTCAGAAATTGCATGGAGCTTCCTGCAGCAGTTTCATGATGTGAATGATGCATGTGACGCTTTTTATGAGAGGATCTATGATTCTTTAAACATTTTCGTACCCTTAAAAAGCCAACGCCAGCAATCGTACCCTGTATGGTTTACTGATAATCACATCAGCGATATAAAACTTAAGCATATGCTGCGATCACAATGTAAGAATACAAACAATCCAGATACTCTTAACAAATTTAGGGAGGTTCGTAGAAAAGTTAGAACTAACTCTAAAATACTTTATCAACGTTACCTAGCTACCACTGAAGCTAGCATTAAACACAACCCTAGAGCATTTTGGTCGTTTGCCTGTTCCGGAAGGGACGGAAGGGCTACTCCGAATGTCCTGTGATGGGTGGAGACTGTGGCTTGAAAACTATAACAAAAATCCCAAAAGAAAGGTGAAAAAATCCCTTACCACAAAATTAGATAACAAATCTAAATACGTAAGAGTGTTATTCCACTAGTGATTTGGTGAAGAGCATATCTTCCAAGGTTTACCTTAGCCGAAAACACTATGTTTAACACTGCTCTTCACTTGTTTCTACTGAAGATGGCAACTTAGTTGCCGAAATACGTATTTAGATTTGTTATCTAATTTTGTGGTAAGGGATTTTTTCACCTTTCTTTTGGGATTTTTGTTATACTCCGAATGAACTAAGAGCCAGCAATGGGGAGACCTTTGCGGATCCGTCGCTTGTTGTGGGTGCATTTGCTAATTTTTTTCAATCTGTGTATCAGCCGCCCTCTGCGGATGCGCCTGCTGTCACCGCGGTATCTGACTCTGGTTGCGCGGTTGATCTTCGTTGTATATCTGAGAGTGACATTATAAATACCTGTAAAGCTTTAAGAGATAGATTCACGATGGGTAGTGACCGATTACCTGCATTTTTTGTTAAAGACTGCACTTACGTATTTGCCAAGCCGTTAAATTATCTGTTTAACTTATGCATATACAACAGTACTTTTCCCGATGTTTGGAAAATTGCTAGAATAACTCCTGTACATAAAAAAGATAGCACTATGCTGATTGAAAACTACCGCCTAATAGCAATTATCAACAACTTTGCGAAAATTTGCGAAAAACGCTTATACAGATGCATCTATTCACAGGTCAGTTCTGTCATTTCTCTCAACCAACATGGATTTGTGAATAACCGCTCAACAGTCACAAACTTAGCAGTCTTTATGCAATATCTGACAAAGAATGTAGACAAAAACATTCAAGTTGACGTCATATACATAGATTTGTCTAAAGCCTTCGATAAGATCGACCACCAAATATTGTTTCATAAACTTGATATAATTGGATTTACTCCATCTCTAGTTAATCTAATCAAATCCTATATCACGGGGAGAAAGCATTACATCCATTATCGAGGACACAAATCGCATTGTTTCTTTCCCACTTCTGGCGCTCCACAGGGAACCAATCTAGGTCCATTATTATTTCTACTTTTTATTAACGACCTACCGTTGCAACTAGCGTGGCAAAACTTACTATTCGCTGACGATGCCAAGCTGTTTTCCACTTACTTCAACAACAACTTAACATTCTTCTCACTTGGTGTAATAATAACAAATTAACATTGAATGCGTCTAAGTGTCAGGTAGTAAGTTTCTCCAGAAGACAAATTATCCTCCATGGCAATTATCATTTAGACAACATTCCTTTACAACATGTCAACTCTATTAAAGATTTAGTCATCTTTGACTCAAAACTCACTTTCTGGAATCATATAAACAATCTTCTGCACTCGGTAGTTATTTATTTCTGCTTTTGAACTCTTTTTAAATATAGGAGAAATTCTAGTTTTCTGCCACAATTTAGGAAAAGTCGATGTTTGAATAGCTAAATTAATAATGTTGCTAGCGCAGCGTAGAGAATTTGTACAACACTATTATATTAAATGTTCAAAATGATGTCCGTTTTCGGCACTACATAACTTACACTTTTGAGAATTTCTGAGTATTTTTGGTGTGACTTAACGCTCTTAAAATACTATGGCGCATATCATCAGGGTTTGTTGGTGGCGTCTCATAAACCTTATTTTTAATGAAACCCCATGAGAAAAAATCGCAGCTTGCAACTGATTTTCACCCGTAAGTACGTAGTTATTGAGGTTCCGTTTTGTACGTGCTACGGATCCAGTACTTACAAAACTACCCAGTAGCGACTGAAATGCCCTCCTATCTGGATGCTTTCTACATGGGTATAATACTTTGTGTAAACTCTTGACGCTAACAAAGCGTTTCTGTAACATTCACCGAGAACAAAAACCATATCTACTAATTCTTCTCGAGTAAGCGACATCTTTAATTATTATGTTACCAAACAGTACTCTGAATGTCAGTTCTGACACTTGGAACACTAATAACGGCAAGATACCTAGTGCGTTTTCAAGCTTGCGTTGACTTTAAAGAGGCCGCTTTAAACATCTCAAGTATCTTTTAGACAATTTTGTTTGTTTCTAGTGGTCCTATTGTGTTCTGTTGGCCACTTTCTAAGCATCCCAGTATTATTGCTGCCAGTTCCAAGCCTGGTGAAATGCGAGGGGAAGGTGGCCGGCGGCGGCGCTTCGCAATACGTATCTATCGGTAGAAACTGAAAAATTGCGAATATCTCCAAAACCGTTGGAGATAGACACAATGATACTCATATAAAATCGAATGAAAATTAAATTTTACATCCATTTATGTAAAAATTGCTACACCGTTGCATTTATAGCTAGCGGTTTAGCAAGAACTCTTCTAACATCCCTCACTAAAAATGAATTTTAACAAGAACTCGCTACATCAAGTTAATAAACATTTTTTATTGGCAAAATTGGTCAAAAATAGGTTAATCAATATCCGGTAAACTATGTATATCTATAAAATTCTGATCAATATTTTTCGGTAAATGCCGGCTTGAAAATTAAGTTTACCCGGGATAACCATATCGGAAAGCAAATGTCATTACGAATATCTGATTTTATTTTTGGAGGTGTCTAAATGTCATTGGAAAGGTTAGATCTATCGAAAAATGTTTTTCCGCCTGTGGTTTCGGATAGTTTAACAGTCGATATTTTAAGCGTGAAAAATTATTTTGCTATATGAATCATATCAACTGATGGAAAGACCATGAAGGGTAATTAGTATAAATGTAATTTTTGTGTTAGTTTGGACTACCATATAAATTTATAAATGAAAACAATTTGAATTTATTCGATGTAAATTAAAACCACACAATAACTCGACAAATCTCCTACAATTTCTCCTCCGAAATTGATTTCACGAAAAGCGATATTTCTCCTCGTTCTTTCCTCCCTCTGCTATGCACGGCACTTTTTCTCCAGTTTTCATTCCTTAATGGCAACCGACAGGACCCGTTTTAACTTAATTTTAATGCTCCGGGAGAGAGGCAACAACGGCGGCAGATATTGGCAACATTATGCCGCCTCGTTCCTCCGGTTCGATTTAGCGAGGCGCGGACGCCCAACCGCAGAATGCGTATCGTTTCGATGTATAATAAATCAGTTCGTTTTTTGTGTATGTGCCAGCCGTTCATGTGCCATTTACCCTGAGCGGGCCCCATTATTAATCGTTTCGTCTGGGGAATATAAGGGGGGCAATTTGTAAGGAAAAAATTGTTACCGCTAAAACCGCCACCCGTTCGACCCACTTCTAGCTACTTTGGTACGCGAATGTATTTCTTCTTCGATATACGCGAAGGCTGGATGAGATATTTACCCTCGCGGATTTAAATTAGATACTTCGGCTGTCATTATGGAGATTATTCAAACTTTATGAGTAAGAAGCCTTTGTCAATAGCTTATTCCGTTTATAATAATAATGTTTTGATTTAACAATTTTAAGCACACACGGAAAGCTACAAAAATTACTACGAAATTAAAAAAGAAAAATACTGTAACCAGTTGGTTATTGCAACTTACAAAAATTTGTCAACGGAAGTTGCCGTAAAGAATATTGTCGCGTACTCGCTTGCTTATCTTATTGCTAGAGGTACTACACTCCGCCAAAAAAGTATCGCATAAACTAAAAAAGGGCATTTATGAACCAAGATATTTTTATACGTTCACAAAAAGTTTGCCTCGTGTATGTGAACTATAAAAACACTAACAAAATAATGGAACTTAGCGTTTTTACTTTTTTTTTCCTAAAAGAACACATTTAGAAAAATGCATATGTGTAAGGTTTGTTCAGTTGTTTATTGAAAGTCTTCCTATACGGACAAATTTTAAAGTGCGAAGTCAGAGTTCTGTACCAACGCTTTTAAAACTAAAATGAGCAATTTAACTTCAGAACAAGTGGCTGCTATAGTTGCTTTAATCGAAGATGGACGATCTCAAGCATACGTTGCTAATTTGATGAACATCAATCAGTCAAGTGTTTCTAGAGCCGTAGCCAGATATAGGGAAACAGGCATTTACAGTAGAAGACCTGTACCAGGTCGTCCAAGATGTTCTACTCGCCAAGATGACCGCTATTTACTACTACAAGCATTACGTCGAAGACATGTAACTGCGAGACAATTGCAGAACGACTTGGCTAGAGTCAGAAATACTCGTGTGAGTACTCAAACTATTCGGAATAGGTTACGACAGAGTGGATTAAGAGCTAGAGTAGCTGTAACAGCCCCTCGTCTCACTAAAAACCACCGAGTGGCTCGCTTAAGGTTTGCCAGAGAACATGTAAATTGGAACATTAATGACTGGGCCAATATACTCTTCACAGATGAGTCAAGATTTGGTCTTTACACCTCAGATAGGCGTATCTCAGTGTACAGACGAGACGGTGAGCGCTATTCGCAGTGTAATATCAGACCTAGACCTAATTTCGCTGGTGGCTCTATTATGGTTTGGGGAGGCATCTGTTTAACAGGTCGTACAGAGTTAGTACCAGTAGACAGAGGTACACTGACTGCCCACAGGTATATAACGGACATTTTAGAAGAACATGTAGTACCATATGCGCCAATTATAGGAAACGAATTCATGTTAATGCACGATAATGCACGACCGCATGTTGCAATAATCGTCCAGGAATACCTTAACGATGTTGGTATTCCAGTTTTAGATTGGCCTGCGGTAAGTCCGGACATGAACCCTATCGAGCACGTGTGGGACCTCCTTCACAGACGGATACGAACCCAAAATGTTGCCCCAGCGGACCTGCATGGACTAGCAAATGCTCTCCGTGACGAGTGGGAGAATTTGGATCAGGCTTATATACGGAGGTTAATCGAATCTCTGCCAAACCGTATGCGAGCGGTCATAAGAGCCAGAGGTGGCAATACTCAGTATTAAAAGCTACTGTTATGACATTTTTCTTTCCAAAATTATAATTATAATTGTTTTAATAAAAATCTCAAGTATGAGTTCTTGTTTTTATTTGGCCTGTATTTTATTTAAACAATCATAGAAATTATATCTTAGAGCGCATTAAAGTATATTTACAACTCTATGCTACAAACAAAGATTATGCGATACTTTTATGATTCAAAACTAAATTATGCGATACTTTTTTGGCGGAGTGTATTATTAAAATTGTACTTACCGGGGGTTACTCTCTTTCACTAACTCCTTGGGAGGAACTTCTTTTAACAATCAAACTTCAACTAACAAGATAACAACTATATTAATTATTACATACACCCGTTCAGCTCACCTTCCCACAATCAACTCCCCGATATTTTCCATACGCGCCTCCCTCGAGCCCTCGCTTCCTGTGTCTTCGATTGCGGAATCTCAAGGGTTTTCTTGAACACAGGAAACGAGGCTTCGATTTACGCGTATGCACAATTCTACATACATATGCATTGACGCATAATGGAACTTTCCGTGGCATTACCCTCCCCTTTGAAAAATATTGGGTCCACCCAATTCAGCATTAGATATTCAATTAGATCAGGGTGCTTTTGGAAGAAGCTCTCTTACACCGCGTTCGCCACCTCCTGTGGGAAGCACACCTTTCCCTACATCAGGAAACATAAATATCGTTACTAACATTTTAGATGATGTTATAAATAAAACCCATCCTCAAACACCACCACCACCGCCACCTCCAGTACAGTCATTACCTCCCCAGATAAAGTCCACACAAGCTATCCTACCGGTGGATATTCCGTTTGACGATGCGGATGACTCAACGGCATTTGTAATAATAATAATAATAATACTCATTTATTTCAGACGCAATATATATAAAGAAAAAGGGTACATGCTTGAAATAAGTCACAACAAAGAGAAAAAAAAATACTTATGCTAATAACATAAAAAATCATTAATGCTATAACAGCTAATTCTTAAAAGGTAATCTTTCACTTGACGCTTAAATAAATAATAATTTCTAGCATTTCTAATGTCAATTGGTAATTTATTGTAGAATTTACAACCATTGTAATAGGTACCCTTTTGATACGTAGCTGATTTGTGTGGTGCTGATAATAAATAATTAGTAGTACGTGTGCTATAAACATGACAGACATTATGTTTAGAAAACTGATTCTTATATTTGTACGTAAAGCATACAATTTCAAGAATATATAAATCATAAACAGTTAACAAAAAATTATTTTTAAAAACATCTCTGCATGAATCCCTATATCCGAGTCCGAATATTATTCTGATAGCTCGTTTCTGCATTAGAAAAACCCTCTGTATTTCAGATGAGCTACCCCAATGGATAATTCCATAGCTCATATAAGTCACAAAATTACAATGGTAAAAGGTCTTAATCGTTTCAACGTTACAGGTTTTATGCAGTTGTCTCATAGCATAACATGCTTTTGACAAGACACCACACAAAGATTCAATGTGAGGAACCCATTTTAAACGTTCATCTACTACTATCCCTAGAACTTTACTAGACAATTCCAGAACTAATGTTTCGCTGTTTATGTTTAGACTAGTAACAGGTTTAACTTTATTGTGAAAATAAATACATTTTGTTTTTTCATGATTAATAATTAATTTGTTGGTAGCCATCCACTTATTAATATCACCTAAAGTTGTTGATAATTCTTGTGAAATATCTCTGAGATTTGTTGCACTGTGAACTATACTTATATCATCAGCATACAATATTATTTGGCTTGGTAAAGTTAACCTTCTAGGAAAGTCATTAATATAAAGTATAAACAAAGTAGGGCCTAATACGGAGCCCTGAGGAATACCCACAGTAACATCCCGGCAACTAGATTTCTGACCAGCAATCATAACAAATTGTTTTCTTCCCATCAAATAGGAATGAAACCAATCTAATGTGATACCATTTATACCATAGTGTGTTAGTTTATGCAATAGAATTTTATGGTTAACCAAGTCGAATGCTTTTGACAAATCTATAAATAGTCCAATGGAAATTTTATTACTATCTAAGTTATTGTAGATTTCTTGTAGAAAATTAAAAAGTGCTGAGTCTGTACACTTATTGTGTAAGAAACCATGTTGATTTGTATAAAGCAAATTGTACTTTGTTAAATAATTTATAATTCTTTTGTTCATTAGAGATTCATATATTTTAGCAAATACCGATTGTAAGCTAATAGGACGGTAATTTCTAAATTCATTACAGTCACCTCTCTTGTGTAAAGGTTTCACTACAGAGATTTTAAGTTTAGACGGAAAAATGCCTGTATGAAAAGAAAAATTAATTAAATACGTTATCACAGAAGTAATAAACGGCATACTTTGTTTAACAATGAAAGAACTTATATTATCATAACCTGTAGACTTAGAGGTACTTAAATTTTTAATAACACTTTCAACATCTTTTTCAACAACAGGCGATAGAAAAAATGATTATGTTTCAGGTGGAGTTTGCATAAGCATATCGACTTCATTAAAGTTCACAGATAAACTATCGGAGTTAAAATTATCTTTTGTTAATTTATGCGGCAAATAAAGTATTCTTTAAACTTATTACATAGATCTTGCATATTTACTATTTTATCTGGCAAAACATAGGTTTTTGACAAGTTGGAATAATTTGTGTTATTACGAATAACAGACCACACTGCTTTTGATTTATTTGTAGCAGTGTTAATAACTGTATCATTTAATCTCAATTTACTTTTTTGCAGATGATCTTTGTATAAGATTTCATACTTTTTAAATTCCTCCAAGAAAACTGGGTGCTGGGAACTCATCTTTTAAAAACAATAATTTATTTTTCATTTCAAAAATGGCTGGTGTAATCCACGTAATAAATAAACATTTTCACCCAAACATAAAAATTTCACAAGGGGCCATTCCTAAAAGAGTTCTTAATCCTTCAACCCCACAGTTACCTAAGAAGGGCCCACAATTAGCTCCGCCAAAAAACCTGAAAAGAGTATCGATAAATTCGCCGCCTACACAACCACAAAATCATACATTCATGGTGACTAACAACACTTTATTTGGTAATACTATTTCTCAAATTAATGATTTACGGCAACCTATCACTCCTAAATTTTCTAAACCACCAACTTTCGATCCAACGCGTAATAATCCTGTTGAATTTTTAAAAGAATACGCAGTTGCGGCACAAGCTAATGCATGGAATGATGCACTAAAACTGTGCTATTTTATGAATTCATTGGAAAATAGTGCAGCAATTTGGTTCCGTAATTTTGCCAAACGAAATCCAGACGCTACATGGTTAGGAACCCTAAAGGCTTTTAATGCCCGGTTGCACCGACGAATAATCTTGGGTTGTAACAGGTAGTCGTTCCCGAGAGCGTTGCACCGACCGCCGGACCCTAACAATCTTAGTTTATGAGGTGTCAAAATCCAATCCTAGGAAATCCATCGTTTATGTGAATAATCTTAGATTTTTTCATAGCGACTATCTTCATAATATTTATCTAACGAACGTCGTGTATGTTAAGTTATTGCTGTGACAGCATGTGACATAATATATATATATAAATATATATGGAACTGGGATGTATTTATCGACCGATAAATAGTTAGAGAGAGATAAATAGTTAGGAGACGAAATCGTCTCCCTATAAATATATATATATAACCAAATTGGAATCAATTTAACCCCATAGGAATGTATTTTTCGTACTTATACATAAATGTATATTCCCATATTGTCTAAATTGCAAAATAAGTTCGAACCTTTCGCATAGGGATAGAAATCTATTTTCGTGATTATGCATAAATATATTTTGCCAATGAGCAGAAAAACAAGTATAATCCAAGCATGCGGCCAATCCTTTTGCGATGTTAGGTGTGATTTTAAAAGTCCAGTAAAACATCTGTTTTTAATTGAGCCCCTAAATTATTATGCATGGTACAACTGTTTGTGAGATTTCCAATGCGGAGTCACGAGTATACATTTACTTCAGTTTCTAGTTGTGCTTTGTGTAATTCAGACATAAGAGAGAAAATGGATTTTGTTAAAAGTATTCGTTATACTGAAGCCGAAAAGGATGCCCTAATAAATATTTGCATCAAGTACAAGAATATTATTGAAAATAAAAAAACGGATGGCATTTCTAATAAACAAAAAAATATCGCGTGGGATATTTAATTTTTTTTAATGAAATTATATATAACGTGATTTGAATGTGATGTAACTTCACTTTTACTCATGTGATAGCAAACGTTAAGATCAGGTTAAGATTAGTACGTTAGTATCTACTTTTGACTTGGCGCCCAAAATGATTTCACCAATCAGCAAACAGATTTTATCGACTATAGTCGAACATTCCAAGGTTTGTCAATCCTCGGTTGTTTAGGTCGGTGCAACGGTTAGAGAAAAATCTTGGTTTTACGAAAAAATCTGAGATTGACGAACGGTGGATTCGAACCGCTGTCGGTGCAACCGGGCATAAGTGTAAATTTATAGGGCCGAATTACGAAGATGATTTGAATTTGCGGTTGTTAGGTAGGCGTCAACTCCCGAATGAGTCAATTTTAGAATATTTTTATTCAATAATTGACCTTTGTGACGAGGTAGATCCGACAATGGCCGAAAAAGATGTAATGCGGCGGAATGTTACCATATTACAGGCACATGATTAAATATAAGTAGGCCTACCACTCTTTCAGAATTCGAAGAATTAATTGATTCAATTTCTGAAACTGAAAGGGAGGGTAGCTCGTATGTGGCCGAAACACCAAAAATCGAAAACAATAACAAAGATACAGAGGTGAAAGAAATCGTAAAAAGTATGACAAACGAAATAAAATTGCTAGTTTTCTCGGAGCTACAAAAACAAACACATAGTAATAATCAGCAATCCGAATCACGAGTACCACCGCAGACACAAACTCGAAGTAATTATTATAATAATTCCCGTACTACAGATAGTCGCCCAATTTGTTATAATTGTAATCGTAGGGGGCATATTGCGGCAGCATGTCGCGTAAATCGGCGAAATACGCAAAATAATAACCGTTTAAACCCCAAAGGACGGAGCGAGTAGAGGTTCTAAACTCTGTCCATTGTAATTTTTTAAGCCCTGCTCGAGCCTCGACTTGCAACACCTCAATTCTCTCTGTTAAAGGAATTGTTAATGACGTTTATACCGACATAATTTTAGATACCGGATCTGTTTATAATTTAATTCATCAGTCTCTTACTACGAATATACAGACAGGGTCTGATCTGCCAAGCCTTTGTACAATAAACGGTATAGTTACTTTGCCTCTAGGAACATCTAGGATAAATATCACCATTAAAAATAGAAATTATGCAATTGATGCTTTAGTAGTAGATAAATTACCTGTAGGACTCTTATTAGGGTATAAGTTTTTAAAGCAAACAGGTGTTGTAATAGCGACTGCAGATTCTGCGGAGCGAAAGATGATAGTGCGGAACACCTGATATCCAACGGCACTACTATCACCGAAATTCGTGCCAACCATCTTAGCAAAGATGTCATAGACGAGGGAGGAATACCTTCTCTGAAACCATCACAGTTATTGCAATTTATTCAAGCTCTCAGACTGGATGGGGAGCTATACGTGCGGGAAAACCCTAGCAGCTTATAGCTGATGTAAGGGGGCACAATAGATCAATAGGTCGCGGTGCAAGCTTATCCTAATTAGATCTAATTTAATCTAACCGCCGTTTACGCTAAAGTGTGCTTTTCTACGATTTTAGACTGTAAATACAACATTGCAATACTTCGAAAATATGCAATCAATCACTATTAGCAGACACGAGTTTCGCCGTACCAGAAGGTTCGTCAGTGCTACTGGAAGGATTGCAATTAATGCCATCAGGCCTGTATAAAGATATATAAAATGAAAGCGTACGAATGAGGGTTTAAAAGATGTTAGAACTGGTTTTAAATCGACAATTTATTTTATTTGAAGAAAGCTGAAAATTTTAAATACGGGAATTTTTAACTGTGCATAAGCACGTAATACAATAGACCATCAGATATTGCCAAATCTTCCTTCTTCTAATCTTTACTTTCGCCTTATGTTTGTCTTTTGAACATGATGCAGCTTTCATATTCTCCACATGATGGATTTAGCCGGTTACTGTCAATTTTTATATTTGTCGTCAATCTAATCCAAAATAATCCTCTCAAGACATTATTTACCTCTTATTAAGTACCATTACTGCACTAAGATACACCATAGCCGAAGTGTATCATCTCTTAAATAGCAACAACCCCCTCACTATCGGCCATAAAACATCCAAACCCCCTCTTGTTATTCCTTATTCCGCTCGAGGTGTTCCATCTTCACTGCCAACACAACACACGTAGCGAGCACACACGCTCAACCCCGCCCCACCCTTCCCCTCCCCTCACGACAATCGCCCTTCGCTAATACCCCTTCTCGCAATAAATTCGCGAAGAAGACACGTTTCGGATAGAACGGCGTCCCCCTCGGGGACTTCCCCGAGCTACCGATATATGTACGTACGTAGGTAATCGCCGGGCGCGGTCTTCTTTATCGGCCGCGCGCTTCCGAGAGAGACACTACAATACATATTCGCCAACCGCTGCACGGCGCGGGCGGTAATCGAATATAGGTAGTTCGTTATGTGACGTCGCGGATATGGAATGTGTAATGGGAATCCGGGACGGTGCTCCCGTGTTAATTTACCGTAGCTTATTAAATACTATATTATGTTTTGATGTTGCCTCGCGGTGCGGTATGGCCGTTGTGTATGGAGACGGGGCGACGAGAGGGGGCGTTACCGGCACACGAGGTATACATCCGCAGACAAAAATCGCGTAATTTATGGTTACCGGTAACGTAGGTATCTAGGAATTAATAAGGGAGCCGTGTATTCCTTGTAATAACGCTCGGGTTGTGTCGCAGCCAACACGATCTGTCTTTGTTTTGGAGTGGAGGGGGTGGAGTACCGATATAGTTGGAGATGTTTTGTTTTGTTTTTGTCTAACGCCGTATTACGTTAATTAAGTCTGGATGGACGATTAAAGAATTGATTATAGGCCGCTTCTTGTTTTGTTTTGTACTTTTTCTTATCCCTTAACTGGTGACATGACAAATTTATAACACTATAAAGGACATGACGTCTCACAGCCTACTACTTTTAAATTCATTTTTGTTATGAAAATCAATTCGCGTGTTTTAAAGTTCTCTTAATATTTAACCATCGGTATGGAATGAAAATTACTTTAGTAAACCAAATCAACTTTTTTTTATAAAATACAAAGAAAATAAAAGCGAAACACTTGGTGGTATTTTTCAGCCTCAATTGGTATGAATTCCTTATTTTACATTCCAGTCGACCTTATGCGAGAAAAACGATAAAGTTAACACTTTTTACTTAAAATCTAATCTAAAAAGAAACAAAAAAATAAAATAGTCACTTCCAAAAACAAAAAATAAAAACTCTGACTACGACTCAATTCTACTAGCAATTTTTGCACAAGGGGCTAGAACATTGCAAACATCCGGGATCGCAACACTGTAATTCTGTGCAATTTGGGTGGCCAAATCCTCCATGTCCTTCGTTTGCCTTCACTAAACTTTGGACAACTTCTTCGACCATATCGTCACCCAGAAATTGCTTTATCACTGAACGTAACCCCCTCGGTAATTGACTGCAGACTAGGCGTCTCTGAATATGGGGGAGAACTAGCGAACAAGCTGAAGTCTTTAGAAAATATCCTCTTTCTATAATCTTGGGTTGATGCATGTTGTGCAGTATATGAGCGTTCATGCTGCTGAAATCTAGAATGCGGTAGAACACCACCATTGACCATCTTTTGGTTCGGCGGCTGCTGGAATAAATGAAACATTTCTTGTCTGCTTCGTCGACACCTCCTTTAGTTGCGTTATAAAAAATGATTTCAATAAAAATAAAAAAAATATTTTGCATGGCAACTAGGGACATGAAGCGTGACAGGCTACGTCCGATTTTTTGATGATTAGTGCCCCGAATTTGTTTGTCTGTCTAATATCTTTGGTCACATTACTTATCCGTTTGTTTCACTCTGAACGCCTCACCTAAGTTATTATTTAGTTATTTGCATCTACTGCTTTGTGGCTAGGTATTGTTTGCCAGTAAGTATGTATATACGCACCCTTTTGTGGAAGATCCTACGTATAAGCTACCTTAAAATAGTCTTTAAATCACCGATGCACAGACCGCGGGCCGCATGCGGCCCGCCGGTCGAATACTGGTGGCCCGCCGACAGCAAAAATAATACTCTCGTACAATCGAAAAATATTGAATTCTATTCCAGAATAAAACCAAAAAAAAATATGTTCGAAAAGTAATTTACAAAATAATAAATATTAAAGTACTTTGTTTCTTTTGATATTGTGAGCGACGTCCATAAAACTTATGAAAATCATTCAAATACCGCGCCAGTTCATGAATGAAACGCCTTGCAAATGAAAGTTTGGAAGCAATTTTACGTGTTGCTACAAGTAAATTTCAGCCAAATATAAAAAAGCTTGTAAGCACTATGCAGTGCCGCGCTTCAAATTAATAAATTCTTTTTCAATTTTAATACATTATTATCAATTCTTTATTGTCTTTAATTACCTATACTTCTGGCGGCCAGCCATCAGTTCATGATTTGCCCGAGTGGCCCCTAGTCTTAATAAGTCTGTGCATCCATGCTTTAAATAAAGATGCAATTTTGTGGGTAAAAGAACCAATACATAGCATAGAAATATAAGGTTTCGTTTCTTCTTGTATTACAATATTAGTTTCGTTCAGATAAACACAACGTTCATGTCTTTTTTGTAATATCCTGCAAAGTAATTTGTCAATTATAATGATTAATATGCGTCACCCGCTTGATGGTATTCAATTCGTGATTGAAAGCTTTTTGTGATAATGGAATATTGTTTTTTATTAACTTACAACGTATACTTTCAAGTACATACGAAAACGTAATCAGTTTCAGTGCTTACACAAGTGTTAATTTCCAAAATTCGCTCTAACCTATGTAGTAAACTGGACTATAATTGACCGGTGCTCCACTCCGGACAATACGCCTTTGACCCTGCGGCCGAGCGTGGCTGTCCGTTGATCGCGGCGGGCGGCCAACTGACCCGACGAAGGCCCGGTCAAGGGGGTGCAAATAGCCCCGTTCAACAGGTGCCCTATAGGTCGACCTACGGACAGAATACGCTTTCGATCCTCGTATTTTCCCTTTCGCCGCCTATTCGACGCGTTGCCGCCTCATCGGTTACGAAATCCGGAACTGGCGCTCAAATTTCCGATTAAACTGCGGCGTCGAGTAGCAAGGTTTCCGATATCCTCTTCTGATCGACTTTTAGGGACCGTAAAGACGACGGCTTTATTTTATCGCTCGCCTTGCATAAGTCGTGGAAAGTTTAAGAGTTTATTTATATCTCAGACATCATTGATTGGTTTACTCTAGAACTTTTTTGTTTTAATATAATGTTGCTGTGATATCTTTCTTTGAATGTCAAATTATGCCGAGAATTTAATACCATAAGATCTATTTTACAGAATTGATGTAAAGTATATTGGTAAACTTAACTTTCTCATATTGAATCGTAGAACCTACTGTTTGGTTTTTTAAGTATTTAAATTAAAATACGTACAAGGTATTTGAAGGTTAAATATTGTTTGCTGTTTGGGATAAAGATAAAAGAAATGTTTGTTATAATTTGTTTTATATAGTATATGAACCTACTGACCTGAGATTATATGTTAAAAAACTCTTTCACACTTTCATTGATGATGCACTAGCTGGAATGAAACTTATAGAATTGGCTTTTATTTGATAAAAAGTTAGAATTACACTAGACATTCCGGACCGTTCACCCAGCCAGTTAATCTGTCGTTGGATGGCGGATTACGCCCCAGCTCAACAGAACGGTTATACCGCACCAGCCTCCACTAACCCCCGTCTATACCTGTGACTGGTTTGGGAACGTCGATACACCCTGTAGATTCATTTTTCTTAATTCTTTCTTTTTTTCAAATACTTCTCACTTTAAAAAAAAGTACGACGCTGCCCGTTACTTTAACAAGATTTGTAATTTATTAATTTTTAAATTTTTGTTTGTTTTTAATTTTTTTTTTTTCGAACTCGCCTCAGACTGGACGCTGGGCGTCTCGCTGTCGTTATACTCGACATTACGCGTCAAGTTAAAAAAAATTTGCAATTTCTTAATTTTTCATTTTCAAACCTGTTTCACTTTAAAGCAGTTTCGACGCTGCGCGTCTCGCTGTCGTTACACTCGACGTGACGCATCACGTTAAGAAAAATTACAATTTCTTAATTTTTAAATTTTTCTTAATTTTTGTTCTTTTTAATTTTTCTTTTTTTTTTCAAATGCGCTTCTCTTTAAAACAGACTTGACGCTGCGCGTCTCGCTATCGTTACACTCGATATTACCCGTCGAGTTAAAAAAAAATGCAATTTCTTAATTTCTAATTTTTTTTATTTTTGTTTTTTTTTTTCAAACCTGCCTCTCTTTGACGCTGCGCGTCTCGCTGTCGTAGTAGTTTTATTTCAGCCATTCTTAGTCCTAAATAATCATATCAAATTAAGACAAAATATGAAAATCTATTAGACTACTTTACTTTTTATCATCTTTGGGGCACGTGTTAGGGCTGAAACAACTCAAGGGCGCTGCACCTGGGAGCATGTGAAATCGAAGAGGGAGAGTTACCTAATCTGGGGCCATCGGACATTCTGCACTTCTTAAAAGGAATCAGACTGGACGGCCAGCTGTAAATACAGCGAGAAGAGGGGACACAATAGATCTTTTAGGTCGCAGTGTACTATCACCCTAATATCACACATACATACATACATAGGGCTGAAGAAATCTTTCTAAGTGCTTGCTAGTTACCAACGTCAAAAAGGAAAAGAGATAAGGGGTGAGAAATTATTTTTGTCAGTGTATGTTAAGGACTACCCTAACGTACATGTTAGTCTTGTCGTATTAAAACTCGTTTAGGCAATCCCAGTAGCACACAAATTAATTATTCCTTTTTTGCGTTTTTTCTCATCATTATTCACAGTTCATTCCGATATTTCCGCTTAGCTGTAACGGAAATGACGTTCCGCTTATTAAAAAATAAAGAACTGCGATTTCTTTCGTCACGTTTCCGGTTCGCAAAATCTTATTTATTTCGCATCGATAGCGGAATTTTAGGTTTTCCGGGCGAATTGTGCCTCTTCCTCGCGTTCGCCGGAACTCGTCTGTCGAGGCGAAATCGCTGCGAAAAGAGAAGCAGACGGGGCAAAAAGGAAACGCGGCAGACATACCGTAAGATCGCGTTCGCTTTCATTGGAAAATTATTCGATTACGAAGTTTCCTAAACAGATTGGAAATCGCGGATGGGGAAACGCGCGCGCTTTGACGAATAAATAGAATTTTTAGTGGATGGCTCTTAACTTTTTCGATAAAGCGGATCCTTATCGCTCGTGGGGATTGCAAAATGTTGTGAGAAGATGTTTTCCGTGATCGTAAAGTTTGTAATTTATAAGTTTTCTGTTTGATGGTCCTTAAATTCGTTCATTTTTTTTTTTACTTTTTATCATTTATGTGAATAAATATTATTATTATTATTATTAAAAAACAAAAAAGTAAGAGAAGAAGACTTATGAAAATAAGTTGAAGACATTTTGGAGGAAACACAGTTTGTATTGGAACAAAAGAAAGTTATATTGTGAAGTAACTTAACGAAATAAGAACTTATAATGTTACTTGTGTTCTACACTGTAAAAATGCAGTGATTTCACTATGGTAAATATTATGACAATATTACATGCAGTAAAGTTGTGAATTTATAGTAAATCATGTAGTAAACTTTGTTTGAGCAGTTTTTTTTTCCAGGATATTTAACATGGAAAAAGAAGTTACGCTAAAATTGTTTGTTACTAAAATATATTAAAGAACGTAGAACCGGGAAGTTTTCGGGCATTTATTGCACACAAAACACATACGCCGCAATGTGATTGATTATTAGGTTATTTGCCTGTGTGCCTAGGTAATTCTATTCATTTGTTGAAGTGATTATTGGCCATACCATATCACGTGGTGATGTAATTATGGTGAATCATAAACAGTCGGAAGTTAGTAAGCCTGGTGTGAGGTACAACAGAATTAAGTAAGTTATATTTCTAAAAAAATACTTACTTTAATATTTTCTTATATATGTATGTATGTAGCGGATGTTTCTGAAAGGTGGTTTGCCCCTAATATTTCTAAAATATTTGGGATAGAGAAGCGAAATTTGAGAATTAGGTATGGGGCATAAATTTACATTTTTTAACATGGGCACTAATTTTTTATCACTTCCAGTTTAATCGGAAATGACTTTGATTTTCGATTCTTAAATGAGACCACCTGTATATTTTTAAAATTAGACATTTACCGTAAAACGGGACTACCTACATTGTGCAGATTTTGAGGTATTTTCGATCCTAGACGCTATATTTATAATCGACTCGACTTGAAAAAAATCTAGGGTAGCAATACTGGTCATACCTATAACCTGTCATAAAATAGGTTTTTTTTTCGAAAACCGTTTTCGAGAAAAAAAAATAAAGAAGTGGGTGTCAAAGTATGTTGGATACGCAAATTGATGATATCCAAACCGCTGATAGGCAATCGGACACCAAAGAAAATCATACAAATGAATCATTAAATGAGATATTGCCTGATGAAAGTTTAGATAAAATACCTACTGATATTTGTACAGATTTAAAACATAAAGCTACTGAAATATTTCCTACAACTGCAATTAATGAAAAAAAAATCAAATAACGATTGCAGCCAGCCAGGAAAAATAAAAAGAAAAGCAAATTCCGCAGGTGAAGTTTTATCCGTAATAAAGAAATGCCGTTAGGAAAGCAACGCTATAATAAGCCAACTTAATTCCGCTCCAGCTATACCACCCGAAGATAAAGTTGATGTGTTTTTCAAAAGCCCTGCGATGACCGTGAAGATATTTCCACAGCTATTGAGAGTTCAAACAAAAAACAAACTGTTCACACGAACAAAACAATCTTCTCGGTTGTCAACATATTCGTATGAAACCAGCTTCACTACACAGATAAAAATACGGAGTTGGATTTAACACCGTTTCAACACTTTTCCGGTGTTCCCTCGCGACCATCCGTTCAAGGAGCCTCCATTTAAGAGTTAAATATTTTACACCTCAACGGAAGAAACGTGGAGGCAATTTCATCCTAGAAACTGTGAATTTCCTCCAATAAGGAGGATGTTTCTCCTCTTACGAAGGTAAAACACACCGCTGGGGGGTTAATGGGAGCTACTGAAATCCATATCAGAGGTAACTACCTCCTTAATAGATGAGATTACCACCGCCAAGGAGAGATTCTAACTCCATTTGAGAGTACATTCCCTCCTTGACAGACGAAAATGCCTCCGTTACGGAAACTATTGTTCCATGACGGTGCTATTGAAATCCATATCGGAGGTAACTTTTTCCGAAATAGAAGAAATTACCTCTTTTAGCCAGCGTTTCTAATTCCATATCAGAATTAATTGATTTCATAGCGAAGTTACTGGAAACCAAAACGAAGTACCTTTTATACGATATCAACCATGTGTAAACATCATATAGATATTACATAGTCACAATTACCGATCACAATTTACATTGAGTAAGAAGTACAAAGATTATGAAACAAGCGTAGCGCCATCTTTACGACAAAATCTATAGTATCATATTTATGTAGCTAAACGAATTATCAGTATTATGATATTCCTACTATATAGATATAAAACTATACACCATTCATTTCATTTCATCTCATTATTAATGCGGTTTCCAGTTATGTATAATAATCAAAGTAAGGTGACTGTTGCTAGTACCTAATCAAATAAACACAACACCTTTTAATATTCTGATACTTTATGCGTAAATATATATTATATTTCTTGTCTGCGGTTTCCGTTCATACACGATGTGTATCTGTACATACAGAACTATACGTGTTATGGCTAAACAATAAAAGGAAGGGTTTCTGCTATTTGACGCCATTTTCAAGTGGCTCCCTCATACAACGTTTACGCATGTGTTCATCGACGACCATTAACCGAACTCCACTTTGGACAAAAAAAATTCCCGAAAGGATTATTTTTCTCCTGTTCGGTGTAAAACTGATGGAAATAAATACGCAACTAAAACTATGTATTGTATTCAAAAAAATAACTCCGATAAAAACGGAATATTACATGAATCGGATACATTTAACAGCGTTTAGTAGTTGAAATAAGAATAACCCTGATATGGAGAGAATATAATATGCAATGAATACATTTAACTGCGTTTGGGAGTTAGATATACAAATATCCGTAGCGGAAATAATAAGAAGGATGTTTTCTCCGTGTTGAAGTTAAAATATCACGGAGGACATTGTGAGCCTCCGTTTCGGTGGGGATTTTGTCCGAAAGGGATAAAATGCCCACCGTTTTGTAGATATACAGCTCTTTTCTCTACATAAAGCCTTCCGAATCGGAGACTCTGTATTTCACTCCGCTATATTTTTACCTGTGTAGCATATATACCCTTGCCATCTCCTTCAAATTGGAATCAACAGAATCTTTATGCACTTATCTTAATGTTATTGCCATTTTCTTGATCGTAGGATCATCTTGCATGAACTCCAAATAAATACTTAAACTGATAGCGCGTGATTCGCAAAAAATCTTTAAATTTTATTTCGTTGTCTACTGTTTAAATAATTATTCTCTAATATTGATTGAAATCCTTCTAATTTTCTTCGCTTAAACATGGGTAACATCTTTTGTCCTTTTTTTTCACTTTTCAAAATTCAGGAAAATATAATAATCTAATAGCAATAAAATTAAACTTTTTCCACAGTATTCTTTTTTAAACATTGTGTCGCGAGCCGAGGAAAACTCTCACCAAAAAGAAATGCGTGGCCGAATGGGTCGCCGCTACTCAGTCGCAGTTGTCGGCCACAAACGATCGTGGAGAATAACGCAGCCTGGCAAATGATCGATAAGTATTATTTTTTGTATCAAGTCATTCTACTAATCGCCTTGAATGTTGATGTTTTCAAGTTAAATACCGCTAACACTTATTATTAAAGCTGCTTACAACGAAATATGAAAATATGAGAAATTAAAATAGCTTTTTCTTACATTCCAGACAAGAAATTTGTTATCACAAGTAGGGGATACAAATTTACAATTTAGGGGATTTAAATGTTGCTATTTCTTCATCCTTTAGAGTTTCTAAATATTTTTCTGAGCCAAAAAAAATCTAATATAAATGGCCCAGCAATTTATGTAAATATTATAAAAAATATGAGTTTTATAAACCAGTGTTTGAAAAGATGCATCAGCGCATGAAATTTACCGGATGATAGAGCATTCGCCGTATTATCTAAATTTACCTACCTGTAAATCGGAGGCAACTTGGCCACCAAAGATTGTACATGTAATTTTACTACAAAATATCTTACAGTGTAGCTACCAGTTAGCTTCTTGTTAGCAGGGCCGCCGCAAGCGGGCATGCAAGGCGTGCACCGCACGTGGGCGGCATGCTCAGGGGGGTGAATGTTATTACACTTATCACGTGTGTACAATTTTTGTAAATCTCTTATACAGTCATTATTAAAACGTCTATGAAAGAGCTTTTAACGCGTCCACATCGAGTTTAATAAACAAATTTCGAGTTGTTTATATAGATAATATACAGATACCGTAAGAAAGCGCAACGCATACAAATAAAGACGATAACAGTTATTAGACGCTCAATGCAGATCGTGCGCTGACGTAGGGCTATAAATCTAAATCGAGGCGGCGCTCTAGAAATCCGATATGTTACGGTGTTATGGTGATTCGCGAGAACCGTTCTAAGTGTTATTGTTATTGTATTATTATCGTTATTGTTAAATCGAGGGGACCCTTAAGGGGCCCAACTCTGAAAGATATTTAGAATGTATTTGGAGAGCAAAGAGTAAAGAGGTTAATAACTTTGAGTTTTACTTTTGTATTAACTGTCCCCAAAATTAACGCCTACAATTTAGATTTTGTTCTTGATTCTTTTGGCCACTTAATGGTAAAATAGGTAAAACGTTAGAAATACGACGTGTCGGTTTATTTCTAAACTTCTAGCTAAAGTCCAGTTTTTCGATCCGATGCCACTAATAAAGCAAAATATATTTTAAAATAAAATAATTACACAAATTATATTATATACAAAATATTCACACAAAGAATTTTCCTTTTTTATAATAAATCAACAAGAAACACGAAAAATAATCAAACAATTACAAAATACATAAAAATTCCTTGTAAAACACCGAAAAAATAAATCAAATTTTTAAGCCTTATAATTTTAAAATCGCAAATCAAAATAATAAGAAATTTCTAAACCAAATCTATATAATAAAAAATTGAAAAAATAAAACATCACACGTTGCATATAAAATTGACTAAAAATTGTAATCGTGTAATATTCGTGAAACTATGCAATATTTAGAAAACAGAACAAAAGAACATAAATATAGCGAAAATCTTACAGCACTAATGAAACATGAAATAACTCAAAATCATTCTTTTAATTTTGACAACGTAACAATTCACATTTATAAACATAAAAGTGCAGTTAATGATAAAACAGATACACAATACTTTACCAAACTATATATGTAACTTAATTTTATAATTAAACGTTTAAAACGTTTTTCATATTTATTAAAAAAAAAAATCAAACCAGAATATTTTACAGCGCAATCTTTATATAAAACACAGTTTTCAAAATTACATATTAAAGCAAACAATGATTTTATCATTTATCAAACAAAAAAGTTTATTTACAATTTTAACATCATTTTTTAAAATATTTTTATAAATGTACTCGAAAAAGGTTTAATAATAAACCGAAACATCGTATTTCTAAAGTTTTATCTATATTATTATTAAGTGACCAAAAGAACTAAGAACAAAATATAAATACTTATACTGGTCAAGAAAAGAAGATTTTAAACAAATCTTTAATGTTGGCTTTTTTATAATTTAAAACTGATGTGTAGGAATTATTTTCTTTGTTCTTTTAAAGCATGGACAACGACTTGATTTCCTTATGCACAATCTCATTTTTATATTTTAACACGCAGTAAACGAGAGCTTTGAGTTACTACATGTATATAACCATAAATTATTATACGATAATAAAAATGTTAAAATATTGTGATGTATCTCCCTGTATATATTTGTGTATTTAATTTGGAATGCAGCCAAAAATCTTTGTTTTTACATCTTTACACCTATGTAGTGATTTTTCCCGATTTCTTTAAACTAAATAACCTTCATTTTTCGACTTCGACATATCACGTACAATCTGATGCTTTTAATTAATTGAGACGTAGTGCATAATTACAATAAATTGTTAGATTTTGAAAAGTACTTCTTTACTTTTTTATACGCCCATATGTAACAAATTTAAAAGTCTTTATGTAAAACTTCATTTGGGGAAACAAGAGGAGGGGGTGGGGGCGGCTCAGTCTACTTAGCACGCGGGCGTTCAGGCGGCTGGCGGCGAGCCTGCTTGTTAGGCAAAGTTTCAGGTTGTGGAATATACCCTCACACTTTTAGGCACTGACATCTACCGGTTAGTACTATATAGAGAAACTGTTTGTAGAAATTAATTGATAACGTTGTGTATTATTGGTAAAATAAACTCTATCTAGATCGCGGTACACAATTTTCCTTCAATATCGTTCCATTAAAGGATCCGACAGCTTCAGCGCCATACTGAACGGCTTCTCGTCTGTGATTAATTTCATTACCGGGGTCAAATCCATACATGTGTGTGCGCCTTATCCATTTTATTTAGTTTCCTCTTTCTCCTCCTTCCTCACCATTTATATCTACAGCGCAGTCGGTCTTAATCTCACGATCCTCTTTGATATATCGTCCGTCTTTTGTTTTTCTCTTAATTAAACGATATTTGACAACTGGAGATCCGTCCACGGGGAATGGCGGCTGGGATGGGCCGGTATACGTTCGGTTGACGGAAGACCTCCAAGATTGATATCCGGAATTCGGACGCGCTGTCTCTGGACAGCATGTTTGATTGTGAACGTCCGGTCAGGGCCGACTCGACTGATTACGTTTCGGATTATACGAACGTGTGTCCACCTTCAATGTCCCGACTGATGTATTAATCACTACCGGGTTTATTATTATTATTGGACGCGCTGTGGATGCCTTCTTCCGTATTATCCGAGCAAGTCGTTTATATCTGGCCGCGGGTATGTCGTGTCGAGAAATGAGGTTACAGGTTATGGATTGAGTTATTTTTCGTATTAGCGTTGACTGATGGCTCCGTGAGAAAATTCAACGGAAAAAGTTGATGCACAGTCCCCAAAACTACATCTGCCTTAATTTTGTTAAAAGAGACTGCCTTTTTATTTCGTTAGATTGATGATATCGTACTGTGATTGTTCTGTTATCCTTAAGTGATGTAATTCTAACTTTTTATCAAATAGAAGCCAATTTCTATAAGAGAGGCGCGTTTGAAAAAAAAAAAAATTAAAAAACAAAACAAAAATTAAGAGATTGCAAATTCTTTTAACGTAACACATAACGTCGACTGGTGAACTTGTAAATTTGTATGAACGATATTTATTAGTACGTAAAATCTTATGAACCGTTGTTTTAGAGATACCTAATTCGCGAGCAATTTCTCGAGATGACATAGTGGGATCTACTTCAACTAAAGCACATACTCGAATTTCTATATCGCTTACATTCTTATCCGGAACAACTTTATTTTTATTATTTACTAAAGAAAATGTAGTTTCAAATCGATTAACGGTCCTACGAATGGTGCTTGCATTGGGAATTTGACTTTCGGGGAAATTAGCTGCGAATAAATCCCGAGTTACTTCCGCGGAATTACCACCGTAAAAGTGTTTAATCATGAAGAGTTTTTGCTCCGGCGTATAGTACTCCATTTTTAAAATAACCGTTATCTACCTACCAACAACGCGTTTTATTAAATAGTACGAGCGAGTAGTTCTCCCGACGAAATATAAAATGCATCTGACAGGCACGTGTGCGAGCGACGGCTTTTTCACCTGTGCGGCGACAGCGTAGAAATGTGGATTTCTTGGCAAATACGTGTGCATCATAGCAATATGCTAATGTAATCCAGTCGAATATTCCGTATACTTCTTTGCCGTTCTAATGCACGGATAACTCTGTATATCTCGCTTACAAGGATCGCTATAATGCGAACGTAGGCGGACAATTGGTATAGGCTGTTCCATTTAAAATAACAAAGTTGTATAACGCGTAGGCTAAACTGACCAGCCTGTATACATAAAAATAATTTTGCTACGTGAAGTGTTTGTTCCTGAATCACTTTTATCTAAAACATATTTCAGTTAAGAGGATAGGTTAACCATTATTATAGCCCGCCCTCAGATAAATGCCACAGTCTGTATAAATACATCAGCGTATGAAATTTACTGGATAATAGAAATATTACCGTACGCAGTAAATTTTTACATTTTACATATAATTTTGCTAGATTTGTTTTGCAATTTACGATCCATATAGTAGTAGGGATTTATGCAAATTGTAGGCAGTCGTATATTCTCCAAAAAATTGTAGTTATTTGTTCTATAATTGTTTGTATGTTATAACTTTTTTTTCTGCGATTAAATAGTAGGTATACAGTCCATACTAGTTTCATAACACATGTTTTATAGAGCACGATTTCAATTGATTTTACGCTTTGTATATAAAAAACGAAATAAAATGGCACCATCAAAGTTAGCCTCGCCCGTTTATTGAATTCACCCGGCATACATACTACAATATCTCATTAACCTCTTTTACGGCATTACTCAGATTTGATACTGACAAGCTATATATGGCTTTAATTTGCCTAATTGAATCGGGAAAGAGGTGTGATACTAAAACGCTATCCGCGCTGCCGCCAGATCTTCGACCAGGATAAAGCAAACCAATGCGAACGAAGTGAAGAGTTGACGGTGCCGTAAATAATAACAATAATCTGTGTGCGAGTTTTGTGTTCGGATATCGGCAGTAAAATCGCGATCACGTCCGCTGATAAACGCCCGAGCTTGACGTAAATGAATTAGGCTAATTATTCGTTTGTCCTGCGCGATGTGTTTTTCCTTTATCCGCTAATAGAGTTACGGTTATGGAAATCAGGGTGATGAGGTGCCGGAATTAGCTCCGGAAAAATTACGCGACAGAAAGATCGGAGGTGGAGGGAACGGAATTCGATTGTGGAGGAATGAAAATAATGGAAATGTATGAAAAGAAGAATTAAACTTAAAAAATAGAAGTTGACCGTAAGCCAGTGACTGTCATGAAAATAACCACACTTCTATGTTTCTTTTTTTATTGTTTTATTTTTATGCAAAATATCCACACTAAAACCACTTCCTATAGAGGTAATTTTTCAAAAGCAATTTTTTAATTAATTTTAAATTTCGTAGTATTTTTTTACCCATGGCATAGAAGCCTTGAATCTTTGACATTTGCCAACATCAACTACATGCTCCAACAACGTGTAGAAATAAGTGAAACTTCATCATAGACACAATGAAAATTTTGCCGGGATAGTTCGCAGATGCTTTTGGTTGGTGTGAATCGCCTCCTCGCAAAACCATTGCAAAGGTAATCGCAAAATTTGAACCAAATGACCAAGAGATTGCTGCAAAATTGTCAGTTCGAAATCGTACCATCATATCAGGCCAAAATATTGCTGCTGTCGCCGAAAGTGTCGCAGAAAACCCAGGTTTATCTATTCCAAGACATTCATTCATTCATGCAATTAAGGATCTCACAGACCAACCTTCACCGTATTCTGTATAAAGTCAGCCTACATGTTTATAAACTGCAGCTGACAAGGAATTGAGGCCGCCTGATCTTGATATTGGGTGATGGAAATTCAGGCAGGAAATCTTGACTTTTTTAGAAAGATCATTCTCAGCCACAAAGCCAATATTCGTCTCAGTGGGTTTGTCAATAAACAGAACTGATGCACCAGGGAATCCAAGAACAGCAGTCGAGAAACCTGTTTACCCTGACGAGTGACTATTTGGTGTGGCTTTTGCATCGGTGAAGCTATCGGACCTTATTTTTGTGCGAATGATTACAATCAATGTGGATTGCTATCATAGAATCCACAATATGGACATAAACAATTTTTATTTCCAGCAGGATAGCGCTACGACTCACACAAGCTGCGAAACACTGCAGTGCTGCTCGAGAGGTTTCCTGGGCCCGTTATTTTGCGGACATACATTAGCCCACCAGGTTGTGCGATTTAATCCCGCTAGGTTTTTTTTCTTTAGGGCTATGTGAAGGAAAGAGTCTACGTTAATACCCCGCAAACAATTCCAATCGTCAAAGCCAATACTCGAGCTGTTATTCCCGTTAAGGACATGAAGGTTAATAGGTGTTCCTTAAGCATTTGAAAAAATACTTGGATACTATAGTTTTTGCTTCAATTGCAAATCCTAAGAATATTCTTGACATTTGGCACCCAGTTCTTAATTTTAACGCGGTACGGAAAAACATTTCAGTTAATAGATTTGAACATTCGCGAGCAATGGTGCATTTTGTCGATAATGAAACAGCTTCAAGCAACAACGGCTCAAATTGATAGCAAACTTTACAAACTGAAAGCAATGTTAAATTATCTGAACGAGATATATACCAGATAATGCCTATCAGCCAAAACCGTAATAAACATCTTTGCTAATGTTTCTATAATAAGAACACAGAAAATATGTGATATACTGTAAATGTGTTTTTTTTTACAAACACAAACAATGCATACAATTAATACCGAATAGATTTGTATTAAGTACCTAGGTTATGTTGTGCAATGAGAAAATACGTATTTCTATCCACTATTTTTTTGACACTTTCTAAATCAATTAAATATAACGATAAGTGCATTATTTCATGTCCGACTATGAAAATTGCTTCAAAGAAATGTATAAAGGAATAAATAAGGAGTAAATTCAATATTTTTTTAAGAGATCATGCGATATGAAAACTCTATCCTTCCTTCCTATTCGAAACACACAGATGATAAATTGTAAGAAAGCAATACGTTCCAACACATTTCTGCAACCACATATGTGTATATCCATTTCTTACACCTTTAGTAAATAGCCCTAACATGACACCAACAATATATATTCCTTTATCGATGTACTTAAGTTACTAAGTTCTTTATAATGTCACATATCGCATTTTATTACGATTTATAAGATCACACATTTATTATCGTTAGTTCTTTTCTTATGTTATGTCAGGATTATAATAATAATAATAATAGAATTTATTTCCAACAGGTGTGAACACCCAAATACAGGAAAAAGAAACGTACATATTAGTTAATACAGAAGCAGATAGTATGTGTTGTAACGTATGCCACATAAGTTTTAGGAAAATTTTCGTCGGCGTAAAAATAACTGTAAATAGCTTGCAATCTAGTAACCACGATAAACATATGTTCATTAATACTCAAACTTGTTATGACATTTCATAGATGTCAAATAATTTGTCCAATTATGTCGTACAAACTTGAAATACGGAAAAACATTTACAGCCTGGTTGGACATGTACCCAAGCAAGAAATTGTAAACATATTTTGGAATCAAAATATTTCAAAGACAACCATTTATAGAACAATTGCAGAATGTGAACAAGGTATACCATGCCTCAATTTACCAAAAAGCGGACGTCCCGGAATGTTGACCGAAAATCGCGCCAACCGAATCTGTGAAAGTGCAAAAGACCGCGTTGGAACGTCATGCCGAAAGTTATCCAGAAGATTTAATGTTTCTCATGAAACTGTAAGAAGGGTATTGAAAAAAAAGGCCTAAAGTTTCGTAAAAGACGTAAATGTCCACGTTATACAGAGGACAAGTTACGAAGAATTCCAATGTGTGGTCATAGATTACGCCGAACTCATTTTGCAAACAATAAAGTGATCATCATGGACGATGAAAAATATTTTACGTTCTCTCACTCAGAAATGAAAGGCAATGATGGTTTTTATACCGATAATATAGAAAATTGTGCAGATAATGTTAAATACAAAACCAAAAAAAAATTTGAAGATAAAATTCTAGTTTGGTGTGCCATATCGGAGAGAGGAGTTTCACGACCTTATGTTGGGCATGTGAGGGGTGAGGCAGTTAATGCCAACATTTATACCGAAAGATGCCTACCGAAGTTGCTACAGTTTATTACTACGACTCATCCACGTGAAGAAATAATGTTTTGGCCGGACTTAGCAAGTTGTCATTATGCAAGAACGACTAGAACATGGTTAGAAGCTCACAACATACCCTTTGTGCCAAGAGCAGACAATCCGCCAAATGTGCCACAAGCTCGACCCATCGAAGATTTTTGGGGACTATTGACCAGAAAAGTATGATAATGGGTGGGAAGCTCAAAATGAAGATCAACTAAGGCGAAGAATATATCAAAAGATAAGAGAAATTGATATAAACATCGTCCAAAACATGATGGGACAAGTTAGACAAAAACTGCGTGCCATTGAGGACCATGGCCCTTTGTCACTATTTTAATTGTAGTTTTAATTAATTGTAGGCGAAGTTTATTTATTTGGAATGTGGCTGGTTATTAAAATAAAAGATTTAAATTTTTTTTACGTTTCGGCTTCTTTATTCATTAATTAAGCCTTCTTCAGAACTGAATGTATACGTTATCACACAAAGGGTCAGAACACATAAAACTAACAATAACAATTTTTTTTTTATACATGTTAAAAGAATTGTAAACGACGAATTAAATTAAACATTATAGACAAACAAAACGTATACCTTTACAATTGTATGATAAAATTAATTTAAATATAAGGTAAAATGTTGGTAAAGTGGTCATTTGAATAAATTACGTTACACTTACTTTAAAGAATTTCATTATTTTTCCCAAAACTTATGTGACATACGTTATGTGTAATAATGCGTACTAATAACAACAGTAAAACAAAAAAAAACATGATATTACGATAGAAATACAAAAAAAAAGAGAAAAAATCAACAAATATTACAAATTGAATTATGAAATTAATATCAAATGCATTAGATATTGTATTGAAATTAGAACATATAATCGAAATAGGCGATCTAGCCATCACATTTGTTTTAGAGATTGTACAATAGAGGGGAATATGCTGACGGTTGTTAAAGCTAGGAACATTGAAATTAATATTTTGTGGCAAATCTGAACAGTCAATATTATTATTTAGAATGTTATATAAAAACTTTACTGAATACGCTGAACGCCTATTTTTGAGGGAAATCTGGTGAGCAACATATTATAATCTAAACCTCTTGGAAGATAAATACCATCATCCAAAAACATTAAATATTTAAGAAATTTACATTGTACAGATTCAATAGCATTATGTTGTAGACATAAGAGATGAGTTTTCTAGTAAATGACACGACGAATTTGTTGATGTTCAGAGAAAGATGATTATCTTTGCACCACGCAGTAACTGATTGTGAGTTTAAGTCGTTTTGAAGGAACTTACAATCGTCGATAGAAACAAGTCTTCAAAACATTTTCATATTATCAGCAAAAAGTAATTTCTCAGACGTAATTACATGCGTTAGTGTTCAAGTATTCAACATGTTGTGTCCTTCCAAATAAATAAGATTCAAATAGTTTAAGTAACCCTGGTGAAACGCCTAAGCGGTCCAATTCCTCACGCAAAATATACCAGTCAATTTGATCGAATGTCTTTTCGAAGTGTGTATACTACATCCAGCTGGCCACGTTTGTCGATCGCCTCAGAAACATATTGAGTAAAACATGCTAGATTTGTAATCGTTGAGCGTCTATTAACGAAGCCGTGTTGAGCTGAAGAAATCATATTTTGAATAGAATGTTTTATGATTGTGTCGTGCGCTTATTAGTAATGTGTAATTATTTTTACAACGTTGCCAATTGAGTATAGTCTCTTGGAATTCCTTGTTAATGCTCGGCTTTACCGCTAGTGGCCCCAATTTACAATCAACTTTATTGTAATCTGTCATATTTTTAAGTTTTACGTTTTATTGTTAAAATTATTGGTTTTTTTTACAGCAATAAAACCCGAAAGAAGTTCCCTAATGCCAATGTCTTATAAAGAAGTACATTTAAAAAAATTAATTTGTTAAAGTACAAGAGGATAAAAAACACGCAACTAGTTAACGATCATAGTAAAATTAGGAAGTACCTACTAAATTACTCTCTTCGCATATAATTTATGTTCTAAAAACCTGTAATTGATAGACACGTCTTTATTTCACTCCCATACTGTAAATCTCCAGTGCGTTTGCGGTTGATCGGAACACCCCTGCGACGTCTGTTATTGACAGAACCGTTCGTATTTAGGAGACATTTGCATCGGAAACTTTCGCACTGCCCGTTCCCCCACCAACAACCGCCTCACCGCCCGGTTAGTTAACGTGGGTGGCTCGAGGCCGGAATTAATCATTCAAATCCGGTAGCTCCTTGCCGCAAAGAAATATGGAGTTGGCATGTCGGGGACCGGTTAATATTTTACCCCGGCGAAAAATGAAAAGGAATTTCTTTCTGCGCTACGGGCGGAAACAGTTAATAAAACTTTCCTTTTCCCGAATTGACAATACAAATTGATCCTTTAATATTGTATTAGGATATTGTCCGCCGCCTTCTTAATTTCGAATCCGTCCCTCCACTGCTCCTCCCCTATTTCCTCCACCACCCCGCGTCTGTTTTCTCGGGGAATCTTCTCGTAGCTTCGGCGTGCGGTGTAATATATCCTTATATATCCGGGAGCCGAAGAATGCTTTCTTTCTCCGCACCATAAACAATGTATCGGCATTTATCTTGATCAGGCCGGGTTATAGAACGAAATGGGGGAGCTCGCGTGCGGGGGGCGCAATACGTTCTCGTGCCCGAGAGGAAAAATCGTCAATTTCGTTCGTCTTTTTGCCTGGGTTCTGCCGCTAATTCGGTACACGTACGTTTTCCTCGAGTAAATTGATATAAATCTTTTGAATATTAGATCGTATATATGTATGTATGTGTGAAAAATTGGCTCGATATGGAGCGAGACTCGTCGGGAATAAGATGGGAGAAATGCTGCTACATTCCTAGATTACATTCGATATGAAGATTGGGTTTTGCTGATCCGAAGGGACCCCAAGATATCGCAAAAGTGAAGTGATTATTAATTGTATTGTAGGGCGAATCCGGCAAAAATGGTCAGATTACCCGTCGCTCATAAACCGGGAGCAAAGGTGTGAATCTAGCGGTTATATTTTTGTTTGAAATGGGCCCCAGCTGTGGCAAGTAGCCAGGGAAGCCAGGATTCGGCAATAACAACACTATATCAGCCTTAAATAATACTTTAATAAAAAAATGATTGAATTTGTAACAATTTTGATTGTAAATTATAAGCAAAATAATATAACAATAACACAATATAATAAGTATAAATTAACAAGAGTGAAATTAGTATCTTTATAAGCGAGTTTCCAAATTAGGACAACTACCGACTAGTGCATTTGATTCTGATGCGGCTTCACATGTCAAGACGGTAAATGTCATACGTTCATGTGTGCAAACTAGATTAAAATAAGTTCGACTAATTAAGGTATTTGTAGCGTAACCTACTAGATGTTGTTAATAAGTATTACTAGTAGTACTAACAGCTGTTATCCCTTAAAGTGATTGCAAATGATATGAATAGGGAAAAAATATAGGTTATAAATTATTATTTAAATTACAGAATCTAGTTACATAGTGATGCACAAATCGAAGTGGCATTGTCAAATTACAAAAAGTAAATTACTAAATTGAAGACTAATTAAGAAATTCAATAACTTAAATTAATTAAATTAATAAGAATAATAATAATAGTGACTTTATTTTCGGTAATATGAATTAACAGCATAATAATAAGTGAACATGCGTTTTCTTGTGTAATAAACTTCATACTCGGAAAATCCATGGGCGGGGTCCAGAAATAAAGTGCATTATGCACATATGCTTTAAACCCAACCCAACAATTTACAGCTAATAATAACACAGCGAAACATAATAGCATTCACAATAGTAATACCAGTAATACAATCATTGGCAACTACACAGAATATATTGCTCAGCATCTATTACGTAGGCAAGCTCAGCAAACGAGACTTTGTGAACCGTCAAAAAGCAAGCACAGATAGTGATTTATATTCATTACGAATACTGTTATAAACTTTAACAATGTTACTAAAACTACGTTCAAAGAAAGTAGTTCTGTGTATATTAGGTGTCAATAGTTCCTTACTCCTAATGTTTATATGGTGGACATCCGATCGAAAAGTTATCTTTTTATATAGATATATTGGACATTTTAGAATAATTATCTTATGAAACAAGCACGCCAAGTGCAATAACCTTCTATCCCTCATATTCAACCAATCCGTCAGTTTTAAGGTGTGAGAAATTTTACGGTACTTGCGTATGCCATAAATCAATCTCAAACACGAGTTCTGCACAAGTTGCATTCTCCTCTGAGTAACTGTATCCAGGCTACTAAGTCACAAAGTTTCATTTTTATTTCTGGCGAGAACAAATCTTTGTTTGCATAAATAGCTTTTAAGTTAGAACATGCAGTACGAACAGATCTAGAAATATGTGATGTGAACCTTAAATTTGTATTTATGACCAAACCAAGGTTTTTTGATTCAGTAACAAACTTTAACTGCATACCATTCAGCACCAAATTAAAATCAGTTACATTATATCTCTTGCTGAATAGTAAAGCTACGGATTTATACGAAGAAAGTGATCTACGGAAATGGTAGCAATCGACTGAAGATCACCCTTCAACTCATTCACCACACGCACCGCGCTATCGCTAGAGAAAAAGCTGAGTGTCATCAACATACATGTGGTACCCACAGTGCGACAGACAACTACCGAAATTACAGGTGTAAATAGCTAACAATAGCGGCCCCAAAATCGACCCCTGCGGCGCGCCTTGAGTATTGTTCATCGGATCTGATCCCGTGCCACCTACAACCACGATCAGATAAATAACTCCTAAAAAATAAAATAGCTTACTCCGATAATCCAACAAAATGAAGTATTGCCAATAATAATTCGTGGTTTAATGTGTCGAATGCTTTGCTGAAATCTAATAAAATTAAAATACTATCCTGGCGACGGTCTGCAGCCCTAATTATGTTGTCCGTCACATCTAGCAAAGCTGTAGCGCAACTATGATGTGGACGAAAAACGGACTGGTATGTTGGTAAGATGTATAACAACAAATGGCTACGCAATTGCATGTAAATAATTTTTTCAAGAATCTTCGATAATGTTGGTAATATACTCATTGGCCTAAAATGTGCCAATGTTGTTGGATTATTATTCTTTGACCACTAACGAATGGTTCCACATCGATTGGAAATAGTTTAATACTAAGCACGAATTAATTATATGTGCCAAAATAGGAGTTATATACGTGTAAATGTTGTTATGAATAGTGATGGAAATTACATAGACAATGCTATGGCTATTTTCACTGACTAAATTTAAATCTTGACATCTTTCTTCCGCCGATGAAAGGAAAAGCGGTTGATACACATATGTATGTCCTTTGGTCATAGACTTGGATTTTTCACATCTTCAATGGTATCCATTGGGACTGACACTCTAAAAGATTTTTGCATTCAAAATATTCTGCGACTTTAAATAAGTTTCCAAGTCCTCAACCGAAAGATTCGGATCTAGTCGATACACATGGATGTGTGCATATTTCGCTATTGCTTCAATGTTATAATTATTTTCTGCTGTACCGTATAGTATTATATATGATTTTTCTATTTTGTAGTATATTAGTAGACGAATTTATATTCGAAATTGTCGGTGTATCACCGTTGTTTGTGGATTCAATTTTCTCATTTCATCTTCGCTTGTCACTGACTTCTGCCTGAGAGTTTGGTTTGTCAGCGTAAGTAATCCTTATCTAACGCATTTCGAGAATTATTTATATTTTCTTCATTTATTTGGCATATTTTGGCTGTAGGCTGTCATTAGCTTCCTGCAGTGCATGTACTTCATCTTTTAGCAACTTAATTTCTTCCTTTAGATGAGCCGCTACTTCTTGAACGATATCTCTTACGATTTCCATAAATTCGCTGCTTTTCAAGAACGCAATGTTGACATCGATCACTTCTTTCGCCTGATCTAAACCCAGGAGGCATTTCCTATTATTTAATTCACTTTAAAAACTCGAAAACGTTCGTAATACTGCACGAGATTGTGAACTCAAGGTCACAATCATTGCTAATTTCAAACGGTTTACGCCTTCCAATACGGATATCTTTACAATATTCCCTGGTAGTATACGCTAGAAAGGCGCTGACTAGATGGGGTTGGGCGTCCCTAAAACGGCCTCTAGCCTCTCCATCCGTCTAAAACCGGCGTCTGCTAGTCGACCGTAAAGGAAGAGGCGACCCTCTGCCTCGTAGATGGGACGCAGCGATTCCTATTTCCGTCTAGGACTATCTAATGCCGTATTAATGAACACCAAGAATTTCATTAGAGATGGTTTGTATATCAAAGTGTCCACTAAATTACATCTCTGCCGTTCGCTGCGCTACCCCTTCTTCGTCTTTACGTCTTCCGAGGGTGTGAGATGTGGACGTGATGGGTGTAGGGACTTTCTTAGTCCGCCTCCGTGCAATGCAAACTTTGTAAGATTCCTCAACGATGATTTTTATTCGAGATTGATCATCGGAATCAGGCGGGAAAGGATCCATTATTTTGTATTAGAAGGTCTTGACATGGAAAAAAATTAGATCCAGTGCTACGCGTAGGAAAGTCGCCTTCATCACGAGAGTTCCCAAGAGACGAGAACAGACGGCATCATTAAGCTTGTACACGGAGAATGACCGCGGAGACTTCGAGTGTTATTGCTACGTGTCCGGAGTCCGTGATCTGTTTTCCGCCGTGGGGGTGGCTAATTCGTTCCGGGCAACGGTTCTCCTCTACAAAGAAGAGTCGATGTTTTCTCGTAAATAATCCGCAGATAAAATAGTTACACTAATATCGGTGGGAATACGGGTAATAATAATAATAGAAAAAGATTCCTGTGGATTGCTTTGGTGTGATATTGATGAATGTTGATGCTAAAGCATTTACTAACATAGATTATCCCACGCAAGTGATCTGATGTTATACAGTGTGTTAAAAAAAGGTTGTCGGGTATTTTACCCAATTGTAGTACTGGTGGAAATAAACAAAAAAGGCTCAGTCAACATGGGTCCGCAATTCAACTGTTTTTGACATATAGTCGATTGCATATTGTTTTAGTAGGATAAAAATTTTCAAAGAAATTCTGATCGCAATGTAAATTAAACAAATGTTTATTTAAAGTAAAACTAAAGAAATTGTTCTACATGTCCACCGTTCATTTCTAAGCACGCTTCACACCTTCTTATGAAAGATCGACCCAATCTTTCGAAAATTCCTGGAGTCCTCCGAATTTCCTCGCAACAATTTACGATTCGTTGCCTGAGTTCTTCCAAATTGTTTACAGATCGTGCGTACACTAATTGTTTTAGATGCCCCCAAACATAGAAGTCTAAAGGTGTCAGGTCAGGGGACCTAGGAGGCCATGCAGTTGGTCCACCCCGTCCTATCTATCTCTCGTTGTAATCTTGATTTAAGAAATTTCTAACTACGATGGAAAAATGCGCAGGAGCTCTATCGTGCATAAACCACATATTTAATCTGTTAAAAAGTGGCACGTCTTCCAACAAAACGGGTAATTCATTTCTTAAAAAATCCAAGTATACTTGTCCCGTTAAACGATTAGGGAGAAATACTGGACCAATTAAACAGTCTCCAAAAATAGCAAGCCAAAAAGCGAAAAACGGTTTTGGTGATGCAGTTCAACAACAGCATGGGGATTTTCATCTGCCCAGACGTGATTGTTATGAAAATTGAATACTCCGTGTCTTGTAAACCCAGCCTCGTCACTAAATAAAATCTGAGTCGCAAAATTAGGAGTTTCTGCCAGCTTTCGTAAAACCCTACGTGCATCATAATCGAGAGGAGCAAGAACTTGCACGCGTTGAATGTGGTAGGGATAGAGCTGCTGTTCCCGCAGAATTCTCCAAATGAGAGGATGACTGACGTTCAGTTCTGCGGCAAGTCTTCGGGTGCTAATATTTGGGTTGTCTTCTACCCGTCTCAAAATATCTAATTCTACTGCGGGAGAAGAAACTGATCTAGGTCTACCAGAACCACCATTAATTTTAAATGAACCAGTTTCGGACAGCCGGATATGAAGTCTTGAGAAAATCTTATCACTCGGTAACAACCGATTTGGAAATTCTTCGGCATACATACGTCGTGCTTCAGTGGCATTACCATTCGCACGACCGTACATAAAATGCATATCGGCCATTTCTGCATTTGTGTACTTATGCATAATTTGAGAACAAAAAAAAATTGACGCAAATGATAAATAATCTGAGGACAGATGTCTGACAGAAGTAATTTTAAGTCACAATCAGTTGTTTGACAAAGGGAACTATTCTCAAAACCGAAAAATGTTTTTTTTTATTTTAAAATATACAATCGACTATATGTCAAAAACAGTTGAATTGCGGACCCATGTTGACTAAGACTTTTTTGTTTATTTCCACCAGTACTATAATTGGGTAAAATATCCGACAACCTTTTTTTAACACGCTGTATAATAAATATAAAATTTCAGTCTCATTGTGCTATAAATATTAGGGTTTGGAATTTATTACTCAATTTATTATTTCCACAAGGTAAAAGAAGTACATTTAGTATCAGATCTTAATTGGGGAAATAGGAGAATCTTCTGGTTTGACTAATTATTGTCTATTTACATAATTTAGGCTAAGATTACATTTGCTATAGTCAAACCAAGCTACTGTCTCAGGTCAAGTAGCACTTGGTTGTTGTTGAGATATTCTCTTACTCTACGTAGCATTCATATGTCTTTCACGTCTAGGGTTGGTGCGCTGAAAGTATTAGGTTTTGTATTTAATGCAAATGGCTTTCTTCAGTTTCCGTCTAGTTAGAATTTCCTGCTTTGATATTATCGAGGTTTCCCCCCATTTGATTTTTTCTTATTCCGTACGATATTTCCCGGTTTTACCAAGTATTGTCCGTTTTCTGTATTCTGTGCACTTATGTTGAGTGTGCACTTAGTTTCCCCAATATATTGGTGTCCACACTCTAACGAAGATTTGGTAAAATTCCTGTGCAGTTTCGAGGCAATTATATTACCCCGAAACCGTACAGGTATTTTACTAGTGCGAGTAAAATTACTTTGATGTAAAAATTCACCAAGGAAATTTACTACTAGTGTATGAAAAATGCTAAACAAAATGAAATTTACTGGATAAATTTCTTACGATAAAAAAAGGTCGCTAGTAAAAATCGTTTAGGTACTTTGGAAAAATCATATGGAGCTTTACTAAGTATTTAGGAAAATTCCTAAACATACATAAAGGAATTTTGTATAGGAATATCCCTAAAATTTGTAATTTACCGATGAAGTTTACGTGTAGGTATTTTATTATTATAAATATATATTATAGGTTTTTTAATAAATATAAAAAACAATGCTTATAGTAATAATAATAATAACAATAATACATTAGATGGTACTCAACTGCTTCATTAAACCTATAGCTTTCTTTTTCGAGTGTGAAAAAAGGCTGCTTTTGGTGTCGGCATCAGGATGCGTCTTCATGATGTAGCGTTCGAGAAACTGCAACAAACAACTGATCTTTCATTATTGATATACTTACAAGATGGTATGCTTTGATGAAAAATGAATGCCTAGATATCAATTAGTATCTTAGTATGCAATATGTAATGTGTGTAAAATATAGGTTTTAAATTACCTATTTGAAGAGAATATAAAAAATAAAGTATGAAGAAGGCTAACTGTATTATATATATTGTGCATTCGAAATTTGGTAGACGAAATCATTCATGTTACTAAGCGTATAATAGTTATGTGCTTGTTTAGTTATTATACCTAAACGCTTTCTTAACCATAAAAACAGATGCATAGATAGGTATAAGATAATATTCTAAGTATAAATAGGCAAGTTGAATAATACTTTCATAACCTCAGAGTAGCGAAATATGACTGCAATAAACAATATCTATAACCATTTACTTTAACATTACGGTAATACACAAACCACAAATATATTTTATATACCCTGTTGAGGCATATTAATGTGTTTTTTTGGAACACAATTAGGTGTATTGTGTGTTTGTATATGCACAAACCTATATGTTTCAACGTTTGTAAATTATGAAAATGCAACTGCAGGTCACCCTCAGTAGTATGAATGTATTATTTAACTACTAGATTTATTTTAAATTAGTCACTTGCCTAAATATGCCTATAGATAAAACAAAAAGAACGACCACTGCCACTTCCGTGCGTGCTATGTGCTATCTATCTACAAATTGAACCCATAAAATTGAACATGCGCGCATTGTAAGTATTTGATTTCCTAAGTAAATTTCCTAACTGTGGATAAAATCACGAAGTAATTTAATAAGATTCCCTGGGAAAGCATAACAATTTTAGTAATATTACGTTTTCACGTAGCACTTTTACCTACAATTGAAAAATACTGGTCGATATGTGGAAAATTTCTAAAAGTATAGGTAATTTTGTTAAAAAACGTCAAATTACCCAGTTTTTGGTGATTATCCCCCAACTGTTACTGGAATTTTTAGCAGGAATCCTGGTAAATTTACTAAATTTTTGTAGTGTGTGGCTGCAGACAAAGTGTTTTTATTCATGGGAAGAATACTTTAATGCTGATATTTAATAATTTGTATAAGATTATATTTCAACAGTTATATTTTATTTATATTTTTCCTTTTTCTTTCTTTTTCTTTTATCTTTTGTAATTTTTTTCGTTTTTGTTGACATATTTTTCACATATTGTAATGTTGGAAAAATAAAGTTCTGGTTTTACTTCTACAATAATAATTCTCACTTCATTTAAAATACTCTGCGATCCCTCTGAACGGAATGAAGAAAAAAAATTCAGCGGAAAAAATCCACCCCTACTAAGAGGCGAAGCCTCGTTAGACCTACGAGTGTCCTGGGGTGGAAAATTAACCTAACTTTCTTTTAATATCAGTACGAAGTGCTCCTTGCCCGTTGCCGGTGGATCGCGGTGTTATTTGCTGTGAGCCGTTTAAGGACGGCTAAAGAAAGAAATTGGGGAAAGGAATTGCGAAACAAAAGACGAAAGACCAAGAATGAAATTGACAACCGACGACCGACGCGCCTCGGCATCTCCGCTCGGACCGCCTAATTTTTATTTATTTTTAATTGAATGCTAAATAAGCAGATTTCCTCAGACGAGGTAGGACTGACGCGAGGCGGTAGGGGGGAAAAATCGAGGAACTGGGGAATTTGCCGGGGGATTTTTCCTCTATTATTACAATTAATCCGCCGTTTGCGTAGACGCTCTCTATTCGCTACAGTGGTAATTGGAATTAGCGATCAGAATGTTCTTTTGTTCTGTTTTAAAGCGATAAGTGCTTGGGAACTCTCATGAGTTGCTTTTTAAATCGAAAAGTAAGTTAGCGATAACATGAGAATGGCTAAGAACCGCAACTAATAGGACATGTTAATAGAGACCATCAGACATAGACATCATAAAAAACAACAAAGTTCTCTTTAATTGACGGCCTCGTTTAGAAATATAATATATATGTATTTAACTTGTTTGACAAAACATATGGTGGTGGAATTTAAAAATTTTGTTACTTAGTTCGATTTATGCTCGGAAGTATTACTTCGATTAAGTTTTAACATTTGGTTTGTTAAGTTCAGTTCATTTTACTTGTCTGAGTTTATAATTTCGCATCCAGGCTTTAGCAACACGACACAGAATTATATCATATTTAGAACAAGGTTGCTCCATCAGAGAAACTGCTGCAGAAGCTAATGTATCAAAATCAACGGTAGGGCGTTTGAGGCTTAAATGGGATATTGAGCATAGCGTGGATTTGGAAGTGGTGCTTCAAGAGCCTCGAATGAAACACAGGATAGAGTTCTTGTAAATGTTATTAATGCAAATCCATTTACAAAGCTTAAGGACGCTGTAAGAGGATACGCGTTTCCAGCAAGTTTAACTACCGCAAGAGAAAGGGTCAAAAGTCAACATCTAAAAAACTATGTGGCAGTAAAAAAAAAGAAGTTTTTAGCGAAAAGAATTGAAGGAGTCGCTTGAATTTCGCCCAACAATGTCAATAAACCTCCTGAGTTTTGGGACAATGTTATTTTCACAGACGAAAAGATTTTCCGAAGTTGTTTTGACGGCCCGGTTAGAGTCTACCGATCAGCAAACACTAGATTCGACCAGCGATTTATTACAAATTATGCTAAAACCAGGCGTTTTTCGGTGAATGTATGGGGATGGGTTAGTTATCGAGGTCCCGGAATGTGTTCGGCAATTGAAGGGAGGCTTAATGCCGAATATTATATGAACATTTTGGAAGATATAATGAAACCATCAGTATAAAACTTTTATCCAGATAACCACTACATTTACCAGCAGGTGAAATTTTGGACAATAAACAAGGTAATTTCTCTTATTGTTCTACTTAATGTTTTCCATAGACTGATTGAAATAATTAAAAATTATCTGATTTTTTACTAATTGCTTCTTCTGTATCAATTAGGATAATTCTCCCATACACACGGCTAGGATAGTGCAAGAATGGTTTGCAAACAATAACATAAATGATTTGGCCCCGTCGAAGTCCTTACTTTTTCCTCATTCTTCTATTTTCTTGAAATATGTTTAACACTTGGTATGTTGTTTAAATATTTTAGCACTTATTGAAATTAGCCAACAATATGCTTTCTTACATTTTTTTATGCAATAATTACTGCAAATAATTAGTAGAGAAAGTTAATTTTTCTTTCTAAAACAAGTAAATGCTTTATTAATATTTACGACACAAGTTTGTAAAACAGCAATTTAATTTTTTAAACTTTACAAGAAAAGTAACAAATGGTGTAATGACCAATTATAATTTTAAAACTTAAAATAATTCTTTTAATTTTCTGATAATATATGTTAAGAATTCTATATTCTCTGCCTCTACAGGTAACAATAATAATTTATAGCATTGCGATCCTATTAAAGGATTAGAAACTTTTCTCCAAATAATATTGCTAAAATTCTACCATATGTTCTACTAAATATGAAATAATGAAAATATATATTTCTAAATAAATCCGTCGATTCAATAGGTCTTCCTATTGGGGCAATAGTGCCCACAATAGGGTTACCTTGTTCCTTTTCCCTAGATCGTTCAGTTTTTGTAGACTCTCCCAAACCATCTCGGAGCTGATAATATTTGAATTCAGCGCCCTAATGACTGCTTGACTATCAGATACTATGATAATCTCTTGCTTTTCGTTGCTTCTGTCAATGTTGAACTGGACGCATCTTTCAATAGCGTGTATTTCCGCTTGGAAGATAGCTTCAGATCCCCAGGCTTTCGAAATATTTGGTTCTAGGCCTATATGTTCCTATTTCAATTCTGTCTGTCGTTTTGGAACCTTCCGTGTAGCCTTTGATGGCGTTTCTATTGAGTTCCAAGATGGTGTCTTTATCCCATTCGCTCTCGGTGCTAAGCTTTGTGGTAAATTCTTTCACAAAGATGAACTTCCTTGGCATGTCGTCTCGGGGCATATCCCAGGTAAGTTAGGGGTATGCTATATTACATAAAACAAAAATAAGTACTCTTCGAGAATTTTCCAAATCTGCAATAAAATATAGAGCTTGTCATTAAAAAAAAAAAAAAGACATAAGTTTGATACACCACTGGAATACGGCAGTATTCCAAATCAAATATTGTGTGTTTCCTTATTTATTTACTCTATGTGTAAACCTTTTTTCTCTATATAGGTAGTTATATTTTTATTTATATCTTGAGTCTTTACCGCTGAGCGCAATAATATACCTACCTAAAAAATTGATTTATGACATTGTTGGCTTTGATAAGTAAATACGTCCTCTAAAAGCCTCATTTACACCCAACAAAATCTAAAATTTCCAGCTGCTGCTGGCCCGATTTTTCCCGCGAAAAGTGTACATTTATTACCGATTGGTTTTTTTTAGGTTATATCAGAATATCAGGTTTAGGTTTTATGTTTGTATTGTGCGCTTATTATTTAGTAATGTATTCTTTTTTGTTAATTTTTTTGCCAGTTGTTTGTTTAATTTAATAAAGTAAAACAGGGAAAACCACACAACCAGTTATATTCAATAGCTCATTCTTAATATTATATTTATAATACGCGTAAATTCTCTGACGTCAGTATTGAGGCAGGTCAAGGTCTGCGATCCAAACAACCGCCAAATTGAATTTTATCCTTTGTTATTTATATGGCGTTAAATCTGTGCGTTTTTATTTTATTATTTTTATTAAATCGGTGGAAATTTAAGGACTGATGTTGTGTTAACAATAAGTATGTTCCCTGAAGTGTGTGTTAACAGTTCATCCCAAGTTTAACCTGGAAATTATCTGTACTTTCAGGATAACAAGTGATATTCGAGGAGTAGTCATTGTTCGCGCAGCAAAGCATCGATAATAGATTTTTTTTTTAATATAATAGAGAAGAGTATAAATTCTTTTCCTTTCCAAAGCCAGGAAGTGAATAAAGGAAGTACAACAATTTTATAACTTACTTTTAATAAATTTCATTTAGGCTAGTATTTTGTTTTATTTATATTAGAGGTTACATATAACTGAGCATAGGTTACATTAAGAACACATAAATCTGAAAATAGTCATCGACTATATTTATATGGTGACTTTGTTTTCTTAGTGAGAACGGCACTACAATTGTGAAATCGTAAATTTCTTATTGGAATAACATACCTAGATAATAAACAATTTTAACTTTAAAGAAATAAATAAGTAGAAAGATAAGTGGCCAGATAGTTTATTGATGTAATAAAAATTCTATAAACTTTGGTAAATAAGATTTCTGTAAGATATCTATATTTGATTCCTAGCCATCGTCGATGACATGACAGAAGTCCCCTTGGACATTCGCATCTTGCTTTAACGATGCCGTCATCTTTATCAATATGTACCTACATGCAAAATTAATATAGTTAATATATTCATTTTTATTTTCACCTCCACATTGTACACTTTGGATTTCATACTCGTATGCACCTTCCCCTTTTGATATTGCTGGGTTTCGATTTAAAGCGGGAGCATTCGAAACCATTTTCCCCTCGTGCTAGCTGCTTCATATCGAAGAAATTTGAAAGAATCGATACTTCAATAAAATGTTTGGTGATCATCTTAGCCTGCAAACCAATGGCATTAAATATTGTGGCAACATTTTTGTAAAATTTACCTTTACAAATTATAACATAACCTAGAAAAATGTGTTCTGGCTCTAAAGGAGTAAAATACCAAATTCTGTAAATAAGTCTTTTCGATTAGCAATTATTTTAAACGGCATCGACTATTTGTTTTCTTAAAAACTGAAAATTCGTATGTTTATCCATGATTTAGTCTGCATGAAGTGACTAGCACTTGAATTTCGCTTATTATCCTGAGAGTACAGGTCATTTCCAGGTTAAACTTGGGATGAACTGTTAACACATACTTCAGGAAACATACTTAGCACAACATCAGTCCTGAAACTTTCACCGATTTAATAAAAATAATAAAATAAAAACGCACAGATTTAACGCCATATAAATAACACAGGATAAACCTTGACCTGCCTTAAATTTGACGTCACCAGAATTCACGCGTATTACAGTTGAAGTTACGAGAATATTCGTATGATATTCGGTCTAATGGCGTTCAGAAGTTCTTTGCATATACACTCCGCCAAAAAAGTATCGCATAAACTAAAAAAGGGCATTTATGAACCAAGATATTTTTATACGTTCACAAAAAGTTTGCCTCGTGTATGTGAACTATAAAAACACTAACAAAATAATGGAACTTAGCGTTTTTACTTTTTTTTTTCTAAAAGAACACATTTAGAAAAATGCATATGTGTAGGGTTTGTTCAGTTGTTTATTCAAAGTCTTCCTATACGGACAAATTTTAAAGTGCGAAGTCAGAGTTCTGTACCAACGCTTTTAAAACTAAAATGAGCAATTTAACTTCAGAGCAAGTGGCTGCTATAGTTGCTTTAATCGAAGATGGACGATCTCAAGCATACGTTACTAATTTGATGAACATCAATCAGTCAAGTATTTCTAGAGCCGTAGCCAGATATAGGGAAACAGGCATTTACAGTAGAAGACCTGTACCAGGTCGTCCAAGATGTTCTACTCGCCAAGATGACCGCTATTTACTACTACAAGCATTACGTCGAAGACATGTAACTGCAAGACAATTGCAGAACGACTTGGCTAGGGTCAGAAATACTCGTGTGAGTACTCAAACTATTCGGAATAGGTTACGACAGAGTGGATTAAGCGCTAGAGTAGCTGTAACAGCCCCTCGTCTCACTAGGAACCACCGAGTGGCTCGCTTAAGGTTTGCCAGAGAACATGTAAATTGGAACATTAATGACTGGGCCAATATACTCTTCACAGATGAGTCAAGATTTGGTCTTTACACCTCAGATAGGCGTATCTCAGTGTACAGACGAGATGGTGAGCGCTATTCGCCGTGTAATATCAGACCTAGACCTAATTTCGCTGATGGCTCTATTATGGTTTGGGGAGGCATCTGTTTAACAGGTCGTACAGAGTTAGTACCAGTAGACAGAGGTACACTGACTGCCCACAGGTATATAACGGACATTTTAGAAGAACATGTAGTACCATATGCGCCAATTATAGGAAACGAATTCATGTTAATGCACGATAATGCACGACCGCATGTTGCAATAATCGTCCAGGAATACCTTAACGATGTTGGTATTCCAATTTTAGATTGGCCTGCGGTAAGTCCGGACATGAACCCTATCGAACACGTGTGCGACCTCCTTCACAGACGGATACGAACCCAAAATGTTGCCCCAGCGGACCTGCATGGACTAGCAAATGCTCTCCGTGACGAGTGGGAGAATTTGGATCAGGCTTATATACGGAGGTTAATCGAATCTCTGCCAAACCGTATGCGAGCGGTCATAAGAGCCAGAGGTGGCAATACTCAGTATTAAAAGCTACTGTTATGACATTTTTCTTTCCAAAATTATAATTTCTTGTTTTAATAAAAATCTCAAGTATGAGTTCTTGTTTTTATTTGGCCTGTATTTTATTTAAACAATCATAGAAATTATATCTTAGAGCGCATTAAAGTATATTTACAACTTTATGCTACAAACAAAGATTATGCGATACTTTTATGATTCAAAACTAAATTATGCGATACTTTTTTGGCGGAGTGTATTTGGTTGGTTGAGCAACACCTTATTACAATAATTTTTTTATGTAATATGAAATATAAATCTCCAGGCATGTTATTCCACATGACGTATAGGAAAAATAAAGGCAGTATACAACCAAGGGGATATCGCAAGGATCAAACAAAAAAAGCACTAACCATAAATAGATCAGAATTCATTAGTTTCGCCGGCCGTCCTGTCATTTCTACGTCCCCAATGACACGCTCGAACGCTGATAATCTAAACATCGGGCGGCCGTATATTAGTTATCATTGATTCCGTACATCGTAGGCGACACGCACGCGATTCCTCCACGCCCAGAAACAAATGACAGTCGTCGTCGTCGTCACATGTCGTCTACGTGCCGGTTCGGCTATAAAAGCACTGAAATATACCTACGTCGATGTTAATAACGGCTTTATGAAAATTAATCATCATCCCCGAGCCGGTTATCTGCTGGTAATGATCTGTAATACGTAATTAATTGGGTACGAGGCACGACCCCGAGGTAACCCGCGCACATGTAGCGTGTACACGTCCGCGCCGGCATCGACACCACCCTCCCGGGAGGGAAACGAGGAGAAGGGGACGTATTTTCACGGGGAAAAGACCGTGTTGGCGATCGGGGAGAAATTAGTCACAAATTACTTATTAAATAGACATGCTTTGGGGATACGGGTCGTTACGGATGGTATATCGTAATTCAAAATGAGTTTTTATAGCTTCTAATTACGGAATATGAGCGTTAAGAATTAAGCAACTTAGTATTTTAACTTATTGTTTTGCAATTTGTACAATCGTACAAAAGTAAAGACATTATACATCGATTAAAGCATATTGAGAAATTGCTTTTGCGTTGGGCAAGTGAGAAACAGCGTTTTGATGGCAGTGTGTCGCAAGCAATTATTTGCAAGGCCGCCGCAATATTACACGCTCATCTCATGAAAAATCAAGCAGGAGCAAGAACGCGAGCTGCTAGCACCTAATGAATTTGTCAAACAGTTTCAGGAATTGATGGAATGGAACCTTTCATTATCCCAAGAAGGTTTCTACTCGGCTGTTTTGGAAAAAAATTCCATACCAGTAGCTATATCTCACAGGGAGTGAGGTTATTGCCAGCTCACAAGCCAATGAAGAACAGAATAACTATCTTGTTTTGAGCGAATTTCAGAATGAAACTTTTATTGACCTGTCATTCTGAAAAAACAATCTCCAGAATTCAGATGCTAGTGTTGTGGAAGATGAAATAGCATGGCTTGAGTAACACGGTAATATTTCAGTAGATTGTTTAATACGTAAATAAAACACAAAAACGTAAAGGAGTAAAATATATTGAAATAGTCCACAACAATATTGTTTCACCACACCAGATTGTTTAATGTTATGATTGAGCCAAGTGTAGACAGTTATTTAAAAGAAAACAACCTGCCTTTGAAGGATCTAATGGATAATGCTCCCGCCCACGCACGCTAAGCTTGAAAAACGTCACATTCCATTGAAGAAAAAAAAATTTCTTTTTAGTTTGAAGGTATGCATATTGTGGTTACTGAGTGCCGCGATTAACGCCTATGATCATGTACTTGCTTCTCCATTAGTATGACATATTAATGTGTACCTTATGACCTAATACTTAATTTTATTGAGAAAGATGTCAAAATTTTGACAAAATTGCAAATGTCTCAAAAACTATTATGTTTATGAACATTACTGCCAATCACAAATGATGAAAGGAATAAACTAGATTCATAAAAATTGCGCTATCCCATTTAAAATAAGAAAGTTGATATCAACACCCTGTATACCGGATGTGCTATAAAGTTGAAAAAAATTTAAATAGATCAAAGCCGGCCATGATTACTCGGCAAGTTTCAAAATCAAATTTCAACTGGTACTTCGAAAAATTCTAATGAGCCAGTTCGGTAGGACACCCTGCATTCATTAGAGAATTACTTTTTGTTTGCAAGTAACACATTTTTGACCTGTACAATTAAATCGAACAATCGACTTAATACAATACCTAGATTACTGCGTCAGCCTTCCATAGCTCTTTCGCGAATTGTATTAGGAATTTTATTCATATACTGACTTGTACTGTATTAGCGGACATGTGTCAGTCTTGACTTTACCCATCTTTTTGAGAAGCTATCTCAGAAGGCAATATCCGGTGAACAAACCAGTAAGTCTTAGTTTTGGTTTACTGACTGAATAAGTGATATATATAGACTCCAGTAGGATATCGCCTTCCCATGCTCTCATTGTTGGAGCCGGTTCATCAGCCACCTCGTTACCTTTAATTTGAGAATACCTGGGACCCATACTAGTGTCTTTGTTAGTCATAGCCAGCCGCACTGCATATGTTTAGAGCACTCAGCGTGGCTTGGTTATCAATGCATATACAGATGGCTCCCTATGGCTATTCGCTTCCTTCACCCCTTTCTTGAGGTTTTCTTTGACACAAACATGTATGGCAAATATTTCTGCATGAAAGATGGTTGGAGTTTGCCCTAAGGCTATTGAGAGATGGCTGACTCCCACCCGTCTTGGACGGATTTTGGATCCGTCTCTGTGTACCACACTATGGATCCTCTTTCAAATTGTGTCCTTTCTAGGCCTCATTTTTCTCGATTTAGAATGAGTACTTTGAATGGTTGCCTAAAGTTTAGTTTAACGGGCATAATGTCCGTTAGCATTTCTAGTGGTATCCTGTAAGGTCACCGTCTTTAAAGTTGTGTAACAACTTGAATCTATATGCACTGAGGACCGCCATTCTACAAAATCCAGATGCATGGGTGGGATGTTTAGTGTCACCTCCATAGGACATATTGGACAGGTGCGCATTCCTAATCAGGCCATTCTCTGTATGTCATGTAGTTTTTGCAATTTAGCCCGTACTGTTTTTCTTTCAAATTTGACCACCATACTATGGAGGCGTAGGTGACCATGGGTCTGATACCAGCTTGATATAGCCAGTAAACCCCACAGACCCCAAGTTCTCCCAAAGAGTCTTTGGCAGGACCGATATGCCATTATTGCTCTATGCATGATTCTTTCTAATTGTTTGTTCTAATTCAGTCTCTGGTCGAGTAGGATCCTCCAATATTTGACTAGCATTTGTTTGAAGCCCTTGCTCCAAGCACCATTTGTTAATAATATTAAAGACCTTCTGCATATGACTAGATGATAGATTTCATGTAGGGGAGTGGAATACATGTGTAGGAAGCTCTATACTAAATTACCAAGTGAATTTAAAAGGCAGACTAATTTTGAGAAAAATATTAGGGAAATGCTATTGTGCAAAACATTATAGTGTGGATGAATTTTTGTTTGCTTGATTCGTTATTCATTTATTCTTTATTATTCATTGATTCATCATTATTATTATATTATATTGCTTTATTATTCTTAAGTTACTTTTGGTCTTTTAATTTTGTAATTTTGAGTGTATGTTTCAATATTATATCTTTTTCTCTTCCTTTGCTTTTGTTATGACTGATTCTATTATGTATTATATATGATACTTTGAATCAATAAACTATTATTATTATTATTATTATTATCCCCTTTAATTACTTTATATCTCAATAAGTAGATATAGAAATGCCTTCAGCAATTATCTATCTACTCTTACAGGTACAAGATTCTCATGATCAACTAATCCAAGATCGCTCTCCTCTTTCTTCACATAGGAAACAAAGGCAAGGTAAAACGTGCCTCCGAGATAAAACCGGGCGAAATTTTCGTTCGTCTTCCCACCTCCTTCGTCCACGCTCCCCATCCGAAGTACGACACGTCCGACCTCTTGCCGGAGTAGAGTCGCCTGAACCTCGTCCACCATCCCCAACCCCCCACTCCCCCCTCCCCGCCACCGCCACCATTCTACCGGGTGCCCTCGCAAAAAGGTGAATGATTAAAAAAATGAAGCACAATTTTTCTCGAGTTTTTAACTTGAGCGCGGTAATTATTTCAAAGTCCCCGGAGAAGAGGCGGGCATCGACTCGCAGCCGGAGAATGGGAAGCGGTAAGGGGTAGTGTAGTAGCTTCCTTCTTTCTGAGCGGACAGGTGAGCGAGAGCGAGGCAACGCGACTGCCCCCCCCCGATTTTTTTTTCCGGGTGGTCCACTCGCCCGCTGCTGTTTTACATAGTTAATGGTAATGTCTCCCGGTGGATGTATCGGGCAGGAATTATGTTTTAGCGAGTGCTTTGTATTTGTATTTACTAATTTTTCTTTGCCGGCGTCGCGTCGAGCTCCGGTCCCTGCTCTCCCTTTATTCCTGAGCGATCGAGCCCCCTCCTCCCTTATTCAGGTACGAAAACACTTTTTCGCCTTTCTATTTAATATTGTTTTATTTATGGGGGAGTCGTTTTGTTTTCCGATGTAAAAGAGACGGTGATAAGTGGGAGTAGAGTAAGTACATACAGCTCGTATTATCGTGAACGTAAAAAAAGAAAACGATAATAATAATAAAATGATTTCTTTATTGGTGTTAAACCCCATGATATAAATAGGAAAACCGAAAAACGAAAATAGTAACAGTAAATGATTAATCACTTAATGAGAATTTTTCTTTTTCAATAAATAATAAGGCCGATTGGCGAAACCACATAATAATAATAATAATCCTTTATTTCCCAGAAAGAAGTTTACAAAACTTATGGAATAAAGTCAAAAATAAGAATATAATTATAACTTAAAACTAACTAAATGACTATTACTAATAAACTAATGTATTATTAAAGTACTCTTCCAGGCTATAGTATGGTGTATTTATCAAATATCTTTTTAATTCAATCTTAAATGTATAAAGAGTTAAATTGCGCATTGCGCAAGGGAGTTTATTATAAATGTTAATCCCCATGCAAATTATACTATTAGATGTTAGACTTAATCTATGAATGGGTAAGTGTATATCTACATTACGCATGCCATAAGCATGCACAGCATTATTGTCCCGCAAGAACTTTTGTTTATTTTTATGAATGTACAAAGATATTTCTAGTATATACAAAGATACCACCGTAAGTAGTTGGAGATCTATGAAAAGAGGCCTGCATGACGTTCTCTGAGAAACTCCCACCATGGCTCGAATAGCACTTTTTTGAGAGATTAAAATTTTGGTTATGGCGGGACTAGAGCCCCATACCAACAAACCGTATCTTAAACGCGACTCAATATCAGCTAGATAAACTATTCTTAATACATTTAAATGTATCATCTGTTTTAAATGACGAAGTTTATATATTGATGACGAAATTTTGGAATTCAAATCATTAATGTGAACATGCCATTATAGGTCCGATGAAAAATGTATACCTAAAGTTTTAATGGAATTAACTGAACCAATGGTTTCCTTGCCAATAGTGGGGGCCAATTGAGGCATAACACAAGTCGTTCGATTAAATGCTACATATTTTGTTTTAGTCGCGTTTAGACACAGCTTGCTGGAACTGAACCAGGTGTCTAACATGTTTAACGCACAGTCGGTTTTTGCTTGTATATTATTAGCGTCATCGTTTACCAATACAGTGGTATCGTCTGCATATATCACCATTTTATAATCTTTCAAGAAAGTGGCTATGTCATTAATAAACATCGAGAACAGCATCGGCGACAGGACAGCTCCCTGTGGCACACCTACTGTTACCGGTAACAAGCCAGAAGTGAAAATACATTTTTTATTCGCCTTAGCTACAGAGATGCGTACTAATTGCATCCTTTCAGAGAGGTATGAAACAAACCAATTCAACGCGGCACCCCTGATGCACATCCAATCGAGTTTCTGTGCTAGAAGACTGTGCTGTACACAGTCAAAGGCACGACTCAAATCACAAAAAACGCCTACAGGGAGCTGTCTGTTTTCTATTTGCGAGACAAGATGTGTGTACATACTTATGACCGCAGTAACTGTAGATTTACCCTCTCTAAAACCGTGTTGACAGTCAGAGACAAGTGTACCTGTCTTTAAGAAAGGAGACAGGAATCTTCTTGAGAATTATCGCCCAATCAGCATTCTGCCTGCCATGTCGAAGATCTTCGAGCAGGCGATCGCAAATAGGATTATAGGGTACTTCGAGAAGAAGAATTTCTTTACGGATAAACAACACGGGTATCGGGGGGGTCGCTCAGTCACAACTGGTATCCTGGCGGCAGTAAATTGCATTAAGAGGGGATTTGACAACTGCGAGTACTCACACATTAGCATGTTGGACTTGTCAAAAGCCTTTGACTCGGTAAGTCCTGAAATTTTGATCTGCAAGCTGGAGTACTACGGTATCAGAGGGAGCACACTTGATCTCCTTAGATCATACCTGGAAGACAGACAGCAGGTCACAACGTGGAACAACGCTTTATCACGCACAAACGACATAAAATACGGTGTGCCACAAGGATCTATTATTGGCCCCTTACTTTTCATTATTTATTTAAATGATCTCCCCGTGAATGTCCAGTGCGCCGAAATGTGCCTCTATGCTGATGACGCGTCCTTAATCGTCCAAGCATCGACTATTCAGGACCTTGACTTTCGATCTGAGAGCGCTGAGGAGGACGCTTGCGCCTGGTTTGCTGCAAATAAGCTAAAAAATAACAAAGAAAAAACTCAGAAGCTGCTACTCACAACAAAATTCGCAGACAATAAGCATATAAACTTCCTGGGGCTAGAAATGGACTCTAAACTGAAATGGACAAACCACATAGACATGCTCGCGACTAGATTGACTTCGGCCCTATACGCCGTGAGGAGGATTGGCAGGGTCGCAACGCATGCTGCCGCGAGGACTGTGTACTTTGCTGCTTTCCATTCTCTACTTAGTTTTGGTGTGCTTCTCTGGGGATCTTCGAGCGCGGCATCTAGAATTTTTATTTTACAAAAGCAGGCTGTAAGATCGTTGCGTAACCTGAGCTATAGTGAGTCGTGCAGAGGCCACTTTAGGGGGAGGGAGTGCTTACCTTAGCATCGATCTTCATCCTGAATGTACTCCTTTACGTGCACCACAACAGAGGTTCTTTCTCGGTCAACGGAGATCACCATAATTATTCAACGAGAAACCAATATCAACTCAGAGCGCCACATCACAGACTCGCAAGCACACAAGATTCTATCGATTACTGGGGACCAAACTCTATAATGTGCTGCCATCGGCTATTGTTGAGCTCCCTGAAAAACGCTTTAAAAATAAAACGAAATGTTTACTAGTGGAGATGGAGTGCTATACCATCCAGGAGTACATCGACCATATGCGGCACACGACATCATAGTTCCGTCTCTCTTTGTCATTTTGTCTTTTTTTCTTGTTCATTCTTGTCTGTGTTCTAGTCATTTACATATATTTACTTATATCTGTTCGACAATTGTATTACCTTCATTTTGACAATTGACAATTTTTGTAATTTTTTTATTGCAAATATACATTATATTATTATTATTATTATTAGAGAGGACATTATGCTTTATTAAAAATGAAGTAAGTCGTGCCAACATAGCATAGTCCAAGATTTTGCTGACAGATGAAGTCAGAGAAATAGGTCTGTAATTTGACATCTGAACCAATTTCTTAATAAAAATTTTATTAAATCCATTTTTCTCAGTGTGCTGTAGTTAAGACAAGTAATTCCAATAATTTTAGTGTAGACGCATATGCAGAATTGATGAAATTATACTTAAAAATCAGTGACAAGTTAATACTTTCAGGAAGTAAATTTGCCTGCATATTATCTCAAGCGGAAAAAAAGAACCTTTCAGGAATCCGCAATTTTTAAACGATCGAGCTATAACCGTTCACGGTAATTTATCAGGATCCAATTACCATTCCTTCCAAGACCGGCCTGCTCGTGAATGCCAAAATTTTCTCTCCCGCAATAAAACGATCATAATTAAATGATCAGTCCCCATACTTACTTACCAGCGCGCTATAACGCAGCCAGTGTCGGTAGGTAAGCGAACGATAGCACCATTACCGTTATAGGAAATTCTTTAGGGGGATTTCGCCTTAATCTCGGTTATTGCCTAATTTAAATCGGTACCGGGCTCCGGGCCCTCCATCCCTCCACCCATATCTCTCTATATTCCTTTTTTTTCTCCTTTATCCCGCTTTTCCCTTATAAATTATCGAAATTATTATATTAAAAAATCCATCTAAGAAGTCAAAGGAGGCCATTATCCTCCACCGAACTCCGTTTAACTAATAGCTATTTCTCGGGCCGAAGGCGATTTTTTCCTTCTCGGATCTTTTTTCTCCGCTGGTGGAACGTTTTTTTTTTTTTGTTCCCCTTGGCGATAGAAATAGAGCCACGTAATTACGAACGCGGCTAATATCGGAACTACCAAGACTTAAAAGACGATATCGTGGTGCTGAGGTAGACGTATATCCAGAATCCAGGGTATGGAGGTAAATCCATTATCTCCTTCGGAAGTTATCTCCAATTTCCATCTCTAACTTTTATTATAGTACTCATTTAGGTGATACATTGCCGGGAAGATATAAATAGCCTTCAATAAACCATTAAGTAAAAGAAATTTTACACTCCAAGTATTGCTTTAGCGTGGATAGGTTTTTATAACATTTTCTTATTAGTTTTGCGATGAACCTTCAGCATTTTTCAACCAGCACGTATATTTTAAAATAAATTACATTTCCATTCCTATTTCTTCATATCCATTACGTTCTTTATTACTTACTGTAATAATGAGATTGGGTTTATTTTTATTACACATATATTTTTTCTATGCCTAACTTTAAAATAAAAATTGGAAAACGTACACACTTTGATTTTGTAAGATATTTAAATTAATTCCAACCAGCAATATATAACTTTAAAACGAAATATTTCTTGTTGACTAGGAAATTTATTTGGTTAAAAGGATATTTTTTTAAAGCTGTGCTTTGATCGCTTCAAAGATAGCAATAACATGATTCAAATATGATTCAAATAAACTTTCTCAATATAAAATTATTTTTTTCGAAAGATATCTACTCTTTCCTTTATTTCAAGAATCATTGACTATCTCGGATAAAAAAATGTCTACAAAGAAATTATTTTAATTACATAATTGCAAATATATTTATTAAAACATTTCTTAAATTGGGTAAAGTCATATATGAAATACTACTATATTGCTGACACATCCTAAAGAATTCCTAAATCAAAGGGGGATGGATGTATATCGGAAACTCCTACTTGTTCTTGACGTAATGTGCGCATGCGCGTAATCTTAACGTAATAAACATGAAAATCAGTTGACGTTGACAGTTCAAATTTGTGTTATTTGATTATTTATTTATATATTCTTGATTTACTCCTTACACTGAAACCATATTTATCGAAATTGATAAAGAACAATTATTATTTGGTGCTGCGTCATTGCTTCAGCAAGTGCTTGTGGAAAATTCTATAATAACAACATATTCATTCGCTAATGATGAAATTGGAGCTGCAAAATATTGGCAACACATACACACGGAATGAGAAAAGTTTTCTCTAAGAAAGGTTTGCAGCATGCATGACGCAAGAGTATTCACGAGGTCTGGTATATATGCAAAGGTTACATCTGAAAATAGTTTTGAAAACTTTGTTAAAAGGGGATTTTGCCTATCTAACATTATCTTGGTTAATTACACCGCTTAGCGGCGTTGGACACCTTATTGAACATATTATTCATTTATACAGGTTTTCTCAAGTTAGAATTTTAATCGAACATATATTTGGCATGTTGACAGTGGTTTTTATCGACTAATACATTTTGAATATTCAATTTTTTGAGCAACCTGGCCAAAATGAAGATTTTGAAGCAGCCATTAAATCACAGAGATCAAGTTTATGCGTGTATGTTTCCTCAATAAATGTAAACAAATTTCAACAAACATTTTTTTTTGTATTTGTGGAAATATTTATTTGCTTTATTAATAAAATTGTAACTTTATTCCTAGTGAAAACATGAACAAAAATGAAAAAATTAAAGAGAAGATAGTATATTGAACAAAAAATAATCTCTAATATAAAATAGCAACAGGTTCATTACAACAATACTGAAAACAAGGTCAGTAAAATAAAAAAATTCCCGGTGGTGTTTATGTATCACGTTCACAATTTCATTTAATAACTGCTTTTCGATGTTGAGTCTTCCTTTCATAATATTCAACCAGTTGAAATTTCTTGATAATAGCCTCAATTTTTTGCTCTCCCTTGACATAGGTAACAGTAGGTATCATATAAATGTAAGCCTTCATCATCAATCGATGAAAATACACTGCTATTTTCTTCTTGTTTGGGTTTGTCTACCGTTCTAGTAGCCTCTAGGAATACTTTAAATATCTGGTAGAACTTTTCCCAACTTTTGATGTCATTTGTTCCAAAGAATTCAAATTATTATTATTCTACACAATGTTAAAATATATTCAATAATATGCTTTAAAATAATCTTTATTGTTTACATACACATATATGACTTGTGTATTCCCACCAGAGATAACCTATATTCTGACCATAGACAACCATTTCTTCAGGTTTCTTCTTCGTTTTTTTTGGTATATTTAAAATGTTCAAAGTTTTGTCTTTTGGCACTAATTGCTGAAGTTCGGCAACACAATGCTCACTCCAAGAATCAATCAAAAGGACCCTCTTTGGCCCGGTATTCGAGAGAAAAACATCCGTTAGCCAGGTTTTGAAATGATTTGAAATGAGCGATCTTTTTTTGATGAATAATGAATAAACTTATTATTAAAAAAATGCGGGGGTATGGGGTACCCCATCGCCCGTTATTAGCTTTTTATGAAGATATCTACCTTGAGACCATGTATTATGCTGGTTAAGGATAAAAACTTATTTCTGTTATAGTTCATTTGATTTATATCAATAGACAAGTTTATTAATTTTGAAGCTTTATTATTATTTTTCTATTTTTACAAGTATTAATTTTCTAAACTTGTTATACATCATCGTATTCTATGTAAAATCGGCCTTCTTTTGATGAATAAAAAAAAGAAAAAATGTAAAAAAAAAATGGGGGGTACGGGGTACCCCGTCCCCCGTTATTAACTTTTTGCGAATACGGACGACGCCACCCTTAGGGCCATACAATATGCTGCAAATTATGTTAAGAAGGAAATTTAATATCTCTTATAATTTTGGAAATATTTGCAAAAATTGAAAAATTGTCCAAACTTTGGAGGGGGCTGTACCCCAAAATCGTGCGGTTCTGCCGATAAAAAAAAATACGTGTCTCTTATTTTAAGGTACTCTTTCGATCTGTTAAGTTTCATCGAAATCGGAGGGGGACACCCGCCGGTGTTCCCTTGTAAGTAAAATGAAATTTACTGGGTGTGTTTTTACATTAAAGTAATTTTACTCGCACAAGTAAAATACCTGTACGGTTTCGGGGTAATATAATTGCCCCGAAACCATACAGGAATTTTACCAAATCTTCGTCAAATCTAAAAAACGGAGAATACTCAGGTTTTGGTAATTTTCCCCCAAATGATACTGGAATTTTTCGGAGGAATCCTGGTAAATTTACTACATTTTTTTAGTGTGTACCTTGTGTAAAACGAATATAGACGACTGGGTATGTACTGATTCTCGAAACGGTTTACCATGACGTAATATAAAAACATAAAAGAGAAAATGCTTAAATACAATTAACCGAATTTTACCGGCTGACGTAGGTTCAGAATTTGACTTGTATCCATTAGAGGTCGCAGATCTGGATTCCCTAGATCGCCGATATAGCTTAACATGCGATAGCGATGACAGTGAATTTGCACTCTGAGTGACGTTTAATGACACTTGATAGGCAGAAACACGAGTTGTTTCTAATACTGTTGGGAAAAACCGATTTAGTTCAAAAACCGGATAATCATCATTCGAATGATCACTCAGATGATTTTTCACTGGAATGTTTATAACACAAATGCGATAACACATTATACAGGCTATTTTCGGTCTCTGATTTTATTTTCAAGAGGTGCTTAAACATCTTAAAATAAGATCATTAACTTAAAGATACTTTAACAAAAATTGCATAATAAAAGAGAACTTAATGTTAAAAAAGATATTTTGTAGTTTTTATTTTTTTTTTATCTTTAACTGGTGATTAAGCATATTAAATTAAATATTTTTCTATGTTTTTCATGGAATGCACTTTACACCAGTTGTTCAAAGTTATCGCCGTGTTGTTAAACGCAGAGGCTTGCTCGACATATCAATTATGTCGTTGGTGTATACCAAGGACTTCATAACGCCCCATAAGTAGAAATCAAGGGTGCTTAAGGTCGGGTGACCGAGGAGACAATGGCACAGGACTACCACGACCAATCCACTTATTTTCAAACACAGTATCTAAATGTTGGCGAACTAACCGATTAAAATGCGGCGGTGAGCTATCGTAAAGCAACCATATAATTTGTCGACGTACATTCAAAGGAACTTCTTCCACTGGTTCCATCACATGATTTCGCAAAATCAAGTGATAATTCAGCAATACAAATGGGCCGATGAGTTGTCCGTTGACCAATCCGGCCCAAACGTTTATCGAAAATCTATCTCTGGAAATAACTACGACGAACAGCATGTGGATTTCGGAATTTGACGGTGGTCTCTTGTAAGAATAGTCGGGAAGAATGCCGAAAGTTTGTGCAAGTTTGGCGAATTCAACGGATAGAAAATGTAAAGCCATTGATAAATTTGTAAGCAATTTTCTCAACTGTACGTCTGTGTATAAAGCGACGGCTCTTATCAAATACCGTTTTTTTGCGGTTATAAAAATTATACCTATATGCGAACCAAGGAAAAAAACTCGATAAAAGGCAATGTGTACTCTAGCAGACGATTCCATTTCCAATCGGCGTATTTACCATCAAATAAGAGGCGAAAAATTCTCTTCCCGCATCAGCGCCAACCACCATTATATTTGACTAATATCTCTTTCCCCGTTCCCTTTAGACGGCACAGAGCCGCGGTAAAAAACAACTTTCACAATCTAAACTTGTTCCCTAACTAAATACAGCGCCATCGCACGGTAAATTTAAAAATTATTATACCCGAGTTCCCTATTTACAATTACAACCGCTCCTCCAATATTTTTCTTTTAATTGCCGCCGGTGCGGCTCGTATTTAGCCGCGCCGACGAAGCCCTGGAAATATCTCCAATAAATAACGAAAAACCTGGATATTAAAAGATAAAACGGCGGCGGGCGTAATTTTTTTCCCCCTCTACAGGAAGAACACCGTAATCGGACAGAGATCGACCTAACGGATACGTAGAGGGGGCGGCGCGGGGTGGTGGGGAGGACGAGCGAAGACTTCGGAGGGAAAACCCCGAAAAAATAAAACCGGAATCGCACGGCGGTTTTAAAAACCAGACCGGAGCGGATGTCCATCGATGATGTAAAGCCTTCGACTTCCTGTGTGAACGGACCGAATGATATGGAAAGTGAACTCGCTGAAATAAATACGGTATTCGTTTGCTTTTGTTTGTATGAACATAGGTCATACCTTAGGACCTCTATTGTGTTTTTTACTATCTTTGTACTCGAGCCTCTGCACTGTTTTGTTTAACTGGAAGCTGCAAAATTTGAATAATGCAGTTTTTCTTTCTACGATGGATTTGCGCCAGGAAAATCAACAACTGATGCAATGTATCATATATTACATCACGTATATAAGGAAATCGATAAGAGCAACGTTGTGATTATCTAGTTTTTTGATCTAACAAGGGCATTAGACACTGCGAATTATGATATATTGCTGCAAAAGATTTGGATGCATGCAATACGTGATGTTCCGCATAACCTCTTTGCGTCATATCTCACTGATCGTTGGTCTGTTTTCAATCAATTAAAAGCTCTCTTAACGGTGAGATAATAGAATATTTTCCTCCAATGGTGCAGATTACTTGTGGTGTCCCGCACGGGTCTGTTCTTGGACTTACATTATTTATAATATAGTAGGGAGAAATTTTATTTAGCCAGGAGTGGTATATTGTAGGCGAAAATTTATTTTTTTGGAATGTGGCTAGTAATCGAATAAAAAGATTTACATTTTACGTTTCGGCTTCTTTATTTACTTTTTAAGCCTTCATCAGAAACTGATTGTATACGTTATCGCCAAAGGTCAAACACATAATATTAACAATAACAATTTTTTTACACGTTAAAAGAAGTGTAAAAGACGATAAATTACAAACATTATAGAAACAAACAAACGTATAACTTTACAATCGTATGATAAAAAAAAATGATTATCATACGATTGTAAAGTTATACGTTTGTTTGTTTCTATAATGTTTGTAATTTATCGTCTTTTACACTTCTTTTAACGTGTAAAAAAATTGTTATTGTTAATATTATGTGTTTGACCTTTGGCGATAACGTATACAATCAGTTTCTGATGGAGGCTTAAAAAGTAAATAAAGAAGCCGAAACGTAAAATGTAAATCTTTTTATTCGATTACTAGCCGCATTCCAAAAAAATAAATTTTCGCCTACAATTATTTATAATGTATGTCAACGACGTGCAAGAGACTTTGCCGCCATGTTTAATTTCCCAGTACGCTGATGATGTCAGCTTTATCGTGGTGGATTCGACAGAGGATTTGGTGTCTGTGCCAAACTTAATGGATCTAAGACAGATCTATTACATTGGGGAGCCTTTGCAAGCGTCAGTAGTAATCCATTCCCGGGTCTGAGTCTGTTCGATTTTTGTGTTTGACTGTGGTCTGAGGTTTGAGGGACATTGCATTGAACTGGAACTTAAGTTATGCTCTGCGTGTTTTGCTGTAAGAAACTGGTGGAACAGTTGGCATTGACGTTCTTCGCTTATTTTACTTCTCATCCGTGGAGTCATCTGGTTACGATTGATATCGAAAGAAATATATTTTAATGTACTTATACTAAACCAATTTTATTAGTACAATATATTTGTACTATGAGTTTTTTTAGTGAATCACTCTTGAACTAGCCAGTTTCGCTCATCGATAAAATACAATAAAATTGTATCACCTTGTACAAGAAGTAACTATTTTCTACGCTAAAATCGTATAATTTTCCGATTTTCACTGTGTACTTTTTACCTCCTGTTATTTATCTTCTTATCCTCCTACGACTCCAGACCCCGCTTATCCGTCGATTCAGGGCGAAAAAATTTTCATTAATTCCTTCCATCTGAATTCATCAAACGTTTCGGGAGCGAATTACCTTCATAATACACCTGAACGGGAGCCGGGGGGCTGTCAGAATATTTTTTTTGCCCGGCCGTACCTTAACGAGAAACAAGGGACTCGGATTTTCTCCCGGAATAAATACACACAGAGAGAGGGAAAGGAGGCAAGGAAAAAAAAAACACAATTTTAAACGCACGGCGATTATTAACTGCAAATATCACCGGTCCAAAACGCCACCACCCACACCAAACATCCTCCCTTTTTGCCGCCTGTTACCTTAGCGTTCCCTCTTTTCATATTTAATTCCCGCCAGCCAGCTCCTGGTCCAGACATTTCAAGCCTTATTAATCTCGCTGGAATATTTTTAAGAATAAAAAATTAAAACCGAAAGCGTAATGTACTGGGTTCGCTTGTTAGTATGGAGGGGGGGGGGGGGTAAGCGTCACGTCACCACACCGAAGTTGGCAGGCGAATAATACCTCTGAATATATTAATTGAACAAGTTCGCCTTCCTTCTCCTCGGCGGTGGAGTCAGACGAATCCTTAAAGACAAAGGTTTTTATTGCTAATCTCGAAAAATTATCAAGTCCATCCTTATACGCCGCTTTCGCAGGCGTTCCACTGCGACCTTTTCCCATCCCGGCGCACCGGCGAGACGAAGAAAGCGCTATTCTGCGGGGAATTTTTAAAACTGAAGACCTGAAAAATAAGTCACTCCATGAATTAGTCAACAAGTTTTTAAAGTCGACGTCAAATATAAACTGCCACTTCTTATAATGCCCGGGTGCCGTCATCCACTTCGACCATACTCCGGGAAGTTATTTACATAATAATCCCAACTTCGACCGTAGTCGCTCTTATCTCTCTCCATTCCCTAAAGTGGAGCGAGATAGTAGAAGGATGCTACTATCGAATGGAACTTATTAATGAGCTGTCGCAATTGAAAACAATGTAGCGACTAATAGGGGGTTCCCGCGGTATTAGCAGGACGTCGGTGCTGGCGAAAAAGGTGGAATAAATGACGAAGGGCATTAGCATTAGCGGAGTGCATTTTGGGGTGTGGAACGGATGAATATTTCAAGCGGATGCATTTTTCTCGATATAGAAAGTTGTGAATTATTCTAGGAGATGCGAAGTGCATTGGCACTTTAAAAATTTCACTGGTAATGAGACAAATAATTGCCATTATAAACAAAACGTACTGAGTAAAGACAAAACTGGTATAAAAGAAGAAAATCAAGGATGCATCACATATATAATTTCTACCTCCTGCCCTTGTATATTATGAATTTATTTTTTATCTTTAAAGTACATGAAAAAATAAAAGTTACGTGTTTTTAGATTCTTTTTCTAAATGTCCGTTTTAGAGAGATGTCATTTTTATATACGCCTACCGAAGACTATTTTTCTTTAGCTTTTTAGCATAAAATTTAAAGCCGCATTGAATTTAAACTAACAATTATTTGTTATTTTAGAATAAAAGAACGTAATATGATACATACAAACCATATGCCCCAAAATATCTATTTATTTATTACCGTTTTGTGTCTTGATGACGTCTTTGCATGCGATTTAAATATACATTTCTTTATGTATATAAGAGTGTGATCGGCTTGCTAATTGTACAGTGTGTTATCATAAAGTGTCTTGTTCGATTACTTACGGTTACAGTTAGTTATCAAATACTTATTGTTAAATAATAAGTATATATTTTGCGTTAAATATACTTAACGTCTTGACAATATCAATATCAACTAGTTTAATAAATAACCATTGCCAGACTACACCTGCATCGTGTCAAATATTTTTCGGCATTCTTTGACTCTACCAGATTTTATCAAAATCGCAGGTGGACACTGCCTTTGCTTGTAAGTTATAAATTGCAAAATACAACTATATATTTTTCTACATAGCAACAAGAATGGAAGAATATCCCATGTTCTATTCTTGTTGCAGAACATTCCAGAATTGTTCCTTTGAAGCAGGATCTACAGTTGGCACCCTTCTGTCAAGTTCATCTCACAACAGTTCAGTGGGGTTGGGATTGAATCCTTAAGCATAAACTTGGTATAGTACGAAATAAGAAAAAGGGGTGAAAGATATACATGAGTAATGGCTAAAAACAAAAAATTGCGATTCTATGTGCATATTGTTGTAGTTTTCCAAATTTTAGGACCCAGAATGTAGTTAAAGACGGCCCACATCTGTGTTTACCGTATGTATACACGTAAATCTCACAGGAAATGAATTTCAACCATCTGTAAGTAAACATCAAAAAGAATAAATGCTACGCATAGTGAATTCATTCAAAGCAGATGTTATTTACACAACATTTAAACTGAGTTAAGACGGAAACACCAGAATGCAAAGAAAGCATTCAGGTGATTTTTTTTATTGTGATGGGCTTTTGCCATGAACTCGTACATCACGTAAAGTAGTAGCCTATTTTAAAGGTTAAATTTGTTTTTAAAATAAACTTATTATGTTTGTATGATTGTTAACAGTATTCGAAATCTGAAACATGCTACATACAGCGTGTTTCAAATCTCAAATACTGTATAGTATGTAAATGTTTTCAATTCTTTTTTCAACAAAGTATAAGTTTTATAAAAAGTGTTCGAAATGCCCACCATCAACTCGACTGCAAGCATCAATTCGTCGACGAAAGTTCTTACGTACGCTCGTAAAATTTAACATTTTTTCGCGAATGCATTCAGTTACTACAAAAACACGGTTTCGCAGAGCTTCGACATTTTCTATGTCAGGGCGACGATCATACACTAAACTTTTCATGTATCCCCACAGATAAAAGTCTAGTGGATTTACATAGATCGGGGCTACGGGCTGGCCACGGAATGTGACTTCCACGTCCAATCCAATGTAGGAATGTCCGGTTTAAAAATTGTTGAACAACCCTACTACTATGCGCGGGTGCTCCACGCTACTTGAACCATAATTGTAGGCATGTCGCTAATGGTATGTCGTCCAAATATTCAGGCAATTCATTTTGAGAAACAGTAAATAAGATTCCGCATTTAACCGTACTAGGAATACATGTGGTCCAAATAGTTGATCGCCTACTAGCCCGGCCCAAACATTGACGGCTATCCTAACTTGAGAGGAGCCTTGGTTAATATTACTGGGGTTTTCATACGCCCAGTTGTAAATGTTGTGATAATTTAAGAAACCATCATTGGTAAATGTACATTCGTCCGTAAATAGGATTACTGATGCAAGATCCGGCTGACGAACTTCTCGACGTTGGAACCACTCACAGAAGGCAATTCGGCGGGGATAATCTAAGTCCGTAATCGTGCACGCGTTGAATATGATACGGATGAAGTAAATTCCTCTTTAAAATTTGATGCACTGTAGTTTGGCAACACATTTACTTCCCGCGCGGGGGTTGTTGTACGTACACCGGGATCCGCTTCTACTATATTTACAATTTCCTCTTCGACTTGTAGCACTCTGCGTGATTTTTGAGGCCCACGACCGTCAAAACGTCGAATTACTGATCCTGTCTCTCGAAGTCGATACACGGCTCTTACAAATGTTTCCGGCGAAGGATGACGTCGATGCGGGATCCGTTCTACGTACAAATTCCTTGCTGGAACACTGTTCTCTCCTGTTCCACCATAAGTTAAGGTCATGTTAGTGTATTCGAGATTGACGATGTCAATATCGATATGACGACCGGTGATTCACCGGTATGCTAAATGAGTCAGAGGCGGACTAGAATAAAGAAAAATCATTTTCTCGGTACTACGTGCACTTAGAACCGCAATTTTTTGTATTTAGGCATTGCTCATGTATATCTTTCACCCTTTTTTGCCTGATAGATGTCCGCCATACGGAACCCAGTTACGGCCAGACGCCAGCTGATCGGTATCTTTTTTTTTTTTAAACAAAAAAATCTACGTTCCTTATCTCGTTTTCATTTTCTTGTAAAACCACGTTACGAACGCTGCTATTGGTTAAGTTAGAATAAGTTCACTTTAGATAATCGTAGAAGAATGAATATGTGAACAAACACGCATTTCCCGGTCAAGGCTAAGCGCCAGCTGATCGGTATCTTTTTTTTTTAAACAAAAAAGTCTACGTTCCTTATCTCGTTTTCATTTTCTTGTAAAACCACGTTACGTACGCTGCTATTGATAAAAAATCATTTTCTCGGTACTACGTGCACTTAGAACCGCAATTTTTTGTATTTAGGCATTGCTCATGTATATCTTTCACCCTTTTTTTATTTCCTACTACACAATAATAACCCTGTATATAAATATTTATTAGCACTCCTTTTAAATTGAAATGTGCTCAAACTTCGCCAATTAAAAATTACGCTAATCATTGAATAATTTGTTTTCCTTGGTTTGGCAAGGTATTCCATTGTATTTCTCTGAAGAAACCTAGGCATATTTTCGCGAAATTATTTACTAACAACTATAACATCTTGTTTTAATTTTCGTTATTTTTTTCTTACAGTCTCTACTTCCCCGAACACCACCGTTATTCACACCACACTCATTGATCGTCAACGATTCGAATACTTTAGTGGCAGTTATAGGCTCCAAAGGTGTGTTGGTAGTGGAATTGCCTGATAGATGTCCGCCATACGGAGCTTTCGGTAACAACAAGGAACTAATTTATTGCAGGTGCGTACAATATCATCTACATTATTTTGCTGAGAATAAAGATATATATGGAAAGAATAAGATGTAGAATTCACATTTTTTATTAAGTCTCGTATCTTTATGAAACAACCAATTACCTGGTGGAGAGATCAAGAAAAGCCATAATTTTCTCTAATGTTTTGCTATACAAGTAACATTAAATGCACTGAGAAGTAATATTCTTACAGATTATTATTATTAATTACTTATTAAATTTAATAAAATCTGTACAAATATATCAATATCTCACAAGGAATCCCGCCCCAGGAACTTCTCGTCTCGGGCTAGTGGCATTGAGGGGCCCTTACTTTGTGTCACTCTGTCGACTCTGGTTATATTATTGTACAAAAACCTTAATTATAGTTCATTAAATTTAGAATTTGCAAACGAAATTAACAATGTACAATCCTTTTTTTGTAACCGTAAATTCACAGGTATTGCCATAAATGTGCTTTGTATTGCACTATAGGAAAAGGTGCATGAGTTCTGCATTATTAACATCTGTTTTCTTTTTCTGGATTCGTAGAAGAATGAATCTGTGAACAAACACGCAGCGTTTCCCGGTCAAGGCCAGACGCCAGCTGATCGGTATATATTTTTTTTAAAACAAAAAAAATCTACGTTCCTTTTCTCGTTTTTATTTCCTTGTAAAACCACGTTACGAACGCTGCTATTGATTAAGTTAGAATAAGTTCACTTTAGATAATCGTAGAAGATTGAATCTGTGAACAAACACCTAGCGTTTCCCAGTCAAGGCCAGACGCCAGCTGATCGGTATCTTTTTTTTTTAAACAAGAAAATCAACGTTCCTTATCTCGTTTTAATTTTCTTGTAAAACCACGTTACGAACGCTGCTATTGGTTAAGTTAGAATAAGTTCACTTTAGATAATCGTAGAAGAATGAATATGTGAACAAACACGCAGCGTTTCCCGGTCAAGGCTAAGCGCCAGCTGATCGGTATCTTTTTTTTTAAACAAAAAAATCTACGTTCCTTATCTCGTTTTCATTTTCTTGTAAAACCAAGTTACGTACGCTGCTATTGGTTAAGTTAGAATAAGTTCACTTTAGACATACGTGCGTGCCTTTTCTTTTTTAATCTTGCACACCTTCGATTGCTGTTTGTATAGAATATATTGGTTTCAAATCGTACATTATATATATAACCTGTTGTAATCTTTTAAGCATAACCTCTACGCCATTCTGTGTATTTTAATGTGTCTTTTTATATTATTATTATTATTTTATATTGACTTTTATGATGTCCTGTAATTAGATTTTAAGATCTGTTGGACATTAAATTTATATTATATTATATATTATATTTGCTAGAACCTAGATATTGTTTATCTATTTATTGATGCGTTATTCGATTATTTAAATCCAATTTACCTTTAAAACAACCCACGTTCGGTTGTGAATAGGCGAGACTCCGAAACAAGCTCAAAAAATAATAATAATAATAATAATAATTTCGTCTTTATTATAAGAAAGATGTTATACAGTATAATCATCCAGCTACAGGCGAAGTTTAGCATGAGCTATTCTTCCACTTAACCTGCAACCGATGATAGGCATACAAAAGAGATAACAAAAACAGTATAATAAAACAATAATTATAATTCTCTAAATAGAAATATATATATATAAAAAAAAAAAAAAAAAAAAGCAAATACCTACAATTTACAAGTCTAAATTACCCAAATATAAAAAAGACAAATAAAATAGGAAAACATAAACTAATATTTATATTGTAAAATAATCTAAACTAATGACAGTGGTAGTGATACTTAGCTTAAAATAGTGTAAGTTATGGTTCGTGCGAGGAACCCAGTAAAGATCTTACGCGTCTTTTAAACAGCGCAGGTGACATCTGCTTTTCAAATTCAGAAACAAACTCATTGTAAATGACAGCAGCATTATAACTGAAAGCACGCTTAAACATAGCAGTTCTATAGTGAGGTATGCATATGGAATTCCTCCGCACATTTACGCTATGAGTATCACTACGAAATATTAGTTTTCTGCGTAAATAAATGGGAAATCCATTTTGTAATAGTTTATACAAAAAGATGAGGTAACTTAGCTTTACAAGGTCTGGGAATCGTAACCAGCCTATTTGGATATATGTAGTACTAACATGATCGTACTTGCGAAGAGAAAAAACATATTTACAGCAGGTGTTTTGAATTACCTGTAATCGTCGCTTCGTACAACAATCCAGACAGGGGTAATAAACTAAAATAGCATATGATAACAATGACATAATCAGTGATTCACATAACTTTTTTTTTAAAGAAAAGCTTATAATTTCTTTATTGATGTACAACGCTCTGAGACGGATGTAAATACGCTGACATAACCCGGCTATGTGCTCATAAAATCTCAAATCATTGTCCACAGTTACTCCTAGTACTTTTATGGTACTTGAAAAAGGTATGATGTTTTGATCTATTTTTATTTTAAATCTTGATTCTATATGTAATCTACTCCTTTTAGGGCAAAACAAGATACTAGATGACTTGGTTGGATTTAAATGTAAATTGTGGCAAACCGCAAACTTCTTAATAAGATCCAAATCTGTGTTTATGTGTGTCGCCGCAATTTCAGCTTCAGCAGTTTGGAAAGAACAAAATAGCTGTGTATCATCCGCATAGCCCTGCAGGCATGAATGTTTGGTAACAGTAAACAACTCGCTGGTATATAATAAAAATAGTAGCGGTCCCAGTACTGAGCCTTGGGGCACACCAGAGCATATTTGTCCCACGAACGATTCAGAGTCACCAAGAGAGACCTTTTGCGTCCTGCCGACAAGGTACGTTCGAAAGAATGACAATGACGTATCATCCAGTCCATAATAATGCAATTTTGCACACATAAGCTGGTGATCTATCGTATCAAAAGCTTTCGAAAAATCTAGGGACACCACTGCAGCAGCTCTACCTGCATCCAGAGCATTAAAGATATTGTCTGTTAGATTTAGCAAAGCAGTTACACAGCTATAGCCCCTCCGAAAACCTGACTGCACATCCGGTATAATATTGTTATTTGTTAGATAAGAATTTAGTTGTTTATGCACAATTCGTTCCATTACTTTGGACAATACCGGTAAAATGCTTATAGGACGCAGGTTTTGAATGTCACTTAGATTATTTTTCTTAGGGATCGGATGAACTATGGCTTGCTTCCAACTGGTTGGAAAGAATCCGCGCTCTAGACAAGAGTTTACAATATGTGTAATGTATGGCAATATGGTCGGCATACAGAGATGTATCATCTTTAGTGAAATGTCATCTACACCCACAGCATTCGATGTAATACTACGTATGACTTCCAACACACTCTCAGGTGTCATGAGACTGAAAGTAAATGTTAATTCGTCTCTAAATTTATTTTTTAAAGAGTAATCAATCGCTTCAGTGCAGTTGTTCATTTTGTTATAAACAGACATGAAATAATCGTTTATAGTGTCCGGGTGAAAGCGATGTTTCGGCAATTCCGTAGATTTTCTTGTTTTAATATTCAAATCATATAAAGTATTCCATAATATTCGAGATTGTCTGGAACGTTGCAAATAATCTAAATACGCTTTCTTCTCACGTCTTATTGAAGCAAGGGCAAAGTTCCTTAAATGTTTGTACTCTGACCAAGCCTGTATGGTTTTGCTGTGCTTGTACTTTACAAATGCTCTATCCCTTTCGCGCATAATACACTTCAAAGGATATGTAAGCCAAGGCGCAGGTGGTTTATTAACGCGTATACGTTTTACTGGAGCATGCACATCGAATAGAGCAGTAATGGAGTGTGTGAGGTAAGCTACCTTATCATCTATGTTGTCAAAATAAAGCACATCATTCCAGCTAATGCAACTTAAATCATAATGAAAGAGATCATAGTTGAAGCATTTAAAATCACGCATAGTAATGTACTTCAATTTACTACGCATACCTGGTATATTAACACAGCAGTATGTCAAACAGTGATCCGATATATGATCAGCATTAATCACCTTGGTCTCAACTACAATGTCCACATTATTTATGAATATAGGATCCAATAGGTTTGCCGCAAAATTTGTAACACGCGTCGGCTCAGTGACTACTTGATGAAATGCATATGACTCAAAACATCTACTAACCTTATTATTTGCATTCCAGAAATTAATATTAAAATCGCCCATAACTATTACGTAGTCATAAGAGGGCACGAGAGTAGAAAGTGTCTCATCAAAGAAATTAACACACTCATCTATTATTGCACCTGGCGGCCGATACACAATGCAGACTGCAATGCTAGATTTATTTGTCTTTATGTTAAGCCACATATGTTCTAAACCTCCTGCATTAATATTAATAAATTCTGGGATAATACTACTAGTGTAATTAGCTTTAATGTACGCTCCAACTCCCCCGCCTCTACCCAGACGGTCGTTTCGGAAAAAATTGTAACCACTTATAGATACTTCATCACTAGGCACATCAGGATTCAACCAAGTTTCAGTAACAGCTACAACATCAAGATTCTTTTCACAAATTAATTGTTTAACCTCAACATAACTACTAAGTAGGGACCTTACATTTAAGTGAGCGAATACAGCTTTAAATGTCTTACAGCTAGCCATTATTTAGAATAACAAGAAAAACAAAAAGAAAAGATCGAAATAGCTACATATATTTTTATATCTCTTTACTACTACTATTTCTTGCTCTTGGCCCCCTTAGCTTGAATGCGCTTCCCATCAACAGAACCGGTAGAACTGGTATTTCCTCGACAAACTTCAGTCAAATCTGATCGCCCAGGCAGAGAGGTCTCAGTAGCAGATCCGGATCGTAAACGCCGCTGCTTAGCAAAATCGAAATCCTTGGCGGGAGTAGCCACAATATCCACAGACTCTACCACACTTGCGGTCTCAAAAAGCTCACTAGCATCATCTGACGAGGCAGGATTTTGTGACCCAGCAGCACCAGTTTGGACGGCCTGCTGGAAAATCTTTTGTGAAGGTAGGAAGACACTATCTAGAGTATCCTCGCGTATTGAAGGCGTAGGTGGTGCGCTGTTAGACTTTTGTTCTAATACTATTTCCTGACTCTCATCAGCGCTATTCTTCAGTAGTTGTTCGACAGTAAAGCTCTCTCCATTTACAATTAATTTCCTCTCCTTGATGTAAGCATTCAACTTCTTATCCCTCGCCTCCCGCAAGTGTTTTCTAAGCGTTCTATCCCGCGCACGCTCCTCCAAAGTGAGATCTTCGCCAATAAAAATGCGAGTACCCTTTAAGAGTTTTATATTCGCAAGGATCTCCCTTTTTTTAAGAAAGGAGACGAATTTAACAATTACAGGGCGGCTATCCCCACTTCTACCAACCCAATACACATTGTCGATATCAGATACAGTAAGTTCAACCTTTAAATGAGTCTTAATTATATCTATAGTTGTTTGCACTAAGTTTCCATTTGTACATGTTAACCCAAAAACAATTATGTTATTCTTTTTAAGTTGTTTTTCTAATACCAAACATTTTCTTTTTAATTGTTCAAGTTGATTGGCGGTATCAGTTTTATCTGTGTATAAAATAGTTTTCAACTTATCTATTTCTGCTTTTAACGATTCCGTTTGCTGTCTAGTTATTTCCGCGATTGATTTAATTATATTATTTACAAACTCTGGGTTATTCTGGCTACCGTCAACTGAGCTCATTACTGTAAAAACAACTAATAATGAAATTGGGATGGAAAAAGGAATTTACTCTTCACACCGTACGGTTCGTCACGGTGACTAAAACACAGAAAAGATTGAACCACGGAAGGTAGACAAAAGAGCAGACACAGGAATTCCCTCAAAAAGCCAGCGACGGGCAACAAAAATAAAGACGATGCGAAAAACCGATCGAAAGAAGGATTTCGGAAAAACAGTGACAGATTACTAGGAATACAATATTATAGAGTTAAAATCAAATATTACTTGGCGGTCTAAGGATTTACTTACACGCAACTTATACGCCTGTAACAAGCACAAAAAACACTACTCGGCAATATAACACATACAAATTAATTTTTCAATCGTAAGAAACAAAGACGCGATAAGCAAGAGCAGACAGAATGCACGTACGCACAGCACACGACTCTTTTGTATGTGAAAAAAATAATAACAACTCAGTGCTGAATAGTCACATGTTCTAGCAGTACCATTGAAATAAGACACAATGCTGATATACAAGGTGGGAGAAATCATTGATGAGGAAACTGAACGTTACAGACATACTGACTAAGAAATACGTGGACTGACATATGCCTAACGAACCTTATCAACCGAAACCCACAGTGAAGCAGCGTTCTTGGCATATCACGCGTATGTTATTTTCTGTAGAAACTTCGTGGAAGCTGAAAACGGATCTTCATACTCCAGAAATCCTGACTGGAGGGCATTTTCAATCTGAAATGCAGACGTGTGTTCACAGATAACCGTATGCTTGCCTTCCATCCAAGTAAAGTAAGTACACCATGGGATAGATCTCGATGGATTCTCGAATTTTACGGTTGTAGTTGTGAGGTTTACGGGATAGAATTTTGACAGAGTTGAATTATATTTGCTGGCCATATTCTGCAACAGAAATGATTACCAAAAGCTTTGTTTTTTTTTTTTTAATGTAAACACGAACATTGTCACACGAACATGGAATTCGATAAATACAATGAGGTTCGAGAAGATGCAAGCATCCGAGCAACAAACTCAAATCTCCGCTACGATCTTTTGATGTGATCCTTAATCCGTATCTGCGCTCCTACAAGAAGGATCACAACTCTTTTTCAAACAGCTTGTATTAATTAGTCATCGTGAGGTAAGGATTCAAAAAAAAAAATGGCATTTCTCATCGAGGGAAACGAACGCAAAAGGAAAACACAATCCACTAATTACCACGACAAATTCATATCTCGGCCTTTTTAGAAAAGTAACTGGAGAATTCTCCGCCGTTACCTGGCCTCCTTAAAATTTCTCAATTTCCCTCATTTTTTATTTATTTACAGCTCCCGGTTTGCGCCTAAATTAATCCGTCCGCAAGCGTCCCTTAAACGTTTGATCTTTTTAACTTTAACCGTCTACCCCTCCCCTCCCCCCTCTCAACCACCCATTTCTCGCTACCACCGCCTCGACTTCATCGAACTAAATGTTTAAGCGGAAAGGGTCGTCGAGCGCCCCTTAAAGGGTTAGGACGCGGACTCGCAGCCCGGCACGAAACGGGTTTGAGGGGGTGGAGAACCGCCGCCGAGTCTACTGAAGAGAGCGGATAACCGGTGTCATCCCCTAATTTCTTTAAAAGTGTCATCGTAGAGCGCTTTATGCGGGGCTAAGGTGGCAACACCTGTCCCGAAATTTTCAAACTTCCATTATATCTGTCAGTGCAAGCGAAGGCGCGTTATATAAGGCGCCCCACCCCCTATCGGGTTACCGTGTCCCCGCGTGGGAGGGCCCACCACCGCCTGATATAATAGTATACGTTTCGCATTAAATTAAACTTCTTCACAATTTGCTCCCTTATTTATGTCGGCACTTCCTTTCTATTAATGTCTGTCGTCTTAACGACCCCCGAGGACTCTGCCGAACAACCTGGTTTCCGGTCCACCTGCAAAGACCATGTTTTTACTCCATAATCAAAAAAGAAGTCGCTTCATTGTAATTGGTAGAAGAGTCAATCTACAATACTGCCAAAATTGAAACTTATCAAAAGCATACATACATGCTGAGGATTTCAAGACATGTAAGAGTTGATCAACTTCCCCCAGCAAATGTACAAACACGTAAGCAATTTACTGAAAAAATGGAATTCCACCGTGGCAACGCTCATGGTCTATCATCATAATAATAATAATATTTAATGTCCAACAGAACTTAGTAATCTAATTACAGGACATAATAAAAGCCAATATAAAATTAATAATATGAAAAGAAGATACATATAAATACATTAGAAATGTATGTCTAAAATAGTAAAAGAAGCACGCGAACCGAAAGGAATCAAAGTCACGCCAATTTACATTTCTGCACATGTGTGCTTAGAGGTGCCTTAAAAAGAACGTTTGAGCATGCTCGGGGAACAAGAAAAATATCTACGGATCGAGTATTATAGCGAGGCACGACCAAGCCAACCTGAAATAACATGGATGGAGAATCACCAATTCCATTCATTAAGTTAATCAAGAATTTGGCACTGAACTCATCTCTACGTTGGGATAGGGAAGTGAAACCGTGTTTAACTAGAAGGTCTTCGTAATTGGCACCACATAGGTGGATAAATGTGATCAACTTTGAACGGCAAAAACTTTAGGAACCTCCTCTGCACTCTCTCTAACATTAATCGTTGATAGAGGTAGTAAGGATACCAAACCGGCGAGCCATACTCCAATTTTGAACGGACTAGAGTAAAAATAAAAGGAATTTTATAGCATTAACATTGTTGAAAAATCGACAAGATCGGATCACAAATCCTAACAATTTAGAAGCAGAAGAGAAGACAAGGTTGGTAATATGTAAACTAAAAGATAGATAATTATCAAGAAGTAAGCCGAGGTCAGCAAAGTGGCTAACCGTAGAAATTTCAACGTTACGCAGTGAGTAATTGAACAAGACTGGGTTGGAACATCTAGAAAAAGAGAGTATAGCACATTTAGTAATGTTCAAGTGAAGACCATTGCTCATACAACACTTAGAGCAGTAAGATTTATCTGAAGATGAACACAGTCAGCATCCGAATTAATGGCCCTGAAAATCTTAATACCATCAGCATATGCTGATACGCTACAGTCTAACAGTTGAAGTAAGTCATTGGTATAAATATTAAAGAGCAATGGACCCAGCGTTGAGCCTTTAGGCACACCCGTGCTTGGAGTGAAAGTGTTATAGAAAAACCATATCAACAAAAGCAATTACAGAGGAATAACACTAAAGACCGACTGGATTTTCTGCCCACCAGGCGTCATCAGGGTCCCTCCGCATGCAAACCCACTTTTATCTCCAACGCATCTCAAGCTTTATCCGCGATTGCCTACGAAGGAATCAAGAATTTAGATGTGCGCCCCTTAGAATACACAAGCCAAACTCTCAAAATCAAGGATTCGTAAATATAAATTGCAAGAATAGTTAAAATGTTATTCATCCTAAAATGTCCTCGGCATGATTCGATATATTTGAGTTGTAGCATAGCTCTTAAGATTCGTTTCCGCAACAGAAAAGTGCGATGTAAGTCACTACTGCCAGCCCAAACAATAATTCCATATTTCAACTGAGAATGACAGCAACTCTAGTATACCATACGTAAAATATTATTGCTTACTAGATCTGTCAGCTGACAAACAGCATAGCAGAGACTGCCTAGCTTCTTACAAGTAACGTCTATGTGTTCTCTCCATTTTAAATAATCGTAACGCCTAACACACGAATTTTATTTTGGATAGGATATGATTTCTAACAAAATATTAGAACCTTAAAAAAACGTTACAAACGGATAGCCCTCATCCTGCACATATTTGTTTGTTAAATTTTGTATAGAATTATAAAAATATATTTGACACATTTCGTTTGTATCGTTGATAAAATCAGTATTTTTTTGTTTCAATTTGAAATTTTTTCAAAATTATTCTGTAAATTGTGTAAAAATTTTCCATTTATGGTTAAATATGAAAAACGTTATTAATTTTTAGTAAAACATTTCTATATATGTGCATATTTTTATTTTAAACCCAGAAATGAAATGCAGAGGTGATGCTTACAAATGTCGCTATTGACAGACATGCATGTTTCGTCTTATCAAGGCTCGTCAGTGTCGACATTTGTATGTTACGCTCATACCGTATATGTTAATATAATAGTGAATGAGAATTATAAATGTGAAACTCATATTTTAGCGAAGATTTTTGTTAATTTATCAATTTAATTTTACAAACGTGTTTTAAACATATATGCAAAGTTACACTGACAAGCCTTGATAAGGCGAAACATGCATACTTGTCAATAGTGACCTTTGTAAAAATGTTTCTTGCATTTAATCAAATAATTGGCTCACCAGCGCAAATTTAGCAGTTTATGTCAAAATTATTTGAAATTTATGTTCGATTTAGAACGTATTTGCAAATTTAAATTGAAAAATTAGTAAAAATCTTCGACAAAATATTACTTTCACATCTTATAACTCTCATTCACTATTATTTCTATTTCATTTAGTTAATTATAGAGCTAAGTTATTGTTAAACAACAACTTTAACAAGTCCATTCTTCCGACCTGATATTATTAATAAAACAATTATGATTCTAAAGTTCCTGCGTTAATATGGTTTCTTACGTCCATGTTTATTCGAGCAAAATTCATAATTGATATAAAAAGAGGACAAAAGAACAGTGAGAGGAGGGGTAAGATTGGCTTCGTCGAGCATGTTTCAACAAGTTCTGTGAGATATTTGGAATGAGGATAAATAAACTTACTGGCAGATTTAATCAGGATTCAACATGTTGAGTAAGCTCAAGGTGCCTGTGGTTGTATGAGTCACCCTTATTCTGCAAGCTGAACTCAAACTTTGCGAGGATTGTGATATATCTCCAGGCAGGAACAATGCAATAAAGGAACATAAGTGATTTTGTCAAGAGAGTGTATTTTTCTTACTTCAAGTTGAGAATTTGAGCATCAAGATAAACAAATGATGCAAGAATACACTATTATTTATGGTTTAAGCATAAGAACGACTCATTTCTTGTTGGAGTGGTGCAGCGTGAACAGCTGAACCTCACCACCAATTATTGTTTCTATTCGGTAGACTTATAAGGTTAAAAAAAAAGAAACAAAAAACTAAAAGAAAATATATTATCCACCTTTAATTTTTTAAAATACTTGTGCTTGTAGGTTCATCTATGTTTCATTTTTACATAAATTTAAATTCGCCAAAACTGCATATCGTACTTTGCATATTAAAAATAACTTAATTCTAATATCCACAACTTTAATAATAACAGGCTAATACCATTAGAATTGCTAATCTATGCACCTATCATAAAGAGAACACAGATTACGGGGACACCTTTTGGCTTCGGGCTAGCTAACGGTAACCTAACGACAGCAGTACTTCCGTGTATCAGAAGTTTGCCGAGTTCTTAATCTCGTGTTATATTAGCAAAGTTTTGCGAGTCCACGTTGAATATATTACAAGAGAAAAGAGGCGACTTCGGTTCAGGTAGTGAGCGATTAAAGTAGCTGTTCCTCGTCCGTGAATACTAGGAACAGGGATGTAATAACGTATGTCACATAAGTTTTGGGAAAAATAATTAAATTCTTTAAAGTAAGTGTAACGTAATTTATTCAAATGACCACTTTACCAACATTTTACCTTATATTTAAATTAATTAAAACTACCATTAAAATAATGACAAAGGGCCATGGTCCTCAATGGCACGCAGTTTTTGTCTAACTTGTCCCATCATGTTTTGGACGATGTTTATATCAATTTCTCTTATCTTTTGATATATTCTTCGCCTTAGTTGAGCTTCATTTTGAGCTTCCCACCCATTATCATATACTTTTCTGGTCAATAGTCCCCAAAAATCTTCGATGGGTCGAGCTTGTGGCACATTTGGCGGATTGTCTGCTCTTGGCACAAAGGGTATGTGAGCTTCTAACCATGTTCTAGTCGTTCTTGCATAATGGCAACTTGCTAAGTCCGGCCAAAACATTATTTCTTCACGTGGATGAGTCGTAGTAATAAACTGTAGCAACTTCGGTAGGCATCTTTCGGTATAAATGTTGGCATTATCTGCCTCACCCCTCACATGCCCAACATAAGGTCGTGAAACTCCTCTCTCCGATATGGCACACCAAACTAGAATTTTATCTTCAAATTTTTTTTGGTTTTTTATTTAACATTATCTGCACAATTTTCTATATTATCGGTATAAAAACCATCATTGTCTTTCATTTCTGAGTGAGAGAACGTAAAATATTTTTCATCGTCCATGATGATCACTTTATTGTTTGCAAAATGAGTTCGGCGTAATCTACGACAACACATTGGAATTCTTCGTAACTGGTCCTCTGTATAACGTGGACATTTACGTCTTTTACGAAAGTTTAGGCCTTTTTTTCAATACCCTTCTTACAGTTTCATGAGAAACATTAAATCTTCTGGATAACTTTCGGCATGACGTTCCAACGCGGTCTTTTGCACTTTCACAGATTCGGTTGGCGCGATTTTCGGTCAACATTCCGGGACGTCCGCTTTTTGATAAATTGAGGCATGGTATACCTTGTTCACATTCTGCAATTGTTCTATAAATGGTTGTCTTTGAATTATTTTTATTCCAAAATATGTTTACAATTTCTTGCTTGGGTACATGTCCAACCAGGCTGTAAATGCTTTTCCGTATTTCAAGTTTGTACGACATAGTTGGACAAATTATTTGACATCTATGAAATGTCATAACAAGTTTGAGTATTAATGAACATATGTTTATCATGGTTACTAGATTGCAAGTTATTTACAGTTATTTTTACGCCGACGAAAATTTTCCCAAAACTTATGTGACATACGTTACGTGATGTGGCAGTTGAAGATGAATATTGGTTGAAATCAAAGTTATTTTCTTTTTTAGAATACTAACTGGTAAAACAGATAAAAGATATTTATTTTTTAAGCATATTTCTGTTGTTCAAAATAATATTATTTACATATCTACTACATACATACATTTGAAGGAAAAGATATTTCTCATGAAAGACATTTTTCTTTTCGATTATTATTTCAAGGTGCACGCCTTGAAAAATTATATCCTTGAATAAGAAAGAAAACTTCCTATTTGAAACAAAGCACATAATTTTTTTAAATGGAAGTTTATTGTTCTATTTTTGTGCATTCAAATTAATAATATTTGAAAAAAAAAATAATAAGTTAAAATAATAAAATAAATTTAAAATTAATTGGTAATTATACATCATGTAGATATTTTTTTGTTTTAGTTTGGTATTTTGTTGCCCACACATAGCTTTTTTTTATTCACAAACGATTATTTAAAAAGGTCGTACTGTAGTTTACTTCATTATCATAATCATTACCGGGCAAACATGTAGATGGCAGCACAAAGAACTCTTAACTATGAACCAAAGATTTTTCATATACAGTTTATCTACTTAATTTGGAGTTATATAGAGAATTCTTTATTACTCCTATTAGTTTCAAGGGAAACATTTATTCTTTATGAAAAAAAAAATTGCATTGCATACTGAATATGTAACTTTTGGTTATTTCTCGTTCTCAAATCATATAGGAAGTTAGTACAAGAATGTGAATTTTCTGTTGCAGTAAACAACCTTTATTCTAGACAATATCAAGAATTGTTATATAAAAAAAATATATAGTATAACAAATAGTTGGAATTGACACTTAGGTTTTAATATACAATCATATTCATTAACTTTGAATAAATCTGGTATTATTACTTTTGATAAACACCTCTACACATTGTTGTCATCACATGAGGATTGTTTTCTCGATTGTTTCTGAACACTGAACATCTACAAACTGGCCTTTGGAAACCAGAAGGATTTCGTATTTGAAGAAGTCAGTGTAGCAAAATTGGACGACCAAAGAATTCTAAAAGAAGATTAGATATCCATCCGTTTAAATTTCAAATAGTTCAACATTGCCATTTCAGTTGTCGTCATTCGACGGGCGAGCATCGTGCCTTCATTATCAAGACATTTATGAAAAATAACGAATTTGGTATTATAACGCGCTGGAAGGACATGCTCCGGTCTCAGATCTCAAAACAATACAGTTGTGGGTTTCGAAATTTAGAGCCACAGGTTCAACTTTGAAAAGAACATCAACTGGTAGACCCAGAAGTGTTCGGACACCTACAAATGTTGCAGCTATAAGAAAAACAGTGGAAAGATCTCCTACCCCTGCTCAGCTGCTAAACATGCCTCTGCCTTGCGTTTGTCAGATCGTTCTTTGCGCAGAATTTTACACACAGATCTGCTCTACCACCCATACAAAATGATGGTCGTGCAACAACTTAATGAACAAGACCGGAAAAATCGAAGAGCATGTTGCAACGATATTCCTCAAAACATCTCAGAAAATGAGCTTTTAATAACGAGTGACGAAGCTTATTTTCATTTACCCGGCTGTATGAACAAGCAGAATTTTCCTCCATGAAGCCCACGTGTTGCCGTTTGGCATACTGTTGGATCATTTCGTGTTTGGAACCTCTATTTTTTTGACGGTGTTACGGTACCGAAACTGCCGATCGATACATGGACATGCTAAGTATTTTTTTGGAATCAAGACTTAGAGAACAGAACTGGTTTCAACAGGATGGAGTTCATACAGCAAGATGGTCCATAGACGTTTTAATTGAAATGTTGTCAGAACATGTAATCTCGTTAGAAATTGGGTGGCTGTGCGTTCAACCGATCTTGCCCCATGCGACTTTTTCTTTTGGGGTTAGCTGAAAGCGAAGGTCTTTGAACACCACCTCCGAACCATTGAAGAATTGAAAGCAGCAATACGCCAAGTAATTGCAGGAATATCGCTTCAAATGACCGCTAGAATAATGGAAATCTTCAAAAATCAGCTTCGAATGTGTATCTAAAAAAATGGTCGCCACTTGGACTTGGATTGTAATTTTCAAGACTTAATAAAACCAAATGGCATAGTGTACATTTCCATTTAATAAACAAAAAATTCTAAATAGCATTTAGAATGGGGGTTTTATTAATGATAAAATATGGGAGATCATTTTGCGGGATTCTATATAATGGATTAACAACGAAATCAAACATAACCGGGATAATATGTTACCTATAATTTTCGGCACCGAAAGTGACCGAGTGAAATCAAAAAGAAAACCAAAAAGTTGCTGCGCTACCTCTTCACAACCCTTAGACTCAGTGGGTTGATATTTGACAATCATGCAGGGTGCCAGCCGGCTCGTCGGCGAGGGAGTGGGTTGAACGAAACAAACCCAAGATGGAACAAAAATTTCGGCGCCACCTGCTTAGGTTTACTTACCCTGCCATGCCCCCTAGATAAGCAGGAATCCAAGGTGTTAATGAGTACCAAGAGGTAAAGCAGTTTGCAAGTCAATAAAAAAAAACAAAGATAGATTTAAAACTAACTCGGTTAAACGTTTATTGCAAGTAAATATTGAATGAAATAAGTATGCAATTTTGAATACAGAAAGAATTAATGACAGATAGCCCTACGATAGGACTCCAACACCGAACGCTATGGCCAACGCAATCAGTTTACACATCAATATTATAAAGGAAAATCTTATCCTAGGAATTAAAATTAAATTTAGAAAAGTTTTAGAGTTACAAAAAAAAAGTTTATTGAAACAAAGTTAAATTTTTAAATTATTTGTACCAGCGGTGAATAGTACACCCTGTATATCACATGCCGATAATTAATCGGTTGGTGTTATAATAAATATTAAAGAGTTAATCTGTTAAACTGTTTCAATTATACCCTCCGATCTATAATATACGAAATTTCCAGAATCGTTGACTAAAACATTGAAAAAAAAGAGAAGCTAATTGATCGGGGTAGTTATTTAATAACGAACGTTTTATTCGCAGATAGAATTTAGTAATAAAGAAAAATATAGCGTGCAACTTAGCTTTTGTCTCTCAAACGGCTGTTACGGGGCTTGGATGTGATGTCCTATCCGATTGAATCTTGACACGGGCTCGACTCGGTAAGAAAACGGAAGCAGGAGGTCCGTTGAATTCCCCAAGGGCGGTGCAGGAACAAAGAAAGCCGCAGAAAATCTCAGCCAAGCGTGGGCGTTCGAATCCTCACTTGAAACGAAGTTGAAATTCCAAAACTCCAAAAATAATGCGACGATAAAACCTCGGTAGTAACGGGCTTTTCCAATGTAGCGAAGAAAAATTTCAAAATGGCGTTGCAGACGCGTGGGTTCTCAAATTATCTCGAATTAATCGAATCCATCAGCCGTGGTAATCACATCAATTCCACATCAAACACAAGCGAAGATACGGCCGATGATTATTTTCGGTAAACTTCCATTTAAATCCACATATGTGAGAAAATATCCGAAATTCCAAAAACAGGAAGAATTTACTCTTGAGAACACGTCTTAAACCATTTACCAAGATCAAAACGAAGATGCCGGAAACAGGAAGCCAAACGGGAGAATACGTCACACAACCAATCGGAAAATAGGAAATTAAATTTGAAAACGGACAACGGACAAGAGGTGCCATCTAACGTCGAAAAGATGTGAACACAAAATATGAAGATCTAACAGAAAGCAATCAATAGACAATCGATGCGTAGAAATCTGTAAAACAGATTATTGATGAACGAACAGATCTAACCTTGAAAACTAAACAACTGTCAAAACATAGAGGATGATTTGCTAAAATGAAATAAACAGAAACAAGGACCGAATTAAGTGAAACAATATCTGAAGGTAACTGAAATTAAAGATTCTCAAATTCTAGCAAACATGAGAGAAGAAAACACAAATTGAAAGAACCAAAATGAAACGATAACGATACCCGTTGAGGAGAAACAAAACATAGAGGCATCTCTGAAATTAGAAGGCAGAAAGAAAAGGAAAAAATAAAGATACGAAAGCTTGTCGAAAAGACTGGCCGAGTACTACACAAGGTAGGTGAAGAAAAAAACAGTAACAAATACAAAGTTTAAGAAACAAGAATTACTTGAGGCATCCAAAAAACCAATGGATTAATAACCGATAAAAACAATTCAAAAAATTCACTTCCAATTCTTCGATGCAATAGTATATTTGCTTTTAATGAAAGAAATAATTCTCGTAATGGTGCAAGAATATTAATGGCTAATTACACAAAATAAGTATGATCAGTCAGTCCCCCGCCCCCCTCCTAACGCTTCATCTTGCTCCTATAGTATAAAAGGATCTCTGTCTACCACTGGTACGAGTACTTTTGTAAAAGTGACATATAGGCAGGCAAGTTTTGCGAGCGACTCGAAAAGCGAGAGACAACACAGGCGGCAATTAGGAGCAACGGGTTCGCAAACCATAAATTACGAAATATTTCTATACGGGCCAACTTTAAATAATGTCACTTTAAAACGGGCGCGGCGGCTGTTCCTCTAACACGGGGAAACCCTCACACCCTAAAAGTAATGCTATGAATCTTGTGTGTAGGTAGAGGACACGACACACCCGCGCGCCCTCTGCCGGCCCAAGGAGGGTACTTACGTACGTTGTGAGTATATATTTGTGTCGAACAATTCTCAGGATGCGGGAATCTGCTGGGTGGATGAGTGTTGCGATTGATAAGCGTGAAATTAAGACGAGAAGATTAATATTTACTAATCCCGATGGTTGAGGTTTAAAGATTCGTGTATATAAATTACCTGTAACTTTACAAAGTAAATAATGAAGATTTAGGAAAGCTCAGACCATGACAAGGAATTAATTAGATTCATATTTTGGCTGTTTTTTCATGATCCTGCTGTTGCGTCTAATAATTCTTATTGGCTAATTCAAGCACTCAATAACATTTTAGGAGAAGAAACCAATTTATAATCTACATAATTTTTATTAGTTGATGGAAAGACAGTTATTAGGAGTTTGAAATACCTGTCCTTAACCTAAAAATATTCGTTGAAAGACGGTCTGTTCTCATTTACCTAATAACTTATTAGCTAAATTGTTATTACATATATTTATTAGGAGATTGAAATACCGGCCCTTAAAGTATTTAAACCAGAAAAGACATTTGTTCTAGAATCCGGTCTTTTAATGGTAATCTCAATTCTTTAATATTTCACTACTTAGAAAGAAAAAAACATTTACAGATAAAGCACACACATCGCGTGCCTTGTGCTCGTAATTTCAGAACAGAAACTATATGTATGTATAAAATGCAAGAACACTATTTCTCTTTTACGACTACTCTATCTATAAAACGTGATGGATACCACTCAATGTATAATTTAACAGTTCAGCATGGACGCCAATCTTGGGGTTCGAACGAGCCCGGACAATTTCTCATTTGTCCTTTATGATCAGTGATGTTGTCAGTTATTCAGTGAATTGTGTAGATGCTTTGTGAGAGGTGATTGCGCCATGTCACGCTTAAACCGGATACACACAGAAAAATGCATGCTTACCTTAAATAACTTTGTCTTGGGCCAAGTAAATCTACGTTTTGAATCAAGACAAAAACTTCTTAAAGTATGAAGAAAAATTGTCTTAACAGCATAATCTTGGCGTAAGAGGTTAGCTGTCTTGGATGACACTACTTTTAGTCTCCACTTTAGTATAACGTTTACTTGCATTAAAACCATTAGTCTTGGAGCAAATTGTTAGAATTCTTGTATTAAATCACTTATCATATCTTTTTAAGAATAGTAATACTTAGCTTAAAATCATAACGCTTTTTACAAGGATAAATATTTATTTCTATCAATAAAAAAGTACCTATTATTTATGTAAAATAAATGCTTGATTTGAAAAAGTTTTTTTTACAAGTAGTTTTAACGGTGTCTTATTTGCAAACAATGAGGAAGTTTTAAAAATTATAAAATATGAGATATAATATTTTCAGAAGTTCCACCTTGTTTGCAAAAAATCACCGACAACGCAGGTACAGCATTTTGCTGTTGCACTCTAATCGATTCTAACATTTATTTATTATATTAAATAAATGCCACGTATTGCTGCGCATATACAATAAGCTGCATTATCTATTTACTTCCACTAAGCAAATACCGCCTGCATCTCTGCAAAGTAAACGGCGGGGAAGTACATATACTTCCACGTACGTTTATTAAACGTTTATTCCATCTTATTATTAAGGCTTATTTTAGTTTTCTATTTTTTAAATTTACTTACCCAGAGTTAATTTTTATTTGTCCTTCATTAAATTTACTATTTCTTTTTGAGGGTTTTGCCCTAAATTCATTAGAATGTCTTTGATTTCCCTGTCATGAACAAACCCTAATTTTATATTTCTTTATTTATTACTATTACGAATAGAATAGTAACCGAGCTGGTGTTAAAGTTTATTTAATTTATTATTAAGAGTTACTTTTAAGTTTTCATTTTTTAAAATTATTTACTCAGAATTAAGTTTTATTTTTCCTTCGTTAAATTTATTATTTTTTTATGAGGGTTTTATTCTTCATTCATTAGAATTACTTTAATTTTCTTGGCATGAGCAAAGACTATTTTTAAGTACATAATAGATACTATAAATTATTGTTTTACGCTTTTTTTGAACTCAGATTCCAGTTTTCTGTGTCTAGTTATACAAATAATAATCTTTTCATTCCTATGTTGTTCTTATTTTTTTTTTTAATGTGTTACCACTTGTTTTATTTCATCGTCGGACTTGCCCCAAAGCTTAGCACCCTTAAAAATCGATCTCCATGCACGAAGTTATTCCAGGATACACCTCTCTCATTTAGGTATCTACTAGATACGTGTGCGGATGTGAACTTTACGGTTGCGACTGGATTTTTGCACCCTTTGTTTCGCCGGCGTCAAAGTTAATAAATCTCGTCTTTAGCGAGGGGCGACCGGAACCGCCGGTCTAAGCGAACGCTGTCGCGACCGCGAACAACCCGCCGGGCGTAATCCGGGCTTCCGAAAAATATCGCCGACATTCTTTATGGCTCGCATTGCGGGGGTTGGCCGCTAATCTTTAATTTCCCTTCGGCTGACCGCTCTTCGATGTGTTGAAAAGGAGATAGCGAAAAAGGAACATCGAATATTTAGGAAAGGGTTAAAATTACGACGGGAATAAGTTCTTTTACCATATAGAGGGTTCTGTAAAGCAATCTGAAATGCGGTGTTATGCCTGATTGTTTATTTAATTTTTTGACCGAAAATTTCTATAAATACGTGTAATAAGCAGGGAGTGGCGATTTTATCAAATTTGATTCTCTTACAAAGGTTTGACGATGCACAGTCAGGCAGAATCACGGTTGCTATAATTTTGACGGTATGTTCGTATCTTTCAAATGAGTGTTCGTCGTTGGGAATTTTTAATTTAACCGTATCTGTAGCAACGAATTTTTATTTGGGGTTGCCGGGTGAGTTTTGCCTTGGAAATAGGGAGTTTGTTGAAAACAAATGGGAGAAGGCTCTTTTTTTTCGATTTCCTGTAACAACATGTATTTTTCTCAGTGAAAAATCTAAATCTATACACTTTCTTGATCCAAAGTACATTTTATTTAAACCAGCAACGTTTTGATTCCACATGCATTTTTTTCAAGCTACAAATGCATATAAAAATATGTGAACAGTGTGAGAACAATTAGATTATGTAAAGATATACAAAATGGGGTGTTTCGTTCTTCAATTACTATTCATTATTTTTCATATTTTACGTTTCGGAATTTTATTTAATCCTTTTTCATTCAAATCTATTTTTTGTTGTTATATTCGATTTTATAAAATTTGATTCTCTTATAAAGGTTTGACGACGCACAGTGGTGAATCACGAAAAGCTGGCCAAAACTCTACACTTCATTTATAATTCTTAAAATATCATAGAAATGTCACAAATGTTATAGAAATGGAAAAGTATGTGATAAAATAAAAACTGAGAAATATGTACAGGCTGTTACAAAAGTAAAGGACCACCCTAACTTTGGAATATTAAAATTTCAGCATGATGATAAAAGTAAAAGTTATACGGATATTAGTGAGCACCCTATGATGACCCTGACTTTGATCTAAAATTCTGATTAATAATTTACTTGATCGTAAAGATTTAATTAATGTCACTACAGTTTTGACGGTATGTTCGTATCTTTCAAATGAGTGTTCGTCGTTGGAAATGTTTAATTCAATGGTATCTGTAGAAACGAATTTCTATTTGGGGTTGCCGGGTGAGTTTTGCCTTGGAAATAGGGAGTTTGTTGAAAACAAATGGGAGAAGGCTCTTTTTTTTCGATTTCCTGAGAGTATAGTATCTTTAGAATCATTTTAACTACAAATTTGTTTATTTTTTCATTTGAAATTTTAATGGTAGTACAACGTGTTTGGTGCAAAGATGCATCCGTCTATTTGTTTTTTTGGAGTTGTCCCTGATTTAATCCTGGAGTTTTGGAGAGTAATATTCGAGCCGAATTCTTTTCCAGTTGGCGTTTTGGTACACTTCATGGGAGCTGAAATGATTTCTATAATACGGAATTTATATTGGAGGAGTTGTTTGTACCAGCAGTAAGCGATTTTATCATCCATGAACTTTTAATTTTGAAAATACGTACAAGATATTTCAAGGTTAGATTTTTATTTGTGATTAATTGACATTTTATATAGTGAAAATTTAGTAATTTGTATTGTATGAGCTTGGTCATGATTCTATAGGCTTCGTATACGTAATCCTTGTCAGCATTGTTGTTTTCATATGTTTGCGCAATTGACTTATGAATGTTCATATGGTGGGATTTTTGGTGGGAAATTTGAATTTTACTTTTGTTTATTAAGCGACATATTTTAGTTCTTAGTCTGAATTGAGATAACAGAAATCTTTATAATAGTGGTTTTTATATAGTAAATGAACCTAATTACTTGAGAGTATCTGTAGTAGGCTTATTTCTTTGTCACATTTTTTATGTTAACATAAATAAATTGAAAAAATCACTTTAAAGATACATTGATATTAAATGGTATATTGGGAGTTATAAGGGGTATTGGTGACAGCAATACATACATACGGGGAGCCGCGCTTAAAAGAAGATTGGGAACCACCGTTATAAATGAATTTTTGATATCATGTTTAATATAGTTTCTAGTTGTTTATTTTTAATTCTTAGACGGTACATCACAGTAAGTTCTTGATACGAAATCTTTATAATAGTGGTTTTTATATAGTAAATGAACCTACTTACTTGAGAGTATCTGTAGTAGGCTTATTTCTTTGTCACATTTTTTATGTTAACACAAATAAATTGAAGAAATCACTTTAAAGATACATTGATATTAGATGGTATATTAGGAGTTATAAGGGGTATTGGTGACAGCGATACAAACATACGGGGGGGCGCGCTTAAAAGAAGATTGGGAGCCACCGTTATAAATGAGTTTTTGATATCATGTTTAATATATTTTCTAGTTGTTTATTTTTTATTCTTAGACGGTACATCACAGTAAGTTCTTGATACCGTCAATGTTTTTTACATATGTGTAGATCTTCTTGGTTTTTAAAGTCATATAGTTAAACAACTAAACAACTAAACTTTATAACTTAATTCTATAAATGAAATTTTAATAAAAATTTAGTAACGTTTTTCATATTTAACCATAACCTACCATAACTAATACAACTGACACAATTCACAAAACAATCTTTATATAAAACATTTCAAAACTCTTTCAAATTAAAACAAAAAACAAACTGATTTTATCAATAAAACAAAAAATGTTATATATTTTTATACATCAAAATTTTATTTTCTACATTATTAATTTTTAAAATGTAAATGATTAAGGTTTTATTATTAAACCGAAACGTTTTACTCACTGTAATAGTTGTTTAACTATATGACTTTAAAAACCAAGAAGATCTACACATATATATATTAAAAAGTCAAGAAAATTTGGAAGAATGTTTTTTACAATATACCTACGACAATAAAGTTTGCAATTACAATAATAATTTTTTCATATTTAACTATTATAAAACCCGTTATGGTTGTTCAAGTTAACACCAGTAATTCTAGTGTAAAAATCGGCACCAGAAAACTGTTTTCTCTTAATCTGCCCACCCCTATACTCCAACCAAATGCTTCGTTTCCTTTTACACGTATTTTTCCGAATAAACTCGGTCCGGTATTAATCTCAGGGACACGACACCGATTCGCGGAGGAGAATTATTTAATAATCCACTCTCCGTGGCACGGTCGCACCCCCGAGTTCCGCTCTCAGCCACCCGGCTCACGACGACGACACAGCGACGGCTTCGCCGAACGCCCCCTTAATGAAGAGACGGCCGTTTTAACTTTTATTTATCGGTATAATATCTGACACAGCGCCGGATAACTTTTCTCGCGTCCTTACCCCTTCCAGTCTCAGTGTCCAGGACCCCAACCATCCGACCAACCGCCTACCTAACTTATGCATTACTGCCTGATGTAAAAACATGTCGCTCATTACCATTTCCGCCTCACCTCATACCGTTTTCTTCTTCCACCGTCCTCCTCTGCCACCACCTTCGGGCACACCGGCAAATAAAAACCATAAATCCGGCACATTAGTACTATGTCGCAGGTCGCAGAACGGAAAGAGGTCCGCGGAGAGGGGGTACCCTTATATTCTTCTTATATTTCTGCCTAATTAGAATTTCTTTTCATTACCCGCTTTGCCGAGGACATTTATTAGAGGTTTACGTTCTTCCTTTCGCCTGGGAAGCGGTTCGAAGGAGGAGGGTGGGCGAGGGGAGGTGAGGTTTAGACGCTTAAGTCCGCGTTATAAATTAATATGCAACCGGTGATGTATCCTGGAGAACCTACGCACGTTTAATTCTTCCAACTTCACCTCCTCCTCCTCTGCGAGTTGGTGCAGGTGCTCCTGGTTGCGCCCGCTTTTATATTTCTTTTCGGAGGCGAGGAGATATTTTTAATTGTGATTTCTCTGCGTCCATTCATTAGTCGGGGAGTTGCCGGTCGTCCACTTTGAATTTATTTTTGGTGGGCGTGGAATTAATGAGAAAAATGTACGGTGGTGGGGGATATTGTATCACCTTAGGACGGTTTATAGTATTTCAGTAAATCTCTAGAATGAAAGAAAAAGTACGCTCCATTCTTTCAAGTTATAAAATAGTAATTTGATACGATAGAGGACCTAAAATCAGTCTTTCCAACACTGTACCAAAAATGGGTCCTGAAACAATGAAAAAATTGATTGTTCACATGATATAGTGCATTGAAATTGGTCCGAAGGACGAGTTTATCAAATCAATGAACAATATTTTAATTAAATCAAAGTCATTGAAAATTAAATGATGGCTTGGATTGGTTCAATGAAATATGTTATTGTTTCAATGAAATATGTTATTGTTGTAAAGAACATCAGTTTTGCTTTAACAACTATATTTGGTTTACTGAATAACCGCGAGTTATGAACATTCTTTGTTGATGTGGTAATGATTTATTCAATGTATGTTGTTCATAATCCTAACGGATTTTAGTAATTATTTTAGAGTAAACTTGTGATTAAATTAGTAAACTTATTTCATTAATGCAATAATCGCATTTCATTCACTCAATTTACTGTTGATGGGCGATTGAAGTAACTCTATTGAGCACTTCATTTGATTGGCAGTAAAAGTAGCATCAGCAGCGGGCTCGAGTTTCTACCTACCAAGCGTCATCAGCGTCACTCCAAGTACAAACCTACTTTCGTCGCTATCTCATCTCAAGCTTTATCCACTGTGGGCATCGCCTCTTAAGAATCAAGAGTTTAGATGCGCGCTCCCTAGGAGACACAAACCGAGCTCTCAACCCATAAAACGACCGCAGCTTAGCCGGTAACGCAGTTACAGTTCTAGCTCGGACAATTCATGGATTGTCAGTCCCGCCAGATAGCTCGTGTAAAACGAGAACGCGCATCTGCGTATGTAGTAATTCCAAGAACGGCTTACCATGACGTAATAAAAATGCCTAAAAACCTAAATCTACACACTTTCTTGATCCAAGTAAATTTTATTTAAACCAGCAATGTTTTGATTCCACATGCATTTTTTCCAAGCTACAAATATAAAAATATCTGAACAGTGTGAGAATAATTCCATATATTATGTAGAGATATACAAAATGCGTTGTTTGTGTATTCAATTACTAATCAATCTTCTTTATGTTTTACGTTTCGGAATTTTATTTAATTCTTTTTCATTAAGATCTACTTTTTGTTGTTGTTATATTCTACCTTTGTAAAATAAATTTACAAATTCATGTCTATTAATTTACATCCTAATACTACGAAAATTTTGTATACCTTTTGGTCCTGCGTTACATCACTTCAAAGCATTTTATTTAAACTTGCATCAAGTTGGTGTATTCTCCTTTTGTTTTCCCATACAATTCGATTTTTTCTTTTCTCCTTCCTTTCTGTTAATTGCACCTATCCATAAGCATTCTTCGTTTGTTTTGTGATTTTAGATAGGTAGGTAGATAGATAGATAGTGCATCTTTATTTCTGCTTGTAAGTGTAGTATACATTGGATATTTAACAACAACAATTGTACAGAAATAGCGTCAAATAGCTCAGTGAATATTATTAGCGATTATTATAAAGTATCATTAAAATATTCTCACACAGTGTAGAGTTCTATGTCACACAGAAGCCTGTATGTTTCGCTTTTGAATTTATTAAAACACTTCTCTATTTTGAATTCGTTCAGCAACTTATTATAGAATTTTAAGCTGTATTACGTTATTGCTTTTTGTGCTAACCTATAATCATTTTTCGTTTGATAATGATGGAGTTTTTCGTCCACTTCAAAAAGTTGCCTGCGTTTGTATACAAATAATAAACACTCGTGGACATAGAGTCCGTACACAGTTAACAGATTATTTGCCTTGAAAGTATTCCTTAAAGATGCTCTTGAACTTAAGCCTAGCAGTATTCTAACGGCTCCCAAAATTGACACAAAAAGTTATTTGTAACAGTGCTCAATACTATTACAGCCTATTACATAGTAACTAAACACTGCATTATTTTTAAAATTTTAGTAATTCATCATCTCATCGAATATTTACTGGAGTATTTTCATGCATTTTAAAGAATATATATATTTTTTTAGAATTTAGTATTAAATTATTTTTCTCAAACTATTGTTTTAGATTTTGAAGCATTACTGTACCCGTTTGCTGCAGAAATATAAAATCTTTATCTTTAAGTAAAACATTAGTATGATCTGCAAAGCTCACTATTTTTTGGTTTTCGTCGGTCTTAATAGTGAAGATATCGTTCAAGTAAATTACGAACAATAACGGACCGAGAACACTACCCTGTGGTACACCTATATTTGAAGGCTTTAGTTGATATTTTAACAATTTGCTGACACTCACTTAAATAACATTTAAGCCAATTATACGCTACTCTAATTCCATATCCGTACAACTTATCTAAAAGATTTTCATGTGATATTGCGTGAAAAGCTTTGGTAATGTCTAAGAAAAGACCACAACACAAAGGCATCCCATATTGCTTCAGTAGGCTCGTACAATTCTGTTACATTACTCCTTTCTCCAAGAAAGGCACGTTGATTTGGTTAAATTTGTGCATATTTTTTTAAGAACGCAATAACTTGATGATAGGCAATAGTTTCAATAATTTTTGACATGGTATTTAATAGAGGAATCGGTCTAAAATTATCACATGAGGTGAAATCACTTTTTTTGTGAATCGATCTTACTATTGTATATTTTAAAGATGTCGAAAAAACGCCGCTTGACAGTGACTCAGGTATTTAGTTTTCACAATTATTTTGCTTAAAGAATCAGATAAAATCTTAGATATACATAGACATATATTGGACTCTGTACACTTGGCACTATTGATGGTAATGGTGGATTACGTTGCATCGTATAACAATAACCTGTCACTTATATATCCTTTGAAAATGTCAACCATCTGAAGTTGAGCAAACGTCAGGTGATTTTTTTAAATTTAAGTCTTAATAAAAATACGACGAGAACTCGAGAACCAACCACTAAAGTGTTACCTGAAGGCTGTGAAATATTTAATAATTTATTATTTTTGATTATGTTTATTTTAGGTACATTTAAATTATGGTGTAAATTAGATTTACAAACATTTTCTAATGATTTTTAAATATATACCTTTTTCTAACTTGTACCGCCATTTCGCAAACATTTAACGGCTTAAAACAGCGCAAATTGCCGAAGCGAGAGATAGACATTTTAAAAGTGCCATTTCCTGGCGAAGCGCTATCCAACCCATTAGCTGCTCTTACCGGTACAGGATTAAAATCTCCAGATGGCAGCAGTAAAAAAGTTCAAACCGCGAACGGTACAAACTATGATCTTAAAACAACAACACGACCCACAGAGGTGAAAATATTGCGAAAGTAGAAATGAACGTTACGGGACCTCCGCATATACATTCGCATATAAGGAATACAATCCCGCCGTCCGATCGAGGAAGGGTCTCCCTTAAAAGGGTTAAAAGGCAAACGGTGGGCCGACGGTACCCTTGAGACCTTCGGCCACATGTATCGACGGGAAAAAGAAACTTTTAAATTGGGTTTTACTTTAACCAGTAGCCCGAAAAGGAATTAGTCCTGACTGGGAAAGATTTATTTGCCTTTGGGTAATTAAAATACCGTACCCTTTCCTTTTTTTTTTTTTTTGGGTGGTTTGGGGATGATAAGTCCGCCCGCAGACTACCTTCTGGTGTTACGTGAAAATGTTGATGATTGAGGAAGATGGGATATGTTTGGCCGCTGATAGTGTATATTTTTTATAAGAATATTGCCACAAATTGACAACGATTTTTGTAAATATGTCGAAAATTATAACCAGAGCAGCGACGCACAGTGGTCTAGAATCGCTCTTTTGCGGAAAAAAAACCTCTAACTTTTTGTAGAATTGGAATTTTTAAATGATTTTTTCAGTGTAATGAGATTAAATATAAGGAATTTGGATTACATGAAAGAGGAAAAGATTAAATATAAAATACGGCGCACACTGGTTCAGAACTCGTCAAATGTGGAAAAAGCTACTTGCGATTAAAACCTACAACAAATTTCGATATTTTGTGCTTTCATACGTTTATAGGCTCTATATAGACATCCATGTTGCCAAATTTCTCAATATATTTGAATATATTTTAGAAAATTTCACAATGCGAGTGATAGGCAGGAAGCCCGTTTTGATTAAGAAACAGTCCAGATAATTTTTGGTCAGTAATTAAATGTAAAAGGGCACTTTACTAAGAAAAATAATATAATATATATACAGTGTGTTAAAAAAAGGTTGTCGGATATTTTACCCAATTGTAGTACTGGTGGAAATAAACAAAAAAGTCTTAGTCAACATGGGTCCGCAATTCAACTGTTTTTGACATATAGTCGATTGCATCTTGTTTTAAAGTTTAGGATAAAAATTTTCAAAGAAATTCTGATCGCAATGTAAATTAAACAAATGTTTATTTAAAGTAAAACTAAAGAAATTGTTCTACATGTCCACCGTTCATTTCTAAGCACGCTTCACACCTTATGAAAGATCGACGCAATCTTTCGAAAATTCCTGGAGTCCTCCGAATTTCCTCGCAACAATTTACGATTCGTTGCCTGAGTTCTTCCAAATTGTTTACAGATCGTGCGTACACTAATTGTTTTAGATGCCCCCAAACATAGAAGTCTAGAGGTGTCAGGTCAGGGCACCTAGGAGGCCATGCAGTTGGTCCACCCCGTCCTATCCATCTCTCGTTGTAATCTTGATTTAAGAAATTTCTAACTACGATGGAAGAATGCGCAGGAGCTGCATCGTGCATAAACCACATATTTAATCTGTTAAAAAGTGGCACGTCTTCCAACAAAACGGGTAATTCATTTCTTAAAAAATCCAAGTATACTTGTCCCGTTAAACGATTAGGGAGAAATACTGGACCAATTAAATCTCCAAAAATAGCAAGCCAAACATTTAACGAAAAACGGTTTTGGTGATGCAGTTCAACAACAGCATGGGGATTTTCATCTGTCCAGACGTGATTGTTATGAAAATTGAATATTCCGTCTCTTGTAAACCCAGCCTCCTCACTAAATAAAATCTGAGTCGCAAAATTAAGAGTTTCTGCCAGCTTTCGTAAAACCCAATGACAAAAAACCCTACGTGCATCATAATCGAGAGGAGCAAGAACTTGCACGCGTTGAATGTGGTAGGGATAGAGCTGCTGTTCCCGCAGAATTCTCCAAATGAGAGGATGACTGACGTTCAGTTCTGTGGCAAGTCTTCGGGTGCTAATATTTGGGTTGTCTTCTACCCGTCTCAAAATATCTAATTCTACTGCGGGAGAAGAAACTGATCTAGGTCCACCAGAACCACCATTAATTTTAAATGAACCAGTTTCGGACAGCCGGATATGAAGTCTTGAGAAAATCTTATCACTCGGTAACAACCGATTTGGAAATTCTTCGGCATAGGCATACGCCATGCTTCAGTGGCATTACCATTCGCACGCCCGTACATAAAATGCATATCGGCCATTTCTGCATTTGTGTACTTATGCATAATTTGAGAACAAAAAAAAATTGACGCAAATGATAAATAATCTGATGACAGATGTCTGACAGAACTAATTTTAAGTCACAATCAGTTGTTTGACAAAGGGAACTATTCTCAAAACCGAAAAATGTTTTTTTTTTATTTTAAAATATGCAATCGACTATATGTCCAAAACAGTTGAATTGCGGACCCATGTTGAATAAGACTTTTTTGTTTATTTCCACCAGTAATATAATTGGGTAAAATATCCGACAACCTTTTTTTAACAGGCTGTATATATAATTTTGAAATATTGACAACATTAATTTGTATATCGTCATATTTTATAGTTCATTCAGTATTACAAAATTTTTATCATACATCATTTTACACGTTTTGACGTATTATCATTTTTGTGAATTCAAATCATTGACGTTTTTTGCCTGAAGATGCTCGATTAACGAGCAAAACATTTCGCAAAAAAATATTAAGTAAATAAATGTAGATGAGACAGAACTACACTCTTTTTACTATATAAGTATTCATATTAAAATTAATACATTTACTACTTAAATCGACAAATAAGTCGGCGCTCAAAACTTGTGCCCTATTTAAATTTTAAAAGCTAATTTTGTATCTTCTAAGATTTTGATTTGTTAACTATAATGAAGGGGTTAAGCGACTCTATTCAACGCGAATACTAATGAGTAGAAACAAATAAACAAATTTATATTAAATTTTGTGCAGTAAATAGCGACACAAGGCCATTATAAGTGTTACGGCAGAAATACTAGACCGATCAATTATCGACATTATTTCTCTGATTGTAAATCATGTATAGCAAAATTTGATATGCTTTTGTTGTAAATATAGTAGCAGACTATTAAGTAAGACGTACTGAAAATAAAAACATATTTAGAGAAAATAAAAAGTTATAGGTTTTTTCCTCTCATTGACCACTGTGCGCCGTGTTTCCGCCATCGTATTCCCGATTTAATTTTTGCATCTCGTGCACTCGCAGATGCACCACCGCTCTTATATCATTTGAACCGGAGGACGTGCAGCAGTTTTTACTGGTCGACAATGCGATACCCGGACACCTCGTTCAAACAAATCCGGCCAGATGGATGATGTTCGGACGGTCATCATCTGTGCAGGCAGCGTGTGACCGTGCATTTCGGCGAACGCTTGATGACGATCGTTGGCGGCGTCCGAGAGCCCGGAAACCGATAAATCCGGACGGATTCGTGACCGGAGTACCGTCCACGCCGAATTAAAAACGGATCCGCTAACGACTTGAAAACAAATAGGGAAAAATTAAAAAGTGTGGGTTTTATCGACGTTGGCTAGCTAACCTGGAGTTGCCGTTCAAATATAATAAATTTCAAGTGTGTTTGAAGGGGGCTGCGGCGTATGTATCGAAAGGGGGGAAGTCGGCGACGTGCTTTTTACGGAATGTTCGGACGCCGGACGGTGCTGATAAAAGAATATATGGGTTTCGGTTCGATTTTTGATTTTTGCCTTTTTTCACGGGACCTGCTGTAGTAGATGGCGTTTTATGGGGATATGAATTTGATATGCGGCGCAAATACTTTTTTTTTCAATTTTCAATACGATGCTGTTTCACAGATCCGATTTGGCAAATGGATTTTTACTCTTAAATAGATGAGGATGATTATTTGAATAGTTAAAGTTTGTTGCATTTTATATATCCTTATTTATTTTAAAAATAAAATGCAAAACATGTAACAATTTTTATATACATTATACACTCTCAGAAAACAGTGGATAAGATTTAAATTGAAATGCTCATGAAGTACTCACTATACTATAAACTGTAATAATAATAACATATTTAATCCAGTAGACTACAACTCGAATATAGGTCATCCTATGGTGGATAAGCATTCAACAAAACAAACAAAAAATAACATGCAACAATGTACAGTTTGTATATATATGCAGATCTCCGGAACATTAGATATATTATTTAAAACAATAAAAATAAATCTAAAGAAACATAATTATTAAAGAATTAATAACTATGTAACCAAGAACTACACACTCGAATCGTCTAAGTATTCCTTAAATATATAGTAACCCTTGGAGAGTAGTAAACGTCTGATATTACAGCGAAACATATTTTCTGGCATTTGTTTATAACATGCTGGAAGCTTATTGTAAGCCTTTACGGCCAAATAACGAAGGTTTCGCTCACTAAATGCCAGTCTATGCCGCGGCACTTCCAATATGTGTGAGTTTCTGGTGTGGTATGAGTGAAATTGATTTAATTCTGGCATATCGCTGATATTGCCCTTAGCATACATTAACAATTGAAATATAAAAACACTACTCAACGTCATCACCCCGATATCTGAAAACAACCTACGACAGCTGGAACCATTACGCATGCCCCCCATGATACGCAATGCTTTCTTCTGCAACCTAAACACTCGTCCCACTTCAGAAGAAGCTCCCCGAGCAATAATTCCGTAGGACATCAGTGAGTGAAAGTGTGCAAAATAATACATTTTGAGGGCATCAAAACTCAATTCGTTTTTGAGGCGAGACAAAACATAACATACTTTAGCTAGTCTACTACTTAGCGCGTCAATATGATTCTTCCAACTACATACACCTAGTCCTAAAAATGTTGTGCAATTAACTTGCTTTATACTATTACCATCGACTTTGATATAATGTGAGTAATCATTTTCATTATTTGTTGTTCTAAATTCGATAAAGACTGTCTTCTTACTATTTAAGTGTAAATTGTGTTTTTTGAAATAATTATTTATGCTACTTAGTTTATTGTTTGCCTCCCTACTAATTTCCTTAGAATTTGCAGCACTAACAAGCATTGATGTATCGTCCGCGAACATCACAGCCTCCGTCAGAGATATATCATTAACATACAAAATATATAGCAGAGGGCCAAGCACACTTCCTTGCGGCACACCTCGTCTGACGGATGATTTCACATAATTTAATTCAACATAATGTGTTCTAGTACTCAAATAACTCGTAAACCAATCGTACGCTAACCCCCGTATTCCACAACTCGCCAATTTATCTAAAAGAATGTCATGGTCCACTAAGTCAAAAGCTTTGCTTAGGTCGAGGTAACAACCTACACACGTTTTACAGCCATCTAAGTGATTGTAGAGAGTATTTAGAATGTAATGTACCTAACTATTGATAATATGACTTTAAGTAGTACAATTGTATATACAGTGTGTTAAAAAAAGGTTGTCGGATATTTTACCCAATTGTAGTACTGGTGGAAATAAACAAAAAAGTCTTAGTCGACATGGGTCCGCAATTCAACTGTTTTTGACATATAGTCGATTGCATATTGTTTTAGTAGGATACAAATTTTCAAACAAATTCTGATAGCAATGTAAATTAAACAAATGTTTATTTAAAGTAAAACTAAAGAAATTGTTCTACATGTCCACCGTTCATTTCTAAGCACGCTTCACACCTTCTTATGAAAGATCGACGCAATCTTTCGAAAATTCCTGGAGTCCTCCGAATTTCCTCGCAACAATTTACGATTCGTTGCCTGAGTTCTTCCAAATTGTTTACAGATCGTGCGTACACTAATTGTTTTAGATGCCCCCAAACATAGAAGTCTAGAGGTGTCAGGTCAGGGGACCTAGGAGGCCATGCAGTTGGTCCACCCCGTCCTATCCATCTCTCGTTGTAATCTTGATTTAAGGAATATCTAACTACGATGGAAAAATGCGCAGGAGCTCCATCGTGCATAAACCACATATTTAATCTGTTAAAAAGTGGCACGTCCTCCGACAAAACGGGTAATTCTTTTCTTAAAAAATCCAAGTATACTTGTCCCGTTAAACGATTAGAGAGAAATACTTAATACCAATTAAACAGTCTCCAAAAATAGCAAGCCAAACATTTAGCGAAAAACGGTTTTGGTGATGCAGTTCAACAACAGCATGGGGATTTTCATCTGCCCAGACGTGATTGTTATGAAAATTGAATATTCCGTCTCTTGTAAACCCAGCCTCGTCACTAAATAAAATCTGAGTCGCAAAATTAGGAGTTTCTGCCAGCTTTCGTAAAACCCAATGACAAAAAACCCTACGTGCATCATAATCGAGAGGAGCAAGAACTTGCACGTGTTGAATGTGGTAGGGATAGAGCTGCTGTTCCCGCAGAATTCTCCAAATGAGAGGATGACTGACGTTCAGTTCTGCGGCAAGTCTTCAGGTGCTAATATTTGGGTTGTCTTCTACCCGTCTCAAAATATCTAATTCTACTGCGGGAGAAGAAACTGATCTAGGTCTACCAGAACCACCATTAATTTTAAATGAACCAGTTTCGGACAGCCGGATATGAAGTCTTGAGAAAATCTTATCACTCGGTAACAACCGATTTGGAAATTCTTCGGCATACATACGCCGTGCTTCAGTGGCATTACCATTCGCACGACCGTACATAAAATGCATATCGGCCATTTTTGCATTTGTGTACTTTTGCATAATTTGAGAACAAAAAAAAATCGACGCAAATGATAAATAATCTGATGACAGATGTCTGACAGAACTAATTTTAAGTCACAAAAGTTCCTAATCTATCTAAAAAGGCCTTGCCCCGGTTTTACCAACATCTAATTCACCTTCATCTCACTACACCATCTTGTTGCTTCCTTTCCGCTGATACTATCTCTTCGAACAGTTCCTCCCATGAATCACCGCGTCTATTCCTCGTGCCCGCAATAAAATATCCTATCAGAAATGCCTGTTGGCTGATACATAATAAAGGGGCCCCGTTAAAATATGCCCCTATTTCCTAACCTCGCGATGCGAAGGCCGCATCCACCACCGCCACCTATATCTTATAATCAAACCAGCCCGCACTTTATTATTTATTCATTAATTAATCTATGCCTTCGCACCGACAGAGCACAAGGAACCGTTACTTCGCGCGCTGTGCGTACTAGGATGCTGCTCCCCACACAAATAACCCCCCTCGATCGGAGCCTCCCTCGTGGCCACCCGTTTCTGGATAAGCATCGATCATGCCCTCGGTAGATGTAGGACCTAGCCCCATCCGCGGGAGAGCAGCTTGCGAGTTTATTTGCGTCAATAAATAATGACTACCTCTCCTTTGTGGGCTTACTTGTTTATTAATGGTAGCTCGAAAGAATATTATTGAATACCTATCAGTCCTTGCACGTTCTTTTTCAACACTAAGACGCTAAGAAATCCTTTTTGATAAAAGATCTATACGGGCTTCCTAGGCAGTTACTGGCTCACGCTAATTTGGTAAAGATTCTTTCAGGTATCCAAGAAATTTTGCTTTCACCATGTTATACCTTTAAGTCCTATTGACCACTTTTATTACTAAATTTATGCAAAATTATTTTTCCGATTATCCAGATATCCCTTTTAAACTATAGCATTTTTCGAAAAGTACACATCATACGGTTTTTTTTTTTCTTTATTATAGACCTATAATATAATAATGATAGATATATACAGCCATAATCCCTGCAAAGTCAACGGTTATACCACGCATGTGCGTCTCCCGCTCGTTCTTCTTACTGCAGTAGGTATTCCCCTACATTCAGTCATTCGTCATAGCCACCCATAGCTCACAACGAATACTGGCGCGAGCGCAGCGGTTGCTCTGCTATTCAATCTACACGCAGAAATGTGTTAATTTTTAGTGACCGTGAAAGGTATTGTATTTTTATTATGAAAATGAATAAATTGTATATAAATGTATTGCTTTGGACACACGTACTTATAAACTCAAAAAGTGTAATGAAAGCGTAAAACAGTAATTTATAGTATCTATTATGTACTTAAAAATAGTCTTTGCTCATGACAAGAAAATTAAAGTAATTCTAATGAACGAAGAACAAAACCCTCATAAAGAAATAATAAATTTAACGAAGGAGAAATAAAACTTAATTCTGAGTAATAATTTTACAAAATGAAAACTTAAAAGTAACTCTTAATAATAAATTAAATAAACTTTAACACCAGCTCGGTTACTATTCTATTCATAATAGTAATAAATAAAGAAATATAAAAGGATTTGTTCATGACAGGAAAATCAAAGGCATTCTAATGAATTTAGAGCAAACCCCTCAAAAAGAAATAGTAATTTTAATGAAGGACAAATAAAAATTAATTCTGGGTAAATAAATTTAAAAAATAGAAAACTAAAATAAGCCTTAATAATAAGATGAAATAAACGTTAATATTTTAAAAATCATTGAATCTTCAAACAAAAGGTTCAAATATGCCCCCATCCTTGGCTAAACAATATCCTAATGTATTGTAGAAATTCATTCTAACATTCTCCAACATTTCTGGGCTAATGTTGTTTGACGTTTGAACAATTTTATTGCGCAAGTACTCTACATTAACTGGTCTAACGTCTTCATTGCCATAAATTATTTCTTTTAAATAATCCCAGTAAAAGAAATCGAGGCAAGATAAATCTGGTGAACCGGTTAGAAAACTGTTCACTTAAATAGTTTCGGACCCCGGCAACCATCTTGCTGAAAGTAGATGTTTTGCATATTTATGTCGGGAAGTTGCTGTACGGTAGGTAGAATGTGGGTGTTCAGTAATTCTAAATATGCAAATTGCCATTGATAAAAAAAGGCCCAATAATATGGTTGTTTAACAAACCTGCCCAAACATTCACTTTTTGCTGTTGCTGACTAGATGAACTAAATATCTGTGCTCGTTTTGCTTGACCCAGTATTTTGTCACAGGTAAATTGCGACTTCTAACCAAAGGAAAAGAAGATTCATCGGTAAAGATAATATTGTTTACCAAATTAGCATCTCGCTTAATTAAATCACTTAACTTTTCACAAAATACCATACGCTTAAATGCGTCGCCGTGAAATAATTGTTGGTGTTTAGAATATTTAAAATTGTGATACCCATTTGCTTTGAGTATTCGCTGAACGGAAGAACGAGATATGTCTAAATAATTGGGAGTAGTGCCAGATGACATATTCGAATTTATTTCAACTGCAGCACATACTAAAACGGACGCATTATTAGAAATTCTGCGAGTTGGAAGTGATGTTTTTAAATTTTCGACCGAACCGGTATTGTCGGTGTTATTTTTTAATTTAAAAATTGTGGCTTTATTTGGAATAGGCCTGTTGGGGTATTTAGCTGCAAACACGTCGCATACTCTTTGAAAAAAATTGCCAGCGTGATACCACCGCATCATCTCAGCCCTCTCCTCCACAGTATAACGCGGCATTTTGCGCAAAAATATGTATTTAAAACTTAGACAACCGACTTACTTCAGTCTACACGTGCTATTATCGTACTACAGCGCCACACCTCGCGCTTAGGTAGAGTGGGAGACGGTGGGAGTATATGTATGACTCCGCCGTTTACTTTGCAGAGATGCAGGCGGTATAAGTAGGTAATGCAAACATCTTTTTCATTTATTTGTTTGTAAAGTTGTTTCACTAACAAGTAACTGATTTTAAGAGAAACTTAATTAGAGTAGTGTTAAAAGTCAGAAATGCAACTATGGCATTTTTCTTCTCTTTTCAAATTACAATTCCATCTCGAAAAAGTAACCCGTTGAACTGCATCAACCACTAACTGATTCGACCGCTAGATGGATGTTGCAGAGGACACTCCCGCCTCTTCCACGGTAGCGAATCCAAAGGGCAGTAAATTTCACCTTAAATAAAGAAACCCGGTCGACTGACGGAAGGACGAGGTAATTTTTGTGAAGTCGACAAACGATTAATTCAGAGGGAACACCCGCTCCCCTATCCTCAATCTCTTTTCGGAGGTAGAGACGATTCGGTACTAGCTTTGAGTCCCGTTTTTAGTTACCCATACCGCCGCCAGGAGCCTCTCGCCGCGGTCCGAGAGCGCCCCCTAGCGGCGATAATTCCATCCCGAGTGCGAAATTTAAAACCAGTCAAATCTACTGGCGCTGCTCGTGGAGCATAACTCAAAAATTGCGGAAACGTGCCGTTTAACAGGGATGACGGTGGCGGAATTTTCCGAATTTTGGGCGGACTCGAGAGTCGTTTTCTTATCTCCGTTCGGTTGGGAGATGAATTGTAAATCGTGCGGTAGCAAAAGGAAAGAAGAATTATGCTTAAAAGATCGTTCTGCTCTTTTAATAGTTCTTTTACAACAATTTAAAATATGATTTCGCTTCTATACGGCTCGGAAAATGACGAATTTACAAAATATATATATATCTGAACCATCTTTTTCCTGCAGTATCGATATCTATACTAGTAGAATAGCTTCCAAAGGTTTTTAACTATTATACTAAGAATAATAATACAAGCTCGCAATTTATCTTAAATACTTAAAGGTAAATACAAAATCACCTCACATACCAAACTATTACTATGACAGTGTTCTTCTTCTTCTAAGTTAATACCTCCTTGGTAGATTTAATATTCCCCGGGTCAGGAGATGTATACAAAGGTGGTAAAATTACCCATGACTTGTATCCAGAATTTAAATCCTCATAACGGAAGAAGTTAGCCCATATGTATGAGGATACTTCCAAATTAAATCTTCGTAACGAAGGTGGTTATAATAAAGTAGTTCGTACTGATCCAAACATCAAATCGTCATAACGAAGGTAGTGAAATTATATTTCCTAGTAGCTGGTTCCAATCAAATCTTCATACGAAGGGCGTTAAAGTATACACATAAAGTTGATATTTCGTACAAGACCGTAATAAATTGGAGTTGATATGAAGGAGGTGTATCTTAGTTTGTGCAACCTTGATCAGCTGTTCATGTGTGCGGCGACAACAAAATACGAAAAGCACAAATTGTAAACTCTAGAATCGGTTATTGGGCTACAATTTGTTGTTGCCTTTGTCATTTTCACACTATTATATATACTATTTTTGCTATGGTATACCACTTGGATCGTCCAGAAAAAAATTAAGGTACAATGGTAAGAGAAGATTTACTAAAATTTTAGTAATCTTACCTTGCGTCAAAAAAAAAATTGAAAAAAAAATAAAAGAAAAACTGAGCGAGTGATGGAGGAAAACTTAATTATTTTTTTTCTGATAGCTTCCAAAAAACTGCATATTTTCGTTCTTTAAGTTCCGATCGTGAGAAATTTTTTTTTAAGAGAAATTGGTTTTCATTTTTTTACTCTAAAACCGTTCCACATACAGAGCTGCATATTCGGCTATGGGCCACTTCTAAGAGGGTCAACTGTATTGCCCCAAGTTTTAGACAAAAATCCCGAAGGACATCTCATATTTACGGCTACCGTCTTTGTATGTGTAATATTATTAGTGTTATAAACTAGAAAGCCAGGGCCGTTGACCCAGGCAACTAATTAGTCGTTAAATGACGGATTACGCCCCAACTCAGCGGACCGGCTACACCGCACCACCCTCCGCTAACCCTCGTACACAACTGTGGTTTGCTATCGTCGATACACGTATTTTCCTTTTTCTTAATTCTTGTCTCTCACTTGTAAAAAGACTCGACGCTTCGCGTCTCGCAGTCGTTCATTTGATGACCGATTACGACTCACCTCAGCAGATTCGCTAAACCGCACCACTCTCCGCTTTCTTTCAAACCCCTCGCACTTGTAAAAAGATTCGACGCTCCGCGTCTTGCAGTCGTTTGTTTGATGACCGATTAGGACTCACCTCAGCAGATTCGCTAAACCGCATCACTCTCCGCTTTGTCTCAAACCCCTCGCACTTGTAAAAAGACTCGACGCTTCGCGTCTCGCAGTCGTTTGTTTGATGACCGATTAAGGTAACTGCAAAAAGGTAATTGTAAAAATGTGCATAATGATTTTTTCCGTACGAAATTAGAGATGGGAACCAAATCAATAAGATTAGAGATGCGGTAAACGAAATGTGTGACTAAAGAGATTTGACATAAAAATGATTCATTCACATCTTTTTATAGAATCGATAATAATGTCGTTGTCAGCGGTTTTACCCTGCAAAACTACATAAGTTTTCATTTTGCGAATACTTCCTCGCATATTTAGCAAAATCGAGCTGGAATCACAGCAGTTATTATCACGAAATCTCCCTCCTAAATGTCTCTCAGATTTGCTTACGTGTTCGCTTTTAAAACAACAGAAAATCATCAATTAGTTAGTCGGCCAAGTTTCTCCATCTGCGCAGATAATTTTCTTTTCATTTTACCCACTCCGGCTCCCACAAGCGGGAGCTTTTCGGCCCCAAACCGCTCTTAGGGCGCTTCGCTGAAAGTATCATAACAAGCCGGCGGAACGGGATCCGGTTCACAATGAATATTCATTTGAATACATCCGCAATTAAGTACACATAGGTTATAATGTGGAATTATATTTCTGCGAGCGCCGAGCTTTAAGATTTCCTCCGCGATTAGCATAAAAACGCTATAAAATTATTGTCGGATTAAGGGCCGGATCTCTACTTTGGCATCAACCGTTCTCCGTGCCCCGGTGGCGAAGGAGGAGAGCGTCGGGGGGCTATAGCGTTTTCGTTGAGAGCGAAAAGCGTTCGCCACTGAACCGGAGCTCGAGGAAACGACCGCGAATACACAACTCACACGGTCGTATTTACACGCCTATGTGTTGCTAAAATAGGGAGGAGGAATAATACTGGGAATTCACGGCGACATTTTGAACCGAAAAACTCGTGCGCCAACCGCGGAATCTAACTCGGTCGGTATTAAAAGGTACTAATTCTTAATTTCGGATCGCGCCAAATACTTACCTTCAGAAATTAGGCAAAGCGGGTCGGTTAAAATGAGCTTTATTCACCCCTTTATTTTTAATTTGGATTTATGATGTTCTTTATGGATTGTACCTGCAGATAAAAGTGCAAATATGAGGGTTCTCTTCAGATGAAACATCGTTGTAATTTCTACACCCTATATGGTAAAAAATATTAATATCCGCTAGTCGAAACTCAATAATGTAAAAAAAAATTATTTAGTAATATATAATATAATTTGCCTAATAATACACAATACAAAAATGGGCATCTTAATTGAAAAATCTTCTATCTTACATTTATATTTTGTTTCTGCTATTCTGGGTGAGCAGAAACAAGCTAATACGATCTGTACAGAGCATTTAAATTGCAGCGAGCCACCTCAAATAACCTACTGTGATTTATACACGGTGGCCAGAAAAATGCGGACAAACACCACGCAGGCCAAATCTTTGTTTAATACTGAGTTGACAATCCTAATTGAGAAAAGTAGTACAGTGTTTTCTTAAGTCAGACGAGCAGCTTAAAAGAATTGTAAATTTAGCAACATCTAATCAGACAAGTACCGTGGCAGTAATCATTTTATTATTTACTATAAATCAGGTAAATACGCAAATTAGCAAGAATTTTATGTTAACATGGATAAAAATTTTATTGAAATTTAAAAATAATATGAAAAAGTTATAACAACTGTTCAAATTGGTAGCCATCAGTTTCCAGACATAATTCCAATCTTCGAGGAAGCGAATTCAAAACGCGCTCCAACATATCGGGGGTGATTAATCGAACTGCCGGCGTAATTTTATTAATTACATCCTCTTCGTTAGCTGGAGGCGTTGCATAGACCTTTTCCTTTAAAAACCCCCAAACGAAAAAGTCCAGAGGATTAATATCGGGAGATCTTGCTGGCCATGCTATTGGACCGTTACGCCCTATCCACCGATTCGGAAAGTGTTCGTTTAACCAATCCCTCGAAATTCTGGCATTGTGAGCGGGTGCCCCGTCATGCATGTAGAACATGTTGGGTCTCAAATTCAATGGAATATTATCCAGTACTTCTTCTAAAACGTTAACGTACTGAATTTCATTTAGACGATTTGGAAGAAATATTGGTCCAACAACTCGGAGATTTAAAATCCCCAGCCAAACATTTACCGAAAATCTTCTCTGATGTCCAATTTCCCTTACTGCCTTGGGATTTTCGTCCGCCCAAAAATGAAAATTATGGCTATTAAAGACGCCATCTCTCGTAAACAAGCATTGGTCGCTCCAGAGAATATGCAATAAAAAGTTCGGCTCTTCTTGAATCCTTTGTAAAACATTGTTACAAAACATTCTTCTGTGCACATTATCGTTTACATGCAAAGGCTGCACTTTCCTTGCATGAAACGGACGCAAAAGATTTTGAGATAGTGCTGAGTGCACTGTTGTTTTGCTAGGAATATTCAGTTCCCGAGCTATTTGTCTTGTGCTGGACGTCGGATCTTCGTTAACTCGGCCGATACTTCAACGGTTAATATTAAAGGATATAATAACTGTACATTCCAAAAACTCCAGTTAAACAATTTCTTATCCATTAAGTAATAAAACATTTCTTGATTTAATACAAAATACAAAACATTATTTATATAACCCCAGCCTTAAACTAATAGTGTTAGAAGCATATTAGAAGAATGCAGGAAGGATGACAAACTAATCCAAATAATGTCAGGTACCAGTGCGGCCAACTTAAAATATTCCGGTAAAAGTCCCTTATAAATCTATTACAGCACAGTGTGCGATAATATTCATATCAACACTGCGTCGTCGTTTGTTTTAGCTTCATTGCAACATCCAATTAGAGAAACACGTTTAATGCCTTCCAGTCGATCACATGAACCAGTTCCATACACATTGTTTCATTGTAAGTGTTTATTAGGGCTGGGCGATACCTATGATTTTGGTATTCGATACTTGTCTTGGTATCGATACTTGCCGATGTTTCGATTCTACGCTAGGTATCGTTACCCAGTACTAGTACTAGTTGTACTAATAGTCCTAGTACCGGTAGTACTAGTACTAGTATCGATACATCGATACCTTTGCTAATCACGGTACCGAAGAATCGATACCATTAATGGAATCGAATACTCGTCGATGTATCGATATTTTGCCCAGCCCTAGCGGTCATAGTCGAGAATTAATATATACTCAAGCATATTATCATATCATTTATTAAACAATTAAAATATTTGAAGACACAACACTGGACATTTGTACCTATTTTAATTGCTGTATACATTAAAGACATTATTGTTGTGACATGAATCAGTTTAACATTAGAAAGGATGATAAGTTTTATTTCATAGGAGGGACAAACTTTACTCCAGCACTTATACCCCCATTCAATTGGAATTACTTTTTCAAAAATAGATTCAGTGGAAGAGAGGAGTGAAAGACTACTAATGAGTGAAACTCATAATGGTTCTCAACAAAAAATTTCGTAAAACAAATTCAATAGCTTTCTTTATTCCATGTTCAGTTTATTCTCTAAATTTAGTTGGGCTAGTACTGGGAATCGATACGAAGTGTAGAATTGATACTTCAGCAAGTATAGCGATACTAACAATAAGACAAGTATTGTATACGATACCAAAATTGTAGGTATCGTCGAGCTGGATACCACGATCCGATACCACGGAATCGATATTCTATACTAGTACTAGAACCAGTACTAGTGCTAGTGTAGAAACTGTGGGAGAGCAGAAGAAACTCCTGTGCACCTCCTTGCCGACTGCCCGGCAGTGGACAGGGAGAGACGGAGCTGTCTAGGGGTCGCTCGTTTGGACGAACCCAGTATAAGTAAATTAACTCTCGACCAACTCGCGGACTTGTTTGTTCGTTTACAACCGGGTCGAGAGGGTTAAGACATCATGGGGGCACAATAGGTCTCAAGGCCGAGTTGCCTTACGGGGTTAAACCTGCCCATGAAAGCAAAAAAAAAAAAAAAAAAAAAAAGTGCTAGTACTAGAACCAGTACTAGTACCAGTACTAGAACCAATACCAGGATCATCTGCAACAAGGAAAACATGACATTTTCTAAAATCTTAAAAACCCCGAACATGGCCCAAAAAGAATCCCAGAGAAGAAAACCATTTAACTCTAGATCTCAATATGTGATCATACTTGTTTAATAAAAGAAAAACCAAAAACCATTAGTTATTTCACCCAAAAATAGAGATAATACGGTTGACAACTCAAACAAAGAAAATGGCGATCAATCATGGTACTGTTTTTTATGTGATTCCACAAGACAATTAGACATGCGTTCTTGCGGTATTGGTTGGGTTCCAGCAGATGAAGACACATTTAGTTGTGTAAAATTGAGGTATAAAGTGTGTTTTTTTTTTCGGGATAGTCCTTATTAACCGCCTTAACTGAAAATAAGGCCCAATTACACTTTTCTTTGTTGCGCCCGTTGTTTTTTATTATTAGAAAATAATTTTTGCTGTGCCATTTGTTAGGAAACATTTTGAAATTTATATTTTTGTCATTTGTATTAATGAGATATGTTTTTAATTAAAAAATGAAAATCTTTAGGTGGGCCTTATTACCCTCCAGTACCTTATTCAATATTTGATCGATATTGGAAATTAAAGAATTCCTATTCTATAAGAAATGTTGAAAGTCAATTCCGAAACCGTAATTTTGTGGTTTCATACATTTTTCTGGAATTTTTATTCAGCTGGTATCTTCTTTAATTAACAGCATTCGACTCCGATCACAATATTTTTATCTGTCTAGTCGTAAATAACACCTAAACCACCGCGCGTGTGATACGAGGATGTGGTTATCCGCAGTAGCAACGCACATGGAAGGAAACAAAAGAAAAAAAAAACGAACGACAACGGCGAAACAAAAGAGCTGACCGCGTCGGCGAAAGAAGAAATCGCCGCACCCAACTAAATGTAGCGTTTATAGGATTTCTGTGCAAATGTCCGCGCAATCCGCGTTCACCGTGCTATAAAATCCAAAGAATTAAAAAAGAATGATAATAAAAGTAATAAAAACAAAAAAAAACAATACACGGAGAGGAAATAGCAATAATAAGGAGAAAAAGAATGGCGAAACGCGACCGCTGTACATGCATATATGGGACGTTAATTATGCCTTTCTACCGTTACCGGTTCGTCTGGGATTTCCCCCGTTTACTCGCGTATACGACGGACGCCCCTGTCTCTACGGCGAAATTTATTAATTTTGCACTTCATTATTGCGGTTTGCATTTTTAATTCTGGACTGTGCGAGCACGCGTGCGTCCACTCGGATGAAACTGTCCGAGAATTATGGCAGGATGTGTAATGCATCGGGCGACAACGTTAGAGAAATATATTCTCCTGAAAATGGGGAGAAGATCATAAAAAAAAAAGAAATGTTACGTATTCGAAAGTCGTAGTTAGGTCGTGCGGACATGGATAATACATGGCGGAAGTTGTAAGCTAACCAACTAAATTTCCAACCAGGAAAAGAATTATTTGTGTTAATAAGTAAATAAAATATATAAGTTTCAATTCCAAGCAAACAAAATATAAATCGAAGTACCTACTACATGTTTGGAATAAGTCAAGGAAAGGGCGGTAAAGGAGAAATTTAAGGTACTGAACTCAGACTGATATCAGCAGGGATAAAAAATTGTTGCTTATAACTAGGCTTAGGATAATTATGCACTAAAAAACTTCAAAATATGCATTTAAGTATGCACCAAAAATATCAGGAATATGCGCTTAAATACGCATTAAAAAATTAAAGAATAAATACATTTTTTTTTATATTATATTTATCCCTCAAAAAAAAAATATCAAAAATTAATAAAACTATAAGAACAATTTATAATTACATTTAACTCTAACATGGTATAACAAATGTTCAAAAGTAAATTTGCGCCTATTGCCGGCTAGAATATGTTTGTATTGCGAAAAAATTCCTTTGACATCACATTGCACTATCGGTGCAAATTCATAGGTCATAATGGCACTGGCACTTAAATGTTCATTTTTCTCATTAAGGATTGTTTTATTTTTTAACACATCAATTATATTCTTTAGCTGTTGATACCCGGTATTTTTTGGCGGATCTACATTTAATTTATTGATGAAACAGTTTTTCTAGAGTTTCGATAAACCCTTAAGTATATCTTCTATTACTTCAACGCTGTCTTTTAAAGGTAACGCTTTAGTTTCCAGTATAGAGATTTCAGTCGAAATGCACGCCAAATTAGCTCGAATAAAAATTAAATCTTTTCGAATGCCTATTTTTCTCAGAATACCTTGTGCATTCTCAATGCTCCGAGTTTCTTCAGAATCGAATTCATCAAGAATTTCCTTAAGAATCTCAAAATGTTCAGTGTCGATCCAAGTTCTCCTTGGATCTCGTGCATACATTTCATCATTAATTTCCCTCCATATTTGAACATTTCCGCTGTTACACCGTCAATTCCTGGGCTTTTATTATTTTTGAGACTTAGTATTATTTCTTGAATGTCCACCTCACTTGGTATCATCTCCTCCACTTCCCCCAGTAATGGCTTAATATTATCAGCTTTGATTTCTTCCTTTTTGTATTTTGATCCACCTTCATCATTTAATAGCTCCTCGAAATAACCCTTCCAGCTGTCCAATATCTCCATATCACCGCCTATGATTTTTTCACCCTTACTTTTGTAGACCAATGGCTTTGGCTGATAACCCCGTCTTTCCCTTTTCACCCCCTGATACAAATTCCTAATCTCAATTTTTCTGTAGTTTTCCTCTATATCTTTAAGCGCTTCCTCTACATAGTGTCTCTTTTTTTTCCCTCAGCACTTTTTTTGTTACCTTCCTTTGCGTTTCATAGCGGCGCTTCGATTCTTCTGTCTTCTCAAACAAACATCCTCATCCTTGCCTCTTTTCTTTTGTGCAGCTCCTGTGTGCAATCCTCATCGAACCATATTTTATTTTCTCTTCTTCTTTCTGTATTGCAACTTGATGCCGTAGTTTTCATTAATTCCTGTATACTCCCACACATTTCCTCTATATCTTCAGTTCCATTGATTCTATCTAAACTCTTCCGCAATTGCTCCTCATAGGTTGTTTGTTCCTCTTTGGTTCTTAATCTTACTGGTGTTTTTGTTATTTGTCTTGCTTTTACTTGGTTTATCTATAATACATGCTGTAATTATATGTTCGGAGTTCAAAAAATCCACTAAGTATGATATTACCGACAAACCTTTGTGCGAAACCTTCAAAAACGTCATAATAATTAAACGACAACAAAAAATTACGCTTTATTCGCTTAGCATAATTCAAGAGATCTTTGCATATTATCATTTTTGCTTGTTTATTCCCCCTCCATACCTCCGCATTGGACGTGCGGCTTTAGTTATCGCCAGCTTAGAAAGCGATCCTCGTTCCGTAACGTGGATTCTTTTAACTGCCACGCGAAGATCCCGTTTACGACGGACTCGTAATCCCAATAATTGCACTTCGAGTTCGCGAGATTAACTAATCCGCCACTGGGCCCCGCCGCTCGACAGAATTCCCGCAGAACAACTTCGCCGATTCAGCGGACGGCATTTACGCGAAAATTATTCGATAAACATGTTTCGTTTCTCTGGCCCCGATTATGTTTTCCCCGTAGTTAGAATAAACGGTAGGTGTGGATACCTATCGCAGTAAACTGGGAAACTCCGGAAATGGCGTTTTGAGCTCTTTTTTCCTACGTTGGAAAAGGGTAGCGGTCTTAGCAAGTGCTTCTGTGTTTCGGAAGTTGAAATGCGACGCGGCAACTGCGTGGAAAATGCTGTGAAGATGCTAAGTCAGACAGGAAACTCCGTAATCCAGACAGCAGTTATGCCTATTCAAAGTGCTCCTAAAGTTGCAATAAAATTAATATAGATTAATGTGCAATTTACGCATTGTAAAATGACAACAAACGGATACACCTATTCTCAGATTCGCACTGAAGATGGGTACACAGGGAGAAAAATTTAGGATATTTTACTACAATTGTCAGCATTTATACTACACATTGTAGTACATATAGGGACAAGTACAATTTGTAGCAATGTTTACCATCAAATTGTAGCACTAAGTTTGTAGTATTAATTCTTACAATTTGTATGAAAAACTAGTATGAACAGTTAGTTTTCCTTCAACAACGTTGTAAGATAAAGTAGTATTTATTGTAGTAAAATTGTATACAATTTTGTGTGACTTCTATATATTGGTGAGCATAAATTAACACCTGTTGTAGTAATATTTATTCCACTCATTACTTTAAATTATTATAATTTTATAATAAATTTTATTTAACTTTATTGAAACATCCACAAAAGATATATAACTTAATACTACATTGTTGTGTGGATAAGTTTCAACTTATGTATTAATATGTGTAGTATATGCTTATGCAAATTACTATATATTTGCAATAATTTGTACTAATTCTTATTGTGAATTTTATCTAATGTAGTATGTAAAATGTCTTGCAGTATTAAAATGTTTCAGTCGCCTGTACCACTTGTAATATTTTTATCATTAATTCTATAATTTATCGTTAAAGTTTCATTTCATTGTTAAAAGGATCAAAGTAGGTAGTAAAGATACATTATGTTAACAAACTCGAAACATATATTCTTAAACTAAGCAAATGCACAAATAACAGACTTTAACATAACACAAACATTTAACAAACATTTAACAAACATTTAAAACAAAACAGCAGTCTTCTGTAGTACTTCCTAATTTATTTATTATAATTTTACTACACCACTACGCTACCGCATCGCGGGCCTAACCTCTCCGAATCTGCAATCGACAATTGTATTCTACTTTCGGTAATTTTCACATTTTCTTCCATTGACAATTGACTATTAGTACTATTACATCACTAGGTAAGTGCCTGATGACGGTTTATTAACTGAAACTACCGCAGTAATATAGTACGATTGTAATAAATAAATTGGGAAGTATATATATTAAAACATCAAGAGAGCACTATTCTTCACAACCGCACCTAACACAGGTAAAACCAAAAGGGAGGATAATTGCAGTTGCAGACACATGTGCATTTCAGGTAATCCAGAACGCCAATCGTCGATGAGCCTGTCAATACAAATTGGCGCGTTATATAAATGTAATTAGGGATGCGCAAAACAGAGCTATCCCCGTTATATCTGTTTTCACCCATTCCATGTCGAACAATGATATAAAATATTGTATGTAAATATATAGCCAAATTAAAAACAACTAAATCTCTCCAAATATAAACATAAAAAAAAAACCTGATTTAAATTATTAATTTCAACGTACACTGCAGAAAATGTCGGACTTATTACAATAAACAATGTATGAAATATTTATTCACCAGACATTCTAATATGTAGGTATATTAAGCGTATAGAAGATTATTTTTATTACGAATTATAATTGCCTGATATAAATATATATATTTTTAAGTATGAAATAGGATGGGTTTTAAACATATAGTCTTTTTTATTATATGATCTTGTGGTTTTATTGGCACATTGTTGTGCAATGGTAGATATCACAGTAAGGTGCTAGTAAAAATATATACTGACATTGTGAAATAATTACAGAATGTGTGCTAAGTTTTCCTACAATATAGTATCAATTTTTGCTACTTCCAAATATATACATACAAATTTTCACAAAATTGTGTTACTATCTCAAACAAAATTGATCCTACAATCAGCTCTGAACTTTTCCAACAACGGCTAGTATTAAATGATAAACGTGTACGTTAGAGCCCACTTGTTTGTATTACTTATTTCTACAAAATCGTTAGTACTGCGCCATGTAAGTTTTTACTACAAGGATTTCTCTCAGTGTATATAAAACTGGGTGAAACGGAAACAATCAGAAATATGTTAATACAATCACTTACTGATTATACTTATTTTAGGGTAAAGAGAGGAGAGGTGGACCACCATTTTAAAAAGTAAAGATAATTTTTTTATTAATGAAAATAAAAATCGTAAAATTTGTACAGAAAACAACGACGCTTTTGTACTCCTTTTCGTATAGTAACAAAATACAAAATAAAAAATAAAATTACAAAGTATGAAATTCCTAGACTCGTGAACAGTACATCTATCCTACCATATCAAGGTGAAATTATTTTCCGTTCTTTTTCGAAGCTACATTGATACCACACTTCTTGCAAAGATTAAGAAAACTTGTGCAGTTTCATGCAACCGACGTTTACAAATAACGCGTTGTAACCATTCTTCTTTTTTTTTTGTTAAACGATCATCTTCACTGCAACCAACACATTCATTCTCCAGGGCGCAACGTTCTTCCCCACTAAAGCTATCACTTAATCTAACACCGTCTGCTCTATCATCCGAAGACGTAGATCTCCTTGACTGAATTTTCGTTACGTTTCCTTTTTTTTACTGATTTCGTTGTAGGATCGTGAACTTTTTTCGTGCATTCTGCTTCTCTTTTTCTTTTAATAAAAAGATTCTACGGATGTAATTTCTCCTGAAATTTTTTTACGCGCTCTTGCAGTGACACTTATGATGGGTACAGGGAAAACTTCAACAAGTGCTTTTCCGAGAGTAGTATCTTCGGCAGCTGTTGGTTTGTTGGGGGTAACGGCGTTTTGGATTTTAATACCCGAAGGACCTGCTTGGGGAGTTCCTGGTCTTGTTTTAATTGTTTCATTTTATAATGGGCTTTCTATAGACCAATCAGGATTTAGGTAAACAAACACAACTGCCGCTACTGGGCCAAAGAAAATCCAAGACAAAAAAATATGAACGACCATAATCCAAAAGTCATTGTGTGGGCTGCCATGTCTGATGAAGGCATCGATGGGCCTTATTTTTTTTAAGACCAGCGAAGGCGAGCACTTACGGTAAACAATATTGCGATATGTTAAGAAACTTTTTGGTTCAACAACTGCAAGAGTTTGAAGGTATTAACGAGGAAACATGGTTTTAACAAGATGGGGCCACTTGCCACACCTCAAACCAATCACTTCAAGTTGTCAATCAATTTTTCTCGGAAAAAGTGATTTCTAATCGAGGCACCATCAACTGGATCCCGAGAAGCCCCGATCTTACACCCCTTGATTATTTCTTATGGGGATACCTTAGAGAGAAAGTGTACGCAAACAGACCACAAACTCTACTGCAATTGAAGCACAATATCCGCACTGCAATGGGCACCGTTTCCAGAGAGATGTGTAGACGCGTTGCAGCTAATTTACGTGTTCGGTTACAGGAGTGCCAACAGCGCGAGGGTCAACATTTGAACAACCTAATCTTTGGGATTAATATTAAAACTTTGTCTAAAGATTCAAAATAATTTTCCTGACTTGTAGTGTTTTTTATTGAAAAATTTTCTTAATGTCAATATATCAGTTATTTCATAGAATGCCAGTTCCCTTTTGGAAGGCTCCTGATTAATCTATTTTACCCTTCATAATAAATGCTGATTTTGGTTCTTCTCTGTAAAATAAACTAACTGCATTCTTTCTTTCCAGGAGTTTAAGCCTACACGAAAGAATGGCCTTCAACGAACACTTAGAGGTGCGCCAAGCCAAGTTCCATCCCGGAAGCCCACAAAATGCGCACATTCTCATCTTGACATCCGACAATCTGCTCAGGTGAGCATCCAAATCTCCAAATACTTGCACTCTAACGTTTAATGACATCCCAAACAGATTGTACAAAATCGAAAACGGCATGGACACTGTAGTGGGCACATACGCTGTTGGGGTACAGCCCATGGCCCGCTTCCCAAAAACCAAAACACCCTTCCTGGAGGCTCTAGGCGAGACAGCAGTGGATTTCGACTTTGCACCTCCAGAATTGCAAAGTATTGAGACAGTAGTAGCGGAAAAGACTGCAGCTAATACCGTCAACGATATTAGCCGATCCACAATCGGAGATGAAACCAAAGATTTCAGCATCACTGCACACGATATCTGTAAGTTGCCGAATTGGAATTTTTCGAATCAATTTCATGGAGTTTAATTTGCAGCGTTTAACGCTGCGAGCAGTACGAAAATTTATCCGAAACATGTTAGTTTTGATGATGAGAATAAGCCCAAACGAAAAATCTCACATGGCAACAATGTAATTTGGCCAATATTGGTGTTATATGGGAATGGTGATGTATTTATTGTCACCATAGAGTTAAAACCGAAGTAAGTAGTTAAGTAACTTGGGAAAAACGTAGTGAAAGTTAGTAAACTCTTGCAATTTATAATCATAGGGTTGCTGCTATTGTTAAAGGACCTCTGTCTATGCTACCAGATGCAGATGAGAATTATGGAAAAGGATTTTGTTCGATCTTGTGTATACACACAACGCCACCTATTGTGTGTATAGCTAATTGTAAAGGGAGCATCCATCACACTGTTTTGCTTCCGGTAGAAGAAGATTTTGAATTTACTGTATGTATTGAAACATTTGAGTTACCTAATTTAGTGTCTAATTCATTTCCTATTATTTTCTACAAAAAAAATGCTGGAATTATTGCCATTTCTATTCTAATTAATTCATCTACAATTTTTCCAAACAGCCTGAGGAAAACAGACCAAACTTTGTCCAAGACCCTGACAGATCTCTGTACATTTTCGAGTACATTGAACTGGAACTAGGACTATCAACCTCAGCGGCTGATGCCGAATATAATTGTCCCATATTGCTGCATAAGAACTTAGGCAAATTAGGCCACTACTTTGCGACCCACGAAACAGGCGTCCACTCCATAAACATAACCTGCGTAGAGGACCTACATAGATTCGTTAGCGATCAAAATGGTTTGAAACGAACAAGGATTTAGCGCGAACCTCGTTTAACGAAAAATATTGATTACAGATGATCCCAGTCCCGATTTATTTGATCAAACTAGCGCGGCAGAATACATGATATGCACTAAGGTCGCTTCTTCCGAGGCTGTGAATCCCGTAATCGGATTTGCACTATATTACGAACCGTCCAGTATATTGGTTCTGTTAGCTAATGGACAATTGGTGAGTTTGTCCTTGGCTACGCTCTTCACGATTCCTGTACCTGATCTGTCTGAACCGGAAGACTTAGAAGTTATGAATTCTCCATTGAAAAAGGTAAGGGAAATTTCATATAGGATGGATCGGAAGCTGTAGGTCAAACAATAACAGACAAACCAACCTACATATGCTTCAATTATTTGGTATTACACTAAACATAATTTTCTTCTATACATTATTCTAATAAATAAAGGCCGTAACACTATTTCTGCAATCAACTAGTTTTTGGAATATGCGATGTGATAATATTGATCATGATCCTGCTTTTGTTGAGATATTTCTAGATTTGAGTAAGGCTTTTGATCTCGTGAAACATGAATTTCTATTCGAGAAGATGTATATGTAATTATGGTATTCGAGGAATAACTTTAGATCATTATTATATATATATAATAAGAATAAGAATTGGTTTAATTAATTGAATGATAGATTACATTATGCGGAGGTAGAAGGAGCAGAGACACATTGTTTGTGTACTGAGAGAGATGTACCCCAAGGTAGTGTTTTGCGGCCTCTCCTTTACCTTTTGTATGTTAATTACTTGGCAAGACCAGATACCAGATACGTCACTTCTTGTTTGTACAGAAAACATTAAAAGAGTTACTTTTAAATATAACAAAAACTGAATGGGGGAAATGGGAGAATTTAAACCTAAAAAAAGAAAGATAGAATTGCTCCTCATTTAGTGAAAATAGATAAAATGTTGACAAAGTGTTGACAATACAAAATGATTAGGATTGATAATTGACAATAATCCAAGCTTTAAGGAACATGCAAATTTAGGGTGCGCCATTTGTATGTCGGCGCGGAATTTAGCACGAAAACTACTAAAGCTAGAGAAGTGAGATTTTCTGTTATATACATACAGATATATCAATGTGCATTTTGTAAAATTGTTGACAAATACGCAGGGTGTTACAAATTGTCAGAGCTACGTTCAATTTTTTTATTTTAAATGGATTGCTATATTTTTTAGTAATTATTTCGATAGCCACCTAAAACACCTTTGCAATGATATATGGATATGTGCACTTCCGACAAATAGTTTAGGCGATATTGCAAATTTTGTCAGTTGCGACTTTTGAGATTTTCAGGTTTATACCAAAAACCGCTGTAGTATAGGGCGTTATTCTTTTGTTATCACTTTGAGGGGCTAAAACTTTATATGTTTCAAGGTGGTGTAACGTAAAAATATATACAGGGTGTTAAATATATCGTGGTAAATTTATCAATATATATATTCAAACGCCTTTCTTTCGATTTTTGTAAATGGAACCTGTATTTTTCGATGTTACCAGCAAATTCCTTGCAAAATTACCTTCAAAATGATACCAACAATGTAACGTTTATTTTCAATATTTTCGAAGATATTATGGAAAATATATTTGATAATAGCCATTTACCTCTATTCTTCTTCTTCTCTTTTATGTAAATTGTTTAGATTATTTCTAAAGCAACAAAAAAAAAAAACTTTACGATTTATCGATTCTGCTCTATCCATATTCTTGACCGTCTCTGTGTGGACTGCTTTACATTTTCAGTGATATTGCCCTCGTTCAGCTGAAGAAAGGCATGGGCAATGGATCCACAACTTTGTTTGATAAGATACCTCCCCACGTGTTAATACTCTATTTGTGTTGATACAAAATGGGCTGCACAAAATGAGGATTTTGTGTATCATAGTAGTGTGAATTTTTCCTGTTCATTATTCCAGAGTTGGTAAATGTTGATTCATCTGTGAAAATCACATAATCTAGAAAATTTTCATCTTGACGTAATCGTAAAAGCAGCCATTCACAATACACAAGTTTCTTTTCAAAATCCGTGTGTAGTAAGCCATGGTGAATATTAATTTTATAAGGGTGATATCTATGTTTCTTTAAAATTCTCCTCGTGGTAGTGGTTACAATAACATGTTGTTTCGAAATTGTCCTTGTAGACACATTTTCCACAACGGATTGAATGACTGTCACTTCACTATTTTCTGTAATCATAGTTTTTGTCCTTTCATGTTTGTCGTAATTCACAGAACCCGAGCGAAGAAACCTTTCCAACAAATTATCAAAGCTCTTACTATCCGGAGTTCTGCGAGTAGGATATTCCACTGCATACATTCTGATGCTAATAGTGGATTTCTATGCCTATGAGTTCCTCCTTGGAGAAAATTATTTTTAGTAAAAGAAAGGAGGTAAAAAATAATATGAACAAAACTATATAATTAACAACAAGATTAAAGTAATACGTAATAACTAATGATCCACAAATAAATAATTCAAATTACAAACAATGAGCGATAATAAAACTATAAAAAATTGTAAATCCCTATGATACCAAAGACAAACTACAAAACACCGCTCATGAAAACCTGTGAAAATTTAATCAGAGATTTGACATTTCGTTAGTTTCTTAGTTTTTGTTTGAAAATCATGGCCATCTGACTAATGGGTGTCCCACGTGTTGAACGTTGTAAAGACATTTTCCATGAAATTGTAATATCTTTGAAAGCGCTAGAAATAAGTGTTATATTGTTGGTATCATTTTAAAGGTAATTTTGCAAGGAATTTTCTGGTAAGATCGAAAAACACGGGTTCAATTTAAAAAAAAACGAAAGAAAGGCGTTTCAATATCGATAAATGTGACAGATTTAACACCCTGTATATATTTTTACGGTACATACACCTTGAAACATGTGGAGTGTTAGCTCCCCAAAGTGATAACAAAAGAATAACGCGCTGTACTACAGCGGTTTTTGGTATAAAACTGAAAATATCAGAAGTCGCAACTGTCAAAATTTTGACAGAATTTGCAATATCGCTTAAAATAATAGTCGGAAATAATATATAATGCATAACCATATATCATTGCAAAGGTGTTTTAGGTGGCTATGGAAATAATTACTCAAAAATATAGCAATCCACTTCAAATAAAAAAGTTAAAAGTAGCTCTGACAATTTGTGTATATTTGTGTATAATTTACAAAATGCGCGTTGATATACTACAATATAGTAAATCAATAAAAGTGCTATACATTCAGTGTTTTGATTGTTGTACCACCAAATAATGTGAAGTTCACCAAATGTGCTTTTTCTTTTATTAATGCAGTGGAATTGTGTTTCAAAATTTACAACTAAATCAAATAAATTATATTTAAGTAAGAAACAAAAAACTTAAATTGAATAAAAAGCGAGATTTTTTTTTAATACAATTAATACAATAGTTATTTTAATCTGTTGTTAAGTACCAACCATTTATCATGTTATATTTTCACTGATTCTATAAACTAAATATTATATTGGTAATAATAAATTAAATGTTCTGTCCAATCAATATTTATTTTAAAAAATTCGCTGTGCCTACCGGTTTCGGTATTATATATTCTTCGACGCTCTCACAATAACCATTTCTGTTTTCAGATGCTCAGTGAACCATTCGATGTCGTGATCCAGAAAATTTTGAAACAATCGACCACTCAACCCATCCTGAAATTATCATCAACAGGGGCAGAACATACGCAGCAAGAATGTTACGAGGTAAAAAAATAAATATGCTTCCTTTTCTTTTCAAAAAAATAACCATACCATATCATAATACCAGCTTTTACAAAGAACCACGCAAGTATTTCGTGAAGAACATTTCAAGAATCACACCAAAGCCAGGGAGGAGATCGAAAAACGAGTGAAAACCCTGACCAAACTCAAAGAGCTCCAAAAAAAGGATGTGGAACGATTAATGAGAGAAAAGCATAACATGCAAGAGCGAGCTGAAAGTTTGGCCGAAAAGTATGAAGACATCAAGGATAAACAAGAAGTGATGACCAAAAGGTAAAGAGCATTTATCCCAGAATTAAGTCTTCAATTTTCCATTTTGGTAGGTGTGAGAGATTACTGATTCTAATAGCCAAGAAGAGGACGGAACCGTCCAACGCTGAAAAGGAATTTGTGAGGGAACTAAACGATGGAGACACCAAAATTGAAACTTACAAGAAAATCATCGATAAAATTAGGAATAGAATCAAATATCAAGAGATCCAGGCAAGATTACAATCTTCTAGTAATGTTTAATCTGTTATTTGATTCGTTATGTTATTGCAGATGAAAAATTGGCGTTTACAAAACGAGAAAGAAAGCGTCTTAGGGAATACACAAATTGAAGCGATCAAATCGAATTTGCAGGATATGTAAGTCATTGTGAATGTTGCAAAGGACAAATGTCGAATGGACGTTTTTTTTTTTCTATGTTTTAGGACGCAAAAGATAACCAAACTGATAAGCGAAGTTAATGAATACAAGAAGCAATTAAATTTAAAATAGAAATATTCATAGATATGCTCTTATTTTTAATAAAGAATTATTCTTTTTAAGTTTTTATATTAAAGGCACTTTCCCTGTATTTATCTTTTCTTTTACATAGCTTTCTTTCATTCCTAAAACGAGAGATATCTATCGCCTAAATGCTCACCTAATCAATACTATCTTGAATATTATTTTAATACCTTTAAGTGAACTAATAAGTGAATGTTTATCTGCACATATATTTGCAAAAACGACGATACAGGCAATCAAAGTAACTTTAGAACTAAATCATCAACATTGCTTCAAAAAATTTTGAAAAAAAATGCAATGCAGTTAGCTCACTGATCGTCGGGTTGATCCTTGTGCTTTTGCCAACTCTCTCCATCCTTTTGAACGTCGGTCTTAGATAATACAGCGACCGAGTCTACCTTCTTTCTCTTGTCCGCCCCTGTTTTCTATGGCGATGCCACCGCGTGCGCTTTCGGGGAACGACGGGCACGACTCGCGACCCCTGCGGAACAGCGGTCGGCTTTTTGCCAATCCGCTTGGCTGTAGAGATCAATTCCTGGGGGTCGTTCTTGACATCCAGTGAGATATTCTTCTGGCGCTTCGTTGCCGCCTTCATTCTTGCCAGGATGTTCTTGCATTTCGCAAGCGTGCTCTCATTCTCGAAATATATTCGAGCTTCGACAAGGCATGAGTCGGCCAAAGACGCTTGCACCGTTGTCATCGTTTGCCTTAAGGCTTTCGGCATCGCTGTCAGTGGATGTTCTTGGGACAATCAGCCCTTGTAGTTTGCTTGGATGATAAGAGGTCGAACGTGTGTTTCCTTCCATCTCCTTTCCCGTTAGTGACCGGGCGAACCGGATCTGAGTTATAATATACATATTTGTCTAATTGGATGTTGCAATAAAGCTAAAACAAACGACGACGCAGTGCTGATATGAATATTACCGCACACTGTGCTGTAATGAGATATTAACGCACTAGTGGGACTCTTGCCGGAACGTAATATAGGCGATTAATGTGCAAATTAGAAAAAATACTGTAAAAAACGTGTGCCACAACGACTTGTAATGCTTGTACTTTGAATCTCTCGCCGCGACGCGGCTCAAGATTCAAACTTGTACTCGTATTACATAAACGTCATTGTGACACTAGTGTTTTAAAATACTATTCCACCTCTTCTGGCTTTATTCTTTTCTTGTTCGACATCTTTTTCTATTTCACCAGTGCTCCGTGTGTGAAGGGCCGGATGAAAATAGTAATAACAATAATTATAATAGTAACGATAATAATAATGTTAACACTAGTAATTTAAACGGCAAGATATATGTATTGTTTGGATCAATTAATAAGAAGTCTGATAATTTAATACACTTTACTTCTTCAACCTTGCTTTACAATGTAACAGTTGAGAGAATCAGTACATACTGGCCCTAAACTTATCTCTGCCCTAACCGTAGGCACATACATGCATGCGATTTGTAGACATTTACAAGAGCATAAAAATACGTATGCCCACAAAAAACATAATGTGGTGTATACACAATGTACAGGTACAGGCAAAACTAACAAAACATCCAAATAATACAAATACAGTCGACTCCGTTTAATTCGGTCCTAGGATAATCGGGACAACCGCTTTATTGGGACATTTCTAACAAAACGGAATCAAAGACAAGTAAAACTTCACCGTTTTATCGGGACAAAACATCGAATAATCGGGGGAACGTCCTAATTCTCTGTGAAGCGAAATGTAAACCGAGGGAACAAAAGTCGACTCATTTTTTAATGTGCGCTCTGCCAAGTACGTAATATAAATTGTGTGTGGGCTCGTTTGATCAAAATGCTCCGTAGTGATTTAAGTGTTGTTCAAAGAGTGGAACTGTTGAATAAAATAAAAGAGCATCAGAACACATCGAATCGAAGTTTGTCTGAAATTTTAAAGGTACCGAAAACTACGATTACGCGAATTCGTGAAAATAAAAGGGAACGCCGTGAACAAATTAGCATCGCAAGTGCTAGTGGGCGTGGAGTGCAACAAAAACGTAAACGAGAAGAAAAAGATGCTGAAGTTGACGAAGCGTTCAGCAAATGGTTCGGTATTGTTACTAAAAGAGGTGTTTGTGTGTCCGGGCCTATGTTAAAATGCAAAGCCGAAGAGTTTGCAAAGAAGCTGGGCCAGAAGCATGAAAATTTTAAGGCGACCGAGGGGTGGCTTTCTCGCTTGAAAAAGAGACACATCAAGTTTAAAAAAGTTCATGGGAAAAAAGCGAGTGCTGATGTCTTGTCTACTGATAAGTGGAAATTCGAAAAGCTGCCCGGAATTATGAACGAATTTTCACGAGAAAACATTTACAGCTGCCGTCAATATAATAGCACCACGCACAAATTTATACTGACTCCGTTTACATCTGTTTAACTGTTGGGCCGATTCAACTCAAAACAAAATAATAAATTCTTTGATGTTAATGGTTTATTATCATAAGAAAAATATTTGGTTTTTTTCAACAGTTTATAATACGCTAATTAATTTAAACAAAAAACTTAAAAACTACACAGTCAAAATAATAGCACTTCAGTTCATTTTTAACAAAAATTAGTGGTCTTTCTTAAAATAAATCAAAAATTTCACTCAGATATCTGGTAGATAAATTAATTGTATGGTTTCAACACTTTCTCGCGTGCCCTTTGTTTGCTATTACCGCGGCACAACGCCTTCCCATGGAATCCACTAAATGCTGGCATCTTTCAACTTTGATGGAACTCCAAATTTTCTGCACAGCCTCCCAGAGCCCTTCAACGCTTGTTGGTTTTATTGTAGATACACCCTTCTTTATGTCCGTCCACAGATTTTCGATAGGGTTCAAATCTGGGGACTGTGCAGGCCACTCCATTGCATTGATAGAGTTATCGTTGAACCATTTTTTTGCCATTTTGCTGGTGTGTTTGGGGTCATTGTCTTGCTGGAAGACCCACACCAGCGGCATTTCGTAGGAAGCATACGGCAGCATAATTTCATCAAGGATTTTTACATAAACCGATGAATCCATAATGGTTTTGATCCAATATATAGGACCCACACCTTGATACGAGAACCAACCACATACCATAATTCTATGACCTCCATGTTTGATAGTTTTTGCTGTGAATTGTGGCTTGTATTCGCTGTTAGGACAAAACATCTGGAATCCTTTCCACCAAAAAGAACAATTTTGGATTCGTCAGTCCATAGCACATTTCTGCACTTTTCCTTTGGCTAATTTAGATGTGCTTTAGCAAAAGATATCCGTTTAACAACATGCTTAGAGGAAAGGAGCGGCACTTTTCGAGGACTACATCAGGCATTGAGGCTGTTGTCTCGAAGTCTGCGGCGAATAGTTTCCACGCTTGCCGGCACATCCAATGTTTTTTTGAGCTCCGTAGCTGTCATAAAGGGATTTGCTTTAGTCGTCCGTACTAACCGTTTTACCATTAAGGGTGACAAAACTCGCTTCCTACCACGGGATTCAACTTTTTGCTCATATCTTAGGGCATTTATTATCATTTTATTGGAACAGCCCAGCAATTCCCTTATTTGGGAATACGATTTACCCTCGGACGCAAATTTTTTTATTAGTTCACGTTTTTCCGGCGAACAATGCTTTCGGCGACCCATAACTATACAATTTTTATAAAATTATTACACGATTTTATAGAAAGTATATTAAAAAATTTTTATTACCTTCCGTTTTCACTTTTTTCACAAAATTTTGCAAAACAAATTTAAAAAAGCCTACTGGTGCTATTTTATTAACTGCACGAAATGATAAGTGTTTACAAAAGATCTTTTATAACTGATTGACAGTTACGAAATTTGACAACAAATGCACACACTCTGAGATAGCATAAAAAATGTAACTGTTTTTTACACTCAAAAAAATAATATAATAAATAGGTGAAAGTTTTCCATCTTTCGAAGCAGAATATTGCAACTGGTGCTATTATATTGACCGGCACTGTATAACGCCGATGAGACAGGGCTGTATTATAGAGCAACTCCAGATGGTTCTCTTTGTTTTAAAAAAGACAATTGGCAGGTTCGAAGAAAGCAATGGCAAGAATAATCACTGTCTTATGCTGTACGAACATGACTGGGAATGACGAGGAAAAAAGTGCTTGTTATTGGAAAAACCAAAAGACCTCGCTATTTTATAGAATTGGATATCGAGAGATTGCCCGTCGAATACCATGGTAATTCCAATGCCATCGACATGACGCCGTTAATTGTTTTAGATAGGCTGAAAAGTCGGGATAAAGAATTGCAACTCCAATCCAGATCCATAATTCTGATTCTAGACAATTGTGCTGCTCATCCATACACCGACACTCTAAAGGACATAACCCTTAAATATCTGCCACCAAACACAACAGCATTGACTCAACCCTTAGACATGGGCATTAAAAACCTAAAAACTAAGTACAACACTAAACTAGTAAATTTCGTTTTAGAAAAAATTGAAGAAAATTTATGGGGATCAAACTCAACAACTACAGATATTAGCAGTAAAGTCATTCATTCTGCAAGCCATAAACTTCGTTGCAGACATTTTAGTCATAAATTTTTGTACCGCAAGTCTACGACGAATATTTCCGTGCATTCTTATCTGGCCAGCCTGTACTTAGCGTTTTAGAAATTTAGGGTAAGAGGTTTTCAAGTAAACACCCGGTATATGCATTGTAATACGTTGTTCGTCTATTAAAATAAATAATTATCTTTAAATCAATAAAAGCATTAAAAATAGTTATTTACGAACCAAGTGCGTGAAATCATATTTCGCGAATGAGTGACCAGTTTAAAGCGCGAGCCGTAGGCGAGCGCTTTATGGACACGAATTCGCGAAATGTTTCACGCACGAAGATTGTACAATATTTTTTGTACGAGAACTATAATAATAATACATATTGTTAAATACGTTATTGTTTATGACACACTACTAATCTCTTGATATTAATTAAAAAAATTGAGTTGGCAGTATTGATTATTTGAAGTGACATTTAATTTAGAATTGTCAAATTCAAAAAATTTCATACAAAATAATCACCAACAACATGAATTCTGATAATGAAATGCAATGTACACCGTCTGAACTTGGCGAAGCTGCCAATATTGCAGTGGATAGTTTATTACCCATAAAATCAAAAAACGTATACAAAAACACTTATACTAAATTCGTAACTCAAGTTCCAGGAAGTACCAACTTTACTTTTACGCACTCGTGTTTAAAGTGACTTTTTACGCACGCAAATTGAATCGTGAAATGACAGGTTTTGATAAGCGAGTACAAAAAAAACATTTTATTTCATGTATAGGAAATCTCACGTTTATTAAAATTAAATGTTAATACAGTAATATTCAAAGACATGGGTAATGACTTAATAGCTAATATCGTATGGTAAAAAAGTAATCCTATCTCAGTAATGCTTTTTGTATAATAAAAAACGTATACTGGATTGTTTTTCTCATTTAACTAACGGTCCCCAGAAATATTTACTAATCTTCCATTCATCTTCACACAAGAAGAACTCTTTTCCCAACTGTACGAACTCTTTCATGTGGACCTTGCCGTTTGAGTTGGTATCTATCACCCTAAAAGTGAAAACTGCATCCTCGTCACTCAAACCCAGACACTCGCAGAATAATTTGTACTCGTCCAAATTTATTTCTCCAGTCTTATCTCTATCTAAAGCCTATAAGAAAAAATAAGGAATATTTTTAAATTTTGATTTTTTGATTATTATTTGCAATAAGACTCACATCGAAAAGATACGGTAGAAATTTGTGCACTTTCTTGGCTCGTGTTTTATCGTTTACGACATGATACATATCTTCTAGATACTGCTCCACTGTCACTGGATTATACGGGCCGAGTTCGCCCCACTGTTTGTCCCAAATTTTCTATACAAAGAAAAAACAAAATTAATACACAAAATCAAGAAGCTACTACTATTGGAAAACAAACCTTAATCAACTCCCTAAATTCGTTGGCCCTTTCGTCTGATATATGACCCAAATTGATGAACCTATCAGCTAACAATTGAAAATCGTCGAATGATATCACCCCATCTTTATTCACGTCCAAAATACTGTGAAATGTACGCATTTTCTTTCGCCAAAAGCTGGACTCGCCCTTAAAAAGTAGAAATTTTATTTTTACAGTTCAAATAACCTTACAATACTAAAAATTTACAGGTATCCACAGTTAATCTACAGCTATTTCAGACAGTGGCGGCTCGTGACGTTTTGTTCAAGGGAGGCTACTGTAGCCTAAGTAACCCTTCTCAGTCAATAAGTTATATTGTTATAATTATTATCGTAGCATTGTAAGTGTAGAATAAAAATTGAAAAAAAAAAGATTAAAATAAAATATAAATTATTGTCTAGTAAGAACCACGTAGAGGAGAGTGAAATCTTGCCTGGATGGGAAACTGGATGAGGTGATAGGTAAAAAGGTAATAAAAACGTAAAAATAAACTCTTGATAAACGTAATAATAAACCAAAAATAAACTAAACTAAACTAAACTTAAATTAGAAAAGAAAATTGTAGATTCTTTGTTTATATTACAACCTTTACTCAAAACTAAATTTAAGGCATGAGCATGACAATGTAGAAAAAGAGCTTGAGGTGCAATTGTTTTTTTTTTTTACTTTGTAAACCATTTAAATGGCCTGCCATAACCGATGCACCATCATATGTTTGAGCGACCAATTTTTTTTAAAGCATATTTTTCGCTGTTATTTGATAAAAGGTTAAATAAATCTTCAGCTGTTCGACCGGATCATACGTCAAAAAACTCCAAAAATCTTTCAATAACTTCACTGCTCTTGACATAATGTAATATGATTCATAATTGAGACTTACAGTAAATATCTGTGGTTTCATCTACTTGCCAAGAAAAAAACCGAGCTTCTTTAATTTCTGTATCTATTTCTTGTTTTAATACAAAAGAAATACAATCTATTAAATCATTTTGTATAGATTTAGATGTACCCGAAAAAATATTACTACTAACAAATTTATTAAAACTAGCTTCATATTTACTAAAGAGTTCGAGTAATTCTTTATAATTTCCACGATTAAAAGAATCTGAAGTCTCATTGTGTCCCCGAAAAGCTACATCTTGTGATGCTAAAAATATTGTTACGTCTATTAATTTTCTTAAATTTTTGCGGTTTTCTCTAACTTCATTATTATAGACAATAATTGCATCTTTGCGCGCTGTCTACAGCAGTAGCAATATTTTGTTTTCCAAATAATTTAAATGTGCACAACGATGAAATGTGTTCTTGCGCAAACCTGCAAACCATAGAAGAAACCGCCACTGCTTAAAACTATTATTGGTAGGCACAGCTATCTTTGATATCGCGACTGAAATAATAATCGAAGTGTGCCGATTCTAAATTCTATAGTTGCTTCTAATTTTGTAAAAAAAATATCTATTTCTGTCAACTTAGCTGGTAGGTACTCTTAATACATTGCATTCTGTCAACTTCAGCTTCCGTTAGTTTGCTTTTGATGTTTGTTTTTTATTTTACATATAGTGATTTTAGATTGGTCCCACTGGGTTAATGATTTGGAATGACCATGAATGTCATTGAGGTTATGCAAAGATTTGAAAATATTTCAAAATTAAAATATTGTTACTATGTATGAGACCTCGTGGAATACATTTGTAAAGCAGTTTGCTTCACTTAAATAACATTAAAAACGGTAATTACAAAAAATAATATAAAAAACCTGTTTTACAAAACTCAAAGCACTTATTCATTAAACGCGTTTTATGAAATTAGTTTTTCAATAACTGTTAAATGATCCTGTAGGTGGTTTAGTTATGAAAATTTTCATGGAATTACAAAATTGTTATCGAGTGGTCTAAAAAATAAAAAGATAATTTTGTAAACCTTCTTAGTTTATTGTGTATTATTCATATTATTTATCCTGAGAGATATTGTACAAAAAAACTGTCTAAAATACTGTAATGTATTGTATGCGATACTTACAGCTTTTTTGATGATTTGTACTTCGGTATCGGAATCACTATCATACTCTTCATCAGTTTTCACCCTGATCTGCTCCGAATATCGCCTGGTGGCGTAGAATCTCTTATGATTATTTACTAAAGATGTTGATAGACATCCGCATACATAGATCTATAAATAAAAGCAATGAGAAAACAGAAGACGTAATTAATATTAATTATGATCCATTATTAGAGGATTCGCTAAAGATTATCACACAAACTCTGATCCGCTTTACTCTTCTGCTTAACCAAATATAATTAGTTAAAACGGAACAAAAATAAAAACAAATTGACTACGTGATAAACAACAAGTATTTATGTAACTAAATATCTACCACACATCTTATATAAACTCCGTATTATGTATTTAAAATATTTGTTTTTATTTACATGACGTCATACGACATACAGATATAATGTGAATTTTGATAATATTACTATTCTTTCATATATTTACCATTATAAGTAAACAAATATTTTAGAATCATAGTATATGTGATTAATCTCATTTCATTTCATTGAACATTTCTTATAGTACCGTATTTATAATTTATTAAAATGATCTTTAATAAACTTCATATTGTGCAACAAGGAAAGAATTCTATTTGGTCAGTTTTATGAAAATAATATACAATATTATATAGAAGAAATTGAAGCAATGCATTTTTTCAATTGATCATATTGCTCTGAATTGTATTTTGTAAAATTTGGAATGACACTCGCATCTTTATATATGAATCAAGACTGTACAGTGTACAACTTTTAAGAGAAAATCAAAGAATGCAAATGATACCTAATCTAGTACTAATACTCGACTAGTCCAATTGTAAATGCTCTAAAAAATGTCAGATGTAAAATCAGCAGAAAAATTACAAAACAGTGGTTTATAATTCATTCTGTTTTACGAATTATAAAACATTGATCTGACATTTTTCTGCTGATTTTACATTAGGTACCTACATGTGACATTCTTTGCCTGAATTCATGTTTTATTTTTGTATGATGATCGTAGATCTTCCGTTTCATCCTCGTTCATCAAATAATATACTAAAACTTTATGAGACGTCAAATGATAATTCAAAAGTTTGGCGTACACTGAAAAAATTATCTATACCAACATTTTATGTCCACGTTACGTTGGTACTATTGGGCACCATAACAAAAATGGCGCCAAGACAGGTGATAAACAGAAGTGTAGCCAATCCACAAAATTAAATATCAATTCATAATTTATAACCAATCTAGGGACTTTTCTAACTTCAACCTCAGACATTTGCACTGAATCACAGCGTATTTTCTTATTGCATAGTGCCCAAGTGCTACGAGTTGTCAGTACGGTTTAGATACCTAACCATGCAATGTCATTTAAAAAGATGTGAAAGATAAACTGCATATATACTTAAAAACAAGATCTATCAAATTTATTAACAACGCGTGACAAGGCATTATTACTAATAAACCGTAAAAATAGATTATGTTGTGAATCAGAAATTTTAAAGTTAAGTTGGTAACGATGGGGGGAGAGAGGAACGGGTGGCAACACTGACGAACGAAGGAACGATAGGTGGTGAAGCTTATGTGTATGGCTTGTATCGTAATTTATAGTTTAAATTTAAAATAAAGATATTGCCCCAAATCAAGTGTTTAAGAAGCTTCCCTACAACAATTAATTCATTAATTTTAGGATTACAAACATAAATTCTAAGAAAAATATAAAGAAGGGTAGGTACTTAAAAGACAAAAACTTCTGAACTGTGACTACCTTTAGGTAAATACGTGCTTTCCAAGGACATTTTTTTTTTGTTGGAAGAAAAAATAATAAAATTCACAATAATCTAAAAGGGTTAGCTATTTCTATTCAAATTTTATGTTGATCTGTTTTCAATATTATGAAATTTTATTTTCTCACGATAAATGACAAAACATATTTCAAAAAAAAACTTCACATATCAGAAAATATTGCCAATTTGCTAATTAAATTGATCCTATAGTTTTTATCACAATAAAATTGCATTATTACAAAATTGAATTGTAAAGTTTCAACTGAACACACTGGGTATACATAATAAAATACAAAAATTAATTTTCACAAATAAAAGTCACTATATATATCAAGTTGAACAAAAGCGAAAAAAATATAAAGATGATAAGAATAATTTTAGTAAAATAACATTTAAGCTATGATCAGCTGAGTTCTGTTTTTATGGTTTGACACGCAGGGACGCAGGTATAAAAACAAAATGACCGTTAGAGGGTCAGAATTTAAAACCTAGGCTGTACCTGCACTTATTGGAATCAACAAAAATAAAATAAGACACTATAAACATTCCCAAAATTAAAAACACCATCATCTACTTTAATTAATATTATTAATTTAATTATTCCTTAACATTTAAAATCCATCAAACAAATATCAACAAAAAAAAAAATAAAATAAAATAAACTTACATTATTTTTTCCAGTTCGCAGGTTCGATTGTGCCAAATTTCGCTCGAAATTCGACAAAAATCTCTTCGCAGACGTTCTGAAGACGTTCCAAGCCATTGTTTACATACAAAGCGAGCTGAGTGAATGCAACACGTGTTTATATGTACGTGGTTCTGCTCTAGAAGCTCACCGAATTCTGTTTATGTGCTACGTGATGAGTGGCTGGTTCTTATGCTGTTGGTAAGTGGTAGCCCCCAGAATTTGTGAAAAGAAGAGGGCTGACAAAAGTTATTTGACCTCTTGGCCGCTTTGTTTGCTATGCATCCTTGTCTGGTGCATGGGATCAAAGATAAGACCATTGCACTGAATAGGTTTATCTATGTGGATTTTTTTTTGTGTTAACTGTACCTGCTGTAGAAGGTGGCGAACGCATATAGCGGCACTTTCTGTTTATATTGACGATAGATATTTTGTTATATATTGCATAATTGGTTGTCATTGTGAAACCTTGGTTGATGAACTAAACTGGTTCATTACAATTTTTCTAATAGCATTTTCGACTTACTGCACTTTTATCCACTGATTGTATTTCCATCTTATTTTAATACATAAAATTAGTAAGGGAGATAGATATACTCCACGCGTAAAGTGCAATAAGTCGAAAACGCTATAAGAATGATGCATTTTTTATAAGTATAATAAAGTATTTTTTGGATCATTTCTGATCAGTTTGTATTAATGTTCCCTGTCTGTAAACCTAATCGTTTTTGAGCTATTTGCAATTTTGTAAAAATTTTGACGTTTGCACTCTTTTCAATAAAATTAAATATCCACAATATCCAATTACAGCGTGTTCAGAAACTCGTGTCCAATGTGAATACCTATCTTTAAACTAAAAAAACTTTTCCAAATGAACGTGATGTTTTTCATTACAGAAATGAATGCAGTCCAAAATTCTGACTCGATCAGTATTAATTAGTGTTCCTGGTAGTTTTTGAAATATCAATACTTATTTCATAAAACCGCGAGAAAAATCCAAAAGCTCCAAGTTTTAAGCTAGTGAAACAGATTTTTTCATCCAGGACGCTCTGTATATGCTATGTTTTAAAATGATGGATTATCTCTTCTTGAATTGATTTGTAGTAATACTTGAAATATTTATTGTTTCTCTATTATATCACGACCTGCTTAATGACTGATCGTTTTGCTTTTTGCGGCCTGTCGAATCATGAATCGCAGGTGTTAATCGCTGGCGCCACTTACCGAAGATTTCAGGAAAATGTTAACTCTTGGGTTGGCAACATTGTGACAACAAAATATCAATTTAAATTTGAATGAATGTCATAATTAATAAGATAAGTATTGAAATCAATATTTCCTAAATTTATTCTAATTAATCTTTTATTTTCCTTTTGTAATATGTGTTTCTTTCTATTTATCATTGTCGTTTACTTATTTTATATTATCTAAACCAAAGTATACCAAGTAGCGTCACATGAACGTCTCTCTCTTGCCAAAGGAAAATTGCACCGCCATTTTGTTTTGTATAAATTACGTCACGTGTTAATGGTAACTTTTTGTACTTTTTATATATTGTGATTTGGAATTTTAAGAAATTTTTTTGGAATAACGGGTTCAGTTTCGTTTTTGAAGTACAGGGTGCGGCAGGGAAACTTGCTGATTTGAATTGGACGCCAATGAGCGAGGCGTGGTCAGAAAGGGGTGGGGAGGGTCTCATCAGAAAGAGGGGGTTTTGAAGTTTTGTTACCCCAAATGACATTTGTCATCATGCGTTGGACAAAGGAACAGCGTGCGTTCGCCGTCGAGGCCTATTTTCCAACGGTCATTCGGTGGTCGCCACCCAACGTGCCTTCCGAACTCGGTTCGATATTCATCCCGCGGGTCCCGTTCCTGGCCGGCAATCGCTTGTTTCGTTGGTGAACACATTTAGGGAAAGTGGGAGTGTTGAAAAAAAAGGCCCAGGAGGTCAACGGACATCCAGAACTCCAGAAAACGTCGAAAGGGTAAGGGAGTCGTTTTTGCGCTCTCCCCGGCGTTCGGCGCGTAAACACGCTGCTGCTCTGGGGATTTCTGATCGCACAGTGAGACGAATTCTTCACAAGGAACTCCAGTTTCATCCCTACAAACTGGCTGTGGTCCAAAAGCTGAGTGAACGCGATTTCGCTTCTCGCCAAACTGCATGTGAAGCGCTCAGTAACTTGCCAGACGACGCTCTCGTGTTTTTTAGTGATGAGGCCCACTTTCACATTTCCGGCTGTGTTAACAAACATGCGGTATTGGAGTAATGTCAATCCTCGCGAACTTCATGACATTCCACTTCATTGTGAACGTGTTACTGTGTGGTGTGCATTGTCGAGAGTTGCAATAATAGGGCCTCATTTTTTCGAGGAAGATGAACGCGCTGTTACTGTGAATGCAGTTCGCTACAGAGAAATGATTGAGACATTTTTTCTTCCGCAACTTGAAGAAATGGATCTTGGGGACGTATGGTTCCAACAGGACGGAGCCACGGCGCACACAGCGAGAACTTCGATGGAGCTTTTGAGGGTACACTTTCACGAGCGCCTGATATCCTTGAGGGGTGACGTACCGTGGCCGCCGCGCTCCCCCGATTTGGCACCTTGCGATTTTTTTTTATGGGGATATCTTAAATCCATCGTTTACAACGACAAACCCCGGACCCTGCAACACCTGAAGGACAACATCCGCCAAGCCATCGCCAACATTCCCGTCGATATGCTCGAAAGAGTGGAGCGCAACTTTAAATCTAGGGTTGATCAGTGTATTACGAATGAGGGCCGCCATTTGCCCGATGTCATTTTTAAAACCACTTAAAACAAAAATTCAGAATGTGTACTATACGATACAAAAAGAATTAAATCGATATTTGAAGTACTTTTTCTTTTATTGACTTTTCAAATCAGCAAGTTTCCCTGCCGCACCCTGTATTTTCATAGTTTAAGACTGTTATGTATTTTCGTTTATTTGTGAGTGATTTTAGTTATTGAACTGTTATTCAAGTTTATACAAAGATGCCAGATTACTGTGCAGTGAGAAATTGTAAGAGCAATTATACTGATTCCCTAGAGCTTCATTTCTTTGGATTTCCAAAAGATACTACAAGGTTAATGTTGTAACATACAATCTGTACATGGTAAATACTATACATATCCACAACAAAATAGAAAATTAATACATCTTCTGCATTTGTAAATAGTTGTTTAATTTACCTGTCCGATATATTTAACATTTAAATGACGAATTTGTTATAATGCAAAAAAAATGGCAGAAGGTCACCAAAAACTCTCCATAAAAACCTATTTATAAAAACGTCAGTGACACTACTTGGTATTCCTATACTTTGTCTAAACGGTCTAAACTATGCTGTTATTAGCATGCGCGCTAATCTTATGATCTAAGGCCCTCCGTTACTGTTATTCTTACATGACAAAAGTCCTCATGTTCGCAAATGGCATGCAGATGTCGGTACTTACCGAAATCTGGTGTAACATTACATTCAATTCAATGTAAATTCGTATGATTCGACAGTCCGTATAAAGCAAAACTGTCAGTCTAAGCAGGTTAATACCTATAATACATTATGAAATATTTAATTTTATTAAAAAGAGCGCAAACGTCAATTTTTTAAAAAACAATTAAATATCTCAAAAACCATTAGGTTTACGGATAGGGAATATGAACACAAAGTATCAAAGAAATACACTAGATTTATAAATACTGCACCATTCCATATAAAGTAAGAAAGTTGATACCAACACCCTGTACTTCGGATATGGACTATAAAGTTGAAAATACTTTCTTAGTTGACCTTGACTACTTTGCAAGTATCAAAATCAGCCTGTATTACACATCAAGTCTGCATCATATGGGATTTTTTTTTTATTAAGGATATCTGAAAACTTGTAATAATGCAGAAAGTTATTACTTTTTAAAATGAACTTGAGATGAGACCCTTTCAACGCAATTTATCTTAACCGTATACAGAGTGAGCAGCTAGAAATGAAAAGATCTTGAGAGTAAGGCACCTTAAAAAAAGTAATGTTATTAAGAAATGTTGTTCAGATTCGAATTAACAGTAATATAGTGCTCGCCAAATCGGATGGATCCAAGCGGCGCGAAGGTGCTTACGTCACAAACTACTATTCGTCAAATAAATATAGCACAATAAAGGCAAATTCACATGTTAAGAATTATGCTAAATAATGTTTAATAAAAGGACAACTTTTTGTTTTTAAATGTTCGACAGGAATCATTTATTATTTGTACATACGATAATATATAATTTCCTTATTATTTTTCATCATATTAATTACCACACAACCTTTATCATATGGTGAATTAGCCTTAATTTATGTTTGACCTGAAACGTCAGTTTGTTTACAATTACTTATAGGTTAGAGTTTTTACTTTTTCAGAAGTAGCTTTCAAAAAAGCTTTGATGATATAAAATAAACAACGGGAAATTAAACACAAGAAAATAAAGGAAAAACCGAGCGACAGAAGTAAATAATAACGTAATGCAGAATGTAAATAAACAAGATGGCGGAACACTATGTTTATTAGACGGTCTTATGACATCGCTTCTCTCTCATATCATTACACTATCTCTATTCAGAACGATATTTGGTATTTGCGCGAGATCCATCCGATTTGGCGAGTACTTTTAAAAAATGTCTAATGGAGGGTTAAACAGATTAGATGTTATAAATGCGAAATGCTTCAAGGTACTCCAGGAAAAAGCATTTTTTGTTTGTTTTTGCGAGACTATGACTATTTGATATACAGGTTAAAATTTCTTTTTTAAACGAAAAGGCCTGTATATCTTTCGTGTTTTCTTATCTGCTTTAAATTGTGTTTTCAACGATCCCTGGGTCTTTTGTTTTGAGTGACGCATTGTTGAGTTATTAACGAAAATTTAAAAAAAAATGGTCGTGACAAAAGGTTTACCCTGATGCTGATACACTACAGGTAATAGCCATTACTGCGTAAACTAGCAAAAGACTGCAGGTATTTTGATACTTATCTGCCTATTGTGGAAGTGCAATAACAGAAGAGGAACTATTGTACCGCCTCATTGAAATGTAAACAGTAAAATATTCGTCTTATCAAATTCTATAACACATCAATTTTGAGGAAATTTTAGTTATCCTTGGAACAATTCGACCTTAATGTTAAATAAAATGTGTTGTCAGAAGTGAAAACAAAGTCATCATTTATAATGTTAATGATAAGCCGATATTTACAAACAGTGGAAGAATTTTACACACAAATCCTTAAAGAATTATTTTCAATGAAAAAAAAAAAATAACAAACAACAATCCAATTTCTGTGGTGAGGGCAAATGCAATAGCAATATACTGTTGTACACATACTTGCACTTGAAAATGCATGTCATCGTAATCCGTGACAGAGCTGACAATCATCCCGAGAAATAATAGCCTGGACGGTATGCGACAAATATGCCGCTACCTTTTCGGGTTGCGCAGGTATTGCAAACATTACAAATTCGCAGAATTTAACTTTCGCGATTCCCCCAAAGGATTAAATGTAAAAATAATTTTTAGAATCGTGGGTGGGTTTCTAATTCTCTTGTTTATGTTGAAATTTTATTTCAATCTACTATTCGTATTTTCCCTCTCACTTCAGTGATACCTTCACGATTTACGAAATTAACACAGAGGGAGTCATCTATCTACCATTATTATTTGACATTATTTTATTGTACCTACTTTCAAAGGTAATATAAGTTATTAATAACGTTAATTACAAAAAAAGTATTTTAAACAGTACAATTTTACAAACTCGAATTTGTGTGTTATTAAACACACTGCTCCTCCCATAATTAGTAAATAAACTGCGCAACGGTGTCCAATTATTAATAATTTATTACGAAACTGACACTGATAACCTTGAAATCTCCATATCAACAATAACAACATTAATCGTGCTATGTGACAAAAATTAACGTTTGCCATAATCTCACTAACCTACATTAATCAAATATTAATTCACATTGCACCCATCAAAAATAATCAAACAATAATATTGTTATTTATATACCAAATGCATGTGACAATAATAAACTCTATCAATAAATACATGGTGTCTGACGGCGAAAATCTGAAAATTTGAGTGTATACTGATATAGTTTTGGCCTAATCGAGCAAAATAGGCACAATTCTCTAACACTTTTGGTTATACAGAGTGTTGACAGTAACTTTCTTATTTTAAATGTTAACACCCTGTATATTTTTATATTTTTGAATTGCCCTTAACATCCTAATTACAATTAGTGTGGGAATCCCTATACTTATATTCATTGGTTTTGGAGATATTTCGATTCTTTGCAGAAAAGTGATATTTGTAACACCTTAAAAAACGTTAGTACATATCTCATATGTGCTTCGTATGCTATGAAGGTAAATGCATCAAGATGGCTCATAAAAATTACATTATACAGGGCGTGCATGAATGTTGTTAAAACATTAGTTCCGAAAAAATGCAGAAAAGTCAAAAATTTTAAATGGAAAAATTATATTTATATTTTTTTTTTCTTTATTGTTCAACCCTAAAATTAAGGGCGATTTACTATTTAGTAATATATACCTATCGACAAACATTTTTAAGTTATTTTGCCCCGAGACAACATGCCAAGGAAGTTCAGCTTTATGAAAGAATTTACCACAAAGTTTAGCACTAAGAGCGAATGGGACAAAGACACCATCTCGAAACTCAATAGAAACGCCACCATATGGTACACGGATGGTTCCAAAACGGCAGAGGGAACTGGAATAGGGATATATGGGCCTAGAACCAAATATGTCGAAAACTTAGGGATGTATCCAAGTATCTTCCAGGCGGAAATACAAGCTATTGAGAGATGCATCCAGCTCAACATTGACAGAAGCTACGAAAAGCAAGAGATTAGCATGATATCTGACAGTCAGTAGCCACCAGGGCGCTGAGGTCAAACATAATCAGCTCCAAATGGTGCTCCAAAACGAGCAAAAGGAACAAGGTAACCCTACTGTGGGTTCCGGGACACACAGGAGCAAAAGGAAACGAAATAACATAATCTCGCTAAGAAAGGGGCCAGAACACCTTTTGTAGGGCCAGAATCTTTTTCCGGGGTAAGTAGCAGTATCATACTGGAGAAACTCAAAAGTGAAGTAGAGCAGAGAAAATCCAAATACTGGAAGAATCTCCAGGGAGATGAGGCAAGCTAAAACTCTTCTGGGAACCTATAACCAGAAGAGATCTAGAGAATGCATCAACCTGCGTAAAAATAATATTCGAATATTGACAGGGATCCGTTCAAGCCATTGTAAACTGAACGGACGTCTAAGCAGGCTTGGAATAGCGGAGGAAGCCCAATGTAGATTTTGTGGGGAAGAGGATGAAACATCTATCCATCTACTCTCAAACTGCGTTGCACTGTGCAACTCAAGGGCCTTTGCACCCGGGAGCATGTGAAATTGAAGAGGGAGAGTTACCTAACCTGGGGCCTTCTGACATTCTGCACTTTTTAAAAGGAATCAGACTGGACGGCCAGCTGTAAAAACAGCGAGAATAGGGGACACAATAGATCTTTCAGGTCGCAATATACTATCACCCTAATATTACATACATACATACATCCATTCAGAGAAATTTAAGTCAATTGCAAGAAAATAAGGCATAAAAAAAACAGGAAATAAAAAAAATAAAAATGAAAAGACATTTTAAGTAATATGTACGTTGCATAAATAAAAAACCATTAAAGTTTTTCTTCATTGTCAAGGTCTTGTAAGTGTTAAAGAGTAAAATTTATGCCGTGCTGGCCAAAATTAGAAGTGCCTGTTGCAAAAGGAATTTTACATTTTTATATATTAGTTTCCTGTACATGCAGGGCGGGGCATTCTAAAATTGTCCGCCTAGGAAGAGTGTTCATTAGCAGAGGTCTCCCAGTACAAGCAAGTGTTGATGATGTAGCTACAATTTATAGTAATTTAAGAAAACACATTCATTCTGTAAAATAATTTGGATAAATAAATCAATGGTGAGCGCTATTATTATTAAATTTTGATAATTATCCAGACACTAGCAGCACTATATAGTAGCCATCATAAGTGCTGAAGAAAATGCGACAATATAGTAAAATGAAAGACTACTATATTTGAAGTATGCTATTTGCAGCAATAAGCGTTTGTCTTGAAGTCTAGACATTTAAATATTTCATTTATTTATTTTTATTGACATTTTTGCTCATGTAAACCAATCAAACTCTAAAATTCGTTTTTTTTTTTTTTGTTTTAGTGGTTGACATATTTACATTGTTTACCTGTAAACTGTAAAGTAATATACCTACATGGTGTAAATTACACGGCCATCACTGGCTGTGGACTCGTTCCTACCTTTTAAGAATTAATCTAATTCTGAATCAAGAAATACTTTTAATGAAAGTGCCATCTGGCATATACAAAAACAAAGTAAACAGATAGCTCACTGAAGCAGAATTGGCCATATCAAGCAGGTTGCACAAATAAAAGGCCGCAATATTTCGATTTTATGAAACATAGATACCGGCGGAGAGCAAGGTGTACGGTCAGATACCGGACGTCTGCGTGTGGAAGGAGTACCGCCTCGCTAGTTGTTTTTTAAGAAATATGCTTTCTTGCCGTACAGCTGTTATTTACCTAGAATAACAAATTGAATAAAATTTACCTACTTGAATGTGAATTGCTTACACTCTTATTTAGAATATAAATATTTTCTATAGACTGTTCAACTTGACTTGCAGTCCGCGTAATGTATTTATTGAATTTATTCGTATGTCTCATAAGAATATATTTTATGGTTGTTATAATATATTGGAAGGAATCAAAGTTTATAGCCAGTCGTTTATGTAAATAATACAAAAATTCGTGGAATTTCAGGCTTTATTTTCAATATATGTGACTTCACATTATCAATTAAATATCTTGTTACGTTTCGACTACTTAATATAGTCTTCTTCAGACATGTATGATGAAAACAATTAACAATTACATTAAACATGATAAACTACATTAAAAAAAAAGATGATTTTGTGGATAGATTTTTTTAAATGTATTTTGTCATGTGTAATGTAACTGTTAATTGTTTTCATCATACATGTCCGAAGAAGACTATATTAAGTAGTCGAAACGTAACAAGTTATTTAATTAATAATGTGAAGTCACATATATTGAAAATAAAGCCTAAAATTCCACGAACTATTGTATTATTGGTATAATATATGAAGTTTTTTTTTCTTGATAGTAACGAAGATAATGAATAGTGATAATTGTACTGCATGTAGTCGAAACGTTATAAATCCGATTTAAAGTAAAATTATCATTTTTTATTATCCCCAAGTAACAAATCAAATCTTTTTAAAATATGTGTCATATTTACAGGGTCATTCACGCTATACGGCACTGAATATTCCCTAACTTAATATACAGAGTGAGCAACCGGATGTGACCACCACGTGACCTCAAATTTTAAGGTGGCAACATTGTTAAGTTGGTAGTACAAGATATGTCACATTACTGGTTTGTCAATATGTTTATAACTTAACCTTAAAATAAGACGTGCCATATATTTTTTTCCAACACGTTAAATGTCAAATGACAGAACGTAAACAACAAGCAGAGCAGTAACAGTAAAACAAAAAAATACACTTTTTCTGTGACGTTCGTGATCACGTGGTGGTCACATCCGGTTGCTCACTCTGTAATTATATATTCACCCTACAAAGCAAAAGCGTATAATTTGTAGGTGTTTGAAATTCACAGGCTACCGTGGAATTTTCGCTTATAAGTGATAGAATACAGGTTTTTCTTTAAAACTTTGACAATTTTAAATTTATAGGCGATATAAGCACAAATCAAAAACTTGTCTGTCTTATGACTTACGACAGTAAGCTTTGAAATGATCTACTCCTATTTTTTTGTTACATTATTTGTCAAATTTAGCCACGTCAAATTTAAACCTACATTGTATCTTTCTTTTAATAAACGATATCCCTATAATCAATAACTACCCGCAAATTTAAAACAGCCTATATACCTATACATCATGACGTTCGGTAGGTCTCTCAAGAATGGCGTAAATTTAATAATTGAAATTGTTACAAATTTTTTACAACTAAAGTCTGCAATTTTGTTTTATTTTAATGATGATTTAATGTTTAATGATAATTGACAATATCAATATATGTATATGGACTGTAAGAGCAATATTGTCGTGAGTTTTTAGTGTTGTATTAATGTTACAAAGATATCCTAACACTGTATTTACCCGCACTTTTTATCCATTCAGCACGCAATAAGTTATTTTCCGGGAATTTAAATAACTTCAATTCTCCGGGACTTTCCCCAGCGTATATATGTATGCGCATTGATTGCGAGCACCGCGTGTCGACATTTCGTGTCGGGTATGTATGTTCGTACGTGCCTACGCGACTGAAGTGCTGCGCTCCGAATGAACTCACGTAGGGTTCCAAACTATTTGATCCAGGGTTCCCATTTTAGCGAAAGCCGCTGCCAATTCTCCCGTAAGGTGAGCTATCTGTATTACTTATCTGTGCTATTAGTTATAAGCTGAGTTTTACTTCAGCAGTCAAAATATTTCAGGTAGGTCATAAAATTAACAGTAAATATATATTATACAAAATTTCATTTTTGTTCTACTACTTATAATAAGACTTAAATTGTTTAAAGATGTTTAGTTGGAAATTTATATATTTCTTTTTATAATAATAAATAATACAATAACATAGTATTTACATTCACACATTCTCTTTTAATTGCAACATCTATACGCAATAATTTCAAACTCTTCTCTCTGTTGGAAATATTCACAAAATAATCAGAAGAATGGTTTCTTCCCATCTTACATAATCATTAATTTAACTTACAATATAGTAATAAAAATTGATGCAAATCTTATATAATTTAAGACATTAATTGCGTACATAAAATAATATCATAAAAAATAAAAATATACAAATTGATTATAACAATAGACGATAGAATTAACTCTTATATAAATAGTTTGCGTTTTTTTCAATTAATGTTATTCTTAATACATAAATATAATAAATTTTACTTACATATTAAAATAAAAACAATTCCCAGTTTAATTCTTTTTATATTCGATCCTTTCAACTTTAACTTCATCGCCTACTAATTGATAAACATATGTCACCACTGTTGTATTCTGTATATCCATTAACACAAAAGACGGTATAATAGCCCTACATAAAATAATATGAGTTACAAATGAAAAACTACATAAAAAATTCAGAAGACATACATATCTAAAGCATTATAGGCCCCCGTTGCTGATCCAGGATTAATATAAAATTTATTTTCTTGTTCGTATGCTTCGAACTTATGTGTATGTCCTGATATCAATATATCAACATCCAATTGCCTTTGGATTAATGCTAAAGACTCTGGATCACCCCAAGGTACCACTTGGTGCCCATGTGTCAATCCTATCCTAAATTGTCCTACAGTCACCACTTTCTGCTCGGGATAATTTAAATTCTGCAAGATTATTACAATTACTAACCTAATTTTATAGTGAATCATCGCAGTACATCATCAAAATCTCCTCTAACTACATGCACATCACTGGCGAGCGATTTCAAGTAATCGTAGGATTCTTTTGTGCACAAATTGCCTGTGCACAAGATGTGTTGTATACGACCTGGGACTAATAGTTTCTTAAATTTTGCCGGCAAACTACTGCACCTGTGCGGTATATGAAGATCTCCTAACACTAAAACTAACTATTTTTGAGGTTAGTTAAGTGAAATTGTCTGAGAGTACGAAATATACAAACCATCTTCTATACTTATATAATAATATTTGCGAATTTGTAATAATACAAATACTGTATAATCGGAATGTTTTTATTTTAAAAGACTTTTAGAAATTCTTTAGGATATTTGACAGAACATTTGACAGTTGACAAATGCAAACATGCAAATATCAAACATAACAAATTGAAAATCACTATATCAACACAACAACACTAAATTACTTTTTTAAATAAAATTGAATTTTATATTTGAGATAGAATATTAAATATTTCATAATATATATATTATTTATATATATATTATTTTGTTTTAATCAAACTGAAAGTAAAATAAATTATGAGGAACAAGAGTAGAAAATCCTGCAATGTTTTACAAGTTGTCATTAAAAAGTCCCTAGCATTTAATGTTTTTTTAAATCATTTTAAAATTATTTAAGGTTATTTTGTTTGCATTGGTGTGCATTTTCTTTATAATTTTACGTTAAGACTACGTAATTTAAAAACTTGAACAATGAATTGCATAATTCCTAGCGGTAATATAAGAAGTAAGTGTGTGCTCATATACTTTTCTATAAATGTACAAATTCATCATATTTTCCAGTTGTAAGTAAAGCATTGCATACATTAGCAAGAATAGGTGATGAGCTATATATCGAAGCAAAAAATGATTCCTTACAATTTGCGACAATCAACCAAGCTAAGACCTCTTACGTGACATGGGATTTCCAAAACGTATTCTTTTCAACTTACGAAATTACCAGCGGAAGTGCCACAGCTGCTTCTGCGAGCGTTACTTGCAAGTTATTAGTGAAAGCTATGTTGAAAATTTTTAAAACGAGAGGACCTAAGGAAAAACATGTAAGTAAATTTCTGATAAATTCAATTTTAACATTAGTGGATAGAGCATATCTTTCTTAGTTCAAAATTGGCATCCATTTTTTGAGGAAATGAAAAGAAAGTGCTAAAAACTGTGTTTGAAAAGTGCCATTTGTAGGTTATGTTCGACGCGATTTTGATGTTTATTACTTGTGGTACTGATCAAAGTTACTAAAAGTACTCAAATAGTGTTGAAAAAACAGGCGCGAAATACAAATTAGACTAACTTTGAAATTTGTTTGTTTTTGCTTTGGCAAAATTGCTTCAACAAAACAAGCTTATCAATCCAGGATTAATAAGAATCAATCGAAAAGCACAAACTTATAGTTTTTTTTTTTTTTCTAAATATGTGTAATCATACAATCATTGCCGAATTGGTCTCCAAAATAAGTTATCCACTTTTGCTTTACAAAATATGAGTAATAAAGTTGACTTTGAAGCTATAGGGGCCGAGGGGGGAATTCTATAAAACGTTTGGCAGTATCTTTGTCCATGATAGCAACCAGTGTATAATGTAATATAACAATTTCGAATAATAAAGAATATGAAACATGGAGTACCACAAGGATCTATCATTAGCTCATGCTTATTTATTTGTTACGTCTACTACAATTTTTAATATGTATTGGCTTTTCATTGGGAGGACGCAATGCCCCCAAAAGGATACATATTGTACTTGTACCAATTTGTTTTTAGTAAAAAATTCTTTATATTTTTCCTAAATTGCTTGCATAGATGGTGGCATTAGCACTAGGCAACAAGGAGTTTCTTGATGAGATGAAGTTGCTTGACTCTCAGTTTTTCGTCAAACATTAATGTGTTCTAAGCTATTCCCAAGACATTTAAGAATTATTATTTCAGATTGACTGGTGCAAAATTGAATTTGATAATAATCCTACCAGAATTGTAATCAAGACCAAATACAAACAAGACGTAACAATTACGCACTCGTTGAAGTTAATAGATATGGACAATATATCCGTGCCATACGATAGAGACAGCATGTCGAATCGTGTTAACGCAGCGGGCACCTTTTTCGCAAATGTTTTAACGAATTTTCAAACATCAGATGAAGATATCAGTTTCGACATTAGAAAAAAGAAAGTCACTGTGCGAAATTACGATGTAGGTAAGAAAATTATTGTTTAACGATAGCATATCCCTATCAAACTAACTTCCTTTGGTAGCTTCTAATAATGTTGGCAAGCAAATAAGATCGCAAGTGGTTTTAAACTCAAATGAATTCTCAATGTACAATATCGGACAAGAATGTGGTCTCACCATGAGTTTTAAACCGTTTAGAGCAGCTGTAGCATTCGCGGAAGCTTTCACTTTGCCGATATTAATGAATTTTAGTACTGGTGGAAAGTATAATTTGCTAATTGAAGCTATAAAACATGATTTCTACTTCTCCTGATCTTTTAGGCCCATCATCTTAACAATCAAAAGTCCAATATTTGAAACAAACTTCCTGTTATCGACGATAAGTCCTGACGGTTCTACACAATCCTGTGCGGCTTCCTCGTCCATGTTCGGCCACATGAACAAATCGCGAAATACAGAATTATCCAGGGAAGAAAGATCAATAATAGAAGAATTAAATTGGGATAGTGATTTTGAAGTTGACGAGATGGAACCGATGCTGAATAGTCCGAAGAAAGCCAGAACTGAAAAAAATGGAATTACAAAGCAAATTGAAGATGATACGAATAGAAGTAAAAATAACAAACACCCTCAAGAAGAAGACATGATTCCCAAATCGCCAGAATCGCCCAGGACTAAAAGATTGAAAATTGTGTTCGGGAGGTGTTTTGAGCCCACTTATCATGAATCTAATTTAGATTTTGGAAATGCGCTAGCACCAAACAGCGATTCTGAATAAAACTGTAATTCATTATTAATGGCAGTTTTTTAATACAATATGTTAAGTTTCCAAATATGTAAGACTGTTAAGTTTTTTTAATAAAGACACTCTTTATTTTATATTTCACATTTATTTATAACACATCAACATGTAACTTACATTATCTACTCTTAATAATCTACTAGGGGATTTTATTGTTACCAACCTACATATTTCACAAAGCCAATTGTGAATTGTGAGTGCGGACAGTACGGCGACATCTCCCACCTATTGTTTGCATGCCCACTCTCAACTGCTAGATCTAGGCAATTGTACAACGAATTGCTTGAGACCGCAATTGACTCTCCAGTTTCCATCTCCTCGTTCCTGAGTAATCTGGATGTAACCAGAATCAACAGCATTATGAAATTTCTAAAAGATAATAAACTAAAATTGTAAAATTTAACGAATAATTCCCAACTCTAGTGACTGGCTGGAATGGTTTATCCAGATGCCAACAAGAAATAAGAAAGAACAAGAAGAAGAATTGTGAATATTTGTTTAATAATTTATTTTTAATAAAAACATTAAATATGTGACAATAACTTAGTTTTTAGTTATAAAAAAGAGTAAGGCTGCTCTTCGGTTCTCGGGTTCTCTGCCGTGTAGAAAGTTTAAATTACTTGACGTTTCGATCATCTTGTCGTGATCTTCTTCACTTCTGAAGATCTTCTTCAGAGAACCCGAGAACCGAAGAGCAGCCAGCAACGACGGCCGTGAAAGCCTAAAGACTACTTTAAAAAAAAGTAAATATATATTAAAATACTTAAATAGTTAGAAAAAAACAATAGGGAATACTTACATTCTTGCAGATTGAAGTAAGTTTTAATATTGCCAACTTTATCTATTTAGGTTGTCAAAATGTCAAACAAAATTAAAAGAAAATTACTAGAATAGGATGAAGAAGATCTTCAGAAGTGAAGAAGATCACGACAAGATGATCGAAACGTCAAGTAATTTAAACTTTCTACACGGCAGAGAACCCGAGAACCGAAGAGCAGCCAGCAACGACGGCCGTGAAAGCCTAAAGACTACTTTAAAAAAAAGTAAATATATATTAAAATACTTAAATAGTTAGAAAAAAACAATAGGGAATACTTAAATTCTTGCAGATTGAAGTAAGTTTTAATATTGCCAACTTTATCTATTTAGGTTGTCAAAATGTCAAACAAAATTAAAAGAAAATTACTAGAATAGGATGAAAAGAAAAATAAAAACATACACCTTCACAAGTAACAAAAAATAACATTGTTTTCATGCAACATACAACAAGAATTATTGTGTTGAACCCTATATAAATGTTTGGTAATATTAATTAATGACGTTGGCTATGCTGTGGCTGTTTCTTTATTTACAGTGAAACAAATCACAACTGCTACTCACTGTTGTTATCTACGTATAGAAGAAGGTTTAAAATAATAAAGAGAAAGAATGTAATGAAATGAGTTTATTTGTAACACTTTACGATTGCAATATTTAGTAACATTGGAATTGAAAGCGTTGGTATCCCGTATTATTCATTTCATATGTCAAAAGTTGAGGTTAAATTTGACATTTGACAGCTTTTAGAATTCAATTTATGATTTCCATGTGGATTTATTTATGTATGTATTTAATTTAAATTTAAAAATTCCACTAAAACTATTACATTAAAAATGAATAGATAATTTTATATATAATTATCTTATTTCGACGTATTAATATTATTTAACGTTCAAAATGGTTAAAAGAGGTTATAATTGGAAAGCTAGACAAGTTGTAAATACTATTGTTGATGATAGTGTTACTAAGAAAGTAAGCAGACCTCATTCTCGTATTTATACGTAATTTATTTTTGCAAATATTTTATTTCAGATTAAATTAGACCTAGATACTCCAGGTACGTACGATGAAAGCAATGAGCTAGTGTTGCCGTCAAAAAAGAGAAAAACGAAAGTGAAAAATCAAGCCGAGAAAGTGACTAGGATTTTATCGAATAAACAGCGTAAAAGGCTTGAGAAAATTGTGGAGAAAAAGCAAAAGAAATCCCAGGTAAATATGGAAAAAATATTTTTATTGTCAGGACATTACTTAAAATTATATTTTAGAGAGCTGAATTGTTAGAGAAACTAGCACAAGTTCAAGCGACACCTGAAGAAACACAATTATTAACGTCAATCGCAGCAACACAAACTAAAGGATTAAAAAAGCTTTTCACAGAAAAAAAGATATTAAAAGCAGAAAATTATGATAAAACAAAAACATTTACTCTGAACAGCATTAAAGGTGCAAGAACAAAACTGTTGAAGGAAGAGAAAAAGCAAATCTATAATAATGACCCTAATGTTGTTGGATTTGAATCGTCGGATTATTCTAGTTCTGATTCCGATGAAAATGATAAGCAGGTAGAAATTAAGAATGTGGAGGAAAATCAGGAGGCAAACGTGGTACCAAAGGAAGAGGAAACAAAAGTTGAAGTTGTAGAAAGACGTACAGGAGAAAATGAGAATAAAATGAAGAATGAAAAAGAAAAAATGATGAAGGACTTCAAACCCGTTGTTAGAAAACCTGCTGTATTTGTAGAAGTTGAAAGATCGGCAGAAATTCAAGCGGCTAGATTGAAATTACCAATACTAGCAGAGGAACAGCAGATTATGGAAGTTATAAATGAAAATTCTGTGATTATAATTGCTGGGGAAACTGGTAAGAATATTTTAATTCCATTAAATTAATTATAATTAAAAATAAAAGCCAAAAATGAAATCGACTTATTACTTATTAAATCAAGTTTTAATCCAATCAGTGAGTGTCACTTTGGAACGTTCCCTTGTTAGGTTTTGATTCATCTTGTATAAATAAAACAACCATGTGAAAAAGACACTATATTTTAAAACGGTGTCTTAAAACTTGTTTTAGAAAACTTTGAAATAACCCAACCATAATGTTTGAAAAAATTATTTGTGTCCAGAAAAGTATAAAGGCAATATTAAAACCTTACTTTTTCAAAAATAGCACATAAAAACAATAATCACTTAAAACTTTGCGTCATAAAATTAATAATATAAATAATAATAATATGTTTTATTTCTTCGAGTAATGGAAACATTACATTCAGAAAGTCACCAAAAGAGGATATAATGATTGACTACAATCAGAAACAATTAAAATTAAAGTTAAAAAGGGTGCAAATAAAAACATGAAAGCATACATGAAATGAAAAAGACAAATAATAATCACTACTAGAGAGTAAGACATCTAAATGCATTGATGTTATTGTAAGCTTTGAGCTGAAGTAGGCCTTTTACATGCAACTTGTAGGTGGTAATTGATAACTCTTTACAGTGCGCGGGTAAAATGTAAAATTTAATAGCTTGATATATACTAGTCTGCTGAGTTGCATTTACTCTATGGTAGGGTACATGTAAATTACTATGATTTTTTGTCTTATGATCATGTAAATGCCAGCGCTGTGTAAACAAGTTTAAATTTTCTCTTAGCTACACCAAACAGTTATAAATATACAAAGAAGGTATAGTCAGTATTTTTAATTCTTTGAACAATTGTTCACAATGCTCTCTTGGTGACTTTTTGTTAATTATTCTAATTATCTTTTTTTTGGATTTTGAAAATTCTTAAAGCGTGAGGAGAACCTCCCCATAAGAAAATACTGTAATTGACTAAACTAAAAAAATTAGCATGATATAGTGTTAGCGCTGTTTCCGTATCGGTGAGATCCACTATCTTTCTAATTTGGTAGACATATGTATTTAATTGTTGGTATAGTTGATTAATATGACATTTCCAATTCAAATCAGAGTTAGCATAACACCTAGAAGATTAAGAGAACACACATTACCCTGCCCCAAAACTAAACCTTATTTTTTTTATTTTACTCTCATTCAATTTTATCTTATTAGCAGCATACCAATTATTAGCTTGTGTAATAGATATTTCCTCACTATAAATTAAGCCATTTATTGTACTTTGATTATTGATGAGAGTGGTATCGTGCAGTGTATCCAAATTACAAGGTAAATCGTTGAGGTAAATAATAAACAGGATTGGGCCAAGTTTGGATCCTTGTGGAACTCCTAGAGATATTTCTGTCGGACAAGATAAGCTGTTCGGTTTTGGTGTAGGGTATGTAAATTAAATCTACTTTATTTTGCATCGTGGAATCCAAAAATGCAATGATATATAAGATGTTCCATTTAAAATAACAAAGTTGTATAACGCGTACGCTAAACTGACCACCCTGTATATATAAAAATAATTTTGCAGTGTAGAGTATTTGATCCTGAATCACTTTTGTCTAAAACATATTTCACTTAAATGGACAGGTTAACCACAATAGCGCGTCCACAGATAAATGTCACACCCTGTATATTTTTTGGTTGTTGCAGATTGTTTTGATTGAAAAAGACTATTAATAAAGTCAAAACGTCTTATAAAATTTAAAACTTTGCTTTCTCCAGCCTTATTTAAAAAAAAAAGAACAAATTAATTAAATACATTACAAAATACGGGCTAAATAAGTTTGAACTTAACCGTTGAATTTATAGGTAGTGGGAAAACAACTCAAGTTCCTCAATTCCTGTACGAAGCCGGATACGCACTCAACAAAACGATTGGCGTTACAGAACCTAGAAGAGTTGCCGCCATATCTATGTCAAAACGAGTGGCCGAAGAAATGAACCTTTCATCCGATGAAGTGTCTTTCCTGATCAGATTCGAAGGAAACGTGACGAAAGATACGAAAATCAAGTTCATGACCGACGGTGTTCTATTTCGCGAATTGAAAACAGATTTTCTCTTAACGAAGTACTCGGTTATCATTCTCGACGAAGCCCACGAAAGGTCCGTTTACACTGATATACTCATAGGCATGCTGTCCAGGATCGTGCCGTTGAGAGAAAAGCGAAAGGACCCTTTGAAATTGATTATCATGTCTGCCACGTTGCGTATACAAGATTTTACCGAGAATAGGAGATTGTTTAGGAATGCACCGCCCGTTATTAATGTTGAGGCCAGACAATTTCCCGTTACTGTGCACTTTAATAGGCGGACCAATGAAAATTATTTGAAGGTATGATATTTTAAGATGATTTTTCCGTTGAGAAATTTTATTATCAATGTTTTTGTCGCATTACTCTATCTGCAACAGATTTCGATGATGGACGAGTACAATAAAACTAATATGATTAATGTCGGTTTTATAATTCAATTGGAAAAAAAGCTAACTTTAATTTATTATAAAACCGATACCAAATCTTGGTACCATCTTGGTGTTATTTTTATACTTTTCATTCATACTGCACTTGTAATTTTTTCTCTTCTGATACTTTTGACAACTGCAGTAGTGTTTGCCCAGTTCTGTTTGACATCACGGTATATCAATAATTAACTGAATAAGAAATTAAAAGTTGCTGCTTTATTTGATTTATCTAAGGGTTTCTATTCAATACTCTATTAATCTCTAAACTGAATAATTTAGGTGTCAGGGGCAATGTAAATAAGTGGATGTCATCATATTTATCAAATTGTAAAGCTTTTGTTAAGATGGGTAATACGAAATCGTGTAGTGTTAGTAAAAATATTGGTGTGCAGCAGGGTTTTGTTTTCGGCCCTTGGCTATTGGATCGGTTGAGTTTCCATTCTGTAAATAGTAAGTTTCGGTAGGTTCAGCTGAATATCTTAAAGGCGTGTCGTAATTGTGTGTCATTTAGGTTGCCTAATTCGACTAATTGAGGCATCAAAATTTAAATTTTAATTAGTAACGCAAGTCATATTGATATTAAAAACTAAATGAATTAATTGACGCATTAACGCAAATACTGCGGCTTATATGCATATGATTTCAAATTTCTGTTCGAATTAGAACATATTTGTAAATGTAAATTGACAAACAAACAGGGGTGCTATTCTCGACCCTTCGTATTATGTGCGAGCACTCGCATAGTGACGTCATTCGAAGGGTATTGGTTAAAACTGTATTCTCCACCCCTCCAGTCTTTTTCACATTCGAATATCTCCTAGGAATTAAATGCGAGCGGTGTTTGAGCACTCGTATAGCTGAAATAGTATTAGAATCTTACAAGTTAGGCTTATTTTATGCGTTTGCGTTAGTGTATTCCGAGGTTATTGTTAAACGTGATTTGAAAATTATTCTAAATAGAATTGATGAGTTAGTGCATTTAGATTTATTAGACGAATTAGAAGCAGCTGAATTAAATCAATTGGATTATGAACCTGGTGAAAATGTGGATAGAAATCCTTTTATTCAATTAAATAATGCAAGTTTTATAAGAAATGTTTTCAATTAAATAAAATTTCATACAATATTCTATTCATGTTTCGTAGTCCCTAATATAATTAATAAATTTGACTGTGTGTGTGATGTTCATAATTTTAAAAATATAATGAAGCATTTTCTTGGCTCTATTTTGGCAATTTTATTTATTCTTTCAAATAAAATGTTTCCTTTTACTAAAAATTCATTAAAAAAATCAGTAGAAGGTCGAAACAGTAGATGCCCACTTTTTCTTTTTTCAGTTTGAGTTTCCATGCAGTAAAGAAAAAATTAACCAAGTTAATTTTATGTAGAAATACCAAACAAAATATATAACAGCTGGATAGAGTGAAACGATGTTGTCACTATAGTAAGTAATATAGCAATACCCCATTACCTGATTTTGGGCAAAACACTTTGCTTTTACAATAATCATATAAAACATGTGTTTTGCAAATGTTTCACCATTCAAATTCATTGTACAGGCCATCATATTTACGCGCCGAAACATGCGAATAACCCTGTTGCCAGGTCAACTCGAAGGTTCATTTACGAAGGGTGGGTAAGAATACAAAATACCGTTCACACTCGAATATGAACCCTACGCAAACATGCGCATACGAAATACATTCGACGATGTTGAGAATAGCGCCCCAGACCTGTTCCTACAGTTCAAACGGTATTAAATATTGTACATGAGTTTGAAACCACTGCGTGTGTTACAAATTGTAAAGAATGCATTAACATGGCCAAAGAACCTCGTGCACGAGTAGTAAATGCGGAAAGAGAACAAAAAGAAATTAATGTCTGCAGTGCAATTGAGCACAGCGAACCGTATTCGTCAGCTCAAATATCAGAGCAAGTCGGTATTCCAAGTCGAACGGTGAGAAGAATTTTAAAAAGACATGGTTATTGTAGTTATAAAATTCAACGACATCAAGAGATATTGTCTGATGATGAAATAAGAAGAGTTGATTTTTGTGAAAGTACGATGGACAGAATTTCAGAAAATGACAATTTTATAGAACTTATTTTATTCAATTGTTTTACGAGACTAGCATAATTCCATGTCCACAAGATATTTGTCGAGAGAAAATCAACATCTTTTTCAATCTGACCGAACCCAATATCCACAAAAGTTAAATGTATGGACTGAAATTTTAGGCGAAAACGTGTTTGGTCTTATTTTGTATTGACGGTACGCTAACAGCAGTAAAATATCTATAGTTGCTGCAAACTGAAATCGTACCAACTATTCGAGCTCTCAATGTAAACTTTAATGACGTCTGGTCTCCAAGAAGTGTCCTGCTCATACTGCAAGAATCGTGCAATAGTATTTCCACCAAACATTTCCGAATCGCATAATTAGTTCCGGTGGTACAGTTGCGTGGCAACCAAGATCCTCAGATCTCACGCCTTAAATTTCTTTTTCTGGTGTTATACTAACCAGAAAATATACACTTATGATCACCAACGAGCCAATAATCTGGATGAACTACGCCACAAAGTTATTGATTGCGCTAATAGTGTAACGCACGAAATGCTTTCTAACGTTAGAAATGACTTCTATTGCAGGCTCTGTTACTGTCAGGAACAAAGTGGTGGAATATTTGAGCACCTACTCCATTAGTAGTTTTAGAAGTTTGGTTTTAAATATTTAAATTTTCTCGGATGTACCTACCCCATTTTTTTCTTTTCTCCTGTTTATTTATTTCGTTTCCGTAGATATGTTTTAAGTGTGTTTATTTAGAAGTGCGTTATTATTTTTCAACAGTTTGCTATTGTTTTTAGACAAATATTTTCGTTCGGTCTGAGAACTATTTATTTTAGTTTTTCATTCACTTCAATTTCGAACGTGTGCTGATATCTATTTACGAGAATATCTCAGTTTCTGTAAACAAAAATGCCTTTTTTATTTTTTGCATTGTCTGCTGTTATTAAACTTTTTACTTTGATGTTGCACATTAAAAGCGTGTTACCGGATACGTAAACTTCATTCTTGGATTATTCCTATTTAGAGCACACAGACAAGAAAATTCAAGAACCGCTTGTGTATATTCATTTATTACACCTTTAGAAAATAGCACAAACATGACAACAAGAATGCATATGCATCCGTTTATCGACCGCCTATTCTCTTTGGTTAAGTTCTTTATAATGTCATACACTTCATTACAATTTCAAGATCGCTGGGACTATCTATCTATGAAACTAATTCTTGATTCATTTCACTAATAACTATTAAAACCCCTCGAACGCTACACCGGTAGGTACCTTTATTACCGCCGGTTCTTGTCTTAGTTTATGTCAGGGTTACCTTTTATGTTTGTGTTGTGCGATTATTGTTCAGCAATGTTGCTTTTACAACGTTGCCAACCGAGTAGCCTCTCAAAATTCCTTGACAATGCCTGGTAACTTTACGTTCAACTTTATTGTAGTTTGTATTAATCTATATATAGTTTTTTTATACAAATATTTATTTATTTTATATAAATCATTTCTACCGGAGAGCGTTTTTTTTTCTTTCGTTTTATTGGCAAAATTGCGAAATCCGAAAAAGATTCACTGGCACGAAACCATAATTACATTAAAAAAGGCTTTTTGCCAATTGTTAATAAAGTAGAACAGGGTCACTCCTACAAAAATAAATCAGAACACATAATATTTATATCTTTTATTTTTAAGGAAGCCCTAAGAAAAACAATTAAAATCCACACAACTTTACCCGAAGGTGGAATACTGATTTTTGTAACCGGTCAACGAGAAGTCAATCACTTGGTTCAGAAATTACGAACCCTATTTCCCCTTAAAAACAAAGAAAAAGTACTGAAAATTGCCAAAGACTTAGCCGGCCAAGACGACATAAAAGAAGAAAGTTCTGACGAGGAAGCTTTTGAGGAAAAATTGAAGAGAATCGCCAAAAGACAGAGAAGAAAAGACATCAGAATCGTTCCTGAGATCGATTTAGATGAGTACAAAGTTGGCGACGAAGAAAACGATTCAAACGATGAGGAAAACAACTTATCGGAAGGCGAAGATTTTAACGATAACTTAACTATTCCTCCTCCAAATGCGCAACCTTTGTGGGTGTTGCCACTTTATTCGTTTTTACCGTCGAATAAGCAGGCGGAAGTCTTCGGGGAACCACCGGCTGGTTGTAGATTATGCGTGATCAGTACGAACGTGGCGGAAACCAGTTTAACGATCCCAAATATCAAATACGTCGTCGATACGGGGAAAACAAAAGTGAAATTGTATGATAAAATCACCGGAGTAACCTCGTACGTCATCTCGTGGACTAGTAAAGCTTCAGCTGATCAGAGAGCGGGTAGGGCTGGTCGAACAGGCCCAGGTCATTGCTACAGATTGTATTCTAGTGCCGTCTTCAATGATGTTTTCCAACAATTTTCCGTGCCGGAAATTCAGAGGAAACCAGTTGACGATCTCTATTTACAAATGAAATGCATGCACTTGGATAAGATAATCAATTTCCCCTTCCCTACGGCCCCTGACTTGATGCAATTGAAATCAGCGGAGAGTAGACTGGAGGCTTTAGAACTATTAGAGAATTCTAAGGTGACAGCTTTAGGACGGGTCGTCTCGAAATTCCCAGTCTTACCTCGGTTCGGAAAGATGTTAGCCCTTTCACTACAATTCGACCTCTTACCCTATACTGTATGCATGGTGGCTGCACTGAGCGTCCAAGAAGTACTCCTAGAAACGCCTTTAGGGACCCAACAAGCAGATATAAGGGAAAAATTGGCGATAAAACGGCGACATTGGGCTGGACAGGGGAATTCTATGCTGTTAGGGGATCTAATGGTGCTCTTAAAGGCGGTAGGTGGCGCTGAGTACGCCAATTCTGAAGGAAATCTCCAGAAATTCTGCGAACAGAATGGTCTACGCTATAAAGCTGTGTTGGAAATAAGAAAATTACGTATACAATTAACGAATGAGATAAAAGCTAATATTCCAGACGTAGACGTGATTGTAGATCCGAAACTAGCGCCACCTACCGACGTACAAGCGAAATTATTACGTCAGCTCTTACTTTGCGGTATGGGAGATCAGATCGCTAGGAAAATGGACGCGGATGAAATTAAAGATAAGGAAGACAAGAAAAAATATAGATACGCTTACAAAGCTAACGATATGGAGGAACCTGTCTTTATACACCGAGGTTCTGTATTGAGAAAAACCATGCCAGAATTTGTAATTTATCAAGAAGTTTACGAAACGAATAAGATGTACATCAGGGGAATCACCGCTATCGAACCTGAATGGCTAGCAGTTTATGTGCCTAAATTATGTAATCTGGGTAAACCACAAGCTGATCCGGAACCTTGGTTTGACGACACCACAGGTAAAGTATAGAACTGTTTTTTATTTTCTCCATTATTTATGTTATCGAATCCGCAGGTAAAGTGAAATGTATTGTTTCTGGCACGTTTGGAAGACAAGCATGGCCGTTACCAACCGTCGAAGTGGAATACCCCAAGACGATCGAGGCTTATAAGTGGTTCGCGAAATTCCTGCTAGAGGGAAAGGTGTATAAGAAATTGGAAAAGTACAACGAATGCTTATTACAACCTGCAACTGTCGTCACAAAGCCCTGGGCGAGGTTACAGCCTAGAATCGTACAAATATTGAATAAAATAACCGCAAAGGATTGCAGAAGTCGGAAGAATTTGGAGGAAATTTGGGAAGAGGATCCTAAATGTAAGTGTAACACAAAAATGTTAACTGTAATGTCTAACAAAAAAAATATATTTTAGTTTTGCTAGAAGAATATCTGCTGTGGTTACCCGAGAGTGCACATAGTTTAATACCGTTGATGTGGCCGCCTTGTAACTCTTAATTTTTAATTATTTTAATGTATAAATTTGTATATTTTGTACATAATACTAACTAGATATATGCTGTAATAATTATTATAATAGGTAATAAAGTAAATTGTGTTTTTAATATTTACTTCTTTCTATGTGATGTGCGCAGAAACATACTCAACTTATCTCCTTATTAGAAACAAGAATAAACTGTTCAAACGACTCAAAAATGACCAATATATCTAGTAGTCTCACGTTCTTTGTTGTTTTGTTCTTTTACTTGTTAACCATCAAACAGTTCAATGCAAAGTGCCTTTCCCAATGTTGCTGCAACTTCTTGTCTTATACACCAAACGGATGCTCCCGTTGACAGTTGGTTGACCTGCGTATAAAATTAGATTTACGATGGATAAAAGGCAAATATTTATTCACTGTTAGGCTTGTGCTATCAATACAAAACTGACTGATACTATGTGAAAATGACTTCAATTTATGTTGCACCTTATTGCGTCGTATACCGAACTTTATTTATAAAAGAGTATGATAAACGTTGTTTGATGATATGAAATCTCAAGAGTCAAATAAAATTTACTAATAGCTGTAGAAATGCTAGTGATGAATATCTTAGGAATAAACACCAAATGATGCAAAAATATATGAATTTATTGTCAAATAATATGTAGTGTCTTGTAGGAAAAGAAATATCCTACGTTTTACGTATTTTTATTTACGGTGGGTAAAAGGTAAGTATTTATTCACTGTTAGGTTGGTGCTAGCAAAACGTTTTTCGCATCTCTGTGTTTTTTCGCAGACTAAAATGTTGTCAGTGTTCAAAGGAATAACATCAGCGATATATTAAATGAAATTGATTAATTAACACGTAAACTCCATTAAAATTAAATAAAAGACTAATTACTAATAAAATACTTAAATAACTATTCACTTATTTACGTTCACTAATTTATCTCTACTATAAATTTATTTTTCACCTTATATTTATTTGCACACATCTTTCTTCCTGTTCGTCGCTTTGACTTGATCGGTTCGACTGGCTTATTACAACCGACTCCTACCCAATCGCAGCGTCGTATTTAAATACCACGCGACCACTTCGAGAAGGTTCGAGCGACATCTCGGCGCCACTAGAATCCAATCGGCAACGATCGCGACTCTTCCATTGACGAGTTGTAAACAACAAACTGCTCTGCCATCTGACGCGTTTATTTACTAATAATTAGAGAACTGCTAATGATGAATATCTTGGGAATAAACACCAAACGATGCAAAAATAGATAATGCATTATTCTAAAAATAATATGTAAACTATTTTGTAGGAAAAAGAAGTAGTTCTACTTGTTTGAAAGTTTTTTATACAGGGTTAGTAAAAAGCCCCGGAACGGTCGAATAACTTTGTTATTTGAAAATTATGATTTCTGAAATTTGGTATGGGGGTATAGTTAATATAAATGCATTTTATGCAATACAGTTAATATTTTTTTCACTTCCGGTTTAATCGGCAATACGTCCAATTTTTTTTTTAAATGGGACGCCCAGATTTTTTTAACACTTTTGAATGCAAAATAAAAAACTACGTTCAGGAAGTATTAAGATGTTTATTTTTATTCACAAGAAAACAGTTAAAAAATTAAAAAAGTGTCCTAATACAGAAAAATCAAGACACCTGTCTATTCAGGTTGCGATTACAATAATTGTTCAAAATGCTCTCCATTTACAATTTGACAAAAATGTAAACGGTCAGTAAAATTTCTTATTGAATTTTGTATTTGTTCTGGAGTGATGCGATTGGCTTCTTGGACTATTCTCTCTTCCAATTGTTCAAGATTATGGGGACGATTTTTGTACACTTGACATTTCATGTGACCCCAAAAGAAAAAATCTAATGGCGAGAGATCTGGCGAACGTGCTGGCCATTCGATTGCTCCTCTACATCCGATCCAACGTCCCGGAAAAATTTCATTCAAATAATCGCGGACATTATGGGCAAAATGGGGGAAGCTCCATCTTGTTGAAACCAAAAATGTGCATTAGGGTGATCACCTATGTTTGCATTTGGAAAGAGGGCGGCAAGTGCTGGAACAACCTCATTTCGCAATAAATTTAAGTAGACGTTGCCAGTTAAATTTCCTCTTATAAAAAATGGTCCTATGATGTTGTTTCCAACAAGACCAGCCCAGACATTCACCTTTTGAGGACGCTGTGTATGGATTTTTTCAATCCATGCGGATTTTCAATTGACCAGTAGCGACAATTATGTCTGTTCACAGTGCCGTTGAGACAAAACGTTGCCTCATTTGAAAAAATGATGTGATCTAAAACATTAGGCTGCTGCTCGATCAATTCCGTCATTGTTTCGCAAAATTGTAGTCTACGATCTGGATCATCTTCAGTTAACTCATGGACGGGATACATTTTATAGGCTTTCATTCTTGCTGATTTAAGAATCGTATGAGCAGATTTTTGAGAGATCTCATGAATTTGACCTAATTCTGTTGTGGACACGTGATGATTTTCTTCCACTGTAAGTAACACATTCAAACTAGTTTCTTCATCTGTTGCTGTTAATGGACGTCCCCTTCTAGGTAAATCCTTCACCTGACGAAAGACTTCAAACTTTTGAATTGTTCGGCATACCGTACTTTTACTAATGTGACGATCCGGATAAACAGTATTAAACAAAATACGAACCTCTTCAAAAGAACGTTGACGATCACCGTACCCACGCATCATTAATATCTCAATTCGTTCTGATTCAGTAAGTTTTTCTGCCATTTTCCCATGTGTCAATGTTTAAAATAAGTAAATTTATAGCGATGCAAAAGTTAAAACGCTTTTAAAATTGTCAAATGTGACGGCAAAAAGAATGCCAACACTAAACAACAACTTTTTTCAAAGGTACCTTGATTTTTCTGTATTAGGACACTTTTTTAATTTTTTAACTGTTTTCTTGTGAATAAAAATAAACATCTTAATACTTCCTGAACGTAGTTTTCTATTTTGCATTCAAAAGTGTTAAAAAAATCTGGGCGTTCCATTTAAAAAAAAAAAGTTGGACGTATTGCCGATTAAACCGGAAGTGAAAAAAATATTAACTGTATTGCATAAAATGCATTTATATTAACTATACCCCCATACCAAATTTCAGAAATCATAATTTTTAAATAACAAAGTTATTCGACCGTTCCGGGACTTTTTACTAACCCTGTATATTTATGGTGGGTAAAAGGCAAATATTTATTCACTGTTAGGCTGGTGCCATCAATAGAAAATTGAATGGTACTATGTGGAAATGACGTCCATTTATTTTGCACCTTATTGCGTCGTATGATGATAATTAATATGAAATCTCAAGACTCAAATAATATTTATTAATAATTGGAAAGGTGCTAATGATGAATATCTTAGGAATAAACGCCAGATGATGCAAAAATAGATATACCGCAAAACTGTTATTCTCGATCTTTTCCGATGGGAGCCCTAACTTATAAAATTTACGTTCAAAACACATGTTGCAGCATCATATATTTATTTTTTTATTATTACAATTATAATAAATAAGATATATAAAAATTTAACAGCACATAATATTGCACCACCATACTGCTAAACATAAAGTTTTTGTCTTCCTTAATGACTGAAAAATACTTCCGATTTTTCGATAAAAATATTATACTGATACCATCACTAAATAAAATTCAAATCTTTCATATTATAAGTGCATGTTACTGTTTTTTCTTATTAAAAATCAATTGAAAATATTACATAGTATACAACAGAAGTATTTTTTTTAAACTTCCAAACTTATCACGATTCATATAAAATTAATTTAATAACACTTGTTTCATCACATAAATTAAGTAATCTTCTTCAAGAGATCAATAATGAATGTATCTCAATAGAGCTTGAATGACATAAACGACCTTCATTGTTTTAAAGGGTGAAACTAACCCTCAGAATCCGTTATTTTTTAAGAACTTACGTCTTATTAATTCAGCAACTCTTAACTGTTATCACCATCTTTACTTTCTTTATCTGCTTGCGGCTTATGTGACCTCAATAATTCTACCAATACCGTTTGTTCTTGCCTCTTAACGTTCTTCATATCTAATATTTTATAAAAATCACTTTGCTGACAATCGGGCAGCAACTTCAGATACTGCTCGACGAAAGCTCTCTCATTATCAGTCGGTGTCATTACAACTTTTAATATCATCTCGGCTTTCGTCATGCCTTTATTCACTACTTTGGTGTAGGGTGCCGGAGCTTGCCTATTTATCTGGGAAGCTATCGAGGGTAGATTCAATAGAATCGTCTTTAACATATGCGTATCGAGCAGCAATTGTTCCGCCCCTTCGGTATTTATCGGTTTGCACTTGTAAATATTGCGTACGAATTTCATTATGAAGGAGTTTGCGAATTTTATGCAGAATTGGGTGAAATATTTACGGGAGCTCTCTAAATTGTCTCTGATTACTGGTACTGTCGTCTTGAAATGTGTCGTTAAGGCTGTGATATAAGGACTTTGATCGCCTACCCTGTCGATATTTTGCCATTGTATCTATAAAGAAATAGCTTGAATTTTGATACTGCTTCTGTGTTGAAACTTACTTTGCTCATTGCTGTCAACGCTGGCTCGCAAGCGTTTTCTAGATCTTGAACTAGTAGCTGGATGCAGTTTGAAATAACACTGTAAGGAATTATTTCATTTTAATTAGTTATATCATGAACAGTATGCAATCAATATCAATTGCTATTAGCAGACACGCGTTTCGCCCTTATCAAGGCTCGTCAGTGCTACTCGGCGATTTATTTTCAAGGGTCGATTAAACACCTTAATGATCTTATTAACGTAAAAATATCTTAACAAAAATTGCATATTAAGAGAGATATTAATGTTGAAAAAAAAATGTGGTAGTTTTTATTTTTTTATTTGTAAGTGGTGATTAAGCATATTAAATTAAATATTTTTTTATGTTTTTCATGGAATCCCCTTCTCACTAGTTGTTCAAAGTTATCTCCATGTTGTTGAACGCAAAATCTCGCTCATTGGCATAATTTACTAGGCTTTGGTCTTGCAGTCGAATTGTCACCGCAGCTGACTTAACGCGCTAACGAACATCATCTAAATCAATTATGTCGTTGGTGTATACCACGTTTTCGTAACACGCCATAAGTAGAAATCAATTGGATTAATCTCGGGTGACCTAGGAGGCCATGGCACAGGATCACCTCAACCAATCCACTTATATTCAAACACATTATGAAAAAACCACATTTGTCGACGTACAGCAGATATGATTTACATACAGATATGCTCAAATGTATTAGACACCTATATTTTTTGCGAATAATCAAAGTAAGGTGAGTTCAAAACAAAACTTAATTTAAATGAGTTATAAATAGTATTTTAATAAAGAATCTTAATAATTTGCCGCATTTCTGTAACAATTTAATACAATTGCAATACTTTTTTCAGTGCGTAAAAAACTGACGTCTCAGAAACGTGAACATGCATAAAAAGTTAATAGATCTAGGAGAAGTGTATAAAAACTGTTCTGAACTCATAAAAACGAATACCTAAACACTTAAATGAACTGCCACAGATGTAATGCCAAAACAGGAAATTAATGGTAAATCATATTTTAATATGTTTAATCACCGCTTGAAAATAAAATCACACAAGACAGGAAACAGCCTGTATAAAGATATATAAGGTGAAAGAATACAAATTTTGAGTTGATAAACTGTCGAAGTTCATTAATTTGCAAAGAATTTGCTAAAATGTCGTTTTAAACCTACAAATATGTTCTAATTCAGAACTACTATTTTATTGTAGATTGACGCAGATCACTAAATTGTGCATTTGCGCTGTAAATATATATTTGACAAATACCTGTGGAAATGATCTTGCTCTTGCGACAAATCAATTTGATCAGCCAAGAATTTAATACAGTTGCAATACTTTTTTTAGTGCGTAAAAAACTGACGTCTTAGAAACGTGAACATGCATAAAAAGTTAATAGATCTAGGAAAAGTATCTATAAAAACTGTTGTAAAATCATAAAAACGAATACCTAAACACTTAAATTAACTGCCACAGATGTAATGCCAAAACACGAAATTAATGGTACATCATACTTTAAGATGTTTGATCACCGCTTGAAAATAAAATCACACAAGACAGGAAACACCACCTGTATAAAGATATATAAGTTGAAAGAATACAAATTGTTGAGTTGATAAACTGTGGAAGTTCATTAATTTGTAAAGAATTTGTTAAAATGTCGATTTAAACCTACAAATATGTTCTAATTCAGAACTACTATTTTATTGTAGATTGACGCAAATCACTAAATTGCGCTATAAATATATATTTGAGAAATACCTGTGGAAATGATCTTGCTCTTACGACAAATCAATTTGATCAGCCACGAATTTAATACAGTTGCAATACTTCTTTTAGTGCGTAAAAAACTGACGTCTTAGAAACGTGAACATGCATAAAAAGTTAATAGATCTAGGAAAAGTATCTATAAAAACTGTTGTAAAATCATAAAAACGAATACCTAAACACTTAAATTAACTACCACAGATGTAATGCCAAAACACGAAATTAATGGTAGGTACATCATACTTTAAGATGTTTGATCACCGCTTGAAAATAAAATCACACAAGACAGGAAACACCACCTGTATAAAGATATATAAGGTGAAAGAATACAAATTGTTGAGTTGATAAACTGTGGAAGTTCATTAATTTGTAAAGAATTTGTTAAAATGTCGATTTAAACCTACAAATATGTTCTAATTCAGAACTACTATTTTATTGTAGATTGACGCAAATCACTAAATTGTGCGTTTGAGCTATAAATATATATTTGAGAAATACCTGTGGAAATGATCTTGCTCTTGCGACAAATCAATTTGATCAGCTAAGAATTTAATACAGTTGCAATACTTTTTTTAGTGCGTAAAAAACTGACGTCTCATAAACGTGAACATGCATAAAAAGTTAATAGATCTAGGAAAAGTATCTATAAAAACTGTTGTAAATTCATAAAAACGAATACCTAAACACTTAAATTAACTGCCACAGATGTATAGCCAAAACACGAAATTAATGGTAAATCATATTTTAAGATGTTTAATCAAATATGTTGTAATTCAGAACTACTATTTTATTGTAGATTGACGCAAATCACTAAATTGCGCATTTGCGCTATAAATATATATTTGAGAAATACCTGTGGAAATGATCTTGCTCTTGCGACAAATCAATTTGATCAGCCAACGCAGAATCTATTTTCTCCTTTAATTTATCAGCCAACTGCTTCGTGGTCTCTTGACAATACTCGGCCGTGGTTAAGATGCAGCATATCCTCATTTGCTCCTCCTTAGTGAACCTAGTGATCTCGCCCTCCTTCAGCAACGAGGAGAAATTTTGTATTAAACCGGACGTCGAAATCTTCTGCAGATCCCTGGTGATGTTCTGCACGCTCGTACCCAACGATTGCGTTTCTAATTTGGGCAAATTATTCTGCAGTAATTTCATGGCGTATTCCCGCAGATATTTCTGAAATACCCTCGTTAAATCGAGCATCGACTGTCCCTTATCCAACTGCGTACATTGAATCATACTTTTTCTATAAAATACGAACAAGTCGGCACAACTGGGCAACACGATAGCGTGAGTGTCGCTCGTTTCAGTTGTCGAATGGGTCTTCTCGTCTTGTTGGAAGCGTTCGATTAAATCCGCTAAGTTGACGTCGATACTGTCTATATAAATTTTAAGATGCGGGATGAAACATCGACCTATTAGACCGGAAAAAGGGGATTTTTGTAATTCTGTATCGTCGTTATTCGTTTCAGCGGCCTTTTTAATCTGTTCGTTTAAAGTGATGCCAGTAAATCGTTTGGATAATAGGTTTTCGAAATTCGATGTTTTTTGTATGGCGTAAAGGAGTAATTTTACGTCTATTTCGTGTTTTCGCTTCGTCATGATCTTTGCTAGTTCTTCTCTTGTATCGTGGCAAAATTGTACTGCTATGCGTTCGGAAACTTCCCAATTTTGCGGAAACATGTTACCTAAAGCATAGACAAAAAATCATTTAAAGAATTAATTTATTGAACTTGCTATTAAATTAATAATTCTGTTATGCAGCTAGGATATAAATGATTAGCAATTAAAAAGCATAACGTCTTGAAACGATGATTAAAAGTCGAAATGGTAGACAAGCAAAAATAGCATGAAGAATATAATAATTAGAATAAATAAGTGGTGGTGGCTTAAGGAGTACAGTTGACTCCTTCTTAACCGATCACTAAGCCGAAGCGTGTTTTAGGAGCATTTATAAAAGGTGTGCATCAGCACATATAATTCCTAGTTCTACGATGCAAAAATTTTCGATTGCTCTTTGTACATATTTCGTATGCCTATCGCTGCAGCGCTTTCTACGCGAATTAATATTTACTTTGGTGAAACGTTTGTATAATGTGTTAATAATAATTAATTTTAATTAAATAAATTAATCTTTATTCTATTACTATCCAATGCAATTAACCGCACTGCATTTATTAGTGATTTATTTTCTGACATCTAATTAAATATTGGTATTATAGGCAGTCTGTGTAAATTGCACGTATTTTTGCACCTTTATTATTATTCTAATATTTAACTTGAAACGATTAAAACAAGCAAAAACAAAATGAAGCACTGAGCTTTGTCACTACGCCGCTAGAAGCTTGTAAACTTATCTCGTATTCGAGTGTACAGTAGCCTTCAATTAAAACTATTTCAAACTAGTTCTCTAGGGAATATTGTTTAACATATGGTTGCAAAGACGCTTTTGCATTCTCGAGCGGTTTCATTGCAGAATCAAAAGCAAATATTTCACTATCTTTCCTTATAGGTATTGAAGATTTTATTCGGCGCGAGGAGCTCTATTTGTATTTGATAGAAAGCGGAAAGTTGGCCGCAAAAACGGAAGCAATAGAATTGTTAAAACTATACACAAAACAGAGATTGCAATGTGATCACTTTTCTGACGGAGAAGAAACTTAATATTTCAAAAACTACCAGGAATAGAAAGTTTTTTTAGTTTAAAGATATCCATATTAGACATAAGTTTCTGAACATATAGGATATTGTGGTAATTGGTGTCCCGATTAGTGCCTATGGCCATGTGTTTGCGTCCACATGAGAATGGTATTTTAATGTCTAATATTTTATGAAATATTTAATTTTATTAATATTTATTGGCATTCTCTAATATACAATATATATAATAAAACATAATCGTGGATAACACATACAAACAAAAGCGATGCCAAAAAGACTAAATCGCCTAAGCTATCGCAAATGGATAGTGTACGGCGTTCTTCCTTTAGCCTATATCAATTTAATAACATAAATTATAATAAACATAAAGTAAATGAAAAATAAATAACAAAATAACAAAATCGGGGTTTCGGTGCATAGGTTAACAAGACAAAACAACAAAAAAGTAGAAGGACCCGCAATCATAATTAAATAAACACTAGAGTATCCTTACAATATAAATGTACTAAATAAAAAAAGAAAAGTTTTAAAGCTGAACCTCCAAAAGGGACTGTCTCAAACGAGACTCAAGGCGCATGTGCTCATCATCACACTCATCGACTGCAGTACATAAGTGTTCAGTGTACGGGCAATGTTGTATGTAAAACTACGCTTAAAAATTTCCCGTTTATGCATAGGAATAGTCAACAAATGTGAGTATCTTATGTTTCTCGAGAGCGTCTGGTGTCTAAACTTAACTTTATTGTATAGATACGGTGGTTGTTTAAATTTAACTATATTAGAGAAGAATACTGCGTTACGAATAATTCTCCTTTGATACATATTCAAAGTGTTTGTGTCCCTAAGTTTACGTGAAATTCCTCTTCGACCACGCATACCAAAAATAAATCGCAAACAGCTATTTTGCACTCGCTGTATTCTTTGACTATCCTCCCTCGTTATACAAAAAGAATAAACGGAGTCACCATAGTTAAAACGAGACAGGACAAGCGTCTCGCATAGCATAGATCTGGTCCGAGTATCAAAAAGCTGTCTATGTATAAAAATAGATTTGAGAGCTATAATGGCTTTCTTAATCAAAAGCGAGGTGTTTTGTCGAAAACGGAGTTGCGCATCCACCAACATACCAAGATCCTTAACACACTCTACTGGGTGAATTTTATTAGCATTTACGTTAATATCTAGAAGGTGTTGTGTCGACCGGCGGGCATTTGTAGGTCCAAATACTATCATCTGAGTTTTTAGTGCGTTAATTTGCAGCTGGTGACGTTCACAGTAAGACGATACTCGATTAAGATCATCATTGATCAGATGTTCAGCTGCCAGATATTCGTCAGGTTTAAATGAAGTATATAGTTGGGTATCGTCCGCATATAGGTGGTAATTGCAATATTTAATTACAGAAGGTAAGGCACTGGTATAAATACTAAAAAGCAACGGGCTAAGAATAGCTCCTTGAGGGACACCATGGGAAATGCCTATCTTATCTGAGGTGTTATCATTTAGAACAACTTGTTGTACTCTGTTCTCCAGAAATGACCTTACAAGTGAGCAAGCCGAAGCACCAAGTCCCACAGAACACAAAGTATCTACGAGTATGGTATGGTTTAAGGTATCAAATGCTCGACTAAAGTCAAGAAGCACAAGTATAGTTACATCACCTCTATCAGTGGCTCGAATGATATCATCAGTGATGTGAGCCAGAGCACTGACACAACTATGAGCAGGTCTGCCTACCAAATTTGATTATTTTTCGATAACTAATACAGTATTTATTAGTTTTGTCAAGCTAATTTGTTATTTTGAACCACCGTGCGTCGTGCATAATCTGCTGGTTTCAATTCTTGTACCGTGATGACCCGATAAGGATAGAGTTCCAAGTCTTTGAGTAAAAGTTCATGAGTAATTCCGATGGAGAAATTGACCTGTTCACTAAATTGCCTAATAGATGTTTTAGGCGCATCATTCATTATTTATTAAGCATTGGCAACAACGTCTTCAGTACGTTTTTTTTTTTCGGTGCTCAACTACTAACTTTTCATAGGGTGCCATCAGTTTCACGTAAGAGAGTTACGACCCTATCTAAAGTTTTCTTTTAAACTGCATGTAGTCAAAAGCAAAATTTGGAAACTGTGCTTGAAAATCTTCTAATCAATTTTGGACAGAATAAACCCGTTCTCCGTCAACTTAGGTGCCCTTAGTTGAAAGTAACCTTTACCCAAGGAAGCTCTTTGTTCTAAAGGAAACACCAACTTGCAAGTTGTACCTTGATGTTACACAATCAACAATCTTATTTAGCTATGAAAACAGATGAATTGTACCAAATTCTATCAAAAAACCCCAGGTAACTTGGTGACGTTTTTAAATAAACACCGTTACTACCCATATCTAATGGGACATCAAGTTATCTATGGTAAAAGCTTTTGTACACACAAGAAAATTTAAAGTACGCTTAATCTAACAAAATCAAAGGTTTGAAATAACAATTTACCTAGTTTCTCTTCGAACTCCAACAAATGCCTCTTCAACCAAGCGTATCTCTTATCAATCTTATCCAGCCACGCAGTATCTTCAGTTTCCTGAAAGAGATGATTATACTCCTGCAATTGTAGATTAACGAACCACTTCAACAAGTCTCTCTTCACTCTAGGATCGAGGATAGAAACGACCAAGCAAGCTTGCGCTAACTGTTTATTCGGTATCACAGTTTTAGTGTTGCTACTGGAAAACGCCTCCTTAAAATCGTGCGTTATTTGATCGGCCAACTCGACGTGAATTTGCTTCACTTGATCACTCAAACTCTTTATTTGCGGAATATCAGAATAGTTCTCGAAATGCAACATCACTTCGCTTATCGCCTGCAGCGGCAAAGCTATCTCTCCGTATAATCTCTTCTCCTGTAGCGATTTTAATGTGTCGACGCCTCCAACTAGCATGTGCAAGTGATTCAGTGTCGTGATTGCCAACGTTAGATTCCTTTTCGCGCAATCCAGTTGCTTGATGTCCCTCGTTATTTCGCGGACCATTTCTTCGGATCTCTCCGCGTGTTCTTTGATGTCTTTTATGTGGATGAAAAGTTGCTTTATGACTTTTTGCGCGTCATCTAAAGCTTGCCTTCCATCCTGACTCGCGGTGGTTTGTCCACGTACAACTGCACTGATTTCGTTATCTATCGTTTGGATTTTATTTTCCATTCTTGCCACCACCTAAAATTATGCTTTGCAATTAATATTTTCTTAAACACAAAATCGAGAGAAATAGTTTTATAGAATGTGGAGCAGCTTAAGGAAAGGAACCCAATGCAAAGGATACTTCGAAAATGTTGTAATGCCGGAATCAACAAACCAGGAAGTGGAATTAAGACGTCTAAACGGAAAGGGTAAAATTATAGAAAAAGGTGTGACGGAAAAGCTTCAGAAATTTCATCATTAATGAATGTACAAACGCTGAAATAACTGAGGACATAAGATAAAGAAACGACAAGAATATATTAGGTCTTTTTACGACAAGTGAGCGACAATGGAATGAGTTATTATCATGATCAGGTCGCAAAACCAAAAAATATTTCTTAAAACTGTTAGATTAGAAGAAACACTGAAACTCTAGAAAGCAATGTTGCCCGACAATAACAAACTGCACAATAAAACAATAATATTTAATGGTGAAAAAATTGGTAATGAATTAAAAATAGCTGAAACATTTAATGCACTTGATATGAAGCATTAAAGATACTTTAAAATCGATACCAACCACACATCTAAATATAATTGATCGAACCCAACAGAAAATAAACACAAATTTTCTAAATTTGATAGACTGACAAAGATTCAGTTAAAAAATATATATTGCTACACCAAAAGTATGTAGATGTTGCTTGGGATGGAATCAACATCAGGATGCTAACACATGCATGTTTAGTAACCGCAAATAGATTTTTAGACGCCATAAACATATCCTTAAAAATGTAAAACATTGTACATTATACCAGTTACAAAGGTAAACTTGGCGAGAAAATGTGAGGATTTTCGTCCAATAAACACGATACCAGTTGACGGAAAAGTATTGGAAAACACGGTTGAACAACAGCTGAATAGATACTGCACAATAAACAATATCATAGACACTTGACAGTCAGGATTTAGAGTTTTTAGATTGGAACATTCTTGTGAAACAGTTTTGGTTGACTTGTGTGATAAATGGCTAAAAGAAATGGATGTAGATACACGAATATATATTGGCAGTATCTCTATAACTGTAGACCTCCGTAGGGCATTTAAGACAATAGACAGAAACATTCTAATAAATAAGTTAAAAGAGATCGGAATTTTAGGTATGGGTTTAAAATGGTCCAAAAGATACGAAAGTGATCGAACTCACGAAATAAAATACAGTGATAGTGTATCAAAGATATTACCAACTACATATGGGGTACCACGAGGGACCGTTCTTGGACCACTATCTAATATACATATATGTGAATAACATAGCATCATGTGTTAGTGAATGTAATATAATATATGTTTACTGATGACATAATGTTGTATATACATATGGCAACAGTTTTAAAAACATGTTTAAAAAAATGTTAAGGTAATGCTTCAGTTGTACCAGGATTTCGAAAAAATAGATAGGTTTAGAACCGCATGTTTACACTAAAGCAACCAATAGAACAGAACAAAAGTCGCATGTATACATTTAGACCCTTTGTTAATATCGAAAAAGACTTTGACATAATCCCACAATAAATAATATGGAAGATTATGCTTAAGGAAGACTGAAATAATAAACTGCAAAATGATCTAGTGAGTTTATGCGATGTCACAAGAAATTCTGTAAGAAAAGAAAATCTATACATTGTACACCCAGATAAATTTATAAAGAATAGCAAGCAGTAATGTTCATTATTATAATGAACAGCTGCATCCAATTGCATTTATAAAAATGTTGTCTAGTTATAGTATTTAAAATATGGATACCCAAAACAAACACAAACGTCAACTACGCCATCTTGAGACGACGATTTGCACTGCCTATTTTTTTATGGAACATGAAATAACAGCGTTATTATAAAAGACAGATATGTAATAGTATATATTATGTTATTTTCTGGCATACAATTTGCAGAATTGCATAGAAAAATGATATATAGAGTGTTCCATTTGAAATAACACGGTATGCGTTCACATACTTCTGGGGCATACTGTATAACAACATATAAAAAAGCTTTCAGATTATGTAGCATTGATTTTTTTAAAACTTTTAAAGAAGATTTTTTCCAAAATAAAACCTAGAGTTATAATCAATAGCACATAAAATTCAAGTCACACAAATGAAATACTTGAGACTTATAGTGAGAATTAACAGTGTAAATTTATCTATTAGTGGGAGAAATATTGGACATGAAACCAATTATGAAAAATTATCAAAAAGTTGAAATGGTTTGGATATATTACAAAACAGAAAAAAAGGAGGCAACCAAGAAAATTTTGGCAAGCCAAGATGGTAAGTAAGATATGCCAAGCAAACTGTGGAACAAAATTACTGCCGAGGATCTAGGAAGAAGAGAATAAAAGATAACAGAAGGTGAAGAAAATTTATTTTTCTTTTTATAGATGAACTTATTGTAATATGTACTATATATAATATAAATCAAAAAATTTACATACCTCATCTATATTCGATAGAGATTGTTCTGTTGGAAATAGAGAATTTATATAATCAATGGTGTTGAAGTCTGGTTGATCGAGGGGATCTTTACTAGGTAATACCTAAAATACATGCATGTAAAGTATATATTTTAAGTAGACAATACCATAAATAATTACTTCTTCAATGGCTTTCTGCACTTCGGGTGGGAAATTAATTATAAAATCATCATTGTCATTTAAAACATCCTCCTCTAAACTTAAATTATCCATGTTTATCACCTTTATTAACGTAATAAACTCCGGAAATATAAATTTTTGAAACTATCCAACATAAACCAAAATTATCCAGTTGTCACTTACTAATTAATTGAGGTTAGGTTTGTGGTATCCTTGTCTAACATATAATATTTAAACGTAGGATCTCTTTATTTACCTAGTATCAGCGAATTCCAATAGGGGCGCTATACGCGCTGTAAACTCGTCCTAATTTAAAGTGTTTACTTTTAAAAATGTCCTTTAAAAAGGATCTCGTACAACTCTGCAAGCCCTATTATTTCGTAAATCTAATTTTAACGTTCTCGTATATTTTCTGCAAGAGGACCACGTTAGTATGCACGTATTTATTCCCAAATCAAGAATGCGAATTGGACGGGGTGAGGTTATCCATTTAAATTTCTAATTCGAAATCAATTTATCCTCTATTTTATGGAATTTCAGCGAGAAACCGAAATATTATTCTTCCTATTAATAGTAGTTATGATTCGGACGAGAAAAGCGGGTAGTGTTAATATGATTAACTATTTATCCGCTAGTTTTATCTATACGAAGATCGCGAATCTTATACTTTGGTTTTACGCTGATTTTATAATGGGAATTATGTTTGGGATAGTTTTTGTGGGTAAGTTAAATGCCAGAAATGGTTTGTTACTTGTTTTCTACAGACAATTTCTTGTAGTGACAGCATTTTTACTGCCCGAACCGACATATTCGGGACCGGATAAAGTGATTTATTTTAGAGGGATGAACGGCCTAGAAGAAGAATTAAATAGGGATAAAAAAGTAGTTTGGCTTGTAGCATTTTATACAGTATGGAATCCTGCTTGTGTAAATTTTGCACCGATATTCGCTGAGCTCAGTGTTAAGTATCACTTGAACAATTTTAAATTTGGCAAAGTAGACATCGGTAGATATCCTGATGCTGCTAAGAAATATCGCATTAACGATAGCAGTTTGAGCAAACAATTACCTACCATAATTCTATTCAAAGAAGGGCAAGAAGTGTTACGTAGACCAACAGTTGATCCGAAGTTGAAAGTTGCGAAATTCTTATTTACGGAGGAGAATGTGCGTGGTGCATTTGATGTTAAAAACATTTATGACAATTGTAAATCTCAGACGAAGAACAAGAAAGCCATAGATCATGTTAAAAGTGATTAATTTCTAGTCTGCCAGAGTTTTATTCATAAATTTTGTTTTATTTATTTAATAAGTACGAATTGACAGTATGCAAATGATATTATTTGTTATTTTTTCTTTGAATTGTAGCTGTGAAATGTTAATTATTGTTTGAAATTAACAGAGTTGGGCAGTATCCAAATAAAATTAATTTGAATGATGATTCGAATAATAATGTAGTTATCTATGTATAACATTTATCCATAGATAAAGTTATTTACAAATAAATCTTTGGAAAATTATTTATTAATAATTTATTTATTGGCGGCTAACGAATAATAGATAATAAATAAATATTTTTTTTTATTTATATTATGACACTAAAAATGGATGATATAAATATCTAATATTGTTTTGTGTTTTTATCTGACTTTACAAAAACTCCAACAATCCACAAGCAAAAAAAATTACATTTAAACTATTCAATTTTATTTCATTTAAAATCCCCTCCTAAAAACTTGCATTGAAGAATGGTTAATCCTTACAACGTAATTCTTTATATACCAGTGTGTAAACTAATGCGGCTTCCAATAGGAAAAACTTGTTTAATATCAAGTTTGGGGAAAAAAGTCATTCTGTTTAATGTTTTGTGCTTAATTTGAAACTAACAAAAACGCTGTTGAACTTCAAAATAAATTTGCCGTTTTTCGAAATAGCGGTAATATTAATATTTTCTTTTGACAAAAAGGAAGTCGAAGCTCCACAGAAATTTTGTTTTTTCGTTGGTTCATAACATTTTCACCTACGCATAAACAAAAATCTAATCAAAATGCATGGTCTTCAATTTCTAAATTGCCTAATATGCCTAAATTGGGGTTTATATGAATAAATTTTGTTAGCCTTATAGATTCTCTGTAATAAAGTGTGGCTACCATTTATTTCAGCAGCTCTTCGGCTCAATGAATTTTTTGAGTCTTCTCGCACAGACATCATCGCCATAATAGCATATGGTCCTCGTTGTAACTTTTCCGTAACCTTTTCTTGTCCCTTTCATCAAACTTCTTTATTAATTTTTTCATGGAGTAAATTTAATGCATAATTAAATCAAACATCCTATGCCATAGCAATTAATTAGATAAATCCTTTAATGTTAGCATCTTTTCATTTATGTAAAAAAAGTAATAGCTAGTTATTTTTATTTGTCGCTCACGAATAATAGATAAAGAATAAATTATTATCTTTATCCGTGGGCTTATTTGAACAAATTTTTACCCAACTCTGCATGAGTGTGTATATGAAATATTTATTTTGTAACTTGAAATAAAGACGAAGGAAAAACAGGATATTTTTGATCATCAGCTGGATTGTCACCACAAGAATTTCAAGAACAAAAGATGTGGAAATCATCTGAATAGAATAATATATGTTTTTCTAATTGGATGTTGTAATAAAGCTAAAACAAAAGACAACGCAGTGCTGATATGGCTATTACAGCATACTGTGCTGTAATGAGATATTAACGTGGTGGGAGAGGGACTCTTTCCGGAACGTAATATAGGCCATTAATGTGCAAATTAGAAAAAATACTGTAAAAAACGTGTGCCACAATGACATGTAATGCTCGTACTTTCAGATTCGAGATTCAAACTTGTACTCGCATTACATAAACGTCATTGTGACACTTGTGTTTTAAAATACTATTTTCTAATTGGATGTTGTAATAAAGCTAAAACAAAAGACAACGCAGTGCTGATATGGCTATTACAGCATACTGTGCTGTAATGAGATATTAACGTGGTGGGAGGGACTCTTTCCGGAACGTAATATAGGCCATTAATGTGCAAATTAGAAAAAATACTGTAAAAAACGTGTGCCACAATGACATGTAATGCTCGTACTTTGAATCTCTCGCCGCTACGCGGCTCGAGATTCAAACTTGTACTCGCATGACAAGAAAAACAATGTCATTCCCAATATAAAATAAATAAGCTGCTAATAGCTTTCGGAATAATTGAACGTTTCAGAAAAAGAAGAATAATTTTCAGGTGTTTCATCATTTTTTATTATCAAAATGTAATCTTATTATTCAAACTAATTGTAAGATCGGAAATGCCCCGTCTTTCTGATATGAAAAGGAGAGTGCACCAAATATTAAACTCAGCGCCTTGATCCTGTCTTTCTTTTTTGTCAGGAGATGGCAGGTACTTTTACGAGTTCTATTGCAAGATATCAATCATATGCGGCAGTTATAATTTATTTTTTAGGGTTTAAAACTGGTTTAAAATAGTTTAGCATATGTGCCATAATACGAAACGTATCTAAAACTTCTACTATGGCCTAGTGAGTTCGAGCCTGGATAGCACAATATTTTTTTTTATTAATAATTATTAGCTTTGTTTGAATAAGTAGGTGGTGATTATTATAAATTTGTGTTGTTTTATCCATTTTCAACTACGTAAGTGTGGATTGTATTTATTATAAAAACAAATAATAGGAAGATTGGGAAGACATTTTCTACAATATATGACATTGTGTAACCGCAATTACGTTTTACTTTAAAGTGCGAAATATGAAACATTTGTTTTGGGTCGAGTAAATCATATTTGTAAGTAAATTAACAGAGTCGACTATTTCTCAGTGTAATTAACGAAAATGTGTTTTAAATGTTTCTGATTATATATATAACCATGGCTAATATTTACTTTCACTTATACTTAATCGATGAATTATTATTATAAATTGCAGAAAATATGTGTAAATTAAATATGCTTTTGCACGTTAATTTCAAAATAATAAAACAAAAAAGAACAAAATGAAAAAACATCAAAACGCCTGGCATATTTTACAAAAATACACCAAAAGTTGCTGGGAGTTCCTACAAACACCTACCAAAACTAGGTCTGAAAGTGAATTTATTTGTATTTAATGAAAATTAATTCTTAGGAAAAACGATGAAAAAACAAAGCTAAATATCAACATTTTTAGCTCATCCTGAAGGTTCCTTTTTTGGTACAAATAAAAAATAAATATTAAATATATGTTTATTGATTTTTTGTTATATTATGTTACATATTACGAAGAGACAATGTATAATAAATTTGCTTGAAAACAGTATTTTTACTTAAATTCAGACTTAATCTACAAATTAAAACATGAGGCAAATTAAATCGGCTTAATATAGAATTGTTTTACGTAATAGCTCATTTTGCTTTAAATTACAAAATTAATATCACACAAAAGTTAGATCACTTACAGGCTATAATTAATACATTTTATCGTTTTACGTATTTTAAAGATTTACTTAGGAAATAACTTTTCCAAATGTCTCCAAGCCTGTTTTGTATTACCAGCACTGTCATCGGGAGGTAAATCAAATGCACAATAGCTTTGGGCTTCCTTATTATACATAAAACCCGTAACATTCTTGCTGGTATAGTCGAATCCTACAGGAAAAATACTCTTAACACATTTCAGTAATACCTTACAGTTATTTAATTTATCAGTTCGTTTGGCAAGTTCATCATTGCGCTTCAATTTTTCCTTATTCACTTCCAACTCTGCGATCTTCTTCTCCAGATCTGCTTGTTCATCTTCAATTTCATTAATTTTCTTGATTTGTTCGTGATTTCTCCTCTCGATGGATTTGATATCTTCACGATTACACAATTGCACAAATTGGTGCATATGATTGGCCAAAATGTTGTTATGCTTTCCCACAGGCTTTTTTTTATGATTGTTTGCATAATTACTTAAATTTTTACACCATTCGTTTGCTTCTTCTTCTATACTTTCTGTCTGACAGCGTATTTTATTAAGAAGTTCTTTAACCTCCATGACTCTGATTAATGTTCACCGACATATGCATATAAATGAATTGGAATCTAAACATTTAAAACGCTTTTTTGCATTTATCATGTAAAAAACGTTGAATATTCACTTATTTTTAACTGTTTTTAGTTGTAACTAGTAACTGTCACTTGCCGTATCTTATGCTTCGAGCTTTGAATGTACTGCCAACTTAGCATGGTATATACACATACTACCAATCTTTCATAATTGAAATTACGCACCAATTTCATGTATAAAGCCCACCTCATAAAACCTAGTTCACATAAAGATTGAATGATAAATCTAATCTTTTTTTTGTATTTATAGTAAAATATTTTTTTTTAATGCTTTAGGAATTAGACAAAACATATCTACTTGTTATGATATCCTTATGAAATTTGTCAACAAGACAGAGGTATAAATAAATTAAATTTTGTTTTATTAATTTCCGTAATAACAAGATATTTTATGAAAATAAATTATATTCGTACGGAAAAGAAAAGCTAAAGCATAATAAATTAAACACATTTTTAAACACGTAATTATCAGTACAAATTATAAAATTTTCCAGTTTGTTTTAAATCTCTCTTCAAATTTCAAATGCTTTTTGGAATAAAACCAATACCATAATTATATATCTTATTTTATGAATTATGTAAAATAAAATAAGCATTTTATGCATGTAAATTTTAGTATATTAGTTAAAGTGTAGGTATAAATATATTTATGTATAATAACAATGTATGGGTATATTATAAGGACATGATAAATAATATTTTCTTCATCCACTTAATAAGAAATCAGCATTTCCTTTGCAACTTCTTCCGCAGTTGGTCTCCCAGACAAATACTCCACGATATTCAACGCAAAGTGCCAAGTTGTGTAATTTCCACGGCTGGTAATTAAATTTCCGTCTTTTACGACGTCATCGTACTTGTAAATGTATTTATCGCCTTCGCGAACCCTATCTTCCACCGTTGGATAAGAAGTCAATCTTCTGCCGTACATTACGCGGTGATGTAACATAGCAATCGGCGCTAAATAATAATAATAAAAATACATATGTAAATACATGTAAAATAAGAAACTGGGTAATAAAACTTACAAGTACAAATCGCAGCTATTAATCTGCCAGATTTCTCTTGTTCTCTCAAAATGGTACCAACGTCAGGATCTTCGCTCAAGGATTTCCAGCCCCAAGCGCCTCCGCCAACGACTATCACATCGTAAGGACCACAATCCATAGCCTCCTTAAGGGTGGTTTCCGGTACAATTTTCATACCCCTTGAACCTATTACGGGTTGCATTGTGGGACCCGCTATTGAAACCTTGTACTGTAATCATAATAAAACGATGAGCTTTATACACAAGAGTAATAAAATATTCATTCATTAGTTTGTGACGGAATTTGAATTACTTATAAATTAAAGAAGAATATTCACAACCATGTGTTAATTGATTAGGTACTATCTTAATACAAAAATTTAAATATTTAGGAACTTCAACAGAAAGATATTCAAATAATTATTTAGTAATACAAAATTGTAGGCATTGATAAAAATAATTGACTACAATTTAAAGTTGTCCTTAGGATAATAACTAATAATTTTTTATCGTTTAAATAATTAGCCATGCTAAAACGTCAATATCTGGGCTTACTTTAATCCACAAATAAAATATTATTTTAATGAATAAATGCCTGCTTTTTTTCGTTCTAGTATTTTAATATCTCTTTTTACAAAATCAAAGGAAATTACATAATGTTGAGAATTATGTGGTGGTTGGTGACAGTTATAAATTTAGATTTAATGATGCGAGTGAATATAACGTTTCATTGACAGTTTATTTCAAAATGAAAAGTTGCATTACTTTGTTCAGCTACTGCTGTTTACTGCAGTATTGTCAACAGTTGCAAATGCATTGAATTTGGTAGAACCACGGTAGAACCCATATACATCGTGTTCATAAATAGTTAAGATCAAGGTCAAATTTGAAATTTAAGTTGATGGTAAAATAATTTCCCCCATCCTTATGCATAGCAAAGCTTGGTTGTCATATTGTTTTGGTCACGTTCAAAATCAAATAAACACTTGACGGAGCTTTTACTTTTAAAATTACTGTTAGGGAATTATTTGTTTACAAGTACCAATTTGTATATTTGGTGCCTATGGTACTCATCTTAATCATTTATGAACACGTAGTATATGTCATTGTTCAGATCGGTTAGAATTTGAATATGTTTTGTTCGCGCGTACAATTGCGCATGCGCAGTGTAGGAGTAGTTAATTTAGAATATAGATGTCAAATATACATGTTACACACGTTGTACTACAATTATATCATTTTTTTTCAAATAAATAGTTTAGTAAATGCAAACGACAGTTTGTACGAGAAGAAACGAATTCATAATCCAACAGGATTAACATTTTGGTCCTTCGAACCGCATCGAACAGCAACGAATCAACCCAACGCAACGAGGGAAAACAGCGAGGTTATTGTGGGAACATACAAGCCGGTACACCATAAGCCGTAAGTCGTTCCTTACTTTCCATTACATATTCCTTATTTTATCGCATATCGTATTACCAACAATGGCAGAAAACGATCAATTAGCAGAGTTAGTTCGTAAACGTGGTAATTTAAAGGCTCATTTAACACGATTCGAAACATTTATCAAAACATATACTAGCGAAAAAGAGGGTGATTTGAGATTAAGGTTAGAAAAAGCTACACCTATTTTAGACGACTACAATGTATTACAAGATAACATCGAAGCTCTCGATGACAATCAATCAAACGATCGAGAAGAGTTTGAAAATAAATATTTCAGTATTATTTCAAGCGCCAATAGAATAATTAACGAATCGCAAATCAGAATACCTGATAAAACAAACGTCGAAAATATAACAAATAACCCCGTAAATTTAAATGTAAAATTGCCCAAAATTACATTACCAGAATTTGACGGCTCTTATGATAAATGGCTAATGTTTTCTGACGCTTTCAAATCATTGATTCAAGAAAATCAGCAACTAAATTCAACACAAAAATTTTATTACCTAAGATCGTGTTTGAAAGGCGAAGCGGAACAAGTTATAAACGCACTCGAAGCATCAGATTCAAACTATACGGTTGCATGGGATCTCCTTAAAGATCGGTATGAAAATAAGCGTATTATCGTTCACACACACGTAAAAGAACTATTTGATTACACGGCATTACATCATGAATCACACGTGCATTTGAGAAAACTTGTCGATCATTTTCAAAAGCATGTACGAGCATTGACAACATTAGGCGAACCTACCGACAACTGGGATACATTGCTGATACATTTAATAACATCAAAGCTTGACACAAAAACCAAAAGAGCATGGGAAAGTTCTATATCAGTCAATTCAATACCAACTTTGAAAAAACTTTTAGATTTTTTAATAAAACAATGCGTATTTTTAGAAACTTTAGATAAAGGGAAAAACACAATAAAATCTAATGTACAATCACATATCGCAATAAATAAATTAGAATGCCCATTATGTAAGGAAAATCATCACATTTTTCGTTGCCAGAAATTCTTAAATCTTAGTGTAAAAGAAAGATTTGACACGATTAAGAGATTAAAATTGTGTATTAATTGCTTGAAACATAAACATTATAATAAAGATTGCAAAGCCAGTAACTGCAAAAAATGTAATCAACCTCACAACACATTATTACATTTTGATAATAGTAGGAAGCCAGCTAACGACAATACTGGACAAAATAACACGGTTGAAGATGCACAACAACCAAGTGATCAAACTTCATCAGTCATCACTGCACATACCTCGACAAAACAGTCAGAATATATTCTGTTATCAACGGCAGTAATATTAATCAAGGATATTCATAATAAATTAGTTCAGTGTCGTGCGTTGATTGATTCCGGATCACAATCAAATTTTATGACAAAAGAATTAGTACAGAGATTAAAGTTAAAACAGTCTAATATATCGATACCTGTAAGTGGAATTAACCAGTCACTATTGAATATTTCTCACATAACGCATGCAGAATTATTTTCGACTAACAAAAAATATCACAAAAAATTGCCATTTTTAATTATGCACAAAATAACTGATCCATTACCGCAACAAGGTTTTGATATTTTAAATTTGAATATACCAGAAAATATTACACTGGCAGATCCAAACTTCAATAAGGCACAGAATATCGACATATTACTAGGTGCTGCAATATTTTTTGATTTGTTATCGATAGGACAAATTAAACTTGGTGAAGGTAAGCCGATATTGCAAAGTACAAAATTAGGTTGGCTAATATCAGGTGCGTTACTTGACTATGAATTAAACAACAAGATTTGTTGTAATTTAAGCATAAATACCGAAATTTCAAACAAATTAGAAAAATTCTGGAAAATCGAAGAATTACCCGATTCTGAATATTATTCAAAGGATGAATTGTCTTGTGAAGATCATTTTCAAACTACTTTTACACGCGATGAAGGTGGTCGTTTTACAGTATCGTTACCATTGAAGGAAGATCATGCTGATTTAGGTGAATCGTTAGAGAACGCAGAGAAAAGATTGATTTCAATGGAAAAGAAATTTATTAGAGATAGTTCTTTACAGGAAGAATATACACGTTTCATGGAGGAGTATGAAGAATTAGGGCACATGACAGAGATTTCAAATTTCCAGCGGAAAACCGGTAAGGACGTTAATTATTTGCCACATCATTGTGTTTTTAAACTTACGAGTACCACAACAAAATTACGGGTTGTTTTTGACGCATCCTGCAAAACGGCAAATGGAATATCTTTGAATGACATCCTGAAAACCGGACCTGTAGTACAAGACGATCTTTTTTCGATTTTGCTAAGATTTCGTAAACACAATTATGTTTTGACTGGAGATATAGCAAAAATGTATCGTCAAGTAAATATCGTAGAATCGCAACGAGATTTACAACGAATTGTGTGGAGATCAGATCCGAATTTACCATTGAAACATTTCAGACTTAACACTATAACATATGGCACAGCTCCCGCATCATTTTTGAGCACAAGATGTTTGAAACAACTATCCATTGAAAATGAAGAGGCTTATCCTGAAGCAGCTTACGCTTTAAGAAAAGAGTTTTATATGGACGACCTATTGACAGGAGCGGACTCTATACAAAATCTGTTAAGATTAAAGCAAGATATTACTCATATTTTAAACAGTGCCAAGTTTGAATTAAGAAAATTTAATTCAAATCATGCAAGCATTGTTAAGGACGAGGAATCAAATCAGGTGAATTTAACTGAGGCTAAAACGTTAGGTGTTGTATGGCAAGCCAGTTTAGATAGATTTACATTTGCAACGAACCTAAACATAAAAAAGGTACGAATTACTAAAAGAGTTATTTTATCAACGGTGTCACAAATCTTTGATCCTTTGGGTTTAATCGGGCCTATTGTGATTAGAGCAAAATTATTGCTACAAAAATTATGGGAACTCAAAACCGAATGGGATGAAACTGTTCCAGCACACATTTATACTACTGCGAGGAAATTATTCGACGAATTGGAGAACATCCACGAAATATCAATACCTCGACACATACTATTATTTAATTCAGTTAATATCCAAATACACGGTTTTTGCGACGCGTCCGAACTTGCATATGGTGCTAGTATATATGTTAGATCTCAAAATTCGAATAATCAGGTGTGTACAAGATTGCTTACAGCTAAGTCACGTGTTGCCCCAATTAAAACAATCTCAATTCCGCGACTGGAACTTTGCGCCGCACTCTTACTATCCAAGCTAATGAAAGAAGTTATTAAAGCATTGGATTTAGAAACGAGCGATATATGGTATTGGAGTGACTCAACCATAGTCATATCCTGGTTACAGATATCACCAAATAATTTGAAAACTTTTGTAGCCAATCGAGTCTCGAACATTCAAACTACCACAGATATACAGCGGTGGCGTCATGTCCCCTCCGAAGATAACCCTGCAGACATCATTTCCAGAGGTTTAAGTGTCAGTGAACTGAAAAATTCAACATTGTGGTATTCAGGACCGACATGGTTAAGTTTAAATAGTGAACAATGGCCTGTGTCAAATTATAAACACGAGATACCAGTACCAGAAGTCAAATCAGTTAATTTTCTTAGCACGAAAGCAGATTACACAATATTCGAAAGATATTCAAATTTAAGAAAATTGCAGAGAGTAGTAGCATATTGTTTACGATTTGTAAGAAATTGTCAAACAAAAAATTATTGTCAAAGAGATTTGTCTTTGGAAGAGCTGAAATCTAGTTTGATATGTTTGATAAAATTAGCCCAGAAACAGATTTTCGAGAAAGAGATAGATGCGTTAAAAAATAAACGTGACATTCGAAATAGCAAGTTAAAATCACTAGATCCATTCATAGACGAAAATGACGTTCTAAGAGTGGGAGGTAGATTAAAAAATGCAAATATTGATTTTGCACAAAAACACCCAATTATTTTACCCCGACATGAACTTACCAACTTAATAATAAAACAAAAACATTTGGAGAACTTACATGCAGGAGTTCAGACTTTGTTAGGCATAATAAGACAGGAATTTTGGCCAATAAACGCAAAGAATACTATAAAGAAAATCTTAAGGCAATGCACAGTGTGTTTTCGTGTCAATCCAACTAATTACACTCCAAAAATGGGTTGCCTACCAAAGGATCGCACACTTCCTGTTCGACCTTTCTACACAACCGGATTGGATTATGCCGGACCTTTCCTAATCAAGGATGGTAAACTAAGAAATCGACAATACATAAAGGCTTACGTATGCGTCTTTGTATGTTTCGTAACAAAGGCTGTTCATATAGAGTTGATCACAGATTTGTCGACCGACATGTTTTTAAATTGTTTCAAAAGATTTATTAGCCGACGTGGGTTATGTAAGACCTTGTGGTCTGACAATGCAACAAATTTCAAAGGTGCTTATAAAGCGATTTTGAAAACTATGACAGACATTAAAAACTCCGACAAGGTTAAAAATTATCTTGAGTCAAAGGAAATAGTTTGGAATTTTATTCCTGCTCGCACTCCCCATTTTGGCGGAATTTGGGAGGCTGCTATAAAGTCAACAAAGACTTACCTAAAAAAGATCATTGGTAATACGCGACTAACCTATGAATCCTTTTACACTATTCTAGTACAAATAGAAGCTGTCCTTAACTCTAGACCCTTATATCCACTGTCCAATGACCCAAACGACATACAGGCTTTAACACCAGGACATTTTTTGATTGGAACGTCTTTTACCGCTTTACCACAACGAGATGTAACAATAGCGCCAGTCAACAGATTGAACAATTATCATCAACTACAGCAGCTCTATCAGCAATTTTGGAGAAGATGGTCCTTAGAGTATTTGCACACCATGCAACAGAGAAACAAATGGATCTTCGACAGTCCAGGAGGTGTCCAGGTAGACGATCTCGTACTGTTAAAAGAAGATAACTTACCACCCCTGAAGTGGATCATGGGAAGAATCATCAAGGTGCATCCAGGTCAGGACGGAAGAATTCGAGTAGTTACGATTAAAACTGCACAAGGAACCGTGAACTGAGGTGTACAGAAAGTGTGTTGTTTTCCTAAAGACTTTGACTGAACAATATTTAATTTACAGTTTATTTTTCTTATTTTTATTAGTGTTTCATTTGAAAGCCAGGTCTTTCAAGGCCGCCGGTATGTTCAGATCGGTTAGAATTTGAATATGTTTTGTTCGCGCGTACAATTGCGCATGCGCAGTGTAGGAGTAGTTAATTTAGAATATAGATGTCAAATATACATGTTACACACGTTGTACTACAATTATATCATTTTTTTTCAAATAAATAGTTTAGTAAATGCAAACGACAGTTTGTACGAGAAGAAACGAATTCATAATCCAACAGGATTAACAGTCATGTTGATGTAGCGTAGAGCGTAATGCATAGCATACAGTTCAATGAGCAACAATGAGCAAGTAGCTCAAAACAAAAGTTCGCTACAAAATTCATTCGAAATAGCGGTATAGGTAACATACGCATTGAGCAAATACATTGCAGCTGTTGACAACTGTTTGCTTCTGCTGAATGCCCCAAAAGAGTGCTATATTTATAAGGCGCGTTTTACATTATAAATAAGTAAGGTTATAATTCTCATTAGCTACAAAATTGTGGATAACGTGAAAGAGAGAATATTTGAGATTAGCTCTTTGTTCATCATAAAATTAGAGCATATTCTATTTTTGAAGGCGGTGAATAGTTATTTCGTTATTTCATGATTATTCGTTGCTGTATGTCAAATGTCTAAATTGTCAGGAACCTATTATGTCAAAACCCCTGAATCTTAATTTAAAATAATTTACAATTGATAGTTAGCGAAGTATAAAAGAGAATAATATAATAAAACTCGTTTCATATTGCATTTTGCCGTTATGGAAGTACCTTTGGGTGTCTCTTAGATGGCGCACCTGTGCCAAAGTAAAATCCTACTTATTTACACAATGCATCTAAGAGACACTCAAAGGTACTTGCTAGCGGTTGAAAGAAATATAAAAAATATCCCTAATTATATAACTTTAAAGATATATAAATAAAAAGGGAAATATGTAAACAAGGTAATAACTCAAATTATGACAACAATTACGAAATTATTAATCCAACGCTACCAACCTAAAAATTGAACGTTTCTTCAAAATACAAGCTTATTTTTATTTTTTGCAATATTTTTATAAATTTGTCCTATTAAGTAATGAATGCAACTTTGTTTTTTATAATTTCCGGATTTTGGCCATTAAATAAAAAAAAATCTTTATTTCGCTACACGTGTCATTGATAGTTTTCATTTCTTCCAGGCATTTTTTATAATATGAATATTAATAACTAACCGTGGTATTCTTTCTCTTTATCAATAAATTACTTAATAAGTTAAAATTTTTCTTTTCTTCGTTCAATAATGAATACTTTTTTTCCATTAATATAATTGACAAAAATCACCTTTAATCAAGATATGTATCATTTTGATACTGTCATAAAAGAGAAAAAACACGTTTAACGTTATTTTTACGCACTACATATATAAATACAGAACATGAACACTATTTATTTATATAGAAGTACATATATATTTCATGGGATCTTGTTTTACGACTAATGCAATAATACTGCGCAAAAAGACCTTTGATTAGGTCACGCCCACCTCACTTAGGCGCGAATCTTCCGGATTCAAAAATGTCTGTTACACACGGTATTATTCATATTAATGCCTGAAGAAGTTGAAAACTATCAAAATATAACGTCGATAGTAAATCAATCTGAAGTTTTATTCGACGACTTATATCCCAAAATTAAAAAAATAAAAACCCAGAGTTAATATATTTATTTTCATTAAGAAAATAAAAACAAATATTTATAAGTACTTACTCCAGCTCTCCTCAACACCTGCACCGGTATAACAATTTCGTTCTCTTCATTCTGGGGGTATAACAAAACCAAAGCGACTTTCTGAGCCATTTCTCTTGTATCAGAGTTTCGTATAGTAAAGATATTAACGAGTGTATGATCTATACTAACTTAACAAACTTCTTTTCACCGTTTATATATCCTTCAATGACTTTTGTTTGTTATCATGTTCCACCGCAGATATTAAAGCAGTGCAGATTTCACTATATTTACCTACTTCCTTCCATTGCGCTTCCAATTTTCTTAGAATTGTATACAAAATTGTGGTTTCCCCAGAAGCAGTTGTTTCAACTATTCACATATATGATAATCGGTATTTACGATTTAAATACGACAACAACTAGTAATAACTACGGGAAATATGGTAATTATTGCGAGTTTAAGAAATGTTCAGAAACTTCCTATTAATTACCATATATTACTATAACTATAAGAAATCATTGTGTTATATATTCAAGGTCAAGGGATAATTGCATCTTCTGCTTATATTATTTTATAAAACAATAAAAACTATTAAACAGGTAGTTGTTGTTAGTCAAATGTTTAGAACATTTTAGCACCACGATAGAAAAACTAGTTTTGTTTGTATCATATTAAAATAGCGGCATAATAAAAGATTAAAACGCAAAATAATTAACCAGTGCGTTGCAGAACTTTATGTTAAAAAAAAAAACACAGAAGTGAAGCAACTATATGTTTAGTTCTTTTTCAATTTCTTTATCGAACGCATTCTTTATGTTGTTTGTAATATATTGGTCTCGCTTAAAAATTGATTAAATGAATATGATGTTTGGGACTTCATTTTAAAATGAAGGGAAGCCTAATCTGTTTAATATTATAAAATATTTGCTCACAGTCAATTTGGTCAAGTCAAACTAAAACCATAACCTCAAAGTGTCACTGATCTCTGAGCAGGTGAAAATTCAATGAGACCAACTTAAAAAAAAAATCTTTAAATGTTTTATGAAATTATGAATTTTTGCAACGTAATTTTGCTGAAAATTCATTATACTCAATACAATAATTCATTTATACGTTCATTATATAGATAGATATATTGCTATGAAACTTGTGGACAAAATTTTTTAAATTTAAATTATATTTTTTATAAATTAAGTAACTGTTTAATTCTAGTGAATACCACTCAGAGTCATGTGTGATACTCTTTACAAATTCTCAAATAAAAGACAAATTAACAGACGATTCGTAATTTATTTAAAATAGTGCGACTCCAAACAAAATGGAGGGTGACAAAGAAATAATCTTTGTACATATACTCTCAGGTGAGTAGGATCATTTACTATATAAACATCACAATAATAAAGATTTCTGTCCTCCCAATTCAGACTAAGAACTTAAATCTGTCGTTTTGCAAACATAAGTAAATTCAAATTTTCTACCAAAAAAACTTTCATAAGTCAATGCGCATGAACATAAAATATACTGACAAGAAAATCGTATACGAACACCCAAAGAATCATCACCAACCTCACACGGAATTTTGAAATTTTAAAATTTACGCCTTAATTTGAACTAGATTTTAATCGCTCTATTTAAGAACACTCTGTATATAATTTGCTTTTCGTAAAACTTGGATAACTATTTCGTAAAACAGGGATAACTATCTCGTTTTCAACATTGTGTGGATATAAAAAAGCTAAATGCACTTCTATTAGCCATTATTAAGCGTTTTATGCTTTCGTTTTTTTAAATAGGTACGCAATATTTTTTTTTACCTAATATCGACCATATATGATATGAGTTTATATATTGCAGCAACTTCTTTCGTTATCGTGGTTTCCTCAACTTTCTGTATCAGTATTTCCTAAGAACCTATACTTCCGAGTTAATTCTACTTAAGAGATAACCAAAAATATAGATAAGAAGTTCTTTGATGTGTGTTTCTAACATGTGCTATCTGAAAATACAGAAAAAGAAATATAGGTAAAGATAAAGCAGAATGAACGCATATATCAGGTTCAAAATGCCTTTACGGATAACTAGTTAATGTAAGAATTTTGAGTTTCTATCGATTATAATCCCAGATATCGAAAAACCGATTTTTATTACCCGTACAAGAAACCAACGTTTTCACAACATTTCTTGCATAATAAAGGCCAATTAAATTCATCAAATTTTTTACAGGAACAATTTAAATCCTCCTCTACTTTTCTCTGTCGAAAACTTTTTGGGAATGAGTTCGTAATTTTAAATTGATTGAAAAAAGTAGGAGTAAAAATTTTAGCAACGTATTAAATAAAAAGTAATTAATAAAACATGTTTAAGAGTATATGATCGGTTGCCTGGTTTTCCCTGTTCTACTTTATAAAATTATGCAAACAATTTACAAAAAACCCGTTTTTTTTTTAATATAGTGTTATATGAAAACACTATATTAAAAAAAAACGGGTTTTTTCAGATTCTTTTTCAGGTTTTATTGCCTTTATTAAAAAAAAAAAACAGCAATTTTGAGGAATAAAACGAAAAGAAAATGCTCTAACGTAAAATTCCGAGGCGCTATTCAATTGGAAACGTTGCGAAAGCAATTATACATTACTAAATAATAAACGTACAACACAAACATAAAATACATAATCCTGACATAACCTAAGAAAAGAACCAACGGTAATAAACCTACGACTGTAGCGTTATTGACAGTGATATGAATCCTGTTGGTTTTATAGGCATTTTCAACGATCTTGTAAATGAGGAATTGCACTTTTTTTTAATTCTTGTTAAAATAATGTTATTTTGTACATGACCTACATATATATATATACACTGAAATTTTGACGGTTTTCTGTAAAGTAGTTTTTGAAATATAATTTTTTATACGTCACAGGTACGTAGTAAAATTTTATGAATGAACGAGAATATATGGCAACATAGAAATTACTCCCCCGTAATAATCACAGATTGCAGTCATTTACCGGCTGCGAAATACGATATTATTAAGGTGCTATGCAGGTTATGGTCAGAAAGGAATTTGGGATTCGGCATTATTTCTGCATCTTGTTTTAGTTTGCGTTTAAAGTTCTCCAATTTATCGTAAAAGAACGAATTCTGAAAGATTATAACCTCCAAACCGCGTAAAATAAACACAGAATATCGTAATAATACGTTTACGCCATCTGTACGCGCAAATTACTTATCTGCGATGCGATGATGATGCGAACTACGATGACTATCGCTCCATTGCCAAATCATGCCGACTAAGAATTTATGAATGAAAGAACTGTGACGTCAGAGCACTTTAAAAAATTAATTTAGCCTTAATGAGAAACAATTTAAAAGAAGGTTTAATGAAGGGCTATATATTACAACATTCTCTATCATTCTATGACATAAAAAAAGGTGTGCAATTCCTCATTGTAATAAAGTGCGATATGTGACATTGGGTACGTTTACATCGTCTAGCAACTACCGTAGTTACTAATGTCGATAGTAAAGAAATACCGCTTAAAACATGATGTAAACGGTCGCAACTGCAGGAATTATAAATCGAGATTAATTACGCTACTACTCTTCTTGAACAGATTTGGAGTTACTAATGTCGCAGTACTACTGTTTAAAACGTGATGAAGGTAAACCGCTTGTACTTACCAACTACCGATTACCAACAGTGCAGGCAACATGAAAATATAGTAGACGAACTATCAACAGAACCCTTCTGTGAACTGTCATGTCATTTGTATTCTTATGTACGGTGGCGTCCTTTAATTTGGAAACACCAAGATTTTTCTATTGTAAATTGTTTGTCACTTTGACCATGTTATTGACATATCAATTTTGACAATTAGTGTTTATGTCACTATCGCTTAAGTTTATTTTACACGGTCAAATAAATTGGTGAATTAATTCATAAATTTATTCATGAAACACTTTGTGAATAAATTGACAAGGTGGGAGTCTCTTACACGATGCAATTTTTACTAACTAAATTAGGGTCTTTTGCATTGTCAATGCATTACCAACTGTTTTGTTGACGTTTAACGTGTCGTCGTGCTCATATTCAAGTTTCAAAAATGAAAGTGGGAGAAGTGATAAAAGACTCAAAAAGGAAAGTGACAAAATAACGTTGTGCTAATTTGTACGCTTTGTTTGTCATTAGGTACTATATAACCTATATAACTATCTATTTCACCTATCATGATCTCTCCTTTCAATATAATATATAAAACAAACAATAACTTAATCGTTAAGCGACACCGTCTACTTCAATGCAGAACGACGAGACTTATAACAATAATCCCACATGTCATTTTATGTCATTTCGCAGTTGGTATTGAGTTAATAAATAGAATGTAACCAGAATTCCCCAAAAAATTCATGAAAAATTAGAACATGTTCTAATTCGACAATTTATTCATGAATTTATTGTCGTCAACTTATTCATGAACTTTTTGGGTATTACATCCAACAATAAATTCAAGGTTACAAAATTCTACAATGTATTGAACCGTGTAAAGCAGCCTTTAGTGACAATAGTTCATGCCATAACGCTTACACTATTAAATATTAGAAATGTCCAGTAAACTAGATAAGGCTGGTGTTTCCAAATTAAAGGCCGCCACTGTACTTGTACATACATAGGCTAGGAAAGTGACAAAGAACTTTCACAACTTATTTTAGCTGCGCTTTACATAATGGCCTTTACTATGCGAGTAAATCTATTATCAATGATTAATGCTTTCTGGAAAGTTTTTAATAAAGGTATAATCCGAAATATTTGGAATTACTGGGGAATACTTATTAATCACAATATAGAAACTAGTTATGAACTGTTGGAATATTTAATTTTGACTACCCCCGAACAAGAAAACTTAAACATTGGTTTGGTGTTGTCTTGCAATCGGCGAACGATAACAATTTAGACTAAGCAAAGAAGTAGTGAATGGTGAAAAGAGATAGTCTAAAATTATTTCACTGAAGAAGATTGAATTGAAACATTTGGAATGAAAAAAATTACAGTTTTTTGGATATGTGAAAAACTTAAACATAAATTGCTTCCAGCAGCCCAAACAACCATCAACACAAAATATATACAACATAATCATAACATAACCTATCTTCTTCAGAGTTCCGATATTACAAACATATTACAAATATAGCCCGGTATGAAGTCAGTCATTTTCGTTTACTAATGTAACATGTTGGCGCCAATATGTAGCAAACATCAAGAATTTTGTAAATGTTTTCGATGTAAACGGCTACTTATAACTATAAATTACTAATAAGTAGTAATCGGTAGTATATTATAGTAATAGTAATTAATCCTACTTAAATTTATGATGTAAACATACTCATCATAAAGAACTTAATCAAAGAGAGTAAGTGATTGGTAAAAGGGTGCAAATTATTGTATACAGTGCTATTTTCGAAAGGTGTAATAAATGGATATATACATAGGTAGGTAGTCGCAGAAATGTGATAGAACATATTTCTGGTATATATTATTTCTCCCTCATTATAATTGTTGCACAATAAAAGAAACCCTATTTTATGGGTTGTCAGCAGTTAGGTTAGTAGATTATGATTATCAAATGGAGAGATCCTAAAATTATCGATGAATCCGTTGATTATACTTTATTACCCTGTAATTAATTGGGCACTCAAGTTGCTGATTGACAATTAAAGCAAACAAACAGCAACCTGAAGCAAAACAGGATTTTTTTAATAAAAAATACCATTTGAATTGATATACAGTTTAACAGCAGAGAATTTAGCACAGAAATTAGAAATAAATAGTATAAATTTAAAGTTAACTTTGACATAAATACGAGGAAAGCTGTTTTAATTAGAAAAAACTATAGCTATATTTATTGTTAAATAAATGTAGAAACTTTTATAATTCCCGGACAACTATAATAATTGGTATTTTATTATTTTTATAGAAATCAATATAGAATTACTAAATAATAAAAAAATATGGTCTATATAATGAAGTATTAATTTTATGTAATAATTTCCTTCAATAATTACATCTTCAATAAGAACAAAACATATTTACATAATATTTGATCACAATATTAAAGCAGTTCAGAGATTATAAAATCTAATAAAACTCAATTTAGAATTGAATCAACATAGCTTTAGCGATTTCACAGGCCTTCTCTTTCCCGACAAGTTCCCTAACGATAGTTAAACCAAAAAGAGCCGCTGTTCCAGGCCCACGACTTGTTATTATATCGCCGTCAACAACTACATCATCCTCTTGATAATCATAGGTACCACCTTCTTTCATTGCGGCTGCCATCGCAGGATAAGATGTCACTTTCTTACCGGTCGCAATGCAATGTGCTTTTAAGACGGTGGGAGCTATGAATTATAAGATTTACATTATCAAAGATCAAGTTTAAATTTGAGGAAACTCACATGCACAAATAGCTGCTATCTTCCGTCCGTTAGATTCCTGATCCTTTAATAGTTTTCCAACTTCTTTACATTCGGATAAGGCTTTCGCACAGCCTAAACCACCTGGCAAGACCATCACGTCGTACGGACCAGAATTAGCAACGTCACATATGCCAATTCCGGGGGTAACCTCAACATCTCGAGCCGATTTCACGGGGTTTTTGTCTGGTAAGCCGGCGATACACACGCAAATCTGTAACAAAAAGATATGAAACATTCAGAGTCTATCCAACAGATTATCATACTTACACCGGCACGTCGTAAAATATCGATAGCAGCTATTGCTTCTAGTTCTTCATATCCCGGTGCTAAGAAAACCAAGGCATTTTTCGACATGTTGGAATCGTTGCTGAATGATCTGATAAAAGTTCGAATTAAATATTGGCTTCGGGGCGTCTTTACATTAATAAATGGTTTACAAATGTGACCTTTCAGCAGAAGAATGTTTTTTATAAGCATTTTAAATTTAGAAATGTAGCTAATTTCATGTGAGTTATTTAATCAAACTACAATTGCATCCAAAAAGAATTGATCACCAATTTAATTTAATTTCCGCATTAATTAGTGAATTTATCTGAATAGCTTTTTTTATTATTGAATTTTACTTAAGAATTGCTTAAAGATTATATCCCAAACCTGTATGCACAGTTAGTTTATTCGTAAATCGATTTCCGATACCGTAACAAAACAAAATGTCTGTTTCATATCACACAGAAAACGGATAAGTTCTGGTTAAAAGTGTTCCGATTCAATTTAGAGTGAACAAATAAAATAACAGAATATCAATAAATATTTAAAATGGAAAGATGGTTTGGTAAAGTGGCAATTATTACAGGAGCAAGTGCTGGAATGGGCGCTGTGGTATCGCAATATTTGGTTGAACGCGGGATGAAAGTAAGTTTTGATTTACTAATATTTCAAAATAATATTTGAGCTTTTGTAAATAAAATAATAGAATCATTTATTTAAATAGCTTTAAATTAAAATGAAAAAACAGTTTAAATGCATTGTTATTTACATTGCGTGATACGTTTCTATAAAAATAGCTTTATCACCTCATCCAAAAATAGTTTTGCAAATTATGAAGATTTGTTTTCCTTTTATGGTATTTCTAGCAATTCTTTTCAAGGTTGATCGATTACACATTTTTTTTGTTAAAAATAAACTCGATGTAAACAAAGTTTAAATTTCCTCCAAGTATTTTTTTAGAAAATTTCAATCGTTATTACAGGTTGTAGGTTTATCTAGGAGGATTGAAAGGATCGAGGACTTATCAAAGAGATTAACCGAGCGACCGGGAAAATTATATGCTTTTCGGTGCGATATAAGTAAAGAAGAAGATATTCTAAGAGCGTTCAGATGGATCAAGGATAATTTAGGACCAGTGCATGTTCTTATTAATAATGCTGGTTTGACCAAAACTACTAATTTAACCGGTTGGTTTAAAAAAAAAATTATAGCGTATTTGCGGATTAATATATATACTATTACAATATTTTAAGATGGTTCAACGGATGATTGGCGAAAAATATTTGACGTAAACGTAATGGCTACGTGTATCTGCACGAGGGAAGCCGTAAGAATAATGAAAGAGCATAACATAGGCGGACAAATTATAAATATGAACAGCGTAGTGGGCCATTACATTCCCATGATGACAGAGCCTTTGTTGAACGTCTATCCGGCTTCGAAATTCGCCATAACAGCTTTAACAGAAACCTTAAGGCAAGAATTGCGATATTACAACAGCAAAATTAAAGTAACAGTACGTAATATTCTGATGAAAAGAAAATTGAAAATTCGAAAAGCACTGGCACCATAATTTAACCTTGAGGTACCCTTATTTGTTGTTTGCAGAGCATAAGCCCTGGAGTTGTTCGAACTCCAGAGTATACTGAGAATGAAGAAGAAGACAACGCTGGCGGCATGCCTTCATTGAGACCTGAAGATGTTGCTGATGCTGTTATTTATATATTATCGACAGGACCTAATGTTCAAGTAGGTTTTTTTCAATTTTTCTTTTTTCGGAAGTCCTTTTGACGAAAATTTAAATATCCCGCGATTATTTTAGCGATTTTAGTATTCTAAGTAATAGCGGGAAAAATAAAAATTGATTTTTGCTTAGCGAATAAAATATTTAACAACAGCTTTCTATTTTAGGTGCATGAACTAACATTAAGACCGATTGGCGAAATGTTTTAAATAATCTAACCAAATGGTTTATTATAAAGTTATTGTCCATTGCCATTAGTTTATAATGATATAAAATCTATTGTTGAGTATAAGTATATTTTGGTATTTAAAATTGTTATCAATTTAATATTTTAAATAAGGTTTTGTGCACTACAAACAGAGTGATGTTAAACTTTTCGCCAATAGATGGCACTGAGGTGTTTGAAATTATAGGAAATAAAGATATCTCTTCAGTAATGAGGAATTGCACAACTTTTTCTTTATGGCATAGAATGATAGAGAATGTTGTAATATATAGCCCTTCATTAAATCTTCTTTTAAATTGTTTCTCATTAAGGCATAATTAATTTTTTTAAAGTGCTCTGACGTCACAAGTTCTTTCATTCATAAATTTTAGTCAGCATGATTTGGCAATGGAGCGATAGTCATCGTAGTTCGCATCATCATTGCAGATAAGTACCTTGTAATATTAAGTTCGCTGTTGGCATGCTTTGCGCGTATAGATGGCGTAAATGTATTATTACGATATTCTGTGTTTATTTTACGCGGTTTGGAGGTTATAATCTTTCAGAATTCGTTCTTTTACGATAAATTCGAGAACTTTAAACGCAAACTAAAACAAGATGCAGAAATAATGCCGAATCCCAAATTCCTTTGCATAGCACCTTAAATATCGTATTTCGCAACCGGTAAATTTGGTTACTACTTTTGTCATTGTTCTCCATAAATGACTGCAATCTGTGATTCTTACGGGGGAGTAATTTCTATGTTGCCATATATATCCACGTTCATTCACAAATTTTACTACGTACTTGTGACGTATAAAGATCTTAAAAAAATTATATTTCAAAAACTACTTTATAGAAAACCGTCAAAATTTCTGTGTAAATATATATTTAGGTCATCTACAAAATAACCTTATTTTAACAAGAATTTAAAAAAAGTGCAATTCCTCATTGCACAACTTTTTTTTATGTCATAGAATGATAGAGAATGTTGTAATATATAGTCCAGCATGAAACCTTCTTTTAAATTAACTATCACACTGACAAAAGTCAATGCTAGGTTTTTCCACTATCACCAAACAACAATGCACAATCTCTCGACGCGCGTTTCGCTAACCAAGTTAGCATCATCAGGAGATGATTAATAGTCTAGCAATAGTGCTATTAATAGCACTATTAATCATCTCCTGATGATGCTAACTTGGTTAGCGAAACGCGCGTCGAGAGATTGTGCATTGTTGTTTGGTGATAGTGGAAAAACCTAGCATTGACTTTTGTCAGTGTGATAGTTATTGTTACACCAAAGGTTCCAAAAACCCAATTACTGGATTCTTTTAAATTGTTTCTCATTAAGGCAAAATTAATTTTTTTAAAGTGCTCTGACGTCACAAGTTCTTTCATTCATAAATTCTTAGTCAGCATTATTTGGCAATGGAGCGATAGTCATCGTAGTTCGCATCATCATCGCAGAGAAGTAATAATAAGTTCGCTGTTCGCATGCTTTGCGCTTAGAGATGGCGTAAACGTATTATTACGATATTCTGTGTTTATTTTACGCGGTTTGGAGGTTATAATCTTTTAGAATTCGTTCTTTTACGATAAATTGGAGAACTTTGAACACAAACAAAAACAAGATGCAGAAATAATGCCGAATTCCAAATTCCTTTGTGACCACCACCTGCATAGTACCCTTGTTTATATATATCTAGTTATTCAACCGGTTTGAAGTACCTTTGGATGGCGTTCAGATGGCGTGTCAGGTTTGGCGTGCCCATTAATTTTTTTTAATAATGTTGCATTGTAATTTCTTAATTTTGATTGGTTTTACTTTGCTATTAACTCGCATTCCAATGAATATTTGGCGGTATTTAATTTCATTCATACTTTTTTTTTTCATACTTTTATACTATCGCCGCCAGATGGGGAGCTCGGTTGAATAACTATAAGATATATAAACAAGGATAGTACCTTGAAAAATCAAATTTCGCAGCCGATAAATTCGGTTACTACCTGTGTCACTGTTACCCGTAAATAACTAATCTATGATTACTACGGGGGAGTAATTTCTATGTTGCCATGTATTCTCGTTCATTCATAAAATTTTACTACGTTCTTGTGACGTATAAGGATCTTAAAAAATTTATATTTCAAAAACTACTTTACAAAAAACCGACAAAATTTCAGTGTAAATATATACTTAGGTCATGTACAAAATAACATTATTTTCACAAGAATTAAAGAAAAGTGCAATTCCTCATTGCATTTTAGTTATTATATGTATATACAGAACCTTAATTTTTATTCCAAGCAAGACCAAAAATTCTTTTACAACTGGATTTAGAAGTTCGAATAGGTATATACACTTAGGGAATTATTTTACGTAAGGAAATCACAAACTACAATGTATGCAAGAAAACATATATTATTTTGTTTGCGTAATTTACAAAATAATATATATAATATAAACATATAAAAATATTTTCAGTTAAATTTAATTTAAGATATATATATGAGATTTTGATGACATTAAATTAAGTACCATACACACTAAAAAATATATGCAATTCCTACAGAAAATTCCAGTAACGTATAAGGTAAAATTGCAAAAAATTGGGATATTTACCCTATATATTACTGGAATTTTCCGTAGGTGGAATTGCAAATATTTTTTAGTGTGTATAGAAACAATTTGACATTAGTCTCTATACAGGTTCTCCTAACGGACGTATCATAATATCTTGAACCTGAAAATCAAAGAAATATAATTAACAGCAAAGTTATGATGTAATAAACACATTATAAGTGACGAGTACACTTTGTAAATTTTTGTTTAATAAAATTAACATTTAGAGAATATTGGTCAAGACGAGTATAGTTGGTAGATACCTTTGCCCATTGTGTAGTTTAAATTGTGTTGGTAATATTCTTGGAATAGCGGACTAGTTATATTTTAACATTGTTTATTTAACGTTTCAGAGTATTGTATAGTATTTCCTTCCCAAAAGATTGTATAAACTGTAATCAATTGCAATAAAAGAAAATATGAACATGGAATTAATTAATCTTTTGAACAGAATTCAGCATTAAGTATATAATTATAATTTAGAAAACCTTGTATTATATAATTTTGGCATGTGTGATTGTAATATATATTTTGATATAGCGGAGAAGAAGTATTGACGGTACAACCACAGATAAGTAAACAGATAGCTCACCGTAGCAGAATTGGCCGATTCTCGCAAGTTGCATAAATAAAAGGCTGCAATATTACGATTTCATGAATCATAGATAGCTGCTGGGAGCACGGTGTATGGTCGGAGACTAAACGTCGGAGTGTGGAAGGAGTACCCATTCGCTAGTTGTTTTTATTTAATAGCGCTCTCGACTTATTGCACTTTACGCGTGGAGTATATCTATCTCCCTTTCTAATATTATGTATTAAAATAAGATGGAAATACAACCAGTGGATAAAAGTGCAGTAAGTCGAAAATGATATAAGAAATATGCTTTTTTACCGCACAGCTGTTATTTACCTAGAATAGCAAATTGAATAGAATGTATACCGCCTTGAATGTGAATTGCTTACGCTCTTATTTAGAATATAAATACTTTCTATAGACTGTCCAGATTGACTTGAGTGCGCGTAATGTATTTATTGAATTTATTCGTATGTGTCTCATAAGAATATATTTTATGGTTGTTATAATAAATTCGAAGGAATTAAAGTTTAGTAATTTATGTAAATAATACAAAAACTCGTGGAATTTCAGCCTTTATTTTCAATATATGTGACTTCATCTTATTAATTAAATATCTTGTCAGGAAAACAATTAACAATTACATTAAACATGACAAACTACATTCAAAAAAGATGATTTTATGGATAGATTTTTTTAAATGTAGTTTGTCATGTTTAATGTAATTGTTAATTGTTTTCATCATAGATGTCTGAAGAAGACTATATTAAGTAGTCGAAACGTAACCTGAAATTCGAGGAACTATTGTATTATTAGTATTAGTGATAATTGTACTGCATATAGTCGAAACGTTATAAATCCGATTTAAATTATCATTTTTTATTATCTGCAAGTAACATCATTTTTTTTTTAAATATGTATCATATTTACAGGGTCATTCACGCTATATGGCACGGAAAATTGCGGCCAAAACATGTGACGTTCAAAAATGTCGCTTTTGGGATATAGGTATGGTTACTTTTCCAATTTTTTTTTGTTGTTCCAAAAATCCGTAAAAGTATCAAAGTTCTGTTTTTTAAATGGAATAGCTTGTATATTATTGCATTTTTGGATTGTCTAATCAAAATACGTATCTGTTTTAATAAGGTTTATAATAACTAAACCTTAAGGTTTTTAAATAATTTGAATTTTGTCAAAATTTAATCTAAATATCATGTTTGAAATACCTAAGAAGTATTTAAGTTATATAAGCGCAATTTACAATAAAGTGTAACAATAGACCATATTTTATAACCCAATTACAATAAACTTGCCATCTTATACAGGGTGTGCAAATATTAAAACTAATCAAATCAGAACTCTAACTGGCTATAACTTGATTAATTTAAATAGAGCACCATATTTTTGAATTTACCGGTATTTATAGCTTAAGCTTTAAGTTTTCACGTTTTTACCTAATAATAAATCTGTAAAAACGTAAAAATAGTCGTTTTTGCACCATTTTTTTTTTTTAAATAAGAGGTCTACTGCAACTAGTTGCTTAGTTTTTAGAAATGATAATTCATTTATTTTTGTACTAAATACATATTTTGCTTCTGTTTTATGTTATCGTTGATATGTTATTACCATTATTGTTGTTACAGCCGATTGGATGTTCTTCATTATTATTCTTATAATTGTAAATTATCTGACATTTCTCAGTACTATATAGGCAACTATATAGGTTACAAATACCAAATGGCGCAAAAAACCGATTATTTAGCATATTCAAATGTGAAGACTTAACCTATATAAATACCATCCGATAGGTAATAAAAAAGTACATTTGTTGGTAGATTAAAAACTATGGCGTTTTATTTAATTTAATCAAGTTATAGCCACTTACAATTCTTATTCGATTAGTTTTAATTTTTGTACACCCTGTCTAAGATAGCAGGTTTATTATAAATGAGTTATATAACATGGTCTATTATTACACTTTACCATAAGCTTCGCTTATACTTCTTAAGTACCTATTTGAAACATAAAAATTAGATTAGCTTTTTCCAAAATTCAAATTATTTAAAAAACGTTAAGGTTTAATTACTATAAACCTTATTTAAACACAACTTTGGTACTTTTAGAGCTTTTGGAACATTCTATATAATACGAAAATAATTTTAAAGGTAACCATAATAAACGCCGATACATTCCAAAAGTGAAAAACTTTTTGAACGTGACGTGTTTTGGCCATAATATTCCGTGCCGCATAGCGGCATATTTTAATATTTGTGGTGCTAGAGTCATCTCGGCTACTACAAAAAAATATGTAGTCTAAACTTAAGTATAAGCAAAAAATTCCCTAACTTAATATAATTATATATCTACCCCACAAAGCAAAAGCGTATAATTTGTAGATGTTTGAAATTCACAAGCTACCCTGGAATTTTCGCTTATAAATGATAGAATACAGGTTTTTCTGTAAAACTTTAATTTTGACAAAATCAAAAACCTGTCTGTCTTATGACTTAAGGTAAAGTTCTGGTTGGGGAAGGTGGTGAGAACACATGCACTTAGGCCACTCTTACCGGGCCCATTGTGCTACCTCCCCAGGGTGCCGGACACACCGAGCCGCTTAGGCAGAAGTTTTTTGTCTTATGACTTACGGCAGTAAGCTTTGGAAATGATCTACTCCTATCTTTTTGTTACATTATTTGTCAAATTTAGCTACGTCAAATTTAAACCTACATTGTATCTTTCTTTTAATAAACGAAATCCCTATAATCAATAGTTACCAGCAAATTTAAAACAGCCTATATACCTATACATCATGACGTTCGGTAGGTCTCTCAAGAATGGCGTAAATTTAATAATTGAAATTGTTACAAATTTTTTACAACTAAAGTCTGCAATTTTGTTTTGTTTTAATGATGATTTAATGTTTAATGGTAATTTACAATGTCAATATATGCATATGGACTGCAAGAGCAATATTGTCGTAAGTTTTTAGTGTTGTATTAATGTTACAAAGATATCCTAACACAGCATTTACCCGCAGTTTTTATCCATTCAGCACGGAATAAGTTATTTTCAGGGAGTTTAAATAACATCAAACATCAAATCTTTAAAATTTCTCCGGGACTTTACGCCGCGTATATATGTATGCGCATTTATTGCCAGCACCGCGTATCAACATTTCAATGCTAGCGGTACCTATGTATGTTCGTACGTGCCTACGTGACTGTCCACTGGCGACTGAAGTGCAGCGCTCCGAATGAACTCACGTAGGGTTCCCCACTATTTGATCTAGGGTTCCCATTTTAGCGAAAACCGCTGTCAATTTTCGTCCTTAAGGTGAGCTATCTGTATTACTTATCTGTGGTACAACGTTAGGGAATAAAGAGCCATCGGTTAGCGGTCTGTTGTAAATAAGAAACTCAATTATTCATTCTCAATATTTCGTTATTATCTAATAACTTTATCAGGAGATGCTACAACCAACAAAAGTTAAAATAAGTAACAGTTTTTTATTTAACAAAAACAAAAGTCACTTACAATTTAGGTTTCAGAAGTAGCTGAGTAACATTAGAAACTCTAAGTAAAAAACGGTTACTTAAATAACGGTTTTTTTACTTAGGCTGTTACTAAAGTAACAGTTTTTTACTTAGACTTTCTAATGTTAGTATTGTAAATTAAGAAAATAATAATTAAATAGACCTTCTTCATTTAACTTTAGAAAGAAACAATAGTAAAATTTTAACAAAATTATACCAAAAATCAACAGCATCAAATACATACTGATTTCTTTTTAATTTTCTTGATTACTTCACAACCACAAATAAATTTAAAAATCATACCTGCACATACGCTGGTGTCGATAGAATATACATCACGGCGTCAGCTATGTCATCTGTTTGCAATTTAGGCATCGCTTTAAATTTTTCGATAAATTCTTTGTCCGCATTTTCGGGTTGAACGAATGGCGTATCAACTGGTCCAGGACTAATACACTATACGTAAAGAAACAAATATAATTAACTAACTGAAAATGGTAATAAAGAAGAAATGCTAGTGTTTAATACTTACGCAAATTCTAATTTGCGTCCCGCTAAATAGTAATTCCTGCCTCAAAGTTTCCGTTAAGGCTTTGATGGCGAATTTCGAAGCGGCATACATATTTAGCCTGGGCAGGTGAGCGACGTAATGCCCCAGGACGCTACCTATGTGTATGATCTGCCCTGCTACCGCATTCTTGGTCATATCTCGGACAGCTTCTCTCGTAGTCAAGGAAAGACCGAAGACATTGGTCTCGAGCACTTTGCGCCATTTGTCAGCATCTCCGTCGCTTAAGGTGGTATCCTGGGCAATGCCTGCGCTGTTAACCAAGATGTGAATTGGACCCAAGTGTTCTTTAGTCCAATTAAAGGCTGCGATGACTTGTTCCTCTTTGGTAACGTCAGTCGCAATACCGTACAGTTTTCCCTTTTTGCCTTCAAGCTTTTTCGCTAGATTATCGATCTTTTCTTTACCTCTTGCCAGGCCTACCACCTTGGAAAAGATCAGCAAATCGTAGTAAAAGTTTATTATAAATTTGGTTGGTTTCTTTTTAAGTTATATTTTCGCATAGGGTAATTTCGAGAGAGACAATACAGAGTTCTGCAATAGTCATATCATAGGGTATACTTTGGATCTAATTGTAAATCACATCGTTTCTGAATTACGTGACGTTTGTTTTTTAATTACATTTCTAGCATCTTTTATTAGCATTGAACTGTAACCTATGAAACCAGTTGGGTTTAAAATACAGGATTACTTTAACTAACGGGTGTTATTGTATCTATCTCCAATAGTTTTATATGGGCGGCCATGGAAAAACAAGCATGTTGCTTGTTGACATAAATTTTAACATTTCTTGTCTGAAATGAACGAGTAATACTTCGTTAAAAAGAAATGCTTTATTCAATGGAAGAATTAATTGATATGATTTTTGCATTGGGTGGGACTGAGAAAAGCTGTTTTCTTGCTTGGAGAATTTATGTGATTTGGTTTTCCGAAAGACGACCTCCAGAAGTGATAACTTCTGTCAGATTTGTTAAGTGCTTTGTTCAAACACAAAACGTTAGCTACAAAGAGATAAAAAGAACAAGGACGGCAACAGCAAATGAGGAATATGCACATGACAAAACAATTTTGTAAGTACTAATAACAAAAAAAAAAAATATAACAAGCGTGCTTGCTTAAATCAATCTATTCCATTTAGTTGATTTAACATATGCAATATTGTTACATTAACCACTGTATTTAAACTAAATTTTTGGTTGAATTAACCAAATTTTGGTTGATTCAAGACATCTTATTTTCTCAGTGTAAAAATACTTTTCTGGGATACAGTATAAGTCGGCTTATGAATGAAATTCCTAACTTAATTCGTGAAGGAATTATGAAAGCCTGATGCACTATTGCAGGAGGAAAAAAAAACTACGACAGTAGGTCAACTCTCTCTCAACAGAGAGGCATATTTAAGACAAGTTTTCTAAACATTTTTAATAAGTTCTAAATAAATTATAAAATAAAGATTACCTTTAGGCCTTCTAGTACTAGTCTCTCAGCAATGGCAGCCCCACATCCGGAACTAGCACCGGACACTATAGCTACCTTACCAATCCAGCGTTCCAAAGACAGCACCATGTTCTGCGGTCCACAACGAGAGTAAAACTGCTAAGGCACAAGGACGTGTAATGCTTTTGTTATGTAATGAAAATGTCGTTCATCGGTGGCAATATTACCAAAAAGAAGTCAAGGTTGTTAAATTGTTACATTCTCCATCGAGCTAATTTGTAGAAGTCGACTAGAAGTGAAAAACTATAGTAAGTAGGTATACAGGGTTGTCCACGGTAGCCGTTCGTTAGAAGTTTTCGAGGTTTGAAAAAACCTGGAACTCTGAATTTTTGGAATCCGGGGCTATTCAAGATTCTCTTTCATTTTAAAATATTTTCAGGGTCTTACCACTTCCGGTTATACCGGAAGTCGCCATAAACTTTCTTATTTTAAATGGAACAGCCTATATATTATTCCATTTTTAAATTCCTGAGAAAATTTTATGATGAGTTCTAATAGGTTTCCCTATACCTATTTTCAACTGTTACTTAGATATCTTGATTTTTTTGAAAATTTTGAAAGATGTAGCGTTATTTGCAACAAAGTATCTTTTGCCCATTTTCGACTGGTAATAAATACTTCTAGGGTAGATAGAAGCACAAGAATGACACTTTCGAAATCCACATTGACAATTGATTTGTCGCATATAGGTTGTCCAAAATTGCATGACCAATTACAAAATCTTCAAAGTTGAAAAAGTTCTTTTTTTCAAATGGAACACCCTGTATATTATTGGATGATCAGATGCAGAATTTAATTCTGCATCGATTCGCTATGACTTTCCCTATACCTATTTACAACGGTTTTCTTGTTATTTCATATTTTTTTACTAAAATCTAATAAAACTACAAAATCGTATCCAGTAAGCATTGATTATAAGAAGAATTAGAACAAGTGACTTGACAGTTGTTGATTTTATGTCAAAGTAGTACAATTCTATTTTGCTAATTCTATGAAATACAGTTAATAATGAAGAATATTGAAGAATATTCGAATAATGATCTGCTAAATTTGTTTTATACTCACGGTGAATGTGAACGAGTCTACAGATTAGTTTACGAGATTATATTCGTGTAAATGCACAGAAATTGTTCTAAGACAGGGAAATTAAGGTTTAGAAATTGATTTAACATTTATAAAAGTTATTTAAGTATACTGAAGAACGCAAAATCGTGACAGACGTCGAATAAAATGTATATCTAATTAATTATACCAGTTGTACTTACTATAAAAGATTTTGTGATATCTGACAGTGACACTAAACTTGCTATGTTGACACAATTAACATAGCCTAGCCGGGCATATTAATATTGAAACCAGATTGAAACTTTACTGATTAATGTAACTCAAAAAGGATTCTCTTTTACCGGAGAAAAACTATTTGTGTGGTTATCTGTCGTCTCTCGTGCTAGAATTAAATTTTCTGTTGAAGTAAGTATTATTTGGGTGTATAAATCCGCGCTGCACAATTGTGAAAATATAAAATCTATAACATTGAGATCTATGCCAGAGAGATTTGGAGTGATAGCATCAGACCATTAAAAATTTTCAGTGACAGATAAACATCGCCAAAATCACTGGAGGCAAATAAATGTCGAGCAGTACAGTAACGGCCGGGTCAGAGCTGTAAAAGCACTCTATAGTATATATATTTGGGACGGTTAATAATCAATCCCTAATCTAGGTATCTGGGCACTTGCTCATTCAGGGAAATGAGGAGGCAGCACAGACCTGATAGACTGCCAATGAACCGTATGCGCATCGCTACGGCGCACCATCAAAAGTCGAAAGGACATCTTGGAACACAGGCGTCATTCCTTGCGTCACAATTCATGTAGCGTCATGCTTACGTTAGTTTTCGATAGGAAGTTTTTGTCTTAAGCCGCGTTAAGTTGTTCGCAAGTTGACAAGTGCTACTGGTATTACCTAACCTTGTAGAATGATTGTTTTATTTACTCTCTTTGTGTTATTATTTCCCGGACTATTTCTTAATATTATAAATTATTCACCGAATATTTTTGTTTTACGTGTAAGTATGCTATTATAGCATTAATAATCGGGCTTATGTGTTCATTAATCCGGGTAGTTTTTCCTAAAAAAAAGGTGATGCCATCGTGTCGTGTAAAATTCTGCAAAAGCAATAGTTACAAAGATGACGGAGAACTAACTTTTCATATGTAAGTTGCTGAATAATGCCATAGCTTAAAAATATTCTGAAATTATAATAATACTTAGTGTTTCTATGTGAAATAATTTTTTGTAGAATGCCCAAACATTCTTGTGTGGATTACTGTTACCATAAATCGCTGCAAAAGTAAGCGTGCATATGTTTGTTCACTACATTTCCTCGAAAAGGATTTTGATAGAACGGGACAGATTGTGCGAATTAAAGAGGGAGTTATTCCAACATTGAATTCAGACAAAGAAAATCTAAAAAAGTATATTTTTATTTAGAATCACTTGATATTCCTGAAAACAAAGGGTAGAGGAAAATAAATGATGTATAACATATATATTTCTTTAAATTTTCTTCACTATTTCTTAGGTAAATTAATCTGCCCATCAAAGAAGGTACGATATATTTGCCAATTCACTGAAAAACAAATTCCGAAAGTAATGGTCTTGACAGGAAACAAGATTCCACAAGAAGAAAATTTCCTAACGACTTTTGTTTATTTACTATCAAGTCATGTTCCCTAAAACATTTTGTCTAGTTTATCCCATCATTTGTTAGATATGTCACCTCTGGAAGAAACTCATGTTTCAATTTTAAGTAAAACCATATTATCGTCTTATAGCAAAATTACATTTCATAATTTAACGAAGAAGTTTACAGAAAAAATAGAAGGTAAATCAATAAGGAAGGAAGGTAAACTATTATTATTTAATCATCAATGAATTATACAACAACTACTGCAGTATATTATTTACTCCTAAAGACAACATACAATGTTGGATTGTTATGACAAGTCGTGATGATCTCGGGAAACTTGTATTAGATTTTTCCTACGTATTTTTATATGACGTTGAAAGAAATTTTTTCTGTTCTCTCTTATTAATCCTAAGAACGAATGAAGTAGGTATATGTTACCAGTTCATCGTAAATTTAGAAACTGTTTATAGGTCTAAGTTGTCCACAACTTTAATAAAAAAAACATATATACACTCCGCCAAAAAAGTATCGCATAAACTAAAAAAGGGCATTTATGAAACAAGATATTTTTATACGTTCACAAAAAGTTTGCCTCGTGTATGTGAACTATAAAAACACTAACAAAATAATGGAACTTAGCGTTTTTACTTTTTTTTTTCTAAAAGAACATATTTAGAAAAATGCATATGTGTAAGGTTTGTTCAGTTGTTTATTGAAAGTCTTCCTATACGGACAAAATTTAAAGTGCGAAGTCAGAGTTCTGTACCAACGCTTTTAAAACTAAAATGAGCAATTTAACTTCAGAACAAGTGGCTGCTATAGTTGCTTTAATCGAAGATGGACGATCTCAAGCATACGTTGCTAATTTGATGAACATCAATCAGTCAAGTGTTTCTAGAGCCGTAGCCAGATATAGGGAAACAGGCATTTACAGTAGAAGACCTGTACCAGGTCGTGCAAGATGTTCTACTCGCCAAGATGACCGCTATTTACTACTACAAGCATTACGTCGAAGACATGTAACTGCGAGACAATTGCAGAACGACTTGGCTAGAGTCAGAAATACTCGAGCCCCTCGTCTCACTAGGAACCACCGAGTGGCTCGCTTAAGGTTTGCCAGAGAACATGTAAATTGGAACATTAATGACTGGGCCAATATACTCTTCACAGATGAGTCAAGATTTGGTCTTTACACCTCAGATAGGCGTATCTCAGTGTACAGACGAGACGGTGAGCGCTATTCGCAGTGTAATATCAGACCTAGACCTAATTTCGCTGGTGGCTCTATTATGGTTTGGGGAGGCATCTGTTTAACAGGTCGTACACCAGTAGACAGAGGTACACTGACTGCCCACAGGTATATAACGGACATTTTAGAAGAACATGTAGTACCATATGCGCCAATTATAGGAAACGAATTCATGTTAATGCACGATAATGCACGACCGCATGTTGCAATAATCGTCCAGGAATACCTTAACGATGTTGGTATTCCAGTTTTAGATTGGCCTGCGGTAAGTCCGGACATGAACCCTATCGAGCACGTGTGGGACCTCCTTCACAGACGGATACGAACCCAAAATGTTGCGCCAGCGGACCTGCATGGACTAGCAAATGCTCTCCGTGACGAGTGGGAGAATTTGGATCAGGCTTATATACGGAGGTTAATCGAATCTCTGCCAAACCGTATGCGAGCGGTCATAAGAGCCAGAGGTGGCAATACTCAGTATTAAAAGCTACTGTTATGACATTTTTCTTTCCAAAATTATAATTTCTTGTTTTAATAAAAATCTCAAGTATGAGTTCTTGTTTTTATTTGGCCTGTATTTTATTTAAACAATCATAGAAATTATATCTTAGAGCGCATTAAAGTATATTTACAACTTTATGCTACAAACAAAGATTATGCGATACTTTTATGATTCAAAACTAAATTATGCGATACTTTTTTGGCGGAGTGTACATAGGACAAAATCTAACATATGCTACTAATTATCATTACAAATTGCAAGTGCTATTAAAATTTATTGATATCCTTAACTTTATTTATTTGAATATCCGCCATGGTATCGACGTCATTGATGACGTTTGTGTTCCAATATGGCGCATTTCAATTGATGGCAGTTTTGAGTTCAATGTCAGCACTCTATCATCTCTATGGGAAGCAGCTACCCTCGCAAGAAAAAGTTATGCGAAGCAATTTCAGGGAGTACAGTCAGATAAACAACAAATCGATTTCTGGGTAAACCAAGATAATCAGTACAGTATTACTTTCGTACCTCCGATGGAGTGAGTGCATTTCACCCAATTATGCCAGAACTTTACTATAAAAGCCTCAAAATAATTCTTTCTGCTTTTGCAGGTGATTGTGATTGAAATTTTTATTGATCATTAATATTTATTTGAAGGTACAAATGTTTACAAATATAGATATATAGTAAAATAAAAATATAAATTTTGATTCTTTCACAGTTTTCATATAGCAGACAACGCCAGAGTATCTATCTGAAAATAAAATTTCATAAGTTAACACAAAGGCAAATCGAAATAATTTCAAGCTTACTGGGATTAACTCACGTTAATGATTTTGATATTGATTTTTAGTTTATGCCTACTATTATATTTTATTGATTGTTTTGTTAATGAGTAACAAGCAGTGGCGGCGCGTGGACTTTTATTTTGGGAGTGCACATGTGGGTAGGTACCAGGGAGTCCGGTTTTGAAAATTAACCTTCAAAACTCGCATTTTAGAGCACTTTGTGACGTTCTTTCGCCTTATCTTGGGATAATATTCAGAAAAGGGCTTAGCGCAAAAATCCGAAATTGTTAGTTCTTCTTTTTATACAGAACAGTCACATCATAAACGAACAAAAATGACTTAAACTAAAAATTGTTTGAAAAATTTATAAGACCTTTAAATATACCAGGAGTTATCGAATCATTTCCTTCGTAATGGCCACGTAATGCTAATTCGAAAGCACCACAAAATTTAATACAGTTTATAATTTTCGATAAAATGTATCTGTTCTTTTTTACTTGCTCATTATGTTTCTCGATATTCAGTCGGTACGCACTGTTTAATTGTTGTCGAATATCTTGTTTACCTAATAAATTAAAACCTAATTTAGCAGAGAGGTGTGTCTTGGAACTTTGATGTTTTTTAATTTTTCTTTTAAATGGATTAAATCCTTGACACCGGATGTGGTCCCTTCTGTTTGAACATCACCAGCAAATAATAAACACGGAAAACAATAAAGACTGTTACTAATTTCACAACCACATAACCAGGCGGCTTTTTCATAAGTGTCTATCTTAAAGGTTCTTTTATAATCGCGTGTTTTACATTTTGTTACATGCGTGATATATGCGATAAATTCGGTTTTGGACGACCGGCACTTTTGATTTTTTGTTTTTCTTCTAATGTCAGCGAAGAAAAACGAACTGTTTTTAAATATTGTACGCTAGTGCAAATCGGATTCTCCAATTTATCCGCCATAATTGCGCGCGAATACAACAAAAGTAATTTCCCGGTTCCCGGTATACAATACCACACTGACAGACGACCGTACACAAACTAAATGTGTACATATGGTAGCTAAGTACTGAGGACTATTACGGGAGGTGTGGGTGTGCGAGGGGTAGCTGCTGCTCCAATCACGCGCCAGTTCGAGGGAGCAGTGTACGAGCCAGTGACCGGACAGACGCCCAGGCACTATTGCGCGCGCATTGATTGAATCGCAGTCGTTCTGCTGGCCCAGCTGCGGTATGTGAAATCGAGAGCGGCCCGAGTATGCGCTTGCATTATATGTATTTGTTTGACTAACTGTTTCAAATTTCGACGTGAACGACGCCGCGACAAAGATTAACTTACCAGTGGCGTAGCGGTATTATGCGGAAGAATAAAATCGGTTCGCTCTGGCGCGTTATAAATAAAATTCAATATCTCAAAAACTACTGCACCAATTTACAAAATTCTTTACCGTTGGAAAGCTTGAACCTTTCTGATGGTTAATATGCTGTATTTTAATCAAATCTGCGGAAAGGCCGCTAAACGTTGGACCAAAAAGTACAGCACGTGAAAATATTTGCAAAGCTACTGAAGCTATAGTATACGAAAGTTGTAGCGCTACAAAAAAGTCTGCGAGGTCTTCTTCATGTGTAAATAAATACGAATATAAAACAAAGAAGAACAAATACAAATAGAAACCAAACTAACGAACGAGAAAACAACAAAGATATATATAGGTAGATACAACTAATTCTAAATTTCCCACTAATACAGATTATATATTAAAAAAACGAGACAAATTGTGTATTCAACGATTGACACGGTATAGAGCAAGATCGGACGTGCACAACTGCTGACTGTCGTTGGCATACTAACTTGCAGTTCGCTTATCGGAGCCGTATAATGCACGGGCGACCCTGTGCGACCGTCGGCGTGATGCAATACTGCCGGCGTTTGTCCGGTGCCTGGTACGAGCTGCATTACGCATGTTCGCGCCTGGAGTCTGAACCGAACATAATATAAATAAAATAAAATTAAATACCCAATAGAAAACGTTAGGTTTATAGGTTTACGTCAAACACAAAAGTAAAATCCTTTTGATGAAGATATTAGTTGGGGGTACACGTGCACATGTGCACTTATTGAGAAGCCGCCACTGGTAACAAGTAAGTAGGAACTTACATAAATCTGAATTACCTGTAAATGTGGAGGCTGTGAAAGAATGTAGCTTATTGTTTCTGCTATATCCTCAGGGTGTAACGCAACCAATCTTCCTGTGGAATTATGTTTGTGATTACAAGGCCGCAATATCTGCAAACATAAGTATAATGTAGATAGTTATTGTAATCGTTGGAATCGTTAATAGAGAATAATACAGTATCGCTCCAGTGGTTAAATGAACAGATGCATATCCCTTTTTAAAATCAACTCCTAGGGTTTCTGGGTGTACTCTATAATGCATTATAATTCTGTAGCGAGCTTCTACGCAGAATCAGGGTTTCATATAGACAAACATAAAAAAATATGATTTTGATAACAAGGAACAATATTCAAGTAGAGTTCTATGTTCTCTAGTTGGTGCCCAAAGCTTTTAATACATTAAAACTTACTGTAACTTTAATTTTTGATTTCAGACCACTTAAGTCGCGTCTCAATACTTCCACTAAATCCTCTACACTTTGTCTAACACAATCCGCTACATTTTTGTTTGGACCAGTCTCTGATTGTGGATTTACAAAGATAATGTGGCCCTGAATATCACTTATTATCATATCTTTCGCTACTTCCTTTGTCACGGCATTCAAACCGATAAAGTCCACGTCGAAAACTCGTTGAAAATATGCATTATCTTCAAGAGTCGAGTTATTTTGGAAGTGCATACTGGGGATGTTGATCAGAACATGTGCCGGGCCTATATTGTTTTTAGACCAACTAATTGCGTTTGCGATATCTTGCTTTCTGGATAAATCGGTAATGTAGTATTGAAAGGTGCCTTCTGCTGCATGTGATTTTATTGATATATTTTCTAAATGTTCCATTTCATTATCCAGTCCTAAGACCTGTTGAGAAAGAAAAAAAAAACTAATAAAAATACACCGTTCTATATGAAGGTAATTCTTTAGCTTTTATTGGGTTCTATGGGTTTTGTCTAATACGTAGACACAATGATGAAAAGTTTTTATTATAATGTAGTATAGGATTCTTGGTAGTCATAATTATTGTTAATAAAAATCCCAAATTTTATGGAGTAGCTTTATTCTAATGTTTGTAGAGTTGTCTTCATCAGTTCACCAACTTTTTTTAAGGATTTCTTTTAGATATAAAATGATTGGATACAATTACCCGAATTTATCGAAGTTATTTTTACCGCGGCTGATAGTCTAGTGCAGTGGTTCTCAACGTGGGCGGTAGCGCCCACCAGTGGGCGCTGGGATCTATACAAAATCCAGTAAGTGGGCGCTAGGCGAAAAAAGGTTGAGAACCACTGGTCTAGTGGCTTGCATGCTTGGCTATAAGTCATGGGGTCGCGGCTTCAAGTCTCACTCTGGTCAATTGGAATAACCGCTTTTTCCGGTGTTGTATGATGACTAGGAGGGGGATTGGGTCTGCGGAGGTGCTAGACAAGCATCAGTTGCTTAGGCTTTATCTACCCCATTAAAATAGTATTTTAAAGGCGGTTTTCTTCGAGCTTACCAGAACTTACCAAAGCTAACCGCATGTAACCAATTAAATTTCTTCGGCTACACCACATAACTATGACGTCAAAGCTTACCAAAACATGTAAACATCTTTGCAACGTAGTTACAAGCATTGGTTTGTATTGCTATCTCTCCATGTTGCTGCTGCGGGACGGGTTGTTGTCATTTTCCCCATTTTTATGATTATAAAACTGTTTACAAGATTCTGCTTTTATTGTTACAAATAGAGCAACTTTATTTTAACAAAAAATGAAATATTTCGTGTTAAACAAAAAATATGTGTCACGCGATTCAGAAAGCACCATTGAGAAATTAAAAAAACGGTAAGTGCAGTGTTGCAGTTTGCTTGGTAATTTTAAAATAAAATAAACTATTAGAGATGATATCTTCTTAATATATATAATAAATCAAATACAAGGTGGGACGCTTCCAATTAGCCCTTACGATGTCCATAGGGGCATTTAGATATTAAACGAGTATCTTCAAGCTCTGTGACAGCAACCAGCAATGCGAGATCTTTTGAAGAGGATGAAATAGACGAAGGTACATAACTATACATATACAATATGTTAAATACAAAAAACATTTTTAACATTTCAGTAACAGCAACTGCCATTTGGGACTCAAAACCTAAACCCACTAAAAATAATGTATGAGGTACTGAAGAATTACTTGTTTCTGCTGTGATATTGCGGATATGTATAAGAACCGCAAACATACCTAAGATTTACAGCAACTATTTTTCAAATCAGAAAGAAAAATTACTTATCATCGGAGTCACTGCGCCTTCTTTTTTCCCTCCCTTTGCCGTGTTTCCTAAAATATATACATATCAACGTTGTTCTTTGTGAATTTTGCTCTTGAAGCAACTTATTTTCTTCTTGAGCACTCCAAACTTTCTATACTTGTTTGCTTTTTGAACTTGTAAATTTCGATCACTACATTCAAAGAGTTTTTGTTTAAATGTCTACTTTTGATACAGAGCCAGGCTTCTTACGTTTCTTTGTTTCACCTGTTTCGTCTGATTGTTGATCCTCAGTTTCATCAGACTCTGGTGTATTAATTATTTGTACAAGTTAAAGTCACTTTGTCTTCCGAACCTAAAATGTCATACAGTTCGTCGTAGAACTTATTTTTTTGTCAGCTCCTATCTGATTCATGTGATGTCTCCATATGATGTATCCCTGCTTAGATTTGCAAACTTTTGCCTACACCTTTCTCTATAAAGTCGATACCCCGTTTGTTGTAATTTATTTCCAAAGGGATGGAGAATCGAAGGCGCACTGACTCCGATGATGAGTAATTTCTTTTTTTCTTTTTTAGTTTCTATGTAGATATTTAATTTTTGTTATTTTGGAATTATAATTTAAATTTGTTATTGTTCAGAATGTAATAAGACACTTATATATATATAGATATATTATAAATTCAAGAGTGAGATATCTTTTCGTCAAATCATCTTCCAAAAGCAATGAAAGCCATGGCACTAATACTTGGTGACCGCCAACTGTATTAAGAATATATCCTAAATTATTATTTGGAAAGGTATCAATGATAAGGTCATTTATTATTGTAATTAAAAATTGCTTTCTTTTCAAGACTTTCATCCTTTACTAATTTGAATTTTGGGTACAATTCATACAGAACACAAACATAACCTATAATTTATAAAAAATGACAGATGTTTTTTTAAGCTTTCTGTAACCATGTCATAGGCCAAACCTACACTGAGAAAAATGGATTGTAGAAATTAGATCGTAAATCTCTTTATGTTAATTACTAAAATAATTATTGTCAAAACGACAATATGTGGCGTATTAAGAGTAAAATAACCAGATTTTATCATGCTTATAGTAAGAGGCAAAATCTGGATGTTACCATCTACATCTTATGGCTGTAACAATTAATATACTCTATTGCTGAAAGCCTATATAATGACAATAAAAAATTTAACAGTTATTATCAAATAAGACATTTTTTTTCACATTTACTAACATGTATGCTAAAATTAATAATACAAATATAGTACACCAACTTTACCATACGAGTTAATAAAAACTATTCACAGAAATTTACTATACAGATATTGTCACCGGTAATATAAAATATGATTGTCCCTATAGGAGCTATAAAATATATTAAAGTATACTATATTTATGTTAAAGAGTACAATCTATTTCTCTCAGTGTAACCATCGTCCTGTGGTGAGCTCGAGAAAAAAATCACGAGCCGCGCAGCAGCGAGTGATTCAATGTACGAGCATTACAAGTCATTGTGTCACAAGTAAAAATCATTTCCGCACTGCGTCGTCGTTTGTTTTAGCTTTATTGTAACATCCAATTAAAAAAAAAGAATATATCATTATTATAATAATTCTAAGTCTTTATCATTCTTACCAAAAAAATTATTTGTTAAATGACATTACGTATATTACTACACGTATATTTTTATACATTACATTACATAAATGTCATTGTGACACTCGTGTTTTAAATATCTTTTCAATTTTTATTGATTTTAGGCAGACTAAATGCTGAACAATACTAATGAGAATTTTTAGAATCATTTATTGAACAACTGGATGATATTCCATTGTGCAGTTGAAAAATTTGACTTATTGAGACTTTTTTTTAGGTCCAAATAGTAGGAACTACAGAAATTCCCTGGCCTCCACGTTCATATTATTTGATACCGTGTGACTTCTTTTTACAAGTATTCTTACATAAAAAACAGCACTTTGGCCTGTAGATAATTCAGCTGACTTCCAGCAATGAATTGAACAAAAAATTCACGTAATTTTTAGTTACATAAACTGAATAATGGCATTTACATTGAGTTTTGACGTTTCTCATTTACGTTAGATTGATGAAAGGTCTAATTGTAAGGTATACCTCAATTACTCATATAGAAAAAATATGTATAAAATTGAAAAAAAAAACTAAAGTGGGATAAAGTTCAAGAAAAATTGAAAAGTTAAATTTATTTTCCTTTGTTTTTTTTTTAAGTATTCGGCTACGATCGTTATATAAATTAAATTAAATATTATAAAACTTTTACCTTTACTCCATGTTTAACTAGTTTTTCAACAATTGCCACACCGATATCTGTACTAGCGTTTGTTACAATCGCAAGTCTGTTTCTTAAAAAATCCATTTCAAATGCACGATTTATAGTTCCAAATACTTCTTGAGAGGTATCCATAGAGACTAAACTATATATCTATAAACTTGTATTACTGATGGTTGTTCGAGTATTGAATGTTTGTATTTTGATAATAGAAAATTTACTTTACTTTAAGTGTGTTATTTCCAATACAATAACATGTTTGAGTTACATTTATGTACATATAATATATGTAAATATGAACTAGACAGTATCATTAGATATAAAAATATATAGACCATAGGATCCTATAATGGGTATTTTAGATAAATAGAAATCATACAAGAATGAACAAAATCAATTGTTAACTAGGTTAAGAGTGCAAGAAATGCTTGAAAGTAATTATCAAGTCATAATTCAATAAAGAATTTTAAAACGATTAATATAATAAAAGAAAAAAGTACTTTAAAACAAAAATATATTACAAATTCATATCGTTGTACTGTTAAAATATACTACACAATGTTAGACACAATAATGTAGTAAGCTGTACGAGAACGGATTAGGACTCGCTTTTACAATTTGTAGTAACTATAACTACATTTTTTCAACTACAATATTATAGTAATAATTCCCTATGTACTTTTTTGCGTGTAAAGTTATTTACACTTAAAATGCGTTTGCAAAACGTTTATTTTAAAATTGCAACAAAAAAATAAGAAAGAAAAACATCGTTTCACAACAATGGAGAATTCGACTCGTGTTTATAAGAAGTTCTTTTCTTGTTTTTCACCAAGGATTCGCTATACAAACACCTAGAACTTTCTCGTAGGCCAACCTGTATTTAATTTTATAATATATAGTTTTTCAGTATTCATTGCACGCACTTTCGTTCAATTGTTGTTTTAAAGAGATAAAACACATTCCATACTTTTCATATCATATTCTCGACTTAACTGCTTCTGAGTATGTAATATCAAACGCCGGCTACTGAAGAGTACTTATCGCAATTGAAATATGCGTAAACCTTACCGTAGTTTTATTTCTTTTCTGATATGGCTCACTGTATTGCATATATGAGAACTTGTAGATAAAACATATTTTTTTTTTGTAGTGATAAAAGCTCTGAGGTAGCCCCTTGTTATTTCACATTAACTATTCGAAGTTCATAACATTTGGTTCGTCAAAACTATAATCTATAATATACTTTAAGTGCATTTTGAAAAGAGTTATAATGTAAAATAAGTGCCTCGAATATACTTAATTAAAGTGTCATCAAGCAATCATCTGCAGAATTATCTATAATTAAGCCAAAATAATATTCTACGCAGGAACTTTTTGACTAACTTTTGAGGTAATGTATTTTGTTGTTTTTAGTATGGGAGCAAAAAAACAAATTATAAACTTGTTTACATTTATTTATGCTGGACTACTGAAATCATACGTCAAATTTGGAATTATATTAACTAAATTGTTAGTGATGTCATCAGTTACATTATCTGATGCTTTAACAGAAAAATAACTATGTAAAAAACAAATTATTACTGCACACCCTTATTGTGTGTTTTTAGTTATTCAATGGTTATTATATTATATATTTTTTTATTTACCGTCCAAGAAAATTTTATGAATTAATGATTAATAAATATCCGGAAGATGAATATTTTTTCAATAGTATGCTATTTACCTACGATTAGCTAACTTATCTACTATTGTTAGGATTGTTAGAATCTGTTTGTTATTTTATGCGGTTATTGACTTTTAAAACTCCTTTTCATTATTTTTTCTTTTGAATTTGTTTATGAGCTCTGTCACTGAAATTTATAGTTTACATTGTCTGATGCTTCGATATACAAATAAGTATGAATAAAAGTAAATCAATGCTACGCGCATGTCAGTTTATTGCGCTTTTTAGTTATCAAGTGAGTATTGTCGTATTATTTCCCTTTTCACTAGTGCAAATGTAATATTGGATTTAATATTAGTTTTACAAACTTCGTAAATCATGTTCACAATACCTGTTGGGCTGAAAAGTTCGTAGGCTAACACAGAAAAATTTTTTTTTTTTATAGAATTTGATTTGATTATTCAATATAGCCTTCGAGAGCGATACAACAATTATAGCGGTCATACAATTTTTCGATATCATTTTTATAGTACGATTTGTCTTTAGCCTCAAAATAGGCTTCAGTTTCGGCGATCATCTCTTCATCAGCGCAAAATTTCTGTCCAGCGAGCATTCTCTTGAGGTCTGAGAACAGGAAAAAGTCGCTGGGGGCCAAATCTGGAGAATATGGTGGGCGCGGAAGCAATTCGAAGCCCAATTCATGGAATTTTGCCATCGTTTTCATTGATTTGTGGCACGGTGCATTGTCTTGATGAAACAGCACTTTCTTCTTCTTCAAATGGGGACGTTTTTCCGTGATTTTGTCCTTCAAACGCTCCAATAACGCTACGTAATAGTCGCTGTTGATGGTTTTTCCCTTTTTAAGATAATCGATGAATATTATACCACGTGCATCCCAAAATATTGATGCCATAACTTTGCCAGCCGACTTTTGCGTCTTTCCACGCTTTGGAGTCGGTTCATCACGTGCAGTCCACTCGGCTGACTGTCGATTGGACTCCGGTGTGAAATGATGGAGCCATGTTTCGTCCATTGTCACATATCGACGCAAAAATTCGGATTTATTACGATTGAACAGCCTCAAACACTGATCAGAATCATCAATTCGTTGTTGTTTTTGGTAGATTGTGAGCTCGCGCGGCACCCATTTTGAACAGAGTTTGGCATGTCCAAATATTCATCTACGATATGTCCAACACGTTCCTTCGATATCTTTAGGGTCTCAGCTATTTGAATTAACTTGACTTTTCGGTTATTCAAAATTATTTTGTGGACTTTTTTTATGTTTTCGTCGGTAACAGCCTCTTTGGGGCGTCCACTGCGTGCATCGTCCTCGGTGCTCATTTCGCCTCGTTTAAACTTAGCAAACCACTTTTCAACGGTTGCTTTTCCTGGTGCAGAGTCCGAATAATGTTTATCAAGCCAAGCCTTGGCTTCAATAGTATTTTTTTTTGCCAAAAAGCAATGCTTTATTATTAACACACGAAATTCCTTTTTATCCATTTCTTTAAACGAACAAAAGTTCCTTCACTCAAAATATATATCTCACAAATTAATTGTATTAATTGTACGACAGTTATCAAATTTGTACACGTGTCTTTTGAAGGTTAGAGCTAACTAAAAGTCATATTAATTTAATACTAGTAGCGCCACATATGTGTCAGCCTACGAACTTTTCAGCCCACCCGATAACTCACTTAGATAACTGGTTATTAGTTTGTTGTTCATACTATCAATAATAATAATAATAACGTTTATTTCCAAATTGACAACAACATACATCATTAGGAAAGTCAACACAAAATGAAAAATACTCTACACTATAGGAATATGAAATAAGAAAGTAAAAAATAGCATTAAGATAATTATGATAAAAGAAATTCTTCTATCTTATAACAAGCCTTGTTAATTAACATTTGTTTTGTTTCTTTTTTAAACTGTTGTAAACGTAATATTTTAATTTTATTTTGCAAACTATTATAAAGTTTTATTGCTTGATATTTAATAGACTGTTGTGTTAAAGATATTCTATGATAAGGAATAGTCAAAGATGAACTAATTCTTGTTGAATAATTATGTATATCCGACTGAGTTTTAAAGCTTTCTAAATTAATCTTTGCAAAAACTAAACAGTTGTAAATGTATAATGATGGTATAGTTAATATTTTTAAATACTTAAAATAAGGTTTGCAGTGTTCTCTGCTACTAACTTTCATTATAGCCCTTACACATTTTTTTTTTTGTATTTTAAAAATTCTGTCACTATATTCCGTGCTGCCCCATAATAAAATCCTATTATTGACCAGTGAATAAAAATCTGAATAATATATCAATGCAGCGGTGTCTCTGTCTGTCAGGTCCACTGTTCTCCGGATCTGGTAAACGGTTGTGTTCAATTTATTACATAAGTTATTTATATGAGTGGTCCAACTTAAGTTGGAGTCGATATGTACGCCCAACATTTTTGCTGAACTTATCTGGACCGGTCGCGTCTCAAACATTTTATTTTCATTTAATTTTAATTTATTAGCACTAAACCATTTTTCCGCCTCCAACATGCCCACCGACTCCAACTCCGCCAACTCCCCTGCCGTTTTTGCTTTGAATACCAAGGTCATGTCATCGGCAAACAGAATCGCCTGGCAAACCTGAAGACTAGCGCACAAATTATTGACATAGATAAGGAAAAATATCGGTCCTAACTTAGATCCTTGTGGTACTCCACAGTCCATGTATTGTTCTTTTGACCGTTTATTGTCAATCATCACTATTTGCTTTCGGTTAGTAAGGTACGATTGGAACATTTTTAAAGAATCACCTCATATGCCATAAAATTCAAGCTTTTCAATTAAGATTTTGTGAGACACACAGTCAAATGCTTTAGATAAGTCTAACATTGTTGCAGACGCTTTTTCTTTCCCATCGAAACTGCTGATAACTGTATCCATTAATTCACAAATAGCTTGTATCGTTGACTTATTTTGTAAATATCCGTATTGTTCCTTGCAGAACAATGACTTTTTATTGAAATAATCAAGTAATCTATTCTTTAAGAGTTCTTCAAAGACTTTAGAAATGATGGGTAAAATAGAAATTGGCCTATAACATTCAGGATCATTTATATTGCCTTTTTTGTATAGTGCTATAACCTTAGCTATCTTTAATTCATCAGGAAAGACATTATCCCGAATACAGTAATTTAAGAGCCTAGCTAAGGGTTGTGAAATAAATGGGGCTACATGTTTTAAAATCGATGACGTCATACCGTTTATATCCTCTGCAGGAGATTGTTTAAGGTTCATAATAGTGGCAAATACTTCAGTTTCCGATATTTTCCTGATTTGTTTAAGAAATAGGTTGAACTGCAAGTTGATGTCGGTATACCTACTACTTAAAATCACTTTAGGTATGGAAGCAAAGAAGATATTAAAATCATCTGGAGTTATTCCTACAGGTTTTATATTATCAGATTTACATTTCAAATTTTCATTAATAATTTTCCATGCTGCTTTTGACTTATTTCCAGAATTACGTAAAGTTTATAGATATTTGGGCTAGTCTGTGATTGGAGAAATTTTATATATGATGGTTGTATTTTAGATTTTAGATCATGTACAGTCCCTTATCAGACGCACTTGAATTTCTTTCAGTCATTTTGGCTGTTGACTTTATAACAATCATTATTTTGTCATAAAAATGTTTTATTTTTTTAATTTGCAATCTTAGTAGCTAAACAAACATAATAAAACTGATTTAAACAGTAAAAAATATATATTTTAAGGAAAAACTTCATTCGTATAAATTTTAGAAGAAAATCAATATTTGGTGTGGAGCCACCTTTAGCGGCGATTAACGCTTCAATTTGCCGTGGCATGCTACTAATGCAGTTCTGAACGGTCTCTTACATACTTGGGTGATGATTCCACACATGTATTGATTTTCTTCTAAAATTTATACGAATGAAGTTTTTCCTTAAAATATATATTTTTACTGTTTAAATCAGTTTTATTCTGTTCGTTTAGCTACTAAGATTGCAAATTAAAAAAATAAAACATTTTTATAGCAAAATAATGATTGTTATAAAGCCAACAGTCGATATAACTGAAAAAAATTCAAGTGCGTCTAATAATATGGCCAGAGACTGTACATTTTTTTATAAAGGACTTTTCCCCTATAGGTACCTAATAATAAAAATATTTTTCCATATGGTGAACTTAGGTATACAGCCTGTTAAAAAAAGGTTGTCGGATATTTTACCCAATTATAGTACTGGTGGAAATAAACAAAAAAGTCTTAGTCAACATGGGTCCGCAATTCAACTGTTTTTGACATATAGTCGATTGCATATTTTAAAATAAAAAAAAAAACATTTTTCGGTTTTGAGAATAGTTCCCTTTGTCAAACAACTTTGTGACTTAAAATTAGTTCTGTCACACATCTGTCATCAGATTATTTATCATTTGCGTCAATTTTTTTTTGTTCTCAAATGATGCATAAGTACACAAATGCAGAAATGGCCGATATGCATTTTATGTACGGTCGTGCGAATGGTAATGCCACTGAAGCACGGCGTATGTATGCCGAAGAATTTCCAAATCGGTTGTTACCGAGTGATAAGATTTTCTCAAGACTTCATATCCGGCTGTCCGAAACTGGTTCATTTAAAATTAATGGTGGTTCTGGTAGACCTAGATCAGTTTCTTCTCCCGCAGTAGAATTAGATATTTTGAGACGGGTAGAAGACAACCCAAATATTAGCACCCGAAGACTTGCCGCAGAACTGAACGTCAGTCATCCTCTCATTTGGAGAATTCTGCGGGAACAGCAGCTCTATCTCTACCACATTCAACGCGTGCAAGTTCTTGCTCCTCTCGATTATGATGCACGTAGAGTTTTTTGTCATTGGGTTTTACGAAAGCGGGCAGAAACTCCTAATTTTGCGACTCAGATTTTATTTAGTGACGAGGCTGGGTTTACAAGAGACGGAATATTCAATTTTCATAACAATCACGTCTGGGCAGATGAAAATCCCCATGCTGTTGTTGAACTGCATCACCTAAACCGTTTTTCGCTAAATGTTTGGCTTGCTATTTTTGGAGACTGTTTAATTGGTCCAGTATTTCTCCCTAATCGTTTAACGGGACAAGTATACTTGGATTTTTTAAGAAATGAATTACTCGTTTTGTTGGAAGACGTGCCACTTTTTAACAGATTAAATATGTGGTTTATGCACGATGGAGCTCCTGCGCATTTTTCCATCGTAGTTAGAAATTTCTTAAATCAAGATTACAACGAGAGATGGATAGGACGGGGTGGACCAACTGCATGGCCTCTTAGGTCCCCTGACCTGACACCTCTAGACTTCTATGTTTGGGGGCATCTAAAACAATTAGTGTACGCACGATCTGTAAACAATTTGGAAGAACTCAGACAACGAATCGTAAATTGTTGCGAGGAAATTCGTAGGACTCCAGGAGTTTTCGAAAGATTGCGTCGATCTTTCATAAGAAGGTGTGAAGCGTGCTTAGAAATGAACGGTGGACATGTAGAACAATTTCTTTAGTTTTACTTTAAATAAACATTTGTTTAATTTACATTGCGATCAGAATTTCTTTGAAAATTTTTATCCTACTAAAACAATATGCAATCGACTATATGTCAAAAACAGTTGAATTGCGGACCCATGTTGACTAAGACTTTTTTGTTTATTTCCACCAGTAGTACAATTGGGTAAAATATCCGACAACCTTTTTTTAACACACTGTATAAGGTATTCTCTTTTATAAAAATAGAAGTTTATGGGGTTCTGGCCAAAATACAAATTTGAAAATTCAGAATTATATTATATAATCGATCATGTTCTCTTAAAAATATTTTTAGATTTCTATATGTCAGTGGTTTGCAATAAAGTTTGTCACAAGTTTTTAAGAAGTATTTCTTCCTAGTAAAATTTTATTATTATCCATCGTACCTATTGTTTAATTTTATCAATATTCAATATTTAGTTGTACTCATAAATATTTTTTCTTGTTACAGATCTCTTTTCATCGCATCCATTTATACAGAAGCATCCATCGGCGAACTCGTACTACGATAAATATTACGAGAAATCCTTATCGTGGATTGAAGTCTCAAGAAGAAGAACATGAAAGAAAGGCAGCGCACGTCCAAAGTTTCAAGTCTTCATCTTTCATTAGAAGAGGCATAAAACATTCAGAAATCTACAAGATCTTCAATTCTAGATGTTGCATCCCAAAGTTTCAATAGAAAATCCAAATGCATTTGGATGGAGATTTAAACATATTTCGATTGCTCCAGCAATTTTGAGGATTCTTTTTGATGGGTTGAATAAACCAAAAGCATTACTGCATGAAATAAGCTAACGAATTATTAAAATGCATTCTGCACCAATTATTATTGTACTAGCATCAATAGTTTTGTATGCTGTTAGATTCCAGTTCTTTCTCATTGGTTGGATTTAGTTTTTCTAACTACTCTCTTCTTAAAATATGCGGTTATCTTTGTTTTCTCATAGTAATCATGTTACTTACGTACCGTTCCAAATTCACTTAGACTATTTCATTTTAAAATCGATTCCTCTCTGTTTTAAAGAATAATTCTTCTAAATTTCAACAATAATAATTTTCATTTCTTTGGTTCCGTCCTTGAAGTTTAGTTTCTTGATGAAGGAGGAGAGAAAGGTTGTGTGGTAATTTTAATGATCTTCTTTGTCACAATATTAGTTAAATGTTACTCGACTGTACATTATAAGAATCCTTTTAAGTAAATTAGTGCCATCTACAATCTACGCTGGGAAGGATGAAGTACCGCATTCAATAGTTATGGAAATATCATTACTACTGAAGGACGATAGTGGCAATAGTGCCATATAGTGTAACATAGATGGCGTTCCTAAATTATTATTGGCACTTTTAGAACAAATACGGTACACATCAATTTGCAATTTTCTACTTTAAATGTATTTTGATATCAGATAGTAGAATCCATTTGCATATGTAAATTTACAATTGGAATCTTTAAACATTCCATGCATATTTGCCCAGTATTTAAATCTATAAGAATATTGATATATATGAATATCTGTTGATGACTCTAATATATTTATTTATTTACATAATGAAGATAGTTGAAAATATAAAAGTAATAAAATTCAAATAGCTGCTAAAACAAATATTGTTCTAAGTACCTTTGGTAACGATACAAAATTTATTTTCTTATTAGAATTTCGACTTTCCACATCTTATTTTCATATTTTTGGTGATCCGGATTAATTGAATTTCATTTTTTCCAAAGCAGATGAGTTGCGTCTTCTTCGCCTTAAAATTTGTAGTTTCATTTTGAAGATTATTACATTATCAGTTCGTTACGTTTCGCAGTATTTCATGTAAAAGTGGAATGCTTTGAATGATATTTCTGTACTGGTTTATTCTACCTTCGCAGAAAATAAAAAAACTATTTAATTACAAAGAAAATAAATAATGAAAGTTGCAAAAAATTTTGAATTAAACGTCAATAAGATATTAATTAAAACTAATTAGGTGTGTTACAGTTCCCAAATTTGTTATTCTTCAACATCAGAGAACTGGTATACCTAGTTAAGTGATACATCGAAATTGTCTATTTTGACAAACCGTTTCTCTTCCTTAAACACTGCGCAAAATAGGTTTTTGAGTTTATTTCAAGGGCAGATACAAGGGATGAAAGAGATCAGAATTATCTCCATCTCTTGGCACACAAGAAACATAAATAAAACTAAGTTGTCTGGTGTATATGTGTTTATATTTCAATCTTAATAATTATTTTGAGTTCTATACCCGTCTGCATGATATGAGGCGTTTTCTGAATTAATACGGGGAACTTTGAAAGGCAAATTCTTCAATAGTCTTCTTAAAACATGTCTTTCAATAAGGACATCTTCCCAAAGAATATATTACAGCATTTACAAAAGATGCTTCATAATTCTTTACTATAGCTTTTCAATATATACAAAATAACTACATTACTTTTTTATTACTGTGTCTACTCGCTTTTCCAAACATTGTGTGATATCTGTTTGGAATGTATCTAAAATATTTCACTCTGCTGCTCAGTCTATATGTAATTAATTTCTAAAAGGTTTTTCTGGTATCTCTGTTGGGATACAAGAATTGATTTTCTAACGAATCATTGCAATCTAGGATTTGTTGTTTATGTATTCACTTTACGTCACGCGGTCTTTCGTGATGATTTAACCCTCTGGTTGATGGGTGGATTCAAAATCACACCATTCGACGGATTGGGTCTCTCAGACCCAAACTGTGTTTTATTTTTTCCCCTATTACATTAATATATGCCCAGTTTCAGGTGTGCATTTGTTAACCTGGTCTATTTTGCACTGCTAAGAATAAAAATAGTTGTGGAAAAAACATTAACTTGGGAGTTCCCATTTATTAAAAAAAAGTTACATATAATGCATGTTTTCAAAAGCTTTTTGTCGAATTGTAGAATATTAGTAACTCTGGTTTTTTTTTTATCACCAGTATTTTCGTCTATTAGGATACAAGTAATACATTCTTTGACTTTTTTGGGACATATGAAGTACCTAAGTGTCATATCGGCATGGAATGCAAAAAATGAAGACTTTACAGGTCTATCTTTAACATTTTTAATTTCTTTCGGCAAATACTTTCAACTGGATTGTATTGTGTTAACCACAGTTAGGCGGTGATCATGCAACAAACGACTTACAGCTTCCAGCTAGTAAACCCGATGGTTTATGGATTACCATGGATCGATCCATGGTAACATTCCTTCCAGTTCCTGAGAGGTGGTTCGTCATTCTTAGAAAGATAGCTGTTATAGAATTGTGTATCTGAAAACCAACCTTCAGGTTGGCTTCCAGCATAGATCTCCAAATGCTGATTGGTTTTCATCTTCATCTTGTTCTTCTTGCTCCGTGTCTGTATCGTGTTCGCTAATTATGTCTTGGGCACCTTCGTCTTCTGACTCAGGCTGTTCAGAAACGTTCGGGGTTGGTACTTCATCGTAAAGTGCCTGTAGTCTAATAATTTCCCTTTCATAAATCATCCAAACAAAAGTAATAAAGTCACAAGTGGAAAATGTCACAAATGGAAAACACGGCTAACTTTCAGCTGCACTTCCAATAGAGACCAAATCAAAAAAAAGTCTTGCTTTATATAGTACGAACCAAGTTCATAAACAACGGGGATTCCTCTACAAACGATAAACTATTTAGAGTAAGAAAGGTAAATCCCCTAAACTCAAGATAAAAGTTTGCTAACATGCGAAACACGCAGAAACGATAAGCAATTGAAATTTCGGGACTTACCCGTATGCAAAAGATTTTGCGTGAATACTTAAAAACCAGGGGAAGGCCCTAAGAATATTTTGTGCCTAAAAACGACACAAAATTAGTCCTTTCACGAAATACGAAAAAATAAATTGTAGGAAAAAAACGAATACACTGGTTGGGTCTGACAGGCCCACAGCCCTTCTGGCAGTCAAACGACAGACGATAAAATTAAGACAAATTAAGGAGAACATGTTTTTATTAAAGTTAGGAAGGTACCAAAGAGCTAAAGAAATTAAAAAAATTATTTTAACAAATACAACAAAAAAAAAGATTTGTCTGGGCCTCACAAAGTCAGCCCGTCAACCGGAGGGTTAAATAGACACACTGTAGTTGTAGTGCCCATTACAACTGATTTGCCATCTGACCCAAGTTCTTCTGTCAAGAAAACTAATGTTTGTTTGTAATTTGAGTTACGGTTTTTGCGCTAGATATTGTTCCCATTCTTTTCCCAATTTGTTCGAAGAAATCCTCACAATATTCTTGTCTTCTCACATCACTGAATACTGGGATCGCACTTACCTGTGTATAGGCGCTTGCTAATTTCCCAGTTTGATTTGATGAGGATAGTTTGGAATAGTAGGAGAGGGTTTGAAAGTTGCCATATTTCCGGAAGCGTTGACTTTTTGGAAACACTTTCCCATTTCCTCTCTGGTGTGCCATGTTGAGAGATTTGTAAACTGGAATATAACACTTTAGATCCTTTCTATAAGTTCCAAATATTCCATAAAATATTATTTCTGCCGCCTGTTCATTTTTCCTTCCATAGTCCATTCCATTTGAGACAGAACCTTGTATGCATGGAATCCACCCGCTCCTGATACATCGAAATGCCTTAAAGATATCATCACTTGCTTTACCTACTTCTTTCCCTTCAGTATTCACAATAAATCTTTTATTGTTTGTGGGAAGTGAGTGTATTGCAGATATCGTGCATAATGGGAAGAACATGCTATGTGCCTGTCGTGATGTGGTTATAAGAAGGATATCGGCAAGAGTTCCTATGAGGTGGTTGATTTTGGATGCCGGTTTTCCTGCAGTCTGCTCCAATATATCATCAATTAAAAGGATATGTGACATTGCTCTTTTAGCTGCATCTGTCCATTTTCTCCTGAATGTTTGATCTGTTCTTATGTGACAAAACAGAGCTGTCACGGGTCCAATACTTTGTGCCATAACACTTCACTTTTCTGGAACGTATGTACATCCTTCGAGTAAAATGTAACGCGCCATAGAACTTCTCTTTTCTGGTGCATATGCACATCTTTCGAGTAGAATGTGGCATGTTCCAATAAGTCCATATTTTTAGACTGGAAAAGACTTACATTTATCTCCTTTCTTCTTTATGGGCATGTTTGGATGACCTATTCTTAACTCCTTTACTCTTAGCTGATATCCTGCGAAGAAATCAAAATATGAAGCACATGGTCCATACCAATTTTCTTGATCTTAGTTGACTTGGTGCTTATATTTCCAGTATAATTGTTTTTCTCTTACCTTATGAGGTTAAATGTAGTGAATATTATGCTGGTTATCTGAGAAGATGAAGATATATTGAGCATATGAGGATCTACTTGAGTGAAATATCTTTGACATATCTTTTTATGAGAATATAATAAATTTTAGAACTTTCATCTTCTTGTCAGAGTTCAAGGCAATTCTTGCTTTCTTTGATGAAGATATCTCTTTTCCGCTGTCAGGATCCACTGGCACATTGGAAGACCTTTTTGCTCCTACTTGCTCTCTACTGTCAACTTCCATGTTTGGCATTCTTAAGATTTGTTGGATTGTCCAAGAATATTTTATTTAGAAAGGATCTGTTTTTACTGTTGAGCAATGTTTGATTTCTAGTTTGGTTTATAAATTCATCTCTATTTGGAATATACTTTTTTATTGATAATTGGAATCATCAACTTTAAGAATTGCTTATCTCCTTGTGCCATTATAAACCCTTTGATTCGTGTATTTATCACAACTGTTAATAATAATATTATGGTTGTTATTGTTCAGTCTTTTTGCTTAATGCCTTCAAAACCACCATTATGGTCTCTGTAAGTTAATGAATATTCTCCATAAGTTTTCTCCCAGGTCTTCTTTACATGAATCAGGAACGATGGGGGCTTAAAACGAGATTATATAGAAATAGTAGAATCTTTGAGAAAGATATAGAAATATGTGTACAAACCAGGAGTCCTAACTAAGTCATTTAGATGGTTAAAGTAATTATAGGTACTAACATATTGCCAGTGCGTCTTCCATGATTGAAAATCAATGCTCATAAACAGTGGAAAAGCTGAGCATTGTTTGATTTCTAGTTTTGCTTTATAAATTAATCTCTATATGGAATATACTTTTTTTTTTTATTAATAATTGGAATCATCAACTTTAAGAATTGGTTATCTGCTCGTCCTACTTTACCCCTTTATATCGGTAGATATCTTAACTATCAATAATAATATTATAGTTATTATTGTCCAACCTTTCTGTCGACCTTTAAAATCACCTACCTCAGGTTCTGCATTATTTTTTGAGGTGCGAATCGACCATAGATCCTTTGCGAACGAAGTTATTAGGTTTCTAAAAAAAAAAACACATTTTTTTCCAACAAGTTGATATTATAATAAATAAAGAATATGCAATATTCAGTTGAAGTTTTAAAACGTGAGATAATGTTTTATTTCTTCTTAAAATATGTAGCACCAATCTGAGTAGCATCAACCAAAAGAAAAATGCTTTTCATTTGAACATTTAAGATTCAAATAATAGAGTAATCTTCCATTATTTTTAATTTCTGAAGGATTCTGTGTTCATTAGGAAATAATTCATCTTCAGAAAGACATCTTCCAAAAGCAATTCAGTTAATTTGGTGTTATCCCATATAAGAGAACTGAATGAGGAATTCATACCTCGACAAATGGTTTTAGTTTCCTACCCTTGAAGATTTATAGAAATTTAGGAAGAAATTTCATTCCTTTTCAGGAAATCAGTTTACCTTCAGATTATTTATAATCTTGGAGTTTCGATCCCTCAAAAGAAATCCCTAGAATGTTTATTTCATCTCTTAGATATGTGAAATTATACTGAGACAGAATCTGTTATTGAACATTGAATAGTGGTCAAAATTCAATGTTTTGACTTCTGTTCTATACATATCGAGAAGTAACAGTTACATTTTAAAAGATTCATGGTTTCCCCCCATATTGTCTTTTACGATTTTTCTATTACCGTAAGCCGGGATTACTTTGTGACTGCAGGGCAACTTTGTGACACATTGACGTTTCAGAATATTTTCTTACCGCATAAATCAGAATTCTGTTATATCGTCCTACTATTGGACTTGGTGGTTAAGTAATAGTTTCTGAACGTACTTCTTGTACAATCAGTGATCTATGACAGTGGTCTTCAACCTTTTTACACCTGCGGACCGGTAAAAACAAAAAATTATGTTGTGGACCGGCAAACTACCTAGAGTGAAATAAACACTAAGGTGAATAATATTTTTATTTATTAATTGAGCAGATCCTCAAAATTTATATAAAATTATTTAGTGAGACTTCTGTTGTTGCTTGTTTGTTAACAAATCTTTTATACGTGGTTGCAGTTTTGTTTCGGAGAGACTGCGTTAACATCCATCCGATTTATGTGCTTAGTTTTTATTATTGACATGGTAGAAAAAGTCTTCTCGCACAAATAAGATTTCGAACAAACAATCAATAATTTGATCGATTTGTCACTCAAAGTTGGATATTCCTTTTGCTGTGAAATCCAAAATTGTGGCAATGGCGTCGTTTTACGTCTTGAAACCAGAGTGACATCAGTGGATAGTTCTATAAGTTTTACTTTATCACGAAAATCAAGTGCACATGACTGGACATCTTCTAGGAAAGGATTATGAACCCTAAGGTTTCCCTTTGTCCTCACATTCAGGGAAATAGTTACTAAAGTTTTCAGCTAATGTCCCTAAATGTTCACTTATTAATTTGAATATTATTTTCTGGTTGATATCAGCTACAATTAAAAAATCGCTAAAAATTGGGAACATTTCAATATCTTTCTTATGTACTCGACTGTTCCAAAGATTCAACTTCTTTTTGAAGGCATCCGTTTTATTTCTCACAGTAGAAATATTTATACAACATTTTTCCCTGAAGTGAAATGTTCATGAAGAAGGCTAAAGATGTCCGCCATATATGCAAGCTTATCCAACCATTCTTCATTTAACAAAGATTCTAGTAAATTAGACTTCCGGTCGTGTAAAAACTGCGTTACCTCTTCCCTTAATTCGAAAAGGAGCGCAAGAGCTCTTCCTCTTGATAACCACCTCACTTCTGCATGAAGAAGAAGATGTTGATTGTGTGAGTCCATGTTCTCAGTATTGTGAACAACCTGGAATTTGTAGCTCGACTATGAATTTCATTTACAATCTTCACCACATCATTCATCAGTGTGTTCGGTTCGAGAGAAAGGCTCTTTGCAGCTAGTTGCTCTCGATGGATTATGCAGTGACTTGACAACTTCTTTTATTCTAGCGACTACTCCCGAACGGTATCCAGTCATATTCGCTGTACCATCCGCACAAACGCCCACACATTTCTGCCAGTCGAACCCTTGTGCTTGAACATACATATCAAGAGCACTAAATACCTAAGAACTAGTTGTTCGTCCAGGCAAATCAAGGCAACAAAGACGTTCATCTCTGAAATATTCTTCTTCACTATACCTAACAAAGCAAAGAAGGATCGCATGGTTGTCCACGTCAGTAGACTCATCAAGCTGAATCGCAAAATGTTTTGATTTCTTTGTCCCTTCTACAACAATGGTGGTATCCGACATGGGTATAGCCTCTAGTTTCTTAATGGACTCATGTCTCAAAATCTCTTGTACAATATCTAAGATGCAAGGCTTTACTAATTGCTCACCGATCGTAAATGATTTTTTAGTTTTAGCTATACGTAGAGCAACTAAGTACGACGCACGAAGTAATGACTTATCATAAGTCACCATAGCTTTTATTGCACATTTTTGTGTCTTCATTTGCTCATATAATCTTTTAAAAGAATCTGTAGGTTTATCAATAAAATCTTTATGCTTTGAATTCAAATGACGAGCAAGTTTCGAAGGTTTCATAGCATCATTTGACAACATTTCGAAACACACTGCCCGGTAGACATAATTTGGACACAATTTCGTTACTTCTATAGAAATATTTCGTTTTATTGTATCATGGTCCGTGGGTGATTTAGTCTCGGAGACAATGGTTTGTAATTTAATTCATAGTTTCATGGACCAGCAGAAGATTTTCACGGTCCGCGGACCACCGGTTGAAGAACACTGATCTATGACACTGATGGATTCTGGCATAGAATTTTATGTGTTAGATTAGTGTAACCGTAAAATCATGCTGTGCTCAAACTTTGTCTTGCAGCCAAAGTATTAGTGATTCGAAGTCAAGTTAATGTATATTTATGGTTATTATTGTTATTTAGCATGCTTTTCTGTAAAAAAAAAATTAAATGGGTTTACTGTTTGACAAAAAATTATTCTTTTGAGAGGCTACTTTGTTACACATGACTCTTGTCACAAGTAACTCCTTGAATATTAAGGAGCGGTTTTCTGAAAGTTTTTTGAAGAAGCAGTTTATTAATTAATAGTTGTTATTATTATAGATTAAAAACTATGCCAAGACATTACAAAAGAAAGCTGGGCTCGCGGTACTATAAAAATTTTACGGAAGAAACACTTCGGAATGCCTTAGCTGATAAAAAAATCTAAAAAATTGTCTTTCCGTGAAGCTTCCGCGAAATATAAAATTTATAAGAACACACTGTGGTTAAAAATGAATGGTCGACATGAGAAATAAGTTGGCAGACAAAAAGTATTTAGCGGCACTGCAGAGCAAAAATTCGTAAACCATGCCATATGATTTTCCCATAACTTCATTCGATTTAAAGTGAAAAGAGAAGTCATACCTTGACCATTGTGGGAGAAAGGTTGATTGTTTCCGGAATAACTTTCCAGGACCTGACTGGGCTAAATCATTTATGAAGCGACATGGTAAAATTCTTGCTGAAAGAATACCCAAAAATATTTCCCACAGCAGAGCTGCCACAGACGAGGCTATCGTTAATACTTTTTTGATAATTTAGAAAAGGAAATCGAACTGGGCACTCCCAGTTGCAACATCTGGGACTATAACGAAACGAATCTGGTAGATGATCCAGGTTCTAAAAAAGTTTTGACAAAAAGGGGAACTAAATACCCTGCAATTATTAGAAATGCTTCAAAGGCTTGTACCTCTATAATGTTCTGTGGTAATGTAGAGGGTCAACTAGCCCCTTAATAAGTAAATTATAAATCTCAAAAACTGTGGTCAACATGGACCGAGAATGGTCCGACAGGAGCAAGATATAATTGCACAAAATCGGGTTGGTTCGATCATCAGTCGTTTGAAGTCTGGTTTGTACCACTTCTACTTCAAATTTAAAAAATAAAAACAAACTGGAACAAAAGTCATCATTGGTGACAACCTAAGTTCACATATAAATCTGGAGGTTCTTAGACTATCCCAAGCAAACAATATCAAATTCATAGCATTACTCTCTAGTGCCATGTACTTACTTCAGCCTTTAGATGTGGCATATTTTCGTTCGATGAAAAGCATGTGGCGCAAGATTCTCGATGAGTGGAAGTCAACTTCAAAGGGGAGTGAATGCTCATGTATTCCTAAATATGAACTCCCAAATCATCTCATCGGATGCTGCTTACGATTTTGTAGTAATAAGTCATAATACAGTATTTTTTTCCTCAAGTTTCCTTTGACAAAAAATTAATCTTTGATACTTTTTTTCACTTAATATTTTAAACCAATCTAGTTGATGCGTTGATAATCATGAAGAGTATATAGGTATTAGAAATTGTATGCAATAAATACTCTTTATTGAATTAATATGTAAAAAATTAGAATACAGGAAAATCCAAACACAATGTGTCACCTTTACTTTTGTTATTACAGTTATATATTTTTTTTGTACTTTTTCAATATGGATATTACGTACACCAAGTAGATATAATTCATCCTTACAATAATGTATCTATGTAAGGTATTGACCTGGTAAATTAAGGTTCTAACGGAAGTCAACAAATTCAATGCTGGTACATATTTTGGTGAAGATGGATGTAATTCAATTTCACAATATCCATAAATGATTCTTTCGAAAATAGTTAAGTCGGTGGTCATCAAAAATATGTGGTTACAAAATATTGTTTCTTGGTCTCTTGTGAGTATTTGGAAATTTTACTGGTTTAAAGCACTAAGTAACCTTTGCCATGTTTTCTATAATCCTATTCCTCACAGGTATTGATCTTAAATAATTGATTTCAGCATTTTTCGGAAAAAATATCCGTTTTCGTTGTTTGTACGTCTCTATTTGTTATAAATTTTACAATTTCTGCCAAAGACTACAGCAACATATTCATGTGCTGCTTAAATTTTACCGTATATTTTATTTTCTATGGTTGGCACTCGATTTCTTTTCCTTCCAACCATCATGTTAAACTATGTTTTGAAAATTAAAAGATATCACATTAAAAAAAGGACAATTTGCATCTATCTGATTTGAATATTCTTGATAAGCTGTTCTGTTTGTAGTTCAAAGTAGTAAGTAGGTATCTAATTACGTAACCCATGGAAACAAAATCAACTAATTTTGAATCAAGGTTTAAGTTGTTCTTTGGTGAGCGTAGTGATTTGGTCATATTAGAGTTGCTAAAAATGCTTTTATAAGATTTAAAATTTTATGTGAAGTAATTTTTATTGCCCTTCTCCATTCTGAAGCACTCCTAAGTGTTGTAATTCTTTATACATGTTTCATACATGTACAAATTATATAAACAAATAGTTCTAACCAGCGATGATGTGACTTCACTTAGATACTAACTAACCTACCCTATGCCACTTTACGTCACTAATGCCTACAGTGAAGTTGTAAAACTATTACAAAATCTCCTCTCTCTAGTACAAAGCATAATTGTTAAGTTTTTTGGGTTTCGAAGCAGTTCGTTTTGCCCATTCATTATTTCCCTCAGTGTCCTTTCCCTTGTCTAACTTTTCTCTCCTGACTTCTAAGTTTGCATTTTCCACATTATCTCTTCATTTCATTCTCTTCCTCATGTATATTGGCTGATTTCGCATGTTCAATCAGAGATTCTCTTAAATGCTAACTATTTCGTCTTACTGTGTTTCCATTTTTGTTTTCAATCCAATAAGATCGTGGCTTATCTTCAACTTGTTCTATTACCTTACGAGATTCCCACATCTTGTCTATTCCCACTACTACATTTTTATTTCGTTGAAACTCTTCCTTGCTTTTCGTATGTTTGTCATAATAGTTTTTGTTCATCAGCCTTTTCTTTTCCAGTCTTTCATGTTCGATCGAATGGTCCATACTTTGTGGTTTTAGCAGCTTTGGTGATATTGACACAATTGTTCTCAGCTTCCTGCTCATTAGCATTTCTGCTAGCGACTTATTAAGTCGACTAATCGGTGTGTTAATGTATTCTAATAGTGCTGCAACACTAAGGACTAATCAGTACGTATACTCTTCTTAAAATATGTTGAATAGGATGTCCCGTTTCTTTTTTAACCGCACACCCTGGATATGTTAGGGCTTTTTATTAAGTCCTATGTACTCAGCCACTTATTCATTGGGGTGATTAGCATTTTCATGAAGCTCTACTGAGATCCCCCGTTAATTTTTGGTTATGCCAACGATTGAATTAGTTTAGCACCCTGTACATCCAATGGTAACATCAACAGTCAATTTGCAATCCGGTTTGGTATATACTAGATGGTCTATGGAGCTATTATAGCGGATAAGGAGACTCATCATCTAAATATTGTAAAGAAAAATATAAAGACCTGTGCTGATCTCTATTTGTTTAAATTAAATTCAGAAACTGTAGTACACTCAATCGAATTAACAGGGGAATGT